>OX419726.1:5900747-7150747 GCA_948477245.1 Thumatha senex | reverse complement strand
ATATCCAAAATAATGTATAAATACAAAGAAAATAAAAATCGAAAAAAATGGCGCGCACATTATTTTATGCCGTAGCTGCGTTCGCTAAAAGATACTAAATAGTCTAGTTTTTGAAATACTTAATTTTTTTTTATAAAATGACACTAATCACTTTTAATTTGTAGACAAAACTAAATAATAGTATGAAAATAAACGTTTATTCGTTATATTTTAAGTACCTAGTAGAGTTTATTTATTAATAAAATTTTTAACATTCTGTTTCTTTCGCCGTAACATTCGCTGATAAAAAAAGCAAATAGTGCGGTTATGGAAAATAACTTCACTTCGGTTCATAATCTAAAACCGGCAAAATTAGATACACTTTACGGGCAAGTGTGTTGAAAAAATACTTACCTACTTGAGTTAGGCGCTGTCGAATATTTAAGAGTAGGCACAACCTCACGAATGATTTTCATCGCACCGACATCAAATGACTTCTTGAGGATCCGCATGTTTGTCTCTGCCACCTTCTTTACTTTTTTAAATAAAAAAAAACTATATTTCACATCCGCAACGCAACGTTTCATAAGCCTATAACAACATAAACTTATCACAACCAATTACTTCAGCAGTTTATGTTCATTTTCATCTTAACGCTATAAATAATCACGCTGACATTTCAATTATTGTCAGAATCGTTTCCCGCTTAAAATATTTTAACATTTTTATAGGCGGGCCGAAGTTAACCACGCCTTGCGGTCTTTAAAACAAATTCAGAATTAGAACTCCTTGATACTCCCTCTTTTAAAAACAAACATGAAAATAGTCTTGATACTTACAGTTTTAAGGGCTATTTTCCGTTAAACAATTCATAGTCTCTAGAAAAGTAATTTGAAATCTAATTTAAAGAAAATATGGACTAAAATGAGTTATCATCTTAAATTAATGGGTGGGTCCAGAAGGGATACTAGTCGTATTTCTTTTTGTGCCAGCACACATGTTGTCTTCGAGAAGTAGCGAGGCAGCCAGATCAAGGCACAGACTCCATTAGTTCGCACATTAGTATGAGTTAGCCAAATTATTTAATTAAATAAAGTAATTCAATAAGCGGGTGAATTAATAACAATTATTCAGTTTAACCGCGTTCAATCGCACCGACATCAGAGTGGACACAGGGATTTAATTTAATTAAGCTGTGACAGTGTTTACGAAATAATAGAACTAATTAATTACGTCATTTTTGTTGACTACTTATTGCTCGTTAAGGTCTGGTCTGACACAATACTATGGAGCAAAGTAAAGGTATGTAAGTTTACTTTAAATACGCTGTTATTAGCTTAATGTATGTAACGAAATCTTTTAAAGTAATTTACACAAATTTTTAGGAGTCTGATAAATTTACACAGAGGTCTAATGATAATACAATTTATTGTAAAAAAGTTTAATTTCGATTCACAGAAAACGAATTGAAATAGTTTTGAAACGATATGTAAGACAATTTGAAAAAATAAGTGGAACAGTACAAGTGTTTTTGTTCAAGATGTGTAGCAAGTTCCACCAGGTGCCATCAATCAACAGTGTAAACAATTTGAAAAATGTAGCTTAGTACAAAAAATTTAATAGCATGCTCTAATTGCATACCAAACTAAACATTAAAAAACAACTTTTAAGAATGAGGAATGTGTGACAGTTCGTTAGTTAATGTGTGGGTACCTAATTGAAGTAAAACTTGTTTATAAATCGAAGTTGAGAGTAATTTCATAGCTGTAAAAAAAATCGTTACGTTTTTCGGTTACGCGCCATGTTGTTTTGAAGTTAAACTTCTTTATCATAAGTGAAACTTCTTTATTGTATGACAGAATATAGCTGTAAAAACAATGTCGTAGGGAAGTTTCACTTCTTACTTATGTACTTTGGTGCACGCGCATATTTTTTATAATGTAAGCAGGTTACAAGTACGTAGGACATATTTGTGTCGTAAGAAACCATTAAACATGTTTTTTGAGTTTCGTTCGATGTTCGAAGGGCTTTTTTAAAAATTTGCGGTGAGACACAACATTTCAAGGAAAGCTATTAACCAAAGTAATATTCGGTTTACTGAGAAAAGAAATAGCAGTTAATATCAAAAATTTGCACTTATCTACAATAAAATTATATTTTCACCTCTCCAGGAGCAAAAGGGCACTTTTGCTTCATGAAATCTCGAAGGAAAAGCGACTTTTGCTGCGAGTGTGAGGCAAAGTTACTTTGTAAATAAATTTAAAATAAACAATAGCGGGGTCGGAAACTCAAGACTAGCGCTGGCAGTACAATTATGTAATTTAATTAATTTAGTTTATAGGTGTAACGATATTAATTTTTGAACGTTTTATTGAAAAATAATGATAACTATATAATTCATTAAACAATAATGTCACGTTACAAAAAAATATCATTAGTATTTAGTTTTCAAAAATTGACATGCATTGTAATTTCGGACCGCGCCTAAATAATCTGTATAATCTGTGGACAAAGCGGGAATTTAAAAAATCTAGATGGTTTTGATTATTCGACTTGTGTTTATGATTAATTGTCATTAACTTCAGGTAACAGTATTCTTGCTGGAGAGGTGAAAAGTTGTATGTGTCACACGAGAGCAATTTTTTTTAAAACTTGTTCCTTTAAATCACTCTTTACGCTCAGTAGTCTAATTGCGACTCTCGCTATGCTCGTGATTCAATTTTAGACTATTTCGCTGGTTCGAAATTTAATATCAGCACTCGGTGCAAAAAATACTTTTGCTCACTTGTTGAACAAATAACTATCTATATGTTATGTGTGCTAAATCTAGTAGCAGAGAGCTATGGATTTTATTAGTAGCAATTTTAAGTACCTATATTATTTCAACTAAACTTGTTTACATTCTATTTTACTTATTATCATACTTATACTAGCGGCACGCTATGATGGCCGTTTTGACATTACTATAATATAATAGTGTAATATAGTAAAAAAATATATAATAGTAATGATATTTTACTTGTTTTACATAAGTACTCTGTTTTCTACAGTAGTATAAATACCCTCTAATGTGGTCGACTATTCACATATTTCTACAAATAAAATGTAATTAAAATTAATATGAAACTTCATGAAAGGACAAACGTCAAAACGGCCATCATAGCGTGCCGCTAGTATAGTTAGAATTAAATATGGTTTGAAGGTAATTTTAATAAAAAAGAAAAGAAAGACTTATAAGATGTTCCTCGGAAACGAAGAGAACTGGTATTTAACGCTTAAATGAAGAATTTAGGAAACAAAATTCATTCTTAAATTCAATGTTACGATAAATGAGCTTTTGCTATCCTATCGTCAAAGAAAATTAAAGCTTTATGTAGGTAACCCATAAAGATGATGTCTATTGAGGTAGCTTTAGGGGTTCAAATAGAAAACTTCGAGACTTCGCATAGACTACCATCCAAACACTAGTCCCGATTGCATCTGAAGCCTTCTCTTCGGATACAAGGACCCGCTTAAATCATTTCAAGCTACCACTTATTGAATCGCTCTTGTGCTGGATCCTGACTTAGGCGGCTTGGCTAGGCACAAGTACTACAACAATCGGGATTATAATTATATGAGACGAGCGTCATACCTCGTGATGATGCCCGCAGCTTGGCCCGCGTGATGAAGTTTTCCTATTCGAGATTTCGTACGGAACCCTAAACTTTTTGAAAATCTAATATAGCCTATTTTACTCACGAAGAATGAAGCGGACCCTGGGCGTCGCGAGACACAACTGGGACAGACGCTCGGATGATGATGATGACTCACGAAGTATGTAGATTTCTAAAGGTGAAAGAATTTTTAAAATGGGCCAAGTAGTTTCTGAGCCTATTAATTACAAAGAAACTTAAAAATCTTTCCTATAATATGATGGTATTAGTATAAATAGCTGTAGATCTCGAGAAGGGTGGACTTAATAACAAAAAAGCTGACCCCGAGTTCCTAACTTTTAATCTATACTAATATTATAAAGCTAAAGAGTTTGTTTGTTTGTTTGTTTGGTTGAACGCGCTAATCTCAAAAACTACTGGCTCGATTTGAAAATATATTTTTGTGTTGAATAGTCCATTTATCGAGGAAGGCTATAGGCTATATAACATCACGCTACGACTAATAGGAGCGGAGCAGCAATGATAAATGTGGCAAAATCGGGAGAAAAATATTCTATTTGAAAGCTTCCGTTACGAACGCTGCCTAAACGATTAATGTTTCGCAAAAAATATGTATCACATAATTATTCCTCTTTAAAAGTTCTAAAATAAAGTCCGCAACAGCACATGGCTATCTTTTAAGGTTAACTCACTATGATCATTATATTGTAATCAAATTTGTTCTCAACTAATGTAAGGCGCGAGTTAAGCGTATAGCGCATGCGCGACCGCGCATAGTTGTCGCCTCTCGCTGGCCAATAAATATCGCTCAGACGCGTCATCGGCGCACTGCTTGCGTTCTGGGATCTACTCTGTTTTCAAATGCGTTTTTACGATATCTTATAGTTTGGTATAATATATAGAAGCCCATAAATCATCACGCTACTGACCTGCAGAGAGGAGCAGTAATCATAAATGTCAACAAATCGGAAAAACTTTCATACATTATTGTAAAAGTGTACCTAATAAACGACGGGAATAAATGGCTGCGACGCGACGGGGATAAAGGAGTGACGGCGTGAGTGATAAACTGACAGGAGTTCGAAATATGTCACGGGCGAAGCGAATATTATAAAGAGGTAAAGTTTGTAAGGTTTTAGGGGGTAATCTCTGGATCTAAAGAAACAATTTTTAAAATTCTTTCTATAAATATTTAAGTAGGTACTTTTCAGGAATAATATACCTTTTTGTTAAAAAGGTGTGTATTATTCCTGAGTGCTATATCCCTGGAACTAGTTTCTTCGGAAAACGCGTACGGGGTCGTTAGCTATACAACAATAAAACTCATGTGATGGCAGACTATTTTTCTGCGTTGGTTGGTATCCACATTAAGTAGATATCCAGGTATGAATGTCTTTAGTAAGAATAATTTTCTTAAAGAAAACTATGAAAGGTTAAACATCCAATACAAGCGCAGAGAAGCATGAAAACCGTTTCCACGTGTAGGTATAACATAGTATATAATGTAACCGATATTGCTGCGCCCGCGCCGCTGCACAATGATCCACTGAGAAAAGCCGCCGGTGCGTATGGATCATTATAAACGAGCTTTTGTAACTTGATGGTATTCAGATTGTACGTGGCTGGTGTACCTATACCTATCACTGCAGTTGATGGACAATCCTCCCTGAAAGGATTGTGTAGAGAGAGTTCACGTTTTCCTGGGGCTAATGAAATCGTGAGTTCTAAATTAGAACTTCTTTAAAATAAAGCAAATCAATGTCTCAGGAGGCTAATGAAGCTTTATGTTCTTGATTAATTGATTTAATAATTACATAGTAAAAATAAAGAAGCCGTGGCCTGATCATTACGTAGTATTATATGTAGTCGCTTCCCACCGCGTTTGTACGAGTAATATGCACGCTTAGATCTTTTAACGCAACGGATTTTAATACAAAACTATGTGTGTGTACCAGAGTATACAGGTAAGACAGCTAAAAATATTTTGCATATGTCGTTAAAGAAGTTTCACTTATGATAAACAAGTTTCACTTCAATACAACATGGCGCGTAACCGAAAAACGTGACGGTTTTTTTACAGCTATAAAATTTCTCTCAACCTCGACTAAGAAGTTTCACTTCAATAATTAGACTCAAGACGAAGGTTCACACTTATAGTTTAATATTGTATTAGTGTTTAATATGTTTTTTTTTCTTCACCATAACCATGACATTACTAAACAGCACTACTGCTGGTGAGGCTTATACTCCGCAGGTCTTGGTAGGACCCCAAAGCACAGCAATACTTACGTGTAATTCTCTTTTACAGATTCTTCAAGTACTCGTCAACCTACAACCAAGAACTATGATCCCAAACAACAGACCCCAATAAACTACAACATAAACCATAGCAACTACACTGATAATAATCATAACCTCTTCCAAATGATCAAATGTCATGAAGACAGCCTTCTGAGACTACACCATCTTACTGCAGGTAGACAAATCAACGGCACTTATGAACAGAGCTATCAAAACGAATTACCCTGGTATTCCAAAGACTTACAACGCCCATACATCAAGCCTGTAGATTACTTAGCTTACGAAGACATGAGACGGAAATATGAAGATAAAAATACCAACGATAGAGAGAGTCATAAAGAATCTGAGGAAGAAAGAGATGCAAAATCTGATGATAGAAAGAAACCTAGAAGAAATAGGACTACGTTCACCAGTCAACAGTTGGCTGCTTTGGAAAAGGTGTTTGAAAAAACACACTATCCTGATGCTTTTGTTAGAGAGGATCTGGCTGCTAGAGTCAACTTGACTGAAGCTAGAGTTCAAGTGAGTTTTAGCATATATTTTATCAACTCTTTTTTTCTTTGATGAATCTCGAAGAAGCGAAAGAAGTATGCATGGATCGCGAAGCCTGGCGATCTGTCCTCTCTGACTACCCCGTCAGGGATACAGCGTGAAGATAGTTAGTTAGTTAGTTTTTATCTTTCACTATTAACAAAAACGGGATCTTGCGTAATAACACTTACGTCTTGTTGATGTCCATCGACAATGGGTCTGAAAAATGATTTTTTACTTTAAGTGTAATTTAAAACTATTTTACGTTTTTATATTTCAAAAAATGGCTAAAATATTAACAATCGAAGTGCGTATAATGCGAATTCGTCACAACCCTGCTCATTCAACAGTCGCGTTCTCGTTCCCACCCGAACGCCGCGCCGCGCTTTATCGCAGTCACGGAAAAATTAAAAAAAGGATTAAAGCTTCTCGTCCTTATTATGGTCCTTATAAATCCTATTTTGATCCTTTTGTGTTCTCTATGTTTGTTTTGGCATAAAAAAATCGTTTTTGTTAATGCCTCTTACCACAGAGCACGGCATGTTGGTCGTTCCCTCTCGCTCTGCCCTAAAAAAGACGAAAGGTAAATCATATACGCCACCTGTTATTCTTCTGTAGTAATTAGTATTATCGTATGAGTAAAAGGTGACGCCCAAGGACACACTGTTGTATGAAATACATAGAGTAAGGCGTCTCTATTAGAACACAAGTGCCGCGCATTCATCGCATGATCAAGAATATTCTACTCACACCCAGTGTTACTTAGGAGGTGTCGAATTAGTAAGCTAGTGCACCCTGGCACAGGACGATTTAACCAAGTAGTTAAATCGTCTTAGACCCTGGGATATCCTTCCGAGGCTTTCGGAGCAAGGCGAATAGGCATGTGTCGTTTTAGTCGGTTGGAGACCGGCATGACATGCGTGGAGATTTCCACACGTTAAAAAAGCCTTGTACGACGTGGTCAAACCCGAACCTATTTAATATATCAACCTGTAAAATGGCTAAAAAAGGAAAGGTCAAAGTTCTCGGATACCCGTCTGGGTATCCGTGCATGTATGAAACGATTAATGAATCTTGTACGAAGCAAAATCTATCCTCAAGGACTACCCCTTGATTGCATTACTATTTAGGTATATTTTCAGGTCATTGGACCTTTATGCTTTCAGATCAGCAGAATTCTTGTCAGAACTATCAATTTCATATAAAAAATCACTGTCATATCAAACCAAATCACGATTCTACTAAGCAAATGTTATGTTTAACGAAAGACCTAAATAAATGAGATTTTCATTACTAGGTATGGTTTCAAAATCGTCGAGCAAAGTTCCGAAGAAACGAAAGAACGGCGTTGACCAATAACAGAAGTTCCAATCACCAAAGTTCCTCAGAACCTATCGCAGTGCCTATTGGTATTCACCATCAAACAGACCCAAGACAAGACTTCACTCGAAATGCTAAAGAACCATGGCTTCACCACTTTCAAGCGAATAACCTGAACCTAAACCTTGGAATTCCGATAGCAAATTCAGGATTGTATCAGAATGATTATTCCTTGATGATGCAGAACGTTGGCAATAGGCAATATGTGCCTAACTCAAATAACCTGATGGGCCAAAGTATGGTGAGTTATGGGAGCACTACAGAAAACGGGTATGGATCATGTGGGCTACTTGGAGGATACAGTGGATCACTTCAATCAGCTCATCACGGATCTTACAATCTCAATTTGCGGCTAAGACCGCATGATTTTAGCATAAATAATATAGCGTTATGAAAATAAAATAAATTATGAATTACAATTTTATTTTTGTAAAAATTATAAAATATACAATTTGAGAAATAAATATTTGATATCAATATTAGTACAACTAATAAGTATTTATTTATTCCTGCTTCTGAGTGTATTCAGGTCAATCTGATTGCGAGGGTTTTCGATACTTTTTCTGCCGCCAGGCGGCGCTTCGTATGCGTCAGGTCCAAACAGCTGTCAGATAGCACAGAATCTTACCGAACGTATTATTATTTTAGTAAAATTTTATGTATTTGGAAGTGTTATTGATTTTATTATGGATTACGGCCAAAGAAAGGTTGCCGAACTGAAGATTGAGCTCAAAAAGAGAGGCCTCCTTTTTTATTTGCACACATAGGCACTGCACAACACTGGCATTTTGGAAAACAATATTCCGTTTGTAACGTTTTTAAGAATAAATAAACCAAAAAAATGATCGAAAAATATAAATCGTGTATGTGTTTTGACAGGTAGTTGGACCTGACGTTACAGCGCTGCCATCTCACGGGGAACATTTCAAAAAACCCGTCGAAAACTTAGGTATTTTGTTTATTAGGAATATTATAAGCCCATTTTAACCACGGGTATTCCACGTAATAAGTGGGAAGCCCATTGCCGTGTTGAAATAGACAGACAATCTTTTTATAAGAGTGAAACTACCAACTGGCGTAAATAGTAGTGTACGCGACTGCCGCACTGAGGAGGAAGAAGCGCTTGTAAGCCCACTAACTCAATGTTCCGTAAATGATCACTGCGTTAAGCTACTTTCGCTATGGCTGGCCAAGGATGGGTAACTGCTTCGTGGCATTTCCATTTACGAGCGTTTCCGAGCTTCGGTAGTCGTTTAGCTAAGTTGAAGGCCTTATAGCCGGCTTGAAAAAATTCAACAGCAGGTCGCCATAAATTAAAAAAAAATGGACATGCGCAGATGTGTATTTAAAATTTGTGAAATGTTTGCTTTGGGTATAATATCCCCGTGCCCACACTTCGGGGGTAAAGGCGTGATTAATAACAAACAAAAATCTAAGATTTAGGTAGGTAGGTACTAACTCTTAAAGGTAGTTCAGAACTACCATTCACAGATCTGAGGATTCACCTCAAAGATAATGTTAAAATTGAGTTGACAACATAGAAGGGATCTAGTGCTCAGCGACTACGGCTGTGTCGGTACGAGCGGTTAAAAAATTTTGGAGGTACCCTAATTTTGTACAACATCTATACTAATATTATAAAGCTGAAGAGTTTGTGTGTTTGTTTGTTTAGTTGAATGCGCTAATCTCAGGAACTACTAGTCGGATTTGAAAAAATCTTTTTGTGTTAGATATCGAGGAAGGCTATAGGCTATATATCATTACACTACTACACTGGGGAGCAGAGCAGTAGTAGTAGTAAATTTATATGCATCATTGTAGAATTTATAAGCGACGGCTACGGGATTAAATAGGTGCGACGGGAGGTCGAAATATTCCACGGGCGAAGCTGTGGGAGTCATCTAGTAGTACATACTGTGAAACCTGGGTATTAATGTTTTTAAACTTTCCTGATTGTCACTCATATTTATAAGGTATTACCTAATAATATACGTCGCGAATAATAGAAGATGGGATGAAGAGTAGAAGCGTGCACGTCGCCATCCCTGCCAGCTACGGCTGCAATTCTACTCCAACACGAGCACCGCAAGGAGGAATAATGCTAAGGCGTGCCCCCGAGGCGAAGCGCACCAGTTCGTCCCCGCTGGTGCGAAAAGTGTGTGCCAGAGCGGCGTAGGGGACCGCCACCCTACAAGCGCGGCCCGACACGGCGGGAAGTGGAGGACGGAGTGCAGGGTAGCTGCGTGGAATGTTAGGTGAGAAATGGCAGATAAGATGAATGAGTTGATGGATGTTATGAATGAGAGAAAGTTAGATGTAGTGTGCTTGACAAAGACCAAACGCAAGGGCAGCGAAGTCGTGGAGCTCCCGGGTGGGGTGCTCGCGCTATGGTCTGGAGTACCAGAGAGCGAGCATGGCAGTCGGGGGGTTGGAATTTTGTTGTCCTCGCGATTGGCCTCTGGTATGTATGAGTACAAACTGGTAGGTCCTAGAATCCTCTGGATCCGTCTAAAACTTGGTTTGACGAAGATTTTCCTGGTAGCTGCTTACGCGCCAGTATCTTCGTCGAACGCGAGTGAGCTAGAGGACTTCTGGGAGAGTATGAGAGAAGCTCTAAATGTGATAGAAGGAAATGAAAAACTTATAGTATGTGGAGACTTGACTAGATGGGTGGGTACCGCTCGCGATGGTTTTGAGTCGGTACTCGGGAAGTATGGGGATAAAAGGGTGAATGACGCTGGCAAGCTTATACTGGCATTTTGCAAGGAAAAGGATTTGTTTGTGGCGAACACAATGTTCAACCACAAACAAATTCATATGTATACGAGGAGATGTAAGTCAAAGAGAAGCATGATAGATCTATTCCTAATGGATAGTCGGCTCCGTAAACAGGTGATGGACACAAGGGTTTATCGAGGCGCTGAACTAGGATCAGACCACTACCTAGCAATAACTAGGATTAGGGGTCTGTTCGCGGGTTGGCGTCATCGCACCGAGTGTCCTGAACCTGAGCCGACTCATAGCAGAAAGAATGGTTAGACTACTTAGCCTCGCGGAATAATTTTAATATGAAAGAGAGATACAAGCTGCAAAAAGTTAACACGAAGGCACTGATAGAAGAAGCTCGTGAAAGGTGCAGAAAGCGGATGAAAGGTTGTCGTCCAATTTCCGGGATAATGCCAAGCTCTTCTGGAAAGAGGTAGGCAAGACCCGGAGTTGTTCGGCAATCTGCAGTATGAATAAAGTGCTTAGTGATAACAATGACGTCCTAACAGACCAAACTGACGTCCTGCAGAGATGGAGTGAATATTATGGAAAGATGTATGCAAGAAAAGACAGAGATGCCACATCGGGAAGTGGAGCTCACTTCGATGCTCCGGATCCCGATGTCATTGAAGTCATTAGTATGAAAGAAATTGAACATGCAATAAGAAGTATGAAATGTGGTAAGGCTGAGGGAATAGACAGAGTTACTGCTGAGATGATCAAGTACGGTGGGTCGCGCGTCTGGGACACTCTATGTCTGCAACTTGTGCTGGCGGACGGGTGAGGTCCCAGATGACTGGCGAATAGCAGTTGTAGTACCTATCTACAAAGGGAAAGGCTCGCGCCTAAACTTCTCCAGCTACAGGGCGATCAGCTTGGTCAGCTTAGCAAGTAAGGTGTATGCAAAGATTATAACGGCAAGAATGCAAGAAAAGTCTGAAAGGTATTTATGGGAGGCTCAATGCGGATTCCGACGTGGAAGAGGTTACATGGATCAAGTGTTTTCTCTCCGCATGATTGCGGAGAAGTTTCTGGCTATTAGCCAGAGGGTTTTCTGCACTTTTGTGGATCTGGAGAAAGCATTTGATAACGTTGTGAGGGAAACTCTGTGGGATTTGCTGCCCGGATATGGTGTGGACGGCTCGCTGCTGCGGGCAATACAGTCGTTTTATAAAGACTGTAAGGCTTGCGTGCGAGTAGGGGGGGATGTGTCACCTCTTTTTGATGTCTGTACAGGCGTCAAACAGGGTTGTGTCATGTCCGCCTGGCTGTTCATAGTGTATCTGGACAGTTGCCTGCAGAAGTTGAAAGATTGTGAAATGGGTGTGAATTTAGGTGACTTTTCAGTAAACTGTCTGCTGTACGCTGATGATGCGGTGCTCATGGTCTCATCAGAAGCCGACCTTCAGGCATTAGTCACTAATATGAAAGAGGAGTGTGAAAGTAAGGGTCTTCGCTTGAATGCAAGTAAGACTAAGGTTCTAGTATTTGAAAGAGATGACGTAAGAACGAAATGCGAGATTAGGGTAAACCAGGAACGTCTAGAGCAAGTGAATGAAATTGTGTATTTAGGGAGTATGTTTAGCGCGGATGGAAGATGTGATTCGGATGTAGAACGGCGAGTAGCTGCCGGAAACAGAGTTAACGGTACATTGTTCCAATTAGTAAAGCGACAAAGCATCGTAAAAGAAGCACGACTGGCGATTCATAACGCAGTGCTAGTGCCAACTTTGCTTTACGGTAGCGAAACCTGGGTATGTCAGCAGATGCATGAAAGTAAATTGATTGCTGTGGAGATGCGATCACTTCGAAAATTGTGCGGCGTTACCTTGGCCGACCGAATACGTAACGAAGTGATACGCAATATGGCAGGTTTGAATGAAAGTGTCAGCGTTAAGCTGGAAAAGGGCGTGCTCCGTTGGTTTGGACACGTCCAACGAATGAGTGAGGAACGATTGACGAAGAATATATATTGTGCGAAAGCAGAGGGTAGAAGAGGTCAGGGTAGGCCGAGACTTACATATGAAGACCACGTGAGCAGATTGCTCAAAAACGGAAAGGTCAAAGTACTCGGATACCCAGACGTGTGTGTATGAAGCGATTGATGAATCTCGAAGAAGCGAAAGAAGTATGCATGGATCGCGAAGCTTGGCGATCTGTCCTCTCTGACTACCCCGTCAGGGATACAGCATGAAGATAGTAGTAGTAGTAGTAGTAGTAATAATACCCGAAATATCATAAATAAAATCTGGGTATGCCAGTAGATTTAAAAAAGTAAGTAGAATACTGTGTAGATGCAATCGCTACGAAAATAGTGTGGCGTAACTTCGGCCGACCAAATACATAAGAAGTGATACGCAATATGGCAAGTTTGAATAAAAGTTTCAGATAAAAGCTAAAAAAGGGCGTAAATATTCGGTTTGTTAGGTCACGTTCGACGAATGAGTGAAGAACCTGATAAGCCTGCCACATTACGAATTACTTCGACTTTTATGCAACGATTAAACATCCTTATATAATACTAAATTAATAATTAAAATAATTTATTAATTTAGTATCCATCACGCCTTATCCCCGAAGGGGTGGCAGAGGCATATTATATGCCCACTTTTCACCGTGTGGATTCCTGTCCCACGTAATAGGTGGTGAGCCCATTGCCGTGTTGAAATAGACAAACGCAGGTTGTGGCTACCTGCTGTTGAAATTTTTCTAGACGCCCATAAGGTCTTCAACCAGGCTTTACGACTGCAATTTCACTGGCAACCGGGACCAACGGCTTAACGTGCCTTCCGAAGCACGGAAAGTGCTCACCCATCCGAGGAAAAGCCATAGTGAAAGTTGCGTAACTCAGTGATCCTTTACAGAACACTGAGAGCGCGAGGCCACGAGCTATATATACTACAAAATATATTTATTATTATTTTCAAACTAATACAAAGGAAACACCCAAACCGTTCCCGGGCAGTTGTAGTAGCTACCTAGGGGCTAGGCGGGGCAGAGCCACGGGGCCCTCACGCTCAGGGGGCCCTCGAATCCTTACCAGAAAATCTCAATCGAACTGAACTTTTGATTTTTTTCCCATTTTCAAAATAAATTTTACAGGTTGCAACTTGCGACCCGACTTTTATCATGGCAACTCAGTTGAGAGAAATTCGAAATTTATACTAAGGAATGCCCCTAAATTCTTATTGTGGGTTGGCAGTGTTGCCAATTTGACGGATAGCGATATGTGCGTTTCATTATTCATCGATGTGCGTTTTATTGCGAATTCGAGTAAAGATTTTTTTTCGTACATTGCGATTCAGTTGCGTTATGGTGGGTATAACGCACGAGGCGGTTTTTCAGCCTGAGCCGCAGGCGAGGGCGTAATAGAGCCGAGTGAGTTTAACCAATAGGTATACGCACGTATATCGTACGACGTTTTTCAATACACTTGTGAGGAAACAGAATAAAAAGTCAATTACATTTTTTTGTACTTGACACTTAAAAATGGCGCCGCCCACCTGATGGAAAGCAGAGACGACGATCCGTGACTGAGGGCTGCTATGCCAGCCGGTAGGGCCCCGATAGCGACCCCCAGGTTGCCGGCCCCGAAATATACCTTTTCACGCTTCTCTTAAAGGACCCAGGATTGTAAGAGAAGGGAAACCCGGGCGCTGGCAGAAAGTTCCATGCTTTTATGGTGCGACACAAGAAAGAACTGCGGAATATTTCGGTTCTGGACACAATTATGTCCACAGTGTGAGGATGGCATCTCTGCCCCGCCCGTGTTGTTCGGGAACGGAAACAAGAGAACGGAAACAAGTGGAAGAGTTCTTAGGAACACTCACCGTGGTAGATGCGGTAAAACGCATCTAAGCTGGCGAGCGTTCTACGGATACGAATTGCTCGACGCTGCAACGCGTCGAGAGCTCCAAGCAAGTATTTTGCGTATCCCATAGATGTGAGCGGTTTTCCACGCACGGACGAATCTGACACTTATATAATAAGCATGAAGTATGGTCAGTGTCCAGATGACGAAATAAAAGTCAAAGTACTTACGATTAGTCCAGTGTAATATCGTCACAAATTTTAACACAACATACTACATATACAGAAGGAGAAATATATACTTAGTTATAGTTTATAGCACAAGAATAGAAGTAAGAAATGAAGTGTAAACCAACAGATATTATAATTAGTTTATGAGAAAAGCACATTAATTACTTACATATATCGAGGGTAACTGAACGGCCGAACTGGCTAGTAACTTTCATTATTACTTATTATACTCTTTGCTAGTAACGAATGCAGCGCAATATTTCTACGTAAGGAATACGTCATTCAGCGCGGCTGCACTAAACAAAAGGCTCAGGAATGCGTGTACGTTTCCACTGCACTATGAACAACCGGCACGATATATTTAAGATAGTATATATTATATATATATATATATATATATATATATAATGAAGTAAAATAATAATTTATGTTTTATGTATATTGTGTATATATTATGTATTTATTATATAATTATTGAAAAGTAGAAGCGTGCACGTCGCCATCCACCAATTCTACTCCAACACGAGTGCCACCAGGGCGATTACTGCTAGGGCGTGCCCCCGAGGCGACGCGCACCAGTTCGTCCCCGCTGGTGCGAAAAGTGTGAGCCAGAGCGGCGTAGGGGACCGCCACCCTACACGCGTGGCCCGACACGGCGGGAAGTGGATGATGGAGTGCAGGGTAGCTGCGTGGAATGTTAGGGGAGCAATGACAGATAAGATGAATGAGTTGATGGATGTTATGAATGAGAGTAAGTTAGATGCAGTGTGCTTGACAGAGACCAAGCGCAAGGGCAGCGAAGTCTTGGAGCTCCCGGGTGGGATGCTCGCGCTTTGGTTTGGAGTACCAGAGAGCGAGCATGGCAGTCGGGGGGTTGGAATTTTGCTGTCCTCGCGATTGGCCTCCGGTATGTATGAGTACAAACTGGTAGGTCCTAGAATCCTCTGGATCCGTGTAAAACTTGGTTTGACGAAGATTTTCCTGGTAGCTGCTTACGCGCCAGTATCTTCGTCGAACGCGAGTGAGCTAGAGGATTTCTGGGAGAGTATGAGAGAAGCTCTAAATGTGATAGAAGGAAATGAAAGACTCATAGTATGTGGAGACTTGAATGGATGGGTGGGTACCGCTCGCGATGGTTTTGCGTCGGTACTCGGGGAGTATAGGGATAAAAGGGTGAACGACGCTGGCAAGCTAATACTGGCATTTTGTAAGGAAAAGGATTTGTTTGTGGCGAACACAATGTTCAACCACAAACAAATTCATATGTATACGAGGAGATGTAAGTCAAAGAGAAGCATGATAGATCTATTCCTAATGGATAGTCGGCTCCGTAAACAGGTGATGGACACAAGGGTTTATCGAGGCGCTGAGCTGGGATCAGACCACTACCTAGTCATAACTAGGATAAGGGGTCTGTTTGCGGGTGGCGTCATCGTACCGAGTGTCCTGAGCTTGAGCCGACTTAAAGCATCAAAAGCTGGAAGCTGCAGGATGCATCCATTAGGGATAAATATAATGAAAGGGTAGCCGAAAAGCTTGGCGACGTCAATGTAAGCAGTGAGAATGTGGAAAGTGTATGGCAGAACCTTAGGGATAGTATGATAAATGCCGCTGTGGAAGTGTGTGGAGAAACGAAAAGAGGCAGTAGTAATAAGCGTGATGCATGGTGGAATGAGGAAGTGAAAGAAGCAGTTCGAATGAAGAAGAAAGCATGGCTAGACTACTTAGCCTCGCGAAATGATTTTAATATGAAAGAGAGATACAAGCTGCAGAAAGTTAACACGAAGGCACTGATAGAAGAAGCTCGTGAAAGGTGCAGAATGAAAGCGGATGAAAGGTTGTAGTCCAATTTCCGGGATAATGCCAAGCTCTTCTGGAAAGAGGTAGGCAAGGCCCGGAGTTGTTCGGCAATCTGCAGTATGAATAAAGTGCTTAGTGTTAACAATGACGTCCTAACAGACCAAACTGACGTCCTGCAGAGATGGAGTGAATATTATGGAAAGATGTATGCAAGAAAAGACAGAGATGCCACATCGGGAAGTGGAGCTCACTTCGATGCTCCGGATCCCGATGTCATTGAAGTCATTAGTATGAAAGAAATAGAACAAGCGATAAGAAGTATGAAATGTGGTAAGGCTGCGGGAAAAGACAGAGTTACTGCTGAGATGATCAAGTACGGTGGGTCGCGTGTCTGGGACACACTATGTCTGTTATGCAACTTGTGCTGGCGGACGGGTGAGGTCCCGGATGACTGGCGAGTAGCAGTTGTAGTACCTATTTACAAAGGGAAAGGCTCGTGCCTAAACTGCTCCAGCTACAGGGCGATCAGCTTGGTCAGCTTAGCTTAGCAGCTTAGGTTATAACGGCACGAATACAAGAAAGGTCTGAAAGGTATTTATGAGAGGCTCAATGCGGATTCCGACGTGGAAGAGGTTGCATGGATCAAGTGTTTTCTCTCCGCATGATCGCGGAAAAGTTTCTGGCTCTTAGCCAGAAGGTTTTCTGCGCTATTGTGGATCTAGAGAAAGCATTTGATAACGTTGTGAGAGAAACGCTGTGGGACTTGCTGCCAGGAAATGGTGTGGACGGCTCGCTACTGCGGGCAATACAGTCGCTTTATAGGGACTGTAAGGCTTGCGTGCGAGTAGGGGGGGATGTGTCACCTCTTTTTGATGTCTGTACAGGCGCCAAACAGGGATGTGTCATGTCCGCCTGGCTGTTCATAGTGTATCTGGACAGTTGCCTGCAGAAGTTGAAAGATTTTAATATGGGTGTGAATTTGGGTGACTTTACAGTATACTGTCTGCTGTACGCTGATGATGCGGTGCTCATGGCCTCATCAGAAGCCGACCTTCAGGCATTAGTCACTAATATGAAAGAGGAGTGAGAAAGTAAGGGTCATCGCTTGAATGCAAGTAAAACTAAGGTTCTAGTATTTGAAAGAGGTGACGTAAGAACTAAATGCGAGGTAAACAAGGAACGTCTAGAGCAAGTGAATGAAATTGTGTATTTAGGAAGTATGTTTAGCGCGGATGGAAGATGTGATTCGGATGTAGAACGGCGAGTAGCTGCCGGAAACAAAGTTAACAGTGCTTTGTCCCAGTTAGTAAAGCGACAAAGCATCGTAAAAGAAGCACGCATGGCGATTCATAACGCAGTGCTAGTGCCAACTTTGCTTTACGGTAGTGAAACCTGGGTATGTCAGCAGATGCATGAAAGTAAATTGAATGCTGTGGAGATGCGATCACTTCGAAAATTGTGCGGCGTTACCTTGGCCGACCGAATACGTAACGAAGTGATACGCAATATGGCATGTTTGAATGAAAGTGTCAGCGTTAAGCTGGAAAAGGGCGTGCTCCGTTGGTTTGGACACGTCCAACGAATGAGTGAGGAACGATTGACGAAGAATATATATTGTTCAAAAGTAGAGGGTAGAAGGAGTCAGGGTAGGCCGAGACTTACATATGAAGACCACGTGAGCAGATTGCTCAAAAACGGAAAGGTCAAAAGCACTCGGATACCCAGACGTGCGTGTATGAAGCGATTGATGAATCTCGAAGAAGCGAAAGAAGTATGTATGGATCGCGAAGCCTGGCGATCTGTCCTCTCTGACTACCCGGCTCTCTGACTGGAAGATAGATAGATAGATAGATTATGTATTTATTATATATGTGTATATATACAAAGTTGTGTATAAATAGTATTTGAATATGTAAATATGTGTAGACACATATGACATTACTTTATAAAATGTGTATATATGTAAATACTAGGTTTATTACGGTAAATAAATATACAATTGCCATAGGTACTCTCACACCACAAGCATCTCTGTTCCAGCGTAAAAAGCCGCTTCACCATGTTAAGGACTCCGAGCTTGCGAGAGACCAAGCTGATGCACCCCTCGATGTATTTTTAATTTAAGCTCATGACGAATGTCAAACCCTAGAATGCTGAGGTAATTTAGCAGCGGCAATGTTGTGTTCTGAAGACTAGGTAGGGTAAGAAAAGGGGATTTTTTTGCAGTAAATGCACACGCCTGCGTTTTCCTAGCATTGAACTCGACCAGATTATCGGAACCCACCGAGAGATGCGGTCCAGACTCCAATCGAGATCCGCCCCAATTTGACTCACATAGCCTCAACATCCATTCGCTTTGCCGCCGGGTGACTAACATATCCCCCATGTAACATTCTATCATCTGCATAGCAATGTATGGTGCCCAGGGACAACATATCATTGATATGCAGAAGAAAGAGAGAAACAAAACGGACCCATGCGGTACGCCAACATTTATCCGCAAGTAGTTTGAGGCCTGACCGTCACATAGAACCCGAATAAGGCGCTCATGCAGAGAGCTGGTGAACCATGTGCATAGTTGAGGTGGCAAGCCACATTCCGGAAGCTTGGAAAGGAGCGACTCTGTCAAATGCCTTGGCGATGTCCAGGCTGATGGCCAAGGATTTACCATGCTTGTCCGTAGCCTCACCTCAAAGGTGAATTATGCCAGAAGATCACCCATTGATCGTGTCGACCTAAAACCATATAGCCGGTCGTTAATTAAGGAGTGGCGGCTATGGGGCGATAGTTGCCCGGGTTTGTCCTATTCCCTTTTTTCAGGATCGGTTGCACGTTGACCTCCTTCCACGCATCCGGCACACTCCCCGTAGAGTAGGACAGGCGATACAGGCGTGTAAGCACTGGAGGTAATTCCGCTGCACACCTCTTAAGAACCACCGCCGGAATACCATCGTGGCCACTGGACTTACGGATAGAATCTAACTAGTTTAGATAGCCGTGGGGCCCCCTTTTTTTATTAGCCCCAGGGCCCTTGGTCACCTAGCTACGCCACTGTTCCCGGGTCTCGAATCCCAAGAAGAACCGGAGACCACAGCAGCCACTTACACTTAGGTAGGTACCACTGGGCCAATAAGGCAGTCAATCGGCCATACTTACTTAGGTCCGTATTCCAGAACGTTTTTTGATACTCAATCAACGCTTGAGGCTAGTTTTTGCCTTATAAACTTTGCCTTCTCTCAAGTGTTTCTTGAGTATTGAAAAACGTTCTGGAATACGGACCTTAGTGTATAAATCAATGATGACTTTGTTCAATGTGGCAAATGTGGGCGTGGGCACCTAATATATATAATGTAACATATTTATTTAGCGAATCAGGACAAAATTATTGTTTAAGAATAATATTACTTCTCCATGAAGGGTAGGCAGCCCTTGCAACTGGCAAGAAGATCATTTTAATTATTGTCACGACTACTCATAAGTGGCTAAAATAGTCTACATGAATAAAAATATTTTATTGATGCTATAGTTAATTTTTTATGTTTTACTTAAAAAAATTTGGTATGTAGATTCAGAAGCCTACCTTCAGGCATTAGTCACTAATATGAATGAGAAGTGTGAAAGTAAGGGCCTTCGCTTGAATGAAAGTAAAAGTAAGGTTCTGGTATTTGAAAGAGAAGACGTAAGAACTAATTGCGAGATTGGGTAAACCAGGGACGTCTAGAACAAGTGTATGAAAAGTAAGTTGAATGCTGTGAAGGTGCGATCACTTCGAAAATTGTGCAGCAGTAAATTGGTAGACCGAATACTTAACGAAATACGCAATATGGCAGGTTAGAATGAAAGTGTCAGCATTAAGCTGGAAAAGGGCGTGCTCCGTTGGTTTGAACACGTTCAACGAATAAGTAAGGAACGATTGACGAAGAATATATATGTAATCTGCGAAAGTAGAGGGCAGAAGGAGTCAGGGTAGGCCGATACTTACATATGAAGACCATGTGAGCAGAATGCTCAAAATCGGAAAAGTCAAAAGTACTCGGATACCCAGATGTGCATGTATGAAGCGATTAATGAATCTACAGGAAGCGAAAGAAGTACCTATGCATGGATCGCGATGCCTGGTGATCTGTCCTCTCTGACTAGTTCCTAACGTAGGTTCGATAAATCGTTAAGGCAATTTCTCCTGTGTTCTGTTTGGTCATGAACTTTAGAACGGGACACACTAACACCTAGAGCGCGCACGGTATTTTCATCCTAGTGCACATTTATTTATTTATTAACCCAAGATAACGAGGATAGATAGTTATCTATCTGCGTTACCTTTACAACTTTTTGATTGTTGTTGTTAGTTGTCTTCGCCCATCTTGGACAGGCAAAAGAAACTTAGTTCAAACAGCCTTGTCTTAAGCGTTTATATTTTCTTATTATTTAATTGTCATGTCTAGTCACTTTGTCGATGTCGAGTCCTCAGTCCTAGGTCCTGGCCCTTGCCCTCAGTATAATGGTGGTTCTTATACAGAGGTTTTTAGTGGATTTTACGCGGCAAGATAGAAAATAGCATTT
Organism: Thumatha senex; assembly: GCA_948477245.1. NCBI lineage: Eukaryota > Metazoa > Arthropoda > Insecta > Lepidoptera > Erebidae > Thumatha > Thumatha senex. The sequence goes on along the minus strand of OX419726.1, from coordinate 7,129,733 downwards.
CAATGCATATTTATCATTGTCTTTCACTATAGCACGTTGACACAACTTTTATGTCCAAGAAACTACCACTCCCGCACATAAAACAAGAAAAATGCACTAGTTTTAGACAATAACATACAGCAAGCTACCGCACTTGTAAATGTTCCCGCGTAAAACCTCACAACTTTTTTGATTGATGATTTTTTTTTGGAATTACGTATGGCCTGGCTATTAATTATTAGCTTAGGCTTATAATTTTTAGCCATATCTTAATTATTTTATATTTCTTCAATCTTCTTAATAGGTACCTAAAATGTCTATTACATACATTGTTTTATTTAATTGGTGGCTTATTTGTTGGATGAGCCTTACAAAAATAAATAGTAGACACGCTCCAAAATATTGAGTTAAGGTGATACATGATCACCTGCTTTGGCTTATACTGGCTTAGACAGTACTGCGTCAACTAGATATTTCCAATCTTATTTTATATAATCAGTTTCCAATATATTGCGGGTACATACGATATAAATTTGTACAGACGGAAGTGGATATATCCTACCTAAACACCAAGGAGCCTGCATCAGACACGTGAAAGGATTCAGCATCAAAACAGGGAACGTGTGATATCTCAATTAAAATAGTGCAAGTCATAAAACAATACTATGGAGGAGAGAACAACTCTTGAAACGTGCGATATTATGGAAGAGGGATCAATACATGAAATATGTGATGCCATGGAGGAGGAAATAGTGCCAGATATATGTAACACCATGGAAGAGGAAGCTATGCAAGAATCATGTGACACTAAGGAAGAAATGCAGGAAACATGTAACACCACACTGACACCAGTATCATACCCCAATGATTGGTTTAGTACTCATAGTGGCCAAAAACCCACCATGATAATAGTAGACCATAAAAAGAAACTTGAAACGCTACGAGGGATGGTGAAAGCACAAATAATGGATGGAAACCTTCAGCGTCCTTTGGCACTGGAATATATGTATAATTATTTGCTTGAGAGGAAAGAGAAACTGTCTGAGCACTGGATATCTTATGGAATAAAAATTGGATTACAAGACGAACTTATTACCCCATGGAGCTTGGTCAATGTAGAAAGAAAAGATCCTGAACAAAAATTAGAAAACATTAAAATGGTTGCTTCCACACCCAAAGACGACAAGTGGATGTCAGTGTATGTGTGTGCTATTTATAGAATCCACTGTACACATAGGAATCACAAAGAAGTGTTAATGAAACATCTTCAAAAGTCCTTTACACCCAAAATGAAAGATTTAGATAAACCGTGGAGTATCCTTGATTCATATAGATGTTGGATGAATGACAAATCATACCTTACAATGGTAGCAGCCATCGACATGTTTTATCACAGATTTACTTTTAACAGACTTTCACGTCTACGAGTAGGAACTGTCGGTTCTCGTTTCAAGGGATGTGCAGCATTACTTGCTTTAAAGCACTTTAGCTCTGTATCAGGATGTAAACAGGAAGATTTAACAGGCTGGATTATCACTGATGAAGCAAAAGATGAGTTAAAACGGATTCTGAAAGAGAATGAAGAAACAAAGGATGAGTTCTCTTATTTTCCTTACCAGATGGATTTTGGGTTTGTGAAAAGATCTGCATACTCTGCTGTGACTAACCCTAGTTTATTCTTTGTTATCCATGCAGCATGTTCTCTTCTTGGATCTGTACGGTCTCAGAATGCTAAGTTCGCATGTGAAGTCAACATGATAAAAAACATTAATAATTCAAAATTAATTGCCTTTGTGTTTTCTGAAAAGGATGGTGTGATATTGGATCCCGATCTTCCCCAAACAGATAATATCTCAGAATGGTATACTCACATGAAGGCTAGAAATTTTCAGTTAACAGTCTTAATGAACACTCGCATCCGAAACATGAAAGATAATATTGTCAAACCATGGAAAGGATCTGTTGGATGTTACATTCAGAGAAGTTTTTGTTATTAACCGATTGTATAAATTTGCGAAATCAAATTTAATCCACCGTGTATTTCAAGCTTGTATATAGTTATGGCTTAAAAAAATTTCAACAGCAGGTCGCCGCAGCCTGCGCCTGTCCATTTCAACACTGCAATGGGCTCACCACCTGTTACATGGGACAAAAATGCATACGGTGAAATGTGGGCGTTTAATATGCCTCTGCCTACTCCTTCGGGGATAAAGGCGTGACAATATGTATGTTGTATATAGTAAAATTGTTAAAACTTCTTTGTAAAATTGTTGTCCTAATAAAGTTTATTATAGCATTATATTTGTTTTTAATTTTTTCTTATTAGGTAGGTGGGTATGAAACGGTTGTTTTTTTTTGAAATCATTAACTCCCTCTGTTACCCTTGGATGATCATGAAATAGTTGTATTACGTCTATGCATAATGCTGTTACCAAACTTACTATAACAATACTCTAAATGGATTATGATGTATGTACATTTTATCATCTGTATGTGGAAAATGTAAACAGCAGTCATATATATAAAGAAAAATATATTATTCTTATCACCAAAGTTTATACTTAAATAATCTAAATCACAGCAATTAGATAGAAAAATCTCTTAGTTATAACGAGTTATAAAATTGGTAGGAATATATGATAATATGTATATTTTCCAATAATTCATTGGGTTCAGTTTTTTTTTGCAAGTGAAGTAGATAGTTAAAAATTTCAGATGCCACTTGACTGATTGAATTTAATGAAAATTGGCACAACACACAATATGTGCTAACCTTTGAAAATGCCATAAGGCGAAACCGGTCAGGTTAAAATAATAAATAAGTGGAACAGTACAAGTGTTTTTGTTCAAGATGTGTAGCAAGTTCCACCAAGTGCCATCAATCAACAGTGTAAACAGTTATAAAGTCATATTTTATTAATTTTCTGCATTGAATTCTGAAAATTTAATTACATTTTTTGTAACAATTAGGCACAGGTTGTTCCAATCATTATACTCATTTAGAATATAAAAAAGAATACTTTACTACCATTCTTAACAGGCAAATTATGTTGAAAAATAATCATTAATAAATGTGCATTTCTTTTTTGCATATAAGAATCAGTAATAGAGTCAGTCTATCAGTATTTTAGGACAGCTTGTATGATAAAATTGATATTCAAGGGACTAATGACTCTGTTATTTTTTTTTACAAAGTAGGTGTAAAATTCCTGAATATTAGTTCAAGAACATCATCAAAAACAGCAAAAAGGATTGAGACAACCTATGGTAATGTAATGCCACTCCACTCACTAAATGTAACTAGCAAAATAAAGTTTTATAATAACATCTAGTCCACAATTGGCTTAAACAGAATCCAAAGTCTTTCAAACTCGTCTTTATATCGCTCAATAAGTTCCCTCTGTGATGTCACCAAACAATTTTCATAATTACCATTCAAAGCTTGATTAGTCCAATTCAATGAGCCGGTCATCAAATAAGGAGTGCTCTCATCTGACAATGTATCGACCAAACAGAACTTATGATGCATAAGATTAGTTGATTTCATCCATCGTACAGGTATTTTATGTTTAGTTAACTTTTTAATACCGGAACCACTAGTGTATGCCATATCAGCATCAATAATGATTCTTACCTTTACATTTCGATAGTGTAACTTTACTATAGCATTGGTTATATCCATGTTAGTTAAAACATACATACAAATATCAATATTATATCGAGGTTGCGTCAAATAGTGCAATAATCTGTCCATACTTTGTGTTATCATGCAGCGCGAATACTTGCTTTTCGCTATCTCGTTAGCTCCATAGGAGAACATTATAACTTCATGCACTTCATTCTGCTTTTGTCTTTTATTCTTTTTGATGAAATAGTTATAAACAGCATGAGTAACAACTGCCAACGATATCAACATGAAACATCCTTTGTAGTAACTCATTTTGTGTAAGTTAAATAAGTCAGCAAAATGCAGTCTACAACAATGTAGCTTTGCAAACGGTAATCAATTCAATAAAATAATAATTTAATCAAGTCAGATATAATAAACGTAGACTGGTCAGAAAATAAAGTAAAGTAGGTATCGGTCATCGGTAACTGAAACGAAACTTATCAAAACAAAACTATTTGTCATCTGAAATGTCAATCATCAATCAAATTTCCCGCCCGCTTTTTGTTTGTTTGTGGAGGTTTGTGGTTTTGTGGTAGTGGTGCTGGAGGTTTGGCACTCACTCATGGGCTCTCATGGGGTCGTCATGGGACATAATATGTATATTATTTTCTAAAACTAGTCTTTAATTTGTATTTTTTTTGTATTTAATAATAGTGGATTCTTAGACATAAGTTCGAAATGTGCATGAGAATAGGAAAGTGAAAAACGGACTTTTTGTATTACTCCCTAATCTCAGCCTAGTCAAGTTTCGACTGCTTAATTGAGACAGAGTCACATGACTTAGAAATGGGCTGGACGTAGACAAAGGATTACATATGATAGGATAGGATCGATAGGATAGAGTAATAACGACTAGGCTGAATGAACCGAGTTGTCTTTGCCTTTGAAAAAAAATGTGGTAAGATAAAAATGACATGATAATGAATGAAAGATAAGAGATTCACATTCCACCTCACAGGCTCACACACACGTACAATATTATGTCCTGTTTTGACTAAAGTTCAAAATCTTAATTTTAAATAAGTGTGTAGAATTGACATATAATTTAGTAGGTAATATTTTAGTCTTAATAATGGTGTCTGGAATAGTTGCTGGACGACTTGCATTAGTAACTGGTAATGTAAACTTGTTTTAGACTTTATTTATTATGTACTGTACATGCAGCAGGTATTCGGAAGTTAACTCAAGGGTACAAACTATTTTTGTAGAAAGGTTATTAGTTATCACAAAAACTCGAATTGGTAAATGACCGCAGCAAAATAATACCCTTTGTTTTTGTTTATTAAGTATGCTATGATATGATTATTTTGGTTTTTTGTGCCTATGTACAGTCAGTAACAAAGTTACAAAACAAAACAAAATTTGAAGTTGGCTACCTAGTATGATTTTAATACATAATTCTAGGTTAGGAAGTGTTGTGGAGTCTTACACAATTTTTATGAACAATTAGTCACTATGATCAAGTTTCAATTAGTTCTGATGGAATGGGTCAAGTATAATTCAAATAATAATTAATAATAATTTATAAATAATTTATAATTATTTATAAATTAAATAATAATTATTTATAATTATTTATTCATTTTTTTTTTATAATAATTTATAATTGTATGTTCACAACCTGCGTCTGTCTATTTCAACACGGCAATGGGCTCACCACCTATTACGTGGGACAGGAATCCACACGGTGAAAAGTGGGCATATAATATGCCTCTGCCACCCCTTCGGGGATAAGGCGTGATGGATATTTATTTTTATTTATTTTTATAATTCATTATGAGCACACCAAAATTTATGTTAATGTGGCCTGCAAAACTGAACTATTTTGCTAAGTGTACAATAACTACGTCGATAATATGCCTGTTCATTGCGTTGATTACTCGTCACACTCATAATCTATACTAACATATAAAACTGAAGAGTTTTTTAGTTTGTTCATATAATGGTGAAATGTGGACGTATAGTATATACGCAGAGGTGAAATCCTCTGCCTACCGCTTCGGCTTAACTGATAAGTAGCACGCAACTGCATTAAATTTGACCACTCTATGGTCAAATTTAGGTGTGCTCATAATGAATTATACTTGACCCATTCCATAGTGCCAATAGCCACAATTTCTCATGTTACACACACTTAATTTCTCGTCAATCAATGTGAGATGTTAGTTAATGGGCCTGACAAACGTTTTTTACTTAAAATGACAATAAAATCTACAAAAGAATACATACTCTTATAATAAGGAAAATGGTGTTTTCACTTTTTTTATATATCAAAAATTGGCTGAAATATTTACGATCAAAGTGCGTATGACGCAGGTGGCCGCATACGTCACAACCCTGCTTATTCGACAGTCGCGCTCTCGTTTGCACCCGAACGCCGCGCTCTCGTTTGCACCCGAACGCCGCGCCGCGCCTTGTCGCAGTCTGTGCGAGGGTATAGGCGAGGAAATAACTAATGTAATGCACATGAACTATGCTCCAATTTTAGCTGTATTTGACAGTAATATTTTAACCCTTTTGTGTTCTCCATTATGACATTTCACTGATGGACTTAGGCCTCTCCCTACTCACGCTACAACACACGGTCCTGCGCTTTTGGCATCCAGTCCCTCCCGACCTTTTTCAGGTCATCGGTCCGACTACTGCCGTCATTGCAATCAGGTTCCGCAACCAGTTGCAAAGGAAGGATTTTCCTTCTTCCTTTGCAACTAGTTGCGTTGGGCGAATGTTTATTCTTAATACGCAACCAGTTGCCAACAAGTAAACCATTTTCCACGATGGTAACTAAGTTTCACCCCCCTAGTTGCATAGAATATTTTAATTTTCTTGCTATGCAAACCTTAATAGTCAAACACTGGATATATGTATAAGCGAGTCAGGTGAGCTTGGCAAAGTTAAAAAAATAATAACAATTGTTAAATCAATTGTTTGACTGCCTGCCGTGGTAGAGTATGCGACTGCCGCGCTGAGGTCCCGGGTTCGATTCCTTGGTCGGAATACAAATGTTTGTTTTGGAGTTTGGCTGTTTCCTATGTATAATTTGTATGTATTTAGAAATATTTAAGTATGATTATCAGTTGTCTAGATCCCGTAGCAAAAGCTTAAACACTTAGTTTAGGAAAAAACGCGTTTCGCGTGTTGATAAAACATTGTTTTTTAATGGTAAAAAATACCGTTGAAACACGGCAATGGCCTTTAAAATGTTATGCGGGATCAGCTCCCTCTAAAGCAACCATTTGTCGGTGGTATGCCGACTTCAAACGCGGTCGCATGGACACAAATGATGGGGAACGCTCAGGTCGTCCAAATGAAGCAGTGACTCAACAAAATATTAACCAAGTCCTCAAAATCGTAATGGAAGCTCGGAAGAAAAAAGTGCGCGAGATAGTGAAGATTTCAGCTGGTAGTGTATTCACTATTTTACATAAAAATTTGTCCATGAAATAGCTTTTTTCCAATTTTTTTACAACTGATCAGAGCGATGTTTGGCGCTGATGAATCGTAATAAAAAGGATTTTCTACGTCGGTATGTGACAACGGATACACCATTTTACTCCGGAATCCAATCGGCAGTCAGCGGAGTGGAGAGCGGCTGGTCATAGCGGCCAAATACTCAGAAATCGGCCGGTATGGTTATGGCGTCTATATTTTGGGATGCGCATAGAATACTTTTCATCGACTACCTTGAAAAGTGGCAATATATAAATAGTGACTATTACATGTGCTTATTGGAGCGATTGAAGTACGACATTGCGGATAAAGGGCCTCAAATGAACAAAAAGAAAGTGGTGTTTCACCAGCACAACGCACCTTGTCACAAGTCTGTGAGATCGATGGCCAAAATCAATGAATTGGGCTTTGAATTGCTTCCTCATCCCCCTATTCGCCAGACTTGGCCCCCAGCGAATACTGGCTGTTTACAGATCTCAAAAAAATGGTCCCGGGTAAGAAATTTGACTCAAATAGTGAAGTTATCACAGCAACGGAGGCTTATTTTGAAGCCAAAGATAAATCGTTCTACACGCATGGGATAGAAAAGTTAGAAAAGCGTTGGAGGGACTGTATCTCTCTTGGAGGAGACTACGTTGATGAATAAAAAATAATTTTATAAAAAAAGCCTCTTTTGAGTACATAGTCTCGGGACTTATTGAACCACGTGTTATTTATCAAAAATATTAACAATTGTTATATATCACTTTATTATAACTTGTGATTCTTGTGAAAGTTGTTGTAATTAAAATATACTAAATTACTTTATATGATACGATGGATATCGTTATGGATGGATGGAATGGAACATGGAAGACGTACCATGTTCCTACTTTGCTTAGTTACCGCGACTGAGGCAATGACAGTGCACACTTTACATTTTGATTGTGTATAAATAATAAGAGTAAAAAGTATTTTGACGCAATTATACAATAAAAAAAAAAATTGTTGGCAACTGGTTTTGTATGAAACATTCTTCAATCACAACTTGTTGCATACATAGAAGGAAAATTCTTCCTTTGCAACTGGTTGTGAAATGTGGTTGCGATGACGGCCGAAGCCCATCTGGCAGCGGTCGTCCTTCCGTATGTTTGCCGAGTCGTGGTCTCCACACTCTCCACTCCAGAACTCGTTTGCTCCAACAACGGCCATTAGTTCTTCTACAGATGTAACCAGCTCATTGCCACTTTAATGTGCTTACTCTGTGAGCTATTTCGAACACTCTGTTTCTCTGTGAGGGATGATTCTCTATGACATCTACATACATGATATCTACAGTTTTATTGAGTCAGGTAGTGTAGTTCTTTTTATTTTATAAAGGTGCTGGTTCCGGCATTGGTCGTGCTGCATGCCAGGTGCTGTCAAGGGAAGGAGCAACTGTCATTGCTGCTGATAAGAACTATGATGCAGCACTTGCAACCATTAAAACTCATACAGCGTTAGCATCAGGTTCAAATGGTAATAAAATATTTGACTTATTTTACAATAGGAGTAAAAAGCCTAAAAGTGAGTTTAACAAGCGACTTCTGTTGACTCTAATCAAATCAACATTTTCGGGTCTTTGGCCGTTTCGTATCACGAGTTATTCGAACCGCAGTGCGAAATGTATAAGTACTATTTCTGAATGAGGCTATTCGCACCGCAGTGGTTGGAGCGTTGTGAATGGCCCAAGGTATCGATTCGGGCCACGGAGCGAACCATATCATATCGTACAATCTATTTGAACTCTTTTTAAGAGAATAAAAGTATAGAATAAAAGTGTTTAGTAACAAATAATAACGAAAATGTGAATATACGTTTTTAACATACCCTCTCCCGAGTTGTCTTCTTCGGCGTCTTTGCGTATTCTCCTATCCAGATAGGGTTTAGAAATAACTGAGAATACGCAAAGACGCCGAAGAAGACAACTCAGGAGAGTGGTATGTTAAAAACGAATATACACATTTTTAAATATCCATCACGCCTTATCCCCGAAGGGTTGGCAGAGTCATATAATATGCCCACTTTTCACCGTGTGGATTTACCTGTCCCACGTAATAGGTGGTGAGCCCATTGCCGTGTTGAAATAGACAGACGCAGGTTGTGGCTACCTGTGGTTGAAATTTTTCATGCCGCCCATAAGGCATTCAACCAGGCTTGACGACTGCCATTTTACTGGCAACCGGGACCAACGGCTTAACGTGCCTTCCGAAGCACGGAAACGCTCGCAAATGTAAATGCCACAAAGTGGTCACCCATCCGAGGACCAGCCATAGTGAAAGTTGCGTAACTCAGTGATCGTTTACAGAACACTGAGACCGCGGGGCCACGAGCGCTTCATTTTTCGTTAATTTTTTTTACTAAACACTTTTAATCTATACTTTTAAAGAGTTCAAATAGATTGTACGGTTTTAAATGCATATCCAGATATGGAACCTTTATTGGCTACCAAGAGCAGCTTTGATTGTCTTTCCTATTCTCGACATTATGTAGCCGAGCCGTCTCACCTCTCGAAACGGGACCACGTCATCGTTGCCTCATCCGCTGTTCAGTAGGTGCACCGCTAGCAGGTGATGTCACTTGGGCCCCGGAGATATTGATGGTGCCCTTTACCAGGGTAGTAGCGTGGTGATGTTCCTATAGCCTTCCTCGATAAATGGACTATCCAACAAATACATTTTTTTTTCAATTTGAACCAGTTCGGTAGTTTCTGAGAGTAGCACGTTAATCCATTAAACAAACTTCAGCTTTATTTATTTATTTATTATACACTTTATTGTACGCCAAGTACATAAATTTGGGATTAATACATGCGGAACAATTATATTAGTGATATTTATTTAAAAAATATAATAATTACATTTATTTATTTAAAATTTTAGCACAAAGTACAAGGCGGACTTAATGCCTTAGGCATTTTCTACCAGTCAACCTTAGGGTGATGCAGAGATGAGATTAGGTAGGTGCTCAGGGATATTAGAAATTGAACAGCATTCTATATGATATACATATTGCCGATATACACAAATACATACACACATACATTATGGCGGGGGTGGAGCCGGATCCCGTGTGCCGTCACTGCCCAAGTGGGGTCGTCGACACGGCAGAGCATACGCTCGCCGTGTGTGCAGCTTGGGACGGGTCTCGCAATGCCCTCAGGGGCATTGTTGGGATGGATTTGTCGCTGCCGGCCGTGGTGCAAGCCATGGCCGGCAGCCGACAATGCTGGGCCGCCGTCGCCTCCTTCGCCAGCGAGGTGATGGCGGCAAAAAGAGAGGAGCTGCGGGTTCGGGAGCGAGCAGGACGTACGCTCCCGTCCCGCCGGCAATCGCGAGGGCAGCGCCGGGTGGAGTCCCGGCTCGCCGCAGACTAGTTAATGGCCGTGGGCTGAAGGTCGGGGGACCCCGTTCACAATGGCCTTCAGGCGGCTGGCACCCCTCGTGTTCCGGGGTGCCTTCAAGTGCCCGCTCGATCGCTCTCCACCCCACTCAGCGGGCAAAAACTAATCTCCTCCGGGAGATCGTGGGGGGCAGCACATCTGACCCCCCGAGGAGAGCCTCATCTTGGGGCATTCCCTTAGCCTGCGACCCGGTTGGGAAGAAGGTGGAACACCGCGGGGTTTAGTGGGTAGGACGGCCCCCAAAGGGCCGGGAGTCCTACACACCATCCGTGCTGCCCCATATTAGTATAGAAAACAGAAAAGCGAGGTTCAAAACCTCCTTTTAAACCGAGTAGGTAATGCATAGACATAGACATATTGTCACGCTTTTATCCCCGAAGGGGTAGGCAGAGGCATACTATACGCCGTTGCTTCTAAAACTGCATTTATAATTTCACAGATGGTGATCACAGTGCGGTAGAGCTTGATGTATCAGACTCGAGTGCTGTTAAAAACCTTCTAAAGGCTACATTAAATCAGTATAAAGCTCCACCGACTATAATCGTCAATTCAGCTGGAATCACCCGAGATAATTGGCTGTTGAAACTATCGGAAGAGGATTATGACAGCGTACTTAATGTCAATTTGAAGGTAAGTTTTTTTTATTAACAACCGGAAGCCCGCGAGTGCTTTCGAGTGTAAAATATAATGTAGCCGTTACGAATTTAGTCTTAAATTACTCTATAATATCAGTATGTACCTAGTAGGTAATAATATTATTATCTTTGATATCAGTAACATGTTTATGGAGATCCAGCTATTCAAGATTAGCTGAATAAGACAGATAATAATTCCATTTTAGTGTAGTATGAAAAAAGTATGAATACTGTTACACCATAATGTAATACAAAGCAAGAAATGCTCGCCCCCTATAGCTCGCGCCCTAATAGAGGCGAAAGTAATTATAATACCGCATGCCAAGTTAACGGCAGGCTATGTGCGCATACGCGGCCTCTCAGTTGCCTGCCAATGGAGAACACTAAAGGGTCAAAATATTACAGCTAAAAGTGGAGCGTAGCTCATGTACATTACATTAGTTTTTATTTCACTTCAATACATGCAGAATTTCCGAAGTTATAACGACGATCAGTTTTAGTAATTTTTTGAATTTCCAAGATTAGGCGCGCCCATTATGACGTCACAACCTCGCACAGACTGCGACAAGGCGTGGAACGGCATTCAGGTGCGAACGAGAGCGCGCCTGTCGAATGAGCAGGGTTGTGACGTATGCGGTCATCCGCGTTATAGATTGTAAATATTTCAGCCACTTTTTGAAATATAAAAAAGGAAAACACCATTTTTCTCGTAATTTTTTTGTAGACTTATTTGGCATTAAAAGTAAAAAACGTTTGTCAGACCCATTGTCTGTTGAAATAAGTGTCACCGTATGAGTTAAGTGACACGCTTAGTTGTATGAAATATATAGAGTAAGGCGTGTCTAGTTGAGCGCGAGTGATATTAATTCCTTGCTTTGGGTAGGCTAGGTCTTTTTTACTGCTGTGCTTACATTGTTTGTGCCCTGGCATACACTTGACAACCATTTTTCTTATATTTTTTAAGGGCACCTTTATGGTGATGCAGACATTTGCGAAGGCTATGACTGAGGCATCCGTTTCGGGGTCAATCGTGAATATATCCAGTATCGTCGGCAAATATGGCAATATGGGTTAGTGATTTAAATATAATCTACACTTCTATACCTACTAATGATATAAAGAGGAAAGATTTGTTAAATGTATTAGTTATTACCGGGACTACCGGTTTTTTGTTCAACCTTTTTTTGCCTGACCTACCTTGTACCACACGTACTCGACGGCGGAGGGCGTGCATCACTGAGCCAGTCAGCCTGTGACCACGGCCGGTACAGCCTGGTCGAAAAGTCGGCAACAAAAATTATGAAAAAAAAAAAACCCACGTTTAATCCCGGTAATAACAGATATATTTATGGTTTGCAGCGCGATGGTTTAAAAGTGAGTAACATTTGTTAAGTTTGTTTGTAATGAATAGGCTCAGAAACTACTGGCCTGATTTAAAAAAATATTTCACCATTAGAAAGCTACATTCTTCGTGAGTAACATAGGCTTTATTAGATTTTCAAAAAGATAGGGTTCCGTACGAAATCTTGAACAGGAAAACTTCACCACGCGGGCGAAACTGCGGGCATCAGGTAGTGTACAATATTCACGCTTTATATCTCCGTAGAGGGGGACAGAAGCTACTCCTTAGCCACTTTTGTGCCTAAGGATATACCATAAGGTAGTATTACGATAGTCAACATCAAAGAAAGTAGCTGAAGAATAACAAGAATATAACTATTAATTTCAGTAAATCATAATACTATGGTTTACAAGTAGGCGCTACGTCATCCGTCATGATCACGGAACTTATCATGACGGATGGCTGAGAAAACATGGCGCTTGCAATAGCGCTGAAATATCAGATTATATTGATTATCTCATACAGCAAAATCAAATTAATTTGTAAGGATCGACCCAAATATATTTCTTTTTGAACTTTTTAACTTCAAGAATATATTGTTTTGCCCATATATGAAACTACATTTGTCTTGACCAAGTCGATATTGTCTTAACAAAAGACATCTTTTTTTTCCGTGTAAGTTTTATGGTGGCGTCACACTATGTGTTATAAGAGCTATTTTTTGAAAATTCTCTTTTTATGACGAAAACGTGTAAAACAATTAATTTATAAAGCTAGAGTAAAACTCCGGGGTGATTAAAATGATTAGTGTCAGTAAAAATGTTAAAATTCATAATTTTAAGTTTTTGGAAACATTTTAATACCAAAATTAAGTTGTTGGAAAACATTTTAATACCAAAATTAAAATCCATTATTGCCCTATTTACAAAAAAATAATCACATCCAAATTGATCCAAATTGCGTGGAGTTCAGATGCTACAGGTCATTCTAGTTATACCCGGTTATTTTATCGTTAGGGTTGTCACTTTTTAAAATAATGTAATTTATTCTTTTGATGTTGCTGTAATAGTTCCTATTATTTACCTGTGATGTTTCTGTGTTGTTATATAAATATACTGAAGGAGGTACGTATTCGGTCGGCCAACTTTACGCTGCACCATTTTAGAAGTGATCATCTCCACAGCATTTAATTTACTTTCATGTTCCTTCTGACGTACCCAGGCTTTACGAACGAAAAGCAGAGTTGGCACTAGTACTGCATTGTAAATCGTAAGGCATACCTTCTAAGATGCTTTGTCTCTTTTACTAACTGGGACCAAGCACCGTCAACTCTGTTTCCGGTAGCTACTCGCCGTTCTACATCCGAATCACTGGTTGACCCAAAGCTTGCACTGTTGTTCTGAATTCTTTCCATTCAATACCTTAGTTTACTTGCATACAAGCCAAGACTTTTCAAATTTTAAAACCCTATGCTAAGAATAAAGTGCCTAAGGTTTTAGCTACGAGTATAGGTTTTAGAAATAGGTATGTGTATTAATATATATTTTAATTTAGTTTATATGTGTTTCAGGTCAAACAAATTATGCGGGCAGTAAAGCTGGTGTAGTCGGGATGACACAATCCGCTGCTAAGGAGTTAGGAAAGTATAATATAAGGTAAGATCAATGTTGACAATGGATCTCTGCTATTTAGCCCCATTCTATATATTATAACTAGGTGCCTCCCCCTCGGCTTGGCCCGTGACATACTTCGAACTCCCGTCGCACCTATTTAATCCCGTCGCTTATAAATCTTAATAATATTATAAATGCGAATGTTTGTATGGATGTTTGTTGCTCTTTCACGTAAAAACTACGGAACAGATTTTAATGAAACTTTACAATAATTTAGCTTATACATCAGAATAACACATAGGCTACTTTTTATCCCGGTAACAAGTTCCTGTGGGAAACGGGAAAACTTCTCTACGCGTGCGAAGCCGCGGTCGTCAACTAGTTCTACAATAATGCATAAAAAAATCCCCGGCTTGTCGCCATTTATGATGACTGCTCCTCTCTCCAGGGTAGTAGCGTGATGATATATAGCCTAGAGCCTTCCTCGATAAATGGGCCATCTAACACAAAATGAATTTTTCAATTCCGACCAGTCGCGTTCAACCAAACAAACTCTTCAGCTTTATAATATTACTCGTAGTATAGAAGTATAGATAAAAGTTAGTACCGAGCACTAACAAATACCAACTTATCAATCTACTTCACAATAGCGGGCACGATGGGCAAGCCCAAAACCCAAATTGATCTATGACACCACACTTTTAAGTCTACTTAGACCGATTGACAGATAATATTACTTATATCCAGTGTTATTTAAAAAAATTGTACGGCATGCGCATAGCCTCAAAAAACTTCGAATATATTCCCAGTCGTTCCTTATAATTAGTTTGTTCACATACTCATTAATCCGGAAAAAGGCCACATCGCTAATGAGCGAGTTCATACGACTCGCAGTTGGGCCGCTGTGCCCACAACCTTTTTTGAGGGTTGGATCCGCGCCTGTTCAATACCTGATAGTATTCTCTTCATATAAGTGTAATTCCAGTTGCTTCCAAATCCTACCTTGATTTGGAGCCTGAGGTGCATTGTATTTGGCTGCTTTTGATTTTGGCATTATTAGGAGCGACTGCCGCATGACATCCTACGGGAGCCTGCGTTGTTGCCTCGTCTGTTATGCAGCAGGTGAGGTCAGTTTGGCCACCTAAGAAGCGTCGGTACTCTTAATTGACAAGCCGTAGAATAGAACCAGAATCGCTGTTTTTAGCTGTCAAAATGTTAGTAGATCAAAAATATAACTAACTAACGGCCACTGTCGCGGTCCGTGTTAGTAGAATTCTATTGGCCGACCGATAGAAGTGTATTGGAGTACTAATGTAATAGTAGACTACGAAAAACTGACAAATTTGTACCGGTGACTTTCTATTGGGCGACGATTTCGATTCTATTTCGACTTGATTGAAATAGCAGACGGGGGCCGCCCCGAATATTAGCAGCAGGCCATACATTAAACATTGGGCGCTCTAGTCAGTCGATTTTCTCAAGATCTGTCCCTGAAGAGTCTTCTTTCTTGGAGACGATTCCATTCGAAGCAATTTTGAAAAGCAATTAAATTAGTATGCTAACGATACTTATCCTAAATATAAAGTGGAAAAAAAATTCACATCTAAGTCTTGAAAGGCGCCATCTACCGGCACTTAGCAAAGTTACACGGTACAAAGAAATGTTGTACACTACACCTATGTTGTACATCAGTAACAATTTTGAGAAGAAATTAGTGTTAGTTAGCATACTGTAGTAAAAGTGTATGTATGAAATAGATTAATGAGATTCTTTTGGACATGGCTGATTGTGTTTATAATTTCCAGAGTAAATGCTGTCCTGCCTGGATTCATAGACACTCCAATCATTAGTACTGTTCCTGATAAGGTGCTACAATCTTTACTGAAGCTTGTACCTTTAGGACGACTTGGGACTCCTTTGGGTAAGTAAAGCATCAAGACTGTTTGGCAGCTGTTTGATAATGTCTCGTGTGTAGGCGAAACACGTGCCGACATCGTACAATAATTAAAAAACGCGGAATATTGCAAAAATAACATTTAAAACAAAATAATTATATCTTTTTAAAATGGATTTCCGCCATGTAACGCCTGATTCAATTAGTTATTCAGACTCTTAATCAAAAAAGTACGGTTTCTACATAGTCTCCGTTCAATTTCATTTTTTTTTATATCAGTAGCGAGAGTTTATCTTTGCCTTATTAGCTTTATTTTTTGGTATTGTTGAAAGCAACTGACGTCTGACCTCCCGTCTCTGTTGTCGCCTTTTTTTATTGGGACTAATCACACCCGCATTTTTATTACTCTTGTAAACCAGGATCTACAGCAATGACCAAGACCACAAAAGTTAGCTTTCTAAATAGAGTCCTACAGGATATCCAGGGAGCCACACCACACATTGCCATAAGCAATATTAGATTGCATGGGGTTCATTATTATTTAGCTAGGAGCAGTTATCATTTAGCTTTAGGGCGCCACAAAGCGCTCGTAGCCGTGCTAGCTCAGTGTTCTGTAAACGATCACTGCGTTAAGTAACTTTCGCTATGGCTGGTCCTTGGATGAGTGACCACTTTGTGACAGTTACATTTGAGTGTTGTGAGTGGTCCCGGTTGCCTGTAAAATAGCAGTCATCAAGCCACGTTGAAGGTCTTAGGCAGTGTTTCTACCAGAGATGTGCGAGGATGCGTAGCGAGGAATGTGTTTGTAAACAACCAATAGAAACGCTTCATATATCTCTCCTCGGCCGCAGCTCTGGTGGAATTGGCTCAGCCGAGTTAGATTTTTGCGCATACTAAAAAAGCGATGGATGTGTGTTGGGAAGGATGTGTGGCGAGGTTTGCGCAACCTGTACCAGTCAGTCCATAGACAGAGTTTGTTGGAAGTAGAAGTGCGGAAAATTTACATGTATGATTGGAAAAAGAAGATACTTTTATTTTTAACAATTTGCAATGAAGAAATGCAAGGAAGATACGGAGTTTCTTAGTTCACAGCTTCACAACACATCCTCGCACCACATATTAATGCGCATTTTCACAGCTCCGCTACACATCCTCGTACGACACATTTTCCTCGCGCAACCTTATGGGCAGCTTGAAAAATTTCTACAGCAGGTCGCCACAGCGTGCCCCTAATGCGCACAGGCATAATATACGCCCACATTTCACCGTATGATCTTTTGTCTCACGTAACAGGTTGTGAGCCCATAGCCGTGTTGAAATAGACAAACGCAGGTTGTGGCGACCTACTGTTGAAATTATTCAGACCGCCCATAAGGCCTTCAATCTGGTTAACGACTACCATATTACTGGCAACCGGAACCAAGTTAACGTACCTTCCGAAACATGGAAACGCTCATAAATGGAAATACCACAAAAGGGTCACCTATCTGTAACTAGCCATAGCGCAAGTTACTTAACACAATGATAGTTTATAGGGCACTGAATAAGCGGGGCTACGAACACTTCTTTTTCTTATACTACTGAGATGACAGACAAGCATACGGCCCACCTGATGGAAAGTGGTCACCGTAGCCTATGGACGTTTGCACACCTTCTAAGACCCCTTTTTTAAGAACCCAATACTATAGACGTATTATATAAAATGGCATCGCGTTACAATAATAAAATGACCTTGTAATATTTCAGAGGCTGCAGAGCTGATCGCATTTCTGAGTTCAGACAAGAGTTCGTTCATTACGGGAGCTGCTATCGACATCACGGGAGGAT
Organism: Thumatha senex; assembly: GCA_948477245.1. Lineage (NCBI taxonomy): Eukaryota > Metazoa > Arthropoda > Insecta > Lepidoptera > Erebidae > Thumatha > Thumatha senex. The sequence continues at coordinate 7,111,902 of OX419726.1, read as the reverse complement.
ATTAAAAAAACACATTAAATGCAATATTCAAATTCTCAATTTGAGTTATAGTACTTATTGAAGTGAAACTTCTTTATCGAAGTTGAGAGAAATTTTATAGCTGTAGAAAAATAAATCGTCACGTTTTTCGGTTACGCGCCATGTTGTTTTGAAGTGAAACGTCTTTATCGACGTATGAGAGAAATTTTATAGCTATAAAAAAATGTAAAGAAGTTTCCCTTCTTACCTGTGTACTCTGGTACCCACACATATTTTTTTATGCTTAATAATTCCTAAGTACTTAAGACAGTTATTTACAGTAAAAAAAATTAAGTTACCCCTGTAACATTTATCTACCAGTGAAAGTACTATTTAAATCGTTCCAACAAACAAGAAATTGTCTTATTTTGTCGACCTAAAAGAAATTGTCTTTATGGTGTAGGTTATGGTAAGAAGCTGTTATATAATAGTTAGATTTGATTATTATTTATTTATTTTATTATCTTTTTATTTAATATTGCAAACAAACATCAATTTTATTTATTTGTAAAAATACATGTCTTGCCCGAAACCTAGTCTTGTTGATATCAGTCTTTTGTTATTAAAAGCAGTGTCTTCCACTCTGTGATATTTTATACATTATAATATTTTATCTACTCTGATATTAATACAAAGATTATAAAACTGATAACAAAATTCTTATGACAAACATTACGTACAGGCCAAAAATAATAAAAAAAAAGTTTAATTACGATACAGGGCTTGTACGGACACCTGTGTCATAATATAACTTTTTAATCATAACGATACACCTATACAACCTCCAGCTGGACCAAGGAGGTAGAACCTCTACTTAAAAAAAAAAGGTTTCAATCATTGGTTTCAATAAACGAGTCCGCGACGCAAGCGCGCATGCGCAATCAAGGTTTGCGCCTTGGCGCCAACATTTGACATTAAAAAAATAAATTCGTTGTCATATTCATCATTTTATTTGCAATATTGTTTTACGTATTATAGTATGAGAGTAGATAAAGTAGTGTATGACACTGTACAAAACTTGGTCTTATAACACTCGTGTGATACTATAAAAAATCTCGCCTACGGCTCGTTTTTTTAAAACACACTCATGTTATAAGAACCCTTATTATGCAACAGTGTCATAAACTACTAATATTACATAGCACATATTTCTTGATGAAAAGGCTTTTATTGTTAGTAAAAAGTAAATAAATGGTATTTTTCAGTATTTTCGTTTTATTCTATACTAATCATATTCTATACTAATCAATTCATCTATACTAATATTATAAAGCTGAAGAGTTTGTTTGTTTGGTTGAAAGCGCTAATCTCAGGAAATACTGGTCGGATTTGAAAAAATCATTTTGTGTTTGATAGCCCATTTATCGAGGAAGGCTATATATCATTACGCTACTACACTGGGGAGCAGAGCAGTAGTCATAAATGTCGAAAAATCGGGCAAATTTTATGCATCATTGTAATATTTATAACCAACGGGATTAAATAGGTGCGACGGGAGGTCAAAATATTCCACGGGCGAAGCTGTGGGGGTCATCTAGTCTTTTTATTCACACACATTTGTTTTCACCAGACTCCGGATCATGCAAATTGAAACTAAGTAGAGGTCAAGACCTGGTCAGACGTGGCTTCCCTTCGACTTACTCCAACGTTACGGAATTAACTCATTGTCTTGGTTTTCTAAAACACCAAGTATGGAATCGACCCATCAAAGGATCAGAAGGTTCTCTCCTGTTGTATACATCCATGGGCTATATGCAGGTGGCTAACATAGTGGTTGTACCTAACAACTTGAAACAAGCCTGGCCTGACTATATTCTGTATACTATAATAGGAGCAGAAGCTCAGCAGTATACCAATATATACAAAGAAATTTTTAAAAGGAGTTTCTTCTGTCTTGTACAGCATGCTTCAATGAATGACGGACGCACGTGCACGCCGACAAAGGTCTAGCGAAGGTCTAAGGATCTAGCGACGACACACTCATACCTTGTAATTTCTTTATTAAAAAAAGTAGTATAAAGCATAACATTACAAAATAATTTATTTATTTATCTATTACGCCTTTTTCTACCTGGTGGCAGAGGCATATTATATGCCCACTTTTCACCATGTGTATTCCTGTTCCACGTAATAGGTGGTTAGCCCATTGTCGTCCAATGCTAAAATAGACAGACGCAGGTTGTGGCTACCTGCTGTTGAAAATTTTCAAGCCGCCCATAAGGCCTTCAACTTGATTTAACGCCTGCCATGTTGCCGGCTACCGGGACGAACGGCTTGACGTGCCTTCTGAAGCACGGAAACGCTCGCAAATGTGAATGCCAAAAATATCTGGTCACCCATCTGTGACCAGCGATAGCGAAAGTTGTTTAACGCATTGATCGTTTACAGAACACTGAGTCCGCGGGACCACGAGCGATTATGATAATAAAAAAAAAAATTGCTGATGTTTTGTAAATTACCCTATACAAAATTTCCAAACGCTTCTCTTCCACATGCCACTATTCAATGCCGCGTTTGACATCTTAATGGTAAAAAAATGGATCCATAGAAGTAAACTCCAAATTAAAGTACATAATAAACTAGATTTATTGATACTAAATATGAATAACTATGCATTCTTCTTGCCCTTTAATTTACTCTTCTTCAATTCTGCTTTGTTCTTCTGCCTCTTGTCCCGCATAAATGTCCTGTATTCAGTTTTCCTCTTTTCATCCACAATTTCTTTGTATTTCTTTTTGTTATATTTCTGAAACTCTGCATCGGCCAGCAATTCATCAACCATAGTGCGTTTTCTTTGCTTTTTGGTTAGTCGTTCATTAACATGATCTAAAGGTGAATCCATAATTCGACCAACCTGGAGAGAAAAAAATGAACACGATTTATAACATATCACACGATCGATTTATAAAATAATACAATTAAAATTATAAGAATACAGAAACAAAAAAAGAATAATAATTGTACTGCGTATTGTAGTTGATCACCTTTTGGATGCTAAACATCTGGCGAAACAGATTGTGCGGAAATTATGCAGTGTAGGCTGTCAAATTGAGGACCATTGGTGAAGATTAGTTTTTATCTGGACAGAGATATAGTTTGAACTTATGTCCTTCGCATAGATATTTTAACTAAATATGATATCTTAACTAAATAGATATGGTGAGCTCAGCATTTACTTTTACTCAGCATTTAGCATTTCATTGCGTGTTTGATTGGCAAATAATATCTTGAAAGCAGACAAAAAATAAAAATGATATTATTTAAATTTTTGTGCTACTGAGGGAATCATGTACACTCACTTCACTTGCTGAATAATAGGCAAGCCATGTTAATTTACTAGGATCCCATTGTGGTAAAAATTAGGGTATAGTTCAAAAATCCTGATAAATAAATAAATAAATATCATTGGGACAACTCACACAACGCCATCTGATTCCAAACTAAGCAGAATTTGTACTATGGTAACCAGAGAACTGATAAACATACTTATATATTTCTAAATGCATACATATTATCGATAAATAACACCCAGACACAGAATAAAACATTGTGCTCATTACACAAAGTTTTATCCAGGGTGGGAATCGAACCCACGACCTCTGATGTAGAGGAACTTCAAAATGTCTGGTAGTGATTGGGATTTGTGATTCAGGAGTAGGATGAGGGAGTACTTGAGCAGTGCTGTGCTCCTCCTATGGCAGATACCTACCTGGATATGGCAGAATGAATGCAGTAAGCATATGTATAAAAACAACCTTACCTGGAAGTACTTGGGTAACACCTCCATATCATTCTTCTTGTAGAACTTCTTGGGGTCCAGTGCTGATCTCATCTTGAGTACTTGGAGGTCATTTTTCAGCTCTTCAGTAATCTCTGTTGCAGGCAAATTGTACCATTCTGGACCCTTGGTCTTCTCTCGTTCTTTCTGTAATTATCAAAAAAATTACATAAAATTGCTAAATTAAAAGATGTTTTAACACACCTGCTAAATGTGATATTGCAGTTATATCTGAAAAATTTAAATATTTGGTATTGTTAGGAATGTTAGACTACCATCAGACTTTCCAATTCTGTAAGGGCAGAAGTCAGAGCATTGTCCATTGGACAGCAGATGTAAAAAAATCGTCACGTTTGGCTTGAGCTCCAAAGATCTTTGATACTCCAGTACATCCAAATAATGATGCATTGATAAACATCCAGTTATATTGTATCCATAAATACCAGGTATGTGATTTTCCACCATGCTGACATGGGAAAAAATCTATAATTTGCTTTTTTTTGTCCATTTCCCCAAAACAGAAAGCATAAACTAGTATTTAAATATTCAAGAGAAACATAACTATTCTTGCATACACATTAAAATTACTAACAAAATATGGATCATGTTTTCTGAAATAAAGTTTTATTATTATATTATTATAACAATACATGCCTTTCTCATGGCCTTCATCTTCTTTTTACTAACATAGTAACTTGGTAATGAATGTTCTTTCTCCAACTCAGGTTTCAGAACACAATTTTTCATTTCTTTCTCTACATCAACACCGCCAAGATTAGATTTCAGTTTACCCGTTTCCTTGTCTAACTGGTCAAAATGAAACAGTCTTCTTTTTTCCTTTTTTAAAATTATAGATTGTGTCCAGCCCATGTCTTCAAAGAACTTATCAATTGCATTATCTATGTTCAAGCATTTTAGTTTTTTGTTTACTTCCTCTTCAGCTGCGAGTTGAGCATCAAGCTGTTCTTTCTTTTTATCAAATAGGTCTAAGATATCAGCTACTTTTTCTTCATTACCTGTAAATTTATTACATTATATTTATTTTATTTTATTTATATATTTTAATAATGTCTATCTGTCAGTCTATAGTGACATAGTGCATATACAATCAATGATAATGAAATGAGAATACTATTGTTGACTTTCATTTACAGTGGTTACTAAGGATATCAAGATTTCGTAGTTACAGTCAAGTAATAAAAGAAAATCCTGTTATTTTTACTAGAAGTGTCAGACTTTGTACAATGGGTTGTGATGACTAGAACCGTCAGATTATTGAGTTTGTGTGATTTGATTTGAAAAACACTTCAAAACTGCGAAATAAATATGAAATGAGAATGGGTCAGTAGAGCCTCGAAATGCCAGATTATTATTGATTGTGGGATTACTGTATTGACTGTAAATACAGATTATCTTACAGTACAATAGGGTACTGTTTAGTAATGTAAAGGATTCTAGTATTGAAGACAATAACTATGTTGAATTAAATGCTTTAAAATTATTATAAACATTGACAATAACTAACCTATAGGATAAGGTTCTGAAGACACATCGATTACTGCTTTTTCTCGAAGTTCTTCATCACCAACGGTATCTATGATGAAATCCATTTTCGTTGAATCCTTTCAGGCACAAAGCAGATTTTACAAAAATAATTAAGGCATACGATAGGGCATGGTTTTAAATACGCGTTGGATCTTCGACTTTGATCACATGCGGTTTTATTTACAAAATACACAAATGTCATGTGTCAATTGTCAATGTGACAATGTTGTTGTTGTTAGTTGTCTTCGCCCATCTTGGGCAGGCAAAAAAAAACTTAGTCCATACAGCCTTGTCTTCAGTATTTATATAAGCAGTGGACCCTTTAAAAGTGCCTTCTATGGAGATTTGGCACTAAAACAAAAAACACCGCTGTTCACTTCAACATTTCATTTTCCATAACTCATGCACATTTTCGAACATTTTATGTAAATAAATATATAATAAATAAAATGTATAATCCAACATTATTACACACAAAATCAAGAATGGTACACTAGGTTTGGAAAATAAATCTACGGCAACCGTGCGTTCATGTTCAAGAATTGGCGCCAAACTCCTAATAATGACGTTTTACTTTTGTCTTCGCCGCTATCTTGGTAGGCAACAGAAATATCCATTCAATTCTCCTTTGTTTTATTTATTTAATAGTTAGTCTGTTACATAATATCTTTGTCTCTATGTCTCCATCAAGTAAGTCTTAGTCCAACTCAGCTTTGGCCCAGGAACTTAATGGAAGCGAATGGAGTTTGCGCAATTAACATGAAAAATTGCATTTGACAGCGATATCTCTCTGTCTTTCACTTGGTATGTAAAAACATAAAAATTTACACAACTTTTACGTTAGCAAATTTATAGCAGTCAGAACGTATCTAAGAAGGCAAGACTAGTTGTACATCGAGGATTGCTTGTTCTACGCTTACGAGTATGTATGGCAGTGAAAGTCGGGTATAGCAGAAAAAGCATAGAAGTAAAATTAATGCAGCGGAAAGAAGAAGTCTACTAAGTATAGCTGGAGTGAAGTTGCTGGACAAAGAAAGAAACAGTGTGATAAGGGAACAATGCCGTATTCCTTTTCTGTCTTAGTCACTATATCTTCTGTAGATATAGTAGATAGATATATCTGTATAGATAGTTCTGTAGATAGATATATCTTCTGTAGATATAGTGACTAAGACAGAAAAGGAATGCTTTGATGGGTCGAACACGTGGAGAGAATGGATGGAAATAGACTGACTATTTTTGGATTTACGTGGCGAGAATGTGTGGGTACACTGGTGCGGGTCGACTTCGGCGTACATATGTCAATTAAATCGAAGATCTTTTATAAAAAAACCAGGTCAAGAATACCCTGAACCGGCAAGCGTGTATGAAAACACTTATGAAAGTAGGAGAAGCGAAAGTTGTATTCCAGGACCGTACTAAGTGAAAATCCATAGTCTGTGCTTAACCCAATGAGAGACAGGCTTGATGATATGCATGTTTGTATGTATGTATGTAATGCACTCTTTTTAGTAGACTTATACATTGCCATATTTGTCGCGTAACTCTGTTTCAATGTCTTTTTCTTTAAATTATTTTATTTGGGGGTGAAGAGTAGAAGTGTCCCCGTCGCCATCACTGCCAGCTAAGGCTGCAATTATATTCCAACACGAGCACCACAAGGCCGAACAATCTAACATTGCTTGCCTTGCCTCCGAGGCGACGCGCACCAGTTCATCCCCGCTGGTGCGAAAAGTGTGTGCCAGAGTGGCGTAGGTGACCGCCATCCTACACGCGCGGCCCGTCGCGGCGGGATGTGGAGGTTTTAGTGAGGGTAACTGCGTGGAATGTTAGGGGAGGAATGGAAGGTAAGATGAATGAGTTGATGGATGTAATGAATGAGAGAAAATTGGATGTTGTGTGCTTGACAGAGACCAAGCGCAAGGGTAGCGAAGTCTTAGAGCTCCCAGGTGAGGTGCTCGCGCCTTGGTCTAGAGTACCAGAGAGCGAGCATGACAGTAGGGGGTTGGACTTTTGTTGTCCTCGCGATTGGTCTCAGGTATGAGCACAAATAGGTAGGTCCTAGAATCCTCTAGATACGGATCTAATGAATGAGATCTCCCAGAAGTCCTCTAGCTCACTCGCGTTCGACGATGATACTGGCCCGTAAGCAGCCACTAGGAAAATCTTCGTTAACCCAAGCTTTAAACGGTTAAAGCTTTGGTTGACGAAGATTTCATCGTCATTCCATCGTCGAACGCGAGTGAGCTAGAGGACTTCTGGGAGAGTATGAGAGAAGCTCTAAATGTGGTAGAAGGTAATGAAAGACTTATAGTATGTGGAGACTTCAATGGAAGGGTGGGTACCGCTCGCGATGGATTTGAGTCAGTACTCGGGAAGTATGGGTACAAAAGGGTGAACGATGCCGGCAAGCTTGTACTGGCATTTTGCAAGGTAAATGATATGTTTGTGGCGAACACAATGTTCAACCACAAACAAATTCATATATGTACTATATGTAAGTCAAAGAGAAGCATGATAGATAGATATGATATTCCTAATGGATAGTTGGCTCCGAAAACAGGTGATGGACACAAGGGATTATCGAGGCGCTTAGCTGGGATCAGACCACTACCTAGTCCTAACTTGGATTAGGGGTCTGTTCGCGGGTTGGCGTCATCGTACCGAGTGTCCTGAACCTGAGCCGACCTATAGCATCAAAAGCTGCAAGCTGCAGGATGCATTCATTAGGAATAAATATAAAGAAAGGGTAGCCAAAAAGCTTGGCGACGTCAATGTTAGTGTAGTAGTGAGAATGTGGAAAGTGAATGGCAGAAACTTATGGATAGTATGGTAAATGCCGCTGTGGAAGTGTGTGGAGAAACGAAACGAGGCAGTAGTAATAAGCGTGATGAATGGTGAAATGAAGAACCGAAAGACGCCGTTCGGATGAAGAAGAAGGCATAATTGGACTACTTAGCCTCGTTGAATGATTTTAATATGAAAGAGAGATACAAGCTACAAAATGTTATTCTAAGGCACTGATAGAGGAAGGTCGTGAAAGGTGCAGAATGAAAGCGGATGAAACTTTGTCGTCCAATTTTCGGGGTAATTTTTTATTTATTTACACTTTATTGTACGCCAGAAAATACAATTGTACATTGAGATAATAATGATAATAATATATATTAATAGGTAATGCCAGGTTATTCTTGAAAGAGGTAGGCTAGACTCGGAGTTGTTCAACAATCTGCAGTATAATTAAAGTGCTTAGTGTTAACAACGACGTCCTAACAGACCAAACTGACGTCCTGCAGACATGGAGTGTATATTATGGAAAGATGTATGGAAGTTAAGACAGAGATGCCACATCGGGAAGTGGAGCTCACTTTGATGTTCCGAATCCCGTTGTCATTGAAGTCATAGCAGCAGATGAGATAAGTAGCAACAAGCGATAAAAAGTAAGATATGTGGTAAGGCTGCTGGAAAGGACAGAGTTACTGCTGAGATGATCAAGTATGAGAGGGTCGCGCGTCTAGGACACGCTATGTCTGTTATGCAACTTATGCTGGCGGACGGGTCAGGTCCCAGGTGCCTGGCGAATAGCAGTTGTAGTACCTATTTACAAAGGAAAAGGCTCTCGCCTAAACTGCTACAGCTACAGGGCGATCAGCTTGGTCAGCTTAGCTAGTAAAATACTAGAAAGTTCTGAAAAGTATTTGTGGGAGGCTCAAGGCGGATTTCGACGTGGAAGAGGTTGCATGGATCAAGTATTTTCTCTCCGCATAATCGCAGAGAAGTTTCTGGCTGTTAGCCAGAAGGTTTACTGAGATTTTGAGCATCTGGAGAAAGCATTTGATAACGTCGAGAGAGAAACTCTGTGGGACTTGCTGCCCGGATATGGTGTGGATGGCTCACTAATGCGGGCAATACAGTCGCTTTATAGGGACTGTAAGGCTTAATTTAATACGAGTAGGAAGGGATGTGTGACCTCTTTTCGACGTCTGTACAGGCTTCAAACAGGGTTGTGTCATGTCCGCCTGGCTGTTCATAGTGTATGTTAAAAGATTGTGTTATGTTAAAAGAGAATTTGGGTGATTTAACAGTTAATTTGTTATGTCAGTAAAGTTGTATGCTGATGACACGGTGCTCATGGCCTCATCAAAACAGAGACCTTCAGGCTTTAGTCACTAATATGAAGGAGGAGTGTGAAAGTAAGGGTCTTCGCTTGAATGCAAGTAAAACTAAGGTTCTAGTATTTGAAAGAGATGACGTAAGAACTAAGTGCGTGATTTAGGTAAACCAGAAACGTCTAAAGTGAATGAAATCGTGTATTTAGGGAGTATGTTTAGCGCGGACGGAAGATGTGATTCGGATGTTGAACAGCGAGTAGCTGCCGGAAACAAAGTTACCGGTGTTTTATCCCAATAAGTAAAGCATCGTAAAGGAAGCACGACTCGCGATTCATAACGCAGTGCTAGTGCCAACGTTGCTTGTCGGTAGTGAAACCTGGGTGTGTCAGAAAATGCATGAAGGTAAGTTGAATGCTGTGGAGATGCGATCATTTCGAAAATTGTGCGGCGTAACCTTGGCCGACCGAATACGTAACGAATAATTACGCAGGTTTCACTGAAAATGGTAGCATTAAGCTGGAAAAGGGGGTGCTCAGTTGGTTTGGGCATGTCCATCGAATGAGTGAGGAACGATTGACAAAGAATATATATTATGAGAAAGTAGAGGGTAGAAGAAGTCAGGGTAGGCCGAGGCTTACACATGAAGACCACTTAAGCAGATCGCTCAAAAATGCAAAAGTCAAAAGCACTCGGATACACATGTATGAAGCGATTATTGAATCTGTAGGGAGCTAAAGAAGTATGCATGGATCATGAAACCTGTCGATCTGTCCTCTCTCACTACCCCGTCAGGGATACAGCGTGAAGATGTTAGTTAGTTTTTGAAAATTATCTTAGCACTTGGGAGGCAAAAAAATAATCGGTCAATATAGCCATGTCTTGTTTATTTTATAGTTACTTATCAGTCACGCCTTTATATCCAAAGTCATATATGCCATATTATACCCACTTTTTGAAAGATTTTCCAAGGCGCCCATATGTCCTTCAATTTGGCTTAACGACTCCCATGTTACTGGCAACTGAGACCAACGGCTTAACGTGCCTTCCGAAGCACTGCAACCCTCGTAAATGTAATTGCCCCACAGCGGTCACCCATTCTGATGGGTCCACAGAAACCAGATACAAGCCATAGTGAAAATTGATTAACGCAGTGATCGTTTACAGAACACTGAGTAAGCGAGGCAACTAGCTAAATATTTCTTAGTCTTCTTATTTAGGACCTAATATCTCCGTCTTCTACGTATTAGTCAAGTATACTGGCAAGTCAAAGTCAGTTTTCCTGAGTAACGTGTTAAAATGTACTGTATCTTTCAATGGAATTTGCGCGACAGGTGTAAAATCGCATTTAACTACGATATATCACTGTCTTTCATTATAGCACGTTTACACAACTTTTATATTTAAGAGTCTACTAAAAATAAAAATAAAATAAACATCCATCACGCCTTATCCCCGAAGGGGTGGCAGAGGCATATTATAAGCCCACTTTTCACCGTGTGGATTTCTGTCCCACGTAATAGGTGGTGAGCCCATTAAGAGTCTACTATTTTACATAAAACAAGGATGCACTAGTACTAGTTTTAGAAAAGAATGTACAGCAAGCGTCGGCTAACTTTGGACTCCCCGCGGTTTCACTCCGGGTAGTTACTTGGTCCCGTGAGAATACGGGAATATAAATAAATAAATATTGTGGGACACTTTACACACAGCGCCATCTAGCCCAAAGTAAGCTAATATTAGCTTGTGTTATGGCATCTAGATAACTGATAAACATACTTATATATTTCTAAATACTTACATATTATAGATAAATAACACCCAGACACAGAATAAACCATCGTGCTCATCACACAAAGTTTTATCCTGGGTGGGAATCGAACCCACGACCTCTTGCGTAGCAGTCGGATGCACTTCCACCGCGCCACAGAGGCAGTCTATATAATGTATATAATGTAGCCTAAGTTAGGTTATGAGATAAGTTATCTGCTACGGAAAAAAAGGTCTTGCCGTTTCAGAGGTTTGCCGGAAAAATAGACAGATGAAATATTAAAAATAATATTTTCAATTTAATTTTATTTTTAATATTACCGTTTCAACTTTGATGTGCATTTATGGAAAGCTGTTAATTTGGCATTAGAAGTACAAACATATTCTTCAATTTTAACTTTTTATAACCCTGGCGAACTGCTGAATAATTGCTTGACCTGTAAATATTACATTCGAATTGGATAATCAATTAGGTTTCCCGGGTTTCCCAAAACTCAACTTTGGGGCCTATAACAGATAATGTCATAATTTAAAGAGAAAGTCATTGTTATCAAAACCTGAGCAGGTTACATTCAGTCTTTTGGAGTTTGAGAGACATTTTTTTTTAAACTGCACTGCATAGCCTGGTCTGTTAGTTGGAGCTTACAATATATCGAACGGGTGACATTGACCCATTTCTGTGTTTGTGTTTGCACCCGTCCACTTCTACCATACGAGGCTCTCGTTAAGGTAAACATAATATTGAACGAAATAGTGCTAGTCGACAGGTTAAAGCAAACATTAATATTTGTATTAGGGTGTTTGATATCTATCGCAGAGCAAAGAATCAATCTCATCACGCGCTCTCCACTAGAGACACCTTCCTCTATATATTTCATACAACTAAGCACGTCAGGAGGCGTCACCCTACTTCTAAGTACTGTAGTACTTGCATATATACATGCATATTGTCACGCCTTAACCTAGATGGGGTATGCAGAGGCATACTATACGCCCACATTACACCGTATGAAATTTCGTCCCACGTAACAGGTAGTGAGCCCATTGCCGTGTGGAAATAGAAAAGCACAATTTGTAGCGACCTGCTGTTCAAAAATTTTCAAGCTGCCTAAAAGGCCTACCACCAACTGAGCTTAACGACTAAGTACCATGTTACTAGCAACCGGGACCAACGGCTTAACATGCCTTCCGAAGCACGGAAACGCTCTCAAATGTAAAGTGATCACCAATCCCAGGACCAACCATAGTGAAAGTTGCGTAACACAGTGATCGTTTACTCTTACACAAGTACTATTAAATACTTAGAAGGGAGTGTAATGGTATGAAGTAGGATACGAATGGTAGGCAACTGACAAGTCGTCTATGCGATTTTAGCATACAGTTTGACATAAACTTGGCACGCTGTATTATTTATTACTTGCGTCTTTATTAGGTGCGAGCGAGAAGGAGCGAGCAACATTCCTTGCTCTGTGGATGTCTAAATTGACTGTGCTTGTATTAGTACAGGTTCAACTTATAACGCTTAGTTCCTCCATCCGTCTGTACGCATCTATTTCTCAGGAACCATAAGAGAAAGAGACAAACGGCATTCGATTCAGGACGCCATGAATATGTGCAAAGGGATTTTGAAGTTTCTATCACTACCGGTTTTGTAACTGGTTTCGTTTTAGAAGCCGGCTGGTTCAATCACTATGACCTAGTGAAGGGTGCGTTAATTTCCAAACATTCTGGGAACCTAGTTACAAGTTTGAGTACGTACCTAATAGATATGTCGATGAACATTGATGCACGGTAAAACTCGCAAGAGTTTATGTGGCATCATATCTCTGAACTATTGTATATTTAAGTTGTAAATAAATTAAAAAAAAAATTGTTTTATGGCAAGCATAGTTTGGAAACAGATATCTACTTAAGAATTCTGTTACGTTAGCGTGTAATATCATAAACTGACAGGGAAATTGTTCGATATTACCAAATATAATTTACCTAACAGTGCCTTATAAACAATATTTTTGTAAACATTACGTGACTGCGGTATTAAGGAGTCACTAAATTATACTTTGGCAGAAATAACTGTTAGGTAGTTAGAACAAACAAAATTCTAGATCGAGAGTAGGTTTAGGGCTCCTGGCTCTAGAGGCTTTCTGCACAGTACACATATTTAATTACATATGTATAGGATATTTCCCTGAATAGGATCTTAATTGTAAGAATGAATGCTTCCACGTACTGAAACTCTTCCAAATTCACGAATCTGTTTGATGATTAAACTGCTCAGTTTTCCACCAACATTGTCAAAATACATGTCCACTCCGTTGGGTGCCGCTTTCTTGAGTCCTGCCGTAATATCTGCAGTTTTGTTGTTGAATGTTAAATGGAAACCAATTTCTTCTAGCCATCTAAACTTTTCGCAGCAAAAGCAAAACCGATGACTTTGCAGCCATTGATCATCGCAATTTGCCCCCCAAGTGAGCCAACTGTACCTGCTGCGCCAGTCACAACCACTGTTTCAATTGCTTTAGGTTTGCACAGCTCTAAAAATCCGAAGCAAGTCATCACTCCTATCATACCAATAGCACAAAGACCCAAAGAATTTGGTAAGTTCTGCATATCTGGTAACTTGTACATAAAGTCAAGACTTGTCTCACTTTTATTAGCCCTAATAAAGCATAGTAATCGCACCATCCTTTATTTGAAACCACTCTGGTACCGACCGGAAAATTGGGGCCCTTGGAATCTTTGTCTAATCCAATTTGAAAGCCAGATTAATCACATGGGACAGTTAGACGACCATTATTAGCACGTTGATATGGGTCAAAACTCAGCCATTTAGTTTTAACAAGAATCTCGTCGTTTTGCAGTGCCGGTATCTCATATTCTACTGTTTCACAGTCATTTAGGTAAAATTTTTTTTGACGTCGTATTTGCGGGTCTTGACTATGACCGTTGCTCATACGCGGACCGGTTACATGTGACTGTTAGTTTATATCACTGTAGCACTCATAGATAGCTTTAGTTAAGATATCTATGGTAGCCAAGCGTTCCACATTCCACAATTTTTTGATGGTCTCGGTCAACAAACTGTGTTGCGCCGCTACCCCGTTTTGACAGACGGTGAACTGAAGCGTGTTTTACTAGGTGCACTTGCCGTCCCTGGTTAGTCTAAATGGAGCGTTTTGCCGTTTTTCGAGTTCTTAAGTCGATGTCTATTTTCCTTTCTGTCCGAAAATCCGAAAAAAAGGAGTTCGTGGACAAAGCGAAAGTCTGAATCGGTGAAGAATGGAATCATCAAATCTGCTATCTCAATCGGTGACTCGTGGTTGATCATTTCACGCACTTATATTGTATTGATGTATTCTTTTTATACCACTGAGGTGGCAGACCAGTATACGGGCCGTATAGGCAGTGGTCACTGTATTTAGTAATTAGTATTAATGAAAATAAAATTATGTAAACACAAACTTGTACATAATTAAATAAGGGCGTTGAAATTACAAGACATTAATAATGTAATAATATTTTTTTAGATTCTGTTTTTCATCGATTACACTTTTCATTAATTTTTTTAATTTTTTTTAATGTCCTTTTACTAGTTGACTAACAACCGACTTCAAAATAAGAGGAGTCAAGCTTATACTCGATGCGGTTGTAAATTGTTGTTTGGTCCAATTTAAATATGAAGAAAATAAATCTCAACATACTGTCAAAAATAAATTACAATTATGACAAAATTTATATTATAAACACTATTTATGTATTTTTATAGAATACATTCTTATCAGATATATTTCTAGTAACTTAATCCGTGGGCACTTGGGCCGTTAAGTAGACAAATAATTCCACAATCTTGAATGAAAACACTTTTACTGATCCTCTTATTTACTTTTTAAACCTGACAGGTTTCGCATTATAGCATACGTTATGGCATTTTTAAAGGTTAAGACATATTTAAAAAGGTTAGCAAATCAATTAAGGGTTTTTAATTCAAGATAACAAGTTCCACCAAGTGTTTGTTGATGATTCCCCATTTCATTATCCTAAAATTTCATTGGGTTTTGATTTTGAAATTTGTTCCTGAATCCAGTCTTTGTAAGAAAATACTCTGGTGTACACGTCAGGATAGCCACGAGCACAAGGCATGCCCCAGGATACAATTCCTACGACAGCGTTGCCTTCGACTAGTGGACCTCCGGAATCACCCTGAAAAATAAAAGCTTAGGTTAGTGTAAAAATATTTCACTCGTCATCGAGAAACCTATGTGAGATTTGCTGCAACCTTTGCAAAAAATCAGAAAGGGCAGTTCGCCAGGCTTCGCGATCCATGCATACTTCTTACGCTTCCTGCACATTCATTAATAGCTTTATACATGTATTTTTGGGTATTCGATCACTTTTAGGCTTTTTCGTTTTTGAGCAATCTGCTTATAGACAGACGCAGGTTGTGACTACCCTAACTTAGCTTAACGACTGCCGTGTTACTGGCAACCAGGAACAACGGTTTATCGTGCCTTCCTAAGCACGGAAACACTCGTTAATGGAAATACCAGAAAGCGGTCACCCATCCGGAACAAGCCACAGCGAAAATTACTTTAAGCAGTAATCGTTTACAGAACACAGTCAGCGAGGCCACGATCTATATTGTTGTTTTAAATATTTACTTACATGGCAAGCTCCTTCTCCAGATTTGGTGAGAGAACAAATTTGAGTATCATAGACAGGATGAGTCTTTTTATAGATTTCCTGGCAGCGTTCCACGCTCAGAGACTTTAGTTGTATCATTTGTAGCTGCGTCGGTATTGAGCCGGGGTACTAGATTGAAAAAAATAAAACAACTTATTATTTATATAAAATAATCTTTGATTTTCTTTAACGTGCTACTGTTTCTCATCTTAAGAGCATGATCTACGGTAACATTCAAAATTGCAACACTGTTACTTGAATGAATATAAAGCTAGGAAAGAACTACGCTTAATTACTTTGATTATTAGAGCATTATGAATTGACTTTTGATCGCTAGAGAATTATGGACCGACTGTTTGGCGTACTTGTGGTCTATCTCTATAGAGTCTCTATAGAAAAGTAAAATTTACCCCAAAACCACAGACAGGGGTTAACAGGTAGTGCGACTGACGCTGGCTGCTGGTTCTAGGGATTTCCTTCCGATCTTATACACCGTCCTGTGACCATATACAGATATGAAGCAGTGGGTTTGATTAGTTCAAGATCAACATGCCCATTTTACTGTTGACTGAGGTGGGCTGAGGTTAACAGTACCATGAAAAGGCTTTGCATAATTACCAAAACGTACTTTTTACTTTACTACCTTTATAAATAAATAAATAAATAAATATTGTGGGACACTTTTCACACAACGCCATCTAGCTCAAAGTAAGCTAATATTAGCTTGTGTTATAGGATCTAGATAACTGATAAACATACTTATAAATTTCTAAATACATACATATTATACATAGGAAACACCCAAACTCCGAAACACATTTGTGGATCACACAAATATTTATTCCGACCCGGGAATCGAACCCCGGACTTCTTGCGTAGCAGTCGAATACACTCCCACCGCGCCACAGAGGCAGTCAAAGTTTTAGACACAAGCACAGTTTTTAGGTCATAGCAACACAAAAACTTATCAATGAGTGATATGACCACTTGATCTCCCAAAATATTCAGTCACCCATATCATTGTCGTATCGAAATGTCATCGTAATTCTATAGGTAAAATTTTTTAATTTTTTCTCAAAATGTATTATACTCTATCATAATAATAAGCAAACTTGACCTATATTTTACCGCTGTTGCCAGGCGGCAATCCTTTGTTTTTGGGTCGGAGGATTACGGAGCCCCAAATAATACAATTATAGAACCCTTTACTTTGCAAAGAAAGGGCAGCACTCACTAAGGGAAGAATTCTTCTTGACTATAAATATATTCCAGCGATACCATATCGAAGTTTGCCAATAACTCAGTAATGTGAGGTTTTAAAGATAATTACTTATTAGCTTGATGTTCGCAAAATTTTCTCATATTCAGCCATAAGTTCGAAATATTAAATAAAAATATTATGCACTCCAGTGGGTTATTAAATCCTTAAAACTATTTCAGTACCCAGTTTGTCTATGGTCGGTATTTGTAAAATTGGATCGATACTGCAGTTTTTAGGACTTGTGGCTTTTATATTTCGTACTGCCAAACTCAGTAAGACTTCAGACTTTGAGTTGCCACTCATTTGAGCTACGGATGTGTATAATATATACACAGTTTACTAGTACACATGGATTGGCAGACTCCAAAACAGAGCAAGAACGCCGCAGACTCAAATTCGCATTCAGTCTCTGTTCTGATCCATCTCGGGAAAAGATGTTGTTTTATTTCGATACTACGAGTACTAAGCCTGCATAAAAATTTATTCCACGATTTTTTGCCATTTTTTTCTCACAAATAAATTTTAATTTAATATACTACTGTATTATGTGTATTATAAAATATAACGCAACTCAAACCACAGGAAATGGTAAAGGTGGTAAAACTTGACCTATGACCTAAGTATATCAGCCGCACGGAATACCCACAACGCATGTACATACATAAACAATATACAAACATGAACTATTGGGTTGCGTTCGCTAAGTATGAGGTCAATGAGCTTGCTACTCCCTGCGTCACTTATCTGTTCAGTATATGATAAGATGATAAAAGTACTTACAGAAGTTCTTCCCCAACCACTTAACAATAAATCCTTGTCGGCTCCAGTATTCTCTTCAGGCAATGCAATTGGTTGAACTTTGTCACTTAACTCAATATTCTTTGTGAGTCTGATTAGACTGATATCATTTTTGATAGAATTTGCATCGTAATCTTTATGGATGATGATCTTATCTACAAAGTACCGTTCACCACCGCGAGTAAGACTGTTCGTGCCGACTACTACTCGGATGGCTATGGTAGATTGACTGAAAGAAAGAATTACGTTTAGAGTAGTAGCAACTGCTGGAAACAGCTGTCATGTATGAAAGGCAAGCTGACGCATCTGGTCCAGGGTACGGACTTGAGTTTTGAACCATATATGAGGTTGGGAGGTATATGATAGTTGCTAATCCTCTTTGGTTTTGCTTAAGTTACTGAGCCGGATCAAATCAAAGCTTACGACAGACAGAAAGCTGGACATAGGCCTCTCCCAAATTAATTTATCGAGGGTTATTGGCCTTACTGTATCGCCAGCATGGTACAGGTTTATGTTTTGAGTTCTCCTGGTCCAATCACACTCATCACTTTAACAGGTTAAGCTAATTATATGTCATAAATTTAAAGTGGAAAGATTTTTCAGAATCAATCTGGATTTCAACCAGCTTCTTCTGGCTCAACGGACCAGACGCATTTATCATCTAAGCCATCGAGACACACTTGAAAGTGATGAATTTATCCACCTCTTTCCGACTTAAGGCGACGCAATAATATAATAATATAGTCAGCATGCTAATTGCTTTTTAGAATTATTTCTAATTGTATTGTCATCGGTCTTTGTTGTCAAGTTCAATGTGGAAATGGGTTAAATTTTCGTTCCAAGATTCCGTTACGTGTATGTACCTAAGTGAAGCTAAAATTTCAGAATCAAAACAAACAATTTGTGTAATGATATAAAATCGATATCACGTTCAAGCTTATTGAATTTCGAACCTTTCACATAATAGAAGCGTTCCTCGGTTCAATTTTCAGAGAGCGGCAACACCGCTTCGTTTTTAGAATTTTCATTTTCTGTCACATCTCGTAATGCTCTTTTTAAACCTCAATAATCCCTTCGTGGCTACCTTTAACATAATTTTCCCAGTAGATGTGTAGACAAGAAGAAATACTTTGAATTTTATGAACAAACTAGCTGTTGCCCGCGACTTCGTTCGCGTGGAAATTGAGATAGACGTAAAATTTGTATAACTCTCTACCGAGTATTTTGTACTATATATCTCATGTGTAGTAATAATACAAATAGTTAGAATCGGACCATAGGTTTTTGATGAAATTTAACAAACAAACAAATACAAAATTTAATAAGCTATTGTTTTGAGGTATATTTATACATAATACTTAACAAAGGTATGTAATTCTAACAACTAACATTTTTCAAAAATATTAAATGTATATTTAAATACCCTAGATATACTTAGCCCAGACATATAAGTATATTTGTGTGGAAACAGAGTGCCTCATATAGCACAGGTGGAAAAGGTTATGTTACGATACCACTGACTAAAACTAATCCCCGTGCTGCACCAAATTGTATTTTTTCGTTTTTGTTGGCAAAATCAATTACAATTACATGAAAGTTAGCATACTAATTGCTTTAAAAAAATATCTAATGATTGAGTGGAGTCAATCGCATCAATGTTTTAAAATGGTTGTAACACTATTCATTGATATCAGAGTTGTTGTGTAGCTCAATAGATGGCTCTGGACATACTCTAAATGATGATTACAATATAGTGAAATATTTCAACTTATTTCGGCACGGTTCGGGTATTATATTATTATTGTGGGAATAACTGAGTACCGCGTTCCCAAAATTTGATTATATGCAAATTTTGTTTGATTAAATGTGTCTACCCCTTCGGGCAAAAGGCGTGACAATATGTATGTATGTATTAACCTGAGGTCGAAACTCGAAGCTGATATTGAAGTATCTGCCCCTGTGTCTTCCTAAGAGCCTTTTTAAAGCTTATGCACACAGGAACTGCACGCGCTTAAATTGGAAAGGAGTAATTGTGAAGAATGGCGAGAAACAGGGGAAAATCACTGGCTCGCCGATGCCACAACTCATCCGAATTTTCGAAGTTGAGTTGTATATCGTAATATACGTCCCGTTACAATTTCAAAGAAGACTGATTTAGAAGAAGCATAATCGATACCTTCAGTTGGTGGTCTACGCTAGAAGTTCACTTCTTTATCTTCTGTAAAAGAGAAGAGAAACTACAGATTGATTTTGTGTCATTATTTTGACCGACTACAATTGTAAACCACTGTAATTCTACCAATTTTTCGGGAGAAAAAGCTACACCTGTCTACCTTGGGCCGCCGTCGCCTCGTTTGCTAGCGAGGTGATGGCGATAAACGTGAGGAATTGCGGGTGCGGGAGCGTACGGGATAGACGCTCCCGCCCCGCCGTCGTGTTCGAGGGCGACGACGTGCTGAATACATGCGCGCCCCCGAATAGTGTCTGGACGTGGGCGGATGGTCGGGAGACCCCGCCCTACTGGTCACATGGCGACGGGCACCCTTTCTGTGTTCCAGGGGGTGCCCCCCCTTTAGCGCACGCCCGTACCGGCCGCTCTCTACCTCCTCTGCTTTCAGAGGGGCGCTCGAGAGCGGTTGAGGTGCGGGCTAGATTCTTCAGCTCCTTAGGGAGCTCCGGGGTGGTCACTTTTCCGGCCACCGCGAGATGGACCCCTCCGCTCTGGGGTGCCCCTTGCCGGCTCGCAGTGATTTAACCTCAGGCCTACCCTGCGAGCCGGTTTTAAGGTGAGGCGGAACACCGCGGGGTTTAGTGGGTAGGACGGACCCTCTCCCACGGGCCGGGAGCCTCACACACCGCGATGACGGTGCGTAAAGGCATTCAACACGAAACCAAAAAAAAACACCTGTCTACCTATAAAGGTACTCTACCAAAGTACGGCTTCTGGTAGAGTGCCTTCGCAAAGACTTAGAAGAACTTCTTAGAAATTATGAGCTTGCGAATATTCGCCCGGCTGGGCTATAAAATTAATGTTCAAGTACAGTATATGAACTTGTAATTATAATAAAAACGGTTTCCGACCTGATTCCTCGGGTCACTACGGATAGCGTTTAGGGAAATCATTTTTTTTAACAAAACTGTGACACTACCAATCAATAAATTATTGTTCGTAAAGTTCGGGTAAATTTCTATAAATGTTTCTACTACTTTTCTTACAAGACATCGTATATTCATCCCATGTTTCTGATATAAAGGCAATCCTTGAGCACGTGTTTCTTATTTTTCTTCTCACTATGGTAGATTCTGTAAAATGCGGCCAAGAAAGTTTGTTTATGGTAGTGGCTCAAGGCTTCCCCGTTACCTCAGAACAATCATAATGCGAATACCACATCATGCATAGCGTTGAGCAACTATAGTTAGTACGTTGCGGAGTAATAAACTGAGTCTTTGCTCTGAGTTGTTACCACGCTTGACCTCTGAGAGATTCGATGGAGGACATAATTATCGCTAACTACATACATGCTGTTACACATAGGCTACGGGTAGATATAGCTTATCTTTTATCGTGTGTAGTAATATGTAGCCCCTATGTGGATACAATGTCTTGCTGACATTCATAATTAAATTTATTAAGTAGTGCTCGCGTTTATCACTTAGATATATATGTGCCTAATAGTTTTTTCTTCACTTCACTTTTCACCGTGTGGATTCCTGTCCCACGTAATAGGTGGTGAGCCCATTGCCGTGTTGAAAATAGACAGACGCAGGTTGTGGCTACCTGCTGTTGAAATTTTCAAGCCGCCCATAAGGCCTTCAACCAGGCTTAACGACTGCCATTTAACTGGCAACCGGGACCAACGGCTTAACGTGCCTTCCGAAGCACGCAAACGCTCGCAGATGTAAATGCCACAAAGTGGTCACCCATCCGAGGACCAGCCATAGTGAAAGTTGCGTAACTCAGTGATCGTTTACAGAACACTGAGACCGCGAGGCCACGAGCGCTTCTAAAATTTATATTTATATTTAAAATTAAATAAAAGATATTAATTGAACGTATTCAGTAGATTTGCGTTTTGCCCGGATTTACAAGCAGAATTTAATTGTTCTCTGCCGAGGTATTAGGTTTTATAGCGTGATTATATAAACCTATTTATAGAACCTAACTCTTGTTAATATTCTTGCAATATTTTAATTAAATCTATTCAGCAGTTTTTGCGTTTGCCCGGATATACACATTTAACTAATCATTCTCTGCCGAACCATTAAGTTATGCAGTGTGATAATATATAGCCTATATGTAGACCCGACCTATTGTCAATATTTGTGCAAAATTTTAATTAAATGCGTTTCAGAAGTTACTGAGTTTATACCGGACATTGGTTTGTGGATTTTATCCACTTAATGGATAAAATCCATTTAGTGATTTCTGAGTTAATCCCGAACATGAATTTACAGCTAAATGTGTTCTGCCAAGCCCCTAGGTTATATAGCGTGATAATATATAGCCTATGTGTAGGCCTGACTTATTGTTAATGTTCTTGCAAAATTTAAATGAAATCCAATCAGTAGTTTCAGAGTTTATCTCGAACATGCATTTACAGCTAATTATGTTCTGCCAAGCTCCTAGATTATGTAGCGTGATAATATATAGCCTATGTGTAGGACCGACCTATTGTTAATGTTCGTGCAAAATTTGAATGATATCCAATGAGTAGTTTCAGAGTTTATCCCGAACATAGCTACCGCCGACAAACAGACAGGCAAAAATTCTAAAAACTAAATTTTTGACTTTGGTATCCTTCGGTGAACACACATCAAGCATTTTTTTGTATATATATTCAAATTACAGTTTTTACATTGTTACGATTTTATTATACGAGTATGTATAGATATTCCCAGTAATATTAGAATGCTAACCTTTCATATATTTTGTTTGTTAAAGTGCAACTCGATTCCGGACGGAACTCAAACCTGGGACCTTTGACTAACCAGATCAATGCTCTTAGCTAACTGAGCTACCAGAACAGTACTGAAACAAGTTGAAACTCTTAACTAATGTACCAGAGTTGCTAAGTATCCCGATAGATGGGTCTGGCCTCATACTCTTAAATAAAGTTTACAAATATTTTTAAGGGACTTCAATAAAGAATTTTTAGCTCCGCTAGCTCATTATTCTGTGAACAATAACTACACTGTAATAGACGGCAATAAAACTTATGCCACGAAACAGCACCACTTTATCTATTATCCTATTACATCACATAACATGCATCGAAATCCTTGATACATCAAAAATATGAGGTTTTTAAGGTACATGCGTTATAGATCGCGCCTTATAACAACCATTTACGCCAAAGTACCTACCATAATGTGTTGTGTTATTGATTTATACCTTGACCCATTTCCCTGCTCTGTATTGCAGCGGTGAAGGTTTCGGTCAAGGTATCGTTGCTTTCACGATTATTTCACCTAATGGAAGCCATTGGAAACTTTGCTTGGATACGTATTTGTGTGTGTGTGTGTGTGTTACAAGGTGTATTAAGTATTTTTCTAGTTAATTTTCTTACCCAGTAGTACAATGAGCAGCAGTTAAGATCCACCGTTTGTTTATTATGGATCCTCCACAGAAATGAGAATTCATAACATTCCTTAGAGACACCTGGTAAGGGATTTTTCCCTCAGGAGCAGTGGTACCTCCGACAATACGGGGAAAAAGGTCAAATGTTTCTTGAATGCCATCGCCATCGGGTAAGATAAATCCTAAAAAAAAACATTAATATTAACAAAAAACGTAACGTAATTTTTCAAGACTGGTGTATTTTCTTGAGTATCAATTAGCTTCAGTAAATTTTCTATCGCTTTACCGTTTAGCGATCACTCGCAACAACCACGAATCAGAGGGAGGACAAACGTTGCGGGACGTTTTGCTAAAACCATGTTTCAACATGAACTGGAAATTCTCGTGAAAGTCAAGCACTAAATCTTTGGGTATATTTTGGGTATTAACTATATTAAAAATAAATTTCGTACTATTGTATAGACTGACGAAGCAGATTTATGCGGCGAGAGTGAATGGGTAAACTGGTAGGGGTAGACCTCGGCGTACGTATGCCAATCAAATTGAAGATCTTTTAACAAAAGGCCAGGTCAAGAGTACCCTTAACCGGCGAGCTTGTATGAAAACATTTATGAAAGTAGAAGAAGCGAAAATTGTATGCCAGAATCGTAGCAAGTGGAAAGCCATAGTTCCTGCCTACCCCGATGGGAGACAAGCGTGATGATATGTATGTTGTATCTAAATGACCTGTTTAATGTTCTTCTGAAGGTAAGCCTGTGTAAACATAGATAAACACTGATTCAGTTGAATTCAATCAACATTTGATGACTCACTATGATAAATGATATTCAAACTCATTAGACTTTACCTTCAAAGTTTGCTGAAACTCATTGAAAGATTTATTGCGGTGCAGTATTAGATAGATAAATTTTTAAAGCAATTAGTATGCTAACTTTCACATAAATATTTTATTAAAGTGAAAAAGACAACTTGGTTCGAGACGAGGATTGAGCTCGTGACCTTTGTCTAACCAGGGCAATGAAGGAAAGAAAGAATAAACAATATTCTACCCACACCCAAACCGTGCCAAAACAAGTTGAAATGGTCATACTCTTAAATGATGATTGAAATATAGTGAAGAATTTCAACTTGTTTCGGTACAATATTACATGAGCGAGATAAACATATCAGTTCTAGATAGATACTTAGAGACCGTGTAGTTTTAGTCAAACAGATTAAAACTCACGTCTCGTTTACATCCATGATTTCTACACGATAAATAATAAAGAAAAGAAAAAGATAGCGTACGCGGTTGAATTGATATCTACACCATTGATCAAAATATAGAAGTAAAAAGCAAGCTAACGGGCTTAGCCTGTGACGACGACCGGTGCAAACTGATCGAACGTCAGACAAAAAAAATTATGAAGCATAACCACGTAAAACCAGTAAAATGGTAGTGGTAAATAAGGTTAATGCAGACGAAGATATCATTTTCTATCTATCTCGTCCCATCTAAGCTTGGTTGATATGGGACGAGAAGACCATTGCCTAACAAGGGCAACGCTCTGATTACTGAACTAAATCGTGCGAGACAATCTGATATTCTTCACTAAATTATAAAGATTTTATGAGTATGTAAGGCACTGTTCTGGAGCCCTGTCTGGTAAAGCGTTGACTTTGCTAGGTAAAAGACATTTGTTATATATTTTGGGACATTCTTCTTCATCTAGCCCAAATTAAGCTAATACAGCTTGTGCTATTTGATCTAGACAACTGGAAAACATACTCATATATTACATAATACACATATACATAGAGAACATCGAAATTCGGACTTGCAGATTACACGAAATTTGTTCCGACTCGAAACATCGGCATTCACGACCCAACACCACCGAGGCATGGAAGAATGAAACAAAATTACGGGTTGCAATCGAGGAGTGCCGACAGATGTGTTAAACTTAATTTATTAATAATTTATTTAACTAGACGCGTTCGCGGTTTCCACTTCAAAAATTGACTGGGATCGAGGTTAATGATGATGATGATAAAAAATTACTATTTTGAAACCCAATTACTTTAAGAAAAAGACAAATAAATCCGAAGAAATTACAAAACGAGTTACTTCGAGCCGGATTTGACCCAGCGATCAATGTATTCCAATTTATAACCATCTACAGTCAACCGCTCAATCATCTGAGCTATCGAAGGTTGATAACTGAGTTCAAAATTATTAATCTAATATTTCAAATATTTTTATAGCGTCTAGTTAACGGAGTCGCGAGTCCAGACATTTTATCTCATCTAAAAATATGCGTACCGCGATATAAGAAGTTTTCACTTCAATAAACGTCCGTAAATTTTTACAACTCGATACCTTTATGTGTCCCGAGATCTTCATTGTCTTGACAGACAGACGATGTCAGTGATAAGGGTTCCGTTTTTACCTTTTTACACACCTTAAAAGAAGATAATTAATATTATCAAAAATAAAATAAATTAACTCTTACCATAAACCTGAGCGACCAAGAATAATAATACAATTTTATACATTTTAATTGAATATCACGCTGTCAAATTTGTAAGACTAATGATTCTCACTTACACAATTAACGCCTTTTAAGGGCCACCTTATATAGGAGATAAAGTTGATCAATGTGCACTTGAAGTGTTGAGTATGAAGTATCAATGATACGCCATTGTAAACTATCTTAAAACAATTAAGTACTGGGGTTTAAGAAACTTTGCTTTTCCTATCCACTTCATGAAATTACTCCAAAGATGTTAGTTTTATCTATGTGCGTTGGGATTTGATAAAACATTTGTTTACTTATAGGTACTTTCAAGGGACTTTACTATTTGTGTTACGTGGTACAGTCAGTATCAACGTTGATTAAATAATGGATTCAAGAAAATGATTTTGTACTTTAGTAAGACTTCGTAATTTAATATTCACGAATATAATTTATTGATTTTGGGTCTTTTTCGAACCCAATCTATATTTTTGATCACACAGACACGAATAAATTTGTTTAGAGGCCAAACACAGAAAAATAACATGTGGAATAAACCCACTACTAGTAAGGAATTATATAGTATCATTTTACTGAAATTAGTACTTAGTTTTTGTAAATACTTAATTATTAAACTTCCGTTATAAACGGTTATTGCTATTGGTTGTACATTTACATACCGTCAACTCATTATCAACACCTTGGACGTAGAGTAAACCTTTGGATATAAGGTTTTATAGCCCTATTTCCTGTGTGTGTACGTAGGACGGTTAGAAGTTAGTAGAAGTCAGGTACTTGTATTAAATCCATATTTGTTTTCGATACGGTTTGGGTTACTCTTTGTATACTGTGATCATTTTATAGTTGTTTGCTGGTTTTCGTTTCCGTACATCGGAAGGAACGTTAAGCCGTTTGTCTAGGTTGCTAGTAAAATGGCGTTCGTTAAGCTTAGTTGAAGGCCATATGGACTTGAAAAATTCCAACCACAGGTAACCACAACCTGCGTCTATCTATTTTCAACACGGAAATGGGCTCATAATCTGTTACGTGGCATAAAAATGCATGTGGTGAAACGTGGTACTATAGTATGTGGATGAGCGGGCGAGATAAATTAATTCGAAGTGGACTGTATTTGCGGGGAAAGACAAAAATGAAATTTACACGCGGTTGTCGACGAAAAAGAAATGGAAACAGGAATGGGTACGCTACCTTGCTGCTGCTGCGAGATGCTGAGGTGGAGGCTGCCGGGGGCGTCCCTGGACTTGAATTCCTGGTTTCCTTGCACAAAAACACTATTTATCCATGGAAAACACAACTATTGCGAAAAGTTTATGCGAACGCCCGCGCGGCCATTGCAGTACTATTACAGAGAGTCTTCAGTCCGTCCTCGCTGCCTGTGAGTGGGCAGTGCTGCGGTGGAGTTTTCTACCGCTAGATGGCGGTAACACAGCTGTCTCGCTCTTCCCTTATGCAAGACAAGGTAGGTGCGAAAGAGAAATGGAATAAAGGGAAGCGGGGTGGGAGTGTCGACAACTAATTAATTAAAAACAAATGGAGATCGGCGATGCAACATAGAAAAAATAACGCGGCAACCATTTCCCCCCGGCTTGAAGGGTTACCTTCGAAAAAGGAACAACTGACTATAGAGTTGCCACTAAGCTTTAGCTGCTAACTAAACAAAATGCTATCGAACTAAACTAAACTAAACCTAATTGAACAAGCTAAATTTGTTATTGAAGTTACTGTTGATTAGAATTTACATTAAAGGCGTGGAAGGAGACGCTTGAGAACGGCGGTCTGAAACTAAATGTGGCGAAGACCGAGTACTTGGCACTAAACTCGACAGATCCCACATCCGTCCGCATAGGCGGTGATTTGGTCGAGCGCACGGACCAGGTTAAATACTTGGGATCTGTTTTTCACACGTCCAGTGACATCGATTGCGATGTCAAGTCACGAATTGCTGCCGCGTGGGCCAAATGGCGGGAGATGACCGGTGTCATTTGTGACCCTAAAATGCCGATCCGGTTGAAGGGACAGGTCTACAAAACCATTATTATACCTGTCCTTTTACATGGCAGTGAGACGTGGCCGATATTGGAGCGACACAAGCAGGAGCTGCGTGTCACGGAAATGAAGATGCTGCGGTGGATGTGTGGAGTCACGCGGATGGACCGCGTGAGGAACTCTCGCATCCGCGGCAGCCTTCACGTCCGTGACATTGCAGACAAGTTGCAAGAGTGTCGCCTTCGTTGGTATGGTCACGTCTTGCGGCAACCGCCGGGCTACGTAGGTAACAAATGTCTGGCCATGTCAGCCCCGCCGGGTCCCGGTAAGAGGGGAAGACCCAAGAAGTGCTGGCTTGACGTCGTAAGGGATGACATGCGTGCCAATGGTCTCACCACAGGGGATGCCGACGACCGTGCGAAGTGGAGGAGAAAATGTAGGAAAGCGGACCCCAGGCGTCGCGAGACGCAACTGGGACAGACGCTCGGATGATGATGATGATGACTGTTGATTAGGCAAAGGACAAAGACGAATAACTGGTCGCAAGTACGAACCAGTTGCGGTTTTAACGCGAACTATACGGGTGATCCCATTAGACCCAAGGAAAACTTCTTCTACTACCCCAAGAGGCCAATGTAATGGAGGCATATTTTCAGTTAAAATAACTACGACAGTAACGACAGTAATAGGGTTCGATGGAGTATTTCATTTCTGACGTGACTGTAGCGTATGCAAATAGTCTGTTCTCCAACGCTTCCAAAACGATTGAACGAGTTTATCCAAAAAGGCATGACGCGAGAGAAGATGAAGTCGATCTTCCTCTATTTCAAAAGCGGGTAAGTATTTTAACGGTGTAACATTCAAAAAGTGCGCTGGAGTCAGTGCAAGCGGCTCCGAGGGATCAATAGACAAAGTTCTACAAAGAGGAAGCGTATTCATTACGGCCTCGACTTGAGTGAGCACGGTGCTCAGCTCTTCAAACGTAAGCATCTGTTCGCCTATAACGCAAAACAGGTGCGACTTTAAACTTTTATTTAATTCCAAATTTCTAATTTCAGACGAAAAATAAATTCGCTTAAGTTCACGAAGCACGATTAACTCAGCCTTGTTTAAGTCAAAGGCGGTAACATGCTCGCGACGAGGAAGGATTTTCATAAATCGACAAATCAAAACAACACTACGTAAAAGAATCGACCACGATGAAACAGGGCGAGCCAACTCTAAGATAGGCGATTTTTCGAGCGGTGCGGTAGTAACTATAGAGGTTTTCTTTTCCTCTGGCGGCGTGGACACAGTAGCGGGGTTGAAAGGACTAACAGGCCATTCATCAGGTGGGGCTTGGCACCAGAAAGAGCCATGGAACCACAACGGATGATCCAAAATCTGTGCAGGTGTTAACCCACGAGACAAACAATCGGCAGGGTTGTCCGTACCTGAGACGTGATAAAAGTTTTGCGGCGCCAATTCCGACTGAATTTTTGCCACCCTATTTGCGACAAATGTATCCCAACGATGGGGCGAAGAATGTGTCCAACGCGAAAATTCTATCTATATTAATGCGGTTGCGACAACTACTAACAATCGAAATACGCTTTCTCACTAGCGTCAGCGAAACCTAAAACAGTTACAATACTATCATCGGAGATGCCAACATGGCGCGGTATTCTAATTTGCTCGAGCATAGGAAGCTCGGCTCTACAGCGGTCCCACAATTTAATGATGTGGTCAAGAGGAGTGTCGTCCCAGTCACAGTTGGACAGCCAAAGTTCTTTTATGAGAAGCTTTGTGTACAAGACGACAGGTGCTACAAATCCCATTACATCCCATATGCGTGCGACACACGACAATATGGTGCGCTTAGTGCAGGTTGACGGTGTAGGACAAACCTTCAAATTAACATGTCGGACGAAGGTGACCAACGCAAACCGAGAACCTTGTGCGTATCATTACTATCAAACTCCTTGACAGTCGACAAGCGATGCGACGGTGGAATGGAATCCAAGACCGTTTGCGAATTACTAGTCCATTTTACGAGATCAAAATGACCTGCCTTCATGAGATCAATTACTTCAGCCGCAGTTGCGACAGCTTGATCTTCGGTCTGCTCTGAATAAATATAGTCATCCATATACGGACCAGTTTCTACAGTCTCCTTAGCCTTCGGGTAACTGTCGCCCTCATCGGCGGCGAGCTGCTTGACAGTGCGAAGAGTGTGGAAGGGACTGGATTTAAGTCCAAAACAAACGCGATTAAATTCGTAAACCTGTAAAGGTTCCTGCGGCGAAAATCTATACAAAAGGCGTTGAAATCAGCGATCTGATTCGCGAACACCAATACAGAGAAACATTTGTCTAATGTCGGCTGAAAGCGCGACAGCGAATAAGCGAAAGTTAACTATAATTTCGAACAAATTACCTTGGAGATTTTGACAATTGTTCAAAATATCGTTTACCGAAACATTCGAACTAGTTTTGGCGCTGCCATCTAAAACAACGCGCTTCTTGGTGGTTAGTTTATCCTCGTGGACAACTCCATGGTGCGGTATGGTATACGAAGGAGCGTGCTTCGTCTCTTCGGTTTCGAGAGGCGCGGGTGAAATGAAACCTATATCCAAATATTCTTCTATTACGCTATCGTAAGCCTCCTTCAACTTTGGAGATGTCTGCATTTTCCGTTCTAAACCAAAGAAGCGTTTTTCGGCTGACTGAAACGAATCTCCTTAAAGGGGAGTGCAACAACATAACGACCATCACTATCGCGAGTAGTCGTGCGACTATAAAACTCTTCATAAAGTTTATCATCCGGGCTGACAATAGGAGGGACGTTCACCTCTTCTATCTCCCAGAATTTACGGACAGCGGAGTCCAGCGGCTCGACGGCGCAACAATATGACACTGTCGAGTTACAATCAAAACAAGCGGGTGCGGAACCAACAATAACACAACCAACAGTCTCTAAGGCGAGCGGCGCGGGGTGCGATGCGTGACCTTGAACCTTATGCTGCAACAGGAGGTGCGGGAAAATCGAAGCGCCAACCAACAAATCAATATCTCCTGGAACGGCGTAAGTATCATCGGCCAAAGGCAAATCTCTAAAATTAGTCAATAATGAGGTATTGGCTGCGACAGTCGGTAAAAATTCGGTAACCTTATCGACGACTAGCGAATCCATCGAAAAACTAACATCAAAATCAAAACGCGAGTAGAATTTAATCCCTACAGAACCTTGAACGGCTTTAGTGGAACCCCCAATACCTTTCACAACATTACAAGCGGGGCGGTTATTTATATGCAAACCAAGACGACTACAACAATTTTTACTAATAAAATTACTTTGAGAAGCACCAACTAAAATTGCGCGAACACTATGTCCCCTACTATGCGAATCGTAAACAACAACTCGAGCGGTTGCCAGAAGTACCGTAGTAGGGCTTGTGCGCAAGCTCGATAGCGAGCACAAAGCGACATCGTGCGGCTGGAGGCGCGCGGCAGTGGCACCACCGTCGCTAGGCGCGGAGGGGGACGAAAACACGCAAGAGCACTCCCAGTCGCGACTCAACGGCGCGGGCGGCTGTGACGTCACAGCGGGCGGATGGTTAGGCACGAAGTTCGCGTAGCCGGAATCGACGGACGAACTCCCGGACATGGCGGGTGCATTGCTAACTGCAAGCGAATTATTACCGTTAACGCGCGAGGTACCGACTGAGTTTAAATTGGACGCGGCATTATTGTTTTCGAAGTGTAATAATGAATGGTGTTTACCATTACACTTGCGACAAAAATTATTCGAATTACAGAATGAAATACGATGTTTCTTACTGAGACAATTGATACATAAATTACTAGAACGAACAAATTTATAGCGATCGCTAGGAGTGAGTTTATTGAACTCCGAACATTTATAAAGTTGGCCATGGTGACCTTGACCCAAAGAACAATTTTTCGAATGCAACACTTGCGATTGTGAAGTTGTGGGTTCAAAATTAACAAAAGAGTGCGTGGACTTCGTGGGCTCACTACGATTAGTCGGACTATTTTTCGCTTCTCCGTGGTTTAACGAAGTTCGTTGCAAAATTCGAATATGTTGACGAACGAAAGTTTATAATCGTCGAACTTAGGTATTTGATGGCCACGTCTATCCATTTCAAATAAGCGAACGGTTTCGGAATCTAATTTCTTTAAACCGATATACAAAAACAAAAAGTCACAGAGGTCATTGACCTTGAGATTCTTTAGGGCGCGAACAGCTGATGCAAAAATATCTAAATAGCTCGTCGTGTTCATTACACGATGAGCTATTTTTCAAATTAAATATTTGATCCAAATAAGCGGTTGTTACTAAGCGTTTGTCTTCGTATTTGACCTTCAAAGTATTCAAAATCAAACTATAATTTTCGGCGCAAAGCGTTATACCGGCGTAAACGGTTTTTGCTTTCCCGGTTAGTTAATTAACTAAGTAATGTAATTTTTCGTGATCCGATAACGAATTATTATTATGAATCGTATTTTCGAAACGAGCGAAAAACAAAGGCCAATTTTTAATATCGCCATCAAATTCGGGTATTTGTGTGGGCGGTAATTTAGGTCGGTCCCGTTTCAGCAAATCAAAACCGGCTGGCCCGGGTTTCGAATCGGTGACTACTACGGGCATGGGCGCTTGCAATGACTTAGCGACACGTTTTATGCGACAAATTAAATCTTCGAAAGATGGCATGGCGTCATAACTTAATAAGAAATCGGGATTTAATTTTAATTCAAGCAAGTTAATTTTATCGAGAACATTTTCGTAATCTAAGCGCAAAGTATCTATGGAATAAAAACTATTGCGTTTCTATTGGCAAACTACTAAAGCGAATGGATCAAAATCCGGATCGTTAGGACCAGAAAATGGATGAGCGGGCGAGATAAATTAATTCGAAGGTGACTGTATTTGCGGGGAAAGACAAAAATGAAATTTACACGCGGTAGTCAAAGAAAAAGAAATGGAAACAGGAATGGGTACGCTACCTTGCTGCTGCTGCGAGATGCTGAGGTGGAGGCTGCCGTGGGCGTCCCTGGACTTGAATTCCTGGTTTCCTTGCACGAAAACGCTATTTATCCATGGAAAACACAACTATTGCGAAAAGTATATGCGAACGCGCGCGCGGCCATTGCAGTACTATTACAGAGAGTTTTCAGTCCGTCCTTGCTGCCTGTGAGTGGGCAGCGCTGCGGTGGAGTTTTCTACCGCTAGATGGCGGTAACACAGCTGTCGCGCTCTTCCCTTATGCAAGACAAGGTAGGTGCAAAAAAGAAATGGAATAAAGGGAAGCGGGGTGGGAGTGTCGACACCTAATTAATTAAAAACAAATGGAGATCGGCGATGCAACATAGAAAAAATAACGCGGCAACCTTCGAATCGTATACCGGCGCAACCAGTATGCATAGGCATACTATAATCCCACGGAATCCCAGGTCACAATATAAGTTTTGCGTAACTTAAATAAACAACATGTTTTAACCAAAATATTATGTTTATTGCTTTTCAAAATACTCTCCTTTACATTTTAAACATTTTTTCATGCGATCGAACCATTTTTTAAAATAGGAGGACCACAGATTTGATGGCATGTTTTCTACGTGCTGATTGAATGCTATCACTGCCTCTTCGGAGTTGGTAAAAGTGATTTTTTTGGAAAATAGAACAAATAAAGGGTGCTAGGTCGGGGCTTTGCGCAGGATGGGTGACGAGTTGTACTTTTTCGGAAGCTAATAATGACTTTGTTTTGTTGGCCGTGTGTAAAGGAGCGTTGTCATGATGTAGGAGAACGCGGCTTTTTGGTCGTCTTTCGCAAACTTTTTCAAACACCCTAGGTAAACAAATGGTAAAATACCACTTGGCATTAACACTCTTTTGATCTTCAAGTGGAATTGTACAGATGGGACCCGTAGCTGAGAAAAAAAACGCGATCACTTTTTTACCAACGTTTCTCGCCTGCCCCACTTTTGATGGCCTGTTCTCATTTTCAAACACACATTCACAAGATTACTGTTTTTTTCGGGTTCAAAACAATAAATCCACGTTTTGTCTCTTGTGACAATGTCATAAACAGCATTAGAATGTCCGTGGTCGTACTTCAGTAGCATCTGTGAGCACCATTCCACGCGAGCCCGCTTCAGCTCCGCTGTCAGGTCATGAGGGATCCAACGACAACAAAGCTTCCGAACTTTCAATTCGTCGTGTAAAATTTTCTGAATTTAGCTCATACCAATCCCTAATAGTCCTCGAATTGTCTCATAGGTGAGCTTTTCATCTCATTAGGTTTTCATCAATTAGCCGCTTAACAGTAGTCACTATATTTTCGTAGATGGCAGTTAAATGCCGCCCTTCACGAAATTCGTCATGTAAAGAATCTCTATCTCTCTCAAATTTAGAAAACCATCGCCTCATGGTACTCAAACAAGTTGCTTTTCTCCGAAAAACATTTAGAAGACGAGCGGTGCCAGTGTAGCGGAGAGAGAGAACTTTTAAAATCATAAAAAATCATCGCTCTAAAATCTTTTCGACTTCATTCCATTTACGTTGCGTACGTAGAACTTTTTTTTTTTTGGCGATGTCTTTCTTGGACTTAGCCACGACGCAATAAAAGGTTAGGAAACGGTTAGTATATGGAAAGGATTACGGAATTTCGGGAAACGATCAAAATGGTTTGAAACAATGAAACAATACATTCTTAAAGTAATATTTAGATTTTTAAATATAAAAAAAAGAAATGGTTTTATAAATATTAATATCAAGTCTATGTAATAAGGTGTTAATACAAGATGGAAGAGGAACATGAAGGGATATTAAGGATTCTAAAAATTCTGTATGGTTATATAGAGGGCAAGCGAAAAAAATATAGTTTAAATCACCTAAATCTGTACCACATTCACAAATGTCAGTGTTAATAATTCTAAATTTTGCAAGGTGCACTGGAGCACATGTGTGACCCAATCTCATTCTAGTTATTATAGAAGTTGTCATTTTACGAAATTAGAATTTTGAAAACCAAGATTTACCAGGTATTGTAGGCTGTATTTGACTGAAATGTTTACCTTTCACTTGGCTGCTAGTGTGCCAGTCTTTTCCACAGGATTCGAGAAGATCCTTTTTAGAAAGAGACATTAAGTCAGAGCAGTAGTTTATATGGGAACAAATCCCCACATGAAACTGCCTCATTGGCAAGTCGATAGACGTTCTGGACTATCTTGAACTAATGGTGATACACTCCTATTCCGACACAATCCAAATTACTATGCTTAGAAGCACCACTGTGTATATGATGCCAATCTTGAAATTCGTGATTGAGATAGTAGTTGAAGTTAGAATTAGCATTTTTGTCATTTTGAAGATCACAGTTTAGAATAATACAAGGTGGAATAGTTAAGGAATCATAAGATGTAGAAAAAAAGGGGGAGATGAGAAGATCTGTGAGTAGGGGATTGTAGAGATAAAAATTTACGAAAGCTGCTAATAAGGCAAGGAACCTTTTTGTAAGACCAGTAACTGGAGGTTTCTATTACGTCTGAGTGTAATTGGAGTTAATGATGTAAAGGGTGGTTCGTGATTTGTAAAGATTGAAACACAAATCGGTCACAAAGATATTGTCTACGATGTATCAGTGGAGGTTCAACACATTCAACTTGAAGAGCGTTGATGGGGCTGGATTTCATACAACCTGATATAATTCGAAGAGCGTTATATTGTACACTGTCCAGTTTATTTAAGCCTACTATACCACAGGGTTCTAAAAGAAATGACCCGTAATCTAGAAGACTTCTAATCAATGCGTTATAAAGAAGTTTTTGGGAAGTTGGATGAGCTCCCCACCAAACACCCGACAAGCATCTCAAGATATTTAAATTACGTTCACATTTTGCAGTAATATGGTAACAATGTTGGAGCCCAGATAATTTAGCGTCTAAAATAATTTCTAAGAACTTTGCATGCTCATAAACTGGAAGTCGTGAGCTTTCATAAAAAAACTGAAACAGTAAGAGGACACCGCATCCGGGAAAATAATACAACAGAACTTTTGGGCACTGATAGACTTAGGCCATTAGTATCCAGCCACGTTTTAAGGGAATCAAGAGCTGATGATAACCTATCAGCTGATCTCTCAATCGATAGTACCGGAGTATATAGGAGTAAATCGTCTGCATATTGTAAAATATTTATGTTGCTTTTCACTACTGTACTTTCTAGGTCATAGGTATATATATAATAAAGGAGAGGACTTAATACTGATCCCTGTGGTAAACCTCTCGAAGCTATTCTTGTAATTGTGAGGGAATCCGGAAGGATAACCTTAACACATCTCTCAGACAGAAAATTAATGATAAAATTTAGTAATAATATAGGTACATCCAGTTTAAAAAGCTTTTTTTGCAGTATATGTAGCTGGACACTATCGTACGCAGCAGCTATGTCTAGAAAACAGACCAGAAGTGAGTGATTATTTGAAAAAGTTTGACGAATATCAGTGGTAAATATGGCTATACTGTCTATGGTACTTTTACCCTTTCTAAATCCATACTGACTATTGGATAATAGACCTTTATTTTCAATAAAACATTCTAGTCTATTTTTGACGAGGTATTCAGCCAGTTTAGCAACCACAGGGGAAAGGGCTATTGGACGGTAAGATGACGCTTCAGAAGAAATTAGTTTTACGATTTGGAATCACTTCTTGCACTTTCCAAACTGTGGGGATGTTGCCTGATAGCATTACAGAATTAATTAAAGATAAATAATAAGAAAGACTAGTATCATCCATGTGAGTGAAAAATGAATAGGGGATATTATCCAAGCCAGGGCTTGAATCTTTAGCATAAGTAAGAATGCCTTTTAATTCATTAAGAGTAAAAGGCTTGTTGAGACTCGAAGACTGCGTTTCCAATTTACATTGGGTTTGCAAGGGACAAGGAGTTAAGAGGAACAAAAGGAGGAATCAGAGTATCCAGAAAGTTTTCAACAACAGTTCTGTGTATTAGAGGGTTTGATTCTTTAAAAGCAGATCTGAAGCGTTTGATATTTTTCCAAACTAAAGTTGGGTGAACATTAGGGGATACAGAATTACAGAATGTTTGCCAGCGTTCCCATTTTTTTTGCTTAAATTTACGGGTGCTAATTATAATTTCTGAAAGAGAATTAAAATTTTCCATCGAAGAATAATGTTTGTAAATATTTTCTGCTATTTTTCTTTTTTTAATCTGTTCCCGGCATTCTGAATCCCACCAAGGAGTAGCGGGGATCTTCGTTACTTTTGTTTGACGTTTAGTTGGAAACAATGAATCAGCTGTTTTAATTAAAACCTTACTAATTAAATTATTACATTCGTCTATATTACTGTCGTTAATGTTTGGAAGTTGTGAAAATCTATTTTTAACCTGTTGTTGCAACGCATCCCAGTTAGCGTTAGATAATTAATGTTTGAGTCGAGGTTGACGTTTTTGTAATTGAATGCTGGAAAAGTTATTAGGGAATGAAATGACAATAGGGAAGTGATCACTACCATAGGTAGACTCCAGAGTGTACCAGGACAAAGAAGATGCGAGATTGGGAGAACACAGAGTTAAATCCGGTGCGCTAATTAGCTCATTAGGAGTAATTCGCCGAGTAAGGGAACCATTATTTAGCAAACACATTTCAAAGGTATCTAGCATTTCCAAAACTCGAGCTCCATAGTAGTTAGATTTAAAACCATATTTTTTTAAGACTGCCATTGACTCTCTATTTTTTTAAGACAATGACAATGTTCTTAAATGAGTTTTTTTTAAGAAAATAGCCAAATGCCACAGGATGAATGGAACAGTTTTCATTGGGAGATGAAGGAAGTTTCTGAATATGAACTGCATATGGGGCAGCGTCAGATGAGTTGTAAACATTTCGGCCAATAGGAATACGCGATGAATTCTCGTTAACATTAGTCTTGGTTGTTTGTGAGGTGACAATTTGTGAGGGTGAGGCAGATACAGTAAAAGTGTTTGTTATTGATCTACATTGGCAATCAATCTCGGTGTTAGAAGAAGATTTGTGGTGATATCTGCGTTTTCTATTGCAGTGCTTGCAAATCTTTGACGAAACCGATGTTCTTTTTCGCTTATGGGACCGAGAGTTGGTCTCGGAGCCATCTGTGTCTATTAACGACCCTTCTGTATCCATTCCTGATCCATCTATCGTACACTTACTACTTATCGTACTTACAGTATTATACACGGGGGGGGACAATTGTCCCCCCAGGGTCTTCTGGATCACCCATGTACTACAATATAAATACAAAAAACTTACCTTCCATACAGGAACTATACTATTTACAATAATAAATTTATATATTTACACTATTAAACCTATTTGATCCTTATATTTTAGTTGAATAATTAATTAATAATAAAAAAACTCAAAAACAGTCGCCCGCCTAGTTTGCCGTTGCCCGCGCTTTTTTCTACGTAGAACTTCGATGTGTGATAAAAACAATTGACAAATGATTTCCCGCCAATTGTTTTTCTTATTTATTTATTTTATTTATTTATACTTTTTCTACATATTAAATAATTACAGCAACAAATACGTAAATAGCATGTACAAAGGCGTGCTTAACTCATAGTTGAGTTCTCTTACAGCAAACCCTAAAGATATTAATAAAGATTAAGAAAATCAATCAGCGAGTCCACTTGTACCTTAAATTACATACAGAATACAGATACCTTATGTAACTACAGATACACTAATATATTAACTACATTGGTATATAAATATATATATATAATCGTATATATAACATATAAACATACATGCGATATAATACGTACCTACATAAATAACTACATTTAAACACAAATACATATAGACAAAAAATACCTAATATTTATATAAAAATCATACAATAATACATACTTATAGGTATAATATATATTCAAACAATAAAAGAAATATCTTTAGATGAGTCTGTTATTTTAGAGACAGAAAGTGTTCCTTAATTCTTTTCCTGAATATGCACAGCGAGGGGCTGTCGCGGATGGAGTGGGAAGGGAATTCCACAACCGTACTGCAGAAATAGAAAAGGAGTTGTCATAACGACTAGAGCTGTGTAAGGGAGTTCGAAGGAGAAGAGAGGATGAAGAGCGACAGGGCTTACCCCTAGGAATAAGGTACTCGAAACGTTCACGCAGATAGACAGGAGAATATATCCTATACATAGGATTGTGGGAATAGAATAAAGTAAAGAAAGAATGTGAACAACCCGACGCCGTGGAATCGACAGCCAACAGAGCTGCTCGCGAAACTTTAAGACGTGATCGTACTTCTTTAACATGAAGATGAATCTGATGCACAAATTTTGCAGGCGCTCCAACTTGCTTCAGAGCTCCATCGTGGCATCAAGAAAGGAGACATCAGCATAGTCAGAGAGGCAGAAGAAGAGATTGACTGAGACTAATTCTAGTTTGTAGGGGAAGGAAGTTCTGCAGGCGCTTGAGGAAATGATAGGTTCCAAAAACCCTCCTGCTGACCTCGTTAATATGTGGAGCCCACGATAAATTATTATCCATAAGTAGCCCCAGATTCTTAACAACGTTAGAGTACGGTACGATAGTTTTATTATACAGAATTTCTTATTACTAAGAAGGTTGCAACGTTCCGATTAGCTAGAAGTGCTAAACTTTTACTGTGCCCCATGTATATTGCGACTGCCTCGGTGGCGCAGTGCCCCGGGTTCGATTCCCGGGTCGGAACAAATATTTGTGAGATCCACTAATGTGTTTTTCGGAGTTTGGGTGTTTCCTATGTATAATATGTATGTATTAAAATTTAAAGTATGTTTATCAGTCATTTATATCATATACCACAAGCTTTTATTAGCTTACTTTGGGCTAGATGGCGCTTAGTGAAAAACGTCCCACAATATTTAAAATACTTTTTTATTTGTATGTATGTATGTACAAAAGTTACTGAAATGACTACTGCGCCATTTGCGTTTTCTTCTCTGTCGTTTTTTGTTCCTTTAAGAGATAGGTACATCATCGTTTAAAATTAAATAGAATGGAATCCCAGTTTCAGTCAAAGTTTCTATATTTTCGAGATCTACTCGGTGCTGTCTAGGTAAGTTGACCACCAGACCAGAACAATATCATTATATGGAGCAGCGATTTGTAAAAACTAACAGTTGTGTCTTTTTTGACGGTTGAGTGTTTTTAAATGGGGTCGGCCTTTTTGAAAGTTTATACTATTCGTTTTCGTGCAATTTAGCTCTGAAAATTACCAATACAGAGACACATAGCCAAATTTCAGAGTTGTCATGTCATTAGCATGAAGAATACTCGTCACAGAAACTAAAAAAGTGCAATCATATTGACACACTCAATCTTTGTAAAGATTTTATTAACTTTACCATTTCATTAATATGTAAGCAATGGAAACGTAAACGTTAAATTAATATTTAAATTAAATTTGATAAATTGGAAGTGTATTTTACGAAAACAGATATACTTACAATTGGAACTTTGTCAGACATTGTTACATCGCTTGAAATGAAATTTGTGAAGTATTAAAACTAAACATCGACTTTTACCAAATACATTGAAGATAACGTCAAAGAAAAAGTAAAATTTTCTGTGGTTGTTAAAGACAAGTAATTAAGGTTTTGATATCCTAAATATTACTATTTGTATTAGTAATTGTGGAGGGAGTTGTACCTGAAAAGTAATAAGTAAAAATTACTTAAGTGTATCTGAACAACTGATAATAGTACATTATTGCAAAGGCCGGGAAATAGGCATTTGCAGTTCCGGCCGAGGCATATATAGTGCTTTTCTCAAAAGAATGCATGGAAATAAAACATAATTTTTAAATTATACTTTTAATTAATATTAAAAGTTACATTAGCCATTTTGGACAATTAACTACTAAAGGAAAAATTGTTGACTTCACTTCAGTGAATTGTACACACAGTAAGATAGAAAATCTTAAAAAAATTCTATTTCGATTCCCGGGTCAGAACGAATTTTTGTGTGAACCAAAAATGTTTGTTTCGGAGTTTCGGTGTATCCTTATATTCATATATGTATGATTTAGAAAAATATTTAAGGTTCTTTATCAGTAGTCTAGATCTCATAACACAAGCTTATAGCTTACTTCGGACTAGATTGTTGTTGTGTGAAAAAGTGTCCCAGAATATTAATATATTATTTATATTTAAGGTTCTTTATCAGTTGTCTAGATCTCATAGCACAAGCTTATAGCTTACTTTGGGCTAGATTGCTTTTGTGTGAAAAAGCGTTCCAGAATATTAATTTATTATTTATATTTAAGGTTCTTTATCAGTTGTCTAGACCCCATAGCACAAGCTTATAGCTTAGTTTTGGCTAGATTGTGCTGTGTGAAAAAGCGTCCCTGAATATTAATTTATTATTTATAGCACGTTGACACAACTTTTATGTCCCAAAATCCTACACTCCCACACATAAAACAAGATAAATGCACTTATTTTAGAAAATACTATACTTAAAGTAAGCATCCGCTGAAGAGAATGATAAAAGAGATTCAATCAAAGGGTATCTAATAGCCCCAGCGCGCCGTTTCATACAACATTGCTGGAGCGTAGTAAAGTTCGAAATTCAAAAAACACTCCAGCAATGAATTTCATTCACTCTGTCCGTAAATGCTATTATGCTGCTACGAGACAGGAAATTACTATTCCGACCAAGGCATATATAGTGCTTTTCTCAAAAGAATGCATGGATTTCCCTCTCCCCTCTGGATCTCGGTAACGAGTAGACGTGTGTGTGTGGAATATACGCAATTTTAATTTAAATATATAATATACATTTAATAAAATTTAAAATACAGTACTATATTAGGAGTGCAAAAGTGGTGAAGAGATATTCGTTACTACTTATAAATCCCACCCCATACAGTAGAGAGAACCGCCCAAAGATATATTAAGGACCGCCCAATGGTAAGAGATACAAATATAGACTTATCGTTGTAATCGTCAAGTACCAGGACAACAAGAAGTACTGGGAGCTGGATGGAAGGTTGCTAAACAAAACCATACAGCGATTACTGAAACCATTTTAGCGCCATCTATCGAGCGCTGGGGTTAGATGTCAAAAATCTAACTATATCGCAAGTTATACAAGTGAATTAACGACATCTATCGAGCGCTAAAGTAAACGTTGAACTCTATATCAATCGCTGAGGAAATTATTTGTAACATTGAATTGATTAGTTTTGTTTACCTGTTGCTTCCCGAAACGTTCTTTTAAGAATGCCATTACGACGCACGCCCCCCACTGGTCAAAGAAGTCAAACCAAATCAAGCACGCCTCAAACATCGCTAATAAATCTGTATCTGACACGGAAATTCACTTGGCTGAAAGCTTTATACGCTCGTGGCCCCGCGGTCTCAGTGTTCTGTAAACGATCACTGAGTTACGCAACTTTCACAATGGCTGGTCCTCGGATCGGTGACAACTTTGTTGCATTTACATTTGCGAGCGTTTCCGTGCTTCGGAAGGCACGTTAAGCCGTAGGTCCCGGTTGCCAGTAAAATGGCAGTCGTTAAGCCTGGTTGAAGGCCTTATGGGCGGCTTGAAAAATTTCAACAGCAGGTAGCCACAACCTGCGTCTGTCTATTTCAACACGGCAATGGACTCACCACCTATTACGTGGGACAGGAATCCACACGGTGAAAAGTGGGCATATAATATGCCTCTGCCACCCCTTCGGGGATAAGGATGATTTATATTGAAAGCTTTAAAAACACCACTCCACTAAATTATCCAGTGCGAAGAGTAAAACGTAGCAGAGAGGACATGGATGACAATCTTAATCAGCAGCTGGATAGTTTTAAAGAGGAAATAAGAAGAATGATATCAGTTTTCTCTGCAAATCAGGAAAGTGAGATGCAAAAGATGGCTTCGATACTCAAGGAAATGCAGCAGAGTAACATAAATATAGAAAATTCTAATGCGTATGTAACTGCACAGAATGAGGAATTAAATAAGAAACTTGTCATGTTGGAAAATCAGTCGAAGGAAGACAAAAAAAACATTATTATGCTGGAAAACAAACTAGAAGAAATGCAAATAGGAAGTAGAAAATGTAACTTTGTTATTAAAAACGTGCCGAAAAATACCAATGAAACTAAAGACGATCTGGTTAATATGGTTATGTGTCTCAGCAAAAGCATAAGCTGTACATTCACTAAAAATGACATTAAAGATATTTACCGAGTGAGAGGAACCAATATAAAAAGTAAAAATATTCCTATCATCGTAGAAACCATTTCCACCTTACTAAAGAGCGAAATATTAAAAAAGGGAAAGGCCTATAATGTCAAACAGCAGCCTAAGTTATGCTCTAAACTACTAGGCCTCAACTTGAGAAAACTCCCTCCACTTCCTCGCTCGAGACTTGATAAAAACGGGCATTTATAAATTCTGCTGGACGGCTT
Organism: Thumatha senex; assembly: GCA_948477245.1. Lineage (NCBI taxonomy): Eukaryota > Metazoa > Arthropoda > Insecta > Lepidoptera > Erebidae > Thumatha > Thumatha senex. The sequence goes on along the minus strand of OX419726.1, from coordinate 7,068,388 downwards.
ATGGTAAGGTATACGTTCGGAAAAATGAACAGTCTCCAGCAAAAACCATTATACATGAAGAGCAAGTTCACCAACTAATGATGGAGAAATGACTACCTAAATTAAATATTTTATTAGTTACTATTTATACTTTATTTGTTTGTTGTTTAGTTTTAACTCTTGAAACTCAGCATATCGGAGTGTTATTTTTGGTAATTGTATGCATGCAATACTTTTTGAAACTTGTCGTAGTTTATACCGAGGTACCTTTGAGCCATCAACCGTCTTAAATAAACAAAATGAATTTATTTTTTGAACGTACATATAGATGTAGTGGCTACAGGTACGTACATGACACTACAAAATATTGAAATTATATACCACATTACACTTTATTTCTATACAATAATTTTACACTAATACAAACTACGGAAAGATCACCTTATACAGTAATTTACACATTATTTCCATACAATAACCTTAAATTAATACAAACTACAAAATACTCAATTAATGAATCTGAATTGATTCATTAATTGAGTATTTTGTAGTTACTTTATTTCTATATAATAATTTTATATCAATACAAAATACACAACATGCAATTTGTACACCAATTTACACTTTATTTCAATACAATAATTTTACACCAACAAAGCGATCTCACAAATGCACACATATAAAGTCGATACATGCAAAGCGTTTCGAAGTTGATCACTCCTATGATTTAACCATAGTTATACCGAAGTTAAGGTGTTTCGTCTGCTTACCTGTTATCTCTCGTTTTTATCACAGGGACTCTCGGGATCCGACCACATGGGTGGTGTGTAAAAGTGACCAATATACGAAATTACATAATACGCTCGTAGTTTTTACAATCGAGATTAAAAATCACCCACTTATGATCGCTCCGAAATCTTCATACCTTTATATATCATTGCAAATTTTCACATTTTAAAAAATGTGTTGTCACGGTCCAAACATTGGATGTTTCTGCGTTTACTACACTGTGTCCGTGTCGGCGCCTTTGAGTGATGTTATTATTTCCTGTTAATATTCTTTAATGGATATCACTTTAAAAACCATAATCGACATAGATAGCATGGCCATTGCTTTCGCAGTTGTGTGTGATATCTCTGAGTTTCCTAAGCACATTTGTGTTAAACCAAGAGACCTCACTATTGTCTCCCAAAATATACGTAGCATATATTGCAATTTGGATGATTTCTTGATCAATCTCTGTGACTTGGACTTTGGTGCGGATATTATGGTCCTCACTGAATGCAGGTTGAATGCTGATAAACCTATACCTCAACTAAATGATTACCAGTCTCACGCAACTACTCGCTATTTTAACCAAAATGACGGAGTAGTGGTTTACATAAAGGAAACGTTAAAGTTTAGAGTTCAGGAGATTTCTTTGGAACATGCATCCTGCTTGCGCGTGGTAATAGTTAATAACATAATCCTGTGTATTTATAGGTCTCACGCAACTACTCGCTATTTTAACCAAAATGACGGAGTAGTGGTTTACATAAAGGAAACGTTAAAGTTTAGAGTTCGGGAGATTTCTTTGGAACATGCATCCTGCTTGGGCATGGTTATAGTTAATAACATAATCCTGTGTATTTATAGGTTATAACGGTTGACAGGCTTGGTAGGGGTGGTGCGCACTAGGTAGCAACAACACACCTACATACACCCATCAGGTACGGTTGGTAATCCCTGGAGATGTGTAAGTAACACTATCTCAAAGAATCACCGGTGCACCAGCTAGCAGAGCATGTGTATAGGGAGTGAGTATGGACCAACCTGGAGCAGAGAAATACCAGAATTTATAAAGAGAGGGCGCCAGGTATCTCTCTATCAAACGAATGATGCAATAAAAAAAACTCAAGTTATCATCTTATTAATTATATTTAACTAAAAAAAAACTAACTAACTATCATTATATCATCAATAATATCTTCACGCTGTATCCCTGACGGGGTAGTCAGAGAGGGCAGATCGCCAGGCTTCACGATCCATGCATACTTCTTTCGCTTCTTCGAGATTAATCAATCGCTTCATACACGCACGTCTGGGTATCCGAGTACTTTTGACCTTTCCGTTTTTGAGCAATCTGCTCACGTGGTCTTCATATGTAAGTCTCGGCCTTCCCTGACTCCTTCTACCCTCTACTTTTGAACAATATATATTCTTGGTCAATCGTTCCTCACTCATTCGTTGGACGTGTTCAAACCAACGGAGCACGCCCTTTTCCAGCTTAACGCTGACACTTTCATTCAAACCTGCCATATTGCGTATCACTTCGTTACGTATTCGGTCGGCCAAGGTAACGCCGCACAATTTTCGAAGTGACCGCATCTCCACAGCATTCAATTTACTTTCATGCATCTGCTGACATACCCAGGTTTCACTGCCGTAAAGCAAAGTTAGCACTAGCACTGCGTTATGAATCGCCATTCGTGCTTCTTTTACGATGCTTTGTCGCTTTACTAACTGGGACAAAGCACCTTTAACTTTGTTTCCGGCAGCTAATCGCCGTTCTACATCCGAATCACATCTTCCATCCGCGCTAAACATACTTCCTAAATACACAATTTCATTCACTTGCTTTAGACGTTCCTGGTTTACACTAATCTCGCATTTAGTTCTTACATCACCTCTTTCAAATACTAGAACCTTAGTTTTACTTGCATTCAAGCGGAGACCCTTACTTTCACACCCCTCTTTCATATTAGTGACTAATGCCTGTAGGTCGGCTTCTGATGAGGCCATGAGCACCGCATCATCAGCGTACAGCAGACAGTTTACTGTAAAGTCACCCAAATTCACACCCATATTAAAATCTTTCAACTTCTGCAGGCAACTGTCCAGATACACTATGAACAGCCAGGCGGACATGACACATCCCTGTTTGACGCCTGTACAGACATCAAAAAGAGGTGACACATCCCCCCCTACTCGCACGCAAGCCTTACAGTCCCTATAAAGCGACCGTATTGCCCGCAGTAGCGAGCCGTCCACACCATATCCTGGCAGCAAGTCCCACAGCGTTTCTCTCACAACGTTATCAAATGCTTTCTCTAGATCCACAATAGCGCAGAAAACCTTCTGGCTAAGAGCCAGAAACTTTTCCGCGATCATGCGGAGAGAAAACACTTGATCCATGCAACCTCTTCCACGTCGGAATCCGCATTGAGCCTCCCATAAATACCTTTAATTCTATTGAATTAATTAAATCCATATGTAGACATGAATATACATATATGAAAGTAAAAAGAAATGGCTTAGTCATGCATAGTGGGATCCATATATATATGGTCACTTAAAAATAAGTTTATATTTAGTACATATAAAATTTAAACCGAAGTATGGAAATGGGCGTGGCCTAAAATGACAAATCTTAAAGCAGTTGTCAGATGCCTTAAAAGTATCTAAATTATTTACAGACTTATATTTAAACTATCTCTGAGTTTTGTTAACACACAAACCCCGCTTCCTATCATCATCATAATAATAATAATAATAAAAAAAAACCTGGCAACACTACGCAACCAATGTCATTATCTGAGTAAAATATTTTAAAATTAAATTTTACAAATAAAATCATCTAACAAATTATTTATGACAACCGAATCATGATTTCAAGAGCAATAAATATTAATTTTGGTATAACACCTTAAATACAATATTATTTATAAAAAATGAAATGTTATAGATTGACATGACGTCTAACGTCATACCTTAGTTTATGCAACAATGAATTAGATGATGAAACACGAATATTGGCATGCTGACAAGACCCAGGGCAAAACACAATGCACAAATTCCATCTCCGGACTCGCCGCAAAGCTCCGCCTCGCAGTCTACGTTGAGCAAAGTCGCTACACCGACTGCTGCTGAGGCGTCGAGCTCAAGCTCAAGCGGCGAGTATTTCTCTCCGCCGTCGTCACCACCACCAGCGCGGCGGCGTGGGAGAGGCCGGCCACCGACACGCTTGGGGTCCCGATGCCCATCGGCTTCGAATAGGGCTCCCGCTGCCGGTGGTGATGTGCACCGCATGCGATGGACTCATTCAATGAATGAAAACGTCATGCGGGCATATTTTGTGGCTACAGAGGGGGGAACCAACCTCACTGCGTATCGTGATCGAATGCTCCCTATGTTTCAGGACCTTGAACCAGGTGTCAACGTTACGGCACAACGTCTATCGGATCAAGTGCGTGCTATCCAACGTTGTCATTTGTTGGATAGTACTGCACTTGAGAGGCTACTCTCTGACTTACGGCAGAGAAATGCTATTTCTCCCGCATCACAACCCATAGGGGAATCAAGACCATTACCTCTCACACCTAACGGTGTTGGGATGGATAGCGTGCCTTTAACCGTGAGTACTCAGTGCAATGAACAGATAAGGAGTGCTTTGGAATGTGCGGTACGGGAATATTTTGATATTAATTTAGATTTAAGACCGCGTCTACCACGTTTGCCAATGCATAAACGCAATATGGCACTGGTGTGTGCCCTGGATTCACTATTACCTAGTTATTTAGATAATAGTGAAAATCTCAGTGATACGCACTCAATTTTGTATTGTGCAGCTGTTGCAGCATGTCGAGTAGCTGGTGTTAAGTTCCCAGGCTACAAAACCACTACTCGACCAATTCCTGCTGTACCACTATGGCAGTGCAGGATTGAACGGCGGATTACTGAGACCAGGGTACTCATTGGCAAGCTTAACTGCTTTAGGTCGGGCAATACTCGCCCGAGAGTTATGCGTTTTGTAACTCGGGCTTTTGCAGGAACTGGAATAAGTGATTACGCAAACCGAGTTACAGAACGCATTGACTTCCTAAAGCAGAAAGTTTATGCATGGGCAAACCGCATTTGACGATACAAAACTAGAACAGATAGATATGTCCTGAATCGCACATTTCAAAAAGATGAGCGGCGTGTTTATAGAAATTGGGAGCAACCAGATGTAGTGGGTGACACGCATTTACCAGATAATGAGGCTACGAATTCATTTTGGCGTAGTATTTGGTCAGTGCCTGTCACCCATGCAGAGGGTGAATGGATGAGAGGTGTCAAGCGAATGTGTGACTCCATTCATCCAATGGAGCCACCATTGCATTTGTAACATCTGATGATGTTACAAATGCAGTCCGTCAACTTCCTAACTGGAAAGCTGCAGGACCGGACGGACTGCACAATTTTTGGCTAAAGTGGCTCTGGAGTTCACACAGTCATTTGTCATCTCAATTTCAATCATCCTTAGAATCTGGGTTGCTTCCAAGTTTTATGACCACTGGAGTAACCCACCTGCTTTATAAGTCAGGTAGTACCACGGACCCCAAAAACTATAGACCTATAACGTGTCTTCCAACGTTATATAAACTACTTAGATCTATTCTGAGAGTAAAAATTAATTCTCATGTTACTGAAAATTCAATCTTATCAGGCTCTCAGAATGGATGTAGGACTGGGGCCCGTGGTACTAAAGAGCTCCTTATTATTGATACGACCATTAGCCAACAGGTTCATCGTAAACGAAGGGATTTGGCGACATCTTGGATAGACTATAAGAAGGCTTATGACTCCGTGCCTCATTCATGGCTCATGAGGGTGCTGGAGTTGTATAAGATTGATGCAACTCTATGCACCTTCTTGGAGACATGTATGGGGCAATGGAGTACGGTCCTTCGCTATCCAAGATGTCGAGAAATTCTTAGTGACGATGAACCTATAAAGATAAAGAGGGGTATTTTCCAGGGTGACAGTTTGAGTCCTTTGTGGTTTTGTCTAGCACTTAACCCTCTCAGTACTATATTAGAGGGTTTAGGGCTGGGCTATCATTTACAGAGAAGTGGTCAAGTTATATCCCACCTCTTTTACATGGATGATTTGAAACTCTTTGCCTCCAACGATATCCAATTGAAAGATTTACTAAAGGCAACTGAAAACTTTAGTAATTCTATCAAGATGGAGTTTGGTGTAGACAAATGTGCAACCATGGATGTGGATTCAGCAATCATTGTCCCGATTTTGTCGTACAGCACATGGGTTGATTGCCAAGAGCCTCGATCAACATCTTACGAGGCTCGCGATAGGCAGCTGGGTCAAGGGCTTGATGCAGAAGGCAGTTCTCCTCGATACGGCACGCATTGTGAGGAGGTTCCTGTGTCTGGAACCATAACCACCGGTAGCTTGGTCCCTGTACCCGATACCGGTGGGCTACTATTTTTTATATTTTTAAATGTATTTGTTTTTATAGATATATTTAAAAATGTAATTTATATGTTTGTATTGTAAATAAAGAGAAAAATAATAATAATTTTATTACTCAAAAATTTTACACTTGCATGAACAATAAGCTTTTTGCTATTTTATTAGTAGTTTACATAAGAGTTAGGTACTCTAAAATTCCAAACTAGGTAGGAACCTGTATTTTGGAATTCAGTGAAATTCCAGGAAACTTTAATATAAACAACGATAATACGGTACTCAAGATTTTTGTAGTGGCACAATGCAAATATTCAAGACAAACAAAATAAATAAAATAAAATTAAATTATATAACATTAAAATGAGAAAAAGACATATGTTTGTATGTATGGATATGTCTGTGTGAGTGTGTGTGTATGTATTCGAGTTTATGTTAAAATGTGTATGTAGGATTAAGCATTTTGGAGTAGAATTTTGAAATTATGTATTACCAAGAAGGTTTTCTGTTTCACCGTAATTTAATTTTTGTAACCAGTTTATCATTTTTTTCTTTATATCGAACTTTTTTAATAACTGTATGTCTAGTAATTTGTCCACGTTATTATAAACTTTAAATTAGAAATTGGAAGTTGTCGGGTGTAAAATGTAGTTCTGTGTATGTTTGGGAAACCTCTACAGGGTATTCTTTTTGTAGTATCTGGCAGAGGTACCTGCGGATGGAAGCGAAGGACAGCTCGAAGGACAAAAAGTTGCCTAACTGATTGTACTTTTGCAATTGAATATAGTTCATGGGTAGAGAATCTGTACTGTTTGAAATTGATAACTTTCAATACCGCTCTCTGCGCTCTTTCGAGTTTTATGAGGTACGTTTTGTCAGCACTGCCCCAAACGGGGATGCAGTAAGAGATAATTGATACGCAGAGAGCGGAGTAGACCATGTTCAGAGTTTCCAGATCTGCAGCATGTCTTAGAATTTTGAAGGTGTGTATAAGTCGGCGGACTCTAGCAGTAAGCATATCTATTTGTTGGTGCCAGTTCAGGTTACGGTCTATGTAAACACCTAAATACTTAGTGCAGTCCGATCTCATTATAGGTCTGCATGTGCAGTTATTGAACCTATTACAGTGCGAGTGGACGTATAGTTCATAATTAGGCGGTGGTTGGGTGCAATTTCTAATGCTGAAAGGGATGAATTGTGTCTTCGCAAGGTTAAGTGACAGAAGATTATGTGACAGCCAATTATTTATTACGATAAGATTTTTCTCCGCAGTGGTTTTAATGTCAGCCCAATTTGAGCCGTGAACAATCACAGCTGTATCGTCTGCGTAGGTAAATAATGTACTGTTGGGCAGATTAATATCACAGAGCTGGTTAATATACAAAAGGAACAGAGTAGGGCCGAGAATTGAGCCTTGCGGAATGCCGTATTCAATGGGTGTTTCATCACTCCTTACCCCATTTATCGTGATGCTTTGGAAACGATTATTTAGGTAGTCTTTGAAAATATTATGGGCAACACCTCTAACACCAATCTTATCGAGCTTCATGAGAAGGTCATATATAGTGTCAAAAGCTTTTTGTATATCGAGGAAAATTCCTAGAGCTTTCTGTCCCTTGTCTAGCTTTTCAGTGATGTGTTGAACTAGATTTGCGACGGCATCTTCTGTCGATACACAGGGTCTGAAACCATATTGATGTTTGGATATAATTTTATTTTTGTTAAGGAATTGTTGGAGTCTATTATTGAGCAGTTTTTCTAGGATCTTAGACATCGTGGGGAGGACAGAAATGGGTCTATAATTTGTAATGGAACTTTTGTCACCATTTTTGTAGATAGGGTGTATTAGGGCCTTTTTAAAAATATTTGGGAAAACACCGGTGCGGAAAGAGATATTGCAAATATGTGTAATTATGGGAACTAGGATCGTACGATTTGACTTTATTATGGTAGGGGAGATTCCATCGCAACCAGTTGCTGAATCAGCTCGTAGTCCCATAATAATAGACTCGACCTCCGAAACGTCTGTACCCAGGATCACCATCGAACTCAAAGCATCAGACTGTTTATTGGTTAGAAAAGGGGTTAATGTCCACTTAAGGGTTTGGTGTTATTCCACTGGCGAGAGTTTTACCCATCTCGACAAAATAACGGTTCAATGAGTTTAGTGAAGTTTTATTATCACTATTAAGTTGCAATAGATCTAGGGGAGGGTTATAAGCTTTACTAGTATTTGTTATACTTTTTATGGCTTTCCAGGTCGCTTTTGGATTATTTTTACACTTCAGTAGTTCACTTTTCTCATGAGCTCTTTTTAGTCTACGTAGAAGAAGATTACAAAAATTGCGATATCGGGTATAAGTTGTTTTAACTATTTGGTTGTTAGGGGAGCTCCTCGACTTCTTGTGAAGCCGATCTCTATTCTGAATGCAACGAAGTAAGCCTGGAGTAATCCAGGGTTTAAGAATTCTCTTAATTCTGGGAATCGCGCATTGCTTAGAGTGTTTGTTAATTATGTTAGACATGATTGAGACTAGCGATTCGGCTGCAAGGTTTGCATCCTCGTTTCGAAGAATATGGTTGAAATCGGTATCCGCCATGTGCTGCTTGATACTTTCTACATCTATTTTAAGTCTAAAATTAGTATTGTGTCTGAGGGGGTTTTTGAGTTGAAGGCAGAGCATTGTTGGGTGATGGTCAGTTATATGAGAGTCAATGACGAGTGTGATCGATGGTAAATTTGATTTAAGTAGGACGTGAAGAGTCAATGACGAGTGTGATCGATGGTAAATTTGATTTAAGTAGGACGTGATCATAAAACAATCTGAATTTTCGTGTTTGATGTCGATGTTCAGGTCTCCCAACAGTGCAATGTGATTATAGGATTTTAAACCTACCAAGACACTGTTTAAATTATCCAGAAAAATATCAAAGTGTTCTTGTAAATTGTAAGAGGGAGATCTATAGATCGCTAGTATCGCTACTTTGTTGTCAATAATGCAGTTAAGGCAAGCAGCATGGTTAAAACAAATTCGTTGATGGTGTGAATTAATGATGTTCTTACGTAGATAATGACTCCTGAATTTTGATTTAAATGATTTTTAGAAGAATAGTGACTGTAGCCTTGCATAGTGGGAATATTTATACATGATGGTAACCAACACTCCGTAAGTATTATAACATCACAATTAATTTTCATTTGTGATAAGGGGAGATGAAACGCATCAAAATTTTTGTTAACGCTACGAATATTTAATTGGACTATCTTTAATGAGTTACACAGTGTTGGCCCGAGTAAACGTATACATTCATTAGGTGCGCATTGGTAAGAATTACAACTATCTAGAGAGTCAAGTTCGTTATTTATTTCAATTAAAGAGGTCATTTTAAACGAAAAGAAGAGAATAAAGCTGGGGGCTGGGTAGTTGATCTTAGAGCCATAAAAAAAACACATAAGGTGAAAAGCGGGCGCATAGTATAGCTCTGCCACCCCTTCTGGGATAAAGTCATAACTGATAAAATTTAGAGAAGTTTAAAACACTTTTTACGGTGATATAATTGATTGAGATATATGTGAATTAAGGTGGGTACTGAGGGTATTAGGTTCGAAGTGAGAGGTGTGTTTATTATGTAGGTGTGTGTAGTCTTACGATTTACAATATAATCTGCATGCATGAATATAAGAATAATATAACAACTAGTTACAAATAGAACATAAGTAAAGAAAATAATCCATTCTATTAAGAATGAACACAGTCATTGTTTCTGTTGCAGTTGAAGTAGACACCGCTCAGATTTTACATGTATATATTTCATACCTGCTGCTTGCCGAAGTAGCACCTTTCCATTTACTGACCAACAGAACTCGTTTTTGTTACGCTTTGCGAATTCCCTTGCAAGATGGAACAGTCTTCTTATTGAACTGGGCAGAAATTCCGCGACGTATACAGGTTGAGGTTTTCCTTGAACGCCAATCTGTGCTGTACTTATGCGGTCATCTTGGGGTTTAGACTTGTTGTAATTTTTCATTGCTGCGATAACCCTTTCTTTTTCCTGCACGGAGGTGAGTTCCACTTCAATTGGCTTGGTACTCCCAGTTTTACCCGGAATACGGTAAATATCACGTACACTGTTTATGGGTATTCGTATGAGATTTCCTAAGTTAGTAACAACTTGACTTAGGTTAGACGTGGTTTCTCTTTCAGTCGCTGGAACATTGCGTATTTCAATGCAGGAGTTCCGAGAGGTTTATTGAACGTCAATGACTCTTTTTTCAAGTTCAGTAATTGTATGTAAATACATTACCCAAAATAACAATTTGCTTTTTCAGCTCCTCGTACTGTTGGTTCATAAAAGTCATGGCTTTCTCCATTTCGCTATTTGACCTTTGTATCTTAAGGTTTTGCTGTTTTAGCTCAGAAATTTCCGAGGTCAATTTAGATATACTATTGTTTTGTTCCGATAGTAGATTAATTAGGTACTCTTGCTGCATCATCATACACTACAACATAACAAGGTAAAAATAAAGTTTCACATTAATATTCCTTTGTGATAATAAAAAGATTATAAAATATGTGTAACTGGAACGTCACATCGGTAGTCCAGTAAATTAAAGTAGTTGAAAGCTACATATGTAATAGAAGAATGAATATTTAAAGTTAAAAGTTATTCCTTTTAAACTATCAACCTCAGTCGGCCTTTACCGGGTTATTATACATAGAAACTAATTAAAGATTACTACTTATCTGGATTAAGGTTGAAGAACATCCAAGTCCTTCACATCTCTTCCTATTCTAGAAGTCCAGGTAGTAGGTAACCAGAGTAGAGAAAAATATCCTCTTTGCACATTGTCTCAGCTTACTTTAAGTCTTCTTACAGACATTCACAAGGAGTAAAAAATGTAGAATGCAGAGAACGTGAAACACGTTAAACTATCAAATATTATGGTAAAAAAACAAAAACATAAAACCGAAAACATAAAAACCGAAAACATAAACCCCTGTAACAACAGAAAAGTTACAGACATTAGTAATTTGTAATAAAAATCACTTTCATCCTCAACATTCTGTTAAGGAATGCAGTCTAAGAGATGATATAGTTTTAACTTACCACTTATTTATATACTATACTATACTATCTTCACGCTGTATCCCTGACGGGGTAGTCAGAGAGGACAGATCGCCAGGCTTCGCGATCCATGCATACTTCTTTCGCTTCTTCGAGATTCATCAATCGCTTCATACACGCACGTCTGGGTATCCGAGTACTTTTGACCTTTCCGTTTTTGAGCAATCTGCTCACGTGGTCTTCATATGTAAGTCTCGGCCTTCCCTGACTCCTTCTACCCTCTACTTTTGAACAATATATATTCTTCGTCAATCGTTCCTCACTCATTCGTTGGACATGTCCAAACCAACGGAGCACGCCCTTTTCCAGCTTAACGCTGACACTTTCATTCAAACCTGCCATATTGCGTATCACTTCGTTACGTATTCGGTCGGCCAAGGTAACGCCGCACAATTTTCGAAGTGATCGCATCTCCACAGCATTCAATTTACTTTCATGCATCTGCTGACATACCCAGGTTTCACTACCGTAAAGCAAAGTTGGCACTAGCACTGCGTTATGAATCGCCATTCGTGCTTCTTTTACGATGCTTTGTCGCTTTACTAACTGGGACAAAGCACCGTTAACTTTGTTTCCGGCAGCTACTCGCCGTTCTACATCCGAATCACATCTTCCATCCGCGCCACCTCTTTCAAATACTAGAACCTTAGTTTTACTTGCATTCATGCGGAGACCCTTACTTTCACACCCCTCTTTCATATTAGTGACTAATGCCTGAAGGTCGGCTTCTGATGAGGCCATGAGCACCGCATCATCAGCGTACAGCAGACAGTTTACTGTAAAGTCACCCAAATTCACACCCATATTAAAATCTTTCAACTTCTGCAGGCAACTGTCCAGATACACTATGAACAGCCAGGCGGACATGACACATCCCTGTTTGACGCCTGTACAGACATCAAAAAGAGGTGACACATCCCCCCCTACTCGCACGCAAGCCTTACAGTCCCTATAAAGCGACTGTATTGCCCGCAGTAGCGAGCCGTCCACACCATATCCTGGCAGCAAGTCCCACAGCGTTTCTCTCACAACGTTATCAAATGCTTTCTCTAGATCCACAAAAGCGCAGAAAACCTTCTGGCTAAGAGCCAGAAACTTTTCCGCGATCATGCGGAGAGAAAACACTTGATCCATGCAACCTCTTCCACGTCGGAATCCGCATTGAGCCTCCCATAAATACCTTTCAGACTTTTCTTGCATTCGTGCCGTTATAACCTTTGCATACACCTTACTAGCTAAGCTGACCAAGCTGATCGCCCTGTAGCTGGAGCAGTTTAGGCGCGAGCCTTTCCCTTTGTAAAGAGGTACTACAACTGCTACTCGCCAGTCATCTGGGACCTCACCCGTCCGCCAGCACAAGTTGCATAACAGACAAAGTGTGTCCCAGACACGCGACCCACCGTACTTGATCATCTCAGCAGTAACTCTGTCTTTTCCCGCAGCCTTACCACATTTCATACTTCTTATCGCTTGTTCTATTTCTTTCATACTAATGACTTCAATGACATCGGGATCCGGAGCATCGAAGTGAGCTCCACTTCCCGATGTGGCATCTCTGTCTTTTCTTGCATACATCTTTCCATAATATTCACTCCATCTCTGCAGGACGTCACTTTGGTCTGTTAGGACGTCATTGTTAACACTAAGCACTTTATTCATACTGCAGATTGCCGAACAACTCCGGGTCTTGCCTACCTCTTTCCAGAAGAGCTTGGCATTATCCCGGAAATTGGACGACAACCTTTCATCCGCTTTCATTCTGCACCTTTCACGAGCTTCTTCTATCAGTGCCTTCGTGTTAACTTTCTGCAGCTTGTATCTCTCTTTCATATTAAAATCATTCCGCGAGGCTAAGTAGTCTAGCCATGCTTTCTTCTTCATTCGAACTGCTTCTTTCACTTCCTCATTCCACCATGCATCACGCTTATTACTACTGCCTCATTTCGTTTCTCCACACACTTCCACAGCGGCATTTATCATACTGTCCCTAAGGTTCTGCCATACACTTTCCACATTCTCACTGCTTACATTGACGTCGCCAAGCTTTTCGGCTACCCTTTCATTATATTTATCCCTAATGGATGCATCCTGCAGCTTCCAGCTTTTGATGCTATAAGTCGGCCCAGGTTCAGGACACTCGGTACGATGACGCCAACCCGCGAACAGACCCCTAATCCTAGTTATGACTAGGTAGTGGTCTGATCCCAGCTCAGCGCCTCGATAAACCCTCGTGTCCATCACCTGTTTACGGAGCCGACTATCCATTAGGAATAGATCTATCATGCTTCTCTTTGACTTACATCTCCTCGTATACATATGAATTTGTTTGTGGTTGAACATTGTGTTCGCCACAAACAAATCCTTCTCCTTACAATATGCCAGTATTAGCTTGCCAGCGTCGTTCACCCTTTTATCCCCATACTTCCCGAGTACCGACTCAAAACCATTGCGAGCGGTACCCACCCATCCATTCAAGTCTCCACATACTATAAGTCTTTCATTTCCTTCTATCACATTTAGAGCTTCTCTCATACTCTCCCAGAAGTCCTCTAGCTCACTCGCGTTCGACGAAGATACTGGCGCGTAAGCAGCTACCAGGAAAATCTTCGTCAAACCAAGTTTTACACGGATCCAGAGGATTCTAGGACCTACCAGTTTGTACTCATACATACCGGAGGCCAATCGCGAGGACAGCAAAATTCCAACCCCCCGACTGCCATGCTCGCTCTCTGGTACTCCAGACCAAAGCGCGAGCATCCCACCCGGGAGCTCCAAGACTTCGCTGCCCTTGCGCTTGGTCTCTGTCAAGCACACTGCATCTAACTTTCTCTCATTCATAACATCCATCAACTCATTCATCTTATCTTGCATTCCTCCCCTAACATTCCACGCAGCTACCCTGCACTCCATCCTCCACTTCCCGCCGTGTCGGGCCGCGCGTGTAGGGTGGCGGTCCCCTACGCCGCTCTGGCTCACACTTTTCGCACCAGCGGGGACGAACTGGTGCGCGTCGCCTCGGGGGCACGCCCTAGCATAGTTCGCCCTGGTGGCACTCGTGTTGGAGTAGAATTGCAGCCGTAGCTGGCAGGGATGGCGACGTGCACGCTTCTACTCTTCATCCCCCACTTATTTCAATGGGGTTTTAACTAGATCCTTCTACCATCAATCTTTTTCATGTTATTTGCTAAGTCTCTTGAAAAGCAGACTGAAATACAAAGTACAACCATTGTAAGAACATATTATTCGCAAAGGCCAAGTAATCTTACCGATTACGAAGAAACAAATATAAACAAATATTCTTACCTCATTGCAACAATTATTATGTCTACATATTTGCTAAAAAAACTTCGGATATTAATCCGAATTAAATCACCATGACAGGCATATTCTCATGACGCCATCTCATCGCAAAAAGGGACGAGCTCCTTTCTTTTTTCGCTCGATTACGCCAGGCCAAGTCATACGGCCTATACAGCCTTGACAAATAATCAAAAAATAAATAAACAATACCAACATGAAAACCTTACTATTCCTGTTTGTCACACCTCACGCAATACATTATGGGTGGATGTGAGTCAGGACAGCCAATCTATCTAAGTTCAATGTCCAGCACCAAACTGAAAGACACCATAGATGCACGCGTCAATTTTAGAACGCGCCAAAAGACTCTACACGACCGTGACAGTTTTGACAAAGTCAAACTCATGTCTTTCAGAACAAAAACAAATAATGTGAAATATTTTAAACTTTTAAATAATTAGACAAATTGCTTTAGAGTTATAACTAAAGTATTGTGAAAAGTGAGTTTGTTTCCACAAAAGGGATGTATATAAAAATAAGGATAGTAAATCAAATCCCATGAATATGTAACCGACACTCAGAAGTGTTACAAGGTCCCCTTTCAACACAGATATTAGTATTTTTGTAAACTCTCTCGGCACTTACCTGGACACACTAACTTTAGAGAAAAGAAATGTTGTCATAACTGGAGACATAAACATCAATATTATTGCAAGGGACACTGATACTCTGCTGGAAAAGTCAAATAGAGATAGCTACCTAAATATGTAATCATTGCATGGAGTACTCCCGGGCCAGGTGTTTCCCACGAGAGAAAAAAATTGTCTAGACCTATATATGTTGAGAATAAACAAAAAAGAAATATCTGCACATATCGCTGTTCTACAAACTACTATTACTGACCACCGCACACTTATTTTAGTATTGTCCAAGCTTAAGGACACCCTTATCGTTAAAAGGACGCGAACCTCTTTAGATTTCGCAAAAGCTCGTAATTATTTACAAGACCAACAACTTAATGAACTTCTATCTTGTGATGATCCAAATGCTATGTCTGTTCGTTTTGTACACGCACTATCTGACTCCATTCAGAATAATACAAATATCATAAATATTCCCCATGGAAAGCGCATTATTAAGCCATGGCTAACCCCTGGAATACTCCAATGTATAAAAACCCGAAACAGGCTTCAAAAAGATTTTAAACGTAATTCTCATAACGAAATTCTAAGAATAACATATACGCGCTACAGGAATTATTGTAATAATCTAATAAAAAAAGTAAAAGAAAATATCATAGAGTAAATAAAATAAATATCCATCACGCCTTATCCCCGAAGGGGTGGCAGAGGCATATTATATGCCCACTTTTCACCGTGTGGATTCCTGTCCCACGTAATAGGTGGTGAGCCCATTGCCGTGTTACCTGCCGCCTACCTACTGTTGAAATTTTTCAAGCCGCCCCCATAAGGCCTTCAACCAGGCTTAACGACTGCCATTTTACTGGCAACCGGGACCAACGGCTTAACGTACCTTCCGAAGCACGGAAACGCTCGCAAATATAAATGCCACAAAGTGGTCACCCATCCGAGGACCAGCCATAGTGAAAGTTTCTTAACGCAGTGATCGTTTACAGAACACTACGTCCGCGGGGCCACGAGCGCTTCACGTCCGCGGGGCCACGAGCGCTTCAAAAAAAATTGCACTGATCTACTTCATATTAAACCGTCACCCACTGAATCAGTAAACTATATTAATAAATATTTTGTAAGTGTTGGAATGCAACTAGCCCAAAAAATCAGATGCCCATCAATTCTGGATCCCGGCGGGGAAAGTGACTTACCGTCACATGTTAATTCTTTGGCGCTCGTTGACACAGACTATGACGAAGTACTTAGAACATTGATGAGTTCTAAATTCAGTAGTGCCCCCGGGTGCGACAACATATCCATAAAGTTTTTGAGGTACAATCGTAGAGAGATCGTTCCTGTACTAACTCAACTTGCTAATTTGTGTTTTAGGAGGGGGGTCTTTCCAGCGGTTCTAAAGCAATCGATCATTACTCCAGTACACAAGACTGGGGACAGAGACGATATTAATAACTATAGGCCAATATCAGTTTTACCAGCTGTTTCAAAGATAATTGAAAAAATAATTAACATCAGATTACTTATTATTGGACAGGAATCCATACGGTGAAAAGTGGGCATATAATATGCCTCTGCCACCCCTTCGGGGATAAGGCGTGATGGATATTTATTTATTTATTTATTTATTACTTATTAAAGCGCTCGTGGCCTCGCGGTCTCAGTGTTCTGTAAAAGATCACTGAGTTACGCAACTTTCACTATGGCTGGACCTCAGATGGGTGACCACTTTGTGGCATTTACATTTGCGAGCGTTTCTGTGCTTCGGAAGGCACATTAAGCCGTTGGTCCCGGTTGCCAGCAAAGTGGCAGTCGTTAAGCCTGGTTGAAGGCCTTATGGGCGGCTTGAAAATTTCAACAGCAGGTAGCCACAACCTGCGTCTGTCTATTTTAACACGGCAATGGGTTCACCACCTATTACGTGGGACAGGAATCCACACGGTGAAAAGTGGGCATATAATATGCCTCTACCACCCCTTCGGGGATAAGGCGTGATGGATATTTATTTTTATTTATTTATTACTTAATTACCTAAACCACTTTCAAATTTTATCTCGTAGATCGACTGAAGATGCAGCTTTAGAACTTAGTTCACTTGTTACAGATCAACTCGACAAAGGCCGTAAATGTTTAGCTGTATTCCTACATTTAAAAAAAGCGTTTGACACCGTCTCTGTCCCAGTCTTATTAAAAAAGCTAGAAAAGGTTGGAGTGCGTGATACTGAACTGGAGCTTCTTAAAGATTACCTCTCTAACAGAAGGCAAAGAGTAAAAGTAGGCACCCATCTTAGTGAGGATGAAAGCGTATCCTATGGCGTACCTCAGGGAAGCGTTTTGGGTCCTACTTTATTCTTAATCTACATTAATGACCTCTGCAATTTGAAAATCCCTAATGCCAGAATTTTGTCATATGCCGATGACACAGCTCTTGTTTGCTATGGGAGCACTTGGGGTGAATGAGAATAGCTCAATGGCTTGCAAGTAACTTACTTATCCTAAACACACAAAAATCAAATTATATTTGCTTCAGCATCCGCGAAAGAACACAACCTCAAGATGGATTCAAATAAAAGTCCATACATGTGGTGTAATTTTGGATGGAATTTGTCAATGTCCGAGCTTAAATAAAGTTACGCAGACCAAGTATTTAGGCGTATTGATAGACCAAGGACTGTCCTGGTATCCGCAAATAGAACAAGTTACAAACAGAATAAGAAAATTGAGTTGGATATTCAGAAACCTAAGATATGTAGTCTCAATAATACAATGTCCACTCTGTCCTGGTATATTGCATTCCTGTCTGGGGTGGCGCGGGGAAGACTAGATTCGTTGAACTAGAGCGAGCGCAACGAGCACTCATTAAAATAATGTATTTTAAGATTCCATACTAACACTCTCTATCAGATTAGTGAGTTGTTGTCCATCAGGGAGCTATATATTCATCATACTGTCCTTAAAAAACATAGGTCACTACCATACAACCCAGATATTGAAAATAAAAGAAGAAAAGACCTTGTTGCTAGTACTTTTTTAAGTCGAACCACTTTCGCTTGTTCACAGTTTAGTCAAGGTTCAGCTTATCTGTATACCAGAATCAACAAGCAAATCAACCTATACGCCTTTAATTTTTACAATTGTAAAAAAGCATTAATAGAGTGGATAAGAGAATTGATTTACGATGACACTGATGTCCTGTTACAGCGTACCCAATAGCACACGCCTACAAACTCAAACACACACACACACACACACACACACACACACACACACACACACACCCACACACGCCACACACACATACCCCCCCCCACACACACACATACACTCACACACTCTCACACACTCTCTCTCTCACACACACACACACACACACTCACACGGCATTATGAAAAGTACTTACTGTTTTATTGTAATTCACTTTTAGTTTAAGTTTTAGTTTTTTAGATATAATTTGAATTAGTTTTTCAAAATTTAGTACTCGTTTATTGAATGAAATTCTAAAATTAACCTTAGTATGTCCTTACATGGGAGAGCGGAGCCTTCTGACAAAAATATATATTTGCTTGAAAGAAGGCTTCATGTCTAAGCATTGTAAATCGAGGTTTTATGTGACAATAAATTATTATTATTATGTTTCTTCTTTTCACGGGTATCTTCTTTTTTTTATGAAGATACCCGGGCTTTTGGTAGGCGTACATGGGGACATACTGGTCCAACACGCAGAGGCTCTTTGAGAATTTTAATCTAAAAGGTAATGGGACTTCCACTACAGACAGCTCACGCCCGCCTTATGTAGAAGAACGATAGTGGACCACCTCCAATGGGAGTTAAACTATTGTACAATATGCTATATAACTACGAAATGGGCTATAAGGTTGAGTGTTAAATGGGTTTGGTGATTTAAACTATGGATGAATACTATGTATTATTATTATTAAATAAAATAAAAATATTTTACATTTAATTGTAAAATGACTGCCTCTGTGGCGCGTTGGGAGTGCATCCGACTGCTACGCAAGAGGTCGTGGGTTGGATTCCCACCCAGGATAAAACTTTGTGTGATGAGCACGATGGTTTATTCTGTGTCTGGGTGTTATTTATCTATAATATGTATGTATTTAGAAATATATAAGTATGTTTGTCAGTTATCTAGATCCCATAACACAAGCTAATATTAGCTTACTTTGGACTAGATAGCGCTGTGTAAAAAGTGTCCCACAATATTTATTTATTTATTTAATTTAGTTAATGT
Organism: Thumatha senex; assembly: GCA_948477245.1. Lineage (NCBI taxonomy): Eukaryota > Metazoa > Arthropoda > Insecta > Lepidoptera > Erebidae > Thumatha > Thumatha senex. The sequence continues at coordinate 7,048,855 of OX419726.1, read as the reverse complement.
TAAAGTTACATTAGCCATACTGGGCAATTACCTACTAGAAGGAAATATTTTTGATGTAATAATTTTGTGTGACCCATAAATGTTTGTTTCGTAGTTTCGGTGTATCCTTATATCCATATATGTATGTATTTAAAAATATTAAAGGTTCTTTATCAGTTGTCTACATCTCATGGCACAAGCTTACTTTGGGCTAGATTGTTGTGTGAAAAAGCGTCCCAAAATATTAATTTGTTATTTATAGCACGTAGACACAGCTTTAATGTCCCAGAATCCAACACTCCCACACATGAAACAAGATAAATGCACTAATTTTAGAAAATTATATAAGTACTTACAGTAAGCGTCCAAAGAATGATAAAAGAAATCCAGTCAAAGAGTATCTAATAGCCTTAGCGCGCCGTTTCATACAACATTGCTGGAGCGTTGTAATGTTCCAAATTCAAAAAAACACTTCAGCAATGAATTTCATTTTCTCTGTCCGTACTTACATATTTCAAAATACATGTACATAGGAAACTTCCGAACTCCGAAACAAACTTGCAGATTATACAGATATTTAGTCTTCAGATTCTGAAAACTTTTTATTGAACTTTTTTCTCTATGGGTTTCATTTTCTATATAAATTGACTGCCCCAATGGTGTAAGTGGCAGTGTACCTATGCAACTACCGTGCTCATGTTCCGGGTTCAATTCACGGGTCGGAAGAAATATCTGTGTAATCAGCAAGTTTGTTTTAGACTTCGGGTTCGAGTTTCCTACCTATGTATACATGTATTTTAAAATATGTAAGTTGCTCAGCGCTTGCGGTTATCAAACAGAATCCATTTTTCATCGCAGGTAACACTGTAGTTGAAAATTCCTTCATTTGTGTGTCTGTTGAGCAGTGCAAGGCACGTTTCCACGCGTAGTTCGCGCTGACGATCATTGAGTTCGTGGGGCACCCATTTGTCGAGCTTTTTTACCTTGCCAATTTGACGCAAATGGACCAATATTGTTTTGACGCTAACGTCGGATAAAGGCTACTGCTAATTCAGCCGTAGATTGTGTATCATCAGCTTCTACAATCGCCTTTAATTCGTCATTGTCGACCAAAATCTTCGGACGACCGCGAGGTTCATTTTTCAGGCCAAAATTTCCAGAACGGAAGCGAACAAATTCATTCATCAATTTCATAATTACTCGATTTTTTTACGTATCTATGATGACGAAAAAGATTGAAATGCGATGAAAATGTAACACTAAACAATAAACAAATGACTACTTTTGGAAAAAGAATTCCATGATTTTATAATAAAATTTATTTGAAATTAGAATTCCTTGCCACACAAAAATTATTTTGATTTGAAATGGCCAGTAAAGACGGGCATTGGGTTTTACAAAAGTAAGTAGCAGCCTCCTAAATGTGATTCATGCTGGATCATTTCACTGGGTCATTTTCATAGGTCTTTAGTGTAATGCTGATTAGACGTCTTCGGTTTTTTTGAAAGCGACTTTTGTAGGACAAAAGGAGCCATCAATGTAATATCCATGTGTACTCAGCAGGTGTACCGACTAATTGCCGATGAGGTTGATTCTAGAGGTTTCCGTTCCCTCTTGCTTTTACTTTAATTTATTTTAATTGTAAAAATATTAGTAGACTACCCAAAAATGCAACTCACGATCGGCTACTGTCGGGTCATGGGTTAGTTGACTTTTATTGGAGCGCAATTGTAATAGTGGAATACAAAAACTGTCGAATTGTTCCGTCGGTTTTCTTTTTGAATGACGATTTTGATTCTATTCTGACGCGATTGAAATAGTAGACTTGGCCCCCAAGTGGCAGCTAGCAGCCGAAGTCACTAGTGGCTCAGAAATTTTGCTGCAGCCTCTTACTCTCTAGAAGCCTACATATTCAATGTTCAGTAAACGATAACTTTTTTGTACCACAGTCGTAGTAAAGTAGTTACGAATAGTCCTGTTCAAGGCCGTATTACAAAACGTTTCTCAATACTCAAGGAACACTTGAGAGTAGTATTTTAAGGTGAAAACTAGCCTTAAGCGTTTCTTGAGTATTGAGACTCGTTCTGTAATACGGCTCTTAGATGGCTGACTTTGTCGTATTTCCATTCAAGAAGGTTTCTATAAGCGTCTGCAACACGATTGTTAACCAGCGTCCCAATTACGCTCTGACTTTTTCCTTTATATACTAGAATGACATTTTGAATGTTGCCGCTTAATCGCAATAAAAAGATAGTGACGTGACCAAAAATAATAGGTGGTTAGTTGATTAGTTTGAAATTGTGTCTATGCAAATTCAATGGGAATGGAATGAGAAGTTTTTGGAATTTAATTAATTAAAGTCATGCAGTTTAATTTGAATATTGCGTATATATGTACAGTGGAAACACCAATCTCCAAAATTTTATAAGTTTTTGAGCACAGTGGCGCTGGTTTGTTTTGTCACCTAAAAACATACGAGTATAGAATTAGCTTTCCTCCTCATTGGAAACGTATTTAAACAAGTTTTGTAACACTGGGAGATGGGGATGGAGAGTAGAAGCGTGCCCGTCGCCATCCCTGCCAGCCAAGGCTGCAATTCTACTCCAACACGAGTGCCACAGAGGCGAACCATGTTAGGGCGTGCCTCCGAGGCGACGCGCACCAGTTCGTCCCCGCTGGTGCGAAAAGTGTGTGCCAGAGCGGCGTAGGGGACCGCCAACCTACACGCGCGGCCTGACACGGCGGGTAGTGGAGGATGGAGTGCAGGGTAGCTGCGTGGAATTTTAGGGCAGGAATGGCAGATAAGATGAATGAGTTGATGGATGTAATGAAAGAGAGAAAATTAGATGCTGTGTGCTTGACAGAGACCAAGCGCAAGGGCAGCGAAGTCTTGGAGCTCCCGGGTGGGATACTCGCGCTATGGTCTGGAGTACCAGAGAGCGAGCATGGCAGCCAGGGGGTTGGGATTTTGTTGTCCTCGCGATTGGTCTCCGGTATGTATGAGTATAAATTGGTTGGTCCTAGAGTCCTCTGGATCCGTTTAAAGCTCGGCTTGACGAAAGTTTTCCTGGTGGCTGCTTACACACCAGTGTCTTCGTCGAGCGCGATTGAGCTAGAGGACTTCTGGGAGAGTATGAGAGAAGCTCTTAATGCGATAGAAGGAAGTGAAAGACTTATAGTGTGTGGAGACTTAAATGGATGGGTGGGTACCGCTCGCGATGGATTTGAGTCGGTACTCGGGAAGTATGGGGACAAAAGGGTGAATGACGCCGGCAATCTTATACTGGCATTTTGTAAGGAAAAGGATTTGTTTGTGGCGAACACAATGTTCAACCACAAACAAATTCATATGTATACGAGGAGATGTAAGTCAAAGAGAAGCTGATAGATCTATTCCTAATGGATAGTCGGCTCCGTAAACAGGTGATGGACACAAGGGCTTATCGTGGCGCTGAGCTGCGATCAGACCACTACCTAGTCATAACTAGGATTAGGGGTCTGCTCGCGGGTTGGCGTCATCGTGCCAAGTGTCCTGAACCTGAGCCGACTTATAGCATCAAAAGCTGGAAGCTGCAGGATGTATACATTAGGGATAAATATAAAGAAAGGGTGGCCGAAAAGCTTGGCGTCGTCAATGTTAGTAGTGAGAGTGCGGAATGTGTATGGCAGAACCTTAGGGATAGTATGGTAAATGCCGCTGTGGAAGTGTGTGGAGAGACAAAAAGAGGCAGTAGTAATAAGCGCGATGCATGGTGGAATGATGAAGTGAAAGAAGCCGTACGAATGAAGAAGAAAGCATGGTTGGACTACTTAGCCTCGCGGAATGATTTGAATATGAAAGAGAGATACAAACTGCAAAAGGTTAACACTAAGGCACTGATAGAGGAAGCTCGTGAAACGTGCAGAATGAAAGCGGATGAAAGGTTGTCGTCCAATTTCCGAGATAATGCCAAGCTCTTCTGGAAAGAGGTAGGCAAGACTCGGAGTTGTTCGACAATCTGCAGTATGAATAAAGTGCTTAGTGTTGACAACGATGTTCTAACAAACAAATTGACGTCCTGCAGAGATGGAGTGAATATTATGGAAGGATGTATGCAAGTAAGGACAGAGATGCCGCATCGGGAAGTGGAGCTCACTGTGACGCTCCGGATTCAGGTGTCATTGAAGTCATTAGTATGAAAGAGATTGAACAAGCGATAAGAAGTATGAAATGTGGTAAGGTTGCGGGAAAAGACAGAGTTACTGCTGAGATGATCAAGTACGGTGGGTCGCGCGTCTGGGACACTCTTTGTCTGCTATGCAACTTATGCTGGCAAACGGGTGAGGTCCCAGATGACTGGCGAATAGCAGTTGTAGTACCTATCTATAAAGGGAAAGGCTCTCGCCTAAACTGCTCCAGCTACAGAGCGATCAGCTTGGTCAGCTTAGCTAGTAAGGTTTATGCAAAGGTTATAACGGCAAGAATGCAAGAAAAGTCTGAAAGGTATTTGTGGGAGGCTCAATGCGGATTCCGACGTGGAAGAGGTTGCATGGATCAAGTGTTTTCTCTCCGCATGATCGCGGAGAAGTTTCTGGCTGTTAGCCAGAAGATTTTCTGCGCTTTTGTGGATCTAGAAAAAGCATTTGATAACGTTGTGAGAGAAACTCTGTGGAACTTGCTGCCCGGATATGGTGTGGACGGCTCGCTACTGCGGGCAATACAGTCTCTATACAGGGACTGTAAGGCTTGCGTGCGAGTAGGGGGGGATGTGACGCCTCTTTTCGACGTCTGTACAGGCGTCGAACAGGGTTGTGTCATGTCTGCCTGGCTGTTCATATTGTATCTGGACAGTTGCCTGCAGAAGTTGAAAGATTGTGATATGGGTGTGAATTTGGGTGACTTAACAGTAAATTGTCTGTTTTACGCTGATGATGCGGTGCTAATGCAAACGGCGTAACCTTGGCCGACCGAAAACGCAACGAAGTGATATGCAATATAGCAGGTATGAGTGAAAGTGTCAGCGTTAAGCTGGAAAAGGGCGTACTCCGTTGGTTTGGACACGTTCAACGAATGCGTGAGGAACGATTGACGAAGAATATATATTGTGCGAAAGTAGAGGGCAGAAGGAGTCAAGGTAGACCGAGACTTACTTATGAAGACCACGTGAGCGGATTGCTCAAGAACGGAAGAGTCAATAGTACTAGGATACCCAGACGTGCGAGTATGAAGCGATTGATGAATCTACAGGAAGCGAAAGAAGTATGCATGGATCGCGATGCCTGGCGATCTGTCCTCTCTGACTACCCCGTTAGGGATACTATTATTTATATTTTGGATATATTTTTTATTTATATTTTTTTGTTGTTCAAATGAACATTTCATTCATGAAAAATAAAATTCAATAGTAGCATGAGGGTTCATGACAGGCTGCGGATCGGGTTTCTACCCGCGCCCTCTACGCCGCCTTTCGAGAGCATGACGTACTCTGTGCTCGCAGAATGAGGTGGCGGAGTCCTAACTTGCTCCCGCATGAGACCAAAAATAATGGCACCATGGTATTCAACAAAAGAATATCCTCGTCTAAGAAAAAAAATCATCATCATCCGAGCATCTGTCACAGTTGCGTCTCGCGACGCCCGGGGTCAGCTTTCCTACATTTTCTCCTCCACTTCGCACGGTCTTCGTCCGCATCCCCTGTAGTTAGACCATTGGCACGCATGTCTTCCCTTACGACGTCAAGCCTGCACTCCTTGGGTCTTCACCTCTTACCTGCGGTTGCAATAAGACGTGACCCTACCAGCGAAAGCGACACACTAGCAGATTATCTGCAATGTCACGGACGTGAAGCCTCTCGCATCCGCGGCAGCCTCCACGTCCGTGGCTGTCCTTAGCCTCACGTTCCTCATTTCCGTGACACGCAGCTCCTGCTTGTGTCGCTCCAGTAGTAACCACGCCTCACTGCCATGTAAAAGGACAGGTCTAATGAGGGTTTTATAGACCTGACCCTCAACCTGACCGGCATTTTTGGGTCACAAATGTCACCAGTCATCTCCCGCCGCTTGGACCACGCAGCACCAATGCGTGTCTTGACGTCGCAATCGATGTCACTGGACTCGTGAAATACAGACCCTAGGCATTTAACCTGGTCCGTGCGCTCGACCAAATCATCGCCTATGCGAACGGATGTGGGATATGTAGAGTTTAATGCCAAGCACTCGGTCTTCGCCACATTAAGTTTCAGACCGTCGTTCTCAAACGTCTCTTTCCATGCCATCACACGTCGTACCAACCTGCCGCTGTCCGCGTCTGCCAGCGCGATATCTTCAGCATACATAAACAACCACGGAGGCTGCTCATGTGAGTCCCTGATGCTGTCTGTCATCACTTCTAATATCACGCTAAACAAGAACGGACTAAGGACAGAACCCTGGTGTACCCCGACGGTGATGGTGAAGGATTTCATGTCGCCAAGTCGCCGTCGTGTGTCCAAGAGTAAAAATAATAGTTAAGAAATATTTATAACTTTATTTGTACTATAGGAAAGGTTTTTAAAATTACTATCAAAATGCATACTATTTAGATAGTAATTTTAAAAACCTTTCCTATTAGTCGAGTGATTTGATTCATAAACTAAATCGACTAAGTAAGGCACTATGCTTGCACTCTTGCAACATTAAAAATGTTAATGACATACTGAAATGTCATTCTAGTCTATAAAGAAAAAAATCAGAGCTTAGTGTAACATTACTACTGGTTACCCTCCATGAAGACGGCAGATGTAATCCAAATAATTGCATGAAGAGCCGTGGTCACGAGTGAATAGTGGTCACTAGTCTACTCGGGACCACGGCTATTGCAATTAGCCGAAGTGTCTTGGTGAGAAAATGTTATGTTATTACGCAAAAATACTTGAGTAACATTAAAAGGCATAGTACAAATAGTGTAAGCTCAAAAATAAAAAATAATTACCTTCATTGTCTTTGCTAGGACTAAGACTTTATTTCTTTATGAATGTTTCAACAAGATTTCGAGGATAGGTCTCAAATTAATGTTTGTGACCAATTCAGCAGGCAAACATAAGAGTATAGGTACAGTGAGATAATGAAGCAAACCTTCACCTAATTGTTTATTAAGAGTGGTCTTGAAATGCGAGCACCCACTTGAGTAACATGATTATATTGTAATAAGTGCTTGGTCTATTTAAGTCTTGTCTTTTGTGATCATAAAGCCTCGATCAGTGAGTAGTTTTCTTGGTAGGAGGTATTTTATGATAAGATACTTATTTGTTACCGAACTTATATTTACGTTGTAAATTAATTAATATGCTTTCTTTTTTTATCACACTTTTTAAACAGCGCCATCTAGCCCAAACTAAGCTATAAGCTTGTACTATGGAATCTAGAAAAATGATATACATGCTTACATGTTCCTAAATATTTACAAACAACAACTACCCAAAAGGAACAACTAGTATCTACAACCCTACAACAGAATTTTAATCAGTCAACAATATGTTTGCATTTATGCGCTCATCTCTTGTCTACATGGGGCATACTAAAAGTCAATCAGTCAATATGATGCGCGGTCGGAAACGGTCACGCCTAACTAATGCAGTCTCGTAATTAATTACTGAACAATTAATTCGCGACACGCGCGACTCCCGCGTAGCTGCCCTACGCTCGCCGCGATGGCTACCAATAAGGCGATCATCGTGAACGAGCTGCTGGCATTCATCCAGAATGCAATTGATACCATAGAAGAGATCAGTATTAATTGCAAATCCAACTTTAAGGAGGAGGAGATCTGCAGTGGTAAGGCGTTGCTGTATCAATCGGTCGGTAAGACTGCCCAGATGCAGTCCCGCAGGAGGGATGGAGGGGAGAGAAGTGTACAGGACATCATCACCCTGCTGAAAGAAACCGATCCTGATGACCTCCCACCTGTGGGATTCGACCACGTCGACGTCCAAGACTACTCAAGGATATTACGTTCCTGAAGTCCAGCCTTGCCAGTGTATTGGCAAAATTGGAGGCCTCTGATAAAACTATCAGTGGGCTATAAACGGAATTATTGTTGCTACGTAGCAGTAATTCAGTTGGTAGGTCGCTTAATGTGGCCTATAATAATGTCAACGTACGACGAGGCGCTCAAAACCCCCGCCGCCACCTCTTCCCCCGTGAAGATGCCGACTACTGTCACGTTGCTAGCTCCTCAGCCACGTGACTACGCCGCTGCAGCTGCCAGCACCCCTACAGCCGTTCAAACAAAGGGGAGGAAGCAGAGTAGCGTCACTCAACGCAGCACTGCACCCGTTAAGGTTTCACGGAAGGAGCCTTGTGACGCAGAAGGTCTCACGATAGTGGGGAAGAAGAGGAGGAAGCCGTCTTGCAGGAACCAATGTGGTACTGCTTCAAGACCTATCGAGCAGCACTTCCGCGCAGAGGTACCAACTACGTTGATCTACGTATCCCGAGTTCACTACAACGTTAACGTCGTAGACGTTGTGGACTGGACTACCTCCAAAATAAAACCGGGTTGGATTTGAGGGTGCAGAAGCTGGACTCTTTTGTGGTGAGGGTTCCGACACAACGCATCGCCACCTTCTTTAGTCCCGACTTTTGGCCGACAGGGGTGAAGTTTCGGCGCTTCAAAGGATGCCTGCCAACACGCGACCCCTCGTCCCGCGACACATCCACGTGGCGTGTGAAATAGGTTAAGCTTATATTATACTAGTTGACGCCCGCGACTTCGCCCGCGTAGAGAAGATTTCCCGTTTCCGTTTCCCAGAGGAACTTGTTCTCGGGATAAAAAGTAGTCTATGAGTTATTCTGATGTATAAGCTATATTGTTGTACAATTTCACTAAAATCCATTCAGCAGTTTTTACGTGAAAGAGTAACAAACATCCATACAAACTTTCGCGTTTATAATATTACTAGATGACCCCCACAGCTTCGCCCGTGGAATATTTCGACCTCCGTCGCACCTATTTAATCCCGTCGCTTATAAATTCTACAATGATGCATAAAAATTTGCCCGATTTGTCGAAATTTACAACTACTGCTCTGCTCCCCAGTGTAGTAGCGTAATGATATATAGCCTTGCTCGATAAATGGGCTATCTAACACAAAAAGCCTATAGCCTTGCTCGATAAATGGGCTATCTAACAGAAATCGTTTTTTTTTCAAGTTATTGAGATTGGCGCGTTCAACCGAACAAACAAACAAACAAACTGTTCAGCTTTATAATATTAATATAGATTAAGATGTATTTTTAGTATTTGAGGTCTAAGTATCTATAGGCCGTAGAATAAGTTTATAACACCTGTAACTTTTCTCATGTTGCCTGAAAATAAAGATATATTATTATTAAAAATTTGCACTTCTAGCTAATCGGAACTATTTGAATTTCGAATATTATATTTTTTGAAACGTTGCAACCTTCTTAGTAATAAGAAAAAAACAATTGACGGGAAATCATTTGTTATAACCGTTTTTCCTCCGACAGGGATAAAAACGAATATTTCGATTCCAGCCGAAGCTTGAGATTACGATCGGCTTTTCACCGAGTAAATCGTCCTACAAGCTCCCTATAACCTACTTTTGATCCGCGTAAGTGGCAACACTGGCGTTACGTCACTACCGGAGCAGGCACCAAGGCGCGCCGGCTAGCTGCTTGTTCAGTACCTTTAGGCATTTAAACTTGGGTGCGTCAAGCTTCGGCTGAACTCGAAATATTCGTTTTTATTCCTTTCGGCGGAAAAACGGTTATATTTAGAGGTCCGAGCCTCCGCTTGACCCACCTTGAGATCTGTTTGGTTTCAGCCGGCATTTTTCGATTGGTGTACTGTGAATGATAAGTGCCGTCATGGCTTTTTGAAAAATAACTCATTCATATATTGTTAGAAATCACTTTATTTCTACTGAACATAAACTGAGATCGATAGCTCTTGTAATTCAAAAAGACTAGACCGCGTGGAAATGATTGGACGGTCTGTCAGTATAAATCATATGTGGTAGGCTGATTTGCCTATAGTAATGTTTAAAAAATGTCTCTTGCAATCTCCAATTTCCTTTGGACAGGACATCTTCTATGTCTAAACCGCTCAGAGAGTAGTTGTCACTCGCAACCGCAGCACGGGTGGAGCCAGGCGGGGCATTTATGTGGATTTATCTGAAGTAGTTTTTTATCCAACCGGCTATCGCGCATCTACTAGCTTCTCGTACCCTGCCTCTAGTTGTGATAAACAGACTGTTCAAAGATTGCCTAGCGTTTCGCCGAGGCGACGATACCTCTAATAACTTTTTGATCCAGTATACTGAATTAAGATTCTTTGTCGAAATTTATTGCAGTCTGTTTTCGATCCAAACCTCGGTTGATGGATACGGAGTCGTCGCTAATTTGGCAATTAACCGGTGATATATCTAATAACGTCAAGTCGTGAATACGTCTGCCTGAATGCAGTAGCAGCAGCAGAGCCGTATGTCGGGATGTTGCGGTGTTAAACTTCTTCACTTAGTTGAATCAGCCTGTTTACATGTTTTGCCACTCCAGGCAACACACCATAATGTGGATGTAGCAGACACTTTGCTTGATTTAATTCTTACGTCTTCTCTATCTCTTATTTCCTCACATGGTCAATACCTTGCTCCAGCTTTCTCTCATCATGATTTAATTTATGTCTCTTACATCCTCAAGCCTCCTAAACATAAGCCTAAAATAATTTATAAGCGTTGCTTTGGACGAATGGACATTATTAAATTACGAAACGATGCATCTGCAATTGATGGGAATCCGCTACTTGAGGCAAATACAATTGATGACAAAGTACTAATTTTTAATAAAATAATTCATAAACTGTACGACGTTCACGCCCCAGTTAGGAAAGTTAAATTAAAACGTCCCTCTGCTCTATGGATAACGGCGGAGGTTCGTATGGCTATGAGGCGTAGAGAAAAAGCGTTTCGGATTTTCAAAAAACACCGTAGGGAATTAGACTGGTGCGCTTATAAAACTGCTAGGAACCGCTGTAACCAGGTGATACGCAATGCTAAACGCCGACATATCTTCTCTAATATATCTTCTAAGATATCTGGAAGTTTCTCAGGTCGTTGGGTATTGGTGGGCCAAGGAACATGAAGCTGCCTAAGACGCTTGAATGGTCATTAATAACGTCTACGTTATTAATGACCATTTCTCCACTTCTTATCAAATTGATAACATAACCAGGCATCAAACAGTTAGCTTTATGACTGGGCTTACTAGTTTATTTTCTCCACTCCACTTTTTACTTAGTTAATTTTCTCCAGTCACGTCGGATGAAGTCAATAAGGTGGTGATGGCCATAACATCAAAAGCGGTTGGTTGCGACAATATTAGCCGTCGGATGATCACAACCATTCTTGAGCAACTCCTTCCCGCTATTTCCTATGTCATTAACTTTTCCCTTGATTCTGGTCAATTTCCTACCATATGGCGTAAAGCCTATGTTCTTCCCCTCCCAAAAATTTCCAATCCATCCTTGCCTAGTCACTATCGTCCAATTTCCATCTTCCCGTTTCTATCGAAGGTGCTGGAATCCTGCGTACATAGTCAATTGACTAAATTCATACAACTTAATAACATACTGAGTCCACTACAATCTGGTTTTAGGATAGGTCATAGTACAACGACAGCTCTCTTAAAAGTTACGGGTGATATCGGGGCGGGAATGGAGAGGGGTGAAGTTACATTACTTGTCTTAGTGGAATTTCCAACGCGTTTAATTGTGTCAATCATGATATCCTCTTATCTATCCTGGCCCACCTGAAGATTTCATCTGACGAGTTGGAATGGTTCTCAACTTATCTTCGTGGACGTCAACAGTCAGTCCGCGTTGATGAGAAGTCATCGACTTGGCGCGATCTGGTCGCTGGTGTTCCTCAGGGCGGTATACTCTCTCCTCTTCTGTTTATTTTTTTTATTAACCTCCTTACCCAAGAGCTTCAGTGTGCGTATCACCTGTATGCAGATGACCTGCAGTTGTATAGTCAGGCAAGGGTGGAGAATCTTCCGGAAGCCATTGCTAAAATAAACACTGACTTAAATGCAATGGGACACTGGTGTGACCGCTTTGGACTTACTATTAACCCTGAAAAATGCCAAGGTATCATAATTGGAAGCAGTCGTATGATGAGTAGACTGGACGGGGTAAATTTGCCGTCAATAACCTTTAACACAAGAAATATTCCAGTTACTCTTAGTGTTAAAAACTTAGGCCTGCACCTTGATAGTACCTTAAATTGGAGATTCCAAGTCACTAACGTTTGCCAGAAGGTTACTGGAACGCTACGTGCCTTTTATCGCCTTAAGAACTTTCTGCCACCCAAAACAAAAGCTATGCTTGTTCAAACCCTTTTATTTCCCATCATAGACTATGGTGATGTGTGCTATCTCGACCTGAATGAAGATCTTCTCAATAAACTTGATCGGCTTCTCAATAATTGCATTCGATTCGCTTACAATCTTCGAAAATACGATCATGTCTCGGTTTATCGTTCCGAGTTGGGTTGGTTGCCTATACGTCAGCGTCGTAGTATGCGTGCCGTATCGATGCTTTTTTCAGTAATTAACGACTCTAATGCTCCTTCTTACTTGAAATCTCATTTCCAATTACTCTGTTCTAATCACGATAAAAATTTACGCTCTTCGAACAATCGCCTTCTTCTCTGTCCTACTCACACTTCAAGTATGACCCATTCATCATTCTTTGTGCAATCAACTCTCCTCTGGAATGCGCTTCCGTCTGAAGTTAGGACATGTACTAACCGTTTGTCATTCAAAAATAAAGTACGGGAACTTTACAATCCTTAGGAAAAATTCTCTATTTAACGAAGTTTGTATATATTTATTTATATTTAAATGTCTATTTATGTATATTATATAATATGTATATGATTTGTATATAATATGTAAATAATATGTATTGGATGTAATGTGTATTGGTATTGTATTAATATGTATTTGTATATTATGTATGAATATATTGTAATTGCGTGTTCGTATGGTGTGGTTCATGTTGCATTTTTTTTAGGTAACAGGTATTGGATGGATGTATGGTGGGCTGGACTGGGTGGACACGTAGTTAAATATTAATAGTATTAGCACCAATTCATATGTCTCAACATCAACCTTGAGCACCTTCCTTCACTTACCTATCTCTGCATCACCCTAAGGTTGACTGGAAGAAAATGCCTACGGCATTAAGTCCACCTCTGTACAAATTTTGTGCATAAAGTTTTTAAATAAATAAATAAATATATTTTTATTCAGACCATCTAGAATGTCATCCAAATTATAGATAGGTTTCATAGCCTTGGGCTTAGATATCGATATGCCGTTCAGTATGTTTCTCACTAGTGGGTGACTGGAGATTAATTCCGATCTTGATGGGTCGACAAAGGTGCAAACCACTGATTTATGAACTAGAATTGTTGCAGCGGCTAGATGTTCTTTATGATGGAGAAAACATAGATATTCTGCCACTTTATCTGGTGACGGGTCATTAATGGAGCAGAAATTTTCAGCTGCCTATTTTTTCCATCTGAGCCATGCTGAATGATAAGTTCGTAAAGAGCTTTTACGCCAGGAATTTTCGAGGAGCTCTTTGTACTCTTGTGGCCAGGTGTTTATTTCGGAGGCCCACCCCGTACCCTCCAGACTTCCAATTCTAAATTTATTAAAAATTTATTCCAATTCTAGGTCTCTCACTTCCGGAGGTGGGTGGTTGGTTTTGCGGTCCATGAGATTCACCTGCAGATCTTGAATCGTGAATGGGGCTGTTGTTGCACGGGACTTGAGATCGGCTCTCCAATGCACTTTGTGCCACCTGGGACAGACAATTAAATAGGTTCCTCGAGCTTTGTTCAGGTGACAAAGTACTCTCGGCATTAGGCATGGCGGGGGAAATATCCATGCAAGGTTCCAGTTTCAGTGTCTGGAGAAGGCATCTACAAATAGTGCGTTTCGATCCCGTATGTCCTCGGTTACGTACATGGGTACTACTTTCGACTGAGCTTATGCAAAGAGATCGATCTCCGGTGTTCCCAATTTGCTGAATATTGTGTCCATGACTGAGCTCGAAAGGGACCATTCCGGAAGTTCTTGTTGGCGAGAGAGACTGTCCGCCGTGGCGTTGTATCGACCCGAGATGTGTCTCGCTGTAAGTGTTATATTCAGTTGATTGATAAGCTAGAATATCTTTCTTGTTAGCTTCAGAAGAACCAGAGATCTGGTGCCACCTTGTTTCTGCAGATAGGCTACTACAGTTTGGTTGTCTGATTGAAGAAGACACGTTTGCCCTCGTATATTGTTTTTCTTTAGAACTATGAATACTGTCCACAATTCCTTCCTGTTGCAGTGCCACGTTTTCTGCTTGCTGTTCCATGGCCCTTTTTGGTATCTGCCATTTATGGACGCGCCCAATTCCCATTCCGATGCGTCTGTTGATATGAAGATAGTCGTTGGTTTTGGGAAAATGGCGGAGTTGTCGGACAGGTGTTCTAGCCACCACTTGCAATCGGATAGAGTTTCCGGGGACAGAGCATATTTTTTGATGGCCGGGAATCTTCTCATCCTGTTGTTGTCTCTTTGGAGGTACCGACAATGTAGTCGTCCGTAAGGCACGACAAAGGACGCGAAAGTTAGACGTCCTAGCAGACGTTTCGCTTCTAGCCAGGTGCATTCGATAGCTGTTTCCTTGTAAGCAAGTTTTTCTTTTGGTCTATACTCTTTACGTCCGCTTGTGTATCCCAAATAATCCCGAGGTATTCTTGTTTTGGCATGGAATTTGACTGGTCTTTTCGGGGTTCAGTCTCCATCCTAGGTACCTAAGTATTTGAGAGGCACGGATCCCTTGTTTTGTTAGCTGTGACGGATTCTGCTCCGCTATCAAGAAGTCGTCGAGGTACACGACCATGCGGATTCCTTCGCTTCTTAGAATACTCGCTACCCAGTTTGGCGAAGACTTGAGGTGCAGTTCCTAATCCAAAGGGCAGACACGTGATTTGAAAGACATTTTTTCTCACCTTTAGCATCAGGAATCTCCTGTGCTGCTCTATTATTGGGACATGAAAGTATGCCTTTGAAATATCTATTTTCCGTAGGTAATCCTGTGGTTGCAGGAAGTTCTGAACTTTTTGGGAGTTTATGAGTCTGAACCCTCTTGGTTTTAGATATTTGTTTAGGCTTTTCAAATTGAAGATTTGCCGGAAAGTACCATCGTTTTTCTTTTTCAGGAATAAAGGGGACAGGACCCCGGTGGAGCCGATGCTGGCTCTATCGCCCCAATTGTTTGCAGGCCCCGAATTTCCGAGTTCATGGCAAGGCTGGGTGTCGTTTCCAATGATTTGATGCCTTTCTTGGCGAGGCACATTAAAGGGTTTTTTTTTTGATAAAGGGGATCCTGTATCCTTTTATTATGTCTAGAAGTGTTTGATTTGCGCCGAACTTTTTCCACTGATTTACCCTTTGACGCAGTACCCCAGCTCGAAATTGACTGTCAATATTTCTTGTTATGCGCAGATCGCGTGGTGCGCTTTCTGGGGTCTTTTTTCGAGTTTTGGGCATGCTTGGCACGATTCTTTTGATGACCCGAAGATTTTGCTGGTCCTTGGGCTCGTCGAGGTTGTCTTGTCCTATTGAAGTTGGGGGCGCTGGGAGTTTTTTTTGCGCTTTGTTTTTAAACTCCGGTTTTTTCGAGGGAAAAAACTTCTCATATCCACCGTATTGTTTGAAAGCTTCTGAGAGCAGTGTTTCGTCAAACAAGTGCGTCTTAGAAGGCGGAATGTTCTGCATGACGGTGTCACACGCCATGTCCGAGGACGAGTAGAACGCTCTTCTGGCTGATATTACTTCGGAGCGCAGGCCGCAGGCGTATTGTAGAGCCTGGTCGGAGATGCGCCTGTATCCGGACTCTTTTGAGAGCACATTTTGTTGTATTGATTTGATAATCAGAGGGTCATTCACCTCTCTAGCTATTTGTTGAAGACCATCCTCTAAGGCTCGTCTCTCCAACAGAAAACCGTGAGTGAGTACTGCCAGGGTTTTATCGATTTTCAGGAGTATATCTGAGTTGCACCATCTGAAGTGATCTTGCTTAGCTGAGGCTTGATTTTTAAAGCAGTAAAAACCGGTGTTCCATGTTGTGTTTTTTCTGCTTCTTTGTAGCGCAGATTATTCCATGTGTCAGTGCCAAGACGCTGGCATTTAGCTCCTTTTGCTACCATGTCTGCATCTGACGCTGGGACAAGGAGTTCAGCTCCTGTAGTAATTGTGTCAAAACAAAGACCAGCGACGGCTTCTGTCTTGTCATTCCATGTTGATACTGGTGCTGGTGGGCTTATTTGTTCCTCAAGGCCCTCCACACTCTCATTGTCTGACCCTATGTCTATGTCTGAGTAAGTTGAGTCCGCTTCGGCCATAGTGTGATCAGCTATTTGGACGTCGTCGCTTGCTTGGGTCCGATTGGTTCCTTCTTTAATCGTATTTACAGCCTGTACCACGCGCTCGGCAGCGTTGTTGGAGGTAGCTAGCATTTGTTGCATTAGGGCGCTAAACATTTCAGTTTGCTTCTCTAGCGCGGCGGCAACAGGGTCCGGCCTGGTGCTCTGTGCCTTCTCGGTGGCCTCAGGGGTCCTCAATCGCTTCGATCTGGTTGGGGATCGAGCTGGAGTACATGTTCGTTTTGACGCTCTTAACAAGTTGTCAATTTTTTCTCTGCTACGAAGATGTGGTTTCATTATTCGAACAGCAATCAGGACGTTTTTCACGTTGTTGCCATGTATTTTAACAGCCAGTAAATTAGGGGCATAAATTAGGGCTCTAGTGAAGGGCCATTCAAGCATCTTCAATTTTATGCTCTTGTATGTTTTTTCAAACAGTTCCTTTAAGTTGAAAGCTGCCGCTATGTTCGCCGTCGGGAACGCATAGCGCAATTTGTTGATTACTTTAGGATCGGGTGGATCACCAATGAGCTCCTGAACGTTAACATCTTCTATTTGCCAGTCCTTCCAATCTGGTGGCATGAACGGTAGCACGGAGTCATGCAGCTTGTCAATTGGATCCTTTGAGGAGGAGGCTGTGGTACCTGTAAGTAGTCGGATCTCTCGGATTGTCGGCATTTTCCTGAAAAGGAAATATTCTTTGAGTATAACTGTAACTGTTGATCCGTCGGATCAATTAGGCTCAAAGAGGGCGGCAGTGTGAAGCGTCGGGCCGTTGATTCGACGGGCGGAGCCGGTAAGCATGAGCAGTGGTCTGTCGGACCAGCTGGACCGACCGTCGGACGGGTCCAATATGGAACGGATGGGATCCGACGGCTCAGTTGAGCCGACGGGCCAAACACAGCGATACATGATTTGTGATCCCGTTCGTTCCTGGTTTTTTTGCTTTTGTGTTGCGTGTAACGGGCACTTTTACTCAAAAGCAGGGCAGGTGATGTAATACACGCTGCTCGTATACGTTTAATAACGTAATGTGAGTTGATAATTCTCGGGGGCGATTAGGCCGCCCGAGCATCAGTTAAATTGACTCGTAGGTTGCTGAAATTAAGGGAAATAGACTTATCTTAGTCTTTCAGTTGTAGAACTAAACGTATATAGTTCACTTTTTGATATTCGCTTTGCGAACGAACATACGTCGTTACTTGGGGAAAAGTCAAAGCGTACTGAACAAGCAGCTAGCCGGCGCGCCTTGGTGCCTGCTCCGGTAGTGACGTCACGCCAGTGTTGCCACTTACGGGGATCAAAAGTAGGTTATAGGCAGCTTGTAAGACGATTTACTCGGGGAAAAGCCGATCGTAATCTCAAGGTGGGTCAAGCGGAGGCTCGGACCTCTAAACAATTGTTTTTTATTACACATCGAAGTTCTACAACGTACGCAACGATAATGGAATGAATGATTTTTATGATTTTAAAAGTTCTCTCTCTCCGCAAGACTGTGCCGCTCGTCTTTTCGGAGAGAAGCACCTTGTTTGAGCACCGTAAGGTTTTCTGAATTTGAGAAAGGTCGAGTTTCTTTACATGACGAATTTCGTGAGGGGCGGCCTTCAACTTAACGCCTGGAGAAGTCCTGACTGCGCTTCGCCGCATGAAGAATCGGAAAGCTGTCGGACCCGAGGGAGTCCCCATCGAAGCCTGGAAGGCGATGGGTCCTCGCGGTGTGGGCATCTTAGTAAACCTTTTTAACCGCATACTCCTCAGCGGGCAGATCCCAAACCAATGGAAACTGAGTATTATTACTCCAGTTTTCAAAGGTAAGGGGTCAGTGCAGGAGTGCGGGAGCTACCGCGGTATTAAGGTGATGTCCCACACCATGAAGATCTTCGAGAGGATTATAGACTCTCGGATCCGGCAGGAGTGTACTCTCTCGGAGTGTCAATATGGGTTTCGCCCTGGTTATGGGACCACGGACCCTGTTTTTGCCCTGAGGGTTGTCGCAGAGAAATACAGGTCGAAGAACACGCCTGTTTGTTTCTAGACATGCAGAAGGCCTTCGACTGTGTTCCTCGTGCGATGATCTGGTGGGCACTGCGGTCCAAAGGGGTTCCAGAGGTCTATATTGACACTATCCGGGACATGTACTGTGACTCCGATTCAATGGTTCGGACTGCTGTTGGCGACACGAAACCCTATCCCATCACCGTCGGGGTACACCAGGGTTCGGTCCTTAGTCCGCTTCTGTTCAGTGTAATATTAGACGAATTGTCGGACAGCATCAGAAACCCACATGAGCAGCCTCCATGGTTGCTCATGTATGCTGACGATATTGCGCTGGCAGACGTGGACAGGGGCAGATTGGTGCGACGTGTAAAGGCGTGGAAGGAGACGCTTGAGAACGGCGGTCTGAAACTAAATGTGGCGAAGACCGAGTACTTGGCACTAAACTCGACAGATCCCACATCCGTCCGCATAGGCGGTGATTTGGTCGAGCGCACGGACCAGGTTAAATACCTGGGATCTGTTTTTCACACGTCCAGTGACATCGATTGCGATGTCAAGTCACGCATTGCTGCCGCGTGGGCCAAATGGCGGGAGATGACCGGTGTCATTTGTGACCCTAAAATGCCGATCCGGTTGAAGGGACAGGTCTACAAAACCATTATTAGACCTGTCCTTTTACATGGCAGTGAGACGTGGCCGATATTGGAGCGACACAAGCAGGAGCTGCGTGTCACGGAAATGAAGATGCTGCGGTGGATGTGTGGGGTCACGCGGATGGACCGCGTGAGAAACTCTCGCATCCGCGGCGGCCTTCACGTCCGTGACATTGCAGACAAGTTGCAAGAGTGTCGCCTTCGTTGGTATGGTCACGTCTTGCGGCAACTGCCGGGCTACGTAGGTAACAAATGTCTGGCCATGTCAGCCCCGCCGGGTCCCGGTAAGAGGGGAAGACCCAAGAAGTGCTGGCTTGACGTCGTAAGGGATGACATGCGTGCCAATGGTCTCACTACAGGGGATGCCGAAGACCGTGCGAAGTGGAGGAGAAAATGTTGGAAAGCGGACCCCGGGCGTCACGAGACGCAACTGGGACAGACGCTCGGATGATGATGATGTTTTAACTGTGCCCGTTGAGCTCATTCGACCTGTATAAATATGGTTTTTGCTACTCCCCCCCCAAACTGAAATAAAATACATTAAAATAGATTGTACCAGGGCTAAATATATCTGCATTAAGATACTTCTAATAGAGTTTCCTTCGCTTCTCATATTTCTAGGTACAATATGTCGAAGCGTTTTGAAAATCCACGTCAGTTTCCGAACTCTTGACGTGACTTGTTCCAAGTGAGCGTACCAGGACAGTCTTTGGTCAATTATTACGCCGAGGTATTTTGTTTCTCCCACTTTATTAATACTAGGACAGTTACAGTTTCCACTATTTGCATCACCGCAAGAATGTATTTTGAAGTTGAGGTCAATTTTCGGCTGTGCAATATTGTATATACTGAAAAATATGTAATTGGTTTTGGATGTATTCAGGGTTAATAGGTTTTTATGTAACCAGTCAGCAATATGAATCATACCAGCCTCAGTATACTGTTTGACCTCGCTCCAAGTTCTCCCATAGAAGACCACTGCTGTGTCATCGGCGTAGCAAAACACTCTAGCGTTAGCAACTTTTATGCTACAGAGGTCATTAATATAAAGAAGGAAGAGCGTAGGACCCAGCACACTACCCTGAGGCACGCCATATGTCACATGTGTATCATCACTTATGTGTGACCCCACTTTGACCCTTTGTTTCCTATTTGCTAGATAATTTCTAAATAGATTCAGAGCAGTACCTCTGATACCGACTTTTTCTAATTTGTTCACAAGGATAGACGTAGAAACGGTATCAAACGCCTTTTTTAATCTAGGAACATTTATTTCCTTTATCGACGTGTTTAGTTATTAGTGAGCTTAGAGCAATTACTGCATCCTCTGTAGATTTGCCGTGCCTAAATCCGAATTGAGAATCAGCTAATATGTTAAACGTAGTAATGTAATTAAGAAGTCTAATGTTTATTAATTTCTCTATTACTTTAGACAAAGTAGTTAAAACCGATATGGGTCTATAATTATTGATATCATCTTTACTTCCGACAGAGATGGAGTGAATATTATGAAAAGATGTATGCAAGAAAAGACAGAGATGCCACATCGGGAAGTGGAGCTCACTTCGATGCTCCGGATCCCGATGTCATTGAAGTCATTAGTATGAAAGAAATAGAACAAGCGATAAGAAGTATGAAACGTGGTAAGGCTGCGGGAAAAGACAGAGTTACTGCTGAGATGATCAAGTACGGTGGGTCGCGTGTCTGGGACACACTATGTCTGTTATGCAACTTGTGCTGGCGGACGGGTGAGGTCCCAGATGACTGGCGAGTAGCAGTTGTAGTACCTATTTACAAAGGGAAAGGCTCGTGCCTAAACTGCTCCAGCTACAGGGCGATCAGCTTGGTCAGCTTAGCTAGTAAGGTGTATGCAAAGGTTATAACGGCACGAATGCAAGAAAAGTCTGAAAGGTATTTATGGGAGGCTCAATGCGGATTCCGACGTGAAAGAGGTTGCATGGATCAAGTGTTTTCTCTCCGCATGATCGCGGAAAAGTTTCTGGCTTTTAGCCAGAAGGTTTTCTGCGCTTTTGTGGATCTAGAGAAAGCATTTGATAACGTTGTGAGAGAAACGCTGTGGGACATGCTGCCCGGATATGGTGTGGACGGCTCGCTACTGCGGGCAATACAGTCGCTTTATAGGGACTGTAAGGCTTGCGTGCGAGTAGGGGGGTTGTGTCACCTCTTTTTGAAGTCTGTACAGGCGTCAAACAGGGATGTATCATGTCCGCCTGGCTGTTCATAGTGTATCTGGACAGTTGCCTGCAGAAGTTGAAAGATTTTAATATAAGTGTGTCATTTGGGTGACTTTACAGTAAACTGTCTGCTGTACGCTGATGATGCGGTGCTCATGGCCTCATCAGAAGCCGACCTTCAGGCATTAGTCACTAATATGAAAGAGGGGTGTGAAAGTAAGGGTCTTCGCTTGAATGCAAGTAAAACTAAGGTTCTAGTATTTGAAAGAGGTGACGTAAGAACTAAATGCGAGATTAGGGTAAACCAGGAACGTCTAGAGCAAGTGAATGAAATTGTGTATTTAGGAAGTATGTTTAGCGCGGATGGAAGATGTGATTCGGATGTAGAACGGCGAGTAGCTGCCGGAAACAAAGTTAACGGTGCTTTGTCCCAGTTAGTAAAGCGACAAAACATCGTAAAAGAAGCACGAATGGCGATTCATAACGCAGTGCTAGTGCCAACTTTGCTTTACGGTAGTGAAACCTGGGTATGTCAGCAGATGCATGAAAGTAAGTTGAATGCTGTGGAGATGCGATCACTTCGAAAATTGTGCGGCGTTACCTTGGCCGACCGAATACGTAACGAAGTGATACGCAATATGGCAGGTTTGAATGAAATTGTCAGCGTTAAGCTTGAAAAGGGCGTGCTCCGTTGGTTTGGACACGTCCAACGAATGAGTGAGGAACGATTGACGAAGAATATATATTGTTCAAAAGTAGAGGGTAGAAAGAGTCAGGGTAGGCCGAGACTTACATATGAAGACCACGTGAGCAGATTGCTCAAAAACGGAAAGGTCAAAAGTACTCGGATACCCAGACGTGCGTGTATGAAGCGATTGATGAATCTCGAAGAAGCGAAAGAAGCATGCATGGATCGCGAAACCTGGCGATCTGTCCTCTCTGACTACCACGTCAGGGATACAGCGTGAAGATAGTTAGTTAGTTAGTTTATCTTTACTTCCACTCTTGTGTACTGGCGCGATGATGGCATACTTCAATTGGGCTGGGAATATACCTTTCTTAAAGCATAAGTTGGCCAAATGTGTTAAGGCAGGAACTACTTCTTTATTGACATATTTTAGAAATTTTGCCGAGATATTGTCCCATCCAGGAGCGCTTTCAGGTTTCAAACCCATCACAACTCTACCCACTTCGTCAGTGTCGGTTTCAAGAAGAACAAACGTGTTTAATTGCGAAGTTATCTCAATCTGATTAGAGTTCACATTATTTCTTAGCTGGATTTGTTGAGCTAATTGTGCACCAATGTTGGCAAAAAACTTATTAATAAAATTTACTGATTCGGGGGGAGTTGCCTTAATGTTTAATAATTCATTGTTTTGATTTTTTATTTTATTTAAAAGTTATAGTTTTGATATTTTTCCACAGTAATTTATTGTTATTTATAGAATTAGCAATGAGGGCTCTTTCATATTTTCTTTTTAATCTTTTTATTAAATTATTACAATAGTTTCTGTACCGCATGTAGGTTACTTTTAGAATCATATTCTCTGGATCATGACGAAGACGTTTTTGTAGCTGATTGAGATTTTTTATCCATCTTCACGCTGTATCCCTGACGGGGTAGTCAGAGAGGACAGATCGCCAGGCTTCGCGATCCATGCACACTTCTATCGCTTCTTCAAGATTCATCAATCGCTGCCTACACGCACGTCTGGGTATCCGAGTACTTTTGACTTTTCCGTTTTTGAGCAATCTGCTCACGTGGTCTTCATATGTAAGTCTCGGCCTACCCTGACTTCTTCTACCCTCTACTTTCGCACAATATATATTCTTCGCCAATAGTTCCTCACTCATTCGCTGGACGTGTCCAAACCAACGGAGCACGCCCTTTTCCAGCTTAACGCTGACACTTTCATTCAAACCTGCCATATTGCGTATCACTTCGTTACGTATTCGGTCAGCCAAAGTAACGCCGCACAATTTTCGAAGTGATCGCATCTCCACAGCATTCAATTTACTTTCATGCATCTGCTGACATACCCAGGTTTCGCTGCCGTAAAGCAAAGTTGGCACTAGCACTGCGTTATGAATCGCCAGTCGTGCTTCTTTTACGATGCTTTGTCGCTTAACTAACTGGGACAAGAACCTTAGTTTTACTTGCATTCAAGCGAAGACCCTTACTTTCACACTCCTCTTTCATATTAGTGACTAATGCCTGAAGGTCGGCTTCTGACGAGGCCATGAGTACTGCATCATCAGCGTACAGCAGACAGTTTACTTTAAAGTCACCCAAATTGACACCCATATCACAATCTTTCAACTTCTGCAGGCAACTGTCCAGATACACTATGAACAGCCAGGCGGACATGACACATCCCTGTTTGACGCCTGTACAGACTTCAAAAAGAGGTGACACATCCCCCCCTACTCGCACGCAAGCCTTACAGTCTCTATAAAGCGACTGTATTGCCCGCAGTAGCGAGCCGTCCACACCATATCCGGGCAGCAAATCCCACAAAGTTTCTCTCACATCGTTATCAAATGCTTTCTCCAGATCCACAAAAGCGCAGAAAACCTTCTGGCTAATAGCCAAAAAATTCTCCGCGATCATGCGGAGAGAAAACACTTGATCCATGCAACCTCTTCCAAGCCGGAATCCGCATTGAGCCTCCCATAAATACCTTTCAGACTTTTCTTGCATTCTTGCCGTTATAACCTTTGCATACACTTTACTAGCTAAGCTGACCAAGCTGATCGCCCTGTAGCTGGAGCAGTTAAGGCGCGAGCCTTATTCTTTGTAAATAGGTGCTACAACTGCTATTCGCCAGTCATCCGGGACCTCACCCGTCCGCCAGCACAAGTTGCATAACAGACATAGTGTGTCCCAGACGCGCGACCCACCGTACTTGATCATCTCAGCAGTAACTCTGTCTTTTCCCGCAGCCTTACCACATTTCATACTTCTTATCGCTTGTTCAATGTCTTTCAGACTAATGACTTCAATGACATCGGGATCCAAAGCATCGAAGTGAGCTCTACTTCCCGATGTGGCATCTCTGTCTTTTCTTGCATACATCTTTCCATAATTCCAAAGTGGCTTGCGGCGGGCGTATTGAACGACCACTCAATGCGGTTTTCAGCTAAGACGTAGGCAAATTCCGTGTAAAAGTGTTTAGAGCGCAAAAAATTATGTAGTTCGGAAAGGTTACGACGAGCTCCGACGTAATTCGTACCGTTGTCCGAATACATTCGAGATACGGAACCCCGACGCGACAAAAATCTTTTAAATGCAGCAATGAAGCATGGCGTGCTCAAATCACCAGATAACTCTATATGGACGGCGCGAGTCGTCATACAAACGAAAAGACAAACATAAGCTTTCGTAGAGCGTATGCCACGACCACGAGAAACTGTTACCCTGAAGGGGCCAGCGTAATCGGTACCCGTGTGTACGAACGGTTTAGCAGCCTGAACAACACGACAAGGACGGTGATCGGCCATTTCGGGCGCGATTGACTTCGGGCGAAGTTTGAAACACGGAATACATATATGAACTATCGAACGAATCAAATTGCGTGCGGAGAGAATCCAGTATTTCTGGCGCAGAATTGACATTAATAAATCTGGACCAGCGTGACAATTCACCCTATGGTGATATTCAACTAAAAGATCAACGATATAATCCTTGCGCGGGAGAACTATAGGATGCATTTGATCGTACTCTAATGCGGACTGGCTCAAACGACCACCAACTCGAATGAGGCCATCCTTCAAAAAAGGTTTCAAATGCTGAAAAGCGCGATTACAAGGCTTATTCAATTTCAAATATCTAATTTCAGACGAAAAATAAAATCTCTGAAGTTCACGAAGCACGATTAACTCAGCCTTGTTTAAGTCAAAGGCGGTAACATGCTCGCGACGAGCAAGGATTTTCATAAATCGACAAACAAAAACAACACTACGTAAAAGAATCGACCACGACGAAACACGGCTAGCCAACTCTAAGATAGGCGACCTTTCGAGCGGCGCGGTAGCAACCAAAGAGGCTTTCTTTTCCTCTGGCGGCTGGACACAGTAGCGGGGTTGAAAGGGCTAACAGGCCATTCATCAGGTGGGGCTTGGCACCAGGAAGAGCCATGGAACCACAACGGATGATCCAAAATCTGTGCAGGTGTTAACCCACAAGACAAACAATCGGCAGGGTTGTCCGTACCTGAGACGTGATAAAAGTTTGCGGCGCCAATTCCAACTGAATTTTGGCCACCCTATTTGCGACAAATGTATCCCAACGATGGGGTGAAGAATGTGTCCAACACAAAGCGACGGTCGAGTCTGAGAATGCGAAAATCCTATTTATATTAATGCGGTTGCGACAACTACTAACAATCGATCTAATGAGCTGGGCTAGAACCAATATAGCGCACAGCTCGAGACGAGCGAGAGAGACTACCTTACTATTTTAGATTTAGCGCTGATAAGGTGAAATGAGATGTCATCACCGTTACGAACGTGGATACTTCCACTTTCGTAACGGTATATAACACCCCCATACGCTTTCTCACTAGCGTCAGCGAAACCTAAAACAGTTCCAATACTATCATCGGAGATGCCAACATGGCGCGGTATTCTATTTTGCTCGAGCATAGGAAACTCGGCTCTAAAGCGGTCCCACAATTTAATGATGTGGTCAGGAGGAGTGTCGTCCCAGTCACAGTTGGACAGCCAAAGTTCTTTTATGAGAAGCTTTGCGTACAAGACGACAGGTGCTACAAATCCCATCACATCCCATATGCGTGCGACACACGACAATATGGTGCGCTTAATGCAGGTTGACGGTGTAGGATAAACCTTCAAACTAAACATGTCGGCCGAAGGTGACCAACGCAACCCGAGAACCTTGTGCGTATCATTACTATCAAACTCCTTGACAGTCGACAAGCGATGCGACGGTGGAATCGAATCCAAGACCGTTTGCGAATTACTAGTCCATTTTACGAGATCAAAATGACCAGCCTTCATGAGATCAATTACTTCAGTCGCAGTTGCGACAGCTTGATCTTCGGTCTGCACAGAATAAATATAGTCGTCCATGTACAGACCAGTTTCTACAGTCTCCTAAGCCTTCGGGTAACTGTCTCCCTCATCGGCGGCGAGCTACTTGACAGTGCGAAGAGCGTGGAAGGGACTGGATTTAAGTCCAAAACAAACGCGATTAAATTCGTAAACCTGTGAAGGTTCCTGCGGCGAAAATCTATACAAAATGCGTTGAAATCGGCGATCTGATTCGCGAACACCAATACAAAGAAACATTTGTCTAATGTCGGCTGAAAGCGCGACAGCGAATAAGCGAAAGTTAACTATAATTTCGAACAAATTACCTTGGAGATTTTGACCACTGTACAAAATATCGTTTACCGAAACATTCGAACTAGTTTTAGCGCTGCCATCTAAAACAACGCGCAACTTGATGGTTAGTTTATCCTCGCGGACAACTCCATGGTGCGGTATGGTATACGAAGGAGCGTGCTTCGTCTCTTCGGTTTCGGGGGGCGCGGGAGAATTGAAACCTTATCTAAATATTCTATTATTACGCTATCGTAAGCCTCCTTCAACTTTGGAGATGTCTGCATTTTCCGTTCTAAACATAAGAAGCGTTTTTCGGCTGACTGAAACGAATCTCCAAGCGAATTAACATCACCCTTAAAGGAGAGTGCGGCAACATAACGACCATCACTATCGCGAGTAGTCGTGCGACTATAAACTCTTCACAAAGTTTATCATCCGGGCTGACAATAGGAGGGACGTTCACCTCTTCTATCTCCCAGAATTTACGGACAGCGGAGTCCAGCGGCTCGACGGCGCAACAATATGACCCTGTCGAGTTACAATCAAAACAAGCGGGTGCGGAACCAACTATAACAAAACCAAGAACCGTCTCTAAGGCGAACGGTGCAGGGTGCGATGCGTGACCTTGAACCTTACGCTGCAACAGGGGGTGCGTGAAAATCGAAGCGCCAACTAACAAATCAATATCTCCTGGAACGGCGTAAGTATCATCGGCCAAAGGCAAATCTCTAAAATTAGTCAATAATGAGGTATTGACTGCGACAGTCGGCAAAAGTTCGGTAACCTTATTGACGACTAGCGAATCCATCGAAAAACTAACATTAAAATCAAAACGCGAGTGAAATTTAATCCCTACAGAACCCTGAACGGCTTTAGTGGAACCCCCAATACCTTTCACAACATTACAGGCGGGGCGGTTATTTATGCAAACCAAGACGACTACAACAATTTTTACTAATAAAATTACTTTGAGAAGCACTATCTAAAAGTGCGCGAACACTATGTCCCCTACCATGCGAATCGTAAACAACAACTCGAGCGGTTGCCAGAAGTACCGTAGTAGGGCTTTTGCGCAAACTTGATAGCGAGCACAAAGCGATATCGTTCGTGGCAGTGGCGCCGCTGCCGCTAGGCGCGGACAGCGACGAAAACACGCGAGAGCGCTTCCCGTCGCGATTCAACAGCGCGGGCGGCCGTGACGTCACAGCGGACGGACGGTTAGGCACTGAGTTCGCGCAGCTGGAATCGACGGGCGAACTACAGGACATGGCGTTATTGTTTTCGAAGTGTAATAATAAATGGTGTCTACCATTACACTTGCGACAAAAATGATTCGAATTACAGGATGAAACACGATGTTTCTTACTGAGACAATTGATACATAAATTACTAGAACGAACAAATTTATAGCGATCGCTTGGAGTGAGTTTATTGAACTCCGAACATTTATAAAGTTGGCCATGGTGACCTTGACACAAAGAACAATTTTTCGAATGCAACACATGCGATTGCGAAGTTGTGGGTTCAAAATTAACAAAGAATGCGTGGACTTCGTGGGCTTACTACGATTAGTCGGACTATTTTTCGCTACTCCGTGGTTTAACGAAGTTCGTTGCAAAATTCGAATATGTTGACGAACGAAAGTTTCTAAATCGTCGAACTTAGGTATTTGATGGCCACGTCTATCCATTTCAAATAAGCGAACGGTTTCGGAATCTAATTTCTTTAAACCGATATACAAAAACAAAAAGTCGCAGAGGTCATTGACCTTGACATTCTTTAGGGCGCGAACAGCTGATGCAAAAATATCTAAGAATTTATCTAAGTCGTGTTCATTACACGATGAGCTATTTTTCAAATTAAATATTTGATCCAAATAAGCGGTTGTTACTAAGCGTTTGTCTTCGTATTTGACCTTCAAAGTATTCAAAATCAAACTATAATTTTCGGCGCAAAGCGTTATACCGGCGTAAACAGTTTTTGCTCTCCCGGTTAGTTTACTAACTAAGTAATGTAATTTTTCGTAATCCGATAACGAATTATTATTATGGATCGTATTTTCGAAACTAGCGAAAAACAAAGGCCAATTTTTAATATCGCCATCAAATTCGGGTATTTGTATGGGTGGTAATTTAGGTCGGTCCCGTTTTAGTAAATCAGAACCGGCTGGCCCGGGTTTCGAATCGGTGACTACTACGGGCACAGGCGCTTGCAATGACTTAGCGACACGTTTTATGCGACAAATTAAATCTTCGAAAGATGACATGGCGTCATAACTTAATAAGAAATCGGGATTTAATTTTAATTCAAGCAAGTTAATTTTATCGAGAACATTTTCGAAATCTAAGCGCAGAGTATCTACGGTTTCGATCGAGGATAAAAACAATTCTTTTATTGATTCATCTGCGATCCTCGATGAATAATCACAAATTGATTGCATACGCTTAAAAAGGCTATCCTTCTTAGCGTGTAATAGTTTTAACTCCGGAATCTCTTTCGGAGGCATTGTTAAAACAAAACAACTATAGCAAAACTAACGAACGATCAAAATGGCAGCGGTGGAAAGCAGCGAGACGCGATGCGAACGAGCGTAGGTACCTACTTGCGCGCGCAAGCCCAGGTACCTGCTCGCGTGGTCTACCTGTTACTATGCGATGCAGTCGAAATTACCAACTATTTAGTGAAAAGTGAAAAGTGAAAAATCTTTATTCATGTAGGTCACAAAGTAACACTTATAAACGTCAAGATTATTGCTTCTACATTTACATTTACGGCCAGATTCGCAACGCAATAGGTAGAGCCTGAGGAAGAACCTGGCAATAAAACTCATAGCCACTCTTTTCTAACTGCCAGTAATTACATTAGTTTTCTTTACATGATATTTGAACAAATTATATAATAATGAGTCTTTAAAAAGAGATCAAATTAGAAAGAATCAAAATGAGAGCGTTTCTAGTTGCCAGTTTTAAAGGTAGCCCACCCTTATGAGGAAGACTCCGGCAAGAAACTAAATGGCTGCTATTTTAAAATGCAGGTATGGCTTACAATATTAAACTTACTCTTTTGGAGTTACGTGAGAACAGTCGGCTAAACTTAATTTGCCTTGACCTTGCCCTTTGAGTTGATTTTCCTGACTTTTCAGATCACTTATGTTGAACAAATGTACATCATATTTATAATGTTTCTTTATTATTATTATTATTAATTATATTTGTATATTTATGTGTGTTGACTTAGAGCGACTTACTCCCATGCATTTTTATCATTTATATAGTCTGAAATTTTATAATATGCCGTGTTACACAATTTGGCCTTGACTGTTGTCTTAAACATATTTATTGACAATATTCTAATTTCATCGGGAAGTTTGTTATAGAATCGTATACATTGCCCCATAAAAGAATTGCTGATTATTTCGAGACGAGTAGAATGTAATACAAGATTATCTTTATGCCTAGTGTTTACATTATGTATATCACTTTTTTTTAAGAAATGTGTCTATGTTTTTGTGCACATAAAGTAAATTATCATATAAATATTGTGATATAACGGTAAGAATATTAAGGTCTTTGAATCTTTCTCTTAGAGATACCCTGGGACCAAGCTGGTATATTGCTCTCACAGCTCTCTTCTGTAAAGTAAATATCGTATTAATGTCCGCTGAGTCTCCCCAGAGAAGAATTCCGTATGACATAACGCTATGGAAATAACTGAAATAAACTATTCTAGCCATTTCAACATCAGTGAGCCGTCTTATTGTTTTTACTGCATATGCAGCAGAGCTTAATTTGTCTGACAATTTTTCTATATGTGGTCCCCACTGCAACTTTGAATCTATAGTTATACCCAAAAACACAGAAGCCCCAATAGTATCCAACCCTGATCCATTAAGTTGCACATTGGTCGCCACCTGTCTCACATTAGGTGTCGAAAACTTAATTACTTTAGTTTTTTTTATTAATTAAAAGAAGATTATTCACGTTAAACCAATGAACAACTTTTGAGAGTGCACTGTTAACATCGTCATAATTAATTAACTGTCCATTAATTTTAAATGTCAAAGAGGTATCATCCGCAAACAGCACAATCTCATGTTTATCCCTAACATAGTAAGGTAAGTCATTAATGTATATCAAAAAAAGAAATGGACCAAGGATTGATCCCTGTGGAACACCCATTACAACTGGAGATCCTGCTGATCGTTTACCGTTTACTTCAACCCTCTGAATTCTTTTGCTTAAATAAGAAGTCATAAGGTCGAGAGCTTTATTTCTGATACCGTAGTGGCGTAATTTCTTTACAAGAGTTTCGTGATGAACGCAATCGAAGGCTTTAGATAAATCGCTAAAAACATCTAATGCATCCTGCGAATCCTCCCAAGCCGCATAAATAATTTTGAGTAAAGCAACCCCTGCATCCACCGTTGAGCAACCCTTTGTAAATCCAAACTGTTTCCTGTGTAGTATATTATGTATATTAAAGTGACTAAGCAACTGTCCGAGCATTAGCTTATCAAATATTTTACTTAGTGTTGGTAGTACGGAAACATGCCGAAAGTTAGAGGGATCTGCATTATCGCCGGCTTTAAATAAAGGAATTACTTTACTATGTTTCATTAGGTCAGGAAATATCCCAGACTTGACACAGCAATTGAACACAGCTGCCAGATGTGGAGCTATTGCAGTGATAATACAGTTTTAACAGATAGACCCCACAAATCTTTAGTGTTTTTCATATTAATTGCCTTAAAAGTTTTTAAAATATCTCTAGGACTAACAGCTGAAACTTCAAAGTCTGTGCCACATTCCTCCAACCAAATCTTTGTTCTCTCCAACTACTCCAACGCCTTGTTTTAAAAGTTGTTCAGCATCGTTAGAGCAAGACGAGAGAGTTCTTGTAATTGAAAGAGGAATGTTAGAAAAATATTTTTCAAATTCAGTTGCACCTTTAAAATCTTCTATAATATTTACGTTATTTATTTTTAATGAAAATCATGACTGCACACTTTGGATTTACCGGTTTCAATATTTATAACATTCCAAGTTTCCTTAATAACATTATTTGAATATTTGATTTTATTTTTTAAATAAATTGATTTTGCTTTCAGGCAAGTTTGTCTAAATGTTTTTGAGTATTTTTTTTACAAACTCTTGAAAATTTGGATTATGATTATAGGATTTCTCTTCGTATAGTTGATACAATTTCTTACGACTATTATAGATTCCTGGAGTTGCCCAGTCACTGAAAGTTAGGCCTTCACTCTTAGACAAGTGCTTAGGAGTAAAAATTGAGCTGAACTCACCATTAATCAAGTTGACTAATGAGTTGTATAAGTGATCCACATTTCCGTGACAGGGCAAAAATTAAACTTTTTTTGTTATATTACATTTAAAATTTTCTATACGGTTCTCACTGAATGGTATCACATTTATTTGTCTTTTTACATTACTTTGAGAATTACAAAAGGAAACCAACTGCCCTGTGTGGTCCGAGTCAACCTTATGAATTATAGATGTATGTATTGGTTTCACACTGCTAAATATGTTATCAATACATCTTGCAGTAGTGGCCGTTATTCTAGTGGGTTCCATAAAATTGTGATATAAATTTAATGATTTTGCTAAATTCAGAAAATCTATACTTTCTGAAGACTTATCTAAAACATTTATGGTAAAGTCTCCACATACAACAATTGTTTTATGGGTATTATATATTTTACTTAAGGCTTCCTCCATTATTTCAAAAAGGGACTTAACTGGCGCGCATGGAGGTTTGTACAGATTCAACACAATGAATCGCTCCAATTCAACACATGAAATCTCCACAACTCGCTAAACAGAGAGGCTCATAACATCCAATCTTTCTTTAAATTTAAATATTTTATTAATTAATATTAAAGAGCCACCTCGTTTATATTTCTTTCTATTAAACGAGCTTGCAACCTAGTGATTATTGAAGCTATGAGTGAATTAATGACTTTTTAGCCAGTGCTCATTTAAAGATACAATATCAATACTGTTACAATTCATTAACAACTCCAATTCTAGCTCTTTACCTTTTAAACCTCGAATGTTTTGATGCACCAGGTTGAGACACTTCTTCATACTGTTACAATTCACAGATATGTTTGATGGGTTCATATTTTTATTAAAAACCCTAGTCATACATTTTATTTCTTTAGCCCCAGAATAGGGGGGTACATATGTAGGTACTATGCAAGAAAAATTATCTGTTGTCTTATTACTCAGTTTAAATTAAATAAATTTGAATTGTCAGTAGTAAAATTACTGACATTGTGAATGTCATATAAACATTGCTCAATAGGAGCAACTTGTTTAGCCAAGTTCTTGGCTGATATATCTTCCTACCTATGTAGTACCTACCTATGCGATAAATAGTAGGTAAGTATGCGTTTATTCCCTAATGGATTAAAAAAACTATTAACTAATCGTTTATTCCCTATAGAATAAAACTATTACCTAATCTATGCGTTTATTCCGTGGTAAAATAAAAAACTATAACCTATACCTATGCGTTTACCCCCTATGGGATAAAAACTATTGCGTTTCTATTAGCAAACTACTAAAGCGGGTGGATCAAAATCCGGATCGTTAGGACCAGAAAATGGTTGAGCGGGCGAGATAAATAAATTCAAAGTGGACTATACTTGCGGGGAAAGACTAAAATGAAATTTACACGCGATTGTCGACGGAAAAGTAATGGAAAAACAGGAATATGCACACTACCTTGCTGCTTGCTGCGAGATGCTGAGGTGGAGGCTGCCGGGGGCGTCCCTGGGTTTGAATTCCTGGTTTCCTTGCACGAAAACACTATTTATCCATGGAAAATACAATTATTGCGATAGTTGGTGCAATGCGGCCGCGCGCGCGCGTGGTGTAGGACAGACTGCCAGCCCTCAAACGTGGCCGCCGACGTGAGGCTGGCGGCAATACAGCTGTCTCGCTCCTCTTTTATGCGAGACAAGGTAGGTGCGAAAGAGAAATGGAATTATGGGAAGCGGGGGGAGCGTCGACAACTAATTAATTAAAAACAAATGCAGATCAGCGATGAAACATAGAAAAAATAACGCGGCTATTCTTTTATCATATACCGGCGCAACCACTTTCATTTCTTTCTATCACATTTAGAGCTTCTCTCATACTCTCCCAAAAGTCCTCTAGCTCACTCGCGTTCGACGAAGATACTGGCGCGTAAGCAGCTACCAGAAAAATCTTCGTCAAACCAAGTTTTAGACGGATCCAGAGGATTCTGGGACCTACCAGTTTGTACTCATACATACCGGAGGCCAATCGCGTGGACAACAAAAGTCCAACCCCCCGACTGCCATGCTCGCTCTCTGGTACTTCAGACAATAGCGCGAGCACCCCACCCGCGAGCTCCACGACTTCGCTGCCCTTGCGCTTGGTCTTTGTCAAGCACACTACATCTAACTTTCTCTCATTCATAACATCCATCAACTCATTCATCTTATCTGCCATTCCTCCCCTAACATTCCACGCAGCTACCCTGCACTCCGTCCTCCACTTCCATTCAATTCACGCGAGACGTATTTGTGAATAAGTTATAAAAAAAAGTTATTTTTGTGCGAAAATAAATGTAAAAGAGATTTGTATAATAAAAGACAAGAATAACAATAGTGTCAAGTGATGAAACATTCACCCAGCTACAAGGAGCCTATGGTGATAACTACAACGGCGAATTCAGCGTTTGAAAAGGTATTTTTAGATCTTGTAGGACCCCTAGACAGAGATAATGAAGGTAATATTAACATATTAACACTTCAATGTGAGCTAACAAAATATGTCGAAGCTTACCCTATTCCGACTAAAGAAACTACTGTCGTAGCGAGGTCGCTACTTACTAATTTTATTTTTGGATACGGCGTACCTAGAGTAATCGCAACTGATCGTGGCACGGAGTTCATTTCTTCTACCATGACGGAAGTAGGTAAGTTATTAGAAATAGAAAAAAATAATTCGACAGCTTACCATCATGAAAGCATAGGCGCTTTAGAAAATACACATAAAACTTTGCGTAACTTTTTGCGTATACAGTGTGAGGAAAACTCTTACACTTGGAGCCACTGGCTTACTTTTTGGTGCTTCTCCTAAAGCACCACAGTGCATACCTCAATGAATTATACGCCCTATGAACTAGTGTTCGGTAAACCTTGTAATATTCCAAGTAGGTTAAAAGATGATTTAGAGCCATTGTATAATCCTTATAATTATGCCTTAGAATTAAAATATAGACTTCAATTAGCGTATAGAGATGCAAGAAAAAGGTTAATAGATAGTAAGATTGTGAGAAAGGTCAATTATGATCAAAATAAAAAAAAAAATTGTTATAAGAAAGATGATGTAATTTTAATACGCAATGAAAGTTCAAATAAAATGGACAGATTGTTTATTGGTCAGCGAAAAAGCGCTGGAAACGGCAAACTAGGCGGGCGACTGTTTTTGAGTTTTTTATTATTTATTAATTATTCAACTATAATTTAAGGATCAAATAGGTTTAATAGTGTAAATATATTAATTTATTATTGTAAATAGTATAGTTCCTGTATAGTAGGTAAGTTTTTTGTATTTATATTGTAGTACATGGGTGATCCAGAAGACCCTGGGGGGACAATTGTCCCCTCAGTGTATAATACTGTTACGATAGATGGATCAGGAATGGATACGGAAGGATCGGTAATAGACACAGATGGCTCCGAGTCCAACTCTCGGTCCCATAAGCGAAAGAGAGCATCGGTTTCGTCTAAGATTTGCAAGCACTGCAATAAAAAACGCAGATATCACCATAAATCTTCTACTAATTCCGAGATTGATTGCCAATGTAGATCAATAACAAACACTTTCACTGTATCTGCATCACCCTCACAAATTGTCACCTCACAAACTACCAAGACTAATGCTAACGAGAATTCATCGCGTATTCCTATTGGCCGAAATGTTTACAACTCATCTGACGCTGCCCCATATGCAGTTCATATTCAGAAACTTCCTTCATCTCCCAATGAAAACTGTTCCATTCATCCTGTAGCATTTGGCTTTTTTCTTAAAAAAAACTCATTCAAGAACATTGTCAATGGCAGTCTTAAAAAAATAGGCCGCAACCGTATTTCTTTATCTTTTTCGTCACATGATAGTGCTAACAATTTTGTAGATGATGATGCATTAAAATCTAATAATTACAAAGCTTTTATTCCTTCTGTTAATGTTACACGCATGGGTATAGTGAGAGGTGTTCCTACTGACTGGAGCGATGAGGATATTCTAAGTAATATATCAGTTCCCATAGGTTGCGGCCAAATTATAAAAATAAGGAGGCTAAAAAGAAAAGTCATTAGCAATGAAAAGTCAGAGTTTGTTCCCATAGAAACTGTAGTCCTAACATTTGATGGGCACTTCTTCTTTGTCCTGGTACACTTTGGAGTCTACCTACGGTAGTGATCACTTCCCTATTGTCATTTCATTTCCTAATAACTTTTCCGGCATCCAAATACAAAAACGTCAACCTCGACTCAAACATAAATTATCTAACGCTAACTGGGATGCGTTTCAACAAAAGGTTAAAAATAGATTTTCACTACTTCCAAACATTAACGACAATAATGTAGACGAATGTAATAATTTAATTAGTAAGGCTTTAATTGAAACAGCTGATTCATTGTTTCCAAGTAAACGTCAAACAAAAGTAACGAAGATCCCCGCTCCTCCTTGGTGGGATTCAGAATGTCGGG
The DNA here is from genome assembly GCA_948477245.1 of Thumatha senex. Classification (NCBI taxonomy): domain Eukaryota; kingdom Metazoa; phylum Arthropoda; class Insecta; order Lepidoptera; family Erebidae; genus Thumatha; species Thumatha senex. The sequence continues at coordinate 7,012,458 of OX419726.1, read as the reverse complement.
AACAGATTAAAAAAAGAAAAACAGCAGAAAATATTTATAAACATTATTCTTCGATGGAAAATTTTAATTCTCTTTCGGAAATTATAACTAGCACCCGTAAATTATTTAAGCGAAAGAAATGGGAAAGCTGGCAAACATTCTGTAATTCTGTATCCCCTAATGTTCACCCAACTATAGTTTGGAAAAATATCAAACGCTACAGATCTGCTTTTAAAGAATCAAACCCTCCACTTCTACACAGAACTGTTGTTGAAAATTTTCTGGATTCCCTGATTCCTCCATTTGTTCCTCTTAATATTACTCCTTGCCCCTTGCAAACCCAGTGTAAATTGAAAATGCAGTCTTCGAGTCTCAACAAGCCTTTTACTCTTAATGAATTAAAAGGCATTTTAACTTATGTTAAAGATTCAACCCCTGGCTTGGATAATATCCCCTATTCATTTTTCACTCACATGGATGATACTAGTCTTTCTTATTATTTATCTTTAATTAATTCTGTAGTGCTATCAGGCAACATCCCCACAGCTTGGAAAGTGCAAGAAGTGATTCCAATTCGTAAAACTAACAAACCTTCTGCTGAAGCGTCATCTTACCGTCCAATAGCCATTTCCCCTGTGGTTGCTAAACTGGCTGAACACCTCGTCAAAAATAGACTAGAATGGTTTATTGAAAATAAAGGTCTATTATCCAATAGTCAGTATGGATTTAGAAAGGGTAAAAGTACCATAGACAGTGTAGCCATAATTACCACTGATATTCGTCTAGCTTTTTCAAATAATCACTCACTTCTGGCCTGTTTTCTAGACATAGCTGCTGCGTACGATAGTGTCCATATATACTGCAAAAAAAGCTTTTTAAATTGGATGTCCCTATATTATTACAAAATTTTATCATAAATTTTCTGTCTGAGAGATGTGTTAAGGTTATCCTTCCGGACTCCCTCACAATTACTAGAATAGCTTCGAGAGGTTTCAGGGATCAGTATTAAGTCCTCTCCTTTAAAATTTATATACCTATGACCTAGAAAGTACATTAGTGAAAAGCAACATAAATATCTTACAATATGCAGACGATTTACTCATTTATACTTCGGGGCAATCGATTGAGAGATCAGCTGATAGGTTATCATCAGCTCTTGATTCCCTTAAAACGTGGCTGGATACTAATGGCCTAACTCTATCAGTGCCCAAAAGTTCTGTTGTATTATTTTCCCGAATGCGGTGTCCTCCTACCGTATCAGTTTTTTATGAAAACTCACGACTTCCAGTTTATGAGCATGCAAAGTTCTTAGGAATTATTTTAGACGCTAAATTATCTGGGCTCCAACATTGTTACCATATTACTGCAAAATGTGAACGTAATTTAAATATCTTGAGATGCTTGTCGGGTGTTTGGTGGGGAGCTCCTCCAACTTCCCAAAAACTTCTTTATAACGCTTTGATTAGAAGTCTTCTAGATTACGGGTCATTTCTTTTAGAACCCTGTGGTATAGTTGGCCTAAATAAACTTGACAGTGTTCAATATAAAGCTCTTCGAATTATATCAGGTTGTATGAAATCCAGCCCCATCAACGCTCTTCAAGTTGAATGTGTTGAACCTCCACTGATACATCGTAGACAATATCTTTGTGACCGATTTGTGTTTCAATCTTTACAAATCACAAACCACCCCTTACATCATAAACTCCAATTACTCTCAGACGTAATAGAAACCTCCAGTTACTGGTCTCACAAAAAGGTTCCTTGCCTTATTAGCAGCTTTCGTAAATTTTTATCTCTACAATCCCCTACTCACAGATCTTCTCGTCTCCCCCTTTTTTCTACATCTTATGATTCCTTAACTATTTCACCTTGTATTATTCTAAACTGTGATCTTCAAAACGACATTAATGCTAATTCCAACTTCAACTACTATCTCAATCACGAATTTCCAGATTGGCATCATATATACAGTGATGCTTCTAAGCATAGTAATTTGGATTGTGTCGGAATAGTAGGAGTATATCACCACCAGTTCAAGATAGTCCAGAAAGTTAGACTCCCACCAGAGACATCAGTATTTACCGGTGAATGCTTCGGATTACTGAAGTCTTTGGAATACATATTATTATTAAAACTCTCAAAGACCGCAATCATCACAGACTCCAAAAGTGCTTTACAAGCTCTACAGCGATTCCCATTTAAAACAAAGCATTTGACTGTTGTTTTTGAATGTCGAAATCTGTTACAGAAATGTTTATCTAACGTTTTAGACATAAAGTTAAGGATACCTAGTCATCAAGGTATTTTTGGCAACGACTATGCGGATAGACTTGCTAATGAGGCAGTTTCATGTGGGGATTTGTTCCCGTATAAAAACTACTGCTCTGACTTAATGTCTCTTTCTAAAAAGGATCTACTTGAATCCTGGGGAAAAGACTGGCACACTAGCAGCCAAGTGAAAGGTAAACATTTCAGTCAAATTCAGCCTACAATACCTGTTAAACCTTGGTTTTCAAAATTCAAATTAGGTAAAACGACAACTTCAATAATAACTAGAATGAGATTGGGTCACACATGTGCTCCAGTGCACCTTGCTAAATTTAGAATTATCAACAGTGACATTTGTGAATGTGGTTCAGATATAGGCGACTTAAACCATATTTTTTTCGCTTGCCCTCTATTTAACCATACAGAATTTTTCGAATCCTTAATATCCCTCCATGTTCCTCTTCCATCTTGTTTTAACACCCTATTACATAATCTTGATATTAATATTTATAAAACCATATCTTTATTTATAACTGTTAATCATTTTAAAATCTAAATATTACTTTAAGAATCTTGTTTCAAACCATTTTGATCCATTCCCGAAATTCCGTAATCCTTTTTATATATTAACCGCTTCCTAACCTTTTACTGCGTCGTGGCTAAGTCCAAGACGGACATCGCCAAAACAAAAAAAAAAAAAAAAAAAGATTGTTTATTGGACCATATGTAGCGATTGAAGAAGTTGGACCTAATGTTAAAATAATTAAAAATGATAAGGTAGATACGGTACATAAAAACCGTACAAAACCATATATTGTTTAAATAAGTCATTATTGTTTAATATAGAAACTTCTTTAAGTTTAAGTAAAAAAAAAAATGTAATAAAAATATAAAACATTAAAACTGAAGAAAAAATAATGTATTAGGTTAAGAATTTTATTTTTCTTAAAAATTATAATTGGACATTGAATTAAAAAAAAATGTGTTGCTTCATTTTATTTATTTTTCATTAAGGAGGGTGATGTAGTATGTAAGTTATTGCTGTAGTGTATACAATAAACGTCGATTAGAACACCCGTGTCTTTCAATTACTAAGCTTTAAGTCCCGGCACACTATAATAAGTCAAATTCAGAAAATTTTACATGAAGAATTGAAAGTTCGGACTTTGTTGTCGTTGGATCCCTCATGAACTGACAGCGGAGCAGAAGCGGGCTCGCGTGGAATGGTGCTCACAGATACTAATGAAGTACGACCACGGATATTCAAATGCTGTTTATGACATTGTCACAGGATAAGAAACGTGGATTTATTGTTTTGAACCCGAAAAAAACAGCAATCTTGTGAATGGGTGTTTGAAAATGAGAACAGGCCAACAAAAGTGAGGCAGGCGAGAAACGATGGTAAAAAAATGATCGCGTTTTTTTTCTCAGCTCCTCCCCTCTGTACAATTTCACTTGAAAATCAAAAGAGTGTTAATGCCGATTGGTATTCTACCATTTGTTTACCCAGGGTATTGGAAAAAGTTCGCGAAAGACGACCAAAAAGCCGCGTTCACACACGGCCAACAAAACAATATCATTTTTAGTTTCCGAAAAAGTACAACTCGTCACCCATCCTGCGCATAGCCCCGACATAGGACCCTATTATTTCTGTATTATCCCTAAAATCAAAGATTTGATGAGATGTTCACTTTTACCAACTCCGAAGAGGCAGTGATAGCGTTCAATCAGCACGTAGAAAACATGCCTTCATTTCTGTGGTCGTGAAATGGTTCGTTCGCATGTAAAAATGTTTAAAATGTAAAGGAGAGTATTTTGAAAAGCAATAAACATAATATTTTGGTTAAAACATGTTCTTTTTTAAGTTACGCAAAACTTATAGTGTGACCTACGTATAACAAATTCTTCGACGCCCGGTAATGATTAATCTATACTAATATTTTAAAGGTAAAGAATTTGTTTGTTTGGTTGAACGCGCTAATCTCAGGAACTACTGGTCAGATTAGAAAAAAACTTTTTGTGTTAAATAGCCAATTTATCAAGGTAGGCTATAGGCTATATATCATCACGCTACTACCCTGAGGAGCGGAGCAGTAATCATAAATGTCGACAAAACGGGCAAGTTTTTCTGAATTATTGTGGAATTTATAAGCGACGGGATTAAAAAGATGCATTGGGAGTTCAAACTATGTCACGGGTGAAGCCATGGGGGTCACCTAGTACTTCATATATATACTTTTGCCATAGGTATTTACTGTCCAACCGCGACTATGTGAGATACTACGCTTCCAGAACGTTAATAATATGAACGTTAGAATAAGAACTGTTAATATATCGTGAGAAGATTACGTATGAATTTAATTTCCTATTGGTATCTATAATCGTTTATTATATTGTAATATCTGCAAAATGTGACACAAAAAGATAAAAAAATCCTACACAGATTATTTATACTAGTGCGATTAGGTTAATGCCGAGATTAAACATTATAATATATGTACTAAAGATTACTATTTCTATTTCACAGATTAGCCGAAATAAACAACAGTCAGATAGAAAAAAATAAAAATATTATTATTTGGAAGTGCTTTCATTATGCATTTAGTAAAAAGCTTGTTAATTTGAAATTACAAACAGACAATTCAATTTTATTTATCTGTATAGATATAGAATTACAATGGTATACTACTAATGATGAACAAAAAAAACAAATCTAGTGTTGCAGCTGTTACTAGGGGAGTTCCTCAAGGTTCTGTATTAGGACCTATATTTTTTTGTTCTTTTCTTTTCAGGTTGTAGATACTATGTTAGTGGTTTCTGCAGATGATACTAGTTCTATCATAGCTGCTAATAGCATTAATTAAGTTTTAGCTTAAATTTAAAAAAAGAGTGTGTTTTGAATAAACATTCTCCAATATCCAATTGGTATAACTAGAGAGACGTGTGTTGACACTAGCACCATCCGCTCTACCACAAGGCATTAATGTAAATGAGCAGATTCCGACGACTACGTTCCCATGGTACAGTGGACTGCCGGAGTCAGCTGTACATTGTCCAGCACCACCTTCATTGTTGACAGAGCCGGCACATAACATGTTGCTTGTCACAATTGAAATAAAACTTCTACATCGCTCCAGGCTTATAGAAACTAAGCCGACATGTCTTAGTTGTTCTGGTTTTATTAAACCCTGTAAATAATAAGAAAATAATATAACTTATGCTAGTCGATACCCGTGGCTCCGTTTAAGTGGTAGACTGTGTCCCGTGAGTAACGGGAACTGGTAGGCATCTTCCAATTCCCGTTTCTTACGGGCAACAGTAACACACACAATAAAATGTAGTACTAATATAAAATGTAGTCTATGTCATTTATCTATACTGATATATAAACCTGAAGAATTTGTTTGATTGGTTGAACGCGCTAATCTCAGCAACAGGTGGTTCGGATTGATGTTTTTGTGCGGGCTAGCCTATTTAACGAGGAAGACTATAGGCTATATATAATAACATGATTCTAAGATAAGATCAGTACACGGTACCTACGCGTTACCCTGGTTAGAAAAAGAAAGGATAAATCCGTTCAACCAATTTATTCAAAAAAGTATTTATGCGCGCAAAATACTGTTTCCTGAACCAGACATTCACAATGTTCAGTAATGAGTTTTGAAATTGGATGAAATCTGGGATAAAACGTTCTATGACCAAAGAGATTGGAGGTTACCAATATGTACTGCACTGTTCTGATGCTAAATCTGGACTTATAGGCGCATCACTAGCTTTATATACGTGGCGCAATTTGTATGAAAATCATAAACAAAATTGTACACAATAATATTCCAGCCTTAGATGGAGATAGCAACGCACTGCCAGCGCAGCTTCCGACGTAGATTGACGCTCCTCTTGAAAAAGGACCTCCGATTGGACCTGACTGGTTTCGGACCTAAGTCCGAAGTCGGGCTGTCCCGAAATTAACACGTGAGTAAAACTGTTTAGATTGTAATAATATACTGTACCCCATTGTAATCCATGAGGCCCCATCCAGCTGCCCAAACTTCCGTATTATCAGGAACGTAATAATTAGGTCCAGCAATGGTAGCTTGCTGTACGACGTTGCTCAGTGTAATGTAGGTGGCTGAGTGTAAAATTCCTATATCATGTTCGAATGCTATATAACTTGGATGATTAATGGTTCTGGCAACGTTGTGAACAATCCCACCGCTGTTACCATAAGTGGATCCAACACGAATACGACATCTTTCTGGTGGAGAACTGTAAATGAAAATACATAATATAAAATTGCATAGGTAGGTAAAGTCAGTGTGTGCGATTGATGTTGCGTTGTTCTCGTGTTCAAACTTTATATCGTCACAAAGTGTGATATGCAAATACTTGTTTCGGAGTTTGGGTGTTGACTATGTACTTTATAATATGTATATATTTTACCTACTACCTAGATAACAAAAGCTAATACATATTCATAATATAATATAATACATATTGTCACGCTTTTAAATCAAATCAATAAATACTTATAAAGTTCTCAATCTTATTAAATTGCTGATAAAAAAGACGAATAATAAAATAAAAAAGGTATTACATACAAATTACAGTGAGCTGCTGTAAGAATGGTTCGTTCATTTAACAAAGCACCGCCGCAGTTGAGGATAAAATTGACACTATCGTGTGCAACGAGGTATCCAACTAAACTTGGGTAGTTTTCAATAGTAGTCGGAGAACCGCCAATAATTCTTTGAAAATTTGATGACGTCACAGGTAAGACTAAAAACACGAAAATATTATTAAAAATAACACTAATACCTATCGGTTTTAATCTCTATAAAGAAGTAAGTGCACACATACCCAGTGCAATACACCAAAAGGATAACAAAATGACTATAGCTTTAATTTTTTCTTCCAATACAACAGATATTACAGGTAAATCTAAACACATAAGAATTAATGTAAACATATTTTATACTATTTTGGTATCTTATCTTCTTGATATAATATGAAAGAATTACGCGATTAATGAAATGTCCGAGTAGGCTGGTCCACATAAACACATTGCGACAACGTAACGTGACACGGCACGGCACCGATTATATAAAGTTAACGTCTCGTCATGAGGTGGGTTGCTATGTCGGGCAACATAAAAGTTTATGTCAGCACTACGCATCGTGTCACGTTGAACGTCACAACCGACGTTCAACGGAGACAAGGACAAGGACCAAGGGACATCTATTAATAATATATTTTAGTTATTTATCATATTTTAAGGTTACATTTAATGTTAATATTAATTTAAGTTAAGTCGATATTTATTGATATTGTATAATAAAATTATGTATATCGACGTTCGTTGTAATGTATCGCCGCCAGTGCTTCATGTAAAATTACCGCAGTTAATGTTTTCTCTTCCTGCTGTTATTAAGAAAATACTGAATTCTTTCTTGAGGTCATGACTATCGGCAGTCACTTTGAGAAGCACTTTAAATCGCGCGTCGTACGTGACGTGCTGTGTGGCACGTAGGTACGTCGACGAGACGTAATTTTTTGTTGCTCGCGTGGAAACCCACGTTTTGACGTCGTAATATAGATTTCTACATCACGGTGTCGTGCCGTGAGCCGTTACGTCATCGTAACGCGTATATGTGTTATAAGCCCTAATAAGATGACGTAATAACTAAATGTGAGATTAGGGTAAACCAGGAACGACTAGAGCAAGTGAATGAAATTGTGTATTTAGGTAGTATGTTTAGTGCGGATGGAAGATGTGATTCGGATGTACAACGGCGAGTCCAACGAATGAGTGGGGAACGATTGATGAAGAAGATATTTTTTGCGAAAGTAGAGAGTAGAAGGAGTCAGGGTAGGCCGAGACTTACATATGAAGACTACGTGAGCAGATTGCTCAAAAACAGAAAAGTCAAAAGTATTCCGATAACCAGACGTGCATGTACGAGGCAATTGATGAATCTGTGGGAAGCGAAAGAAGTATGCATGGCTCGCGAAGCCTGTCCTCTCTGACTACCCCGTCAGGGATATAGTGTGAAGATAGTTAGTTGTTACTAACAATACTCGTAAAAGCTAGATACATTTATAGGTTAGATAACTTCTATGCAGCACATCCTATGGATAAACGTAACTGTAATAAATAGTATGTGTTAGGTATAGTAACTTTTTTTATGAGAAATACATTTTGTGTTTCATATTTAAATTTTGTATATTAGTTAATTTCTTATAAATTCAATTAGTTGCTAAACTTATTTTGCAGAAGTGTTTTATTGATTCACACTTCCAAGTACTTTTCACAGAATTTATCTTGTAGGCTTTGTATTTGGAAGTTTGTGTCGGCTAAAAAAATTATATCATGTAGATTTTTTATTATAAAATGTATAAAATATTTCTCTATGTTTTGTTTTGTGAGGTTTATGGTAACAGTTTTACTATTTTTTATTATTTAATTTTCAAAGTCATTCCGTACTAGTCGGAAATCCGTTTTCAATCTTTTGCTGCGTAATTACTTTAAGTACGTTTAAGTAAATTTATAGACATAATGGAGCAATAGAATTTGACTAGAGAACATTAATAGGAGTTATTAAAGGTTAAGGAAGCGCTCGTAGCTAGCTTACTCAGTGTTCTGTCTGAGCACAGATAATATAATATTTTCTGCCTGAGCTACTTTCGAGATAGGTTTACTCTTTATACTATGATAATATATAATACGAGTAGTTGTCAAATAGGTGTCCGCTTTGTGTGTCTGTTTTCCTGCTTCGGAAGACACGTTAAGTCCTCTGTACTGGTTGCCAGTAACATGGCAGTGGGTAAGCCAGGTTGAAGGCCTTTTAAGACTTTAAAATTAATTAAATCTGGTGTTACATGACGGAAATCCATCGTAGAACGATAATAACGGCCTGCTGGAAGAGATTTCTTTTAGAAATAAGCAGTGCCATTGTAATCTTTTCTCATAACTATGTTTCTTTATAAAATATGTGTGTACATAAATTGTTAGATAAATAAAGGAGGGGAGGAGGATCCGACCACATACCCTCGATTCGTCAATCCTAACGTACAGCGGTCAAGGATACCATCTACTAATTGTAACCGAGGAATGACAAACCTAACTCCTAAAGGAAATGGATGTAGGATAGGTAAAAAGGTAACCTTACCCTCCAGTTTGTCAAGATTGTGAAATACGAGTACATCGTTTTACAAGATGACATTTAGTCGACACGCGTTTCGCCTAGACACCTTATCCTTTTAAAATTACAAAATGCTTTAAAAATATACTTTTTTATTATCTGCGCCGGTCCATTTCGACAATCTGTAACGTGGGACAAAATTGCAAACGAAAAAATGTCATGTCAACATACATCTTAAAATAATTGAAATTGATATTAATAAACACAAAATAAAAATGTTTTTATGACTAGCCGCCGCCGCCGCCGGTTACAAGGCTGCGATTGCAAGAGTTAGTGAACCCTATTTTTAAACATTGAATAAATCGTATAAACCCTAGCACGCACTGGTCGTCTTTAACCGCATAATCTGTGAAGTTATAGAAGTGACGTAGGTACGTGAAGTTAGCGTCTTATGTGTTACCGTCTCATAGTTTGGAAGGAGTTCTTAAAGCGTCCAGCATAGTTCTAGCGTCCGTGATACTGTTTATCGATAGTTGTGTAAAATTAAATACATAGGACCGCATTTTAAAAAATGAGACGCTAACGACCGGAATTCAGAATAGAAATCAACGAAAAACGCAGTATACATTACTGGCGCCTAAATTTTAGTTGCATTTGTTAATGCTAATGAAATACCGTGCTGTAAAATAAATGCACAGCGGCCACAGAAAAACAGTGCGCGCAAGGCTTAAACAATAGAGGTCTAGTTCAGAAATGTTGTCCTTCATGAACCTATTTCAAAAGTTTTTGAATATTAACCCTGTTTCCTTAACTCTTAAATACTTATATGAATTTTTAAATTTATAAAAATAAGTATAAGTATTAACCGATAAAAAATATTACTAATATTATAACCGATATAAAGCCTTATGGGCGGCTTGAAAAATGTCTACTCCACAGCCAGCCGTCTATTTCAACACGGCAATGGGATCACCACCTGTTACGTGGGACAAAAATGCATACGATAAAATGTGGGCGTATAGAATGCCTCTGCCTACCCCTTCTGAGTTATCCCGAACCTTTATAGGCGTGACAATATGTTATGTTATGTTATGATATAAAATTATTATTAAGTATTCTTCCCGATCAATCATCGGTTATCTTGCGTTACTGGAATAGGTGCAAAAAAATTTTGTTAAAATGACCTGGTAGGTTGCCCTGCTGTCGGTATATCACATAATTTGCAGTACAAGAGTGTGACGTTAGGGTGGGTTGGTGGTAGACCAACTACCCCTAGTCAACAAGTTAAGGAAAATTAGGTAGGTGAGAGCTTGAGAGATATTTTAAGCGATGAATCAATTTAAATACAACAGTAAGGATATTAGAACTTTAAGTAGTTAGGTACATTCAGGGCCGGGTTCAATTCAATGGTTCCGAGGAATTATTAGTTAAAGAACACTCTTGGAAGTTCCTCCGCGTGCCCGAGATGGAGGGAAGGACTTAGCTTGCACTAGGAGGCGGCGGCGTAGGCGCGGCGCTGGTGCAACCGGACACGACGCGACGGCGGGCGAAGACGGGAAGAAGTGGAGAAGAGATGATGGAAGACGAGACCCCGGATCAGTGTATGTGGAGAGCGTGGCGAAATAAAGAGGTCGATGCGCGAGCCAACCGTTTTATTTGGCCACTACCCACACCCCTACGACTAGTGAAGAGACACAACTGATCCCTTAGTGATGGGAATGAACTGACCTCACCAGTCGACAATAATCGACTAATTAAACAAAAAAGTACATTGTTACAAGAGAAACAAACATAATTTTATTATACCAACCGTAGATTCGTTAGAAGTTTCTTTTTATATCACAGGTCGAAGACAAGCATACGAATCACCTGATCGAATGTGGTCACCGTAGCCTATGGGCGTTTGTAACATTATCGAGGTACTGCTTTCGCGCTGCCGATCTAGCAAAAGCCATCTAAAACCCCTTTTGAAGAAATCTAATATTTTCATTCAAACTTTCATTCTCTATTTTACACCCTTACATACATACATACATATTATCACGCCTGTTTCCCATCGGGGTAGGCAAAGACTATGGCTTTCCACATGCTACGATCCTGACATACAGCTTTCGCTTCTTCTACTTTCATGAGTGTTTTCATACACGCTCGCCGGTTAAGAGTACTCTTGACCTGGCCTTTTTCCAAAAGATCGTCGATCTGATTGATATACGTGCGCCGAGGTCGACCCCTACCAGTTTGCCCATTCACTCTTGCCACATATATCTGCTTCGTCAGTCTATTTTCATCCATCCTCTCCACGTGTCCGAACCATCTAAGCATCCCTTTTTCTATCTTAGTCACTACCTCTTCTGTCATACCGCAATGTTCCCTTATCACGCTGTTCCTTTCTTTATCCATCAACTTCACTCCAGCTATACTTCGCAGACTTCTCATTTCTACGGCATTAATTTTACTTTTATGCGTCTTCTGCCATACCCAACTTTCACTGCCATACATAAGTGTGGGGACCAGCACTCCTCTATGTACAGCCAGTCTTGCCTTCTTAGACACGTTCTGACTGCTCATAAAGGCGTACATGGCTCCATTCACTTTATTTCCTGCCAAAACTCTTCGCTCAATGTCATAGTCACACTTTCCATCTCTCGTAAATTTTGTACCCAGATATACAAACTCTTTCACTTGTTCTACTCTTTCTCCTGCCACAAGAATTGAGCAATCCGTCGTACTTACCTCTCTTTCAAAAACCACTACTTTCGACTTGTTTACATTTACTTTCATTCCGTTGTTTATTAACGAATCATGCATAATGTTTACCATCAACTACAACTCCTCCGCCGATGTTGCTAGTATTACCTGATCATCGGCGTATAGGAGGCACTTGACGGTCAGTTCATCCATTTTTATACCATACGTACTCTCTTGCAGTTCTTTCAGGCAGCTGTCCATGTATAGGTTAAACAGCAACGGCGACGCTAGACAACCCTGTCTCACACCTTTTTCAATGTGAAAAAAGTCTGTGCAAGCTCCGTTGATCCTGACACAAGCACTGGAGCCCTCATAGAGAGATTTCAGTGCTCGTATCAAGGGGCTGTTTACTCCATACCTGGCCAGTGTTGACCACAGTTCATTCCTCACCACTCTATCATAGGCCTTTTCCAAGTCTACAAATACGCAATAGACTTTTATATATACAGGTAAAATTTTGCAAAACCGCAAAGCACTTGTCAATTTATTTATAACCAAAAACACGTGCACGTAGATTTATGTTTCTAAATTTAAAAATGACAAACTTCTTTACACCTGCTTATCCCTTATTTTACTTCCTTAGGGGTGGTATTTTGGAAAAAATATTATTTAGAGATTGTCTACATTATAAAAGCAGTATACTCTAAAAATAAAGTTTGTAGGCCCAAGGGCTTCGGATGGGCGTTGATCATAGGAATGAGTCACCCTTAATTTTATCAAAAAAAAGCAACCTTACCCCATTATATATTGGATAAATATTGGGAAGCTGCGATACATACTGTGTCTATTTATTTGTAATCAGTAATATATAATACGTATCCGTAATTTCATGTCTCTAACTTTGAAAATGAAGAACTTTCATACAACCGTTTATACCAATACGTTATTTTTAGGGTTCGGCTTGGTGTTGATAGATTAGTGAGTCGCACATAATTTTATCGGTGTTGCTTTCTTTGAAAATATTATCTTTTGTCGAAGTCATTCTGTAGATAAGTAATAATTGAAATAACGATCCAGGTTTAGTGATTAAATTTGTGTAATCTCTACTTATGGAGAGGGTAGTCACATGTACTGATAGAAAGTTTATATAAATAAAAGCAAAGACATTTATTTCAACGTGGCAATGTGGCCAGCCTTATGGGAACCTTACCGGTTGATTTTGATGGGGAAGAATTCTTCGACACCTCAGGGCATCATTGTCAGTCTTGTAATAATCCCCACCACCTCTTTTTTTTGTACTGGGTACAAAAATAATATTAGTATGATCTAAGGTAGATACATAATAGAACATACAAATCTGTTACTATTAGTCACTGACTACTACACACAATACATTACAAAACTTTTATAACCACCAATTCGCGATAATTATTTAAGGATATTAATTACCTAGGTAATTTTTATTGGATCGATGACTTCGCAGCACTTCCCATAGATTAACTTTAAGTGTAATAAATATTTAATGTTCATGATAGGTGACAGTAACTAACTATGACAAACAAAATTCGAATTTCATTGGCATATTTAGTATGCTAGTTAATGTCTATTATAAATTCAAGTACTTAATTGCAGTAATTGCATTGTCAGTAGGTATCGTTTTAGTCATTCATTCACTTTTAAGGTACAAGTCATATAATCTTGTAGGCCTACAAGACTTGAATTTGCAAGTTGTTTAATTGTGACGTATGTTATCCTTGTTAGAAATTTGACATCACTATTCGATATTAAAAATGTATAAAATCGTTTTCATTTTCTTGTTCTGGTATGTTTGTGGTAAGAGTTCCATTATTTTACATTTCTGATATAAATATTTATGTTATTTTTCGTCAAGTCTCAAGCGGTACTTGTCAATTTCGTGTTATTTTCGTGTGTTTCGGGAATAGATTTTAAATTACTCACATTTTTTTTTAAATAAGCTCCCATATACGTTTTATTGGTCAATGAATATACACTTTTATGCAATCTATCTTCTATCTATATTAATAAAAGTATGTGTGACTCACTCAACTATCAACGCCCAGCCGAAATTATTACACCTAGAAACCTAAATTTTAGAGTAAACTACCCTTATAATCTAGGCACTCACTAAGAAAGGATTTTTCAAAATTCCACTCCTAAGGGGCTAAAATAAGGCATAAACGGTTGTATGAAAGTTCGTCATATTCAAAGTTAGAGACATGTAATTTCGTATACTTATTTCTGATTATAAATAAATGGACACGTGTATCGCGATTTAGATAAATTTTACATCTAAAAGGGTAAAATAGAGGTTGTCTTTTATTGACAAAATCAGTGGATGACTAATTCTTATAATCGGTCAAACGAAGCCCACCAATAAACCTAAATATTTTGGCTTGAGCTACCCTTATGTAGTAGGTTGTGGGAACCTACTACATAAGGGTAGCTCAAGAGGATACTACTTTTATAATGAAGAAATCATTATAAAAGTAGTTTCCTCTAAAAAAAATAAGTTTGTAGGCCCAAGCCAAAAGCCAAAGCTTAATTTGATATGTACACTACCGCCACGTGTTCCCGAGGTTTATATTTTCCTTCTTAGGTACAAAATTCCAATTAGAATAACGATTTTAGTTTTAGGATTACCTGAAGATAACCAAGAACTAGAACCGGAACGGGTATTGGAACCAGATGACCAGATTTCTCGTATTGTTGGAGGTAGTATTGCTGCCGAGGGAAAATACCCTTACCAGGTATCGCTAAGGAATAAATGGAAAAATCATTTTTGCGGAGGATCTATATTGAGCAAAAAGTGGATCCTAAGTGCAGCTCATTGTACTATTAAGTAAGAAGTTTTATAAATTACTGAAAGAAAAAGCTCTAAAAGTAGCAAGCACTCAGAATGTGTAATTACTACGAGTAGTTTACGCCTGTAGCCTGTCAGTGTGTTATTCTGACGTATAACCTTCTAAAGTTTTACCATAATTCGTTCAGTTGTTTTTGCGTTAAAGAGTAACAAACAAACATCCATACCTTCTTACGAACGTTCACGTTTATAATATATTAGTAAATTTATGTTTCTGTTATGTAAAAAAGCAAGTTTTTGTAATCAAAGTCCTTTTATTTGATACTAAACATGCTAAATTTAAAACTTTTTAGACAGGACTTTATTTACTCTAAAGGGGTCACATTAAAAATTGGGTAACGTAATATAGCCTAAATAAAAAACTTTCAGATCATGTATCTATGTTCAGACCTATAAAACGATTCAATTAATACATCACTGTCAGAATCAGTTACATACATGCTAGAAGAAGTTAGGGTAGGCTGAGGTTTCATGGTCAGGTCATGTCTGTTTTGCCAAATACCTGTGTAAACTGGTGGGTGTGGAGCCGGACTCCGTGCACCGTCACTGCCTTAATAGCGGCGCTGAGCATACGCTCGCTGTGTGTACGGCTTGGGACAGGCCCCAAAGTGCCCTCACGGGCAGCGTTGGGCTAGTTCTGTCGCTGTCGGTTGTGGTACGACGTACGAGTCACGGCTTGTAAAGTAATACTTTTATAAGCCAGTGATATTTCAGATCCTTTTGATTTTCAGCTTGTTTCCATACTACCAACACTTAATAAATGGTCGAAAAGCTAATGTTTACCCAATTGCTAAACTTTAATATATCTACAAGAGCTACTTTTCTAAGGGTTGCTCAACAGAGGATGCAGAATTAGTTTTTTTTTTTTTGCGATTTATCTAAAGTATTTTCTCAGCAATTGCATTGTTAAGCACTACGACGATTCCAAGACAATTTCGTAGTTTAAGTGAATTAATGATGTTTCAATATCCATTTATCAAAAAAGCGCTTATGCGGTATATGTTATGTTGGTAGGCCCGTTGGTACCGGTTGATAGCTAGCTAATATTACTTCTTTTTTACAGCCGTCAAGCCTCGATGATCCATGCAGTAGTTGGTACAAACAAACAAAATGAAGGTGGTGATGAGTATTTGATAGACGAGATCATCAATCATAACTTTAACAGCTCAACATTTAAATATGATATCAGCATCCTAAGACTTAAAAAGCAAATTAAATATAATGAAAAAGTTAAACCTATAGCATTGCCTACGAAGGAAACTGGAGCTGGAAAGAATGTGGTGCTGAGTGGTTGGGGGTATCTTAGAGCTGTAAGTAGTTATCAGGACTGGCAATTTGTCAATTTTATACATATTAATTGTAACTCATTGCTATTCAGGTACATGGGGTAACCTTATCACCGTTTACAAGCTTGACAACAAAAAAGTGTTCTAAACAAAGGTTACAATATAAAAAGTATTAGACAACGAAAAGCTACGTCCAATCATTGGTGTACATATACTACTCATAACAATATTATATTTTCTAATATAGGGCAATTTTTTTTTGTTAAAGTACAAAAACAGTTAAGGTTAGTTTGGTTGTTTATCTTAGGTTTCATCCCTCGGGGATCAGATGATAGATGTTACTTCATTATGATTATAACGCAGGCAAAGAGATATTAGCTTCTGCAATTAGAGCTCTCTTGTAGGCGATCCTAGATCTTAGGAGAAATCTTAGAAGAAATTAATTTCTCTGTTCAGCTTGTAAGCCAAAAAGTGTTTGAATTACTGTTATAACTTGCACGATATATCAATAGATATGGAACGTTATGAAGGAGATTGTCATTATATTAAGAACAAATTACAAAGATCTACAGAGACGAGAACGCCTGCTAAGTCTTTACCGTCAGTCAGCGTCAAATTTAATGCCGTTGCTACCCCATCCCGGTCTGCGTAAGCCTACTGCTAAACACCATTTTCCTGGAGTGTACAATATCGATGTGACATTTAGGTTCCACCTAGATCAAAAGGCATTTGGTTAAGAATTTGTTCAGATGTCATGATTAAATGAAGGCCTAAATAGGCTGCGTTTTTAAGACTTGCAGTAGGCACAAGTAGGAAATTCGATTACAGGTAGACGGAATGACTGTAAAGTCATAATCTGGTGGGCACTGGGATTCTAAAGACAGGTCGATAATCCTCGCTACACTTAATAAATAAAATATAGGTATTTTATTAATTAAGTATAGCAATGGTTATTGACATTTATTTTAAACTAGTGGAAACCCGTAGCTCCTACCGCGTGGTAAAGCTTTCCTGCAAGTACTCATTTCCCAACAGGAACCTGTTCCTGTGATATAGATTAAAAATAGCCTCTGAGATTTCAGCCACCGGTCACCGAATTTTATAAAAATTGATCCAGCTGTTTGATCAGGTAGAAGTAACAAATCTATGTTTGTTACTCACTGTACAGTCGCCACCGTACGTTTTCACCGGTAACCTACTGAACCCCAGCGTAATATCCAACACCCTAAGGCCCTGAACTTTAAAGTTCCTAATACCCTAAGACCCTATCATATCATACAGTATGTGATAACTAAATACACAAAAAGATATTGCCGGCATGCCTGCACAAAGCGACCTAAGGACTAAAGACAGTAGACGGGATGTCCATGCGGAGAGATAACTCATTGCCACACATTTGCACATACTTACATCATGTAAGTTACATGACTGACTAAAGATGGTTAAAGGTATCTTGGCCACCCACCAACTTCCCCTTTATAATCTTGAATGATATTTTGATGTTCACCTTCATTTGTACTAATTACTGATTTATGATATTTCGGGTCTTATTGCGACATATATTATTAGGTACCATATACTTCCCGACGTTTACCACCACAGGTTCATAAAACCCGAAATATCAAAAATATGAGAGACAATCGCGAAAGTCTAAAACCCTATTAATTACTGATTATATTATTAAACTATCATATTTTATTACATAATTTAGGGCCAAGTCTCGCCAGTCAATCAGCTACGAAAAATTAACTTGACAACTATAACCGTAGAGAAATGCAAGAAAGAGCTAAAAAGAGCCAAATACGTTGTCGATGCGAGTCATCTCTGTACTTTCACTAAAGTTCGTGAAGGAGCTTGTGAGGTAAGTAATCTTGTCCAAATAAAACTGTAGCTATCGAGTGAAGGTTGTACTACTCGCGAGTATAAACAGCTTGGTAGGTGAGGCAAAATTTGTGCTCACTCGGCATGGCGTGACAACGCGCAAACTAGCCAAATCTTATTTTTTTATCAATTTCCAGTTTTCCGGCCACGTCGTAACTACTGATGCGCCAAAATTGCTCCACGTTTTAAAAATAGCATCCATTTTATCCGCAATAGAGAGACCAGAGCGATGTGCATATTTGACTTTAACATTTTCGGATTGAAAACGCTTAAATAAAATTTAGGCTACAGACACAGCAGCTAGCTAAGTCCATAATCACTATTTTTTGCGCGGCTGGCGTTGCAATTTACCTGTTTTAAAGGCAAGTTTGAAAACGTATCGAACTGCTTAACGCAGTGATCGTTTACAGAATATTGAGTTAGCGGGGCTACAAGCGCTTCATTAGATTCACTCATCTTGATAGTAAGAAAAGAAACGAATATCACACATTTTGCAAATTTAAATTTGGAGTATCTTAAATCTATCTAAATTCAAACAGACTTTAATAGTACCAACACCAGCTAGATACACATAATATAGCCAAAAGTTCATATACAATATATACAAAATGGATTTTCCACAACCTAATAAAATATATAGAAAAATCTTTACTTTTATCATAATGAAAATATAAGTATGAAACGTGAAACAAACAATTTGACAATAATTTTCAATATAGTATCATTGTATTAGTTTTGTACATTATTATTATTAGTTAAAAGTAATAAAAGCTTATAAAAATACTGTCTCAGCTTTCTCATAGTTTAATCTCTTAACGCATGCCGCTGTAATGCTGTACACAGCCGTATGAGCCGTGCATGTATTGCAACATAAGTGCAACCTGTGTATTTTACCAAGAAACTTAAAATAAAGCTAGTCTATGTAAAAATAAATGCATATGAAACAAGAAACACTAAACTAGTGTTTCTTGTTTCATATGCATTTATTTTTACCGTATTTATTTTAACGTAAACTTTTTATTTATTTATTATTCAGTCTGCGAATATGGGTACATAAGATGAAAATTAACAATATTAAAGTTCTAGTTCTGAAGCCATATTCCACCATCAGGCATGCAAACAGTGGGTATCCTAGAATTATACTTATTACCAATTTAGTTTATAATGCACGTGATAGGAAGGTACTTACAAAATATGTCAATTAAAAAATTATGTTATTATAAAATAAAATGTCAATAAATAAATTAAACAATACCAAAAATGTCAACGAAGTAAATATTAAAGTTCTAGTTCTGAAGCCATATTCCACCATCAGGCATGCAAACAGTGGGTATCTTAGAATTAACTTATTATGAATTTAATTTATAATGCACGTGATAGGAAGGTACTTACAAAATATGTCAATTACATTAATTATGTTATAAAATAAAATGTCAATTAAAATAAAATAAATTAAACAATACCAAAATGTAAAGTGTCTGGCAGAATGGTCGTTACAAGTGGTAACGTAGTATTTAGTCTAATCTAGAAAGCCATAAGATCTTCTTTAGTCGCTCACAGGTACGCTGCAATGAGCGATGTACTCGTAGATCTAGTATGGTATACAATAGCTTCGAGTCGGAACGACCTTACCACACATGGGAGTCCGTTTTACTGGTACGTTTTTAACGGATACGTCATAAATCTATGCACTGTTCACACATAGGTACCGTATAACGGCGGCATCCACTTATGGCCCACTTATGGCCTCTAGAGAGGGTGCTTGCAGTTTACTTATGAGTCAGTTACGAGATGATGAATCTAAAGTTTTCAATTACTTTCGTATGTCAATGTCTACTTTTGATGAACTTCTTAAACTATTGAAAAGGGATTTAAAAAAGCAAAATACTCGTTGGAGGAAAAGTATCTGCCCAGAAGATAAACTAGCGATCGTTTTAAGGTAAGTACTTTTATTTTTAAAACTCAGACAGATCTAACGTAGCATCACTGTATAGAGATTGTAATGGCGATAGTGCACTATCAGTAGACTGTGGTCTGCTAAAATAGCCCGGGGATTGATAGTGACTAGCACCAGATGTTTGTGTGGCTGACCAGTCAGTTGACTGGCCAACTCTCCTATGTTTAATATTTTGTACTAGGTTTATCACCCCTGACTGGAATTTCAAAGTTTGATCATCATCAAGCAAAGCCAAGGACGGCAAAATACTTTTGAAGAACGATAAATTGCGATCATCCTGCTCAATTTTCTTCGGTTTTATGTGATAGTCAATGTAGGACATCATTTTGGCATCAATTACTTAAGTCAATGTAGGACATCATTTTGGCATTAATTACCAGCAGCAACTACTTTTTTCAAATACAGCATCTGATTATGGTATTTGTAGGGCTTCGTGTTTGAGACAGCGGAACCAGACGTCTTGCAATTATTTTTATCTTTTAGTGTTCTCTCCCAGGCATCTCTCATCTGTCTCCACTTTTTCATAACAAGTTTTCCTATCATCATCATCCGAGCGTCTGTCCCAGTTGCGTCTCGCGACGCCCGGGGTCCGCTTTCCTACATTTTCTCCTCCACTTCGCACGGTCTTCGGCATCCCCTGTAGTGAGACCATTGGCACGCATGTCATCTCTTACGACGTCAAGCCAGCACTTCTTGGGTCTTCCCCTCTTACCGGGATCCGGCGGGGCTGACATGACCAGACATTTGTTACCTACGTAGCCCGGCGGTTGCCGCAAGACGTGACCATACCAACGAAGGCGACACTCTTGCAACTTGTCTGCAATGTCACGGACGTGAAGGCTGCCGCGGATGCGAGAGTTTCTCACGCTGTCCATCCGCGTGACCCCACACATCCACCGCAGCATCTTCATTTCCGTGACACGCAGCTCCTGCTTGTGTCGCTTCAATATCGGCCACGTCTCACTGCCATGTAAAAGGACAGGTCTAATAATGGTTTTGTAGACCTGTCCCTTCAACCGGATCGGCATATTAGGGTCACAAATGACACCGGTCATCTCCCGCCATTTGGCCCACGCGGCAGCAATGCGTGACTTGACATCGCAATCGATGTCACTGGACGTGTGAAAAACAGATCCCAAGTATTTAACCTACTTGATGTGGGATCACGGATGTGGGATCTGTCGAGTTTAGTGCCAAGTACTCGGTCTTCGCCACATTTAGTTTCAGACCGCCGTTCTCAAGCGTCTCCTTCCACGCCTTCACACGTCGCACCAATCTGCCCCTGTCCGCGTCTGCCAGTGCAATATCGTCAGCATACATGAGCAACCATGGAGGCTGCTCATGTGGGTTTCTGATGCTGTCCGACAATTCGTCTAATATTACACTGAACAGAAGCGGACTAAGGACCGAACCCTGGTGTACCCCGACGGTGATGGGGAAGGGTTTCGTGTCGCCAACAGCAGTCCGAACCATTGAATCGGACTCACAGTACATGTCCCGGATAGTGTCAATATAGACCTCTGGAACCCCGTTGGACCGCAGTGCCCACCAGATCATCGCACGAGGAACACAGTCGAAGGCCTTCTGCATGTCTAGAAACAAACAGTGCAGAGGCGTGTTCTTCGACCTGTATTTCTCTGCGACAACCCTCAGGGCAAAAACAGGGTCCGTGGTCCCATAACCAGGGCGGAACCCATATTGAAACCCCGAGAGAGTACACTCCTGCCGGATCCGAGAGTCTATAATCCTCTCGAAGATCTTCATGGTGTGGGACATCACCTTAATATCGCGGTAGCTCCCGCACTCCTGCACTGACCCCTTACCTTTGAAGACTGGAGTAATAATACTCAGTCTCCATTGGTATGGGATCTGCCCGCTGAGGAGTATGCGGTTAAAAAGGTTTACTAAGATGCCCACACCGCGAGGACCCATCGCCTTCCAGGCTTCGATGGGGACTCCATCGGGTCCGACAGCTTTCCGATTCTTCATGCGGCAAAGCGCAGTCAGGACTTCTCCAGGCGTTACCGGTGGCACTAGTCCCTGATTCGGAGGGAGGTCCGGAGGCTGCACCTCTTTGTGCTGTTTATTAAGCAGCTCGTGGAAGTACGAGCGCCATCTCTCCTTTACCGCGAGGTCTTCGCTTAACACGTTGCCCTCAGGGTCTTTTACACAGCGACACTTGGATATATCCTGTGCCGCTTTGACCCTGGAGCGCGCCAGCTTATAGATGAGCTTCTGCCCCTTAGACGATTCCAGCTTATCATACAGAGGTTGTAAGTGGTCACGTCTGGCTCTGGCTACAGCTCTCTTTGTGGCGCGCTTGGCAGCCCTGTACGCGTCGCGGTCTTCAGGAGATCCGGTCGCTTGCCACTTTTTAAAGAGGGCTTTCTTCTCCCTAGTTTCCGTCTGGACTGCGTCGTTCCACCACCAAGTTTCCTTGTCACATTTGCGTCCACCCTTAGACACACCGAGCACCACCTTCGCCGCTCCAAGGATAGCCGCCTGAACTTTGTCCCAGTAATCTTGAACTGGTTCGCCTTCAGTGTCGGTGCACTTGTAACCAACAGCTGAGACGAACTCCTGGGACCTAGTTTCATCAAGCAGCCACCATCTGATGCAGCGCTGGCACCGCTCGATGCGTTTGCCTTTGGGCTTCACGCAGAGGTCCATGACAAGGAGACGGTGTTGTGCAGTACGACTCTCACCGGGTATGACCTTGCAGTTGGCCACCTTGCCGATGTTGTGTCGCCTAGTGAGTAGGAAATCGATCTGAGTTGTACGCCTCCCGCTCTTGTAGGTGATGAGATGTTCGGATTTCTTTTTGAAATACGTGTTCACAATGGCCAGATCGGCAGCCGCACACGTTCTAAGGATAGTTTCTCCTTCAGCGTTGCGGGTGCCGTATCCAAAACCACCATGAACACGCTCAAACTCCTCACACCTCTCACCCACATGACCGTTTAGGTCGCCGCCCAAAACGATTCCCTGTGATAACGGAATGCTCCGAAGCACTCCCTCGAGTTGACCCCAAAACGACATCTTATCGGCGTCGCTACAACCGGCCTGTGGCGCGTAGGCACTTATCAGGTGGGTAATAATCCCATCGATAAGCACCCTCACGGTCATAAGCCGGTCGCTACAGCGTTTCACCTCCAAGATGCCACTCTGCAGCCCCTCGGAGAGCACAACGGCCACCCCGTTCTCCCCACCAGGCGCACCCTTGTAATACAGTTTGTAGCCGTTCTGCAAGGGCCGGGCTCTGTTGCCCTTCCACCGAGTCTCCTGCAGGAACGCCACGTCCACCCTCCGCCTGGAGAGTACTTCGGCCAACTCTACCGCACGCCCAGTCAGCGTGCCAATGTTCCAAGATGCGAAGCGGATTCGGGTTGGGGCTAACTTCTTTAGCCGTGCTGGCCCGACACTCGGCAGCTCTAGCCCACTTGCCACAGGAGTCGGGCGGGGCTGGAGTGTACAATATCGATGTGACATTTAGGTTCCACCTAGATCAAAAGGCATTTGGTTAAGAATTTGTTCAGATGTCATGATTAAATGAAGGCCTAAATAGGCTGCGTTTTTAAGACTTGCAGTAGGCACAAGTAGGAAATTCGATTACAGGTAGACGGAATGACTGTAAAGTCATAATCTGGTGGGCACTGGGATTCTAAAGACAGGTCGATAATCCTCGCTACACTTAATAAATAAAATATAGGTATTTTATTAATTAAGTATAGCAATGGTTATTGACATTTATTTTAAACTAGTGGAAACCCGTAGCTCCTACCGCGTGGTAAAGCTTTCCTGCAAGTACTCATTTCCCAACAGGAACCTGTTCCTGTGATATAGATTAAAAATAGCCTCTGAGATTTCAGCCACCGGTCACCGAATTTTATAAAAATTGATCCAGCTGTTTGATCAGGTAGAAGTAACAAATCTATGTTTGTTACTCACTGTACAGTCGCCACCGTACGTTTTCACCGGTAACCTACTGAACCCCAGCGTAATATCCAACACCCTAAGGCCCTGAACTTTAAAGTTCCTAATACCCTAAGACCCTATCATATCATACAGTATGTGATAACTAAATACACAAAAAGATATTGCCGGCATGCCTGCACAAAGCGACCTAAGGACTAAAGACAGTAGACGGGATGTCCATGCGGAGAGATAACTCATTGCCACACATTTGCACATACTTACATCATGTAAGTTACATGACTGACTAAAGATGGTTAAAGGTATCTTGGCCACCCACCAACTTCCCCTTTATAATCTTGAATGATATTTTGATGTTCACCTTCATTTGTACTAATTACTGATTTATGATATTTCGGGTCTTATTGCGACATATATTATTAGGTACCATATACTTCCCGACGTTTACCACCACAGGTTCATAAAACCCGAAATATCAAAAATATGAGAGACAATCGCGAAAGTCTAAAACCCTATTAATTACTGATTATATTATTAAACTATCATATTTTATTACATAATTTAGGGCCAAGTCTCGCCAGTCAATCAGCTACGAAAAATTAACTTGACAACTATAACCGTAGAGAAATGCAAGAAAGAGCTAAAAAGAGCCAAATACGTTGTCGATGCGAGTCATCTCTGTACTTTCACTAAAGTTCGTGAAGGAGCTTGTGAGGTAAGTAATCTTGTCCAAATAAAACTGTAGCTATCGAGTGAAGGTTGTACTACTCGCGAGTATAAACAGCTTGGTAGGTGAGGCAAAATTTGTGCTCACTCGGCATGGCGTGACAACGCGCAAACTAGCCAAATCTTATTTTTTTATCAATTTCCAGTTTTCCGGCCACGTCGTAACTACTGATGCGCCAAAATTGCTCCACGTTTTAAAAATAGCATCCATTTTATCCGCAATAGAGAGACCAGAGCGATGTGCATATTTGACTTTAACATTTTCGGATTGAAAACGCTTAAATAAAATTTAGGCTACAGACACAGCAGCTAGCTAAGTCCATAATCACTATTTTTTGCGCGGCTGGCGTTGCAATTTACCTGTTTTAAAGGCAAGTTTGAAAACGTATCGAACTGCTTAACGCAGTGATCGTTTACAGAATATTGAGTTAGCGGGGCTACAAGCGCTTCATTAGATTCACTCATCTTGATAGTAAGAAAAGAAACGAATATCACACATTTTGCAAATTTAAATTTGGAGTATCTTAAATCTATCTAAATTCAAACAGACTTTAATAGTACCAACACCAGCTAGATACACATAATATAGCCAAAAGTTCATATACAATATATACAAAATGGATTTTCCACAACCTAATAAAATATATAGAAAAATCTTTACTTTTATCATAATGAAAATATAAGTATGAAACGTGAAACAAACAATTTGACAATAATTTTCAATATAGTATCATTGTATTAGTTTTGTACATTATTATTATTAGTTAAAAGTAATAAAAGCTTATAAAAATACTGTCTCAGCTTTCTCATAGTTTAATCTCTTAACGCATGCCGCTGTAATGCTGTACACAGCCGTATGAGCCGTGCATGTATTGCAACATAAGTGCAACCTGTGTATTTTACCAAGAAACTTAAAATAAAGCTAGTCTATGTAAAAATAAATGCATATGAAACAAGAAACACTAAACTAGTGTTTCTTGTTTCATATGCATTTATTTTTACCGTATTTATTTTAACGTAAACTTTTTATTTATTTATTATTCAGTCTGCGAATATGGGTACATAAGATGAAAATTAACAATATTAAAGTTCTAGTTCTGAAGCCATATTCCACCATCAGGCATGCAAACAGTGGGTATCCTAGAATTATACTTATTACCAATTTAGTTTATAATGCACGTGATAGGAAGGTACTTACAAAATATGTCAATTAAAAAATTATGTTATTATAAAATAAAATGTCAATAAATAAATTAAACAATACCAAAAATGTCAACGAAGTAAATATTAAAGTTCTAGTTCTGAAGCCATATTCCACCATCAGGCATGCAAACAGTGGGTATCTTAGAATTAACTTATTATGAATTTAATTTATAATGCACGTGATAGGAAGGTACTTACAAAATATGTCAATTACATTAATTATGTTATAAAATAAAATGTCAATTAAAATAAAATAAATTAAACAATACCAAAATGTAAAGTGTCTGGCAGAATGGTCGTTACAAGTGGTAACGTAGTATTTAGTCTAATCTAGAAAGCCATAAGATCTTCTTTAGTCGCTCACAGGTACGCTGCAATGAGCGATGTACTCGTAGATCTAGTATGGTATACAATAGCTTCGAGTCGGAACGACCTTACCACACATGGGAGTCCGTTTTACTGGTACGTTTTTAACGGATACGTCATAAATCTATGCACTGTTCACACATAGGTACCGTATAACGGCGGCATCCACTTATGGCCCACTTATGGCCTCTAGAGAGGGTGCTTGCAGTTTACTTATGAGTCAGTTACGAGATGATGAATCTAAAGTTTTCAATTACTTTCGTATGTCAATGTCTACTTTTGATGAACTTCTTAAACTATTGAAAAGGGATTTAAAAAAGCAAAATACTCGTTGGAGGAAAAGTATCTGCCCAGAAGATAAACTAGCGATCGTTTTAAGGTAAGTACTTTTATTTTTAAAACTCAGACAGATCTAACGTAGCATCACTGTATAGAGATTGTAATGGCGATAGTGCACTATCAGTAGACTGTGGTCTGCTAAAATAGCCCGGGGATTGATAGTGACTAGCACCAGATGTTTGTGTGGCTGACCAGTCAGTTGACTGGCCAACTCTCCTATGTTTAATATTTTGTACTAGGTTTATCACCCCTGACTGGAATTTCAAAGTTTGATCATCATCAAGCAAAGCCAAGGACGGCAAAATACTTTTGAAGAACGATAAATTGCGATCATCCTGCTCAATTTTCTTCGGTTTTATGTGATAGTCAATGTAGGACATCATTTTGGCATCAATTACTTAAGTCAATGTAGGACATCATTTTGGCATTAATTACCAGCAGCAACTACTTTTTTCAAATACAGCATCTGATTATGGTATTTGTAGGGCTTCGTGTTTGAGACAGCGGAACCAGACGTCTTGCAATTATTTTTATCTTTTAGTGTTCTCTCCCAGGCATCTCTCATCTGTCTCCACTTTTTCATAACAAGTTTTCCTATCATCATCATCCGAGCGTCTGTCCCAGTTGCGTCTCGCGACGCCCGGGGTCCGCTTTCCTACATTTTCTCCTCCACTTCGCACGGTCTTCGGCATCCCCTGTAGTGAGACCATTGGCACGCATGTCATCTCTTACGACGTCAAGCCAGCACTTCTTGGGTCTTCCCCTCTTACCGGGATCCGGCGGGGCTGACATGACCAGACATTTGTTACCTACGTAGCCCGGCGGTTGCCGCAAGACGTGACCATACCAACGAAGGCGACACTCTTGCAACTTGTCTGCAATGTCACGGACGTGAAGGCTGCCGCGGATGCGAGAGTTTCTCACGCTGTCCATCCGCGTGACCCCACACATCCACCGCAGCATCTTCATTTCCGTGACACGCAGCTCCTGCTTGTGTCGCTTCAATATCGGCCACGTCTCACTGCCATGTAAAAGGACAGGTCTAATAATGGTTTTGTAGACCTGTCCCTTCAACCGGATCGGCATATTAGGGTCACAAATGACACCGGTCATCTCCCGCCATTTGGCCCACGCGGCAGCAATGCGTGACTTGACATCGCAATCGATGTCACTGGACGTGTGAAAAACAGATCCCAAGTATTTAACCTACTTGATGTGGGATCACGGATGTGGGATCTGTCGAGTTTAGTGCCAAGTACTCGGTCTTCGCCACATTTAGTTTCAGACCGCCGTTCTCAAGCGTCTCCTTCCACGCCTTCACACGTCGCACCAATCTGCCCCTGTCCGCGTCTGCCAGTGCAATATCGTCAGCATACATGAGCAACCATGGAGGCTGCTCATGTGGGTTTCTGATGCTGTCCGACAATTCGTCTAATATTACACTGAACAGAAGCGGACTAAGGACCGAACCCTGGTGTACCCCGACGGTGATGGGGAAGGGTTTCGTGTCGCCAACAGCAGTCCGAACCATTGAATCGGACTCACAGTACATGTCCCGGATAGTGTCAATATAGACCTCTGGAACCCCGTTGGACCGCAGTGCCCACCAGATCATCGCACGAGGAACACAGTCGAAGGCCTTCTGCATGTCTAGAAACAAACAGTGCAGAGGCGTGTTCTTCGACCTGTATTTCTCTGCGACAACCCTCAGGGCAAAAACAGGGTCCGTGGTCCCATAACCAGGGCGGAACCCATATTGAAACCCCGAGACAGTACACTCCTGCCGGATCCGAGAGTCTATAATCCTCTCGAAGATCTTCATGGTGTGGGACATCACCTTAATATCGCGGTAGCTCCCGCACTCCTGCACTGACCCCTTACCTTTGAAGACTGGAGTAATAATACTCAGTCTCCATTGGTATGGGATCTGCCCGCTGAGGAGTATGCGGTTAAAAAGGTTT
The DNA here is from genome assembly GCA_948477245.1 of Thumatha senex. Classification (NCBI taxonomy): domain Eukaryota; kingdom Metazoa; phylum Arthropoda; class Insecta; order Lepidoptera; family Erebidae; genus Thumatha; species Thumatha senex. The sequence continues at coordinate 6,983,846 of OX419726.1, read as the reverse complement.
ACTAAGATGCCCACACCGCGAGGACCCATCGCCTTCCAGGCTTCGATGGGGACTCCATCGGGTCCGACAGCTTTCCGATTCTTCATGCGTCAAAGCGCAGTCAGGACTTCTCCAGGCGTTACCGGTGGCACTAGTCCCTGATTCGGAGGGAGGTCCGGAGGCTGCACCTCTTTGTGCTGTTTATTAAGCAGCTCGTGGAAGTACGAGCGCCATCTCTCCTTTACCGCGAGGTCTTCGCTTAACACGTTGCCCTCAGGGTCTTTTACACAGCGACACTTGGATATATCCTGTGCCGCTTTGACCCTGGAGCGCGCCAGCTTATAGATGAGCTTCTGCCCCTTAGACGATTCCAGCTTATCATACAGAGGTTGTAAGTGGTCACGTCTGGCTCTGGCTACAGCTCTCTTTGTGGCGCGCTTGGCAGCCCTGTACGCGTCGCGGTCTTCAGGAGATCCGGTCGCTTGCCACTTTTTAAAGAGGGCTTTCTTCTCCCTAGTTTCCGTCTGGACTGCGTCGTTCCACCACCAAGTTTCCTTGTCACATTTGCGTCCACCCTTAGACACACCGAGCACCACCTTCGCCGCTCCAAGGATAGCCGCCTGAACTTTGTCCCAGTAATCTTGAACTGGTTCGCCTTCAGTGTCGGTGCACTTGTAACCAACAGCTGAGACGAACTCCTGGGACCTAGTTTCATCAAGCAGCCACCATCTGATGCAGCGCTGGCACCGCTCGATGCGTTTGCCTTTGGGCTTCACGCAGAGGTCCATGACAAGGAGACGGTGTTGTGCAGTACGACTCTCACCGGGTATGACCTTGCAGTTGGCCACCTTGCCGATGTTGTGTCGCCTAGTGAGTAGGAAATCGATCTGAGTTGTACGCCTCCCGCTCTTGTAGGTGATGAGATGTTCGGATTTCTTTTTGAAATACGTGTTCACAATGGCCAGATCGGCAGCCGCACACGTTCTAAGGATAGTTTCTCCTTCAGCGTTGCGGGTGCCGTATCCAAAACCACCATGAACACGCTCAAACTCCTCACACCTCTCACCCACATGACCGTTTAGGTCGCCGCCCAAAACGATTCCCTGTGATAACGGAATGCTCCGAAGCACTCCCTCGAGTTGACCCCAAAACGACATCTTATCGGCGTCGCTACAACCGGCCTGTGGCGCGTAGGCACTTATCAGGTGGGTAATAATCCCATCGATAAGCACCCTCACGGTCATAAGCCGGTCGCTACAGCGTTTCACCTCCAAGATGCCACTCTGCAGCCCCTCGGAGAGCACAACGGCCACCCCGTTCTCCCCACCAGGCGCACCCTTGTAATACAGTTTGTAGCCGTTCTGCAAGGGCCGGGCTCTGTTGCCCTTCCACCGAGTCTCCTGCAGGAACGCCACGTCCACCCTCCGCCTGGAGAGTACTTCGGCCAACTCTACCGCACGCCCAGTCAGCGTGCCAATGTTCCAAGATGCGAAGCGGATTCGGGTTGGGGCTAACTTCTTTAGCCGTGCTGGCCCGACACTCGGCAGCTCTAGCCCACTTGCCACAGGAGTCGGGCGGGGCTCCTGCGCGCCGTTTTGCGGCGGCGCCCTATCCCTAGCTACATTCCGATTGTACATTTCCATTTAGTTTTGGCGGGTGGCTTTTATGGGAGCGGCGCCCTCAGACCTCCCAACCCCAGAGGGGAAAGCCAGTGCCAGAGCCTCGTCCTTTAGTCAGCAGGTGCACGCACTAGCACGGGAGGTTGACTTGGGCCCCGAAGATCTTGGTGGGGCCCCTTACACCCAACACAACAACCCTTACAAGTTTTCCTAATTACTAAGTAAACGGTTGTACTCACGTGTATAATTCGGGATCGCCCGACTAGTTTCGGACCTAATGGAGGTCTTTTTCCTCTGTACTAGCGACAGAAAAATACTTCGTTCCGCGTAAAGTACGCGAGGCTATCGAAATTAACCGTCGTCCGAACTTGAACAGGGACTCTGGTTGGGTATTGCCCCCTGCCTGGAGACCGGCTTTGAAACTTGCTCCCTATAATAACACTCCAAACTTGGAATGTGAGACTACAAGTTCAGTGTGTGCGGTTCCTCCAACGCCGTTAGTTAACAACACAGCAAGTATCACATCTACGACTCAGGACGAGGCACTGCACCAGGCGCATACACTGTCACAGCGTGCCCTTCGCCAGAGAGGTCGCTGGCAACGCAGTACCAGCGCAGCTTCCGACGTGGCTTTACGCTTCTCTTGAAAAAGGACCTCCATTAGGTCCGAAACTAGTCGGGCGGTCCCGAAATATACACGTGAGTACAACCGTTTACTTAGTAATAAGTAACATTTCCTTGTCTATTAACTTTTCCAACTCCTTGGTTGACATGGTTGATCAGTGATTATAATAATTATTACACACAATGCACACGCGCGTTCTCTAGTAATGTACAATAGAAAATGTAAGTCAAACAAAACCTGTCGTATCACTCCCTCTCCTACACCCCGCACACACCTCCCGCCACGCACACACCTCCCGCCACGCACACAGTATCTATCCGTTAAAATTCTACGTATATCCGTATATTTTTACTATTCCGTCGTCCAGTATTCGATGACAAAACGTAATGTAATTTTATTACGGACCGATATTTTTTACTGTATACAGAATACTGTGCCATGTGTGAAGTCGCTCATACAACTACATACGCCATTGACGAAAAAAAAACGTACTCAATAAAACAGAACAGTAAAACGGAGACATGTGTGAACGGGCCGTTAGTCATGTATATTCATTAGGGTGTACCTTATACGATTGACGAAGAATATTTATTGTGCGAAAGTATAGGGTAGAAGAAGTCAGGGTAGGCCGAGACTTACATATGAAACCACGTGAGCAGATTGCTCAAAAACGGTAAGGTCAAAAGTACTCGTATACCCAGCGTGTATGAAGAGATTGATGAATCTTGAAGAAGCGAAAGAAGTATGTATGGATCGCGAAGCCTGGCGATCTGTCCTCTCTGACTACCCTGTGAGGGATACAGCGTGAAGATAGTTTAATGTAATTTTTTTTGCGTATTTCAGAATGCATACCCTCTAATATTTTTTATTATACTATTCCTTATTTGAATGTAAAGTTTTAACTTTCTAAGGCCCACTTGCGTGAATACTGGGGTTAAATAAATAATTATAGAGTTAGTTAACTCGGAATTAAGTAAATAACTTTAAACCCTAATGATGTCTTGCACTATACAATAATATCATCGGGTTAACTAACCCAGTGTGTTATGTCACTCTATGTCATCCAACCAAATATTAATGATTGAACTAAGAATTAAACAGGTATGTCTATCTCTTTTACACTACAGTTTGCCACATAAGACTTTTTCTTACACGAATGAATGTAACATGACAGCCGAGTACATTTTATTTTTTTCGTTTATGTGTGCGCGGCGTGTCATTTTGAGGAGTCCGTGTCACCCATGTGTCACGTGCCACTTCATTGTCTGTCAGCTGCTAACCCAACGTTTGACGAATTAACCCACAGAAGCCGGTGAGTTAAAATTTTAGCGATTTATCCCTAGGTATACCCTTAACTTGGGGTCATGCGACAAATTAATGATTTAACTCGGGGTTAGTCTATACCACCGAGTTATACACATTAACCCAAGATTGCGCAAGTGGGCCTAAGTTAACTTTAACCCGTGCCGACCGGGTCTGAAAGTTTAATGTAGAGAGTAGTTTTAGCACATATCAATATGCCACTAAATCGGCACGAGTATGCATTCTTACTGAAGGTAAATATTGTTTAAAAAGCAAATTTTACGTCTTCGGGTTATTTATTAGAATTTAGGTTCATTACTAAGGATGTTTTCTTTTCAGGGTATCTAATTTACAGTCTAATTTACAAATTAATGATTTAACTCGGGGTTAGTCTATACCACCGAGTTATACACATTAACCCAAGATCGCGCAAGTGGGCCTAAGTTAACTTTAACCCGTGCCGACCGGGTCTGAAAGTTTAATGTAGAGAGTAGTTTTAGCACATATCAATATTGCACTAAATCGGCACGAGTATGCATTCTTACTGAAGGTAAATATTGTTTAAAAAGCAAATTTTACGTCTTCGGGTTATTTATTAGAATTTAGGTTCATTACTAAGGATAGTTTCTTTTCAGGGTATCTAATTTACAGTCTGGATACATTTCATATGGTCTTAAACACATCGGAATAAGAAGTGCTTTTATTCCTCTTCTGCGGTAATTTTACCGTGAAAGGGATTAGCTCAACAGTTCTTTCAGCTGTATCAGTCACCGCTTTTAAGTCAATAATATTTTTGTAGATTCGTTTTCATGCCACTAATATTGATTTTGTTAAAAGGAAATTGGCATGAATATGACTGCCTCGGTGGCGCAGTGATAGTGTATGCAACTGCCGTGACTTAGGTCCAGGGTTCGATTCCCGGGTCGGAAAAAATATTTGTGTGATCAACAAATGTTTGTTTCGGAGTTTGGGTGTTTGCTATGTATAATATGTATGTATTTAGAAATATATAAGTATGTTTATCCGTCGTCTAGATAACATAACACGAGCTAATATTAGCCTACTTAGGGGTAGAGGCCGCTGTGTAAAAAAAAAATGGAAAAAAAATGGCTAAATAAAAATCAAGACAGTAAAATTTTACTTTAGTAGACTCTCCCATTGATTTCCATAAACAACTAACAACAAGAAGAATTAACATAATAAATGATTTCTTAATTATTTAAAATAAAAAAGAACATATTCTGACTCATCATTTTAAAACACATCTTCCTTAGGTCTCTTTCTAAGTTGACTGTAATTGCCGCTTTACTTTCGTCGTCAATATCATCGTTAAATATAGTGTTGTAATTGTTAAAAAAACGCTATCAGCCCGTTAATAGTCACATCAGATGTTGTTTCACAAAATCAGTGCATGTAAATAATATTAGGGTTAATGTTCTGGGGCATCCGGTAATAGACAATTAGGTAGGGACCGTGTGATTTTAGCCGGTACGAGTCCGGCATGACATCCGAGGGGATTTCCACACGTTAAAAAAATGTGTTAAAGTTCTACCAGGAGTCTCTGAATTTAATGTACAGTGGAATATTGGTTTCATTCGTAAAGCGCGTTTGAAATTGTTCTAGCACGGTCTTTTTTGGATGAACTTTCCAGTTTTAGTACTGCTATTAATTGTTCCTTTTCTCCAAATGATATTAAGATCGGCAAGGGTATCCAACTTTCTGATGGCTGCTGTTCGGACTACATGATCATAAATGCTGGGATCCCGCAGGGCTCAGTGTACCCACTCTGTTTTTGCTGCATATTAATAATATGCTGTTCATTGACGGCATTCATTGCTATGCATATGTAATAACACGGGTCGCTCCAATACCCGCTCAGCAGAGGAAGTAAGTCGTGTACGACTTGTATCTACTCGATATCGAGACTACTCTCGCAAGAGTGTCCGATTGGTTTAGACAAAATCTTATCCAATTTAATAAGCTAAGACTCAAGTTTGTGCATTTACCGCTAAAAATGCTCCATTTACTGTAGCGCCCCATTTCCAGGGCACACCTCTCTCCATTTCCAATAGTATTGGGATCCTTGGTGATGAGATTTCTAGTGACGTCCAATACCGTAGCTGTTTAGAAGATAAGGCGAAGCTGGCATACTAAAAGGTCGTAGTGCTAAACAGAGCTCGGCAGTACTTTACTGCGGGCAAAAACTGCTTCTCTATAAGTCACAGGTGCGGCTGCTGTCCCCTTTGGACTGGTTTACTGAATACCGGCTTCGACATTTAAATTTAGTAGATGGGCGTGCTATGAGGAGTGTCAACGATCCTTTCCTCAGGCGGTGCTGGACTGTGCGGACAGGACTGTGCGTCCTTATGTGTGTTCTACTTGTAGTAATTGTTCGACATGACGCCCACGGGTACCTTCTATCATCGCATCTTCTTTCATGATCTCCCTGTCTGGGTTTTACAGAACGTCCAAAGTATGTGGTTCTTCAAAATGGGTATTAGAAGGTTTTTAAAGGGTCGGCTGCGCGAGTACTGCACCTCCGGTATTGCAAATGCAAACGTTCATAGGCTATAGTGACCTCTTTCCATAAGAATGGGCCCTTGCTTGTCTGCCACCTCAGTGGCATTAAAAATACCTTCTTTAGTGCTTCTTACTTACTTCCACTGCCATCTTCGCAATATAAAATAGTAACGTTAAATTACCCAACAAGTAGTTTAGTAAGTAAGTAAGTAACACATAGACAGAGTACAGCACCTGTAATGAGGCATGTATAAAATTGTTTACGCGCAAGTCGGCACGTATTGTTGTGCACATAATGAGGTAAAATTTTATTTTTTACTGTTTTAGTGTCAAATGAACATAATTAGAACCTATGCGTTAGAAAATAATCACTTCGAAAAATAAGGGACATCCTAATATTCATGTATACACTGCACGCGGCCTTATTTAACTTACATTTAATGCTTTCAGGGTGATTCTGGAGGGCCTCTAGTTGAAGGGAATTTTCTCGTTGGAATCGTCTCGTGGGGATCACCTTGTGCCGTGGGCTTTCCTGACGTGTATACAAGCGTGATGCACTACAAAAACTGGATTACAAGTAAAATGCAAAAGTGAATTTAGGAAAAACGATCATAACTTACCAGTTGTGAAGTACTTGCTTATAATAATAATTATAATGATGTAATACCTACATGTCTTATCTACCATCAAAGTACCAATAATAACATGTTATTTTAATTCTAAAGTGAGTGTGTTAACAGTTAAGAAATGACATTGAAAAATATATAATAAAATTATATACTTTCTATCAGAAAAAGTGTGACTTCCCTCTTTATAAGTAAACATTATTTAATAAGTAAGCATGGATTAGTGTAAGGAAAAACTATAATTAACTATCATAATAAAAATATCTTAATAATTGTAAACTAATACTACTAACCTAAACTAACTAAACTACTAACCAGGCAAAAATTGTTAAAAACAAATGGGAAATAAAAAAAGCTTTAATATCATTTGTCTCTTCTACTCGGGTATCTTCTTTTTAAGCTATCGCATAGCTTCTATGGCGGGCTATGAGCGCGGTAACCGAATCAAAAAATTCCGTAACGAAAATAAAACCTGACACCCCCCAATCCCCCTACCATGTAACTCAGCCGAGCTTGTGAGTGTGTGTGAGTGAGCGAGTGTGTGTGAGTATGTGTGAGTGTGTGTGTGTATGAGTGCGTGAGTGAGTGTATGTATGAGTGTATGTGAGTTTGTGAGTGCGTGAGTGAGTGTGTGTGAGTGCGAGTGTGTGTGAGTGTGTGAATGTGTGTGAGAGTGTGTGTGAGAGTAAGTGAGTGTGAGTGTGAGGGCGAGGGTGAGAATGAGGTGCGTGAGGGCGTGAGTGCGTGAGTGAGGGCGCGTGCGTGTTGTTATTATTATTTAACTATTTAAATTATTTCATTTTAATCTGTTTATTTTTCCATAGTTAGCATTTTTTTTTCATTTTTTTTTTACCATTAATATAAGAAATAATATTTTTCCTTATTTTATATGTATATAGACTATATATAGTCCGCCTTATATAGAAGAACGGAATATAGAATAATGGACCATCTCCAATGGGAGCTAAACTATTGTACAATATGCTAAGTGCTATTGAATTGTAGTTTAAATGTACTGGGTGACTTGAGCTACGGATAAAAACTGCGTCTACCATTTTAATATTTTATCCTCAAAATATTGGCAGACTGTGACTTGCCAACTCATTAGATGGGCCCCCATATACCATAGGCATGACAAGCCTGTAAGGCGACATGGGGCAACACCGGTGTGAGTGGCTAGGGGTGTCGAGCGGTGCGGCGCCGGTTTCACCATCGCGAGTCAGACCCGGAGGGGGCTTCCCAGTAGTTATGGCCTTGAAAACTGATAACCGGTGCAAGAAGGGCAACAAAACTCTAAGGAATCAGGACCAATGTGTAGCGACTCATATTCAGCTCGCTACAAGCTGCCTTGCGGATGTGTGCGTTTTATTAACTTTCCGATACATTTTTGTTGATATCAGAAAGTGGATAACTCAAAAAGCGAATCTACCGTGCCCTGATAGGGCTGCGTTAATCCTATAAAAAGATAACGAATGTCCTCGAGGAGTTATTATTATTATTATCTCCTTTATTTATGAACACAACATTTAAATTACTTTTTTAAATATATTTACCAAGTAGCCAAGATACCGAGGCGTTAAAGTCAATATCAGGCCTGTTCAAGGCCTGATAAAAACGACCATGCAACTCCTTACTATCATACCTCCTTGCGGTTAGTAACACCAAGTACAATAGGTTTATGCCAATTCTCCTTAGCCAACGAGAGCGGGGTACGTCCATTATCCACTGCGACCACATCGCGATGCAACCTCGTGTCAGCATTGAGAAAATATTCTCTGAGGTTGCATATCTCACGGTTATGGAGGGTCTTGACATTTTAAAGGCCCCGACATCCGCACTTCTGAGGGATATACAACCTCATTACATACATAGTTACCCGCGATCAGTGGCGGCTGCTGGGTTATCAAACTGGTGGTGCACTTTACTTGCTCACTTAGTATGATTGGAAATAGTAACAAAACTTTAATTTACCTACATTAAATATGTTAAGTTATTGTTTATCATTTTTTATACATTAAATTAAATCAATGCGATGACATTTTTCAGATTCGAAATATAGCCTTCGAGACTCCTTTCGGGTAATGTTTGTATAAATTTGTTATTGACATGTTTTGTTATTATCTTTAGTATAAATCAATGTTTATTCTCATTTTCACTCACACAACACACTGTAGACACAGTATAAAATAAAACCAAAACGAAAATAAAAAGACAATTAGGTACTTATTAAGTGTACACAAACAATAATTTACGCATCACAGGCGAATCTCGTCAACTACGAGTAACGAGTATTCGAGTGCTCTCGGTAATCTTCGCCAATCTTCGGGAGAACAGGCTCATTACTCGGTACATTTCTATGAACTATGTTTTGTTTCACGCGTCAGGCGTTGAAGCTCTCGTCTCATACAAGTTCTATTAGCGGTTCCCGAGCACTCGCCGGAGCGCACGAGAATTTTACTTCACAGGGAAAATAAGTCATAATAGCAAAGCGCAAAGCGCTTAAATTGTTTCGGACATTTTATTACTTTCATTTATGTTTAAAAAAATATAAATTACGAGGGTGGGTCAATAAGTCCGTGACTTTTTGAACTTCTGACCTCTTTACTGAAAAAGAAACACTGCTCCTGTCAACAGGCATCTGTTAGTCGACTCCTGCAAAATTTGAACTTACTGCGTCAATTAGTTTGTGTTTGGCAGCTATTTTTATCAGACTACCCAGCAATTTGAGAAGAAAATGGAAAAAAGTGAATTTCGTGTGCTTATTAAGCATTATTTTTTGCGAAAAAAAACCATTACCGAAACCAAGGCTAAGCTTGATAAATACTATGGGGACTCTGCACCATCGATTTCAATGGTGAAAAAGTGGTTTACTGAGTTTCGTTGTGGCCGTACAAGCACTGAAGATGCCGAACGTCCTGGACGCCCAGTTGAGGTGTCTACACCCGAAACAATCGAAAAAATTCACGATATGGTTTTGGCCGACCGAAGATTGAAAGTGCGAGATATTGTGGAAGCCATAGGGATCTCGCATGGTTCAGTGGTTTCAATTTTGAATGATCACTTGGGCATGAGAAAGCTTTCCGTTTTGTAACCGTGAACGAAACGTGGATCCACCACAACACACCAGAGACCAAACAACAGTCAAAACAGTGGGTCTCTAAGGGTGAATCGGCGCCAAAGAAGGCCAAAGTGGGTTTGTCAGCCAATAAAGTCATGGCGACTGTTTTTTGGGATGCACGCGGGATAATCCACATTGACTACCTTCAAAAAGGAAGAACAATCAATGGAGAATATTATGCCAACTTATTGGGCCGATTCAAATACGATTTAAAAAAAAATCGCCCTCATTTGGCCAAGAAAAAAGTTCTTTTCCACCAAGACAATGCAAGGGTGCACACATCTGCAGTTGCCATGGCAAAATCCATTGGGCTATGAATTGCTCCCTCATCCGCCCTATTCTCCAGATTTGGCTCCGAGTGACTACTTCTTGTTTCCAAACCTGAAGAAATGGCTTGGCGGAAAAAGATTTGACTCGAATGATGAAATCATCTCACAAACAAAGACCTATTTTGAAGACCTCGACAAATCTTATTTTTTGGAAGGGATAAAAAAACTGGAGAAGCGGTGGACAAAGTGTATAGAGCTCAAGGGAGACTACGTTGAAAAATAAGATGATTTTTTAATCAAAAAAACTGTGTTTTATTCAAAAAGTCACGGACTTATTGACCCGCCCTCGTATTATAAAAAAGTAATTTAAAAATAAAGAAGAAGTAATGTTTTTAATTTTTTTTTCTTTTGATATGGTGATTCAGCGCACGAGCGCACTTAAGGTACAGCCGCCACTGCCCGCGATATGCGCATGCGAACGGTTCAAGTATGGCTAATTCCGCGACGGTGTCTGTGAAAAGTGTAAATACGCTAAAATGTTCGAGTTGTAACATTGTAATAAATGAACTGTTGTCATTTATACAGAATAATATATCAGTGATAGACAATGAGAGTTTAATAAGGATCTGTGTATCGGCCTTTACTGAAGAGGAGGTAGTGTGCAAAAGATTTGCTATATAATTCTGTTATAGGTCATCTGAAGAAAGTATCCAGGTGAAAAGAAGGCAAAAAGCAGAGAGATTTGGAAGATGTGATTTGTGTTTTTAAAGTTACAGAACCGGACTTAATACCAATATTTGTGGCGCGTGACTTGCAAAAATTACCGCCCGTTATATTTGATCATGTCGATGTCACTAAATTTATTTATAGATTTATAGAATAGATTATGCGGACTGAGATAAATGAAATAAAAGGCAGCTATGTAACTGTGAATCAATTACATGAGTTAAAATCTGATTTTGCAGCGATCAGACCCCCATCATCGTTCTTGCAGGAAAATATAAATACGAGAAAAAGAGGAGGGTATTTGCTTGATAGTGGGTCAGTCGGTTTATCGCCGGCGGGAATCAACGCAACAGGACCCAGTACAGAGCGCATTGAGTCACCAAAGTATCGCTCTCGTGCTAACGCTCAGAGTGATTTAGAAAAGAGAAGCGAGTGCGCAGTAATTAACTCAACGCTACTAGAAAATGATAATGAGTTGTATACTGACATGACAAAAATTGCGGCCTTTCATGCATTGGAAACCAAAAATCACACTATGGCGAATATTGCTAATTATGGTGAATGGAAGGACAAAAGGGTTCATACGGATGAGTGGATAACAGTGCAAAAAGGGTATAGAAATCGGTTTGCCGGAAGAACAGGGAAAGCGGCATCGGACCTATCAGAGAAGTTCAAAACAGCGGAAATTAAAATACCCGTGTTTATCTCTGATGTAAACAAATAGACTGATGATGATGAAGAGGATATTTGTCAATACATCAAAAACAAAACTTCAGAAGTTTTTACTAGAGAAAATAAAAATGAATAAAGAACGGCCGTATAATGCTTATAAAATACTTGTAAACAAAAACAAATTTGAAATGTTTTTGGATGACCAAACTTGGCCTGACGGTATCACATTTCGGAGGATTTATAGATGATGACTTTTTAGATATGATGATGGTACAAACTAGTCTATATGCAGCGCAAATTGGTTCGAACGTTGGTAGACTTGCTAGATGGAAAGACGTGGATCGGAATTTGATGAAAAAAATTCTAGGAATTATTCTTTACACCGGTATTGTTGTGAAGCCGACCCTGGAATGTTATTGGAAAAAAGATCCAATTTATTACCATCCACTCATGCACAAATTTGGCATGTCCTATAATACATTTCCTCTGATGCTTAGATGCTGGCATTTTGCTGATAACACAGCCCCACGAGTTTCAAATAATAGATTATACAAGGTACAGCCCCTTGTTGATAAAATCGTAAACAACTCTCAACAACTGCTTACTCCTGGTGATTGTGTTATAATTGATGAGTCGATGGTACCCTTCAAAGGTCGTCTTCTTTTTCGACAATATAATCCATCCAAAACTAATAAATATGGAATAAAAAGTTATAATTTTTTATTAATTTTTTTCGGCCCTTTAAACCCACCCCAGTTCCGTGCTTCGGAAGGCACGTTAAGCCGTTGGTCCCGGTTGCCAATAAAATGACAGTCGTTAAGCCAAGTTAGAGGCCCTATGGGCGGCTTAAAAAATTTCAACAGCAGGTCGATGCAGCCTGCGCCTGTCTATTTCAACACGGCAATGGGCTAACCACCTGTTACGTGGGACAGAAATGCATACGGTGAAACGTGGGCGTTAAATATGCCTCTACCTACCCCTTCAGGTATAAAGGCGTGACAATATGTATGTATGTATGTAAAAATTTACAAGTTATGTACTGTAGATGGCTATACTTGGAAGTATGAGATATATCGCGGCGCCGACGAATAATAGAGAATTTGGATAAGCCTGGAAGTATCGTCGTGAAATTATGTCAAAATTTACTTAGTGCTGGTCGTTTGATTGCCGCAGACAATTTTTATACTAGTTTTCCTCTAGCGACATATCTTTTAAATAAACAAACTGATCTTTGTGGCACTCTAAGAAAAAATAGAAAACATCTATCGGATGTACCGCTGTAGTTTTTTTGCTTTCACATAAGCAAAAAAACTACAGCGGGGTGAAATTATTGCCAGCCAAAAAGAAAATGTTACCGTCACCAAGTGGAAGGATAAAAAAGATGTCCTCATGATCTCTACCTTTCATTCTAATGAAATGTGTACGACTGGACAAAGAATTCCTAAACCAAAACTCAAAGTAGTTTTAGAATATAATTCTAAAAAAAGGGCATTGATTTCTCGGACCAACTATGCAGTTATCAATCACCAATAAGAAAGTCATTGATATGGTTTAAAAAAATGCAATCGAAATGATTTTCGGCGTAGCAATTACAAATAGCGTTGTGAAAAATTGACTATACTTCAAGCTAAATTACGTATAATACGACTATTGTTGAATTTAGAAGAAGATACGACCTCCATCCGTCCGTCATCGTCCATGATATCCGTTCCACCGTCACGAAGAACCACAAATCATTATCTTGAGAAATACCACGTAAGGACGACAAAAAAATTATAAGGAGACGATGCTCACTGTGTTACGACGAACAACGAAAATTGGGACTGACGGTTGCTCAAGCAAAATCAAAAGCCAAAAAAGTTGATAATGTCTGTAAACAATGTATCAAACCATTTTGTTTGCCATGTTTTGTTAAATTTCATTTATAATTAATAGATTTTAAGTGAACATAGAATATGAGTTTTATATTACCTAATAATATAAAACTCATATTCTATGTTCACTTTACTGTTTTGTTTTTTTCATAACTAGGTCAAAAATAAAGACATTTGGAGGTACAAAAGATTTTAAGTTCACTAGTTTCAAGCCCTACAAGTTCACCTCTTGATAATGATCCTTTCCGTAGAGTCTAAGATTATTTTCTTATATGAACTACTATGGTAGTCGGGAACTACATGTGAGACCCGGACGTGTAGAGCATTACGTCCAGGTCCCACATGTGGTACCTGGACTGGGAATAAAGTGTTAAGACTCCCAGGGAGAAAACACCCTAGTAAAAACGTGTAAACGAAGGTAATCTGACCAGTGCGCCTGTGAACAAAAATTGTTGGTCGCTTTAGGTGATCGATCGCTGTCGCTCGATATTCCAAACATTCTATGTAGGTATATTATTGGTTTCTGAGCAGCATTATCCTATGGATAAACTTTGAATACAATAAATTGTAGGTGTGTAGGTATGGTAATTAAGTAACTAACACTCTTGTGGTTAATTTGTAATTTTAGTATACTAGTTTAATTGCTATTTAAATTCAAGTAAAACTCCTTAAGTATTTATTTTATTAGACTTTTGTATTTTATTCGTGCAAGGTATTTGACACCACGCTTATTTATTAAAATGTATAAAATTGTTTGTGTCTTTTTGTTGTTTTGTCTGGTTTATGGTAAGTTTGTATTATTTTACATTTCTTGTTACTTAATTTACATTCAAGAGTCAGGTGGAAATTGTTGACAATTCATTTATACCGGGAATTTAATGTCTTTTTTCAGGCAAAGATTTTAAATTTAAGATCATTATTATAAAAAATATTTAAATACATAAAATGCTTAATGTCTAACATTAAAAGAGTGAATATTATTATTGTTTATTTAACACTAGAACCCGCGGCATCGCCTAAGTGGCGCAGTTTTCTCGCATTCGTTTCCCAAAGAAACCTATCCCGGGATATAAGTAGCTTGGGTGTTAATCCATGGTGATCTACCTGCCGACCAAATTTTACTTTTACATACATAGATATTGTCACGCCTTTATCCCCGAAAGGGTAAGCAGACGCATACTGTACACACACACCTGTAGCGAATGTTGCTTAACGCAGTGATCGTTTACAGAACACTGAGCACACACATTGCAACACATTTGTTATAACAACTACTTTGCATTTGGCATTGTCGCACTTTAATGAAAAATATTTTTTTTAAATTACGGTGATAGGAGAGTTTCGGGCATATAAGGGTTAAATAAGTGACACAGCGTTTGTAGTATAATTCAAATCACAGGCTAAGCCGCTCGGCTCATTTAGTAATTATAATGAAGTGTTTCTTTGTTTGGAAGATTAATCACAGCGATCACAGAATTTTAGAACTCTGCTAACATGATACTTGTTAATTCGCGAGCCTGTAATTGTTATTGTATTGTATTGTTAACTAAAAAAAAAATTACCCAATAAAATTATGCTACTGTATGATTAAGAAATTAAACTAACAGAAGAAATATAATGTTAAAAAAGTTTCATTTCGTAGTCTTTTAGGTCTGTATTCCAGAACGTTTCTCAATACTCAATCAACGCTTGAGGCTAGATTTTGCCTTAAAAAATCTACTCTATCTAATACAGACCTAAGACTACGAAACTTTTATAACATTATATTTCTTCTGTATAAATACGGACCTTAGGCCTAGACCCAAAGTCAGTGTGTGTTACTTTGAGTGATTCTAAGGGCCGTATTTTGGAACGTTACTCAATACTCAAGAAACACTTAAGAGTAGTATTTATAAGGCAAAACTAGCCTCAAGCGTTTCTTGAGTATTGAGTAACTTTCTAAAATACGGCCCTAAAACTGAGAAGTTACATCTTTTTTCTGCAAATCAGGAGCAGTACTCTAAACTACAGCACTGACTTTTAAACATTTGCCATGCATTGATAAAAATCTTAATCTACACTTATATTATAAAGAGCAAAACTTTGTTTGTATGTTTGTTTGTTTGTAATGAATAGGCTCAAAAACTACTGCACCGATTTTAATAATTCTTTCAAAATTTGAAATCTACATTATCCACGAGTAACATAGGCTATACTTTATTTTGAAAAAAAAAATAGGGCTCCGTAAGATATTTGGGGTTTTCGGACACAAGGTGTAAAAAATCAACCAGAAAAGTTACTTATTTTGAGTACGCTGCCTAAACTATAAAAATTAGATCCACAAAATGTTCTAATTTAATGTAGATCTTATAAATTTCGTATATGCAATTCTTATTGAACTCGTGGAAGTATGTCACGGGCGAAGCCGGGCGGCACAGCTAGTAATATTATAAATGCGAAAGTTTGTATGGATGTTTGTTACTCTTTCACGTAAAAAAACTGAATAAATTTTAATGAAACTAACAACAATGTAGCTTATACATTAGAATGACACATAGGCTATTTTTATCCCGGGACAAGTTTATGTGGGAAACGGGAACAGAAAAACTTCTCTACGCGGGCGAAGCCGCGGGTGTCAACTAGTAATGAAATAAATAAAATAAAACTCGATAATACTACTTTTTTCACGTGTGGAAATCCCCTTGGATGTTATGCCGGACTCGAACCGGCTTAAACCACACGGTCGCTGCCTAACTGTCTTTTGCCGATTACAGTGCTAGTGAACCTGCTGATTCAGTGTTCTATGAACGATCACTGCGTTAAGCAACTTTCGCTATACTGGTTACGGATGGGTGCTTTGTGGTATTTCCAATTAGGACCGTTAAGCGAGCTTTGGAAGGCACATTAAGCCGTTGGACCCGGTTGCCAGTAACATAGCAGTTGTCAAACCAAGTTAAAGGTGACTTTAAAAGTTTCTACAGCAGGTATTCACAACCTGCGTCTGCCCATTTTAACACGGCAATGGGCTCACCACCTATAACGTGGGACAGGAATGCACGCAATGAAATATGGGTGAATAATATGTCTCTGCTACCTCTTTGGGGATAAGGCATGATTGATAAACTTGATTATATTAGGTACCTTGAAAATTATCATCATAACCTTGAATTCGCTTGACGTTTCGACTGGGTTGCACCAGCCGTAGTCACCAGTAAACTTATGCAAATAAGCATGACCTATTAATTAATACTTACCTGTATTTCATATTTACTAAACTACTTTTTTGAAGTGAAACTTCTTTATCTACGTTGAGAGAAATTTTGTAAAAAAATCAAATAGCTGTTGTCTACGACACATCACTACGCGCCTCGCCGCTGGCGCCCCGGCCTCTAACGGCGGGGACTTGCAGCGCGACGGTCGCTCTTCTCTCTCATCGACAGTTCGACCGACAACACGTATCATTTCCATGTCGCGCCGCGCTCATATATCAAATGTACAATTCTATTCAGAATATACGTAGCCAGTCACACCAGCGCAAATTTTACTTATATTATCCACTACTGTCCCTGAACAGCTGTAAAAAAAATATTTCACGTTTTTCGGTTACGCGCCATGTTGTTTTGAAGTGAAACATCTTTATCATAAGTAAAATTTGTTTATCGATGTATGAGAGAAATTTTTAAAAGTAAAAAATATGTAAAGACGTTTCGCTTCTTACCTGTAGCTCTGGCACTCACACATTTTTTTTTACTTAGTGGGTACAAAATGCAAAAAGAGTAATTATTGTTGTTTTAGGATTACCTGATGACAACCCAGAACCGGAACCGGTAAAGGATCCTGATGATCAGATTTATCGTGTTGTTGGAGGTAGTGATGCTGCAGAGGGAAAATACCCTTACCAAGTATCGCTGAGGAATAAAGGGAACACTCATTTTTGCGGAGGATCTATATTGGGCAAAAAGTGGATCCTAAGTGCAGCTCATTGTACGGTTATGTAAGAAGTTTTATAAATAGCCGAAAGATGACCAACCAGAATTAGTAATCTATATTAATAAAATCACGTGTGACTGACTCATATATCAACGCCCAGCCGAAACCCTTGCACTTAGGATCTTGAAATTTTTAGGTTAAACTACCCTTATAATGTAGACACCTTTTAAGGAAGGAATTTTCAAAATTCTACCCCTAAGGGGGTAAACTAAGGCATAAACGGCTGTATCAAAATTCAAAGTTAGAGACATGAAATTACGTATACCTATTCCTCATTACAAATGAATAGACACGTGTATCGCGGTTTTGCTAATTTTTACTTTGAAAGAGGTAAAATGGAGGTTGTCTTTTATAGATGAAATTAGTGGGTAACTCATTACCAGACGAAGCCCTTGGACCAACAAACTTATTATTATTAGAGTAAGTTACCTTAATATAGGAGGTTCCCACTAAGAAAGGGATTTTTGATTCTAACCTTAAGGGGGTAAAATAAGGGACAAACTTTTGTATGATAGTTCGTCATTTTCAAAGTTGGAAACATAAAATTACATACACGTGTTTTTGGTTACAAATAAATGGACATATGTTTCATGGTTTTGCCTGATTTTACCTATAAAGTGGTAAATAGAGGTTCTAAGTTTCTATGGGGGATTCCCCATTTTTAAAGATAGCAACACAATTTTGCATACTTACTATTCATCATCCTGTTGCCCTTATCCCAATTTACTTGGGGTCGTCGCAGTATGTCTTTCTCTTCCATTCATCCCATATTTACTATTGATAAAAAAAAACACGTGTTCAGGATTGTTACTTTTAAACTTTCGCGGTTTATACTCATATTTTGTATACTACTCGGGACTTCACGCGAAACAATTTTGTACTTACATTCACCGACGTTGAGCTGGTGGTGAGGGCCGAGAGTATGCATGGAGTTACTTTTATTTTTAGCTACCGTCCTTTATTATTATAACGCAGGATAAGGCCGGCGACACACTTCACTCACTACATAAGTTTTGTTTAGCACAGGTTTTCTACGGTCAAGTTTATTTATCACTGAGTTCCACATCCCGGATAGCTTGAATCCATCTTCTCTATTCAACTGGAGAACTGCTGTTAACACGATCCAATCTTATCCGTTATACCTTTCACATACGGCATATAAGCCGGGTGACGGTCAACACTCGGTTTCATCTTCTTCGATGCACGTCGTGTGCTACTCGTAGCATACCCATTAATCCTAAGTATCTCCTGAACATGCTAAAACTCCTGCTGTAGATGCTCAGGGTCGCAGAGGTCATTGGCTCTCTTGATAAGCGTGGCGGTTACTGATTTTAGGTGAAGTGGGTGATGATGCGATGAGGCGTGCAAGTATCTGTTAGTGTGAGTGGGTTTCCGGTACACAGTATGGGCCATGGGACTATCAGTTCTGACCATTAACTTAATGTTGAGAAAAGATAATGGTCTGTTGTTCTCAATCTCATACGTAAACTGTGTTTTCACATGTAAAGAGTTGAGATACTCAGTAAAACAAATCACGTGCTCTCTGTTGCCTTTAAATATGCAGAAAATATCATCAACATACTTTATTTACCGAATGTAAGTACGAAATTGTTTCGCGTGAAGTCCCGAGTAATATATAAATATGTGTTTCAGGATTTCCCAAAATTCTACTCTTCACTGGGTGTAAAATAGGATATCAAGTTTATATGAAAGTATTTAAATATTTATAAGGGGCATGGGTCAAATGTATGAAGTACAACGGGTGTTCAAAGAATTTCACGAGCGAAACCGGGGGGTACAGCTAGTTATTTTATAAATTTAAAATGTTTGAAAATCTAATGCTTACACAATTGTTTAGTCACTTTAATGTACATAATGTATTTTACACGAAACGGATGCGATCATTATGGGTTGCTCAACGGTAGATTGCTTGTCTTGTGGAGGCTTGCTTTACTTAAAAGTATTTTCGCGGCTTGGGAGGATTCACGGTATGCTTTAGGTTTATATTATGATTTTTCAAAAGTATTTCTTAGTAAGTACTTGCCACGTCAACCATTGCAAAGTGTAGCAAAAAAATTACGTATGTTTTAATAAGATAAATTATATTTCCATTGTTGTCATGCAAAATATAGTATAGCCTCTGATATGTTGGTAGGCTATACCGGTAGGTTCATACCGGTTCTTACCTGGCTAATATTACTTCTTATTTACAGACGTAATGCCTCGGATTTTCATGCAGTAGTTGGTACGAACCAACTAAATCAAGGTGGTGAAAAGTATTTCATAGATGAGATCATCAATCATAACTTCGTTTTTACAACATTTAAGTATGATATCAGTCTCCTAAAGCTTAAAAAGGAAATAAAATATAATAACAAAGTTAAACCTATTGCTTTGCCTATGAAGGATACTGGAGTTGGAAAAAATGTGGTACTCACTGGTTGGGGGGACCTTTCTGTGAGTAGCTAACGCGTTTGGTTAAATGTTATATCCTACTTAATATTATAAACGCGAAAATATGTAAGTATGGATGGATGCTTGTTACTCTTTCACGCAAAATACTATTGAATGGATTTCGATGAAACTTTACAATATCGCTTACCTATAGCGTTCTCTGGGTCACGAGCGCTTCTTTATATATATGATTCTGTAAATTATTGCTATTTAGGTACAAGGGGTATCCTTATCATCGTTTAGCTTATTTGCGAGCCTAAATGATCTCACGTTAAAATCGTTGATTCATCATCGTCTCTCAATCAATATGTAACTCCTCCAATATTTTCGTTGTGGTATGCCTATTTTTAACTTCTTCAGTTGCCGGAATAATTTTTAAAATCTTTCAACACTCTCGTGCAATATAAATGGTCGAAAAGAATTGAGAGTAATTTATCAAGTTCCTTTATGACAAAATTGGTACTATCTCAGAATCTACTTTTTTTAACAAATGATTGCATTAATTGAATAAATAAATAAACAAATATCTTTGGGACAACTCACACAACGTCATCTGATTCCAAACTAAGCATAGCTTGTACTATGGTAACCAGATAACAATTTACTTTAATTAGTCGTGCTAATTAGTGTCTAGCACATAAGACCTTTTAGCCTTTTTGTTACCACCTCACTAAAAAGGCAACGGGTTCAAAATTTATTCCAAATTTAACATCTAAAATAGACACATTTTATTTTATTAAATTAATTCGGCCCTTGAGACTCACCCCAGTTCCGTGCTTCGGAAGGCACGTTAAAACCTTGGTCCCGGTTGTCAATAAAATGGCAGTCGTTAAGCCAAGTTTAAGGTCTTATTTCTAAGCCAAGTTTAAGGTCTCTTTTTAAGGCTTAAAAAATTTCAACAGCAGGTGCCACAGCTTGCGCCTGTCCATTTCAACACGGCAATGGGCTCACCACCTGTTACGTGGGACAAAGATGCATACGGTGAAGTATGGGCGTTTAATATGCCTCTGCCTACCCCTTCGGGGATAAAGGCGTGACAATATGTATGTATGTATGTATATATTTCTAAATACATACATATAATAGATAAAATAACACCCATACACAGAATAAACCATCGTGCTTATCACACAAAGTATTATCCTGAGTGGGAATCGAACCCAAGACCTCTTGCGTAGCAGTAGGATACACTCCCACCACGCCACAGAGGCAGTCTATTGTATATAATTGTCCCTACACATCACTTCACTGCATTACGTGGGGCAGCAACTTGTCTCACAACCACGGTGAGCGACTGACTGACATTTTTTTAATACTAGAGGAGTGACTCCGTCTGAGTAGTGAAGTTTCCCGTACCTATTTCTTAAAGGAAGCTGTTCAGGTATTGTGGGATGAAAAGTAGCCGTTGTGTTCATTCATGTCTGTTACCTTCACACCGAATTTTATACAAATTGGTCCAATCGTTTGAGCATGTAGAAATAACAAACATATTTACGCACAAATTTTATTATTTTTAATAAAAGTTGGTACTTATTTCTTGTTATTATACTGACACATTTTAATTTTTAATTTAGTACAAAGGCAGGCAACCCAATCATCTACAGAAAATTAACTTGACTACGATAACAGTAGAGCGTTGCAGGAGAGAGAAAACACAACCCTATGTAGTCGATTCGAGTCATCTCTGTACTTACACAAAATATAAAGAAGGAGCTTGTCATGTAAGTAAATCAAAGTAAACAAATAAAACTGAAGCTATTGATTGTTCTTAAAAAATTCACAAGACTTTGAGGTTTGAAAGATTTGTCCATGGAACATCGGGAGAACGAACAAATGAGAACCCCTCCTTAAAATAATAACACAAATTTTAGTGAACTATAATACAATAATCATCAACACGATATATCCTTCTACTTTAAATATCGACTGGAGGTTTGTAAGCAATCAAAGTATTGCCATAACTATGAGTGGTTTGCCATTGTTCGTTAAGCAGTTTAACTCAATGTCTCTGTGATATACCTACAACAGATCTTCATAAAAATGCGTATGTCTTATCCGGAGATACTGCCTATGAAGTGGGAAAAGTAACATCAAAATCGGATGCTTCGGCGAAAACAATATGGATTTGAAATACCTACGCTAATTTACAACCTAATTTCTGCTAGGTCCTAGTGCTCACTCTAATGTTCCTGGAAAAGTCACTATCGATATCGACAAGTCAACAAGTAATGCAGTACAAGAAATCATTAAACTTCTAACCGTTAAATATCTGTGCCTTCAATTATTAGCACAGTATTATATGATGATGATTACCATTATATGCAAATGTGAAATCGTGAACATAATATGTTTACCGATGTACATAGTCATTTGTAAAACATCAGCAACCTACTAGGACTAGGTGGCTCACATCATAAAAATATGTTCTACGATGCTATTTTCAATTTTGAAATATTTTAGGAACGAAGTTCCTTACGGCAAGCTTGGAGGAGATAGGGACTTTGCTGCGCGACCGAACTAAAAAAAAATGTGATAGTAAAACCGTAAGAAAAATTGGGAGAAACAAAACCGTTAAATGAGACGTGCGCAGGCGCGAAAGTCGTATACACAAGCGAGTAGTTTAAAATACCTTTCTCTTTCTCCCTCTTTCAGTGAGGGGAGGGTGAGGGTGAGGGTGACGGTGTTTGTTTTGTTTTTACATAAAACTGAACACATTTTTTTTTCTAAGTTAGTTTTTTGAAAGTTCGAACTTCGTTCCTACCTGGTGTCCACATGTTTTTTTTTAAGTTTTTGTATAGACGCCCATAGCTTTTTGTATACCATTTTAAGCCCCCTGACGCCCTCTGTCGAATTGTACCCATTTGGTCGAGCTAGGACGTCTAATAGTTGAAATATACATAGATTAGTGTTGCATTTTTGGAACAGTTTTCACTTTTGCTCCATTTACTAGCGTTTCATTTTGTTATTTTAGTTGATAATTTTTGAATTACCATTTTTTTTTATTTTATGTTTATTTTTTTTTTATAATTTATTATTATATACTTTTTTTAAGTTTAACTTTAATTTAATGTACTGATTGAGTTACAGTAATACAAAAATCGTGAAAATCACAGGGGATGGGGGTGGACCGGTCATAACTCCCTTGACTTTGACCTTTTACAACCGCATTGATGCGCACGCGTCCATCGTTCATCGATGCATGCAGTACGTGACGAAAAAGAGACCCAGGAGTTCTCTTAAGCGAACCCAAGAGCGAAAACCTATGACGGAGTTCAAAGTTTCAATGTACGATAGTACTTGCTGTGTAACGAATTGCCAAAAGTGATAGAACAAACGTTTTGGTTATGACCTCGGCTATCCACTCCTAGCAGGTTGCAGGTGTTTTACAAATGACCTCTTTTTTGAAATCTATTAAAATATCCCAGTATGGTCGTTGCAAGTGGTAACGTAGTATGTTGTCTAATCTAGCGAGCCTTATGACCAGCACCAGCCTAAGGCACAGATCATATATTTATTACTAAGTTCTTAGGCAAGCTGCAATGAGTGATTTAAATCCTATAGGTAGGTATATAAATCGCTCAATGAAGTAGCCACTTCGAGGCAGAACGACCCTAGTCACACATTCTATGCTTTCAGGGTGATTCCGGAGGGCCCCTTGTAGAAGGTAATGTTCTCGTCGGAGTGGTCTCGTGGGGTACGCCATGTGCCGTGGGCCGTCCTGACGTGTTTACTAGAGTGTGGCACTACAAAAACTGGATTACAAGTAAAATGCTAACGTGAAATTGAAAAGACCATCAAGAATAATATTAACTACGATACTGAATACTTACTTTTCTCCTCGACCATCAATGTACCAAATGTTAAAGATATTTTAAATTTAGAATATACTTAACTATACCTACTTTAAGAAATAATATTTAAAAACAGACAATTATATGTATATATCTATCAGTAAAGAGATCTCTTCATGACTTG
This sequence comes from Thumatha senex, assembly GCA_948477245.1. Classification (NCBI taxonomy): domain Eukaryota; kingdom Metazoa; phylum Arthropoda; class Insecta; order Lepidoptera; family Erebidae; genus Thumatha; species Thumatha senex. Next base: position 6,960,118 of record OX419726.1, on the reverse strand, counting down.
TTAATTTATAACATAATCATACTGTATCTTCATTGTGTTACGACTATACTGAAACTACGAAGTTACCATACCTATTGTGTTTTATTAATAATTAATATGATATATATTACAACCATAGATAAGGATATCTATGGTTGCAACAGTACCGAAACATCTCCCTCCATGAGCGATTCTGTGCGATCGCTCAAAATTTTTTTTTTTTACAACGTTATCTACCCAAAAGAAAGCTAATATATAAGCTTGTGGTATGGGATCTAGACAACTGATAAACATACTTATATAATTCAAAATACAACATATTATAGATATGAAACAACAGAAATCCGAAACAAACATTTGCGGTTCACAAAAATATTAGTTCTGAGCCGGGAATCGAATTCGGAACCTTAGCCTCGGCAGTCGCATTCACTACCACTGAGCCACCGCAGGCAATCAATATTATATACAAAGTATTTCCAGCTCGGCATATTTCCACCTTGGCATCTATTTGTACCACTCTGTTATTGTTCCTGTAGGAGGACAATGATAATGATACAGCAATGGGCACACCACCTATTAGATGTGACAGGAATGCACACGGTGAAATGAGGGCGTATAATATGCTGCTTGAAGGGGTTTCAAGGATGAGGCGAGATTGATAAACAAATATAAAAGATGTGGTGTCGTCGGATACCAGGTAGGAACGAAGGTTAGAACTTTCGAGAAAACTAATTGGGAAAAAAAATAAAAAAATAAAAATTGCGACGGTGTCGTGGGACACCAGGTAGGAACGAAGTTCGTTCGGCTAATGTAGAATCGACACAATTTGCAAAAATTTGCTGATTAGTTTTTATTTAAGTACAGGAAAGTATTTAGGAAATTCAGTACATTAGGAAATTATAAAAAAAAAAAATTAATAAATAATAATTATTAAAATGCTCAATTTTTAGTAAAAACAAAAAAAAACACCATCTCCCTCACCCCCACCCTCACCCTCACCCTCACTCCTCACTCTCACCCTCACTCCACCCTCACTGAAAGAGGGAAAAAGAGAAAGGTATTATACACTACTCGCTTGTGTATACGACTTTCGCGCCTGCGCACGTATCATTTAACGGTTTTATTCCACCCAATTTTTCTTACGGTTTTACTATCACATTTTTTTCAGTTCGGTCGTGCAGTAAAATCCCTATCTCCTCCAAGCCCGACGTAAGGAACTTCGTTCCAAAAAAAAAAAATCGTGCTCAATTTTATGTAAAACCAAAAAAAAAACCATCCTCTCCCTCACCGTGGCGCGTAGGCACTTATCATCAGGTGGGTAATAATCCCATCGATAAGTACCCTCACGATCATAAGCCGGTTGCTACAGCGTTTCACCTCCAGGATGCCGCTCTGTAGCCCCTCGGAGAGCACCACGGCCACGTCGTTCTCCCCACAAGGCGCACCCGTGTAATACAGCTTGTAGCCTTTCTGCAGAGGCCGGGCTCTGTTGCCCTTCCACCGAGTCTCCTGCAGGAATGCCACGTCCACCCTCCGCCTGAAGAGTACTTCGGCCAACTCTACCGCACGCCCAGTCAGCGTGCCAATGTTCCACGATGCGAAGCGGATACGGATTGTGCTAATCTATAAGATTAGGCCTTGGGAAAACAGAATACTGCTCTGCAGCCTTTCTGGGCATCCAGCAGGCCTTTGATCGGGTATGGCATAAAGGACTACTATGTAAAATAAAGAAGACTCTCTCATACCAGTTTTACCACCTGATGTCTTCATAGATATAACTTTATTATACAGCATAAAACAGAACAGTGAAATTAACAATAAAACTAAAATGCCATGATGTACAATTGGCGGCCTTATCACTATTTGTGATCTCTTCCAGGCAACCATTGGATGGATATACGTTAAATATATGTGAAATTTATTGTTGGGCTGCTGTACGACTCCGGGTCCAACTTCTGCACTACCAGAAATATAATTAACGGATCCCAAGAGTCTGTGGACATATTCATATTTGTTAAGCTGTTGATGACTTCACTGGTTGTATCTAAGAGTGACTTTAGCTGTAACGCAGACTGACTTGTACACTTTTTTTTATAGAAAAAAGTCTTTTTAAAAGAACATTTACTATTATACGCTTATTGTCGTATCTATGAGTCAGCGTGCTCCATTCCAAATGATAGTTAGCAGCGGTTATTTGTATATGTCTCAACAATGAGGCCGCCTAACTTCTCAACCTCACTTAACGTAGCGCACTCATGAATTAATGATACGTACAAATCCTTAAATGTGGGCACTCTTCGTAGTTACCGGAAAACAATGGGAGTTGTATCCGAGGTAGCTTCACATTTGTATGTCCACTGCTGACGCTGTTTTGTACAACATTTTTAACTGTGGTAGAAGTACACCATGTCGACAAGTCTTTCAAGTCACCCAGTATACATATATACAAGTCTTCGTGAAGAAAGTATTCTTCGTTTACAAAAAACGGAATAACGCCACGTTGTTCTGAAGTCGTACACTTCAACAGGTCTTGATGTGCTTTCTTAAACGAGCTCCAGTATTCTTCAACAGTTGAAATGCGAGTTTGTAAATAGCCCCGCTTAGATAAGCGCTCTTTAGGACACTGTCTTAGGTTTATTTGTGTTTTCTTTAGTAACAAAACATAGTCTTCCAACAGCTGTAACGGTCGGTCTACAGTGGTCGTCATGGTACCACTATTATAAGTCCAAAATCTTGTATAAATTCACTATTTACTAAGTTGTTCTACGACCATTCTAATGTTATTTTGAATAAAGTTGCATAAAAGTGCATTCAGTATTTACGTAAACACTGTGGAATGTGGTTCTTTTGTTCTCGCACGGCCGGTCCGTCGATGTACAGGTAGTTTAGATTCAACTCAAATTCGACCATATGTCGATGCACTTTAGGTTGAATTTGGATATACTGTGTCAATGAATTAGAAAAATACATGTATCTTGTACGAGGTTTATTGGCAACTGTTTTAACAAGTTTTATGTATAGCCTTATATGATACGTTTTCGCTTCAACAATATCATTTAATTTATTTAAAAATATACTTAGTCTATGTGTCCCTGTCCAACCCATAATAATATCATCAACGCAAGGTAAAGGCACCCAATTCCGCGGTATTTTCACCAAAGCTTAACAGATGATTAAAAATTAAGTACTTGGTATACCTTTTTGTAAAATTAGAAATATATAACAACATGGTTATTTATCTTATTTTTGAAATATATTGTCAGTTAGATATAAAGTTGTTTGAAAAAAAAAAAAAAATTACGTATAATTAAAAATAAGACCGGGCCCCCAATGCCGATGTAAAAATCTTAATTACGATGTATTGGGCTCCTAATTCCGAGTGTACACAATAATAGAAAAAATAAGAAAGTGAGAATAATACAGGCTGTGCAAAAAATATAATCAATTTGTTTGTCTTTGAATTTAAATCAGTCTTAATCTACCTCTCAGAAATTTAAATTTGTTTTTAGTTTTAACCCCCAACGCAAAAAGAGAAATTTTATAAGTTTGACGTTGATGTCAGTGTGTGTGTGTGTCTATGGCATTGTTTCTCTCAAACGGATGGACCAATTTTGATACTCCGGACCTCCCTCCTAATGAGGGACTAGTGCCATTGCTAACATTTGAAGAAGTTCAGACTGCGCTTCGCCACATGAAAAATCAGAAAGCTGCCGGACCTGATGGAGTCACCATCGAGGTCTGGAAGGCGACGAGTTTCCGTGGTGTGGGCAGCCTAGCAAACCTTTTTTTTTTTTTAAGCGAGTGCTCCTCACCGGACGGATCGCAATCCAATAGAGGCTGTGTATGATTACTCCAGTCTTCAAAGGCAAGGGCTCAGTGCAGGCAAATCCGAGGCTCTGTGTCAAATCCGAGGCTCTGTGTCAAATCCGAGGCTCTGTGTCAAATCCGAGGCTCTGTGTTTTCACGGGCCTAGGAAGCAGCCTCCTCCAGGATCCAGCATAACAGTGGGGGGCGTTAGCATCGGCATCGAGCCCTCGATGAAGTATCTGGGGCTCGTACTCGATAGCCGATGGAACTTCAGACATCATTTCCGAAGTTTGGTCCCAAAACTGAGGGGGGCCACAGCTGCATTATCGCGGTTGTTGCCCAACATAAGGGGACCTAACGCTCCCTGCAGGAGACTGTACCTCGGGATCGTGCGGAGTATGGCCCTATACGGGGCCCCCATATGGGCGGAGACCCTGACGGCCCGCAATGCGTCGATATTACATAGCCCGCTAAAGGCGATGGCCGTCAGGGTGATAAGAGGGTACCGCACGATCTCCGTTGAGGCGGCATGTCTCCTTGCCGGGACCCCTCCATGGGACCTGGAAGCGAGAGCCCTTGCGTCATTGTTTAAATGGCGCAAGGAGGCGCGGGAGCAGGGCCATGGGCCTACGCCTCGAGAAATCGAGGCTCAGCGGTCCCAGCTCCGACAGGAACTCATGGAGACATGGAAGGTGCGACTTGAGCATCCAAGGTGGGGAAACGCCACAATCGGGGCGGTCAGACCGGTCATGGATGAGTGGTTGGAGAGGAGCCATGGCAACCTCTCCTACCGGTTGTCACAGATACTTACCGGGCACGGGTGCTTCGGTAAGTATCTGTGGCGTATACACCGGGAGACCACAGCCGAGTGCCAGCACTGCGTAGAACGCAGCGAGGACACAGCGCTCCACACATTGGTGGAGTGCTCAGCGTGGGCGCAGCAGCGCCAAGACCTCGTGGCGAGTCTGGGCGTAGACATTCTCTCGCTGGAAACTATGGTGCAAGCCATGGTCTCCGGCGGGAGCAAGTGGGACGCCGCTGCGTCTTTCTGCGAGCAGGTCATGCTCGCGAAAGAGGCGGCGGAGACGGTACGGGAGAGTACTCTCCCGCCCGAGTTCCGCAGTCTGCGGCGACAACGCCGCAGACTTATCTTCGCCCAAGACTACCGGCCTCCATGACCGGGGGCCTGAGGACGGCGGGTGGGCTGCTCGTCGTCCTTACAGAAGCAGGCCCAAGACGTAGGCATGACATGAAAATGTCACGCACGCCTCATGCCCCAAGAAGCGGGATAGAACCCGAACCAACCCCCCAAAGAAGCGGGATAACACCCGAACCCCAGGTGAGGCCGCGGTGGTAGCCAAAGTCTGCCGGGAGCTCTGGGACATCTTTCCGAGGAGTTACCCGGGGCGTCCGGCAATAGACAGCTAGGCGGGGACTGTGTGGTTTTAGCCGGTTCGAGTCCGGCATGACATCCGAGGGGATTTCCACACGTTAAATAAAAAAAAAAGGGCTCAGTGCAGGAGTATGGGAGCTACCGTGGTATAAAAAATATGTCCCACACGATAAAGGAGTCTCCCGGATCCGACAGGAATGTACTCTCTATGAGTGTCAATATGGATTTTGCACCGCCGTGTCCTGGAAAGAGAGAAGACCCAAGAAGTGCTGGCTTAACATCGTAAAGGATTTATTTATCGGTTCCGACTCAGGATATACTACTACTGCGCCCTCGAGACAGTCACATATATTTTTCTTTTATTATTAAACATGAAGCCGATTTTCACACTTCTCCATTACTCAATTTATTTTCGAAGAGGCAACACAGATCACGTAGTGCCTCGGTGACGAGTGGGGGTAGTGTGGAGATAGTGTGATAAAAAGGCGGAGCGGAACGCGCTGAGCATACTTGCTGTCAAGCAGTCTTGAGGATGCCTCGTGTGTAGGCGAAACACGTGTCGACTTGTCGACTAAGTGCCGCCTTGTAAAGTGGAATATTGCAAAAGTTTTGACAACCTGGAGGGTAAGGTTTCCTTTTACCTATCCTACATCTCTTTCCTTGAAGAGTTCGGTTCGTCATTCCTCCGTTACAGTTAGTAGAGGTTATCCTTGACCATTGTGCGTTAGGATTGACGAATCGAGGATGTGTGGTAGGATCCTCCTCCCCTCCTTTATTATAGTTCTACGATGGATTTCCGCCACGTAACACCCGATTCAATTAGTTATATAATAGTTCATTATGTATTGATAATTTACTGTTTTGACCCAGCATCCAGTACAGGTTTCTGTGCCGTATGATAAGTTCTTCCCTTTTTGTTACAATATGCTGTCTCCATGTCAAACGGCGGTCCAGGTGCATGCCCAGATATTTAACTCTATCCTGGTGTGGAAGTATAGTAGTTTCCAAGTGCACAGGAGGGCAGTTTCTATTTTGGAGTGTGAAAGTCACCTGCACCGACTTTGTTGTGCTGGCTTAATCTTCCATTTTTTAAGCCACTTTGCAATATCGTCAAGTCCTTGTTGGAGTTGCTCTGCAGCTACCTCAGGGTGTCCGTTGCTGATCATTAATGCCGTGTCGTCTGCATAAGTGGCAATCGTGACTCCCTCCACCTGTGGCAGATCTGATGTTTACAGGGTGTACCAAATCGGGCCGAACACCGAGCCCTGCGGCACCCCTGCCCTATCTTGGTAGAACTCAGATGTTGTTTCAGATTCCTTGACCTAAAAGATTCTATCTGTGAGATAAGATTTAAGCAGGATGTATGTCTCCCACAACTAGTGGGAGAGGCACGACTTTATATTATAGAGAAGACCATCGTGCCAGACTTTGTCAAAAGCCTGCTGGATATCTAAGAATGCAGAAGAACAGTATTCTCTTTCCTCCAAGGATTTTTTGATTCTTTCTACAACTCTGTGTACCTGCTCTATGGTTGAGTATCGCTGCCTGAAGCCGAATTGATGGTTGAGAATGACTTTGGTATTTTCCAGTATTGGCATGATGCGGCGTAGGACTAATTTGTAACAGACCTTTGACAGGATGGGCAGAAGACTGATTGGCCGATATGAGGTGGTTTGAGTTACTGGTTTTTCTGCCTTGTGTATCACCAGAATCTGTGACACCTTCCAAAGATTTGGGAATTTCTGGACTCTTAATATGCCATTATAGAGCATTGTCCAAAAGACCAGCGCTTTTTTTGGTAGTTTTCGCAAGATTTCTTTTGTGTTGAGGTCGAATACTGGTGCTTTTTTACCTTTGAGGCCATTAATAGTCCTCCAAACCTCTCGTACCGTAACCGGAGCTGGTGGCAACGACATTTTAAGAGACTGAGCAAGAACAAACCCCACCTCTGTTTCAGCATCTGTGTCACTGACGCTATTTGGAAAGATAACATTTGGTAGATGTTCTGCAAATAAGTGTGTCTTTTCCTGCGGTGTGCGAGCCCAGCCTCTCGCAGTAGCGGAGACTTTGCCACTCGTTGTATATCGTACGATTTCGCGAATTTTCACCATGAATAGTTAGTAGCTGCGGTGGGTGTAAGAGATGAAAGTTGAGCCTCAAGATATGTTACCAAGTCGTCAGCATTTCTCCTAAATATGACGCTTGCCAGTTGAAATTTGTCCTATCAGATGCGAGTCTATTCAGCTGTCAAACACGGCGCAGCCTACGTCTTTCAAGTGGGTCCGTATTGGGTTCCATAAATTTAAAAGGTATAACTTAAAACTGCATAAGGGTTTTTTGCATACTCTTCGTTTCGCATAACGTTCAAATAGAATAAATCATTTGGCATACTTTAATTTCCCATAATTTCTTTATAATAATGATATACACGCATAAAATGTTTATGCATATTTTTTTTACAATAATGATTACTAATCATAACATTTATGGCATAAAGATTACAAGTCATAAATACCTATATACCTATTTTTATTTTTATATCTATGCTTGAACTGTCTAAGATTGAAATGCCCACTGATTAAAAATGTCGATATACAATATACTGAAGTTCAAAATGTCAACACTTATATATAGAATATATAAATAAAATACAAAAAGAAGTAGGTAGATTAAAACGAGCGATTCAGTTCTGGTGCATCACGGGCCGCTGCCGCGGCACGCTCGCTGCGCTCGCTCGACTCGCGCGTTGTGGTCACAAGTAACCAACACTCCTCCTTGTTTCGCTCGTCGTCGTACCTATTTACGACTTTGCTCAAGAGTAGTCTAAAATTAAAACATTTAAAATATCATTTCATATGTTACAGCTTACAAACTTGGCTATGAGTGTGTTTTTGGTCTTGGTTGAGTGATTATTTACAATGGTGTCTTATCATTTCTTAGTCAAATCTATTATTCATTTATGATTTAAACGATTATGCATACCTCCATTATGCGTTTTGTATTTTATGATAACTTATCTTTAGGCGTAAAACAATTATACCCTTTACATGTATGCTAATTAAATTTGAGTAAGTTAAAGTTATGCCAATAAAACCATTATGCGCTTACGCGCTCTGCCTATCATAATATATGCGAGAAAACTTTATGCTGAAACTGTTATGCCAAACTACATTATGCTGAAAAAGATTATGCGATCGAAAGGGTCCCTTTCAAGTACCGCTTTTATAATTTCCAAAGGGAAGTTCTATATCCGTTCCCTATAGTCCAATGTGGGTGTACTTTTCCAGCAGGCCTCCTGGATGAGATTTGTATTCATATTCATATTCATAATCTTTATTTGCATTTTACAATGTGTATCTTACCACGTATTATAATATTATATGGCTATTGTAAACCCTGTCGGGCACAGCAACAAATTTTAACTTAATACTAGACGTCGAATACACCATAACTTAATCTCAGTGTTAGTAACACTCAAGAACAAAAGAAAGCAAACAATATCCATTATTCATTCATTGTAAGATGTTTAGTGGCACCCTCAATATCGTCAGGTGTCTTAAGGGCTACTTTTAACTTGATGTTCTCGTCAATGTAGTTTCTAAATGAATACCAGTCTGTTTTTTTGTTGTACAGCTTAACAGGGATATCGTGTTCTATAATTTTCGAACTTAGACTAAACAATACTGGTGTGTGATCCGCAGAGCTGTCGTTAAAAGACTCACATTTAACATAGTGCGAAGAGAATCCTTTTATAACAAAAAAGTCAATCAGATCAGGCACCTTAGAGACGTCCGTCGGTCAATGTGGAAGCAGTCGTCAAATTGTTGGTATCTAAACTAAGTTACAGCTGTCTGCCTCTGGTGTTGGTTAGCCTAGAACCCCAGTGTGTGTTCTGTTGTCTCCACCCTCTAGAATTCGATTCCCAAGTTTCCGAAAGAATTCTATACATTTCCTCAGATATTTTATGTTTAGGTGGACAGTACACTGAGGAAACATTGAAAAGGCCATTTTCATTCTCTACTGCCACTGTAGTTGCCTGGATGTGACAGGTTCTGTATTTTGACATTAAATGGTGTTTAATGACTTTTTAATAATAATCGCAGTGCCAGCATGTCCAGTTCCATCCGGATGTGCAGTGACATAACATTCATAATTTCTATACTTAATGTTTGTGACCGCAGTACCGTGAGCTTCGGATACCAATAGCAAGTCCAAATTTTGTTGAATCATGAACATTTCTGCTTCGTGTTTGTTACGGGTCAACCCGTTTATGTTCCAGGTTGCCATGCGAATTATAGTCATTTTGTCGACAAGTCGTGTTGTGAGCATCATCAGGGTGCTCATCTGTTGTAGGATAATGTCAAGCTTTTCATTCTGTTTTGCTAGAATCTGTACCACGTCCAATGGTGGCTTGGAGTTCATTGCTTCTTGCCTTGATTCTATTTTGTTCCGTGTGATATCTGAGTCTAGTTTAGTTTTGGGTTTATTATTTTCAACAGCTGTGTTTGGCGCAGGCCTATTCCTTGCTTTTCCCGTAAATGTTTAGGCTTAGAACGTCTCAGTACAACTTATCTATAAACTTCACATCCTTTATAGTTTGCCGGGTGTGGACCGTTGCATAGTGCACATTGGGCGAGAGTATTGCGGTCAAGTTTATGGCATTCCAATGTTTTATGTGATTTTCCACACTTTACGCAGCGATAAGGGCGCATACAATAGTTTTTCGAGTGTCCATATTGTTGACATGTTTGGCATTGTACTATATATGTTCGCTTCCTCGGATATTCAATGATAACCGATTGGTGGTATATATATTTAAGCTCTTCAACAGCCTTGTTGTTTGGTCCTGGTGTAAGATTCACAAAAAATGTAGATTTTGGTTTTTTTGTCTGGCCCGAACTTTGCATTTATAATTTCTCCAGAGACTGTGTTCCCCGTCGGTTCAATGTCTTCTTTGATTGCGGATATTGGTGTGGTTGGGTGGAGGTTTCAGATTACCACTCTGAAACACCTCTGGTCCTTTCGGTTAAAAGTGTGACCAATCGCCCTTTTCTCCCGAACTACTTTTATTATTTGTTTATAAGCCTTAATAATTAGGCTGCTTATTCTTAGTTGATTTCACTTCACAATTTTAAAAGTGAACTGATCATTTTCTGCTACTGTTTTGAGTAGTTCAGTAAGCTTATTGACATCTTCTACGCCACATAAAACTATTGGTGGTTGGTTTAGAGGGTCGTTTATCTTTGGCTACGTAACCTGTTTCAGTGAAATCAATTGTTAGACCTGTGAAGCTATTAGAGGTCTTCACTGTTTCCGGAGAGAAGCTGTTTGACATCTTCCTTCTTTTAGGGTTCTGCTTACAGGAACTCTCTGCCACATCGGGGGCCGATTTCTGTTGACTCAACATCGGTATCGACAGTTTGGGGTTGATCTCCAGAAGTGGTTAGACTCTCGGTGAGAGTCTTGCTTTTCAAGGAAGATGACCTTTGCCTCGTAAATAGGCTTGGATGGAAGGCCTGCTGGTGCTTCTTACCGCTACTGCTGCTGCTACTATCGTCGCTACTGCTGCCAGGCACATTCTCCAACACAGAGGCCTGGTTGCTCACCCCTGTGTCTTCGGTAACAGATTTCTAACTTGCCGGCCCGGGTACCTGCAAGCGCCGGAGGTTAGCCGGATTGCATGACATCGCATTCTCATTTTTCGACATTTTCATAAATAGATGGGGTTTGGGAGATTATACATGATGCTTTCCCAAGGCACCACGACCACACTTTTCGAGGGGATTTAATTCCTCGGGGCTAGTGGCAGCCCGGTGACAGGTTACTTAACCGCCGCCTGTGGCTTGGCGTTGCTGCTCGTTTAGCACCACCCGGGGGGCAAGTGTAGGGTGGGTCTTATTGCCTCCACCCCCCAAAGCAATTCTTAGCAAATAAAAATATTGAGATTGACAATGGAACTTACTGATTCCACAAAACTTAGATGCCTTTCTGCAAATGAAACCGACAAATATTTGGGTATAAGAATTGATGACAAGGGTATTAATCATTGGTGGAGCGTTTCTTGGCCCGCCTAAAGAAAGTACGCCTATAATGATTGGGTAATACCATTGTTAACCTACTCCTTTGGCATACTCAGACGGACTCAAACTGAGTTGGACATCTTCGACAGAAATGTTCGTACTCTGCTTACTACATACCGAATGCACCATCCTTAGGAAGGGTTTTGTGTCGCCAACACAGTCCGAACCATGGAATCGGAGTCGCGGTACATGTCCCGGATAGTGTCAATATAGACCTCTGGAAACCCTTTGGACCGCAGTGCCCACCAGATCATCGCTCAAGGAACACAGTCGAAGGCCTTCTGCATGTCTAAGAAAATTAATGCAGAATAAAGTGTTCTTCGTTCTGTATTTCTCCGCAACAACCCTCAGGGCAAAAACAGGGTCCGTGGTCTCATGACTAGGGCGAAACCCATATTGACACTCCGAGAGAGTACACTCCTGTCTGATCCGGGAGTCTATAATCCTCTCGAAGATCTTCATGGTGTGGAACATAACCTTAATACCGCGGTAGCTCCCGCACTCCTGCACTGACCCATTACCTTTGAAGACTGGAGTAATAATACTCAGCCTCCATTGGTTTGGGATCTGCCCGCTGAAGAGTAGGCGGTTAAAGAGGTTTACTAAGATGCCCACACTGCAAGGACCCATCGCCTTCCAGGCTTAGATGGCGACTCCATGGGCTCCGACGGCTTTACGATTCATCATGCGGCGAAGAGCAATCTGGACTTCTGCAGGCGTAACCGGTGGCACTAGTCCCTGATTCGGAGGGAAGTCCGGAGGCTGCACCTCTTTATGCTGCTTATTTAGCAACTCGTAGAATTTAGCAACTCCTTCACCGCGAGGTCTTCGCATAGCAGGGTGCCTTCAGGATCTTTTACACAGCGGCACTTGGAGATATCCTGTACCGCTTTGATCCTGGAGCGCGCCAACTTATAGATAAGCTTATGCCCCCAGATAATTATAACTTCTCATATAGAGGTTATAAGTGGTCATGTCTGACCTTGGCTACAGCTTTCATAATGGCGCGCTTTGCAGCCCTGTATGCGTCCCGATCTCCAGGAGATCCTGACGCTTGCCACTTTATCAAAGAGGGTTTTCTTCTCCCTTATCTCCCTCTGGACTGTGTTGTTCCACCACCAGGTTTCCTTGTCACATTTGCATCCACCCTTAGACTTACCGAGCACCTTCTTCGCCGCTCTTAGAATGGTCGCCTGAATTCCGTCCCAGTGTCGATGCACTTGTCACCGACCGCTGAGATGAACTCCTGGGACCTAGTTTCATCAAGCAACCACCACCTGATGCGGCGCTGGCACCGCTCGGTGCGTTTGCCTTTGGGCTTCACGCAGAGATCCATGACAAGGAGACGGTGATCAGAGGTAGAACAAAACCTTTCCATCATTCCATTGTTTTATCTGCAATATTTAAAATTAATTTGTATTGTAAAGCTCTTATACGTTTACTCGCTCTCAATATTTTATAAAAGTAAATAACAACAAACTTGACAACAATGACATAAATGTGAACAATTATAACACCTAGCACGGGGTTTAATTAAAGGTCATGTTTTTTTCCATCACTAGGCAATATTTTGTATTATAGAGCTATTTTAGCTATCAGAGGTGTATGAGTTCATTATGAATTAAGAATTTTATTGAAGGTTTATCAGGCTTAAAATACGTTTTAACTATGGAAGGTTTATGGCTTCGATAAGCGTTGTATTATGAATAAGACTGAGATAATATCAAAATGGTTGTAAGCATTATAGAAAACTTAAGTTGTTTTGTATATTAGCTTAGCTTAGGTAAATACAAAGTTGATTCCAGTAATATTGGTTTAATGTCTGTTTTCATTAGCGTATCTTTGATGGATTCCTAATTAAAATGCTCGTTATTTGGTTTATTACTCCGCTTATCATTTATATACCTATGACATAATTATATAAAGATGCTATTCGTTTGAAGATGTACCTATTAAAGTAAGAATTATCCATATAACAATTTTGTAAAGTGTTTACTTAAAATTTATAAAATAGTTCTACTTTTCTGGATATCTCAGTGTTATGGTAAGGGCTAAAACTGTTAATTTCCATCTTTTTTTTTGTTACATGTATTTAATGTAGTCATGCGTTTCATATTTATAGCAGGCTAACAATTCCGCAAAATATTTAATAGCTGTACTCAATGTGAATATTACAACGCATTATTATCTCAATAGTTCTTACATACATGGCAAAACATATTGTCACTTTATCCCCGAAGGAGTAGGCAGAGGCATAATAAACGCCCACATTTCACCGTACGCATTTTGTCCCACGTAACAGGTGGTGAGCCCATTGCCGTGTTGAAATGGACAGGCGCAGGCTGTAGTGACCTGCTGTTGAAATTTTTTAAGCCGCCCAGTAGGTCTTCAACTTGGCTTAACGACTGCCATTTTATTGGCAACCGGGACCAACGGCTTAACGTGCCTTCCGAAGCACGGAACTGGGGTGGGTCTAAAGGGCCGAATAAATTTAATAAAATGTGTCAATTTTAGATTTTTAAATTTGGAAGACATTTTCAACCCGTTGCCTTCTTAGTGTGGTGGTAACAAAAAGGCTAAAAGGTCTTATGTGCTAGACACTAATTAGCACTACCAATTAAAGTCCTGGTAGTCTCGGACTCAATAGTTCTTGCTATGCGAATTATATACTTAACGTTTACAATACGTCTGAATAAGGAAATATCTATCAGACATAGTTGCTATTGATACTTATTGATTACCTACAGATGTAGTGTATTAAGTATGTATAGACGATGAATGCTGAAAATGCTTAGGAGTTAAAAGTGCAAATATCTTATTGGATAGAAGATTCTGAGAATATATCAAAAAGTTCATTAAAATAATAAAAAAGATTACTCCTTGATAAGTGAGTAAAGTCTCAATACAACAAGACGTTTTAAAAACTAATCTGATTTCATTATCCATAGTTGTCACAGACAATACGAAACCCGATGATGCGGCTCGTGTAGTTGGAGGTAAAGTTGCTCCAGAGGGAAAATATCGTTACCAGGTATCGCTGAGGTATTATCCAGACACGCATTTCTGCGGGGGTTCTATATTGAATCAAAGATGGATTCTAAGTGCTGCTCATTGTACTATGAAGTAAGGAATTACTAAGCAAATACGTCCAACGAATTAGTGAGGAACGATTGACGATGAATATTTATTGTGCGAAAGTAGAGGGTAGAAGGAGTCAGGGTAGGCCGAGATATGACGTCAGATATGACGACCACGTGAGCAGATTGCTCAAAAACGGAAAGTCAAAAGTACTAGGATACCCAGACGTGCATGTATGAAGCGAATGATGAATCTGCAAGAAGCGAATGAAGTATGCATAGATTGTGAAGCCTGGCGATATGTCCTCTTGTAACGTTACAATTTTCCGGGAGGGGAAAATGTAAGGTTAAGGAGAAAACTAGCACCAGAATTGGAGGAGTCCCGGCTTAAAAGAAAAAGTAAAAGAAAAAGGAAAAGGTAAAATATTAAAAGCTGAAATAATAACGTCGTTGTCTGCAGTGGCTTGTGACGCCGACGGCTAGTGGCTTTCAGCCCTCTGCCTGCTCTCACTACCACGACCTACTCCTATGAGGTCGGAGATGTGGAGGCCTGACTCGAGGCCTCCTTCTTGGCGACGTGGAGGCCTGACTTGAGGCCCCCCTCCTTGGCGACGTGGAGGCCTACTCGAGGCCCATTCTTGGCGACGTGGAGGCCTGACTCGAGGCCTAACCGATAACCTGCGAGCTTCTTTTAAAAAAATCTGAATCTTCAAGTTTAATTTCAATTTCAATTTAATTTTTTTTCAATTTCCATTTATTTATTTATTGTTTGTTACAGGTGGTTACAAAGTTGTCATATATTTTTTACAAATTGTGATCTTCCGTAAAATGCCTTGTAGGCGTACAATAATGTAATGTATTGAATATTAAATTATACATCAATCAATATCAGTAAGAATTATACAAAATTAGATATCTGTCATAAAATAGGAATAAAAATAAATAAATGTCCTTATTATTAAAATAATTAAAAAAAAAATGTGAATATAATAATATAATGTCACAGAACTCATAGATTCCTATCATCCAAGTATTCCTCAATCGAATAATAAGCCTTATTAGTTAATATCATCATATAATCATTCCTTAAATATGAAAATGGATTCAGAGGTTTTTATGTAATCAGGCAATTTATTATATATCTTTGCACTGATTCCAAAAATGCTTTTTCTAAATTGTTTAGTCCTACATTTATCGATGTGAAGTTTATTTTTATGTCTTCTGCTGAACAGGCTTACATATTTGTTTAAATTATTTTTTTACGTATATTGCGGCTTCATAAATATACAGAGCAGGAAGGGTAAGTATTTTTAACCTACGTAACGAGGGTTTACATGAGTCTATCTGTTTAAGTCCGCACATACTTCTTATACACTTCTTTTGAGCTCTTAGAACATACTCTTTATTAACTGAGTTACCCCAAAATAAAATGCCATATTTGAGAATCGAGCCTACGTTAGCATGATATACTGTTAATAGTGTTAGCCACTTTTCTTAGCATATACAGTGCATATGAAAATGAACTTAATTTACTACAGATTTGATCAACTTGCGTCTTCCAGTTTAAATCAGAATTTGTGTTTTCGGAATCGGAATTTTTTATTTGTGTGATCCACAAATGTTTGTTTCGGAGTTTGGGTGTTTCCTATGTATAATATGTATGTATTTAGAAATATATAAGTATGTATATCAGTTGTCTAGATCCCATAACAAAAGCTTATATTAGCTTACATTGGGCTAGACGTAGCTGTGTAAAAAAAAATGTTTATTGCCCCGTTGACTCAATGTTCCGTAAACGATCACTGCGTTAAGCAACATTCGAGGAAACACTTTGTGGAATTTACATTTGCGAGGGTTTCCGTGCTTCAGAAGGCACGTTAAGCCGTTGGTCCCGGCTGTCATTAAATGGCAGTCGTTAAGCCTGTTTTAAGACCTTATGGGAGACTTGAAAAATTTCAACAGCAGCTCGCCACAGCCTGGGCCTGTACATAGTGTACATTTCAATACGGCAGGGGCTCACCTCCTGTTATGTAAGACAAAAATGCATTCGGTAAAATGTGGACATATAGTATGTCTCTGACTACCCCTTCGGGGATAAAGGCGTGACAATATGTATGTATGTAGTACAATAAAATTAAATTGTATCTATGTATACGCATTCTACGTGCACCTATTAGAGGACCAATTAAACTTTGCTTTACGGTAGCGAAACCTGGGTATGTCAGCAGATGCATGTAAGTAAATTGAATGTTGTGGAGGTGCGATCACTTCGAAAATTGTGCGGCGTTACCTTGGCCGACCGAATACGTAACGAAGTGATACGCAATATGGCAGGTTTGAATGAAAGTGTCAGCGTTAAGCTGGAAAAGGGCGTGCTCCGTTGGTTTGGACACGTCCAACGAATGAGTAAGGAACGATTGACGAAGAATATATATTGTTCAAAAGTAGAGGGTAGAAGGAGTCAGGGTAGGCCGAGACTTACATATGAAGACCACGTGAACAGATAGCTCAAAAACGGAAAGGTCCTAAGTACTCGGATACCCAGACGTGCGTGTATGAAGCGATTGATGAATCTCGAAGAAGCGAAAGAACTATGTATGGATCGCGAAGCCCGGCGATCTGTCCTCTCTGACTTCCACGTCAGGGATACAGCGTGAAGATAATTAGTTAGTTAGTTACCTATTAAAGGTTTATGAAACATTTAACGTAACAAATAATACCTATCAACATAGGGCATTACAAGGAAAGTTAAGGTCAAAGGTCACAAAACCGATATTTTATAAATAAATTTTATAAATAAACTGATAGGAATCAGTTCATAAGGGACAGGAATGCACACGGTGAAATGTGGGTATATAACATATCTCCGCCACCCGTTCGAGGATAAGGCGTGATTGATAAGCCTATCAGTTGAAAAAATAATAGTAAGAAATCTTTTGTAAAAACATGCTTTCATTGAAATGCGCTGAAAATAATAATTATCAGCAAGTCTTTTTATTTAATACCCATATTATAGCTGTAAATTAAAAATAACTACTCTACCATTTTGGATTTTCCACCATGCTGGATTTAGAATGCTGTTACACCCATGCATTGTTGTCTAATTGAAAAGCGTATACAAAATTTCAGCTCAGTCGATTGAAAATTGAGCTTCAAAATTGAGTTGCAAGATTCCACCTGACGTACATAAATACAGTGCAAGTTAGTAAAAAGCTTGTAAAACTTCTTGTTTGTTTTTGAAATTGTACCTCAGAATAATTAATAATACGTTGTACGATGGTTTTCGACCACGACCCCTTAATATTTTCTCTGAAAAACAAAAATACATTTCGTGTGATAATTTTGTGGTGCCCCTAAGATTTATTGCACACCTATACGTAAGCGTGTGGTAGTGCTTTACTCTCGATTTATTTATTTATTTATTAATTTGCATGAAATACGGTACAATTTTTTTGGTACAGTTATTAGGTACAATATATAATATTTTAGGTAGCTCAGCGCATGTCACCAATGTTGTTGGCATGCAAATATTGGAAACAATACAAGTTCCATGAAACACAAATATGTCAAACAGACCCATAATAAATTGAATAACAATTTCCACAATGTCATTAAATTGCACCTAAAAACAATAATGTCTAGTGTAAGTGTGTAGTGTAGTTGATTTTCCAATATTTTTTAAATTTATTACTTTATTTCAGTGTACCAAATGATGCATTTTTTGTAGTAGTTGGCACGAATGAACTTAACCGTGGCGGGGACAGATATAAAGTGGAACAGGTCATTAACCATAAGTTCGATCTCAAAACATATCATAATGACGTCAGTGTCATCAAAGTTAGAAAGGACATTGTGTATGGTCGACGGGTTGGACCAATTCAATTGACCAAAAAGAATACTGGAGCTGACAAGAATGTCTTACTGACTGGTTGGGGTTACACATCTGTAAGTAGCGTCTCTGTTATCTATTTTAAGCGCATAATTCTTCATTATAGTGACTGCCTTTGGTGGCGCAAAGGTAGTGTATGCGACTGCCGCGACTGAGGTCCCGGGTTCGATTCCTGGGTTGTAAGATATATTTGCGTGATGTTCAAATGTTTGTTTCAGAGTTTAGGTGTTTCGTATGTATATTATATTATGTATTTACATATATATAAGCATTTTTATCAGTCGTCTGGATCCCATAACACAAGCTTATATAAGCTTACTTTGGGCAAGACGCCGCAGTGTAAAAAAGTGTCCCACAATATTTATTTATTATTATTTATTTTCGCCTATTGTAATTCAAATGTATTATAAAGACCTACCTACCCTAGGAAAAAAATATTATTTCATCAGCTTCGTGATTTCTGCTCGCTTAGCAAAGCTGCCGATGTAAATCTTTGTCAGTAGGGTTAACTACCTAAACCCTGATGGTAATCTTCTACCTCGACGAGACCCGACATGACTTTGATCTTTTAAAATATGAGCAGTGTGTTGAAACTACTGGTTTTGATTTGGTTTCAACAGTGTATTGAAACAACCAGGTCCGTTTAACGTTTAAGTCGATATTGAGCTAATTGCCGTGTTGAAATAGACAGACGCAGGTAGTGACTACCGTCCACAACGCTTGAAAATCTTGTAAACTTGCGCCTTACTTAACGACTGCCATGTTACTAGCAACCGAGACCAACGGCTTATCGTGTCCTCCGAAGCACGGAAACGCTAGCAAATGTAAATACCACAAAGTGGTCACTCATCCGTGACCAGCCATAGCGAAAGCTGCTTAACGCAAAGATCGTTTACCGAACACTGAATCAGCGGGGCCACGAGCGCTTCAACTACATTTTAACTTATTTATTTGAAGTAATACATATCTAAGATGTAATCGTTCACAGCCCAACTGTTTTTTGCTGGATTAATTAACATAAACTAACACATCTACACATCTCCATTTTACAATACGGTTAATACATAAAAAAGTATGTTTATAATACACTAGCTGAAGGCCGCAGCTTCGATCGCGTAGTGAAGTTTTCCTATTCGAAATTTTTTACAGAACCCTAAACTTTTTGAAAATCCAATGTAAACTCACGAAAAATAATAACTAAATAAAAATGTAGCTTTCCAATAGTTAAAGAATTTTTAAAATCGGCCTAGTAAACTTAGAAATCTTTTCCCTTAATAATCTATATACATATATAAAAATTAATCCCTATTTCCCTTGGTCACGACATCATGCGTGAACGACTGTAAAAGAATTTTTCAAATCGGAAAAAATCTTTTTGTATTGGATGGCCCATTTATTGCGGAAGGTTTTAAGCTATATATTATCACGCCACTACACAGGAGAGCGGAGCAGTAATCATAAATGTCAACAAATCGGGGAAACTTACAACTTACTTAAATGGGTGCCACGGGGTTGGAAGTATGTCACGGGCGAAGCCGCTCGGGTCAGCTAGTATTAGCATAGATATCATTGTATTGTTATTTTCAATTACATTTTCTTACCTAGTATCCTGGCAAGTTATCCAATCGGCTGTTGATGATCAACCTGACGACGTTGAGTGTGGACCGCTGCCGGAGATTCAGACGTAGCTTCCCTATTGAAGTGTCTAACCTCTGTACTTTAACAAAAGCTGGAGAAGGAAGTTGCAGTGTAAGTATGTAAGCACGCCTTTATCCCCGAGGTTGTCGGCGGAGGCATACTATACGTCCACAATTCAAGTGTCCTACGTAACGTGTTGGTGGGTGGTGAGGTGAGGCTGTTAACTTGGCTTGACGACTACCATGTTACTGGCAACCAGGAGCAACGGTTTACTTTACTTTCTGAAGCAAAGAAAGTCACAAAGCGGTCACCCATCCGAGGACCAGCTATAGCAAAAGTTACTTAACGTGGTGATTGTTTACAGAACATGTCACGAGCGCTTTATTGTCAACCCAGTCAATGCAAGTCAGGTGTTTATTATTAGTCACGCAGTTTTCAACTTACTATTTTATGCTTTTAGGGTGATTTCGGAGGTCCTCTTGTAGAAGGCAACTTTCAAGTAGGGATCGTTTCCTGGGGTGACTATTGTGCCTTGGGTCGTCTTGACGTGTATGCCAGGGTATTTTACTATAGAGATACTATAGAGATTGATATTTTACCGTACATGTAAGAATAGAACGGCAGGTTAAGTTAAGTTGCGTATTTTTTTTAAGCTTACCAAAGTTACAACATCCACCTAATGAAAACCCATGGCAATCTCTGGCGTGGTGTGAGGAACCACCTCACTTTATTTAGTATTCCTAGCTTCTCTGAGGTTAACTCAATACAACTAATTAGTTTTTTATGATTGAGCTCTCGACGAACGTCTATACCGAGGATGTCTAGATTGTCCTTCATTGGTATTGAAGCTTTCTTATTGGTATTGGTTATTCATTGGTTTTGATTTTTTTAGCGTTAAACTACACGACTTTGTTTTGCGAGCATCGAATCGGTCAGGTTTTCAAAACCCCATTGGAATATGCGGTTCAGGTCCCAGTCTAGATCAGTCACAAATTGTTTAATATAGGTCCGCTTCGCCGCTGGACGGGCAGAATTACTCTCATACATAGTGCGGTCATCTGCATAGCAATGAATGCTACAATGTCACTTATACAGAAGAAAGAGAGTTGGCGGAAATACGGTCTGTATTGCCGCCAACCGCCAGTGGTATCCCTGCATTAACGTGCCAAAAATACGAAGCTTGGCCAAAAGCAAAGAACCCCAAACTTCACCCTAGCAGTAAGCTGGCCATCCAGCAACATAATTAAAGCGGTAGATCGTTTGCTGGAAGCTTGGAAGGGTGTGACGTATGGCGTACTCTATGAAAGGCTTTGGCAATGTTCAGGCTTAAAGCCAAGGACTCGCCTTGACCTTCCATAGCCTCAACCCAAACATATGTCACATACGCTAAAAGATCCCCCATTGATCGTTTCTGCCTGAAGCTGAATACTGCCGATCATTGGTAAGCGAGTGATCCTCCAGATAACGCATGAGCAGCTTAAATACCTTAAAGATTACTGAGGTGATAGTCATAGGGCGATAGGTGACCGGATCTGACCGATCCGATTTCTTGCGGATCAGTAGAACATTCACCTCCTTCCAAGCCTCCGGCTCGTCTTCCGATGAGTAAGGAAGACGATACGGGTGTGTTAGCGCTGGAGAAAGTTCAGTTGCACACTTGCAGTACAACCGCCGGAATGCCGTCAGAACCGGAGGCCAGAATCAAAAGTTTTCCTTTGGATGAGTGACCGTTGGGTTTATTTCTCGTGGTCCACCTGGGTGGACCACCGGAATTATTTTTTCCCGTGGATAACCAGAATTTCTATTGATTGTGCGCTAATACAAAAATCATTGCATGGATTGTAAATTTATTTTTTAGATTACTTTTTAGATCTTGCAATCGTGATCACATTTTTTAAAAAGAAATCCCAACAATTCATCACCTACCGGAGTGGGAAGAGCGCAACTCAAATCGATTTCATACTCACTAGGAGACATAGTATCGGTAGGCTGGCCAACTGCAAGGTCATACCCAGAGAGATTCTCACTGCACAACACCGTCCCCTTGTCATGGATCTCTGCATGAAGCCCAAAAACAAATGTGTCGAGCGGTGCCAGCGCCGCATCAGATAGTGGCTGCTGAATGATGCCAGGTCTCAGGAACTCGCCTCAGCTGTCGGAGACAAGGGCACTGACACTGAAGGAGAACCAGTTCAAAAGTACTGGGACAGGATTCAGGTCGCTATTCTTATAGCGGCAAAGGGAGTGCTCGGCGAGTCTAAGGGTAATCGCAAATGTGACAAGGAAACTTGGTGGTGGAACGACACAGTCCAGAGGGAGACTAGGGAGAAGGAAGCCTTCTTTAAAAAGTTGCAAGCGACCTGATCTCCCGAAGACCGCGACGCATACAGGGCTGCCAAGCGCGCCACAAAGATAGCTGTAGCCAGAGTCAGACAAGACCACTAACAACCTTTGTATAATAAGTTGGAATCATCTGAGGGGCAGAAGCTCATCTATAAGTTGGCGCGCTCCAGGGTCAAAGCGGCGCATGATATTTCTAAGTGCCAATGTGTAAAAGAGCCTGAGGGCAACCTGTTATGCGAAGACCTCGCGGTAAAGGAAAGATGGCGCTCGTATTTCCAGGAGCGCTTAATAAGCAGCACAAAGAGGTGCAGACCTCCCTCCGAATCAGGCACTAGTGCCACTGATAACGCCTGGAGAAATCGAGATTGCGCTTCGCCACATGAAGAATCAGAAAGCAGTCAGACCCGATGGAGTCCCCATCGAGGCCTGGAAGGTTAAGGGTTCAAACCTTTTACTCCTCAAAGGGCGGATCCCAAACAAATGGAGGCTGAGTATTATTGCTCCAGTTTTCAAAGGTAAGGGGTCAGTGCAGGAGTGTGGGAGCTACCGCGGTATAAAGGTTGTGTGAATCATGAAAATCTCTGGAAGGATTATCGGCTTCCGTATCCGTCAGTAGTGTGCACTCTCGGAGTTTCAATATAGGTTTTGCCCTGATCATGGGACCACAGACCCTGTTTTTGCCCTAAGGGTTGTCGCGGAGAAATACAGCACAAAGAATACGCCACGGCACTGTCTTTTCCTGGACATGCAGAAGGCCTTCGACTGTGTTCCTCGTGCGATGATCTGATGGGCACTGCGATCCAAAGAGGTTCCAGAGGCTTATATTGACATTATCCAAGACATGTACTGCGATTTCGATTCCGTGGTTCAGACCGCTGTTGGCGACACAAACCCCTTCCCTTTCTTCTTTCCGGTTCTGTCGTTAGTCCGTACTTGCTTAGCGTGATATAAGACGTGATGTCAGACAGCATTAGAAACTCACATGAGCAGCTTCCATGGTAACTCATGTATGCTGATGATTTCGCGCTGACAGACGCGGTCAGGGGCAGGTTGGTACGACGTGTGAAGGCGTGGAAGGAGATGCTTGAGAACGGAGGTCTGAAACTTTATATGGCGAAGTACCTGGCATTAAACTCTACAGATCTCACATCCATCTGCATAAGCCATAAATTTGTCGAGCGCACGGACCAGGTTTGCGAAGTCAAGGCACGCATTGCTGCAGCGTGGTCCAAGTGGCGGAAGATAAATGGTGTCATTTGTGACCCAAAATTGCCGGTCAGGTTGAAGGAACAGGTCTATAAAACCATCATTAGGACTGTCCTTCTACATGGCAGTTAGGCGTGGCCATTACTAAAGTGACACAAGCAGGAACGTGGATGGACCGTGTGAGAAATTCTCGCATCCGCGGCAGACTTCGCGTCCGTGACATTGCAGATAAGCTGTAAGAGTGTCGTCCTCGTTGGTATGGTCACGTCTTGCGGCAACCGCCGGGCTACGTGAGAAACAAATGGCTGGCCTTTTCGGCACCGCCGTTTTCCGGTAAGATGGGAAGACCCAAAAAGTGCTGGCTTGACGTCGTAAGAGATGACATGCGTGCCAATGGTCTCACTACAGGGGATGCTGACGACCGTCCGAAGTGGACAAGAAAAAGTAAGAAAGCGGACCCCGGGCGTTGCGAGACGAAACTGGGACAAACGCTCGGATGATGATGATGAATTCTTTGCTCTCCAGTATGCCCGCATGGCCCAGTCGAATTATAGTGGTACGAAATGTATTTCTTTGCGCATTATTTTGATTTTGCTATATGTCAAAGTGGATTCATTTATATTGCAAGGGAAATGCTCAAGCCAACTAACGTATTAAAAATATATAATATCGAAAAGCTTATTTATGATTCACTCTATCTATTGAAAGAAAAACCGCTTCTTAATCTGTAGTTTAGTTTTAAAGATCAACATATTCAACAGCAGGTAGCCACAACCTGCGTCTGTCTATTTCAACACGGCAATGGGCGGGCACCTATTACGTGGGACAGGTAAAATCCACACGGTGAAAAGTGGGCATATTATATGCCTCTGCCACCCCTTCGGGGATAAGGCGTGATGAATTTTTTTTTTTTTTTTTTTTTTTAGTTTTAAAGATCTAAGCATACATAGAAACAGACAGATAGGCAAGTTACTTTTAAAAATATAGACCAAGATGAAATTATTTTTAAATTTTATGTGGGTCCATTTTATTTGTCTGTGTATATATGCTATGTTGTTATGTGTGAAATTTAAAAAAAAAATTTTAATATTAAAATAAAAAATAATAAAATGATAATCTGAAAAGACAAAATCGAATAAATAATCCCTTTACAATTTTATCGTCAGTAAAACAACATTTTTTTAGTGCAAAATAAAGAGAATATTATTTTTTTAATCTTGTACTAAAATATCATTCAATTGATTCAAACACGATGGTTTATTCTGTGACTGAGTGGTGTTTATCAACAATATTAGAAGAATCTGATGGCGTTGTGTGAGTTGTCCCAAAGATATTTATTTATATTTATACAAGTTATCTTAAAATAGTAATAGAGCCTTTACGCATATAATTATGAGAGTAATTGAAGTGTAATTTTAATAAATAGCTCAAAATTGTATTTAATAATTTAAAAAAATATCAAATTCAAGTGTTTTTTTTCGAGTTTTTGCATTTTCTTAGAAGATTTACTATAGAAGTATATTTATATTACACCATCGGAAAGTAGAGATTTCATTAAACAGAAAGCACATAATTTTTTGAAAAAAGCTGATATTTTGACGAGGGAATTTTCGATTGGAAATTAGGGTGCTTTTTCGATATTAAGTCAAATTTAAGGCGAAAAAATTAATATTTCAATTCAAACAAATTACAGTGTATTTAGGACATAAAAAGGCAAGTTTTTACCCAAATTTTGTAAAAAATATATTTGCCCCTTCAGTGTTGCGGGTGCCGTATTCAAAACCACCATAAACACGCTCAAACTCCTCACTCCTCTCATGTTCCGATGCACTCCCTCGAGTTGGCCCCAAAACAGCATCTTATTGACATCGCTACAGGTTGGTTGTGGCCCGTAGGCACTTATCAAGTGGGTAATAGTCCCATCGATAAGCTTCTCAAAATCATAAACCGGTTGCTACAGCGTTTTACTTCCAAGATGCCGCTCTGCAGCCCCTCGGAGGGCTCAACGGCCACCCCATTATCCCCACCAGGTGCACCTGTGTAGTACAGCTTGTAGCCTCTCTGCAAAGCCAGGCTCTGATGCCTTTCCTTCGAGTCTCCTGCAGGAACGCCACGTCTACCCTACCTCAGCCAACTCAATCCCGCGCCCAGTCAGCGTACCAATGTTCCACGTAGCGAAGCGGATACGGGTTCGGGCTACCTTCTTTCGACGCGCTTGCCCTATACACGGCAGCCCTAGCCCACTTGCCCACTTCCCACTTGTCGAGTAGCGCTCTTGCGCGCCGTTTTGCGGCGGCGCCCTATCCCAAGTTACAATCCTTTTTTTATATTCAATTTTGGAACGAAGTTCCTTACGTCAGGCTTGGAGGAGATAGGGATTTTTTTGAAAATTGAGTGGAATAAAACCGTTAAATGAGGTGTGCGCAGGAGCGAAAGTCGTATACACAAGCGCATGGTGTATATTACCTTTCTCTTTCTCCCTCTTTTAGTGAGGGTGTGGTGAGGGTGAGAGTGAGGAGTGAGGGTGAGGTTGAGGGTTAAGGTGAGGGTGAGGGTAAAGGTGAGGGTGAGGGTGAGGGTGAGGGTAGGGGTGAGGGTGAGGGTGGGGTGAGGGAGAGGGTGTTTTTTTTTTGTTTTTACATAAAATTGAGCGATTTAATAATTATTTTTTATTAAATTTTTTTTTTTAATTTCATAAAGTACTGAATTTCCTAAATACTTTCCTGTACTTAAATAAAAACTAATCTTTGCAAACTGTGTCGATTCTACATTAGCCGAACAAACTTCGTTCCTACCTGGTGTCTCACAATTTTTTTTGTTTCAGTGGGGAAAGGCAGCGCCAGAGCCTCGTCCGTTATACAGCAGGTTAATTTGGGCCCCAAATGTCTTGGTAGGGCTTCGTGCTCCTAATTTATGATATAGTTATAACCCGGTATTTTAATACAGATTTACAATAAAATAATTTTCATACATAGGCACTACTGCCCGTGGGTCTATAATGGAGACGTTACGAAAGGATAAAATGATGTGAGAGTTTAGAATGAGTTTAGTAAACTGACATTTGATATAGATATAATTACATACTATCTTTAGGCATAATAAAGTAGGATAACTTCGCCTGTTATGCATACGGTGATACGTGGGCGTTAGATATGCCTCTGCCTACCCCTTCGGGGATAAAGTGTAGATTTGAGCAAGAAAAAAAAAATGTTAGAGTAGTAATTTCGAATGAAAAATGGATTTCACATATTATGTATATACTCTTGTTAAATTTATTATACAGTTTTTGACAAACTGTTTGAAATATGATTAAATAAATAGACCAATAGCCAAAACATATGATTTAACCATTTTGCGTCCATAAAATCCAGATAGCGACCACCTGTGGATCAGTTTGCGTCCACAACTTAGAAGAGATAAATATAAGAGATAAGCATCTTAATCTTTAAAAAAAATTAAGAAAAAAAAGTAGATTTCAAGTGTAGTGTTGTTGACAGGGACTAAGCGCAAGAGCAGCGTTGTCTTACAGCTCCCGGGTGGAGTAGAACAGTGTGGATCTGGAGAAGGCACTTTTTGTGTGAGACTAAAATGTGGACGCAATCTTTTCTAAGGTGTCACCTATAGGCGCAGTTTGCGTCCAAGTATGATTTTAGACATCTGTATCTGTTTCTATTATCGTTATAGTGGACGCAAAGAGACCATTACCATGTGTATGTTAATATTGACGGAATCAATTTAAAACTAATAATGTTTGTCATGATTTGTTATATAATAAAATCCATTCTAGATAGAATTAGATAGACCAGATGGCGTCCATTATAAATAAATAAATAAATATATAAATGAATATATAAATAAATAAATATTGTTGGGACAACTTACACAACGCTATCTGTTTCCACACTAAGCGGAGCTTGTACTATGGTAACCAGATAACTGATAGACATACTTATATATTTCTAAGTACATACATTTTATAGATAAATAACAACCAGACACAGAATAACCCATCATGCTCATTACACAAAATTTTATCTTGGGTGGGAATCGAACCCACGACCTCTTGCGTAGCAGTCGGATGCACACCCACCGCGCCACAGATGCAGTCAATTTTCGCTCACTATTTTTTTTGCAATATGTCATACGACCGCAAGCATTTGTATCATACAAGATTTTAGTATATTTTCAACGTAATGGTGGTAACGCGCACAAAGCTTTTATTTATATGCATCTACCTACCACATATCTAAGCTTTCATAGAAATATCGTTCATTTTTATTAGTGACTCGGTATGTTTATTTTCCCCTGTTTTTGAGGAGTGTCCTATCTTTTGGACGCGAACTGGGAGGGGAACGCAGACAGGCTACTTTACCCTATTTACACATGTTATTGTACAAATCTATTATACTATTATAAAATTGTAAAATAAGCTGTGACGTACATTTAAAATAAATTAAAAAAACATATTGTAATCGACTATTTAAGGGATTTTGAGTCTGAAACTGTGATTTTTTTTTCGTCTGTTTGGTTGTTTGTTTGTTCGGGGTTGGAGCAAAATCTAGACAGTTGATCACAACTCTGCTAAAAGAATATTGTGGTAAATTTTCCAGCTTAAATACTGCGCTATATTTCATCAAAATCAGTTCAGCAGAAGTAATATTACAGTTTGACCTACATCTTACTAGACGAGCTATACATAAGCCAGGTCGAAGTATTTTGGTTTATTAGTTAGGTTTTAATTAAGACACCATTTTACAGTACTGCACATACACGTATCGAGTTGTCTTCACTGATGACTACACTATGAGTAAAGTTCAGTTTTATAAGTGCGGTCTTATTTGGATGGGTAACCATTTCAAATGTAGGTGCATTAAGTCTACAAACAATTTTCTTTTAGTTACAGTCTCTAATAGGTAAAGGATCAGAGATGGTAAACACACAAGGCGCAGTCGACTTTTAGATGGGTCAGTTACGCACATCAAAGTAAATACTAAGGTATCAACTTTAAAGCAGTGACGACTTTGCACACACTGATGCTAGTAGGTAAAAATAAATAAACTACACTGGTTAATGACCGCGTGGTGACTTTCCATTTCCAACAGGATTTGTTATCGGGATAAAAACTAGCCTCTGAGTAATTCTAATCTGTTAGCTATATAATTGTAAAGTTCCATCAAAATGTATTTAGTAGTTTTTGCATGAACATTCTTACAAACATTCGCGTTTATAATATTAGTAGAATTCTATGACAAAGACTGGATACAGGTAAGGTTGCCGCATTCAGTTTTTTTATCCTAGAAATAATTCGACATTTATAAATGTCGGCCGGGAGTGATAACAAAGCCTGAAACCAATGAACAGTAAGGTAAGGTTTGTGAGGTGAGTAATTGAGATGGATAGGGACGTTTGACCGGCACTTTAGACTTATTCATGAAATACAAACTGCTGTAGAAAGAAGTAGAGGACTTTGAGTCACTTGATTCAGACAGAGTCAGTAGACAAATTTCAGATGTAAAGAGGACGACGGTTCATCGCCCCGGTCTCAATCCAATATATTCATAACACATAATAGAAACGCCATTGTTCTGAGTGGAAAAGCATGTACGATTAGGAACGCAAACATGTTTCCCGACGGGTTGTCTACAGATCACGTGCAGAGACGAAGTTCGTGGAATTCTTATTTAAATTTCCATTTGTTTGTTGGGTGAATAAGTGATTTGTAACTATCAAACCTAATTTGACAACTTAAGAAGACCGCTCTATCTAAGGGCGACCAAGGCCGGTTCGCAGGATTTGATGAATTACCATTAATGGACTATTCTGCAGCCCGGTTGAGACAAGGGAGAATACCGGTGGTTTTGTGGATAGTTTGACCCCTCTCCAGCCGCCGAATAAATAAAGACTTATCCCCTTAAATGAATTGATGTATTGACCTCAGTGCTTTGGCCAGTTGAAGACCGAGAGCGCTGACGCTTATATCTATAGCAATCCGCAGTAGTTTGATGAATTCTGTAATAAATCATACATATCCAGGAGCTTCATACTCTCAAATTATAAGTAAGTAATACTTTATTGTACCCCAAGATTACAGTTAACAGACTTAGATATAAAAAATGTACAGGTGATCCAATTGGCGGCCTAATTATAGATATTATATTGACTGGTACACACTGCATGCAGTCTACTATTAGTGGTGCTGGTTGGTAGAAGAGGCAATATTAATAGTAACAAACTTTTAAATTTATTTGATTGCAAGTCTGCAATAAAGCAAGTAATTTTGTCCACCTTTCCATACATCACTGCTATGAGCCACAAGGAAAATCACTTAAGATACAATTTAAATATACATACCATGGTATCATATTCCAAAAAAAATTAATTGTTCGATTGGAACATAATTTTCAATAATTATAGTGTGTTAAATAAATAAATAAATATCCATCACGCCTTATCCCCGAAGGGGTGGCAGAGGCATATTATATGCCCACTTTTCACCGTGTGGATTCCTGTATATATATAGTTTGTTGACATTAGATAGATATTTTCTATCAAAATTTTTACAACGGAAATTTTAAAACGGTTTTTCAAGCCAAATTATTGGCAAGTACAACTACTTTTATTGAGCAGGAAATTTTGACACTTCACATTTGGAAAATGAAATTGTAAAAAACTAGTTTATAGGACAACAGATAATAAATCTGGCCAGTTGACTTTGGCCCCTGAGAATAATATTAATAAAAATATTGTTTTAATAAACCTAGTGCACCATAATGTTTGAGGTTTAATAAATGGTAAAGATTTAGAGTTGGAGCTATACATTAATGCAAATTCTATTAATATTTTTTGTGCTACAGAGCACTGGTTAAAAGATCTTCGAGTTAAGTGTCTTTCTAACAGTGATAACAGGGGTACCGCTCACCACAATTTGGGAGCCTCGAGGGAGCCCGTGGAAGAACATGGCCTCAGATTTTTCGACGCAACCTGGTGTCCCAGCGCCCTGATGCGACTTGCACAACTTGCGCCTCGCCCATCTTGTCCAGGATTTGGGCATCCCGTGTAAATGTAGGGCCCCAGGTGATAAGCTAATAAAAATATTAAACAGTAACAACATAAATTACAATTACTACTTGTATGGAAATATAAAATAAGTATATTGACGTACTAAAAAGTTTACTGACAGTAGCTTACTTACTCTTGCTACAGCATTAATTTTTAGCCGTTCTTGAGAAAAGCGTGTTGACTAGAATTCACAAAAAACATCAAAGAATAATAAACGCACATATCGATCGCTACCCATCAAATTGACAACACAGCCAGCCCAACGAAACAATTTACGGGCATTCCCTAGATATAACTCTCAACTGAGTTGCTACAATAAAAGTCGGGTTGAAACCTGACAAATTTATTTTGAGAGAAATTTTCTTAAGTTCAGTATGATCGAGATTTACTGGTAAGGATTTGAGGGCCTCCTGAGCTTGAGGGCCCCGGGGCACTGCCCCGCCTAGCCCCTGGGTAGCTACGTCACTGGCAACACCAAGTATCTTTAAAAGTACAAAAAAATTATTTGAATGATATGCAGAACAATCACATAATTTTAAGCAAACCGTTCAGGAATATGTTAAAAATTATTCAAAGATATTTAAACAAACGTGTTTTCTTGCAAAGTCAAACTTCATTATTGGAAGTATATTTGGAAATGACTTGTTAAGGTACTGTGACGAACAAAGTTTGATTTGTGCGGACTTGTATTATATGGTATTTGATTGAGTCGTTGAATCATTATACATATGTTAGTGATGCACATGGCACTACAAGTTGGTTAGATCACTGTGTTGTGACACCATTTAGCTGGGACACGATTCGTAAAGTGTATATAATAAATGAAGTGAATTGGTCCGACCACTTTCCGGTAGTAATAGAATGTAATTGAAGTATAATTAGGAAAAAAGTAGTAATACATACACCTGTTGTGCCTCCGATCTGTTGAGGAGTATCGTAATTACACCTGAGTTAGTCCAACAGTGTATAAGTAAAATGAAAAGGGGTAAGTCGCCGGGGCACGACGGCTTAACACTAGAACATATTATTCGAGCGGGCCCACAGATGGCTGATAAATTATGTTTGTTATACAATGAATGTTTAATTCACGGTTATTTGCCTAAAAACTTTATTAAAACTGTTGTAATACCACTCATTAAAAACAAAAAAGGTAACATATCGGATATATCGAATTATAGACCAATATCGTTAGCAACTGTAATGTCAAAGATATTTGAGAGGTTATTGCAACCGCAACTAATTAACTGCATAAAGTTAGATAGTGCCCAGTTTGGTTTCCGTACGAATCTTTCTACTGACAATGCTATCTTCTCTTTAAAGAAGACAGTTCGTTATTATTTAGATAGAAAGACTAATATTTATGCTTGTTTCCTGGATCTAAGTCGCGCTTTTGACATGATAAATTTTAATAAGTTTTGGGAAAAAATGAAGTTAAGTGATATACCTTACGACATAATTCGAATAATGAAATATTGGTACGAGGGTCAATCCAATACTGTGAAGTGGGGTGATAGCATGTCCGATGAGTATACACTCAACTCTGGAGTAAGACAAGGTGGGTTAACCTCCCCTATTCTTTTCAACCGAAATGTGAACGATTTGATAGGGGAACTGAGCGGCAGCGGAGTCGGCTGTTCGATTAATAATGTTTGTATCAACAATCTTAGCTACGCTGACGACACGGTGCTACTCAGTCCCTCTGTCAAGGGTTTGCAGAAGTTGTTGGGAGTGTGTGAGGAGTCTGCAAACAGGCACGGGCTCGTATACAATGTTAAGACGGAGGTTATGATTTTCAGACATGATAATAAACCATTGCCTACTCCTGACATTTTCTTGTGTAAAGAATGGTTGAAAACAGTGGGAAGTTTATAATATCTGGGGCACATTTTGACCGATAAACTTAAGGATGAGGAGGACATCGAGCGACAACGTAGAACGATTGCTGCTAAGAGTAACATGCTAGGCGCTTCGCGAGATGTTTAAAGCAGGCAAAAATAACTCTGTTTAACGCGTACTGCCGTACGCCGTACACATGTCAGCTCTGGTACAGTTATACTCAACGCGCGTACAACAAAATGCGAGTACAGTATAATAATGCGTTTAGGTGTATCTTAGGATTACCATGGAGGTGTAGTGCGTCCGGTATGTTCGCGGAAAACAGAGTAGATGATTTCTATGCCGTCATGAGAAAGTCATGTCAGTCAGCCGTGTTCATATATCTGACAATGAAATATTGAGGGCTATATATGAAGCTAACCTCTACTTCATATATGATCTTCAATATTCCAGCTAGCTATTTTCATCTAATTTTATTTTATATTAATATTATTTTATATTATTTATTTATTTATTTATTTAAACTTTATGCACAAAAATAGTACAATGGCGGACTTAATGCCAAAGGCATTCTCTACCAGTCAACCATAAGGTGGTGCAGAGCAAAAAACAAGGTAGGCGCATTTATGTCAGATTAGCAATATATTTAATGTGATGTTTTAATACAACAATATTTTCTTTTAAAATACAATTCAATTACATATATACATTAAAATAAATACAATTACGTATGTAAACATACATATATAAACACACTTAAATATACATACATAAATAACTACACACATACATAAAAAATACATATAGATTTCAACTTCAACTTTTAGCTTGTGGCATTTGTGGATAGGCTTCCACTAGTCCGCCAATGTCATGTTTCGGACTGTTTCGGTTCGGATTAGGTTTCGGAAGGACAAACTGTCAAACTCATTGTACGGTTTGTCAACTGAACAGCCAAAAGGAATTTATATTTTCCGACCAATTGTTTAAAAACTAAATTTTCTTACATAACTGTATAGGTACATATATATATAAGACTAACAATATAGTAGATATTTACAACTTTAAACTAACATACGCTACGTTTATTTTATCAATTATCGTTATTTTAAAACTGTGAAATAAAATTACTTAACTAGAAAATATATAAAATTACAGCCTAATTTTATTAATACTAATATAATTACCTAGTTTATATACAAAACGGGTATATACAAGGGGCAAAAGTAGTTTAAGTGACGTAGGTCGAGGAATATTAGAAGGAATTACATCATAAAGCGAATATCTTAATTTATTACAACTGAAAAATATATGGTCCACGTCTCCATCTTCAAACCCGCATTCGCAAATAGAATTGTCCCTTATTCTAAGTTTGGCCAAAAATACAGGTGTACATGAATGATTTAACCGTAGACGACTGATTATAGAAGTAGTACTTTTATCTAATCTAGGACATTTTGCAAACCAGGGCTTGTGAGGGATTTCTGGCTGTATATCCCCATAAAATTTGCCTTTAATAGTTTTTGATATATTCCAAATTCTAGTCCATGAGTTTATTAAATTTATTCTCAAGGATGAGCATAGATCGTAGGAATATATTTCTGGATGAGCAGAAGAACCCGATATTACTGCGTTTTTCGCACATGAATCAGCAGTTTCATTGCCTGAGATACCTGAGTGACCAGGAATCCAGGCAAGAGTAACATTAATATTCTGAACGTGGCAACGAAACATAAACAGCCTTATTTGAAGGATAATGGGAGACGTTAATTTTGAATTAAAAGGGTTTGACAAAACAGCTTGAAGACAACTTTTTGAGTCTGAAAAAATTATAGAATTGTTTAAATTATGTGCTTTAATGAAGGAGATAGCTTCTAGAATTGCAATGGATTCACCCGTAAAGACTGAGGAAGTAGCAGAACATTTATAGTTCAATATAATTCTTGTAGAAGGTATCCATACAGCAGCACCAACTGGACCACTTGGGGACGATTTAGACGCGTCTGTGAAAAAAACGTGCCAATTCTTATAATTGGAGAAAATTTTATTTTGAAAATGTTTATTTGCCTCCAATGTAGACTTGTCAATATCAAAGTCCAAAATAACATTTGGTTCAAATACTAGTGCTTCATAAGGAGTACTAAAAAGAGGCAAAATAGAAGATTGATATAGAGGATCTGGAAGTAGAGTAAATTGTTGGTAGGCAAGTAGAAGGCATGGAGTGTTATTTGAATGAGGATAGAGATTGGTAAATAAGTTATAAAGGAGACCAAGTTTATTAATAAGAGGATGCTCAGAATTTTGAGCTAGTTTAAAAAAGAACCTATTTGCAAGAAATTGTCTGCGAATCGAAAGAGGAGGATCACCACATTCTACCTGCATCGCGTTTATAGGGGAGGACTTCATCGCTCCCAGAATAATGCGAAGGCATTTGGCTTGGATTTTTTCTAGTTTTTGAAGGCAGGATTTATTGCATGGATCCAAAACAAATAATCCATAGTCCATTACATATAGATTTATGAACAATTTTCCACTTCTGAAAAAAGCAACTGTCAACAACTGTCAGCAACTGAAGAAGAAGTAGATTATTTGAGGAACTTTTTTGAGATTTCTTTCATGATTAATCGATAAGAATTGGAAAGAAGAAGTTAAGTAAGTAGGAGAAGTAGGAGAATTAAGAATGTTAAAGAGAGTAGTAAGTGAGCGTAACTTACGGCGATGACGGATATGCAACCACTTGAGTTGGGCACGGAATGAAGACACATGGTCATATTTACGTAGATTAAACACGTATCGAATGCAGTTATTGAGAAGGCGGTCATATTTATTGAGAAGGTCTGCATTCAGGTCATAGTAACACACATCACCATAGTCGATCTGAGGAAATATTAAGGTTTGAGACAGGGTGGCCTTTGTATTTGTAGGTAGAAAATTCTTCAAATGGTACAGGGCTCGAAGTGTGCCATGAACTTTCTGGCTAACGTGTGCAGCCTGTGCTCTCCAGTCGAGGTTCGTGTCAATTATGAGGCCAAGATTTTTAACAGATGAGCTGTAAGGTATAATTGTGCCATTAACCATTACAGCTGGTAAAGTGGCAGCATCCAGCTTGCTTGTCACCCATTTACTCCCCACAATAATAGCCTGGCACTTGGATGGGTTTACAGCTCCAGTAAAAATTACACTGCTTTACTGCGGCAAGGACACAGGACTTAGGGCTATCAACAAAGGAGTAGATATACAGTAAGGACTGAGTTTGCTTTGCCTGACTATGATGGGCGAAGACAAATAGCCTGCGGTTTGGGCGCCAACACGCGAAAAGGTGCACGGTTGTCATAAATTATTTACTTCATACTCTTAAACGATTTTAAAACAATGAATAAATTTAAATGAAATAACCCCGACAGACTTTAAGTACCACAGCTGCCTCCCGAACCCTTCCACTTCTTTGGAAGGGTTCGGGTGTTATTCCACTTCCTTGGGGCGATGTAGGGCGTGCATGTACCGGTTTACCTATTCGACCAATCTCTGAGATAGTCCAGATCTGCATTTACAATACTAATTGCCGTTGATATATCAGCCGCAGGAGCGTGTGTGTATAACTGCAAGTCGTCAGCGAACAGATGATACGTACATTGAAACTAATATGTAATGAGATTAATAAATATTAAAAATAACAAGGGAGAGAGAATACCGCCTTGAGGAACACCAGAATCAGTAATGCATCAACTTGATAAAGTCTCATCAATGCGAACTGACTGCTGACGTCCCCGAATATAAGAAGAGAAGAATCCCAATGCTTTCGAAGACATTTTAAGGTGTGAAAGGATAGCTAAAAGGATATAGCGATTGACCGTATTAAAGGCATTCGAAAAATCAACCATGACAAGCACTGTAGCCTTAGTGTCTTCCATACCAGCCCTGATGTCACTAGTTACCTTTAAAAGAGCGGATGAAGTACTGTGACCTGGTCTAAATCCCGACTGCAATGGGCTTAATATTTTGTTTTATATATGAAAGATGTGAGTTGTTTCTGAACACATAACTCAAGCACTTTAGAAAGAAAAGGAAGAATAGAAATGGGACGAAAGTGACTGGGCAGTGAAGGGTTGGTTATTTTAGGCAAAGGGATAACACATGCGTTACGCCATCTAGACGGAAATGTGCCGGAAAAAAGGGAAAAGTTAATTATGTGGGAGATAGCAGGAGGAAGCAGTTGATCGATAATTGATACAATCATACGTCGACTTATCATATCACAACCAACTGCGTTAGACTTAATAGATAGAATCACCTTTTTAATGTCCTCGGTTGCAACGAGAGAAAGTTCGAAAGGGTCTACACTAGTTTTATCAAGGCCAGCTATGTAACTCAGCGTAAGAAGTTTGGTTTGGTGATCAAAAGGAGTTGTAGAGGAGAAATGTCGGTTCAAATCATCCAAACCAACCGTATTCAGAAAATCCACACGCTGTTTACCTATACCCAGAGTACCCAGAAACCTCCAAACGTTAGCAGGTGAAGAAGAGGTAACATTTTCGAGGATATGTCGGCGTTTAGCATTACGTATCATCTGATTACAACGATTTCTTGCTGCCTTAAAAAGGTTCCGCCTCTCCTCCGAACGATTTTTTCTAAATTTGGAAAATGCTCGATCCCTACGACCCATTGCCACGCGTACTTTTTCGGTCATCCAAGGTGCCGGTGGACGTTTAAGCTTTACTCTCCTTATAGGAGCGTGAATATCATACAGGTTTAGCACAGCGTTGTTAATTATGTCTACTTTCTCCTCGATGGTAGATGCGAACTCTAATTCATCCCAGTCCAACAACGCAGCATCCCTACGAAGCTGATCTACATTCATACGCCCCAAACTACGCATATGCAGTATTTTAGGAGATGATTTAGGGGGATTCAGGGCATTAGATAGGTATAAGACATCATGACGCGAAAAAGCGGGTGCAGGCAATCGTCCATGGGAGGAAACAAGGGAAGTGGAAGAAGTAAGTATTAGGTCAAGCCAGGTATCCTCAACTGATATGTTATGGTGAGTAGCTTGTAAAGGCAATATGTACAAACTAGCAGATTCTACGATATGTAATAGTTTACGGGCGCGTGATGTTTCGGGTTCCAATAGATCAGTATTGAGATCTCCCATGATGATATAGTGTGTGTACGATGACCCCAAGGAGTCTAGAACCATTTCTAGGCTAGAGAAGTAGTCAATTGAAGGAGGACAATAAACAACTCCAAGTACCAGCCTGGTTCTCCCAACAACCACCTCAAGGAACAAAAATTCTGCATCAGCAGTGTATTCAGGGTCCGATGAAGCTAGAATTTTAAATGGAAACGAACTTCGAATATAAATAGCTACTCCACCTGATCGTTTTACCCGACAACTAACACGATTGTTGCGGACCAGTACAAAACCAGGAATGGAAAACGAAGTAGACTGCAATTCTGCTTTAAGCATACTCTCCGATATTAAAATGGCATGAACGTTCGTGTTAGCAAATGTCTCCACCAATTCACTGTAGTGACAGGGCATGCTTTGTGCATTTAAATTACATACATTTATGTTGTCACCTTTTGTCTCCATAGTTTTACGTAGGCAGTCACCCAGGGTTCCGGTTGAGGAGCTGAAACTATCATCATTAGAGACTGTAGAAGATTCATAGGCAGAGTGATAAGATTCATCATCAGTAGAAAACATAAATATTAATTGTATAGAATAATATATTTGTAAATATAGGATGTGTATTTTTATATAATATAAATAAATTAGATTTAATTAGTTATAAACTAAAATAAAAAAGTGAAGCGCTCGTGGTCCCGCGGTCTCAGTGTTCGGTAAACGATCACTGAGGTACGCAACTTTCACTATGGCTGGTCCTCGGATGGGTGACCACTTTGTGGCATTTACATTTGCGAGCGTTTCCGTGCTTCGGAAGGCACGTTAAGCCGTTGGTCCCGGTTGCCAGTAAAATGGCAGTCGTTAAGCCTGGTTGAAGGCCTTATAGGCGGCTTAAAAATATTTCAACAGCAGGTAGCCACAACCTGCGTCTGTCTATTTCAACACGGCAATGGGCTCACCACCTATTACGTGGGACAGGAATCCACACGGTGAAAAGTGGGCATGTAATATGCCTCTGCCACCCCTTCGGGGATAAGGCGTGATGGATATTTATTTTATTTAAAAAAAAATAAAAAGCGTACAGAATTTCTATTTTATAATTACAGGCACACATCTGCACCACTCACCAGCCAACACCACACACTATAATTACCACCATTATAATTGTATGTATTTGACATTTTTATTATTAATTAATTTTTTGTTGCAATGTATTCATTTAATTTGATTTATATTATTTGTTTCTCTGTATGGGTACTTGTGAAATGTGATCAACGATTAAAAAAAAACAAAAAGAAATAAAAAAAATCTAATTCTGTGAATAAAATAAAAATTACTTGGAACATCATTGAATCTGAATGCGGTAGATCTTTAGTGACTGAAAGGGATTTCCACTTAAAAGTAAATGGTTGCCATGTTACAGGGGACCTGAAAGTGGCGACGGATATTGAACATTTTTTCAAAAATGTACCTATATTGACAACAGAATCTCTCTACGCGTCTTCCAGTTCCGCTAAACATTTATTAGAAGAATCTGTTCTTTGTTACAGGGATGCATTCGTATTCACAGATTTTTGCGCTCAGGACATTATAAAGGCATTTAAATGTATTGAAATTAAGAAAACCGCGGACTTTTGGGGATTATCGGTCAAAACTGCATCATGTATAATTAAGGTCATTGCGCCCCATCTAGCAACTGTGTTTATTCTAGTGGTACATTTCCTGATTTAATGAAACACAGCTAAGTTTAAAGAAACACAGACCCGTCTTATTTCCGACCAGTGTCGGTGCCGCCAACTTTGAGCAAAGTATTTGAAAAAATAATCTTGAAATAAATGTTATCCCATTTTAATAGTCATAAAATATATCATGCGAATCAATATGGGTTTACTAAAGGGCGCTCAACTTCCGATGCTGATGTTTAGTTATTAAAATGTATTCGTGAAGCCTGGGAAGACAAGCACGATGTGTTAGGTATATTATGCGATCTATCCAAGGCTTTTGATTGCGTTCAACATGAAACGCTGTGCAAAAAATTACACCACCTTCTATCTTCATATTTGAACAATAGGTCGATTGTTACAATGGGTGTGCCGTAAGGCTCAATACTTGGGCCATTCTTGTTCCTCATTTATATTAATGATTTACCATTTTATGTAGGGGACAGGAATAGGATTGTTTTGTTTGCAGATAATACCTCATTAATTTTTAAAATTAAAAGATAATTAGATAATTATGACGATGTAAACAATTCAATTGCAAGAGTAGTTCATTGGTTCAGCTCAAATAATCTTTGTCTTAATGAAAATAAAACTAAATGTATAAAATTAACTCTACCAAATGTAAAACAAGTTGCGGCCAATGATCAACTGAATGGACAAGTGTTAGATTTTGTAGAATCAACTGTGTTCCATGGTATAACTATTGATGCCAATTTGCAGTGGGTACACATAGAAAAGACAGCCTCTAGGTTAAGTTCGGCTGCATATGCTGTAAAAAAGATCAGGACTCTAACAGATGTGGATACGGCTAGAATGGTTTACTTCAGCTATTTTCATAGTATTATGTCTTACGGTATTCACCTTTAGGGGAGTGCTGCAGATTTAAATATTATTTTTGTTCTACAAAAGCTATTTATAATTTGGGCCGCAGAGTTACTCTGCGAGAAAAATTCTAAAAAGTAAATATTCTAACCGTACCATCGTGATACGAGTGCATTCGTGCACTGGGCCGCCTACTGCTGATTTTATCTGGTCTGTCCATCGCATGGGCGACTTTCTATGCTGCTTTGTGCCTTCATCCTTCCCCTGTACGACAAGGCGCACTATGCAGGTGTTGTCACATCATGATACGTGTCCAAAGAGCTGAAGATTTTAAGCCTGGACTGTGCTTGTTAAGCTCTCAGTGCCAAACTCTGTACACGTCACTTCAAGTATTTTCCTCCAGCACATCATTTCTAGTGCTTCTATTTTCTTTTCCTCAATTTCTTGTAGCGTTCAGGTCTCTGTATCGTACAGAAACATGAGGAATACCAGTATCCGGATAAGTAGAATAATTTCAAGTGCTGCTGTGTCAACAATCCTAATGGTAACCTGCTATGCTAAGAACTCGTGATGACAGAGTGATGGCACTCGGTCTTCCACGACCTGCTGAATAAGCAATATTAGGTGCAGTCTCCGAATCAGGGACTAATGCCAACTTTAAAAGTATGCAGAAGTCCAGACTGTTCCTCACTGCATAATGATTTGAAAAGCTATCGGAGTCGATGATGACTCTATCGATTATATCAAGTTAAACCACGTACTCTTCACCGAAGAGATTCCCAGCCAATGAAGGTTGAGTATTATTACTCCAGTCTTCAAATGGAAAGCGATCGGTGTAGAAATGAGGTAGCTACCATGGCATGAAGATGTAGAAAAGATTATTAACCTCCGTATCTAACAGAAGTGTACTCTCTTGGAGTATCAATGTGGATTTCATCCTGGAAATAAAACTACGGACCCTGTTTTTGTTCTAAGGATCCTATCATTAGAACAAAAACAGGACCCGTGTTCTCATTACTGGAGAAATACAGGACAAAGAGACAAAGAAATACTCGTACAGGAAGAAGAGTCTGCACTTTCTGTTCCCACGAACAGAAAGTGCAGACTCTTCTTCCTGTATGAGTATTTCTTTGTCTCTTGTGAGAATGCCTTCGACTGTATTCTTGGAACGATGATCTGGTGGGCACTGATGTCCAAAGGCTCTATGAGCTTGCACCACTATTCTGTGGTTCTGATCGCTTTGGCGCACGGCTTTAACACTCTTTCCCACACTGACGCAGTACACCAGAGCGCAGAGCATTCCACTTAGTCCATTTCTGTTTAAGAGATTCAAATAAAAAGCATCCATGGCTGACTATGTATTCTAACGATACAGCGTTAACGGACGCGGACGAGGGCAGTTTGGTGCAACATGTGAAAACGTGGACCGAGATGCTTGAAAGTGGTGGTTTTAAACTTAAGTAATACTTGGCGTTAAACTCTACAGATTCAACCTCCATAGACTCCATCTGGTCTAGGGCATGGACCAGGTTAAGTACCTGGGATCTGTATTTCACACGTCACGTCACGCATTGCTACCTTATGGGCTAAGTGGCGGTTGAGGGCTGATATCATTTGGAACCCTAAAATGCCAGTGAGGTTGAAGGGACAGGTCTAATAAAGAATCATTAGGCATGTTACATTGCCATGCCAGTGGGGTGTAATCATTATTAAAGCAACACAAGCAGGAGCTGTGAAGTACGGAATGAAAATGCTGGGGAGTATGTGTGAAATTAATCGGTATTATTTCAGTAAAGTCTATGGAAGCACCACGTTTTTTTAATATTCCTAATTCTGGTGCCATTAGTCAATTCCCATGGAGTGGTTTACAATTACGATGGGTAAAACGCTATTTCGGTGGTGTTCGAAATTTTCTAATGCTTATATTTCAATAACCAATAAATATTTTTTGATCCCTATTATCCCATGTTATAGTACATCTAATTAGTCATACTTTATGTATCAAATAAATCCTTAAATATCGAAATAAAATTTCGCCACTGCAATTAGGTAAAAATTGATTTAGGTGAAATTCACCGGTATATCTTAGGGTCTAGGTTTAGGACTAGGTCTAGCCTTAGGGGCTATAGAGCAATTTTGCTAGCATAGCTCTCGCTCCGACTTCTTCCTCGTATAGATTAAATTATGTGACTGTTTTTCTTAATTTGTTAAGCAGGTTATGTTTAAAATATGTGTAATATTTACTGAAATATTGTTTTGTGCAATAAAAAACGATTAATCTATTTATATGGAATTATTTTATTAAAAATACGTTAGTTTATTATACTCAAATGATTTTTGGGATTTTCTTTTTTTTTTTTACATTTGCAAAAATATTTTAATCGACACTTATTCTTGTTCAGTTTTTACAGCACTTAATATTTTGATAAATTAATTCTAAAGTTACTAAAAATAACTAATAAACAAAGACCTAACATGCGTCATAAAATTTCTCCGCATCGCAGTCCTCACGTGGTAGCGTTCCCAGAAGACTGGCAGCATTGCCACGTTGAATGGCAATGCTTATTAGCCTTTGTGCGAAAAAGACACCAGCCCTCTGGTCACGAGTAGTGTCAATTAGGCGCTTTACAATCTCTTGAAATAGATTATGAGCACTTGGACCCCAGGACCCTAACGTCTCGACCCCAAACGGCTCAAAAACGTAATCACTTACGAGTTGCAAATATTTCTGCCGTTTAAGGGTCTCCGCAGAAGCAGCGGCGGCACCGGCACAACCAGCAGTACCTGGAAGATGAGTAGGAGCAAGAGTGTCGACACACGTAGCGTCCCACACCAAACACCTACCCATCCTCCACGGCATTAACGACATACCGTCCGGTCTCTTGCCGTCGTCGCGCGCCAAACCATTCGGTTCAAGTTTAGCTGGCACACCGCCGGCGACAAGAGCACGTCGGATTAAGTCGTTAAGGCTCGCGTGCCGTGGTAATCGCCCAGCACTTCTGCAGTAAGACAAGCCATGATGTCCAAGGCGATCGACGACTACTCCACAATGGCACTGGTGCGGAGAAACACATGGCGTACCCAAACGAAGGCAGGAAGCAATGCGAAAGGTAGTATCGTCTAACATGGTCCCTATGTTAGACGAAGGAAGAGCTTGTAGCCACAGACCCGATTCCCACGTGCCCACTGCCAGTAAACGGGCTCGCTCAGCAGCTGTCGTACTGGAGCTTAATAAATTGTTTCTTACTAAACTGCAAAGCGGCCCGTCCCACTGACGCTGTGAGAAAAGGTTCCTTGGCAAGTCGGAGTTCGGACAGGCATTTTTCCAAGCATTTACTGCTTCAATCTTACACAGTATTTCGGAATTAACTAGTGTAGGTGCGAGAATTCTCCTAGTTAACGCCTTCGTACTGTGGACTGAGGACAGGAACGCTGGTAAACTAATATCGGAAATTTTGCGAATGCCGAGGCCACCCAAACGTATTGGCATAGTCGCTTGCAGTGACGAACGGTCATTCAAGGCCACGTTTAAAATCTTACTGAGAGTGTTTATAATAATATTATCTATTTAAGCAAAAAGGCCACAGTGTTTCCAAAATTGAATTGACCTGAGAACATTAGTAAATTTTGGTACAAACAAGCAAAACCGGAGAATGGTGTAAGCCGAATGAATGTTAATTTTGAGTAGACGATCGGAAATATCACAAAAATCTTGAATTTTCTGTTCTATAAAATTATTGTATGCATCTTCGAAAATTGGGGACCCTAGGAGGCGAAGTGAATCTTTCCCGATAATTTTGATACCAGGAGTTAATGAATTAAATTTGGAAAATATTAATTTCTTGTCCATATTATCATTAATAAAAATTTCGCATTTATTTG
Organism: Thumatha senex; assembly: GCA_948477245.1. Classification (NCBI taxonomy): domain Eukaryota; kingdom Metazoa; phylum Arthropoda; class Insecta; order Lepidoptera; family Erebidae; genus Thumatha; species Thumatha senex. Next base: position 6,916,261 of record OX419726.1, on the reverse strand, counting down.
TGTTAAGCTCTAAACCAATGGAACTAATTTTTTTTTTTTAAATACTAAATCTTGTAAAACTGTCTCAACTTCCCCTCCCAAAGTACCATCTAGATACCACACATTAAATTTTGAATTTAACTCGCGAATAATAGGATGAATAGCTAAACTGAAAATTACCGGTCCGAGAGGATCACCTTGTTGACACCCAACAGCTGATTCTAAAACATTGTCCTGATATAGCAGTTTTGTTGGGTATCTGTATCATTGCCAAAGAAAGTTGTATATTTTTGGAATTTCTAATTTAGCTTGGGACACCAAAGTGTCCCTATACACCGAGTTGAAAGCATTCTTCACATCAACCTTGAGGATTACCTCGCTTTTCCCACTGTCAAGGTATGTAGAAAGTGCGTGTATGGCAGCCTCTCAGCCCCCTTTCGAATCAAAACCTATTTGGAGGGGCTGAAATTCCTCAGCTAAATGATCTTTATAAAAATTACAACACATTTTTGCTGCCATACGACGATAAGTACACCCTACGGCATTGGGGCGAATGCCACCATCTTTCTTGTAAAGTGCACACAGATTGGCCCCATACAAGATATCGATGATGTCATCGACTACACCACCGGAGAGCATAAGATTCATGAGAGCCGCCAACTCCCCAAGAAGCACTTCACCAGCGTCCCCAGCGCTCGGACCCACAAGATCTTTAAGATGCTGTGGAGACAAGCCGTCGAGGCCACCAGCAGAACCACAACGAAAAGAATTAACGGCACTCAAAACATCCTTGGCAGTAACACTGAGGCAGTCAAGGCTTGAGTCAGGAGCCTCAGGGAAATGAAGGTCATCCACAGGCGCCGGGTGCTTGCTCTGCAGGACCGCAAGTGTTTCAGGCGTACATGGCGCCACCACATCACTATTTAAAAGGAGTCTCGACGCCCCACTTAAGTCACCATCCCTTAATTTGGCTTCAACTAAATTGATAAAATTATTTTTGCGTACTATTGAAAATTTTGCATCTAAATTATAAGTCAAATTATTGCAATTATTTTTTATTTGGGCAGTTAAGGATTTCGAAGTTGTAGTTTTGTCCTTATTGATGTGAAGAATTTTGAATGGGAAGGCGAGCAGCTGCTCCCAAGCCGATTTAGAATTTTCTCGGACTGCAAGACCCAAGTAACTAGCTAAGCATCTAGCCACCGTAGATCTTCTTTTCCCCGAGGAATTCTTTTTAAAACGGGAACAGAATTTTTTAATTTTGAGAGTGTTTTCCAAAAAGGCGAGTGTTTTCCAGTGAGGGCAGCGAACTAAATCAAATAGTGATGAAGTAGGTTGACTTACCTCCGCATTGCTGCAATTTAACATATATGTATATATACATAAAACACTATATAGACAAACAAATTTTAAAACTTATAAAAATAACAATAAAGGAAAAATTATAAATAAATAATTGACACAAATTTGGATGACACTATACTATTGTAGTCTTTGCTTGATTTGATGAAAGGTGGAACTACGCCTGCGACTCTTCTGCACTGTGGTCATACGAATCCATCAGTCAAATTTATAGATTTAGGGCATTCACGAAAGATCAATAGGAACCATTTCAAATAATATCTTCGGTGTCTTCTAGGACAGAAAACATTTTTTGGGATTGAATGGTTACTAAAATAATGTTGTTGTCATATTTCCGGAAACAACCCTGTAATTTACTTGTAAAGTATTTTTTGCCCTTTATTATTACTACAATAACTTGGTTATGATATATTATGATCACTTGTTGCTATACAAAAAAACGTTATAAAAGTCCGCAGTATGCTAGAATGTATCAACACTCTTCAAAAAATTTCCACAATAATCCGGTAAGTTACTATTACAGGACAATAGAACTTTTTTAAAAACCGTAAGATCTTTCTTCTCAAATTGTAGCTTATTAGAAGCATGTAGTTTGAAACTGATAGCTAAATACTATTTCAAAAAAAAATAGCTTTCATTTCATGTATCAATGATGTCAATACTCCCACGGGTTGGAAAGTAATTCAACAAAAACAGTACATCATTTTTCCTGTAAAATTTGCTTTTTGCGATTACCGACTTATTGCCGGAGGGGTCGGTATAATTTTTTTTGATTTAGTGATAAATTTTTAATTTTTATATATTTCTTTAACTTATTTTTACTACATTTAATAATTTTCAATGACTTAGAACAGCCCCCGGATTCATCATCAGAGGTGAGGTCTATGATAATGGAAGGGTGAACTTTATCAGTATCTATGCTTGTAGCCATCAGTTCATCGAACAAACTCTGATTAGATTGAACCACGGTGCTTTGTTTCTCAGTTTCAAGTTATGATATTTTGATCTATGATCGTTGTAGCTCCTCCTTAAGTACTGCAATTTGGTTCAAAGTTTGTTCATAATGATCCCTATAAGAGTCAAAACTGTCAACTATAAGTTGTAGCCTATCCCGATCCTGTAAGGTATCAGTATACAGTGAATGCAACTGTGCCAGTTCTTTCTTGAGCTGTCCGTTCTTACTTAAAATACCAAGCAGTTCTAACTCATTTTCGTCCCTTTCCTTGTTTAGTTTATCGCATTTCTCCCTCATAATTTGTAACTCTTTCAACGTTAATTGGAGCCTTGTCTCTTGCTGATTAGCCAAGGCCTTACGCGTCATTATCGTATTAACAGTATTCGACATTTTTGATTATAATTACGTACTACAGAATCAGTGATTATTAGCAAAAAAGAGTAAGAAAGGTGAAACAAAAACAAGGTTATGTTATGTGTTGTAAACAAGGTTCTATTCATAGAAAGTTACAAAATCAATCTATTACTGGACATGTGAGGATGTAAAAGTAAATAAACAAACAAACCTTGATTTAAACAACTATAAGTTTCAAAAATCTTGCCAAATCCAAGTACTTATTTTAAATATTGAAAAAATTTCCGATGTATAACTGTCACTGCACCGGTACAATTTTAAAGTTTATATTTATCTACTTTTATCACAAATAGTTTATGTAACACTTAATATACTATTATTTGGCAATGAGGAATTGGTTTTTACTTAAAATTATAATTATTTTTGTAATATTACAATATAAAATACGGAGCCAATTCAAATCAGCTGTTATGCCTAGGGTTGCTACAAGGAAAAAAAAGGGATGTATAACAATTAGTGGCGTATATTTTTCTAAAACGTGCAGATAAACAAATGCAAATAATAATATATTTATAATATTTGCATACCAACAACTTTGGTGAAATGCGCTGAGCTACCATAAAATATTTTATATTGTACCTAATAACTCTACCAAAAAAATTGTACCGTATTTTATGCAAATTAATAAATAAATAAATCGAGAGTAACATACACGATTTGCAACACTTTTTTTTGAGGTGCCACCACCAGCTTTTGGGCACAATGGGATAGCTTGGTCATGTATAATGGCGTAGTGTGCAGGAAATGGGAGTCGACGAATGGGAAAGATGCTCACCTGCAGGTTGTTGTACCAAAGACAAGAGTGAGAGATGTTTTGAAGAGTTTTCATGACGGAACTTCCGGCGGATATCTTGGAATGAAAATGACGCTAATGAAAATTCGCCAACGTTTTACTGGATTCACTGCCGTGAAGACGTTGAAGACTTGTGTAAAAAGTGTACTAGCTGTTCATCAGTCAAGGGTCCACATACCCGCAGCAAAGGAACATTGAAGTTGTACAACGTTGGAGTATCTTGGGAAAGAATTGCTTAGGATGTTGCGGGCCCGTTTCCAACAACAGACTCCGGGAATAAGTACATTTTGGTGGTAATGGATTACTTCATCAAATGGCCGGAGGTATTTGCTATTCCCAACCAGGAAGCGACCACCATAGCGGAAAAAATAGTACATGTGGTATTCTGTCGGTTTGGAGTGCCACTTGAAATTCATAGCGACCAGGGCAGGAACTTTGAGTCTATGGTCTTTCAAGAAACTAGCCGGATAATGGGTTTGCATAAAACGAGAACTACCACAATCACACACAAATAACCACAATCGGATGGAATGGTCGAAAGATTCAACCAGACACTAGAAAGACACTTGGCTAAAGTTGTCGAGAGTCACCAGAAAGTCCGCCACTCATGAAAGCACAGCTGTTACCCCGGGCATACGTGAATTTTGGGAGAGAACTTCGTCTACCTGCAGATCTTCTAACTGGGCGTCCTCCAGACTCACCTAGATCCATCACCGCGAGCGCGAGCGAGTTACGGGATCGGATCGACGATGTTCACAAACTAGTTCGTGAACACGGGCTTCAAGCTAGTGAAAGGATGAAAACTCGATATAATCGGAGATCAAACCAAGTTGGGTTTGATGAAGGCTCATTGGTGTGGTTACATAATCCTATGCGGCGGAAACTGGGAAGGACCTTATAGAGTGGTTACTAGAATCAATGACGTCACGTATCGAATACAGCGGAGTCCTCGTAGTCCCTGCAAGATAGTTCACGTTGACCGACTTGCCAGATATCATGGAGACAACGATGCTCGGGACGAGGAGGGGGCCCAGTTGCCGTTGTTTTCAGGCGCCTGAAAACAACGGCAACTGGGGTGAAACTTGAATAATTTGATATGTGATAGAGTCTTCTCGGAAACGGCCTGACACCGCTTTTCAGCCTGCTGAAAACGTTCCCAAGGCCCAGAAAATGACGTATAAAGTTGTTCACTAGTCCGCCGGCATAACAGCACTATGTATCAGACATATGTATCAGACATAAAAATATTTGTGTTGGTTTGTCCGTGCCGACTCCTAAATTACTGTGTCTGCAATGGTTAATGTCACCCACTAGAGGATAGCTTCCAAAAGAGAATGGTGCAGACGATCGGTGACTGAGAATCATTTGCTTGATTCTCATTGCCATATTTCAGGATGTCCTTGATGTGATAGTCACCCAGTGCTTTACCACTCATGTCAGACAAACCATACACCAATGGCGAACGTTTAGCTGTTACTACACATTTTATAAATTTAGGTGCTAGTTTCGAAGAAAAATTATTAGATTTATTTGGCAAATAGAATGTTCGTTTAAAGACAATCTGACCCACTTTTAACTCAACGTGTCTCTTTCTGAAGTTGTAATACTTCTCATTACGCCGGTGGGCGACTTCGAAATGTCTCTTTACCTTTGCGTAAATGAGTTCCAACTCCTTCAGTTTCTTCCCATATGATTCCGAGTTGTCGATTGTAACGTAGTTTGAAATGAGAACCTACATACTGCGGTCCGTTATCAATGTAGATGCTTTTACACACCCCGTGGACCAGAAATATACTCCTCTCTATGTACCTGGCTACTGCAGCGCTTGTGGCTGTCCTTATAGGATGCAACATAACATATTTGCTGAAATAGTCAGACACAACGATTAAGTAAATATTTCTATTCCTAGAGATAGGAAATGGTCCTAAAAGATCACATGAGATAGCTTCGAACGGCTTAGACACTATCTTAGGATTACTCATGAGACCTGGACGAGATGTGTTGACGGGTTTGTACTGTATGCAGATTTTATAAATATATATATAAAAAATGTAAAATGGAGTATAACCGCTTGCAACTGTAAATTATCATTTTATTATGCATATCAACTTTAACAGCTCTTCTCCAAATGCCTATGAAAGCATATACCACTTACAAGCAATAATAATAATATACATCTATTTTCAACAAGCAATTCTTCGGCTGTCTATCCGTTAGTTCCTGTCAACCACTGAAAATGCTAGATCGACCCTTACGGGTGCCACCAGCAGATCAGCCAATGTCATAAAGAGCAACTCAGATCACAGTCTATCCCCGCGCTCACAGAAGCAATTCTTCGTTAGTAAAATGCAACATAAAACAGGCAACAATTCAAGTGCTGGTCTTTTGCAGTATTAAAAGTAGCGATTTAAGTTTGTTCTTAAAAGTTTTAACCGTCATTACTTTACGCAGTGGAGGAGGCAGATTATTCCAGCACTTGGTAGCACTATACCGGAACCCACCTCTAAAAGCAGTGGTCCGGTGCCTGTCCATCCAGTCTAGTTTTTCGCAAAGGTAATTTGGTTTATGACAATTAACTACCCCAAACAGCAGTGATGCCAGATGTAAATCTCGCCGGTACTTCACTTTTTGTGTCTTCCATACTCCCAAGTGACCACTAACTGGATCATCGTGATGTTTCCTTAAAAGTTCTAACCTATCTTCTTGTGGGACCACTAATTTCCACTCAAAGTCACTAGTTAAGTTATATTTATTCTTAGTGAACCTATTTAATAAATTATCTTTAATGTTAAAATTTGGATAGTGTTGGGGATGTTTCCGAACACTCTCCATAGTATGCAAGTACCACGAATCTTCAGTGAAGCTAACATCTATACTATTAATCTTTATACGAGATAGAGCATCGGGAACAACATGATCCTTGCCCTTGCGGTGCTCTATATTGAAATTAAATTGGCTTAATCTCATACTCCACCGGGCTAAACGACCTGTGGGACTTTTGAGCTTATTAAACCATAATAAGGAAGCATGGTCAGTAACCACGGTGCACGTCTGACCCTCTACATACTGCTTGAATTGCTCTAAAGCAAATATCACCGCAAGCAGCTCAAGTTCGGTTGTACTATAATTAACTTCATTCCGGTTCAGTGTGCGACTGCAATATGCAATAGGGTGTTCCACTCCGTCATAGGTTTGAGTTAACACCGCCGCTACTGAATATGCTGAGGCGTCACTGAGGATCCGAAAAGGAAGTGTGTACACAGGCATTTTTAGAATAGGGGCCGACTAGAGGAGGTTAAATGCTTCCTCACACTCAGGCGTCCACACGAACTCTACCTTCTTCCATGTTAATTTACATAAAGGTCTACTGATTTTGGAAAAGTTATTAATAAATCTTCTATACCAACCTGTCATACCAAGTAATCTTTTCACCTCCTTAGAGTTGGAAGGCGTGGGATAATTAAGAATTACATCTACTTTACCCGGGTTGGTTCTCAGGCCATGTTTATCTACATAATAACCAAGATATTTTAGTTCTTTTCGACAAAAGTGTGATTTTTTCATGTTGATTGTCAAACCAGCATCCTTCAAGCGCTGATAAACTCTTTCCAAGAGATCTACACGCTCCTCAAAGGTACTAGCTATACAGACTATATCGTCCTGAAAGCAGAACACCCTATTGTCGAATTCGGGGCCGAAGAGCCTATCCATGAGACGTTGCATGGTTGCCGAAGCGCCAACCAAACCGAAGCACATTACATTAAATTGGAATAAACCCCTTCGTGGTACAGTAAATGCAGTTTTCTCCAGATAAAGGAGAGTCATATGGCAGCTGCCAATAGGCGGCACTTAGATCAATTAACAAGAACACGGGCTTCAAGCTAGTGAAAGGATGAAAACTCGATATAATCGGAGATCAAACCAAGTTGGGTTTGATGAAGGCTCATTGGTGTGGTTACATAATCCTATGCGGCGGAAACTGGGAAGGACCTTATAGAGTGGTTACTAGAATCAATGACGTCACGTATCGAATACAGCGGAGTCCTCGTAGTCCCTGCAAGATAGTTCACGTTGACCGACTTGCCAGATATCATGGAGACAACGATGCTCGGGACGAGGAGGGGGCCCAGTTGCCGTTGTTTTCAGGCGCCTGAAAACAACGGCAACTGGGGTGAAACTTGAATAATTTGATATGTGATAGAGTCTTCTCGGAAAAGGCCTGACACCGCTTTTCAGCCTGCTGAAAACGTTCCCAAGGCCCAGAAAATGACGTATAAAGTTGTTCACTAGTCCGCCGGCATAACAGCACTATGTATCAGACATATGTATCAGACATAAAAATATTTGTGTTGGTTTGTCCGTGCCGACTCCTAAATTACTGTGTCTGCAATGGTTAATGTCACCCACTAGAGGATAGCTTCCAAAAGAGAATGGTGCAGACGATCGGTGACTGAGAATCATTTGCTTGATTCTCATTGCCATATTTCAGGATGTCCTTGATGTGATAGTCACCCAGTGCTTTACCACTCATGTCAGGCAAACCATACACCAATGGCGAACGTTTAGCTGTTACTACACATTTTATAAATTTAGGTGCTAGTTTCGAAGAAAAATTATTAGATTTATTTGGCAAATAGAATGTTCGTTTAAAGACAATCTGACCCACTTTTAACTCAACGTGTCTCTTTCTGAAGTTGTAATACTTCTCATTACGCCGGTGGGCGACTTCGAAATGTCTCTTTACCTTTGCGTAAATGAGTTCCAACTCCTTCAGTTTCTTCCCATATGATTCCGAGTTGTCGATTGTAACGTAGTTTGAAATGAGAACCTACATACTGCGGTCCGTTATCAATGTAGATGCTTTTACACACCCCGTGGACCAGAAATATACTCCTCTCTATGTACCTGGCTACTGCAGCGCTTGTGGCTGTCCTTATAGGATGCAACATAACATATTTGCTGAAATAGTCAGACACAACGATTAAGTAAATATTTCTATTCCTAGAGATAGGAAATGGTCCTAAAAGATCACATGAGATAGCTTCGAACGGCTTAGACACTATCTTAGGATTACTCATGAGACCTGGACGAGATGTGTTGACGGGTTTGTACTGTTTGCAGATTTTATAAATATATATATAAAAAATGTAAAATGGAGTATAACCGCTTGCAACTGTAAATTATCATTTTATTATGCATATCAACTTTAACAGCTCTTCTCCAAATGCCTATGAAAGCATATACCACTTACAAGCAATAATAATAATATACATCTATTTTCAACAAGCAATTCTTCGGCTGTCTATCCGTTAGTTCCTGTCAACCACTGAAAATGCTAGATCGACCCTTACGGGTGCCACCAGCAGATCAGCCAATGTCATAAAGAGCAACTCAGATCACAGTCTATCCCCGCGCTCACAGAAGCAATTCTTCGTTAGTAAAATGCAACATAAAACAGGCAACAATTCAAGTGCTGGTCTTTTGCAGTATTAAAAGTAGCGATTTAAGTTTGTTCTTAAAAGTTTTAACCGTCATTACTCTACGCAGTGGAGGAGGCAGATTATTCCAGCACTTGGTAGCACTATACCGGAACCCACCTCTAAAAGCAGTGGTCCGGTGCCTGTCCATCCAGTCTAGTTTTTCGCAAAGGTAATTTGGTTTATGACAATTAACTACCCCAAACAGCAGTGATGCCAGATGTAAATCTCGCCGGTACTTCACTTTTTGTGTCTTCCATACTCCCAAGTGACCACTAACTGGATCATCGTGATGTTTCCTTAAAAGTTCTAACCTATCTTCTTGTGGGACCACTAATTTCCACTCAAAGTCACTAGTTAAGTTATATTTATTCTTAGTGAACCTATTTAATAAATTATCTTTAATGTTAAAATTTGGATAGTGTTGGGGATGTTTCCGAACACTCTCCATAGTATGCAAGTACCACGAATCTTCAGTGAAGCTAACATCTATACTATTAATCTTTATACGAGATAGAGCATCGGGAACAACATGATCCTTGCACTTGCGGTGCTCTATATTGAAATTAAATTGGCTTAATCTCATACTCCACCGGGCTAAACGACCTGTGGGACTTTTGAGCTTATTAAACCATAATAAGGAAGCATGGTCAGTAACCACGGTGCACGTCTGACCCTCTACATACTGCTTGAATTGCTCTAAAGCAAATATCACCGCAAGCAGCTCAAGTTCGGTTGTACTATAATTAACTTCATTCCGGTTCAGTGTGCGACTGCAATATGCAATAGGGTGTTCCACTCCGTCATAGGTTTGAGTTAACACCGCCGCTACTGAATATGCTGAGGCGTCACTGAGGATCCGAAAAGGAAGTGAGTACACAGGCATTTTTAGAATAGGGGCCGACTTGAGGAGGTTAAATGCTTCCTCACACTCAGGCGTCCACACGAACTCTACCTTCTTCCATGTTAATTTACATAAAGGTCTACTGATTTTGGAAAAGTTATTAATAAATCTTCTATACCAACCTGTCATACCAAGTAATCTTTTCACCTCCTTAGAGTTGGAAGGCGTGGGATAATTAAGAATTACATCTACTTTACCCGGGTTGGTTCTCAGGCCATGTTTATCTACATAATAACCAAGATATTTTAGTTCTTTTCGACAAAAGTGTGATTTTTTCATGTTGATTGTCAAACCAGCATCCTTCAAGCGCTGATAAACTCTTTCCAAGAGATCTACACGCTCCTCAAAGGTACTAGCTATACAGACTATATCGTCCTGAAAGCAGAACACCCTATTGTCGAATTCGGGGCCGAAGAGCCTATCCATGAGACGTTGCATGGTTGCCGAAGCGCCAACCAAACCGAAGCACATTACATTAAATTGGAATAAACCCCTTCGTGGTACAGTAAATGCAGTTTTCTCCAGATAAAGGAGAGTCATATGGCAGCTGCCAATAGGCGGCACTTAGATCAATTATTAAGTCAGGTACTTAGCATTATTAAGATGATCTAAGATTTGATTGATGTATGGTAGAGGATAAGCATCGGGTTTGGAAACAGAGTTAAGTTTCCTGCAATCTAAGCATAACCTAAGCTCACCGCTTTCTTTCTCTACCATCACCACTGGAGAGTTCCAAGCTGATTGTGATGGAGACACTACGCCTAAGTCCAGCATCTTATCCAGCTCCTTTTCCAAGGCCTGTTGTTTAATGAGAGACAGTGGGTAGTATCTCTGCTGGATGGGTTTGTGATCTCCAGTATCAATAGTATGATGTACTAACGTTCTACCTAACCCTACCTTTTCCGTGTTAATGGTATCAAATTTCTCAATAATATTATTAATTATTAATTTTTGCTGCTTATTTAAGTTATCGTACTCTTCGAGTCCGTTGTTAAGTGACAAGGTTTCTATAGGATTATTAGAATTAAATCGATCAAGAGAAATATTCTGTGAAATTAATTTATTCGCATTTAGATAGAAAAATAATATCAACCTTACAAACTATTTAAATACCCGCTCCTGACCGTTCCCGGTGGAAAGGTGCCCATCACACTTGCCGCGTTTCCACGCTGGATTGCGATGGCCAGCCTCTGCACCAGAAACGATCCGGATCGAGAGTCACCGGTCGTCTCTTGGAGCCTTTTCCCAATATCCTTTATGAAATGTTTGGCTTCCCTGCCCCAGCTCCCCAGGGTCTCTACCGCCACCGGCACGAAGTGGTACAGCGGCTCCAAATCAGCGTACTTTAGTCTCTTCCTCGAGCCGGCATCTTCCGCTGCAGCAGACGGGGAGCAAACCGTGCAACTAAGGTGGCTGGCGGCGACGGTGCTGACGCAAGTTGCGTCCCAAATTAGGCACCTGCCGTTGTTCCAGGGAACCAAAGTCAGCCCGTCCGGCCTCTTACCGTCCGACCTGCTCAGACCCGGAGGCTCAAGCAAGCAAGGCACGTTTGCCGATATAAGGGCCCTACGGATTATATCGTTCAGAGCGTGGTGACGCGAAAACCTCCCAGTGCACCGTCGGCAACTCAAGGCATGATGGCCATCCGCTTCCACCATGGAACCGCAGGTGCATATATGGGGTTCACACACCTTACAGCCCAGGCGTAGAGCCACTGCCACACGCAGAGAGTCGGAGTCGAGCAGGGTGCCCAGGTGGGGCGAAGGTAACGCCTGTAACCACGCTCCAGATTCTGGTTGCGACACAGCCCGCAGTCTAGCCTTATCGGCTCCCGTTGCCGCCTCCAACAACTGCTCCAGAAGTCGCTTCACCCCTACATCATCCCACGCTCGCTGAAGGTGCCCCGATTCAGGGATCGAAGCACCCATATTGAGGGCCAACCAAGCTGACACGGCATCCGACACAAAAGGCAAGCTCCCCTCGTCACCATCATAATTGAGTACAGTAGTAACAAGGTTTGCAACCCCATGCGCAGACGCCAGAAAAGCCGGCAGGCCCACATCAAGCGCACAACGAATCCCGAGACCACCACATCGGATTGGCAAAGCAGCTTGACTCCACTGAGTCTCATTAAGAGCGACATTCAGGACTGACTCCACCACCATTTTCAATTCTGCGTCGAAAGAAGAAGTTTCCTCGGGACACAGCCAAGTTGGAGTGGTTCTCAATAAATAATTGACCTTTGGAAGAGCGAGGCACATGCGTAATAAGATAATCGCAACGTGAGCAGAAATACTTTTCAGACGTTCGTGAGCGGTAATGAGAAGCTGTTTTTAGTAGTGATGGCCTCAGGAACTGCAGATAGAAATATTGGTGATCCTAAAAGGCTGAAGTCGGAAGAAGAAAGTTCCCTGAGGCCAGGAAGAATAGAACTGAATTGAGAAAAGTGTATTCGAGCCGTAGTACCGCACGGGAAGAACTCGCACTTCAGACCCAGGTCCCTAAAGCTGGGTATTAAGGCATGAAGATCCTGTAATACGTCTTCTGGTTTGCCCCCGATAATGCCATCGTCCAAGTACCAGACATTAAGAGCTGATCTAAGATCACGGACCGCTCTATGAATTGCCAGGCTAAACACAAGTGGACCGAGAGGATCTCCCTGCTGGGCACCCACTTCTGAAAGGATGAGATTGTTATCCAAGAAAAGATTGGAAGGTAATCGGTATACTTGATGAAGAAAAGGGTACAGAGATGGAATTTTTTCCTTGACCTCGCTCAGCAGAACGTCCCTCTCCAAGGTGTTAAAAGCGTTGCGAATATCCAGCTTCAACAAAATTGAGTCCTCGTTCTTCGGGTCCATGACGAACTTACGTGTGGCGTGTATAGCGGCCTCACAACCAAGGCGTGTCCCGAAACCCAATTGGTGTGGCTGCAGGTATCGGGCCATATCCTCTTTGACGGCACGACAAGCCAATTTAGCAGTCAAACGCCTGAAAACGCTACCGACTGCTATCGGTCTTAAGCCGCCATCTTTTTTTTTCAAAGCAAAGAGAGAAGCCCCGTACAGATATGGGCACACCAGAGGGTTCACCCGACCACTGAGTAAGAAATTCACCAACTTCGCCAAGCATCCCAAGAAGCGTCTTCCATTCTCTCCCGCCGACACAGAAGTCAACTCCCTAAGATGCACCGGCCGAATCCCGTCCAAGCCCGCCGCTGACCCCGTATAAAAAGAACCGATTGCTAAAATCACGTCCTCCAAAGTGACTGTCGCCGCAGTAAACGATAAACCCGGATCAGGGGGAAAACTTAGAGCACGCGAAGGAGCGGGATGCTTCAGTTTTAAAGCAGCCAACGTGTCAGGATCCCGTCCCGCAATGTAATCGTCAGACATCAATAGGCGGACGGCGCCCCTCAAGTCCCCCTCATAGACTTTCGTTTCGATATTTTTGCTAAAAGTGTGAGAACAATTAGCCGCAGTCGGTGAAGGTACTTCAATATTATTATAATGACCAGAAGCTAAAATGTTAGCTTTAACTTTTGATGTCACGTTACCAGGCGACTCCCTCTCAGGCACTCTCAAACCAGTATAAGCGAAAGATAGAAGAGCGCCCCACTCCTCCATACCGTTACAATTAATACATGAGTCGATAATATCAGACAGCCTACCGGCCGCCAGATTTCGGGCACCCTTAGGGATGTGTCGGAGAACTGGAATTCTCCCCCTAAAAGAACTAAGCTTGTCCAGGGAACAATGATTTGACGGTGCTGTCGGCGGACCCTGTCCTACTGGTACCCCAGTGTCGGCGTGACCAACCAGCACGTCCGCACCCGAATGCTGCAAACGTTTGTGCATGCGCCCAATATGCACCCCCAGCCCGCGCGCGGAGAAAACACGGTAAGACCCCGGGCAGTGTGGACAAGTTACCTGTGTAGGTTGTATACTCATATTGGATAGTGGACGGAATCCTCAATTCTTTTTACAATACTTTTTACATTACAATAATCAATAGTGAAGCGCATTCAATCTGAGTTTCTGGATGTCTGGACTGGATAATAGCGCCCTCTGTGGATTTTACAGGAACCCAAAACTAATCTTGGGTGCCTTAAATCTTCCTGAAAACTTGATCTGCAGCCAACAGGATACCATACTAGTGCGGCACTCAGACGATAGATGGCGCCATGTGTTTGTTCAGGCAAGGACTTTCTTCTTGTTTTTAATATTGCCTACATGTGTATGTAGTGTGGGTCGTATCTCCACACCGTAAACATTTGCTATTACTAGGGGTATTATCTACTGCTGAGACCTGTTTGATGGGTTTCTCTACATTTTTGCTCTTGACTTGATGCAAATCAGATGAAATTTTAAAACTTTCTAATACGGGTTCACTAAAGCCTTCTACTCGAACACGTGCTAGTTCAAGACGTTTACCTAGTTGTTTCAATTTATCAATATTATCTACCTCATGTAAAGCTAGTTCCTTCATATAATCGGGTCTTATGTGTGCATATGAATGTCCAATTGTTCTTCACTAGACATAGGGATTGTTAACCTAGAGAACATGGCCGACATGGTTGAGATGTAGTTCACTAAAGTTTCGGTTCGTGCCTTTGTACGACGTCTAATTTCACCGCGTAGTTGGTAATCGTAATCCGGAGTGTCAAAGTTGTCTTTAAGTTCGTTAAGAAGATCATTATATGAACTAAAGTTGGTTCTGTTTGTTCGGAACCAGGCTAGTGCTGCTCCATCCAACAAATCCGAGAAAGCGAGCAATAATTTGGACTCCTTGACCTCTCATGCACGCCTTAGTTCTTCCAGTCTTTCTATGAAGACACGCACACATGTAGAACCATCATACTTAAGATTAAAACTGTTTAAATTAATAGGACGTTTCCTATATACTATTGTTTCCTCTACTGAATCTATGTTACGTGTGCTACCTCGCACAGAGTGTTCCTTCCTCAGACCTAGCGCGGGAGTCCTAGCTTCAGTTTGCTGAATAGGGCTTGCCTCACTTTCAGAAAAGTGGGATTCATCATCACTACCAGGTTCGGTCACAGCCAATACCTTGATGAGTCTATTCCTGATGTCTGCCAACTCATCAACATCGAGCCCATATCGTGTCAGCCTATCCAAAAAATAGTTGGCCCTGATAGCCGTCCTAATCCTAGTATTTGGATCAAGGGTACCTGAAGCGACCAATTCCTTAAGCTCGAGCACCTTTGGCTCAACGCACAGAAGCTAGGAGCTAGGGGTTTCGCAGTCTTTACCGAGACTGCCTTAAGACTGCCTCTTCTCGCTAGCCGGAATATAGCTCTCAGTTTGCTCCGCAAACTCGCTACAGTCGAATCCGCACTCACTGAAATGCCAATTATTTCAAATTCATAACACAATTCATCTTTTCTTAGGTAATTTATGTACTTCTGTATTGAAGACATGATATCAAAAGTTAAGTTATGTTTTTTTTCGTTTCGTTAAGTTAAGTTCATCGCTAAATTCGAAGCGTTCTGCTGATGGTGACATACAAAATCCAAGTGAGCACGTAAAACTCCAGTCAAGCCACCTGAAACCATTATCACCGCAAATAAGTTCAGGCAGCTGGTTGACAGCAAATGTGAAGAAACCACAACTAAGTTGCAAAATGCTATTACAAGGAAATGGAAAGGTAATAATTATACCTCCGTTATTTTTAGAAGTGAAACCGGACTCAACCCTAAACTAACTAACCAGAAAATGGTTGAGC
Source organism: Thumatha senex (assembly GCA_948477245.1). Classification (NCBI taxonomy): domain Eukaryota; kingdom Metazoa; phylum Arthropoda; class Insecta; order Lepidoptera; family Erebidae; genus Thumatha; species Thumatha senex. The sequence goes on along the minus strand of OX419726.1, from coordinate 6,900,633 downwards.
GGGCGAGATAAATAAATTCAAAGTTGACTGTATTTGCGGGGAAAGACAAAAATGAAATTTACACGCGGTTGTCTACGGAAAAAGCAATGGAAACAGGAATGGGTACGCTACCTTGCTGCTGTTGCGAGATGCTGAGGTGAAGGCTGCCGAGGGCATCCCTGGACTTGAATTCCTGGTTTCCTTGCACGAAAACACTATTTATCCATGGAAAATACAGTCATTGTAGGACAGACTGCCAGAGCGTCTTCAGGCGTGGTCGCTGCCCGTGAGAGGCTAGCGGCGCGAGCGTAGGTACTTGCGTGCGTAATACAGCTGTCTCGCTCCTCCTTTATGCGAGACAAGGTAGGTGCGAAAGAGAAATGGAATATAGGGGAGCTTTGTCGACAACTAATTAATTAAAAACAAATGCAGATCAGCGATGCAACATAGAAAAAATAACGCGGCTACTCTTTTATCGTATGCCGGCGCAATCATTTCCCCCCGGCTTGAAAGGTTACCTTCGAAAAAGGAACAACTTACTATACAGTTGCCACTAAGCTTTAGCTGCTAAATAAACAAATGCTATCGAACTAAACTAAACTAAACCTAATCGAACTAAATCGAACTATACGGGTGATTCCATTTGACCGAGGGAAAACTTCTTCTACTACCCCAAGAGGCCAATGTAATGGAGGCATATTTTGAGTTAAAATAACTACGACAGTACTGACAGTAATAGGGTTCGATGGCGTATTCCATTTCTGACGTGACTGTAGCGTATGCAAATAGTCTGTCCTCCAACGCTTCCAAAACGTTTGAACGAGTTTATCCAATAATGCATGACGCGAGAGAAGATGAAGTCGATCTTCCTCTATTTCAAAAGCGGGTAAGTATTTTAACGGTGTAATATTCAAAAAGTGCGCTGAAGTCAGTACAAGCGGCTCCCAGGGATCACTAGATAAGGTTCTACAAAGAGGACGCGTACTCATTACGGCCTCGACTTGAGTGAGCACGGTGCTCAGCTCTTCAAACGTAAAGTGTTTGGAACGCAAAAAAGTTATGTAGTTTGGAAAGGTTACGACGAGCTCCGACGTAATTCGTACCGTTGTCCGAATACATTCGAGATACGGAACCCCGACGCGACAAAATTTTTTTAAATGCAGCCAAAATTTTTTAATGAAGCTCATATCACCAGCCAATTCTATATGAACGGCGCGAGTCGTCATACAAATAAAAAGACGAACATAAGCTTTCGTGGAGCGTATACCACGACCACGAGAAACTGTTACCCTGAAGGGGCCAGCGTAATCTGTACCCGTGAGTACGAACGGTTTAGCAGCCTGAACAACACGACAAGGACGATGATCGGCCATTTCGGGCGCGATTGACTTCGGGCGAAGTTTGAAATAAGGAATACATTTATGAACTGTCGAACGAATCAAATAGCGTGCAGAGAGAATCCAGTATTTCTGGCGCAAAATTGACTTTAATAAATCTGGACCAGCGTGACAATTCACCAGTTGGTGATATTCAACTAAAAGATCAACGATATGATCCTTGCGCGGGAGAACTATAGGATGCATTTGATTGTACTCTAATGCGGACTGGCTCAAACGACCACCAACTCGAATGAGGCCATCCTTCAAAAAAGGTTTCAATGCTGAAAAGCGCGACTACTTAGGCTTATTCAATTCCAAATTTCTAATTACAGACAAAAAATAAAATCGCTGAAGTTCACGAAACACGATTAACTCAGCCTTGCTTAAGTCAAAAGCGGTAACATGCTCGGGAAGAGGAAGGATTTTCAAAAATCGACAAATAAAAACAACACTACGTAAAAGAATCGACCACGATGAAACACGGCTAGCCAACTCTAAGATAGGCGACTTTTCGAGCGGCGCGGTAGCAACTAAAGAGGCTTTCTTTTCCTCTGGCGGCGTGGACACAGTAGCGGGGTTGAAAGGACTAACAGGCCATTCATCAGGTGGGGCTTGGCACAAGGAAGAGCCATGGAACCACAACGGATGATCCAAAATCTGTGCAGGTGTTAACCCACGCGACAAACAATCGGCAGGGTTGTCCGTACCTGAGACGTGTAAAAGTTATGCGGCGCCAATTCCGTCTGAATTTTTGCCACCCTATTTGCGACAAATGTATCCCAGCGATGGGGCGAAGAATGTGTCCAACACAAAGCGACGGTCGAGTCCGAGAATGCGAAAATTCTATCTATATTAATGCGTTGAAATCGGCGATATGATTCGCGAACACCAATACAAAGAAACATTTGTCTAATATCGGCTGAAAGCGCGACAGCGAATAAGCGAAAGTTAACTATAATTTCGAACAAATTACCTTGGAGATTTTGACCACTGTGCAAAATATCGTTTACTGAAACATTTGAACTAGTTTTGGCGCTGCCAACTACAACAACGTGCCACTTGGTGGTTAGTTTATCCTCGCGGACAACTCCATGGTGCGGTATGATATACGAAGGAGCATGCTTAGTCTCTACGCTATCGTAAGCCTCCTTCAACTTTGGAGATGTCTGCATTTTCCGTTCTAAACAAAAGAAGTGTTTTTCGGCTGACTGAAACGAATCTCCAAGCGAATTAACATCACCCTTATAGGGGAGTGCGACAACATAACGACCATCACTATCGCGAGTAGTCGTGCGACTATAAAACTCTTCACAAAGTTTATCATCCGGGCTGACAATGGAGGGACGTTCACCTCTTCTATCTCCGAGAATTTACGGACAGCGGAGTCCAGCGGCTCGACGGCGCAGCAATATTACACTGTCGAGTTACAATCAAAATAAGCGGGTGCGGAACCAACAATAACAAACCCAAGAACCGTCTCTAAGGCGAGCGGCGCGGGGTGCGATGCGTGATCTTGAACCTTATGCTGCGACAGGAGGTGCGGGAAAATCGAAGCGCCAACTAACAAATCAATATCTCCTGGAACGGCGTAAGTATCATCGGCAAACGGCAAATCTCTAAAATTAGTCAATAATGAGGTATTGACTGCGACAGTCGGTAAAAGTTTGGTAACCTTATCGACGACTAGCGAATCCATCGAAAAACTAACATCAAAATCAAAACGCGAGTGGAATTTAATCACTACAGAACCCTGAACGGCTTTAGTGGATCCCCCAATACCTTTCACAACATTACAGGCGGGGCGGTTATTTATATGCAAACCAAGACGACTACAACAATTTTTACTAATAAAATTACTGTGAGAAGCACTATCTAAAAGTGCGCGAACACTATGTCCCCTACCATGCGAATCGTAAACAGCAACTAGAGCGGTTGCCAGAAGTACCGTAGTAGGGCTTGTGTGTAAACTTGATAGCTAGCACAAAGCGACATCGTTCGGCTGGAGACGCGCGGCAGTGGCGCCGCCGTCGCTAGGCGTGGACGGGGACGAAACCACGCGAGTGCGCTCCGATTCGCGACTCAACGGCGCGGGAGGCTGTGACGTCACAGGCGAATTACCGGACATGGCGTTATTGTTTTCGAAGTGTAATAATGAATGGTGTTTACCATTACACTTGCGACAAAAATTATTTGAATTACAGAATGAAACACGATGTTTCTTACTGAGACAATTGATACATAAATTACTAGAACGAAAAAATTTATAGCGATCGCTTGGAGTGAGTTTATAGAACTCCGAACATTTATAAAGTTGGTCATGGTGACCTTGACATAAAGAACAATTTTTCGAATGCAACACTTGCGATTGCGAAGTTGTAGGTTCAAAATTAACAAAAGACTGCGTGGACTTCGTGGGCTAACTACGATTAGTCGGACTATTTTTCGCTACTGTTGAGTTATATAAAGAAAATACTTTTACGTTTAGGTTGCTACAGTTGTTAATTTACAATAGTGTGTAGCATGTTTTTGCCACTATAAGGTGTGCAAATGGTGATGCTATTTGGAAATTATTATGGTTTGTCTTATCTTACCTTTGGGGCTTTGTGATGCGCTGTTCCAATGGCCTTCATTGCGTCCTGCGATAATGCACACCGACTGTCTGCCGATGTCGTCTTGCTAAACGTACATATAGTCTCATAATCACTTCCTCCACAAATCCCAGCAGAATATAAATATATATTTTTTTTTTATTTTGATGAGATGTTTAGTTTTTAGCTCACAAAGGAATTATAAATAAAGCGATTGGCAAGCGGCAGCTTGTTATTTGTTATTATAATGGAAAAAGAAAAATGGCCGATGGTATTGTTTTATTTTTTATTTTTTTATTTTGGATTATTTGGCCTGGTAACTAAAACCTTTGGGCCAGTGGCCGAAAGTAAAATTGTTTTTGTTTTGTTTATTTATTCTTACAATAGAATAGACGAAGGTATTTAACGCATAGTTCCAGTTCATTGCTTTTGATGTATTTTATCCATCATAGCTTTTGACTTAGCTGATGGAATTTGGAGATACACAATTTAGAGCACCCCGCACGTACATACACACATACACACACACACACTCACACACACACTCACACACACAGACACACACACGAATACACGTAAAATTTTTTAAATCTCGAGGCGCTTATCGGTTAAATAGGTCTTCTTTGAAAATCAGTGCTGTCATGGGAGCAACTTAATTGTTCCTGGGGCAGCTTATCACTGAAAGAGGGCCTCATTCCGCGTAGTAGATGATGTGATGCACATCGACATTTGGGTTTCATATTGTCTTAGACTACAGGTATTGTTGAAGATATTATTTAATTATCTTTGTTTAAACTTTATTTTCTCTTTTTTATTTATTTTTATTTTTTTTACATTATAGTGAAGCTAAACCCATGTTTATTTTATTTTTTCTATGTGGAATTAAACATGTTTTCTTTCTTTCTTTCTTTCTTTACTCCGTGGTTTAACGAAGTTCGTTGCAAAATTCGAATATGTTGACGAACGAAAGTTCCTATATCGTCGAACTTAGGTATTTGATGGCCACGTCTATCCATTTCAAATAAGCGAACGGTTTCGGAATCTAATTTCTTTAAACCGATATACAAAAACAAAAAGTCACAGAGGTCATTGACCTTGACATTCTTTAGGGCGCGAACTGCTGATGCAAAAATATCTATGAATTTTTCTAAGTCATGTTCATTACACGATGAGCTAGTTTTCAAATTAAATATTTGATACAAATAAGCGGTTGTTACTACTTAAGCGTTTGTCTTCGTATTTGACCTTCAAAGTATTCAAAATCAAACTATAATTTTCGGCGCAAAGCGTTATACCGGCGTAAACGGTTTTTGCTTTCCCGGTTAGTTTACTAACTAAGTAATGTAATTTTTCGTAATCCGATAGCGAATTATTTTATGGATCGCATTTTCGAAACTAGCGATAAACAAAGGCCAATTTTTAAACTCGCTATCAAATTCGAGTATTTGTATGGGCGGTAATTTAGGTCGGTCCCGTTTCAGCAATTCAAAACTGGCTGGCCCGGGTTTTGAATCGGTGACTATTACGGGCACGGGCGCTTGCAATGACTTAGCGACACGTTTTATGCGACAAATTAAATCTTCGAAAGATGACAAGGCGTCATAACTTATTAAGAAATCGGGATTTAATTTTAATTCAAGCAAGTTAATTTTATTGAGAACATTTTCGAAATCTAAGCGCAAAGTATCTACGGTTTCGATCGAGGATTAAAACAATTCTTTTATTGATTCGTCCGCGATCCTCGATGAATAATCACAAATTGATTGCATACGCTTAAAAAGGCTATCCTTCTTAGCGTGTAACAGTTTTAACTGTACATCCGGAATCTCTTTCGGAGGCATTGTTAAAACAAACAACTATAGCTACCTACAGTGCAAAACTAACGAACTATCAAAATGGCAGCGGTGGTAAGCAGCGAGACGCGACGCGTACGAGCGTAGGTACCTACTTGTGCGCGCGGGCCTAGGTACCTGCCCGCGTGGTCTACCTATTACTATGCGGTGCAGTCGAAATTACCAACTATTTAGTACCTACCTATGCGAAAAACAGTAGGTAAGTATGCGTTTATTCCCTAATGGAATAAAACTATTATCTATGCGTTTATTCCCTATAGAATAAAAACTATTACCTAATCTATGCGTTTATTCCGTGGTGGAATAAAAACTATAAACTATACCTATGCGTTTATTCCGAATGGAGTAAAAACTATAACCTATACCTATGCGTTTATTCCGTGGTGGAATAAAAACTATAACCTATACCTATGCGTTTATTCCGTGGTGGAATATAAACTATAACTAATACCTACGCGTTTATTCCCAATGGGATAAAAACTATTGCGTTTCTATTGGCAAACTACTAAAGCGAGTGGATCAAAATCCGGATCGTTTGGACCAAGAAAATTTAATCTAAAACTTTAATCTCTCGCTATATTAAAAACTACCATATGAAATATAGAGGATATGGTAGAGTAGCCGTTTATTGCTATTCTTCTGAATCACATAAGCTGCTTAAAGAAGGCCTCCTGGAAGAGAATGTTCTCTTTCATACATTCTCCAGAAAAGACGAGCGGATGGCAAAAGCTGTCATATTTGGGTTACCAGCATATGCCCTTGATTCTCTCACTGACGAGCTCACCTCTCTGGGCTTTTCTGATGTCAAAGTTCAAGCAATAAAACTTCCTGAAGGAGCGGTTGGTGTTTGTCCACCTTTTTTGGTGCAGTTGACTCCTGGTTCCAACCTAGCAACATTCAAGCGACACAAGTACCTCTGTAACTGCGTCGTACAGATACGTAAATATATTCCTAAAAATCCAACGGGAACGCAATGTTAAAGATGCCAAAATTTTGGACATTCGTCTAAAAACTGTAACCTCCAGCTACGATGCGTTAAATGTACAGATATGCATGCTACTATAGATTGTCAAAAAAAGACCGATCGACTAATGCTCAATGCTGCAATTGCAATGAGAATCATCCAGCAAACTACAGGTAATGTATAGAGCGTATCAAATATCTGAAGTCTTTGGAAACTAAATGTAATGAAATTAAGATGCTACACACAATAAACCACAGACCAAAAACATCAACCCTCGATGGAAGAACCTGGGCTACCGTTGCAAGGTCTGTGCCACTATCGGACCAAAATCCCATCAATTCACAAAATGCACCTATACCCACCAAACAAAGAATAGAAACTTGCTCAACGCGAAACTTCAGCGACGAAGGTACTGCTGAAATGTTGCAGATCCTCATGACCATAAAGTCGTTAAAGGAATAGTTTCTATCTTGTACATCAATGATGGACAAAGTGATACTAATTTTATCTCATCTTGGTCAGTATGTCTGATGGTAAAGAGCTACGGTTGTGTTAGTATTGCCCCACACTCAATAATTATGGGTGATCTAAATGCTAAACATGAATACTGGAACTGTAATATCAATAACACGCATGGCAAAACTCTGTTCGACCATATGATGTCAAATGTTAATAATACGCATATCCCAAACTCTCATACTCTAGTCCACTATCAGGATTATTATGCCCCATCTACTCCTGATCTACTACTTGCACGAAACGTCTATGATGTTTCTGTTTTGCACACAATGACCTGCTTGTCATCGAACCACTTACCTGTCTATTTCAAAGTGGGTGGTGACTTTATTCGCAAGCCAAAAAACTAACTAACTAACTAACTATCTTCACGCTGTATCCCTGACGGGGTAGTCAGAGAGGACAGATCGCCAGGCTTCGCGATCCATGCATACTTCTTTCGCTTCTTCGAGATTCATCAATCGCTTCATACACGCACGTCTGGGTATCCGAGTACTTTTGACCTTTCCGTTTTTGAGCAATCTGCTTACGTGGTCTTCCTATGTACGTCTCGGCCTTCCCTGACTCCTTCTACCCTCTACTTTTGAACAATATATATTCTTCGTCAATCGTTCCTCACTCATTCGTTGTCCAAACCAACGGAGCACGCCCTTTTCCAGCTTAACGCTGACACTTTCATTCAAACCTGCCATATTGCGTATCACTTATTCGCAAGCCTTATGTTAAATATAAATATCATCAAGGTCTGGGTATCGTACGTTTATTGACCAAAATCTTATTTTAACTCCTAAAACCGTCACAGAAATTTACTTTGCAGTTTCAAACTGTTCTTTGCTGCATGATTATTTGAAAAGCTATCGGAGTCGATGAAGACTCTATCGATTATATCTAGTTAAACCACGTACTCTTCACCGAGAAGATTCCCAGCCAATGAAGGCTGAGTATTATTACTCCAGTCTTCAAATGGAAAGCGGTCGGTGTAGAAATAAGGTAGCATGGCATGAAGATGTAGAGAAGATTATTAACCTCCGTATCTAGCAGAAGTGTACTCACTTGGAGTATCAATATGGGTTTCACCCTGGTAATAAAACTACGGACCCTGTTTTTGTTCTAAGGATCCTATCATTAGAACAAAAACAGGACCCCTTGTTCTCATTACTGGAGAAATACAGGACAAAGAGATAAAGAAATACTCGTACATGAAGAAGAGTCTGCACTTTCTGTTCGTGGACGTAAAGAATGCTTTCGACTGTGTTCTTGGAACGATGATCTAGTGGGCACTGATGTCCAAAGTTTCTAGGCGCTTGCACCACTATTCTATGGTTTTGATCGCTTTGGCGCGCAGCTTTAACACTCTTTCCCATACAGACGCAGTACACCAGAGCACAGAGCATTCCACTTAGTCCATTTCTGTTTAAGAGATTCAAATATGCAGCATCCATTGCTGACTATGTATTCTAACGATACAGCGCTGGCGGACGCGCAACCTCCATAGACTCCATCTGGTCTAGGGCATGGACCAGGTTAAGTACCTGGGATCCGTATTTCACACGTCACGTCACGCATTGCTACCTCATGGGCTAAGTGACGGTTGAGGGCTGATGTCATTTGGAACCCTAAAATGCCAGTGAGGATGAAGGGACAGGGTCTAATAAAGCATCATTAGGTATGTTACATTGCCATGCCAGTGGGATGTAATCATTATTGAAGCAACACAAGCAGGAGCTGCGAATTACGGAATGAAAATGCTGGGGAGTATGTGTGGAATCATGCGGCTGGACCGCGTAAGAACTACCTCAACCGCAGTCTTCATGTCTTCCTCATATAGATTAAATTATGTGACTGTTTTTCTTAATTTGTTAAGCAGGTTATGTTTAAAATATGTGTAATATTTACTGAAATATTGTTTTGTGCAATAAAAACGATTAATCTATTTATTTTGAATTATTTTACTAAAAATACCTTAGTTTATTATACTCAAATGATTTTTGAGATTGAATGGTTACTGAAAAATGTTGTCATATTTCCGGAAACAACCCTGTAATTTACTTGTACAGTATTTTTTGAACTTTAATATTACTACAATAACTTGGTTATGAAATATTATGATCACTTGTTGCTTTACAAAATAACGTTATAAAAGTCCGCAGTATGCTAGTACGTATCAACACTCTTCAAAAATTTACCATAATAATCCGGTCAGGTCAGGTTACTACAGCTCAATAGAACTTTTTTAAAAACTGTAAGATCTTTCTTCTCAAATTGTAGCTTATTAGAAGCATGTAGTTTAAAACTGATAGCTAAATACTATTTAAAAAAAATAGCTTTCATTTCATGTATCAATGATGTCAATACTCCCACTGGTTGGAAAGTAATTCAACAAAAACAGTAAATCATTTTTCCTGTAAAATTTGCTTTTTGCGATTACCGACTTATTGCCCGGAGGGGTCGATGTTCGTTAAAGTCTTTTTTTTTTGTAACGCGGGTAATGCCCTTACGCACCGTCATCCCTACTGCGGGGGCAGCAGGGACGGTGTGTGCCCGTGAAAGAGGGGCCGTCCTACCCACTAAACTCCGCGGTGTTCCGCCTCACCTTAAAACCGACTCGCAGGGTAGGCCTGAGGATAAATCACTGCGAGCCGACAAGGGGCACTCCAGAGTGGAGGGGTCCGTCTCGGGGGCGGCCGAAAAGCGACCACCCCGGAGCTCCCTAAGGAGCTGAAGAATCTAGCCCGCACCTCCACCACTCTCGAGCGCCCCTCTGTAAGCAGAGGAGGTAGAGAGCGGCCGGTACAGGCGTGCGCTAAATGGGCACCCCGTGGAACACAGAAGAGGTGCCCTTCGTCCTTCGACCAGTTGGGTGGGGTCCCCCGACCTTTCGCCCACGGCCAGACACTATTCGGGGGCGCGCATGTACTCTGCACGTCGCCGCCCCCGAACACGACGGCGGGGCGGGAGCGTCTGTCCCGTACGCTCCCGCACCCGCAAGGCCTCTCGTTTGGCCGCCATCACCTCACTAGCAAACGAAGCGACGGCGGCCCAGCACTGTTGGCTACCGACCATGGCTCGCACCACGGCCGGCAGCGACATATCGACACCAATTATGCCCGTGAGGGCAGTACGTGGCCCGTCCCACGCCGGGCACACGGCGAGTGTGTATGTTCGTTGAAGTCGTAAACATTTACACGAATAAACGTGTAATGTTCTATAACAGTTAATTGATCGCTTTAATTTTACTTGAAAAATATTTTTTTTTTGTAAATATAGTGGATGCTACTTTATGTAGATTCACTTTAGCGATTACGATCTAGCTAATGAGCTAATAAGTAATTTTACGTTGACTTAAACTTCTAAAATACTTATTCTAAGAAAAGAATCCGAATTAGAGTTTGAAAAACAAGAACAATAATATAATATGGTTTTTCATGAAATTCAAGAAATTTAATTACAATTTCTAAAAAGTAAGTATGACAGTATAAAGATAATTATTTTACCTACAATTTCATTTTATATTGTATAGGACTGCTTGCAGAGATACCCAAGATATTAAGGTATAACCGTTTTTATTCGATGGGGTCATCGATATTCGCATAGTAAGAACTATTGAGATAAAAATGCGTTGTAATATTCACATTCAGTATAACTATTAAATCTTATGCGAAATTGTTAGCCTGCTATAAATATGAAACGCATGACTACATCAAATACATGTACTTGAAGAGTAGAAGCGTGCACGTCGCCAGCTACGGCTGCAATTCTACTCCAACACGAGTGCCACCAGGGCGAATACTGCTAGGGCGTGCCCCCGAGGCGACGCGCACCAGTTCGTCCCCGCTGGTGCAAAAAGTGTGAGCCAGAGCGGCGTAGGGGACCGCCACCCTACACGCGCGGCCCGACACGGCGGTAAGTGGAGGATGGATTGCAGGGTAGCTGCGTGGAATGTTAGGGGAGGAATGACAGATAAGATGAATGGGTTGATGGATGTTATGAATGAGAGAAAGTTAGATGCAGTGTGCTTGACAGAGACCAAGCGCAAGGGCAGCGAAGTCTTGGACCTCCCGGGTGGGATGCTCGCGCTTTGGTCTGGAGTACCAGAGAGCGAGCATGGCAGTCGGGGGGTTGGAATTTTGCTGTCCTCGCGATTGGCCTCCGGTATGTATGAGTACAAACTGGTAGGTCCTAGAATCCTCTGGATCCGTGTAAAACTTGGTTTGACGAAGATTTTCCTGGTAGCTGCTTATGCGCCAGTATCTTCGTCGAACGCGAGTGAGCTAGAGGATTTCTGGGAGAGTATGAGAGAAGCTCTAAATGTGATAGAAGGAAATGAAAGACTCATAGTATGTGGAGACTTGAATGGATGGGTGAGTACCGCTCGCGATGGTTTTGAGTCGGTACTCGGGAAGTATGGGGATAAAAGAGTGAACGACGCTGGCAAGCTAATACTGGCATTTTGTAAGGAAAAGGATTTGTTTGTGGCGAACACAATGTTCAACCACAAACAAATTCATATGTATACGAGGAGATGTAAGTCAAAGAGAAGCATGATAGATCTATTCCTAATGGATAGTCGGCTCAGTAAACAGGTGATGGACACAAGGGTTTATCGAGGCGCTGAGCTGGGATCAGACCACTGCCTAGTCATAATTAGGATTAGGGGTCTTTTCGCGGGTTGGCGTCAACGTACCGAGTGTCCTGAGCTTATAGCATCAAAAGCTGGAAGCTGCAGGATGCATCCATTAGGGATAAATATAACGAAAGGGTAGCCGAAAAGCTTGGCGACGTCAATGTTAGCAGTGAGAATGTGGAAAGTGTATGGCAGAACCTTAGGGATAGTATGATAAATGCCGCTGTGGAAGTCTATGGTGAAACGAAAAGAGGCAGTAGTAATAAGCGTGATGCATGGTGGAATGAGGAAGTGAAAGAAGCAGTTCGAATGAAGAAGAAAGTATGGCTAGACTACTTAGCCTCGCGTAATGATTTTAATATGAAAGAGAGATACAAGCTGCAGAAAGTTAACACGAAGGCAATGATAGAAGAAGCTCGTGAAAGGTGCAGAATGAAAGCGGATGAAAGGTTGTCGTCCAATTTCCGGGATAATGCCAAGCTCTTCTGGAAAGAGGTAGGCAAGACCCGGAGTTGTTCGGCAATCTGCAGTATGAATAAAGTGCTTAGTGTTAACAATGACGTCCTAACAGACCAAACTGACGTCCTGCAGAGATCGAGTGAATATTATGGAAATATGTATGCAAGAAAAGACAGAAATACCACATCGGGAAGTGGAGCACACTTCGATGCTCCGGGTCCCGATGTCATTGAAGTCATTAGTATAAAAGAAATAGAACAAGCGATAAGAAGTATGAAATGTGGTAAGGCTGCGTGAAAAGACAGAGTTACTGCTGAGATGACCAAGTACGGTGGGTCGCGTGTCTGGGACACACTATGTCTGTTTTGCAACTTGTGCTGGCGGACGGGTGAGGTCCCGGATGACTGGCGAGTAGCAGTTGTAGTACCTATTTACAAAGGGAAAGCCTCGCGCCTAAACTGCTCCAGCTACAGGGCGATCCGCTTGGTCAGCTTAGCTAGTAAGGTGTATGCAAAGGTTATAACGGCACGAATACAAGAAAAGACTGAAAGGTATTTATGGGAGGCTCAATGCGGATTCCGACGTGGAAGAGGTTGCATGGATCAAGTGTTTTCTCTCCGCATGATCGCGGAAAAGTTTCTGGCTGTTAGCCAGAAGGTTTTCTGCGCTTTCGTGGATCTAGAGGAGAAAGCATTTGAAAACGTTGTGAGAGAAACGCTGTGGGACTTGCTGCCCGGATATGGTGTGGACGGCTCGCTACTGCGGGCAATACAGTCGCTTTATAGGGACTGCAAGGCTTGCGTGCGAGTAAGGGGGGGGGGGGGGGCGTCACCTCTTTTTGATGTCTGTACAGGCGTCAAACAGGGATGTGTCATGTCCGCCTGGCTGTTCATAATGTATCTGGACAGTTGCCTGCAGAAGTTGAAAGATTTTAATATGGGTTTGAATTTGGGTGACTTTACAGTAAACTGTCTGCTGTACGCTGATGATGCGGTGCTCATGGCCTCATCAGAAGCCGACCTTCAGGCATTAGTCACTAATATGAAAGAGGAGTGTGAAAGTAAGGGTCTTCGCTTGAATGCAAGTAAAACTAAGGTTCTAGTATTTGAAAGAGGTGACGTAAGAACTAAATGCGAGATTAGGGTAAATCAGGAACGTCTAGAGCAAGTGAATGAAATAGTGTATTTAGGAAGTATGTTTAGCGCGGATGGAAGATGTGATTCGGATGTAGAACGGCGAGTATCTGCCGAAAACAAAGTTAACGGTGCTTTGTCCCAGTTAGTAAAGCGTCAAAGCATCGTAAAAGAAGCACGCATGGCGATTCATAACGCAGTGCTAGTGCCAACTTTGCTTTATGGTAGTGAAACCTGGGTATGTCAGCAGATGCATGAAAGTAAATTGAATGCTGTGGAGATGCGATCACTTCGAAAATTGTGCGGCGTTACCTTGGCCGACCGAATACGTAACGAAGTGATACGCAATATGGCAGGTTTGAATGAAAGTGTCAGCGTTAAGCTGGAAAAGGGCGTGCTCCGTTGGTTTGGACACGTCCAACGAATGAGTGAGGAAAGATTGACGAAGAATATATATTGTTCAAAAGTAGAGGGTAGAAGGAGTCAGGATAGGCCGAGACTTACATATGAAGACCACATGAGCAAATTGCTCAAAAACGGAAAGGTCAAAAGTACTCGGATACCCAGACGTGCGTGTATGAAGTAGTAATCGATGAATCTCGAAGAAGCGAAAGAAGTATGTATGGATCGTAAAGCCTGGCGATCTGTCCTCTCTGACTACCCCGTCAGGAATACAGCGTGAAGATAGTTAGTTATTTACTTAACAAAAAAAAGAGATGGAAATTAACAGTTTTAGCCCTTACCATAACACTGAGATATCAAGAAAAGTAGAACTATTTTATATATTTTAAGTAAACACTTTACAAAATTATTATATGGATAATTCTTACTTTTATAGGTACATCTTCAAACGAATAGCCTCTTTATATATGTCATAGGCATATAAATGATAAGCGAAGTAATAAACCAAATATCGAGCATTTTAATTAGGAATCCATCAATGATACGCTAATGAAAACAGACATTAAACCAATATTACTGGAATCAGCTTTGTATTTACCTAAGCATTAGCTACAAAATAACTTAAGTTTTCTATAATGCTTACAACCACTTTGTTACTATCTCGGTCTTATTCATAATACAACGCTTATCGAAGCCATAAACCTTCCATAGTTAAAACGTATTTTAAGCCTAATAATCCTTCTATAAAATTCTTCATTCATAATGAACTCATAATCCTCTGATAACTAAAATAGGTTACGGGAGAAAACTCTTGACTCCTTTGCAGGGACGTACCTCACCCAAAGATTGTCCATCGCAATTCAGCGCGGTAATGCTGCCAGTGTTATGGGCACCTTTGGATCGGGTACGAACCGGAGCAGGTGAAGTATAATTTGTTGTTACACTATATAAAGTTTATGCTGATTAAAACTAAAATGACCTATTTTAGCTAACTAACTATCTTCACGCTGTATCCCTGACGGGGTAATCAGAGAGGACAGATCGCCAGGCTACGCGATCCATGCATACATCTTTCGCTTCTTCGAGATTCATCAATCGCTTCATACACGCACGTTTGGGTATCCGACTACTTTTGACCTTTCCGTTTTTGAGCAATCTGCTCACGTGGTCTTCATATGTAAGTCTTGGCCTACCCTGACTCCTTCTACCCTCTACTTTTGAACAATATATATTCTTCGTCAATCGTTCCTCACTCATTCGTTGGACGTGTCCAAACCAACGGAACACGCCCCTTTCCAGCTTAACGCTGACACTTTCATTCAAACCTGCCATATTGCGTATCACTTCGTTACGTATTCGGTCGGTCAAGGTAACGCCGCACAATTTTCGAAGTGATCGCATCTCCACAGCATTCAATTTACTTTCATGCATCTGCTGACATACCCAGGTTTCACTACCGTAAAGCAAACCTATTTTAGTATAATACAAAATGTTCAAAAAAATATGACTTTTAATTTAACCCCGTGCTAGGTGTTTAAAATTGTTTACCTTACTGTCATTGCTGTCAAGTTTGTTGTCATTTTACCTTAATGTCATTGCTGTCAAGTTTGTTGTCATTTACTTTTTAAAATATTCTGAGCGCGTAAACGTATGAGCTTTTCAATACAAAATATTAAATATAGCAGATAAAAGGCTAAGATAACGGAATGTTCAACGAAATAATGGAAAGGTTATGTTCTAGCTCTGATCACCGTCTCCTTGTCATGGACCTTTGCGTGAAGTCCAAAGGCAAACGCACCGAGCGGTGCCAGCGCCGCATCAGGTGGTGGTTGCTTGATGAAACTAGGTCCCAGGAGTTCGTCTCAACGGTGGGTGACAAGTGCATCGACACTGAAGGCGAACCAGTTAAACATTTTTGGGACCGAATTCAGGTAACCATCCTAGGAGCGGCGAAGGTGATGCTCGGTGAGTCTAAGGGTGGATGCAATTGTGACAAGGAAACCTGGTGGTGGAACAACACAGTCCAGAGGGAGACAAAGGAGAAGAAATCTCTCTTTAAAAAGTGGCAAGCGTCAGGATCTCCTGATTTTTCCCAGATTCTCCCTAATTTTGGGGTAAATTTCTAAACTGGTAACTTGTAATGTCGATATACCTACAATGTAAGGTTATTAGTTTTAGTATACTTTCTAGGTCCAATCGTCATATTGTGTACCATTGAGAATGCCGTGAGGCAAAACCGGTCAGGTTTACAAAGTAAATGTTGTGGAACAGTACAAGTGGTGTTATTTAATATTGATAAAAAAGATATGAATGAAAACGAATGTGTAGAAATTTTAATTTTAATTGAAATGGTTCATATTATATTTCTATTAAGTTAATTAAACTGTAATACTTTCAACACAATATAATATTATTAATGAAATTAAGAAACAATAGACGCAATATCGTTTATTTATTCGGTTACTGTGTTTAATTTCGATTTAAATCTCAGCAGGCGAAATTAAATAGAGTTAAGACTCAGGATCTCCGGATTCAAATCTTTATTTAGCTGAACCCGCTCGAACTTAGCTCATGATGAAAGAAAATGAAATGATAATAATAATAATCTCATGTGTAGATGAAAAAATCAAGAGATATTAAGGGTAGTAATTGCAGGTCGATAATCGATCCAGATCTTTCTAAAACACCTGTGATTATAACCTAGGCCTCATCTGTTTTCAGTGATTTTTCTAAATCTAATGTTAATTGGGAGTTCTCACAATTTAACTCTTCAATTTCCATTTGTGCACTCATAAGTTTAGTCTTAACCATTTCTAATTGTTTAGTTAATTCAGTGATAACATCGTCATCCATATTGTTTTGTCCAATCCTTCAGATTTCATAATCTTCCCTCTTTTAAAATGCATGGCTGCCCATTTATCTACACCAAACTCCATATTACTAAAGTTACCTTTAGTAAGAATGCCAATTAAATATCGTTGGAGGCAAAGAGTTTTAAATCATCCATGTAAAAGAGATGGGATATAACTTGACCACCTCCCTGCAAATTAAAGCCTAGCCTTGTACCCTCTAATATTATGAGAATTGAGAGTAACTCAGAGTGCTAAGTGCATAACCAAAAAGGACTTAAATTATAACCCTGGAAAATATTCCGCTTTATCTTAATAGGATCATCATCACCCATAACTTCTCAACATCTCAGATAGCGAAGGACCTCACACCATTGTCCCATACATGTCTCCAAGAAGGTGCATAGAGTTGCATCAATCTTATACATTTCTTGCACCCTCATGAGTCATGAATGTGGCACGGAGTCATAATCATAATCACGGAGTTATAGTATATCCAAGATGTCACTAAATCCCATCGTTAACGACGAACCTGTTGGCTAATAGTCATATTACTAATAAGAAGTTCTTTAGTACCACGGGCCCCAGTCCTACATCCATTCTGAGAGTCTGACAGGATGGAATTTTCTGTTATATGAGAGTTTATTTGTACGTTCAGAATAGATGTAAGAAGTTTATATAACGTGGGAAGACACGTTTAATTTTTGGGGTCCATGGTACTTATGTAGCAGGAGGGTTACCCCAGTGGTCATAAAACTTGGAAGCATCCAGGATTTCAAGGATGATTGAAATTGAGATGCTAAACGACTATGTGAACTCCGAAGCCACTTCAGCCAAAAACTGTATTGTATTGTATTTTTGTATTATTATTTCGTCATATTTAAGCAAATAACTGAATCTGAAACAGCGGGCGTTCACTAGGAATAAATTAATGGCTAGCAAGCCTTTTATTTATTCCCAGTGGAAGTTAAACACTAAAAAATATTTAAAGTTAATATAAGTATTATTGTATTGTATAATTTACAATGTAATTTTTATAGTAGGTATAGGTACGTCGTTGTCGTTGATATTAAAAATAACATATGTGTAAAACTTTGCTGGTACATCTGGCGGTAGAGAAGATAAGTAAGTATTCATTATAAGCAGTCCAAAGTTGTTTGTTTTTGAATGTCTGTGAAATTATTACTTTTCCATTTGATTTTCAATCCAGGTTTTGAAGTGCCAAACCCTAGTAAAAACATCAGGGCGGCCTACTGCACAAGGGTTGCCCCAGGAGACGACTCCTACGAGACGATTTCCTTCAACAAGAGGCCCTCCGGAATCACCCTGAAAGCATAAAATGTGCGATGAATAACATATTTTTGGTTAACGTGAGGAATGCATTTACGCATTTCGCTAACCTGCTGCGAGGCAGCAGGACGGCTATGTGTGGAACTCGTGGCCTTCAATTTTAACGTCAGCCTTGCCTCAACTCAAAATGTATTGTAATGCTACGGTTAGAATATTTACTTCTTTGAATTTTTTCGGAGGGAGACTCTTGGGCCCAAATTATATATAGCGCGTACAGCCCGCTTTTGAAGAACAAAAATGTTATTTAAATCTGCAGCAATCCCCTAAAGGAGAATACCGTAAGACATAATACTATGAAAATAGCTGAAGTAAACCATTCTAGCCGTATCTACATCTGTTAGAGTCCTGATCTTTTTTACAGCGTATGCGGCCGAACTTAACCTAGAGGTCGTCTTTTCTATGTGTGGGCCCCACTGCAAATTGGCATCAATAGTTATACCAAGGAACACAGTTGATTCTACAAACTCTAACACTTGTCCATTAAGTTGAACATTGGCCCTAACTTGTTTTACATTTGGTAGAGTAATTTTAATACATTTAGTTTTGTTTTCATTTAGGCAAAGATTATTTGAGCTAAACCAACGAACTACTCTCATGATTGCATTGTTTACATCGTCATAGTTATCTAATTGTCTTCTAATTTTAAAAATCAATGAGGTATCATCTGCAAACAAAACAATCCTGAATGAATGAATGAAATATCTTTATTCATGTAGGTCACAAAGTAACACTTATGAACGTCAAGATTATTGCTTCTACATTTACATTTATTGCCAGATTCGCAAAGCAAAAGGTAGAGCCTGAGGAAGAACCTGGCAATAAAACTCATGGCCACTCTTTTTTAAGTAATTACATTAGTTTGATGATGACATGATGTTTGACCAATAATATAGTAATGAATTTATACGAAACAAAAACAAAATCAATGTTATGTTTAAAACAATATCAAAATTAGAGCTATTCTACTTGCCAGTTCTAAGGACAGAATACACTTTAAGAAGAATCTAGCAAGAAAGTAATGGATGCTCTTTTAAAATGTATGTGTGGCTTACAACATTAAAATTACAATTACATTGTTCCTTTAGATTTATGTGAGAACAGTCGACTAAATTTAGTTTGCCTTAAATTTAAATAATATTATTTGTAATAATTGCTATAACAGCTATAAGCTGACCAGTCCCAACAGACGGCACCCGTTCACGGGTATGACGTATATATCAGAAACCGCCCTACTCTACCGTATTATAGGGAATAAGGCGACCCGATACATACGCCACCACTGCCAGGACACTTAGGCGAGCATGACATACCCAAAAACTGCACAGCAACTCTCATGTCAATTTCAAAATAATAAATAAGTCTACTTGGTGCTCACACAATAAGAAACTCAAATTACATATTTGTATATTAGTTATTACTGGAACTAAACGCAGCCAATTTAGAAACCTTTAGTTGTCTGACGTTTCAAATTATTCACAATGTAGAAATGTAAAAATACAACATATATCCAGCTTCAAGACAAGTACAAAATAACACAAGATTCATTCGAATCCTAAATAACACGAGGGAAGAGCAAGAAACTCATTTCCATTTATTTTTATCATTTAAATAATCATTAATTCTGTAATAAGCCCTTTTCAAGAGGTGCGTCTTAATTTCTGCCTTAAATTTATGTAACGGCAGGTTCATAATGTCTAAAGGAATTTTATTATATAGGCGTACGCCAATTCCTGCAAAAGAGTCATGAACCTTTTGTAAACGATGATGCGTTCCAATTAATTTATGCCTATTTCTAGTATTTATCGAATGTATGTCACTGTGTCTATTGTATAAATGTAAGTTCTGTTTAACTAACATGATATTTGCAAATATATACTATGATGTAACCGTTAAAATGCCAATTTCTTTAAATTTCCCTCTAAGAGACACTCTAGCACTCAATTTATATATTGCACGTATAGCTCTCTTCTAGATTACAAAAATTACTTGTATATCAGCTGCTTTGCCCCACAGCAAAATGCCGTAAGATGACACTATGAAAATAACTAAAGTATTCTAGCCTGGCAGTTTCCACATCAGTGAGCTGCCTGACTTTTCCTACGGCAAAGGCTGCCGAGCTGAGTTTACCTGCAAGACACGTTATTTGGGCGTTCCACTGCAGTTTGCTATCTAAAGTGATCCCCAAACATACAGTTGATTCTAAGAAGAACAAGATTAAGGGTATCACCGTTCAATGTTATATTTGTATCGCAATTCCTGACATTAGGCATGCTGAATCTGATACATTTTGTCTTCTTAGCGTTTAGTAGCTAATTATTGGTCGTAAACCAATCTACAACTTGGGCAAGTGAACTATTTACGCCGTTAAAATCAGTAAGCGTGCGATCAACTTTAAAAATAAGTGACGTATCATCAGCAAAGGACCTAGAATTGATCCCTGCGGTACGCCCATAGCTACAGATGCTCCAGAGGAGCTAATTCCATTGACATCAACATGTTGTATTCGATCGTTCAGGTAGGAGGCAATAAGGTCCAGTGCAGAGTGTTTGATACCATAATAAAATAGTTTTCGCAATAGTGTTTTATGGTCAACGCAATCAAATGCTTTTGAGAGATCGCAGAATACACCAATAGCATCTTGTCTATTCTCCCAGGCGCTATATATATGATTTAGAAGTGTCACACCTGCATGAATGGTAGAACGGCCCCTTGCGAACCCATACTGCTCTTTATGTAATAGCATATTTGAATTAAAATGAGCTTGCAATTGTTGCAATATAATTATTTTTTAAATTTTGCTAATGGCAGGTAATATTGAAATTGGTCTGAAATTACCAGGGTCGGTTTTGGATCCAGAATTAAATAGAGGTATTACTTTACTGTGTTTCATTAAATCCGGAAACACTCCTTTATCAACACACTTATTCAATATTTCAGCTAGATGTGGTGATATATTAACAATAATAGACTGTATCAATTTTACAGAAATACCCCAAAAGTCAGCTGTTTTTTTTTTGGGTTAAGTGACTTGAATCCTTTAATGATATCGTTGGGGTTTACATATTTAAAGCTAAATAAGACCCTACACTGATCCACGCAGCCCCCAAGCATACGTTGAGCTTTTATTGGACAAGAATTTAAGGAGCTACTTGTTTTCGCGGGTATGTCTATAAAATAGTTGTTAAAAGTTTGTGCTACATCTAATTTATTATTAATCACTTTGTTATTCATAATTAACTCAATGTTAATATCACGAGGTAGTGATCGACCGGTTTCAGTTTTTATTACATTCCAAGTCATTTTTATCTTATTTTTTGACTCTTTAATTTTATTACTTATATGTAATAAATTATCCCTTCTTGTTGATGCACAGTTGCAGAATATATTATCTATACACTTTCCAGAATTTGAGGTGATTCTAGTTGAATAACTTGAAAATAAATTTTGTAAGCCGAAAATAAAAGATTTAAACAAATTTAATAATCTTATACATTTCGAAGACTGCACAAGTATGTCAACATTAAAATCCCCACACACCACAACATGTTTTTTACTAGTGAACAAACGCTTCAATGCATTTTCCATTACAGTTTCTAATAAATTATAATCCCTATCTGGAGGACTATAGACACAGAGGACAATGAGTTGCTCAAGCTCAACACAGGAAAATTCTGCAGTACGCTCAATAGAAAGGGTCACAATATCTTTACGTTTTTTACATTTTAAATTATTAGAGACGAATATAAGAGAGCCACCACGAATAGCTTTCTTTCTTGAGAACGCACTGCAAAGTGAACAAAATTCATTGTTGAACAACAGTTCATGACTTTTTAACCAATGTTCTGTAATAAAAAATGTAAACATTGTGTTCCTTTATAAAAAGTTCTATATGTAGTTATTTTTCAGATATGCCTTCAATATTTTGGTGAACCAAGTTTAAACTACTAGAAGTATTGTTAATATACTCAGAATAAACACAACCAATATTATTTTCAGTGTCTTTAAAAATGGTGGGCTCAAGACCTATAACCATGGCCAGATTTTTTATCTGTTGTCTTACAAGCTAGTTTTTTGGGATATTATCCCAAGTTATTATGTCAAAATTATGCCCAAAAGGAGCTAGTTTAGCCAATAGTTTGGCTTGATTCAATAAAAAAATTGATAATAATACAGCTATCTGACGTCGTATGAACTTTGATTAAGTTAAATAACTATCTAATGTCAAAAAGTAATAATTCTGTAATAAAGCATTACAGTCAAATAATTCTATAAGCCTACAATATGTGGTCAAGGTATGTAACTTTCTATTCATATTGTATCTAATGTTGTTTTCAATTTGTGTAAAAGATTTGCTATATGGCTGTGTAGACAGTATAACCTGTTTAACTTGCAATTTTGACAACTGTTCATAAAACTTTATGATAGTTTTATTGTTTAAATTATCTCTTCTGCCAATAAGTATCACTATTGTTGTTTGTGGGCAATGTGTACTGGTTAATACCTTAATAATTATTTGAGAGTAGGATGCCCCAGGAAATGAAAGGGTCATGACCGAATTACCCAGATGTTGAACTAAATGATAACCTAAACTCTTGCCTATTTCATCACAATAAACAACAGTCTTTCCAACGTTTAAAGGTTGTTTAATTTCTGTTACAGGGCTATTACAGCAAGTGTTATTTGTGTTTACAATATTGTCACATATACTGCCCACAGAGTCAACCATTGAAGAAGTTGACTCGGCCTGGGATGTTATTGACAAGAAAGAACATGGTAGGGATTTTTCACAGTCAGGTGTTTAATTATATAATTTTTCAAGTGAATAGAACCTTTGTTCATTGCTGTGACAAGACTCCACTAAGCTATTCAATGCCTTAATGTACTTCCCAATTTCTTTCTGTGATGTTTTGTATTTTAAAGTTATTGACTCAAAGGAATCATTTAAACACATAGTTTCTGTCTGGAATTGATGTATATCCATTTCATATTGCTCTGTTTGGCTGTTTAACTGTTTTTTACTTGTTTCTATTAGTTTTTTAAATTGTATATTTGATTTACAATTCCTAAGATATTTGTTTGTTCCTATTCTAAGCTTTTTGATGTCTTTTTACCCTACCCTACATAAAATAGTAAATCATTAATATAAATGAGGAACAAGAATGGCCCAAGTATCGAGCCTTGTGGCACACCCATTGTAACCATCGGTCCTACAGAATGTGTACCATTAATATCGACCCTTTGTATTCTATTGTTCAAATATGAAGACAGAAGGTCGAGAGCTTTGCCTCTTATTCCATAGTGATGTAATTTTTTTGCACAGTGTTTCATGTTGAACGCAATCAAAAGCCCTGGATAGATCGCAGAATATACCTAATGCATCTTGCTTGTTTTCCCAGGCTTCATGAATACATTTTAATAACTCAACACAAGCATCGGAAGTTGAGCGCCCTTTCGTAAAACCAAACTGTTTTGTATGAAATATTTTATGAATATTAAAATGGGATAGCATTTGATTCAAAATTAGTTTTTTCGAATACTTTGGTCAAAGTTGGCAGCACTGACACTGGTCGGAAATTAGACGGGTTTGTAGCGCTGCCAGCCTCGAACAAGGGTATGACTTTGCTGTGTTTCATTCAATCAGGAAATATACCACTAGAAACACAGTCATTAAACACAGTTGCTAGATGGGGCGCAATGACCTCAATTATACATCATACAGTTTTGACCGATAATCCCCAAAGGTCCGTGGTTTTCTTAATTTCAACACCACTACATGCCTTTATAATGTCCTGAGCTCAAGTATCTGTGAATACAAATGCATCCCTGCAATAAGAAACAGATTCTTCTAATAAATGTTCAGAGGAACTGGAAGACGCTTGGAGAGATTTAGTCGTCAAAATAGGTACATTTTTGAAAAAATGTTCATTCAAATTCCGTCGCCACTTCCAGGTGCCCAACATGACAATCATTTACTTTTAAGTGGAAATTTCTTTCTGTCACCATAGATCTACCGCATTCAGAGTTAATGATATTCCAAGTCATTTTTATTTTATTCACGGAATTAGAAATTATATTTTTATGAAGTTTGACTTTGCAAGATAACATGTTAGTTGAAATATCTTAGAATAATTTTTAACATATTCCTGAAAGGTTTGGTTAAAAATTATATGATTTTTCTGAATATAATTTAAATAAATTCTTTCTACTTTTAAAAATACCTGGTGTAGCCCAATCACTGCAAACAGGACGACCACCAATCTGTAGAGTATTTGAGGTAAAAACTTTGCCAAACTCATCATTAATCAAATTAAATAAGTTTGTGTATGACTGGTCTACACAAGTGAAGTCAGGTAGATATGGCAATCTCTTTCCTATATTTTCTTTAAAAATATTTAAACGACTTTGGTTAATTGGTACATTTTTAATTTGTTTTTTGCAGACTTTATTACTAGTTTTAGGTAACTTTATCCATTGGCCACGATGATCTGACTCTACAGGATTCACAATACCTTTATTTATCAGTAAAAATATTATCAATACATTTTGCACTGGTGGCTATAATATGAGTAGGTTCTAAGAATGTACTATGCAGATTAAAGGATTTAAATAAATTATTCATTTTATTTCTCTCTGATGGAGTTAATGATCTATCTAGTATATCAACATTAAAATCTCCACAAACTATTATAGATTTCTTAGAACATTGGCATTTGAACAGTGCTTCTTCAAGCTTTTCTTCAAATTTAATGTACGGAGCATCAGGGGGACTGTATACGCTTATGAAGTGAAAATGAAGCGCTCGTGGCCCCGCGGTGTCAGTGTTCTGTAAACGATCACTGAGTTACGCAACTTTCACTATGGCTGGTCCTCGGATGGGTGACCACTTTGTGGCATTTACATTTGCGAGCGTTTACGTGCTTCGGAAGGCACGTTAAGCCGTTGGTCCCGGTTACCAGTAAAATGGCAGTCGTTAAGCCTGGTTGAATGCCTTATGGGCGGCTTGAAAAATTTCAACAGCAGGTAGCCACAACCTGCGTCTGTTCATTTTCAACACGGCAATGGGCTCACCACCTATTACGTGGGACAAGACACACGGTGAAAAGTGCCACCCCTTCGGGCATAAGGCGTGATGGATATTTATTTATTTATTCATTTAGAATTTGCATTAATGTATAGCTCCAACTCTAAATCTTTACCATTTATTAAACATCTAACATTATGGTAAACCAGGTTTATAAAAACAATATTTTTATTATGATTATTCTCTCTGTTGTCCTACAAACTAGTTGGAATTTAATTTTCCAAATGGGAAGTGTCACAATTATCCTGCTCAATAAAAGCAGTTGTATTTGCCAAAGATTTGGCTTAAAAAATTAAAAAATTAGATAGGAACAGAGCTACCTTTCGTTGTAAAGTTTTTGATAGAAAATATCTATCTAATGTCAACAGACTAATATTATTGAAAATAATATTCCAATCAAACAATTCAATTTTTTTGGGATATGATACCATGGTATGTAGTTTCATATTTAATTTGTATCTTAAGATGTTTTCCTTGTGGCTCATAGCAGTATGGCAAGGTGGACAAAATGACTTGTTTTACTTGTAGACTTAATAACTTATTAAAAAAATTATAAGTTAGTCACTATTAATATTGCCTCTTTTACCAACCAGCACCACTATAGTGGACTGCATGCAGTGTGTACCAGTCAAAATAAAATCTATAATTTTAGAGTAAGAAGCACCTGGATATGTATGCTTTATTACAGAATGACCTAACTGTGATAAATGATGTCCAAAATTTTTACCTATTTCATCGCAATACACTATGATTTTTTCATTATTATTTATTTGGAACTTTCTATTACAGATACCTCGCAGGTACTGCTTGAACTTAATATACTAGTATTCACACTGCACACAGTTTTAACTGGTGATGAAGTGAGTTTATCAACAGATGTTATTGAATGTGGCTGCAGTTATATATTACTATGTAATGTAACACCGCACATATTTTTATTTAGGATTGAAGAAGTTGTTTGCTCACCAATTCCATCACTGCATATAATTTTTTTACAATTCAAGGGTTAGGAGGGAACATTGTATGCGGATATCAATTGGTCATTTTGACAATGACATTAATTTACTAATTTACCTATAGCTAACACCTGTTCCCTACTCTGTTTCTCTGCCGTTTCATATTTATATGTAATTGATTTTAAAGAGTCTTGAAGCCGGTCATTCTGATATTGAAGGGCCCGTGTATCAGTTTTGTACTGTAGTGCGACAGTGTCCAGTTCTAACATATACATATTAACATGGTCAATCAGTTGCAATCTCTGTATATTAAGTGACATTCTATTTATAATTTTTTTTTTATATTTATGTATAATTTTTTTTAGATTTAGTAATAATCTTTTTAATTTTTAAATATTTCTTTAACAATTTTTTACTACATTTAATAATTTTCAGAATAGAACAGCCCCCGGATTCATCACCAGAGGTGAGGTCTATGATAATGGAAGGGTGAGCTTTAGCAGTATCTATGCTTGTAGCCATCAGTTCATCGAACAAACTCTGATTAGATTGAACCACGGCTTAGGCTAAGTAGCTAAGTCACTGCGACCCGGCAAAGGGGACGTTCTGCGACGGGACTCTTCTCAACACCACGCTCGAGGGCTCTCTGGTAACAGAAGAGGTGAAGAGTGATCAAGCGGGCGTGAGAAGACAGCCCTTGATCATGGAGGGACCAGCCACCGGTGGACGGGGTTCCTCGCCTGAAAATTAACATCACCTCGTTATTGAACGAAGCGACTGTGACCTAACACTGCATCGATAAATCTAACGTCTAATCCTTACGTCGCACGCTAGGGCCGATGCTGTGAATCAACCCTTAAAGTAGCGTGATAACCCGTACCATTTTTTTTTTTTTTTTTGTTTTCGCGTGGAATGCATTTACACAACGTCATCCCTGCTGCGGGGGCAGCAGGGACGGTGTGTGGGGCTCCCGGCCAGTGAGAGAGGGCCGTCCTACCCACTAAACCCCGCGGTGTTCCGCCTCACCTTAAAACCGACTCGCAGGGTAGGCCTGAGGTTAAATCACTGCGAGCCGGCAAGGGGCACCCCAGAACGGAGGGGTCCGTCTCGGGGCGGTCGATAAGCGACCACCCCGGAGCTCCCTAAGGAGCTGATGAACTAGCCCGCACCTCCACCGCTCTCGAGCGCTCCTCTGTAAGCAGAGGAGGTGAGAGCGGCCGGTACGGGCGTGCGCAAAGTGTGGGCACCCCCTGGAACACAGAAAGGGTGCCCGTCGCCGAGTGGCCAGTTGGGCGGGGTCCCCCGACCTTCCGCCCACGGCCAGACACTATTCGGGGGCACGCATGTAATGAGCACGACGACGCCCCCGAACCGGACGGCGGGGCGGGAGCGTCTGTCCCGTACGCTCCCGCACCCGCAACTCCTCACGTTTCGCCGCCATCACCTCGCTAGCAAACGAGGCGACGGCGGCCCAACACTGTTGGCTGCCGACCATGGCTTGCACCACAGCCGGCAGCGACAAATCAAGTCCGACAAGGCCCGTAAGGGCGATACGCGGCCCGTCCCACGCCGGGCACACGGCGAGTGTGTGCTCCGCCGTGTCCACGACGCCACTTGAGCAGTGGCGACACACGGGGTCCGGCTCCACCCCAGCCACCTCCCACAGGTACTTGGCGAATACGCCATGCCCTGTGAGGAGCTGACTGAGGTGAAATGTCGGCGCTCCGTGTGCCCTCTCCACCCAAGCCCGCAGGACGGGCCGGACAGCCCCCACGAGCCGGGGGCTAACTGAGGGGCCTACCAACCTCTCGCCCCACTTCCGGAAGAGATCGTCGCGAGCCGACTGTCTCCAGCGGTTGATCTCGTCCGGAAGGGGCCGTCCACCATTTCTACGCACCAGGGCGCTTTCCTCATAAACACTTTTGAGGACTCCAGCCTCGAGATCCCAAGGGAGGCTTCCTGCAATTATGCACGCCGCCTCGTAGGAGACGGTGCAGTACGCTCGTGCCGCCCTCTGCGCAATCGACCGCTGCGGACGCCGCAGCAGCGGAATTGTCTTGGCGCAGAGGGCGTGCGCCCAGATGGGCGCTCCATACAACGCCTTTGAGCGCACTACACCGTCGTAGAGGCGACGGCATGCACTATTTGGGCCTCCCCGATTGGGGAGCAGCCTCGCCAGCCTTCCGGCGTACGACAATAACTTTGGCGACAGACGCCGGAAGTGCTCGACGAAGCCCCATCGGCTGTCGAGTACCAAACCAAGATACTTAATACTCGACCCGACAGCGATGGGGGTGCCGCTCACCACAATCTGACAATCTCGAGGTGGCCCTCGCCGAGGCCCGTGAAAGAAAACGGCCTCGGACTTTTCGAGGGCCACCTGGAGTCCTAGCGCCCTGATGCGGCTGACCACCTGGGCAACGCCCGCGGTGGCCAGGACTTTCGCCTCGCGATAATCTGGGCCCCGCGCGGTAACTAGGGTATCGTCGGCGTAACAGAGGACGCCGACTCCCCGAAGAGTAGCACCGCGCAGGACCCAATCATATCCGATGTTCCACAGGAGCGGACCCAGAACCGACCCCTGTGGAACACCGCACGACATATTTGTGCGGACTACTCCCGACCGGGCCGGATAGGAGATGGCCCGGTCGACAAAGTAGTCCGCAAGAATGCGCCTGAGGTACCACGGGACATTGTGGTACCTCAGCGCCTCGGCGATGGTCTGCCAGGGGATGGTGTTGAAGGCGTTCGCGATGTCGAGCGACACCGCCAGCAACACCTCCCCCCGACCGACCGCCTCCTCGACGCTGTCCCTGAGCCGGGAAATGGCGTCCAGGGTCGACCTCCCGCGACGAAAACCGTACTGGCCGTCATTGAGATTGGGCCCCGCCCCCTCCAGGTGCCCGACGAGACGCGCCGCGAGCACCCGCTCGAGCAGCTTGCTCATCTCGTCGAGCAATACGATGGGGCGGTAGGCCGACGGCGACTCGGCCGGGCGCCCGTGCTTCTTCAACAGCACGAGACGCCCGGTTTTCCACTGTCGCGGGACCTTACCCGACGCCACACACTCCGACAACAAAGACAGCGTCTCCTCCTCGAACGCCGGCATAACCAGAGCGATGACGCGCTCAGGAATGCCATCCGGACCGGGGGCGCGGTTCCTCGTTTTGAGTTTAAGGACCGCCGCCCCGAGCTCGGCATCCGACACGGGCGGAATCATCGCCTCTGTGTCTGCCGGCGTCTGGCTTGGTGCCATCCGCGGTGGGACCCACTCTTCCCGCGCAGGGAAGAGGGAACTGACAACGTGGCCGACGAATGAGGGCTCGAGAGACTTTGTGAGGGGAGGCGCCCAGGGCCGGAGTTTGTCGCTCACGGCTTTGTACGGGCGCCCCCACGGATCTTCATTTAGGCTCTCGAGCCACTCCTTCCAGGCCGCCTCCCTGGCGGCCTTGATCGCCGAGCTGAGGGCAGCTCGGGCAGCCCGGTATGCGGCGAGCAGCTCTTCTTCTTGGGCAGGATCACTGTTTCCTCGACCGCGACAGCGAGTGTACCTACGCTGGGCTGCGTGGCATGTAGTACGCAGCCCAGCCAACTCATCATTCCACCAATACACTCGCTTTCGCGGCCGAACAGGCCCCGCCCTCTTCATCGCCGCATCGCAGACGCGAGTCAGGGCGCCGGAAAGCCGCCCAGCCCTCGCGTCCACGTCCGGGCTAACGTCGTCACCTGCGGCCCATCGCTCGATGATGGCCGCCTCCTTCGCCAGTTCCCGGTCCAGCGTCCGCAGACGCCACCGCGGACCTTCCTCAACCGAACGGCGGTCCCCGACCGCCGGGGTCTCCGAGCCGGCATTGACGATGTCGAACCATATGTAGCGATGATCCGACATCGTCTCCACCCCCTCGATCACCCTCCAACCACGTGTGCGGCTAGCCAGGCCAGAACTGGCAAAGGACAGGTCGATTATACTACGACCCGTCCCCGTTCGCCGCACGAACGTGTGGACCGACCCTCGGTTGAGCAGCACCAAGCAGTTGGACACCGCCCATTCCTCGACCACCTCACCCCGGCTATCGGTTTCTGGAGATCCCCACGCCCGTGAGTGTGCGTTGAAATCTCCAGCTACCACCACTGGGGTGGGGTGCGCTTCTGCCAACAGAGCCCCGACCTCAATCAACCAACGCTCATACTCAGCGAGGCTTCTGTTGGGCGAGAAGTACACCCCGACTACTGCAACGTCTGACCCGTACCATTAGGCGAGACCTTGGTGGTACTTCCGAGGAGTTACCCGTGGTGTCCGGTGCTAGCACACTGTTTTACCGTTTAAATCATAAATTAATAATAAATTTGTATGTATCAGAAAGTATAGGTAAGCAAACGACTATTAATTTTGTTTAAGTGTTAAACATTGTTCTCATGTAAGCGATGTAAATCTTGTTTGAGAATAAATTTCTTGAAACCTAAATTTGACTAAGAATATTTAAGAAATTATAAGACACCATTGTAAATAGTCATCTTACTCATAGCCAAGTTTGTAAGCTGTAACATGAAATGATATTTTAAAAGTGTTATTAATTTTAAACTAGTCTTGAGCAAAGTCGTAAATAGGTACGACGACGCGCTGGTGTAAGCGAGGAAGAGTTTTAGGTTACTTATGACCACAACGCGCGAGCCGGGCGAGCGAAGCGAGCGAGCCGCGGCAGTGGCCGGCGATGAGCCAGAACTTAATCGCTCGTTTTAATCTACCTACTTCTTTTTGTATTTTATTTATATATTCTATTAATAAGTGTTGACATTTTGAACTTCAGTACCGCTGTACTGAAGTTCAAAATGTCGCTACTATCGACATTTTTTTAATCATTGGGCATTTCAATCTTACACAGTTCAAGCTTAGATATAAAAATAAAAATATGTACTCGTTAACTTTATGGTATTCTATATGTATGACTTGTAATCTTTATGCCATAGAGTGTGATGTCAATAAATGTTATGATTAATAATCGTAATTGTAAAAAAAGTTATGCGTAAACATTTTATGCGGGTATATTATTATTATAAACAAATTATGGAAAAGTAAAGTATGCCAAATGATTTATTCTGTTTGAACGTTATGCGAAACGAAGAGTATGCCAAAAAACGTTATTCAGTTTTAAGTTATGTCTCTTAAATTTATGCAACCCAATACAATCCGGATTTGTCGCTTGTGAGCCGGGAAGGCTCGCGAGACTGCTCCTATATAACGGATACAATTCGAGGATGGATACCACACAATTCGATTCTCAGTAAGAAATCAATTCGGATAAAAAGGTGAAGTGACAACTGACCCGAAAATAAAAACTCTGTTTTGTTTTTTTTTTTCGGGTCAAATAGTCAGTTGTCACTTTACCTTCAAATATAAACAAGTAAAATTTAAGTCTCAGGGTCACTAATTCAGGACACCAACTCATAAATACCTGTTTAAATAGTTTCCTTTACCACCCTAAAAGATTTCGACACACCCCAAAAGATTTCATTCTTCAACAGATAAGAAGAACCCTCAGGAAGATATTATTTTATTTATCGTTTATTTATTATTTATACATACATTAATATGCGTTTTGTATTTTATGATAAATTATCTTTAGGCGTATAACAATTATAGTCTTTACATGTATGCTGATTTAATTTATGGTAAGAAAATCAGAGTAAGTTAAAGTTATGCCAATAAAACCATTATGCGTTTATAACACTCTGCCTATCATAATATATGCGAGAAAACTTCATGCTGAAACTGTTATGCGAAACTACATTATGCAAAAAAAGATTATGCGATCGAAAGGGCTCCCGACAAATCCATCCCAACAATGTCGACAATCATCCCGTCGATGCGGAACATTCCCTTAGCCGGGTCGCAGTAAATAGCCCTCAGGCCTATCCTGCGACCCGGTTGGGAAGAATGCGGAACACCGCGGGGTTTAGTAGGTAGGACGGCTCCCAAAGGGCTGAGAGTCCTACACACCATCCCTGCTGCCCCTGCAGTAGAAAATACGGAGCGTAAACGCATTCGCCGTGACAAAAAAAAACAACAGTTAGAGGGTATAGTTTTGTTTGCAGGGGGCTACTTACTTTACAAGCTCCTTGTCCAATTTTGGTGAAAGTACAGATCTGACTCGAATAGATGGGCAAGGATTTTTGGTCTTTCTTGCAGCGATCTACGCTTAAAGTCGTCAGATTAATTTTCTGTAGCTGATTGGGTGCTGTGCCGGGCTCCTAAATTACATTACAAAATATAAATAACAAAGTACAATAAATGTATATAATCCCTTATACATTTTGGGCACAGTTCTATCAGATGCTGATGCTTAACTTTATAATTATGAGCTAGGGGGACAGTAGCTAGGTTGCCATAATATCTTAATCTTAATAATATGAAAAATGCAAAAGTTTGTATGGATGTTTGTTACTCTTTCACTTAATAACTACTAAATAGATTTTAATGGAACTTATACATCAGCACATATAGCTTATACATCAAAATAACACATAGGCTACTTTTTATCCCGGGAACAAGTTGCTATGGGAAACGAGTACGGGAAAACTTCAACTAGTTGTAACTAATATAACTAATATAGTACAAAACAGAGTAAAAGCGATTTCACTCAGACTCTATTTTGTACAATATTAGTTTTGTATGAATGCATTATGAACCGAATTTGGCCATCAAGCATACTAGCGTTACATTTTTTTTATATCTGCATCACCATGTAAATAAAAATGAGTTTAAGAAATAAACAATTAATAATCCATTTAGCTACTTACAGAAGTTCGTCCCCAACCAGTTAACACCACATTCTTACCAGCTCCAGTATCCATTATAGGCAATGCAATATGTTTAATTCTGGCGTTAAATACAATTTTCATTTTAAGCTTTAGGATGCTGATATCATTCTTAAAAGTTGCGCGTTCGAATTTATGGTTAATGATTTTTTCTACATTGTACCTTACACCACCCTGATTTAGCTTGTTTGTGCCAACTATTGCATGTAAGTACCAGGCAGGTATGCTGAAACAGAGCTAAACTTAGCTAAGTAGCAACCAGTATAAGGAGCCTTTCAAGATCTGCTAGGTGATTCGGTAACATTTTAGTTATGTAACAAATGTCCTTGCACTATCCGAACATAGGGTCACCTGGATAAGTGTAGGGTTTACCCTACACTTATCCAGGTGTCCCTATGACTTATCCGCTATTCTTGTGGTATGCCATATTCTATAATTTGTCGAGAGTGGATAGACTAGCCACTACCTAGAAGAAAAAAATGTAAGATAACATATTACGAGGACTACTTGGTTCGGCCTTTCATGTAACAGATAAAAATGGCTCTTAAAGGAGAAGTGGAAAATGGTGATATCCACATAGCAGGGACGGTAAAATCCGTCCCCGATTGGATAGCAGACATCTCTGTTCCAGTGGTTCAGTTCTGAAAATATCCATATGAACTGTAAAAAGGAGTGTCTTTTAAATGCATAAACTGCATGGTGTCTTCTGTTTGCCTATGAGAAATGGGTGAATGGAGATCTAAAGCAATTAAGTAAATGGAAACATGAACACCTCTTTGGGCAGTCAGAACCTATATAATAAAAAAGACAAGAGTGGCTGTACATAGAGGATTGCTTGTCCATACTAGTTCTGGATTGTAATTATGATCTGTGACTGTCAATATACTGAGTTCTTTTGTAGTCGTTTGTTTTTTCAAGCATATTCAGTCATACAAAATTTCTGATTACACTATAAGTTAAAATTACTTTTGAGTCTTATTTTTCAGTGTTTAGATTTTTTAAATTTCTTACCCAACAGTACAATGGGCAGCAGTGAGGATCCACTTTTCAGCCAATATAGATCCTCCGCAGAAATGAAAGTTCGTGTTATTCCTTAGCGATACCTGGTAAGGGTATTTTCCGTCACCAGCAACAGTACCTCCAACTACACGAAAATTCTGATCATCTGGTTTCAGTTTCGGTTCCGGGTTCTCATCAGGTAATGCTAAAACAATATTCAACTCTTTAACCTATTGTACCTGAATGAAAACGTAAAATAGGAACTATTATAGACTGGCTCTCATTGGCTGGCATTGGCTGGTGGTCAAGTTGAAATAAACTATTACTTACTAAACTTGTAAAAGAAAACTTATTGTCTGTGCAAACAAAAGATATTATGTTTACGTCGCAAATATTCATATTTTAAATGAGTTGATTGCGGTATCCTTACACGGGTTTAGGCTCGGCAGCTTGATTGTAGAAGCTCTGTTATGATAAACGTACATATGGTACGGTGACCACTTTCCATTGGTGAGACGGGCTGTCATCTCAGTGGTATATAAAAAAGGCCCAAGACAAACTGTGGCGTAACATGAAAGCTTTATTTTCGCAGATCTTACGTTCAAGAGCAGGCCCCGGCGCTGAAGTGCCCATGCTGAGCTCTATGCCAGTGTATGCAGCGCCGTATCCTCGCTGCAGTCCCTGCAGTGTAATCTTCCATTTGATACGTCACAGGAACTTACCAAATAATTGTGCCTAGTAAGTATCTGTGACATCCAGCAGGCTAGGCTGCCAAGTTACCTCTCCAGTCACTCCTCCGTGGCCAGCTTCTCCGCCTCTTTAGTAGTGTGGCCATACTTAGTTACGTAGGTCATACACTTTCCTGTCTCCATGAGCTCCTGGTAGAGCATGGATCGCTGAACTTCAACTTCTAAGGATACAGGCCTGTTGCTGGCCAACAGGCCAGCACATTCTTCAGCACATTCTTGCGCCAACAACAATTGCAACTTGCAAAACCATGACTCAAGGGCCCTCGCTTCTAGTAACCATAAAGAGGTCGCGGCTAGAAGACATGCCACCTCGACGAACATCGTGTGGTAACCTCTAATAACTCTGACGGCTATTGTCTACAACGGACTATATAGAGTAGCCACGTTGACGGCAGGCAGAATGTCCGCTTTTACGGAGAGCCCCGTAAAGGCCATGCTCCCTATGATCCCGAGGTGCAGTCTCCTGCAGGGAGCGTCGGGTCACCTTACGCAACCTCGAGAGAGCGCGGCAAATAAAGACTGAGGCAACTCTTGTCCCTACTGTAGTTATCGTCACAGTTAATTACAACTGGATTTAACACACACATAAAACATTCTGCCCAATAGAAGTGTCCATTCCATTTTATTATTTTTTCCCTTTTATATAGCATTTTTGAACTGCTTCCTCATTGGAGTACAAGAGTAAAAGTAAAAGGTAGTCTAGAATAATAAAACTCTTACCATAAACCTGAGATAGCAAGAATAACAAAACGATTTTATACATTTTAAAAAATGAGTGTTATGGCAAATTTGTCAATGGAAGTTCAGTAGGCTTAATTTGTAGCTGCTTTATATAATCAACATAAGTTAATGATGTGTAGGTATTTTATGTGTGATATAATCAACAATAAAAATTTAAAAACCTAACGTTATTATTACACATTTTAAATAAGTAAACGGGGTTGGTTACTCACGTTTTTACGACCAGTAAAATACCGACCGGTTTTAGCTGTATTCAGACAGCCTTTTTCAGTGCGAACCGTTCGCCGAGTACTCAGTGTGCGTAAAGAGTGCTCGGTAAACGGTTCGCTATATTATAGTACTTAACTTGGATATAAAACATTCGAATAAAATAAGAAAACTTGTGTAAAGTTAATATACTTTCCACCTAAAATAAACATCTATCATTTATTGCTAAACTTTATCTTCTGTAGGATATCTGTAGGATGTACTGTGGTATTCGTCCCTACAACAAGCTTCCCGGTGACTTGAGAAATTTACCATTTAATAAATTTAAAACATTAATTTAAAAAGCTTTTTGAAAAAGTTTATTAAGCAGTTAAATAATATTCGCAGGACAGATCTTTATTAAAAAAAAAACTTTTTGAAAAAGTTTATTACGCATTTAAATACTATTTGCAGAACAGTCCGCCTGAAAATTATATGCTGGCATAGTGAAATCATATTAAATTGTAAATAGGCCATTAAAAAAGGTGACCTAATGTTCTTGCCGGTTCTTTTCAGATGGGCCGCGTTCCGAACCGATGACGCGTTGGTCACTTTAAAAATATTAAATTTATTTTGTAAGCACCGTTAAAATGGTCTATTCAAAATTAAGACATTTTTATTTATTTATTTATGGAGGACGCATATTACGGTATGATGAAACAAGTCAGCGTTAATATATTGTGGAAGGTTATTGACGGCACCGGCACTACGATAGAAGAGGGAAATAGTCTATAAAAAAAAAAAAAAAAAATTATCTTTATTTTGCATAGACCATTTTAACGGCGCTTACAAAATGTCATACACTATTTAAAATATTTAAAGCGACCACCGGTTCGGAACGCGGCCCACCTGAGAAGAACCGGCAAGAAACTTAGGAAGGCTTTTTTTTGATGGCCTATTTACAATTTAATATTATTTCACTTTGCCAGCAGAAGATCATTTCCAGGCGTCCCTGTCCTGCAAATAGTCTGTAACGGAGTAAAAACCTTTTTCACAAAGCTTGTTTTTAATTAACTTTTTAAATTTATTTAATGGTAAATTTCTCAGGTCACAGGGAAGCCTGTTGTAAAAGCGTATACAGTTACCCTGGAAAGAATCGCCAAACTTATGTAGTCGAATGGGGTGGACTGAAAGATTATTTTTATTTCTAGTGTTTATATTATGTTTATCACAGAGTTTAGAAAGCTGTGATAGATTTTTCTGGACATACATAAGATTGGCAAAAATGTATTGTGATGGTACGGTTAGAATATTTACTTCTTTGAATTTTTCTCGGAGACAAACTGGGGCCCAAATTATAAATAGCGCGTACAGCCCGCTTTTGTAGAACAAAAGTAATATTTAAATCTGCAGCACTCCCCCAAAGGAGAATACCGTAAGACATAATACTATGAAAATAGCTGAAGTAAACCATTCTAGCCGTATCCACATCTGTTAGAGTCCTGATCTTTTTTACAGCGTATGCAGCCGAACTTAATCTAGAGGCTGTCTTTTCTATGTGTGGGCCCCACTGCAAATTGGCATCAATAGTTATACCGAGGAACACAGTTGATTCTACAAACTCTAACACTTGTCCATTCTATGAACATTGGCCGCAACTTGTTTTACATTTGGTAGAGTAAATTTTATACATTTAGTTTTATTTTCATTAAGGCAAAGATTATTTGAGCTGAACCAATGAACTACTCTTGCAATTGCATTGTTTACATCGTCATAGTTATCTAATTGTCTTTTAATTTATTTTGTAAGCACCGTTAAAATGGTCTATTCAAAATTAAGACATTTTTATTTATTTATTTATGGAGGACGCATATTACGGTATGATGAAACAAGTCAGCGTTAATATATTGTGGAAGGTTATTGACGGCACCGGCACTACGATAGAAGAGGGAATTAGTCTATAAAAAAAAAAAAAAAATTATCTTTATTTTGCATAGACCATTTTAACGGCGCTTACAAAATGTCATACACTATTTAAAATATTTAAAGCGACCACCGGTTCGGAACGCGGCCCACCTGAGAAGAACCGGCAAGAAACTTAGGAAGGCTTTTTTTTGATGGCCTATTTACAATTTAATATTATTTCACTTTGCCAGCAGAAGATCATTTCCAGGCGTCCCTGTCCTGCAAATAGTCTGTAACGGAGTAAAAACCTTTTTCACAAAGCTTGTTTTTAATTAACTATTTAAATTTATTTAATGGTAAATTTCTCAGGTCACAGGGAAGCCTGTTGTAAAAGCGTATACAGTTACCCTGGAAAGAATCGCCAAACTTATGTAGTCGAATGTGGTGGACTGAAAGATTATTTTTATTTCTAGTGTTTATATTATGTTTATCACAGAGTTTAGAAAGCTGTGATAGATTTTTCTGGACATACATAAGATTGGCAAAAATGTATTGTGATGGTACGGTTAGAATATTTACTTCTTTGAATTTTTCTCGGAGACAAACTGGGGCCCAATTTATAAATAGCGCGTACAGCCCGCTTTTGTAGAACAAAAGTAATATTTAAATCTGCAGCACTCCCCCAAAGGAGAATACCGTAAGACATAATACTATGAAAATAGCTGAAGTAAACCATTCTAGCCGTATCCACATCTGTTAGAGTCCTGATCTTTTTTACAGCGTATGCAGCCGAACTTAATCTAGAGGCTGTCTTTTCTATGTGTGGGCCCCACTGCAAATTGGCATCAATAGTTATACCGAGGAACACAGTTGATTCTACAAACTCTAACACTTGTCCATTCTATGAACATTGGCCGCAACTTGTTTTACATTTGGTAGAGTAAATTTTATACATTTAGTTTTATTTTCATTAAGGCAAAGATTATTTGAGCTGAACCAATGAACTACTCTTGCAATTGCATTGTTTACATCGTCATAGTTATCTAATTGTCTTTTAATTTTAAAAATTAATGAGGTGTCATCTGCAAACAAAACAATCCTATTCCTGTCCCCTACATAAAATGGTAAATCATTAATATAAATGAGGAACAAGAATGGCCCAAGCATCGAGCCTTGCGGCACACCCATTGTAACCATGGATCCTACAGAACGTGTACCATTAATATCGACCCTCTGTATTCTATTGTTCAAATATAAAGACAGAAGGTCGAAAGCTTTGCCTCTTATTCCATAGTGGTGTAATTTTTTGCACAGCGTTTCATGTTGAACGCAATCAAAAGCCTTTGATAGATCGCAAAATATACCTAATGCATCGTGCTTGTCTTCCCAAGCTTCATGAATACATTTTAATAACTCAACACCAGCATCGGAAGTTGAGCGCCCTTTCGTATACCCAAATTGATTCGCATGAAGTATTTTATGACTATTAAAATGGGATAGCATTTGATTCAAGATTATTTTTTCAAATACTTTGTTCAAAGTTGGCAGCACTGGCACTGGTCGGAAATTAGACGGCTCTGTAGCGCTGCCAGACTTGAACAAGGGAACGACTTTGCTGTGTTTCATTAAATCAGGAAATGTACCACTAGAAACACAGTCATTAAACACAGTTGCTAGATGGGGCGCAACTACCTCAATTATACATGATGCAGTTTTGACCGATAATCACATTTAAATGTTTTTACAATGTCCTGAGCACAAATATCTGTGAATTCAAATGCATCCCTGCAACAAAGAACAGATTCTTCTAATAAAAGTTCAGTGGAACTGGAAGATGCTTGGAGAGATTTTTGAAAAAATGTTTAAACTCCGTCGCCACTTCCAGGTCCCCTGTAACATGGCAACCATTTACTTTTAAGTGGAAATCCCTTTCAATCACTAAAGATCTACCGCATTCAGAGTTAATGATGTTCCAAGTCATTTTTATTTTATTTACAGAATTAGAAATTTTATTTTTAATGAAGTTTGACTTAGCAAGATGACACGTTTGTTTAAATATCTTTGAATAATTTTTAACATATTCCTGAAAGGTTTGCCTAAAATTATATGATTTTTATGAATATAATTCAAATAATTTATTTCTACTTTTAAAGATACCTGGTGTTGCCCAGTCACTGAAAACAGGACGACCACCAATCTGTAGAGTTTTTGAGGTAAAAACTTTGCCAAACTCATCATTAATCAAATTAAATAAGTGTTTATATGACTGGTCTACACAAGTGAAGTTAAGTAGATATGGTAATCTCTTTAATACATTTTCTTTAAAATTATTCAAACGACTTTGGTTAATTGGTACATATTTAATTTGTTTTTTGCTGACTTTGTTACTACTTTTAGGAAATTTTATCCATTGGCCACGATGATCTGACTCCACAGGATCCACAATACCTTTATCTATAGGTTTAATATCAGTAAAAATATTATCAATACATTTTGCACTGGTGGCTGTAATACGAGTGGGTTCTAAGAATGTACTATGCAGATTAAAGGATTTAAATAAATTTTTCATTTTATTTCTCTCTGATGGAGTTAATGATGTATCTAATATATCAACATTAAAATCTCCACAAACTATTATAGATTTCTTAGAACATTGGCATTTGAACAGTGCTTCTTCAAGCTTTTCTTCAAATTTAATGTAAGAAGCATCAGGGGGACTGTATACGCTTAACAAGATGAAATGCTCAAACTCAATACTGGCAATCTCAATAACTCGCTCAATGGAGAGGGCTACTAAATCCTTACGTTCTTTAAATTTTAAGTTTTTATTAATTAATATTAAAGAGCCTCCACGTTTAGAAGGTTTTCTATTGAACGAGCTAGCAACCTGGTGATTTAGGAAGTTCAACAATGTGATTTGATGATCTTTTAACCAGTGCTCTGTAGCACAAAAAATATTAATAGAATTTGCATTAATGTATAGCTCTAACTCTAAATCTTTACCATTTATTAAACCTCTAACATTATGGTGCACCAGGTTTATAAAAACAATATTTTTACTAAGATTATTCTCAGGGGCCAAAGTCAACTGGCCAGATTTATTATCTGTTGTCCTATAAACTAGTTTTTTGGAATTTCATTTTCCAAATGTGAAGTATCAAAACTATCCTGCTCAATAAAAGCAGTTGTACTTGCCAATAATTTGGCTTGAAAAATTAAAAAATTTGATAGCTACAGAGCTACCTTTCGTTGTATAAATTTTGATAGAAAATATCTATCTAATGTCAACAAACTATTATTATTGAAAATTATGTTCCATTCGAACAATTCAATTTTTTTGGAATATGATACCATGGTATGTAGTTTCATATTTAATTTGTATCTTAAGTGATTTTCCTTGTGGCTCATAGCAGTGCTGTATGGCAAGGTGGACAAAATTACTTGTTTTACTTGCAGACTTGATAACTTATCAAAAATTTTTAAAAGTTTGTCACTATTAATGTTGCCTCTTCTGCCAACCAGCACCACTGTAGTAGACTGCATGCAGTGTGTACCAGTCAATTTAAAATCTATAATTTGAGAGTATGAAGCTCCTGGATATGTATGATTTTTTACAGAATGACTTAACTGTGATAAATAATATCCAAAATTTTTACCTATTTCATCGCAATAGACTATGGTCTTTGCATCACTTTTTATTAGATGCCTCGCAATTACTACTTGAACTTAATATACTATTATCCACACTGCACACAGTTTTAATTGGTGAAAATTCATCATTGCATCTAATTCTTTCACAACTCAAGGGTGAGGAGGGAACATGGCCTGCGGATATCAATTGGTCATTTTGACAATGACATGAATTTACTAATTTACCTATGGCTAACACCTGTTCCCTACTCTGTTTCTCTGCTGTTTCATATTTATAAGAAATTGATTTCAAAGAGTCTTGAAGTCGGTCAATCTGACATTGAAGGGCCTGTGTATCAGTTTTGTACTGTTGTGCAATAGTATCAAGTTCTAACATATACATATTTACCTGGCCAATCAGTTGCAATCTCTGTCTATTAAGTAACATGCTATTTATAAAAAACTTGTATTTATGTATCATTTTTTTTAGATTTAGTAATAAACTTTTTAATTTTTAAATATTTCTTTAACTTATTCTTACTAAATAATTTTTAATGATTTAGAACAGCCCCCGGTTTCATCATCAGAAGTGAGGTCTATGACAATGGAAGGGTGAGCTGTAGCAGTACCTAAGCTTGTAGCCATCAGTTCATCGAACAAACTCTGATTAGATTGAACCACTGTGCTCTGTTTCTCGTCTTCTAGTTGCGATATTTTGATTTCCGATCGTTGTAGCTCCTCCTTTAGTATTCTAATTTGGTGCAGAGTTTGTTCATAATGTTCCCTACATGAGTCAAAACTGTCAACTATAAGTTGTAACCTATCCCGATCCTGTAAGGTATCAGTATACAGTGAATGCAACTGTGCCAGTTTTTTTTTGAGTTGTCCGTTCTTACTTAAAATACCTAACAGTTCTAACTCATTTTCGTCCCTTTCCTTGTTCAGTTTATCGCACTTCTGACTTAAAATCTGTAACTCTTTTAACGTTAATTGAAGCCTTGTCTCTTGTTGATGAGCCAAGGCCTTACGCGTCATTATCATGTTATTAGTATTCGACATTTTGTTATAATTACGTGCTACAGAATCAGTAATTATTAGCAAAGTAGACTTAGAGCAAAGAAATGCGAAACAAAACGAGGTTATGTTTTATTCATAGAAAATTACAAAATCGCACTATTCATGGACATATGAGGATGTAAAAGTAAATAAACACACAAACCTTGATTGAAAAAACTATTAGTTTTATAAATCTTGCCAAATCCAAGTAATAATTTCAAATATTGAACATTTTTCCGATGTTCCAACTGTCGGTACAATTTTTAAGTTTATATTTATCTACTTTTAGCACAATAAATGGTGAAAATGATTATTTAACACTCAATATGGTATTATTTGGCAATGATGAATTGGTTTTTAATTAAAATTATAATTATTTTTGCAATATTACAATATAAAATACGGAGCCAATTCAAATCAGCTGTTATACCTAGGGTTGCCACAAGGAAAAAAACGAGGAAAATAGTTAGTTGATACGGCCGGCGTATGGAGCAATGAGCGTGGCCTGAGCCCCACGTACGGTATTCTCAACGACAACTTTGCTACCAGTCCAGGTGAGCTAATACGACCTCCAGCCACATTCATCAGGAATGTGATATCAGTGATTTGACGTCTGGTCTCTAGAGGTAGAAAATGGTTTTTTTTTCAATTTTAATTTCAATTTTTTTGGCAATTTTCTCCCAGTTACATCGTTGGATGTAACTGGGAGAAAATTGCCCCATCTTGTAGTCATATTATCTTAGATTTTTTTTTCTGTACTATCTCGATTTGTGACTTGTATAAGTCATATTGTGGATTCCATACTTGAGATGCATACTTTAAATGACTTCGAACGTAAGAACAATAGAGCAC
This sequence comes from Thumatha senex, assembly GCA_948477245.1. NCBI lineage: Eukaryota > Metazoa > Arthropoda > Insecta > Lepidoptera > Erebidae > Thumatha > Thumatha senex. Next base: position 6,857,566 of record OX419726.1, on the reverse strand, counting down.
CTTTACTGGTTTCAATGATTCACATTCTGCCGTTGACCTCAAGATAAATCCTAGACACCTACTGGCTTTCCGGGTTATTTCATCAACACGAATCTTGAATGTAAGTTTGCTGTCCTGTATAACTCCGAGATCCCTAATACTGTCAACTTTACCTATCTTTTGATTGTTTAATGTGTACTCTCAGTCAAGAGGCTCCCTCCGACGTGTGTAAGATAACTGGAAACATTTTGATACGTTCAATTCAAGTCTATTCAGGCAACAGTATTCTACGAATCTATCTAAGTCTTCTTGTAGCAGTATGACATCATTAAGGTCTTGTATTGTTTTAAAAAAATTCATATCTTACGCATAGAGTATAATATCTGAATGAACGAAACAATGTTTGATATCTGCTATAAATATACACTCATTTGCAAAAAAAACGGGCGGTTTCGATTTTCTTCCTGGATGAAAAAAAATACCAAAAAGGTTTTAATCATTTGAACATGTTACTGGCCAGTTATAAAAGTGCCATAATGTTTATAAGAGTACATTCCAAATTCAAATTTTTGACTGAGCCTGGTTTTAAAAAAAAACAACATTTAACTACATTTTGTGGCGCGAATTCCCTATACTTAATATCGACTCTAATTAACTTTTTGTCAATTATTATTAAATTATCTGATGTCCTTGACATTTAAAAGTATTGTTATTGCTGTTTAGCAATCTCGAAAATGGTAGATAAAGTGATAAAAGCAAAATTATTGCGCTTCTTGAAGAAGGTTGCAGCCAATGCTTCGTGGCTCAGAGGCTAAATGTGAGTCGGTCGACAGTTCAAAGGACCTGGCAGCGCTATAAAGAGACCGGTTCCGTCAAGAGAACGCCTGGTTCTATCAGAAAGACATGTACCGAACAACGGGATGATCGTTTTCTAGTTAGTCAAGCGTTGAGAAATCGAAATCTTCTTATGTGGACCTCAAGAACAGCCTCGAAGAAGTAAGAAATGTGCAAATTAGTCTATGGACGGTCAGGTGCACAACCCGCTTTAACCGTTCTTGGCGAAAACTCAATTTTTATGGACGACAATGCTCGCGCCCATCGGTCTGACGATGTGGAAGCGTATATGCTAGAAGTCAGAATTCGTCGTTTGGACTGACCAGCTAGAAGTCCGGACCTCAATCCCATAGAGAATGTCTGGGACATTCTGAAGCGACGAGTGAGATCAGTGCAGCTAAAGAATGTGATTACCGCGGAGTGGGACGTATTCCCCAAGAAACCATAAAAGATATACTCGCTAGCATGCCCAGACAAATGCAAGCCGTGATTTCAGCAAGAGGGGGTTAATGTATTCAAGAAAAACAAAGAAATTAACGCGTTTCATTTTTATTTAGCGAGCAGGTACAATAATAGTGTTTTGAGCTTAAACATTATTTCTCAATATTTTAATCAAAATGTTATGATAAATCTGATGAAAACTAAAAATTCTGAGGATTAAGACCGAGGATAAATACCTAAAATTGTCAAACAAACTAATAGTAACTATAAAAAAAAAACGGGCACTAAAGCGCCCGTTTTTTTTTGCATTAAATAAAAGGGGCCCTAAAATTGACCCTTGCGGTATTCCAGATGGGATGATATTCCAGCCAGATATGAAGCTCTGCAGTACAACAGCTTGCGTTCTGCCTTCTATATAAGATACAAACCAGCGGTATAGATCACCATGTATCCCGGCCATCAGCAGCTTACGCTTCAGTACATTATGGTCAATGCGGTCAAAACATTTACTATAATCAGTAAATACTACGTCTACCTGAACAAACTGCTCCATTCTCTGAGAAATAAATTCATTCGCAAGAATCAGGTTTATGCTAGTGGATAATCCCGCAACGAACCCGTGCTGCTCATCACCAAAGTCACCTTTTAAAGCTGAATAAACCGCCGTATAATCTATACGCTCTATAGTTTTGAGTTGGGCGGTAATTCTCAGATTTGGTCTTGTCCCCTTTCTTAAACACAGGGGTCACAAATGCAGACTTCCAAGTCTTAGGTACAATTCCTTCACCAATGGACCTACGATAGATGACAGTAAGTGGTTCTACGAGACTTTGCGCACAGTTAACAATAAATATCGGTGGAAGTAAATCTAGACCCCCCCACTTTGAGAGATCCAGCGTTTGGAGTAATTTTAATACTCTTTCTATAATGTTTACATAAGGTAAACCGCAATAATGCCTGCCGCACTTGTCGAGGGTGTAGAATCGAAATTCAGCGGCTGGTGGTTCAAATTTTGCTTCTGGAATGTTGACATAAAGTATTTCGAGAATATATCACTTGTCTATTCCCCCTCATCCACCGTAACACCCTGATACGTTATCACATTCGGGTAGTTGTTGCTACCTCTTAAAATTTTAATATAGGACCAAAAGGATTTCGCATTTTGTGCTATAGATGTCTCAAATTGTTCAAGGTATATATATATATATAACAAGACCGCTCAATTTCAATTGCACGTTAACGCAACAAAGAAAATATATTATAGTCTGAGATGTTACCGTACTTTTTATATTTACGATGATTCTTATACTTTTCTTTTAGTATTTTGATCAGTGCCGGGTTGTACCAAGTAGGGTAGCGGGATTTTTTTACTAACTTTATTGGAATGTTCTGGTCTCTAACTTCATGCAGTATATTATAGAAGTTGGTGACTGTTGTGTCTAATGATTATGTCTTCGTCGAAAAAAAATGTGCAAAACAGTACGAGTATTTTTGATCAAGATGTGTAACAAGTTCTACCAAGTGCCATCAATCAACAGTGTAATGATTTTGTATTTAAAAGTTCTTGCCAAAATTTTATTTAAATTCTAATTTAGAATCGTTCAAAAAGGTCCGAGACTACTAGGACTTTAATTGGTCGTGCTAATTAGTGTCTAGCACATAAGACCTTTTAGCCTTTGTAGTAACTTAGTATATGTATAAATGTAGCTACCCACATTTATACATATACTACATTACGGTTTTATAATAAATCAGTTAGCTAACAACCCCGGCCTTTTATTGTCGTCACACTGGCGACGAGGATGGGATTTACTGTTAAATTAAACAAATGTTCTTTTCTACAGAAAAGTGTCAAGTATTTAGTATTTATTATAGATAGAAGTGGTCTACGCCCCGATCCAATAGGCACTGAGGCTATTTCTAATGCACCCCGATCGCTGAATGTAACGCAACTTAAGTTTTTTAGGCATGCTGAATTATTATGGTAAGTTCATACAAAATTTAAGCATTTATCAGTTGCATACATTATTAAAAAAGGGGTGGATTGAAAATGGGACTCTGAATGTGAAAATACGTTTAACGAAGCACAACGGATTTTGTTGGGTGATAAAGTTCTCGCACATTATGAGGAGGGGCTATGTTTTATTTGGTTGACCCCCGTCGGTGACTAACACGGATGAGGAAATTAAATCGTATTTTACAAGAAGGCACGAGATTTTAATTGATTTGGGTTGTCTTATTTACAAATACCGAGTCATTATACCAACTTCGTTGCGTCAGCGTGTGTTAAACGAAATTCACGAAGGGCAAATGGGTGTGAATAAACTTTGTCGCGTAATTATCTGTATTGGCCCAACTTGGATAGGAAAATAGAAGACTTGTGTCGGTCGCGTGGGGCGTGATAAGCGGTGCGCGACGCGCCGCCACGAGGAGCCATGCATCCTTGGGAGTTTCCACTTAATCCGTGGCAACGTATACACGCGGACTTCGCGGAATGTGCCGGTAAGAAGTATTTTGTATTAGTGGATGCACAATCGAAGTGGATCGAGGCCGTTGCGATGAATCGCATGGATGCCGATTCTACCATTGCTGAGATCTATTTTTGCGCGATTTGGTTTGCCAACTATGTTGGTCACCGACAATGGTCCACCATTCCTTTCATCAGAATTTCAATAATATTGTAAACAAAATTGTAAACAGACCGCAGGGGATCGGCGCTGCAGAGAACGCCGCGAAAGTTGTAAAAAAACCTATTAAAAGAGCCATGCATGAGGTATGAATGTACCACAAGAAATTAGTAAATTTTTATTTAATTATCGAAATGTTGAACACGCGACTACCAATGTCGCGCCCGCAGTGGCTCTGTTGGGGCATCGATTGCGCGGGTGCCTCGATGCTGTGCGACCAGATGTGAACGTCTACGTCCGTATCGCTTAGGAACGCCAGTTAAGAAACAAGCCGGGCATCGAGCGGGATATTCAGGTCGGGGACCCAGTGCTCACTCGCGGTTACTCTGATAAAAACAATAAATGGGTCGAAGGCAAGGTCACCCATAAAACCGGGCCGGTCTCGTATAAAGTAGAAGTGGGAAACGGATTGGAATGGCGCAGGCACCAGGATCAGGTGATTCCACTTGAGCGTAGGAATAAATATTCGTTGTCTAGGCCCAGTATTTGCTCCCCCCGGAGGGAGGAGATTGCGGTGGCATCAAGTAACGGTACTGATGACACGTTCGAAGATGCAACGGGGGAGGAGACGTCGGAAGCAACGGATAAGAGAGTTTGGCAAAGTTTAGATTCAAAGGTTGGAGCATGTTCAACTAATCTTCAGCGTTTTCCGACGACTCTGCCCACGAATGCAAGGGCCCGCGCCATAAGGGCTTATAATCGGGCAAACCCTCAAAACTTGAATAGTTAATTTCTCAGCGTTGTAAAGTACCTCATAGTTTGAATATCTTAATTATATTGTAAGTGTATAACTAGGTACTACTATATATATGTATAGGTTAATGTAATTTAGTACATAATGGACTGTAAACTAAATATTAAGGGGGGAAAGATGTAGTAACTTAGTATATGTATAAATGTGGGTAGGTACAGTTTTATAATAAATCAGTTACTGGCAACCTCGACCTTTTATTATCGTCACAGCCTTTTTGTTACCACCTCACTAAAAGGGCAACGGTTTCAAAATTTCTTCCAAATTTAACATCTAAAATAGACACATTTTATTAAATTTATTCGGCCCTTTAGACCCGGTACCCCAGTTCCGTGCTTCGGAAGGCACGTTAAGCCCGGTTGGTCCCGGTTGCCAAAATGGTAGTCGTTAAGCCAAGTTGAAGGCCTTATGAGCGGCTAAAAAAAATTCGCCTGTCCATTTCAACACGGCAATGGGCTCACCACATGTTACTTGGTACAAAAATGCATACAGTGAAATGTGGGCGTTTAATATGCCTCTGCCAACCCCTTCGGGGATATAGGCGTCACAATATGTATGTTAAAAGGTTTACAAAATAAGCTTTCTTCAAAATAATGTACCACTGGCCAGTATTTTTAAGTTACGAGTAATAAACTTTTTACGAAATATTCCTAGACGGTGTTGATGTGTGTGTTTAGTTATCGTATAAATTTGTAGTTACAATGCAATAAGTAGTTACATTAAAACACGCCTCAATCTTTCAGGCGAAAACATTCGCCATAGTTAGATGTCTGGAGGTGAACTTGAGCTACAATCACTGCAACCAAAATATCTACATTTACACATTGGACAGTTAAGCTGCTCTCAAAGCACTTAACCCATACGAAATTAAATCCAACCTTGTTAGGAACTGTACAGGACTACTAAATGACCTGGGAAATAGAAACAATGTGTACATAAGATGGGTGTGGCAATGAAATTGCTGACCACCTGGCAAGGGAGGGATCTGCCTCAATCCAATTGGGGCTAGAAGCATTTTGTGGCGTGTCCCGCTCTCTTAAAATTGAACATCTCAAGAGCCAGACCACCAGCGATGCGAGAGAGAGCTGGCAGCATCAACCGGGTATGCGACACTCAAAAACCCTCATCAGGGATCACTCGCATAGTTAAAATAAGTGTAAAATACAGGTATTAACGCGATCATGCTAATTTACTTTAGATAATTTACATCAACAAAGAGGAGGGCTTCAAATTATCCACGACGTGGAATCCAGTCATTGATATCAAACTACCTCGTTGTTTTGCACAGTCGGGTAACGTTCGGAATACGGACGGCCTACAGAATAGGGACATTGTCAGTGTTGTGTGTACTGGTGCGTGGATAGACAATATGAGGGTAGATTCAGACGATTCTACCTCACAATCGGAGTGACACCGCCTCTTCAGTCTGCTTGTGACCACGGCTGGTGCAACCCAGTCGAAACGTCAAGCTATTTAAGGTAAATTAGTATGAACGCGTACCGTGATTCGAAGCATATAAACAATACGAGAATGTCGTACTCTTTGCCTCTCTTTCTTTCCTGTTTGTCGAGTGTATGTAGCTGTCTCTGTCGCACACCTCCCCTCCACTTGGCCAGGCCGCAACGGCGCTGCGCGCGGTTGGCTTCGTCATTATCGTCCTTTGCCTCGCCGCGTGCACATAAATCTGAGCAAGCAGGACCCAGTCAGAGGTCAGACAGGGATACTTCTACGTCTTCAGACTCGTCTGACTCATCGTAACCGCCTCGTCGTGCCAAAAGCAAGCGTGCGCGAAAGGTTAAATGTAAAAACCGGCAAGAAACACTTCTTGAAACGTTAATAAACCAGGTTAGTGAATTACGCAACCAAGCACGTGCCCATCCGCCACAAAACATGTGCGATTCGGAAATACTGGAGTTACACGATAACGAAAGTATTTGTCATGATTGTGATACCGGGGACGTCACGGAAATAAACCAAAATGATTTTACGATAGATGTGGGTACTTCGCTAAGGACCTAACTAAGGACAGCGCAATGCCCAAAGCGAGTGCCAGTCACATCAACACATTAAATCGACTGCAAAGATTTAATACACCGGAGTGGAATGAGATTCGGTTTGCTGAGGTGCAAAAACAATAAACTAGCACGCCGGGTTACACCCAGCTTGAATGTAACGATGAGATCGCATCTCTCGATATCGCCACTGACCTATCCTACTCTGAGAGGTCCTATGCCGCACTAACAATGGCGATTGTAAAACAACAGGAAGCTTTTCAAGAAGGCTTTCGTAACTTGTTATCGTGGGCGCGCAGCCCTGAGAATCTTACGCATGATAAACTTTGCGAGAAGGTCAATGATATCTTCACAAAAGGTGAGTATTGTAAGGGGTCAAATGATATTCTGCAGTTGGCATGCGGGCGTCGTGCTGATCTAATAGAACAAAACAAAACAGAATCCTATCCTACGTTAAGGACCCTTCAGTGAAAACCGTGTTAAGGAAGATACCCCCCTCGTGTAGCAACATGTTTGCCGCAGAGCAGCTTACGACTGCTCTAGAAAAAGTTGGCGGTGTTAGGAAAACTTTCTGGCCAAAACAACCTAACAAAATGGCTGCGCAAGCTCAACATGCCAGTAAACCACGGCCTACGCAAGGCTGTGCCCATCATAGTAATCCACCTGCGCAAGGTGATAGTTACAAGGGGCCTAGATCTCACTCATGTTGTCACGAACATAAACCAAGCTCCGCGCAGGGGCATGTCAATCACGGTCACGGCTCAGACTACCCCCGACCCACAACTCACACTAACGATCGTGGTAATTTTCGTGGTAGAAGAGGAGGTCAAAGGTATGCTTCGCAAAGAGGCAAACGTAATACGTCACCTTCCTATCATGAGTCACATCATAAACTGCGCAAATATTGACTCGAGGCCATTCAGAGCTAGACAACTGCAGCACTTCATAAACAGGTGAGAGGAGCTCGGAGCACCAAAGCACATCATAAACATGATCTCAAGTTATCGCATCCCGTTTGTAGCAAAACCACCGCTAATACGTCCCACGCACCTGTCCAGCTCACCTTATCAAACTCCTATATCCCTAGAAATGACCTCAATTATAAGCCAAATGGAATCAGAAAACATTCTGGAGGTTGCGCAAACCGGTCCATGCTATTTATCCAAGATGTTCCTAAGACCGAAAGGAGTCGGCTCTTGGAGACCGATTTTCAATCTAAAGAGGCTAAACGATTATGTTTACACTCCAAAATTTCATCTCATGTCAGTCTATAAAGTCCCCGATTTCCTTCAGAATCAGGACTGGCTAGTGAAAATAGATATTTCCCAGGCATATTTCCACATCCCTGTAAGTCAAACTCACAGAAAGTTTCTTACCCTCATTTACGACCAAAAAGTAATGCAAATGACATGTTTACCTTTCGGACTGAGCTCAGCACCAAGCGCATTCGCCTCCATAACCTCATGGATAGCCCAAATCTTGAGGAACAAAGGTCTCTGTACTTGGACGATTTCTTATTAGCGCATCAGAATCGTTCAGTACTAATAAATCAAGTACGATATGCGATTTACCTCCTGCACCACTTAGGTTGGCAGGTAAACATGAGCAAATCAGTCTTCGATCCTCAACAAGAGATCGAGTATCTAGGCATAACCTGGGATGCTTGGAACAACATAAAAAGGTTGCCAGAAAAGAAGACTGCAAACATAATGCAGGTCATTCAAAGAGATCTGAAATACCAAAAAATGAGCAATGCAGAAGGGCTATCCATTGTAGGCCTCCTGAATTTTGGAAGCTTTGCTGTTCCACGCGGTCGTCTGCACATACGCCATCTGCAGAAACACATCCTTACATTACCAGAAAACGACAGCAAACACCCCCTGACTCCCAATGTGGCATCAGAGCTACAATGGAGGTTGAAGAACTGCAAAAACCCGTCGAAAATACATGCCAACCCACCGACCTGCTTTCTAACAACCGATGCAGCAGGGATAGCTTGGGGGGCTCGTCTCAACAATCTAGAGATGTCAGGAATGTGGTTCCCTCAGGAGAAAAACCTCCACAGCAATCACAAAGAGCAGTAGCTCTTTGTGATAGTAAGCCGTGTGAAAGTCTTGAAGCTGAAGGGTCGCGATCTTTTGAACCAGACCGTTCTCTTACAATCCGACAACAGATCGGTCCTCGCGTACCTACGGAACGAAGGCGGCACGAAATCGCAAGCTCTCATGAATCTGACCTACAGAGTGTATCAATTACTGGACAGTCACAATATAAGTCTCCTCACTCATCACATACCAGGAATATACAACAGCGAAGAGATCACCTGTCACGAAAGATGATCTCGCCGGAGTGGCATCTGCTACCGGAAGTGACCAAAATAGTTTTCGCAAAATGAAGAGTACCAACCGTCGATCTGTTTGCCTCACAGCTGACGCATGTTGTGAAACCGTATTGCATCCTCGAGGTGAAAGACAGAGAAGCGTATCTTCACGACGCGTTTGCCCACAAATGGGACTTTCGTCTCGCATGGGTATTCCCGCCACCATGCCTGATCCCCAGAGTGCTGAATCATCTGAACGAAGCCAAAGGCGTTTACCTGATAGTAGCTCCGAGATGGGATCGTGTGTTTTGGAGGCCGGACATAAAGAGTCGAGCCTTAGACCCTCCCTTCACGATTCGAGATCCGCAGAAAGTCCTGATAGATGCCTCGACCGGTCGGCCCCTTCCCAGGGCCAAGGAAATGACACTAGATATATGGAGATGTGGGGGTGGTCAGCGGAACTAGTAGGATGGACAAGCGAACAACTTAACTTCCTAAAAAGTTCATGGAGGCCCTCTACGTTACGTACTTACAAACCTGCATGGACAAGATGGGTCACGTGGGCCAACAAAAACAACATCAGTGCCTACAATCCTACAGGACCAGAACTGGCTCGTTTTCTAATGGAACTCCATATGACTGAAAAGCTTGCCTATAATACAATGCTGCTGCATAAATCAGTGGTAGTTACTATGTGTGGTTCAAATTCAGCTACATTTACTGAAAATAACGCTGTGAAACATGCTTTGAAGGCTATTGTGTTACAACACCCAAAGATGATAGAATGATACCACCAATTTGGGACACTGACGTTGTGGTTAAATATCTCAAGAAAGCCAATATCAACACTTCAAGCCATTATGAAACCTCAAAGCACCTTTCTACACTAATGCTGCTATGTGCAGGTAGAAGAGTACATGTTTTAACACTCCTGCATAAAGATTCAGAACATTGTACACTCAGTAATAATGATGTTATATTCTGGCCAGAGTTTGGATGTAAAACCGATTCAGCTACATATCGGCAATCTGCTTGGAAATTTTTAGCAAATCATGAAGACAAGCATTTGGATCCTGTATTTTGGATAAACAAACTGATTTCGTTATCAGTCGAAAGAAGAAAGCTGGCCAAAGTAACTAATTTGTTCCTTTCTACTTGCGGAAAACCAAAAGCTGCGTCTAGAACTGTTATAGCTCGTTGGATCAAATCACTGCTCATATCAGCAGGCGTATCAGCTACTCCTGGGAGTATTCGAGCTGCAGTGGCCTCAAAGAATTGGATCAAAAATTTGCCAATAGACGAGATACTCAGTCGAGGAAATTGGAGAGCAGGCAATATCTTTTCCAGATTCTATAGACGCCAGGTGATGTCATCACAACCTAATCCATTCAATAGGTTGTTTGATTCAGTGATCTAAACATAAAGCTACAATTATTTGCATTGATTTGTATTAATCTCAATCTTTTGTTATTAACCAAACATGTTACAATTAATCACTACAGTTTGATTTTGTTTGTATTAACTATTGTCATGGAAGAACAAATGACGGTTATTTTGTCCTAATCTTAGGGATAAGTTGAATAAATAAAAGTCAAATTCATGAAATTTTTAATTATTTTATTATTATACTGTTACCTGTTTTTTCCTTACTACAACACTTCATAGGCAGGTATATCTTTTAAAATAGGTGTTTTGATGATCGCACACCAGTAATATCTTTATAAATTGCACCTAGTCAGTTTTCACTACTAGTCTACCACTACTCAGTCTGTTGATAGCAATACAATTACACTACATCAAATAATTTGGAATCACATAGAAGTACACACACTGTGTACTCATACACGTATTCTGAAATTCACATTGGCGTCCTCCACTGGCCAGGCGATAATAAACACTTCTCATATTGTTTATATGCTTCGAATCACGGTACAGGGGTTTAATGAACGTGTTTTACCTACCAATAAAACACATATTAAACCACTTACCTGATTCGAAGCATAGTTAAATTGCTGCCTGGCATAAACAAATGAGCGCAATGACGAAGCCAACCGCGCGCAGCGCCGTTGCGGCCTGGCCAAGTGGAGGGGAGGTGTGCGACAGAGACAGCTACATACACTCGACAAACAGGAAAGAAAGAGAGGCAAAGAGTACGACATTCTCATATTGTTTATATGCTTCGAATCAGGTAAGTGGTTTAATATGTGTATTATTGGTAGGTAAAACACGTTCATTTTACACTTATTTTAATCATGCAACGCGAAAGTTTACAAGTTAGTATCACTCGCATAGTTACTTCAGCAAGCTCATGAAACTGAGCAAAGGTAGCCTTTGTGTCATGACGAGGGCACTTACTGGCCACTGCAGACTGAATAAGCATATGGTCAACCTTGGCCTCAGCCCAACCAGGCTTTGCAGATTTTGCCACAAAGACGAGGAAACACCTCAGCATCTTCTCTGTAACTGCGGCCCCCTCATACACAAACAGAGCGCCTCCTATGGCAAACACCTGCTTCTACTACAGGAGGTACAGTTCCTCGCTGCCAAAACCATCCTAAAATTCCTTACACTTATAGGAATCAGCAGCGAACTTTAACCATTTAGGCGAGCACAATAGACCTCTTCAGGTCGAAGTGTTACAAGACGTTCCTAGACCCTCTAGGAACAGCCTGTCATAGCCTCTACGTAAATAATAATACATTAAAACAAGCTTTAAGAAACAACTGTTAAGTTTACCCCTATGCAGAAAAACGGGGATAGAAAACGTTGAAGTTTGTCATCAGTAGTTTATCCACCGCCAACAGCTAGTAAAATAATTTCAATGGTGGTTGTAAAATAAGCTCATAGTTTGTTTTGTGATTACTTTGACAATACTTACCATTGACTCAGTGTACAATGAATACGCATGGACACGCTGCTCAGTAAAGACTGTGCGACAGACTGATCGTAGCCAGCGGCAACATAGTAAGTTTGCAATGCAAACTGCCGTACTATGTAGCGATATTGAAACAAGTGTTGAAATGACTAGTTGATGAGATTAGTCGTCAGCATGCGGCCTTATAAACACACATTTTATGATAGAAATGCTGGGTTGCACAAGCCGTCACAAGTAATCTGCTTGTGACCAGGGCTGGTGCAAACTAGTGAAGCGCTCGTGGCCCTGCCAATTCAGAGTTCTGTAAACGATCACTACGTTAAGCAACTTTCGCTATGGCTAGTTGCGGATGTTTGAGAGCTTTGTGGTATTCTATACATTTAAAAGTGTTTCCATGCTTCGAACGTCGAGTCACCGATCCCTTTTGACATTAACATAACAATCGTTAAGCCAAATTGAAGGCCTTAAGGACGATTTGAAAATTATCAAACGCAGACAGCCGCGACCTGCGTCTATCTTATCACTTATTACGTAGGACACAAAGTGAAAACTTGAACATAACGTTGTGCATTTTTGAATGTTTTGGAGTGGTTTATCTATCAGTATAAAGACATAGACATATTGTCACGCCTTTATCCCAAAAGGGGTAGGTAGAGGCATATTATATGCCCACATTTCACCGTATGCACTTTTTGTCCCACGTAACAGGTAGTGAGCCCATTGCCGTGTTGAAAATGGACAGGCGCAGGTTGTGGTGACCTGCTGTTGAAATTTTTCAAGCCGCCCCTAAGGTTTTCAACTGGGCTTAACGACTGTCATGTTACTGGCAACCGGGACCAAAGGCTTAACGTGCCTTCCGAAGCACAGAAATGCTCGCAAATATAAATGCAACAAATTAATCACCCATCCGAGGACTAGCCATAGCGAAAGTTGCTTAACGCAGTGATCGTTTATAGAACACCGAGTCCGCGGGGTCACGAGCGCTTCACTATAAAGCAATATACTTAGGCAGTTTGGCAATTCAGTGACTTTATGATGAATAATTCTTTTTATAATAATTCCTTCTTTTAATCTTAACTGGGAACAAATTTGGTGTCGATATAAACTTATCAGTAACAAAGTGAGACGACTGCTAAATATTCGTTGAAAATGGAGTAAAGCGAGTATCGAGTGTTAGTTAAACACTATTTTTACGTGGTAAATCTATTAAACAGACCGAAGAGAAATTGAAAAAATATTATGGTGATTTTACTCCCTCTCATGGGATGGTACATAAGTGGTTCACTGAATTTTGTTGTGGACGTACTACCAATGACGCCGGGCGCCCAGGAAGGCCGATTGAAGTCACCACAGAGTATGGTTAACAAAATCCACGATATTGTTTTGGCAGACCGTCGAGTGGAGATACGCGAAATAGCTGATGCTGTGCACATCTCGACTGAACGAGTTTTTTATATTTTGCATAATATTCTGAGCATGAAAAAGCTTTCCGCAAGATGGGTGCAGAGTTTACTGACAGTCGACCAAAAACGAAACCGTATAACCGCTTCTGAGGAGTGCCTGGCCATTTATAACCGCAGTCCGAGTGAATTTATGCGTCGGTACGTAACAGTTAACGAAACGTGGGTCCATCATTATACACCAGAGACTAAGGAACAGTCTAAGCAGTGGACTTCTACCGGGGAACGTGCCCCAAAAAAAGTAAAAATGGTTAATTCGGCTGGTAAAGTGATTGCCACAGTCTTTTGGGACAGCCAAGGGGTCATTCATATTGTTAGACAGATTCAATGTAGAGGTAGTCAAGAAACGACCGCATCTTGCAAAGAAAAAAGTTCTGCTTCATCAGGATAATTTTCCGGCCCACTCGTCTGCAATCGCGACATCAAAACTTGTCGAATTGGGATACCAATTATTGCCACACCCTCCCTCTGGCATTCGTCAGATTTTCAATCTCTTCCCTAATATGAAGAAATGGCTTGGCGGGCAAAGATTTTCATCGGACAAAGAGGTGGTAGCTGAAACTGAGGCCTATTTTTCAGGGTTTGACAAAAAATATTTTTTTGATGGGTTGAAGAGGTTGGAACATCGCTGGACTAAGTGTGTAGAGTTAAAAGGAGATCATGTAGAAAAATGTGCGCTTCTTCTTTTCAAAGTCACAGACTTATCAAACCACCCTTGTAAAGCACTATCATTTGTGTGGTAAAATACAATATTCATTTATTGCGTATCGTAAACAAGCAAGAAAATTTATATTACATTAAAAATATAACAGTTTAGAACTATTATAATTATTTTGACGGTCGAGCCATCAGCAGTCACCATCCGTGGATCCGCGTAGTAGGCTGTAGTACAAACACACATGCACACCTGCGCCGCCTAAACGAAACAGCAAGAGCAGACGTACATTTTCGCCCCGCGGCGGAAAGCGGCATATTACTTTCTCTCCTATGCCGCACCAGGGCCGTTCTCATAGGAGTCGTTTCCTGAGGTACACCTTGTGCCGTTAGTCACAACTATGTGTTTACGAGGGTAATGCAATACGAAACTGAATTCTTAAAAGACTTTTAAGAATAAACATGGCATGATGCAAAGTATGATCAGACCGGTCATCACATACTTTGGGAGTGTAGCATTTGGCAAAACGAGCGACACAATATGCTGAGCAGTTTACAAATAACATCAGCGGTAGTTTACTATGCGGATATCGTGACATCTAGGGTAAATTTTCGTGCTTTTAAACGTTTCTGCCATACATATTACTGGAATCAAACATAGCTCACATAGGACCCGTAGTATACTAGTACCGTGTTGCTTCCCTTTTCGATAAGGATTTACACATAGTGGCTTTCCAGGTCTCCCGCTTTGCAAAGGAGGGAAGAGGCATTACGTTCTTTTTCCGAATTACTAAAACAATTTTCTGATTAATTTCGTTGCGGGTTCCAAGACATGCTAACATCTCCTGGGACTTACCGAGATCGAGCTCGGTGTAACTTTTGTGGTCTTGGTAATAGCTGTAGATCCTGGTTTACTGGAGTCACAGTAATGGTATTGCGGGTGGGAAGAGTCCCAATAAAAAAAAATATCCATGGCTATGGACTGTTTACTTATATTTAATTACTGAAGTATTTATGATTGTCTTCTTTTTAGCCCAAAGTACCTTTACCTACATCAAGAATTTACATGTGATAACAATACATAGGTATATTAACTTTCTATTAGATAATGAGACTCCACTTTTCATGAGTTTTGTCACATTATCATACTGTAACAACACAATAGTTGATCGTTATTTCAATAATAAATTGGGCTAATAAAAGTTTTATGTTAGATTATTAATGGCAGACATACTTAAATCCCCTTGCAAACCATAGTCGAGACATCGAGGTACCACAACGCTATGGTATCGTCTCCACCCCTTCTACTTTCAAACAAACCTTCGAGGGTGACGTAACGTAAGCATAAATTGCTCCTACTAGAGTTCGCAACCTGTCTCCGCACGAGCAGTACCCCATGCAAGGCGTCCGTTTGCCGAGTTGCAGTGACCTAACTTCTGACATATCCTAGTGGTTTAGTGGGTAATCTAACTTCTCCCTAAAGTTCCCCTGTTGCCCCGCAGCAGAGTAATAAAATGTTCAAATAAATTCTACCAAATGAAAGTATTTAAAGCAGTATTCTTCTTTAAATACTTTTATTCATTCGTTTTCTACATCTCGGACGAATAGATCGTGTCGTGCGTACTGACAATAATCTAACAACAAAAGGTTTTTTTTGCGATAAGCGCCGGCGCGTCTTCAGCCGGCCGGGCTGCAGGCGCAATGAATAATGAGACGTATGATGTTAGCGAAAGAGTTGAAGGTGGGTTATCAGGTGACGAAGTAAATATCGATGCAGTTGTAGAAAATAGTGTGGAATGCAGTACAAATATGCAAGTGGAAGACGAAGTAATTAGTAGAAAAAGAACAATTATTCGAGAAGACACCTCTTCAGAGGAAGGTTGGCAGCGGGTTTCTAGGAGACATAAGATGGCTTGTACACGTGGGTCCAGTGTTTCGACTCAAGAAAATGTACAAGTAAGTGTTTCATGTAGTACAACTTTGCCTAAACAGTTCGCTTTAGCCAAATTATTTAAAGAAAATAACATTGGTGGTATTATTCGTGTCAAATTCGTTCATCAACACAAGATTATTATAACTTTCGAACAAGAAAGTGATGCCGATCGATTTATGACATGTAAGGCTTTTAGTGACCTTGAATGGAGAAGTCAGAAAACTTCTGAAGTTGGAGTGTCATACGGTGTCATCAAGGATATCGATTTAAATATTACCGAGGAAGATATTATTAAAAGCTTGTCTTCTGATATTGAAATCATTGCAGTGAAAAGATTAAACAAGCGAGATTATTACGAAGAATCATCGACTGGATGGGTTAAATGCGAAGCCGTTCGCCTCTCTTTTAAAGGCCCTTCACTCCCGGGTTACGTATACATTCATAATATGAGAGTTAGTGTGTCACCGTATATTTTTCCCGTATCCCAATGTTCGCGGTGTTGGAAGTACGGCCACACTAGATTAGTATGTCCTTCACATAAGGTTGTGTGTCCCAAGTGTACTAAAAATCACGAAAATTGCGAAGTCACTTCATTCCGATGCGTCAATTGTACTGGCAACCACATGGCGCTACAGAAGGATTGTCCCATGTTTAAAAAAGAGAAAAGGATCAGGGAACTCATGTCGGAATTTAATTGCACCTACAGGAAAGCTACTACCATCTATGTACCACCCTCTCCGACTCCTAAAAGACATTTTTCCCCTAGTTTTACTGTAGTCGAAACGCCAAAGTTAGATTCACAGCAAATATTCCCCGATCGTGCACAGGAGAAGACTGACCAGGCACCTATGAAAGGAAAAAAGCTCATGTCACAGCTATTTACTACCCCGAAGCAATCTATTGTCAAAAAGGCTCAAGAACGTAAGTTGAAAAAGATGCGAAAACAGTTTCCTTCCGCTTCTCCATACCCATCACGTGCTTCTTCTCCTATCACTCAGCAGACAGAATGTGGTGAGAGAGAAGAGATAGAAGAGGAAATCCAATACACAGGGTACGCTGGAGGCTATATGGAGATTAATAATGAAACTAACAATACGGTTCAGAAGGATAAAGATATTAGTTTTATAAGTTTACTATACAAATTATATAAAATAATAAGCGAGAAGAATTCATTAGAGGACAAAATACATAACATAATCAAAATCTGTACGGAATGGATACTATCTAAAATAATGCAAGGAATGTCGGTTAGTTCTTTTTTCAATACTTTCTTTAATAATGTATAATGATTTCATCGATATCAATTTAAACATTATACAATGGAACTGTCAAAGTTTGCGACCTAAGTCACTGTCATTAGAGGCACTTCTTTCACAAAAAAACATACACATAGCCGTTCTAAGCGAAACCTGGCTTGAACCAGATAGTTATTTTAATATTAGTAATTATAATATTTTCAGATCAGATCGATGTGATGGCTACGGAGGCTTAGCTATTCTCATTCATTGTTCTGTGAGAAGTAGTATAAGTATATCACATAGCTGTAATTTAGATATAGCACTTTTACATGTTAAGATTCATAATTGTCGTTATATTGAGAATATTTTTTCAGTATATTGCTCCTCAGCTGTACATACAGTGCAAAACGACTGGGATCATGTGTTTTCTCTCGCAAGCACTAAGTCATTAATTTTAGGCGACTTTAATGGCCACCACTTGAACTGGTCATATAAAACAGAGCCAAGAGGTCTACAAATATTTGATTCTATGATTGAACATAATTATATTTATCTTAACAATGGTGACCCGACTCGAATACAACTAGTGAATGGCGTTTTGAGAAAATCCTCCCCGGATATATCGTTTGTGACTTCCGATTTGGCCACACTGTTTAATTGGAAAGTTTGCAATGAGTCGCTCGGTAGCGATCACCTTATTATACAATTGTCAGCCACTATCCATGTCCCTCGTAATATATTAAAAAGACGCAAATATAAAAACAGTGACTGGCTATCATATACTTCTTACATTGATTCCTCATTCAAGGACTATATCATGCCCTCTGATACTCAAGAGTTCTATGACATGTTAGAACTTACTTTACAGACTGCTGCCAATAAGTATATACCCTTTACGAAGGTTCCCCAGTATCCCTGCAATAAATTCAAACCCAAACCATATTGGAACATTGAACTTTCAAAGGCGGTAGCGGAACGCCGATTAGCGTTGTCCAAGTTCAGAAGATGCCCTTCTCCTAATAATTTGGAAATATTACAAGAGAAGATACGAACTGCTCAAAGACTCATTAGATTGGCTAAGTGCAGGTCTTGGCAAGGGTTTTGTGATTCCATAAATAGTACCACTTCTCCGTCGAAAATGTGGAACCAAATGAGGTGGGTAAAAGGACATCAATTTAAGACGCGTAATCACTATGTGGACAAAGATAATGCATTACAGTTGCTAAATTCTTTAACTCCTGATTTTACATGTCCTCCTATACCTCCTTTTAATTCACGTAACACTTCTTTAGAATCGGAAATAAGTATTCAGGAACTAGAAAATTCTATTAAAAAGACGGACACAGCTCCCGGTAGGGACGAAATTTCATTTTCTATGATAGCACATCTGCCGTCAACAGCTAAAATTCTATTAGTAAAATTATATAACATTATTTTAACTACTGGGTTCGTACCTGCACAGTGGCGGGAGATTAGGAAAGTTCCTATTCCTAAACCGGGCAGAGAACCTAACTCGCATCATTCACTCCGACCTATAGCTTTAATTTCATGTTTATGTAAGATATTCCACAGTATTTTAAATAAAAGATTAGAATGGCATTTTGAAAAAAGAAAACTTTTACCTGCGTATATGGTCGGTTTTCGTAAAGCTCGTTCGTGTCCAGACAATTTATTTACTTTGATCTCTCAAATTCAAATTGGGTTTTCTAGGAATCAGTTAACCGCGGCTTGTTTTATCGACATTGACAATGCCTATAACAATGTTAATGTTACATGCCTAGTAAATACTTTAAATTCATTTGGAGTAGGTTCAAAAATTTGCTTTTATCTCTGGTCGTTTCTTACTAATAGAAAGTTGCTAATTACGGTTGATGACTATTGTTTGGTTAGAACCACCGGACAGGGCTTAGCGCAAGGTGACCCATTATCTCCTCTTCTGTTCAACATAATAACAATCAATATTTGTAATAATATCACAAATGTACACATTTCTCAATATGCCGACGACTTTGTATTATATGTCTCACAAGATAATATTGATGCCGCCATTTCGAATCTTCAATATAGTTGTCAAAAACTTAGCCGTATATTAAGTAATCGTCTCCACCCCTTCTACTTTCAAACAAACCTTCGAGGGTGACGTAACGTAAGCATAAATTGCTCCTACTAGAGTTCGCAACCTGTCTCCGCACGAGCAGTACCCCATGCAAGGCGTCCGTTTGCCGAGTTGCAGTGACCTAACTTCTGACATATCCTAGTGGTTTAGTGGGTAATCTAACTTCTCCCTAAAGTTCCCCTGTTGCCCCGCAGCAGAGTAATGTCGGTTAGTTCTTTTTTCAATACTTTCTTTAATAATGTATAATGATTTCATCGATATCAATTTAAACATTATACAATGGAACTGTCAAAGTTTGCGACCTAAGTCACTGTCATTAGAGGCACTTCTTTCACAAAAAAACATACACATAGCCGTTCTAAGCGAAACCTGGCTTGAACCAGATAGTTATTTTAATATTAGTAATTATAATATTTTCAGATCAGATCGATGTGATGGCTACGGAGGCTTAGCTATTCTCATTCATTGTTCTGTGAGAAGTAGTATAAGTATATCACATAGCTGTAATTTAGATATAGCACTTTTACATGTTAAGATTCATAATTGTCGTTATATTGAGAATATTTTTTCAGTATATTGCTCCTCAGCTGTACATACAGTGCAAAACGACTGGGATCATGTGTTTTCTCTCGCAAGCACTAAGTCATTAATTTTAGGCGACTTTAATGGCCACCACTTGAACTGGTCATATAAAACAGAGCCAAGAGGTCTACAAATATTTGATTCTATGATTGAACATAATTATATTTATCTTAACAATGGTGACCCGACTCGAATACAACTAGTGAATGGCGTTTTGAGAAAATCCTCCCCGGATATATCGTTTGTGACTTCCGATTTGGCCACACTGTTTAATTGGAAAGTTTGCAATGAGTCGCTCGGTAGCGATCACCTTATTATACAATTGTCAGCCACTATCCATGTCCCTCGTAATATATTAAAAAGACGCAAATATAAAAACAGTGACTGGCTATCATATACTTCTTACATTGATTCCTCATTCAAGGACTATATCATGCCCTCTGATACTCAAGAGTTCTATGACATGTTAGAACTTACTTTACAGACTGCTGCCAATAAGTATATACCCTTTACGAAGGTTCCCCAGTATCCCTGCAATAAATTCAAACCCAAACCATATTGGAACATTGAACTTTCAAAGGCGGTAGCGGAACGCCGATTAGCGTTGTCCAAGTTCAGAAGATGCCCTTCTCCTAATAATTTGGAAATATTACAAGAGAAGATACGAACTGCTCAAAGACTCATTAGATTGGCTAAGTGCAGGTCTTGGCAAGGGTTTTGTGATTCCATAAATAGTACCACTTCTCCGTCGAAAATGTGGAACCAAATGAGGTGGGTAAAAGGACATCAATTTAAGACGCGTAATCACTATGTGGACAAAGATAATGCATTACAGTTGCTAAATTCTTTAACTCCTGATTTTACATGTCCTCCTATACCTCCTTTTAATTCACGTAACACTTCTTTAGAATCGGAAATAAGTATTCAGGAACTAGAAAATTCTATTAAAAAGACGGACACAGCTCCCGGTAGGGACGAAATTTCATTTTCTATGATAGCACATCTGCCGTCAACAGCTAAAATTCTATTAGTAAAATTATATAACATTATTTTAACTACTGGGTTCGTACCTGCACAGTGGCGGGAGATTAGGAAAGTTCCTATTCCTAAACCGGGCAGAGAACCTAACTCGCATCATTCACTCCGACCTATAGCTTTAATTTCATGTTTATGTAAGATATTCCACAGTATTTTAAATAAAAGATTAGAATGGCATTTTGAAAAAAGAAAACTTTTACCTGCGTATATGGTCGGTTTTCGTAAAGCTCGTTCGTGTCCAGACAATTTATTTACTTTGATCTCTCAAATTCAAATTGGGTTTTCTAGGAATCAGTTAACCGCGGCTTGTTTTATCGACATTGACAATGCCTATAACAATGTTAATGTTACATGCCTAGTAAATACTTTAAATTCATTTGGAGTAGGTTCAAAAATTTGCTTTTATCTCTGGTCGTTTCTTACTAATAGAAAGTTGCTAATTACGGTTGATGACTATTGTTTGGTTAGAACCACCGGACAGGGCTTAGCGCAAGGTGACCCATTATCTCCTCTTCTGTTCAACATAATAACAATCAATATTTGTAATAATATCACAAATGTACACATTTCTCAATATGCCGACGACTTTGTATTATATGTCTCACAAGATAATATTGATGCCGCCATTTCGAATCTTCAATATAGTTGTCAAAAACTTAGCCGTATATTAAGTAATTTAGGTCTAACAATATCCCCTACAAAATGTAAATTATGTATATTTAAAAAAGGGAGGTTTAGGCGCCCTATTGATTTTAGAATTAATGGTCAACCATTGGCTGTCGTTAACCACGTTCAATATTTGGGTTTGTGGCTGGATAGTTCCCTTAGGTGGGGGAAGCATATAAATGAAACAGCGCAAAAAGTAAGTAGACATATTAATCTTTTAAAACTATTGTCAGGCCCAGGCTGGGGTATTCATCAAAAACACTTAAGATGCTTATATATTTCTATTATACGTAGCAGGATTGATTACGCAAGCTTCCTCTACGATAATAGCTGCAAAACCAATTTACTAAAGCTGGATAGAATTCAAAATCAGGCCCTACGTGTAATTGGCGGTTTTATTAGAAGTACCCCAATCCATGTAATGGAAAATGATTTATGGCTTCCCCCCCTTCAGTTTCGCAGAAAATATTTAGCTGGTAAATTTTTGTTAAGAACAAAGTCGTTTGCTAATAATTCATTTAAAGATCTTTTAAATGAGTTAACATCTGTCTGTCACACAAGCTACTGGACTAATAAGAAGACACCTGCATTGGTCAATATGAATCGCTGTACAGACACTGGGTCAATTCACTGCACCAATCTGTTGGAAATGTTTTCTTTGAATACTTGGGTCAGTAATATCCCAGTACATCAGTTCATTGTAAGTTCTATTCCGCTAATTGACAAAGCCAAACAAAAATACTCTTGTCACCAATTGAACTCAATCTGTACAAATTTTATTGAACGCGAATACAGCCACTGTTACAAAATTTTCACCGATGGTTCTAAGGACAACGCTAACGCGGGGTCAGCTGTTTACGATCCTCAGGCAGGTTGTTTTGTAAAACTGAGGATTGATTCTAATATATCAATTATGCATATTGAATTAATCGCAATTTCTGAAGCATTGAGTTACATTGATTCAATAAACTTTCATCAATTTGTCATATTGACAGACTCCAAAAGTGCATTGCAACATTTGGCTCGCTGTACCTCTCCTGTGAGAGGCATACCGATTGCCTATACAATATTGGAATCAATCTTAGGTCTACAAGCTCGTCAGAAAACGGTGACCCTCCAGTGGATCCCATCTCATATCCAATTCGAACCAAATGATATTGTTGACATGCTAGCTAAACAGGCATCGGTTGATGGAATTCCTTTGGGAGTTTTGCCACTGTTCTCGGACCAGATTAGATATGTTAAAACTCATTGCCAGGACATCTGGCAAGAGTATTTTGATGAACGTTCACAGGAGAAAGGTATCTGGTATCGAACTATCCAGCCACATATTTCAACGTTCCCATGGATAGCATCGATTCGTCTCAACAGAAACTCCTTAAAAACAATCCTTAGGCTACGTTCGGGACATATTCCATCCAGAAAGTTTGCCTACTTAATGAAAAAAGTTACGTCTCCTAATTGCATCAAATGTAATGTAATTGAAGACGTGCATCACGTCTTGATGGAGTGAGTCAAGAACGAGGCTTTCAGGGCCACCTGTTTTGTTGGAGACTCGAGGATGTTTGTGGGTCAGGTGAACAGTGCCTTGTCTGAACCAAGTTCTCTAAAAGCCCAACAGCTAATTAGATTGGTCGATATAGCCTTAAGCAATAATTAAAGTATTAGTTAGTATTAAGACTAGATAATGATTGTTTGTTTGTTACCTGTTGCCCTTACGGGACGATGTAATCGCTCAGCGATAAAGTCCTTAAAACAATAAATTAAAAAAAAAAAAAAAAAAAAATACTTTTATTTGGTAGAATTAATTTGAACACTTTGACACATTTTACACATCACGCCTGGATCAAAGTACTTTAATAATAAAATAATAAATATCGTTATGAACACTTACACAACGCCATCTGATTCTAAACTAAGCAGAGCTTGTACTATGGTAACCAGATAACTGATAAACATACTTATATATTTCAAAATACATACATATTATAGATAAATAACACCCAGACACAGAATAAACCATCGTGCTCATCACACAAACTCTTATCCTGGGTGGGAATCGAACCCACTACCTCCTGCGTAGCAGTCGAATACACTCCCACCGCGCCACAGAGGCAGTTTTTGTATTGCATTTTAAGCATTTATTATCGCGGAGCATGTTGCGTTGGTTTGGACGCGCCAACTAATGAGTTAAAAAAGCAATAGAAAAAGTATATTTATTGTGCGAATATACAGGGTAGACGGAGTCAGGCAGGAAGAATCATTAATGTAATTGACCGATTGAGAAATTAAATAAGAAGGCCATGTTTAGTGATCAATTTTATGTAATTTAAATTAAGTCGTAACAGAATGATGATACAGCGCCATAAAATGATAAATCAACTAATCATGCAGACGGGAATCTTTTTGCTGATAGTAGATAGTAGGTAGATTATGTTTTTCTTGAAGTAGGTATAGGTAATTTATTCAAAATAGCATTAATTGCTGGTACTTTGATGGTAGAGGAGACCATCAGGAATATATTAGCATAATTATGATAATGAACAAGTACTCCATAGATATTTATTTTTGATCGTCTTATAAATTTTACGTTTGCATTTTACTTTTAATCCAGCCTTTGTAGTACATTACCTTAGTAAACACATCTGGAAAGCCCATGCCACAAGGTGTACCCCACGAGACTACTCCAACAAGAAAATTCCCTTCCACTAGAGGCCCTTCGGAATCACCCTGAAAGCATAAAATGTGTACAAACAAACAAATGTGGCAACAAAGTCTGTCAGGAGTTCCGACCATAGCAGATGAAAGGGCAACGTGTGGTTTCAGCCGGTAGGAGTCTGTCATAGCATCCATGAGGATTTCCACACGGAAAAAAAGTGCAGCTTAACAACAGTCGATGGCTGCAGTTTATAGGTTTATATACATGACAAGCTCCTTCTCGAGCTCTAGGGTAAGTACAGAGATGACTCGCATCGACAACTTTGGGTCCTCTTTGCTCTTTCTTGCAACGCTCTACGGTTATCGTCGTCAAGTTAATTTTCATTAGCTGATTGGGTTTCCTGCCTTGGTCCTAAATTAAAAAATAAAATGTACAGTATTTAATCAGATATCAGTACTTATATCATAAAGGCTATTAGATATTTTTAATTTGACTTCCTCGGTGGCCTAAGTGGTACAATAGGTATGCGATTGCCGCGCTGAGGTCTCGGGTTCGATTCCCGAGTCAAATATTTGTGCGATTCGGGGGTCGGCAGCGCGAGTGCTGCACATCTGGTGTTAGAAACGTCTATGGGCTACGGTGACCACGTTCTATCAGGTGGGCCGTATGCTTGTCTGTATAAAGAAAAAAAAAAGATTCATAAATGTTGTTTCGGAGTTTGGGTGTTTCCTTTGTGTAACATGTATGTATTTAGAAATATTTAAATGATTTTAATCTTCCCTGCTTGCAATGGACTGACGACGGCTATTCGCTGGTCAACTATGGTACAAAAGATGTTCAATCTGCGGCCACTCTTTTCGCCGAAGACTTATTATATCAAGGTTTGCAACAATACAACTGTATTAAAAACACTAAACACCGAACACTTGACCTAGCCTTCTCTAACTTACCTTTAACCTAAACCTTAGATGTAACAACAGTCTCCTGAAGGAAGACTTACCGCATCCATCCTTTACGATAGAAATCTCAGATTGATTTGTTACTTCCCTCACTGAGAAAATTATTAAACGGCATAATTTTTATCGCTGTAACTATGACGCTCCAAATGATCATCTTCGGCAAACTGATTGGTCTGATATTTTATATGCCAGCCAGAACTGTAAACAGTGCTGTGACCAATTTTTTAAAGAATCATATAATTATCGCTATCCAAAATGGTTTAGTCCAGCCTTAGTGAAGATAATCAAAGAGAAAAACAAACTGCACAAAAAGTGGAAAAGATATGGTAATGACCGTGATTATTTGGAATTCACGATTCTACGTGATAGAAAACACCATGAGCAGAAAAACTGCTACCGTTCCTTTATTAATAAAGCTGAAGGTTTTAGCTGAAGGATAAGCGTTTTGGGCATATGTCAAGTCAAAATGAGGAGGTAGCTATTACCCGAATCAGTTATCAGATGAAGGGATTACTTTTACCAATGGTGAGGCAATTTGCTCTGCTTTTAACAATTTCTTTCATAGTGTGTTTAATGATAAGCCTTGTAATAGTTCGGACGCTGCAGCATATGCAGATTGTAATACACGCCTTAATATTTTGTCAGAAGTAGTGGTAATAGAAGATATGGTTCTTAAGTTATTAAAAACCCTAGATAAGACAAAAGGCCCTGGATGTGACGGAATACCGGCTATATTTTTGTCGAAGTGTGCTGGAACTTTATCATACCCGATATACTTAATCTTCCAAAAATCACTAAGAGATTGTAACTTTCCAACTATGTGGAAAAAAGCTCATATTATACCAGTCCCTAAAAGGGGATCTTAAACACTTATTCGAAATTATCGTCCAATTTCTATCCTCGCATTAAATAGCAAAATTTTGAAAAATTAATTTACAATCACATTTATCCAATTGTTATGCAAAGTATTCCACAAACTCAGCATGGTTTTGTTAGGGGCCGTTCTACAAATTCCAACCTTACTCTATTTTGTAATTATGTGATATGTGAAATGGAAAAAACTGGTCAAGTAGATACAATTTATACAGATTTGACCGTGTTAATCATGATATACTTATTGCAAAGTTATATAAACTGGGAATTCTCGGGGACTTATTGCGTTGGATACAGTCATACTTATCGAACCGTGCACAAGCTGTAACCGTGGGAGAGTAAGATCCCCTCTGGTGTGCCCCAGGGATCCCACCTCGGGCCTTTATTCTATTGCGCATATTTGTACGATATTGAAAAATGTTTCACTTACTCAAAACATATGTATGCTGACGGTAAAAAGATATATATGAAAAATAAAATCGAGATTTGACTGTGAGTTGGTGCAACGTGATCTCAATGTCCTATTTAAATATTATAAAAGACATGATATAATAGTTAATATTGATAAATGTCACTGCATCAGTTTCAGCCGTAGTTATAATCCTATAAGGTACACATACAAATTTGGTAACAATGTTATTTCAAGGGTGGATCATATTAGAGACTTAGGGGTCGTGTGGGATTCTAAGATGCTGTTATCTCAACATATAGACATCATTACCAGTAACGCATTCAGAAATTTCAAGGGCTTTGTGATAAGAACATGCGCTCAATTCAAGGACATCAAATGTCTAAAAACTCTTTACTACGTATATGTGCGGAGTGTAGTTGAATATGGTTACACACATCACATACATAAGAAAAATTGAGAGACATCAAAAATGTTTTTAAGACAGTTGAACTACAAAGCCAGAAGGCGGCATAAGTCTTATAATGATGATTGCCATCACTATAAATTAATGTCACTATCTAACAGGCGTACATTGCTCGATTTGACTTCAGTGTACGATATTATGAACGGTGGTATTGATTGTTTTGACCTGCTTTCTAATATTGGTTTAAAGGCACCTAAAACCCGTACGAGACACAACAAGTTATTTAATGTTCCTTCACATAGAACTAATTATGGAAAAAATGCTGTCCTTACTCGATTACCTTCCTGCTTCAACACTAATTTTAACGACATTCCAATCTTCTTCCACTCTAAAAATGTATTTAGGGGACTTATATGCAAAAAATTATTGTCTGGCCAGACAGCGGATAGAAATGAATGAGTACCTAAATGCTGTTGTTCTCAAGTGTTTTCTGTATTGCTGTATTTCGGTATGTATATTGTCACTTCATGCACAAATATAGTATGTTTAAGGTTTTACAACAAATTGCAAGGTATTTTGTAATTATTAAACTTATATAATTTTAGAGATTCATCACGTCGTGAAACTTTGTTATTGGCTAAGTGTCTAACATGTGAATTTACCCATGAAAAATGTAAAATAGCTGTTGAGTTACCGAATAAATAAATTATAGATCTGTGGAGATAACTGACACATTTGTCAATTTCGGACACTCTTTTCGTCTTTGTGACGAAAGAAACGAGTAGATATTATCATCCAAATTCTTGCGATACTTCCCCTAATTTGCCCGACCATAGTTAAGGGTACTAGTTTTGAGTTTTAAAGGATAAGGACCCATTAAGCGTAAAAAAAATCAATGGTGCACAAAGACGATGACAAAATAAGATCAGGGTTTGTTGCGGTTAATTCTTCGCGGTAATTTACTTGACTGGGTGTAGCAGAAGCATGAATTAAAAGGTCGTTATCGAGTAAATACCTAAACAGTGCCCTACCACGACCATTGATGTAGCTACTGTGCCAGTGTTTGTGATTTGCGTTCAAATCACCCATAACAATTACCCGAGAATCTAGTTGGAACAATTTGTCTAAATCATACGTTATAAGAGGAAGATTAGGTGATTGATACGTTGGTGCCATGTTACCTATGTTTGTAGTGCATGGCATCACTGCAATCGAATGCTCTAATCTATTATTCACAAATATCGCCATGCCGCGGCCGCGACCTGGATGATGTATATCTTGCCGATATATAGTATAACCGGGGGCTGTCAATGTGACGTTTACAGGAATTCTTGTTTCACAAATCGCGATTATGTCGATAGATAATGTGCTCACCGCTAGGTCCAGAAGTTCTGTTATTTTCGTACGCAGACCATCTGCATTCCATAGTATTATGTTAAGTGACTTTACTTCAAACATGATGCCCAAGATGTGTGATGATTAGCAATACTTTGTCAAGCATCGAAGTGCATGACTTAAACTGGTCCTTGAGATATTTAATTTTTTAAAGTATGAGTATCATTTCTTCCATTGAAGAATCATGTGTTTGTGTATCTTCTGTTAAGTCAGGTTCTATTGAAACGGACACTGGCTTACCACTTACTATATCAGCCTATGATCTTTTCTCGGTAGTGCTTTTGGTTTGGAAACGTTCGGACATAACTGTTTCTTTAAGCTGAGAATGTCGTATACGACGTTCACGATCTTTTTTCTCTTGTACCTTAGTTAAATACTTTAGACGCACTGGACAATTTCGATAGTCAGCAGGATGAGATTCATTGCAGTTGCAGCAAACTGTCGGTGTGTTGCGGTCCTGTTTGAGGCATTCTTTGGTGGAATGCTGTTGACTACATTTAACGCATCGAGATCAACATTTGCTGAATGTCCAAAGTTCTGGCATCGATAACATTGAGTACCAATTGCTTTCTTAGGTCTATACTTTTGCATTTGAATTATACAGTTGAACATGTATTTGATTTGCCGGAATTTCAGTAAATCAGCTCCTGTTGGAAGTTGTATAAGATAAGGGGGCATACCATGGTAACACGTTGCTTACCCTTGAGTTTGGTGATTTTGGTTCCACTAAAACCAAAGGATGCCAGTTCTTCAACTAGATTTGGTATAACATAATCTGGTAGTCCTTTGACGACAATTATGGGTAAAAAATAAAAATAGTTTCATGTGTCCAGTCTTGCTTGAATTCCAGTATAATTATTGGAATATGACTTGAATGTTTACTTTTTGACGCTTCATGAAGAAGTGGTATCGATCGCTACCTGTCAAATTGACAACACAGCCAACCCACAGAAAGAATTTAAGGCCATTCCCTAGATATAACTTTAGAATATATCTCAACTGAGTTGCTACAATTAAAGTCAGGTTGCAACTTGTCATATTTATATCAGAGAAATTTTCGTAAGGTCTGTATGATCGAGATTTACTGGTAAGGATTTGAGGGACCCCTGAGTTTGAGGGCCCCGTGGCACTGCCCCACCTAGTCCTTGGATAGCTACGCCACTGGAAATACCAGGTATCTTTAAAAGTATAAATCAATTATTTGAATTTTAATCAGAAAAATCATATAATTTTAAGCAAACCTTTCAGGAATATGTTAAAAATTATTCAAAGATATTTAACCAAACGTGTTATATTGCAAAGTCAAACTTCATTAAATAATAAAATTTCTAATTCTGTGAATAAAATAAAAATGACTTGGAACATCATTAACTCTGAATGCGGTAGATCTTTGGTGACTGAAAGCGATTTCCACTTAAAAATAAATGGTTGCCATGTTACAGGAGACCTGGAAGTATATGTATGAAAGTATTTGAAAAAATAACTTTGAATCAAATGCTATCCCATTTTAATAGTCATAAAATATTTCATGCGAATTAATTTGGGTTTACGAAAGGGCGCTCAACTTCCGATGCTGGTGTTGAGTTATTAAAATGTATTCATGAAGCCTGGGAAGACAAGCACGATGTATTAGGTATATTGTGCGATCTATCCAAGGCCTTTGATTGCGTTCAACATGAAACGCTGTGCAAAAAATGACACCACTATGGAAATAAGAGGCAAAGCTCTCGACCTTCTGTCTTCATATTTGAACAATAGAATAAAATAAATAAAATAAAAAATAAATATTGTTGGGACAACTCACACAACGCCATCTGATTCCACACTAAGCAGAGCTTGTACTATGGAACCAGATAACTGATAAACATACTTATATATTTCTATATACATACATATTATAGATAAATAACACCCAGACACAGTATAAACCATCGTGCTCATCACACAAAGTTTTATCCTGGGTGGGAATCGTACCCACGACCTCTTGCGTAGCAGTCGGATGCACTCCCACCGCGCCACAGAGGCACAGAGGGTCGATATTAATAGTACACGTTCTGTAGGATCCATGGCTACAATGGGTGTGCCGCAAGGCTCGATACTTGGGTCATTATTGTTCCTCATTTATATTAATGATTTACCATATGTAAGGGACAGAGACAGACAAACGGAAGGAGCTCCAAAAGGAACTGAAAGAAAAATGGGAATCTGGTCAGAAGGTTGTCCTACGCTATGACAAAATTATTACACGAGAGCCAAGGGGGGCAGCCCGTACGTCAGCAGATAAACCCGCTAGTAAAAGGTTCTTGTCAGAGTCACCTGATGCTCCAGCAAACCGGGAGGTGAGCAACATCCATGAGAAAATTAGACAAGTAGCGAAGAAAAATAGACCACAAAACATAATGAACTACTTGCGCCCATCGCAACCTTGTCCCACTGCAAAAGCTTCAACAAGCACAGATGTACAGGAGACCCCAAAAAACTGAGACAAGCCCCTTCGCATCTTCGCAGACAGAACCAAGATAATACAATCAAACCCACAACACCTCCCAATACGGCTGGTCCCCGCGGGAGGATACGACCAAAACCCTCCAACCAAAATAAACACTATTACTGTGCAGATAATACGTCAAGTGATATGCAAAATAATATTTATATCTGTTCTTGGAACGTAAGATCACTATTGCTTGAGACAAGACACATAGAATTAGAGCACAGTCTAACAAAGTTTAAATGGGACATTATTGGATTATCAGAAGTAAAAAAAGAAGGGACAGAAATACTAGAAACTGGAAATTATATCGGTTGGTGTCGGTTTCATCATTAAAAAACACCTAAAATCTCACATAGTCGATATCCATACTATATCCGATAGAGTCATGAGATTGGACATATCGCTATATAATAAATCTTACAATTTAATACAATGCTATGCACCTACAGAACGATCAACACCTGAAGATTTGGAGACATTCTATAAACATGTGAAATCTGCTCTAGAAAATACGGGAAAAAATAAAATAGTCATGGGAGACTTTAAAGGTGGTGAAAGGAACACGAGAGGAGACATATTAATACAATTTTGCTTTGAGAACCAGCTCTACATTGCCAACTCTCACTTCAAGAAAAAGCCCAAACAAAAATGGACTTGTTTATCACCTGGCGGAACCACACATAATGAAATAGATTTTTTCTTGGTTAAAAATATAATAGAAGTAATAAATGTACAAGTTATAGATACAAAATTTCCTTCAGATCACAGAATAATACGAATGAGTTTGTTAAATAACTGGAATAAAACTAAGTCAAGAAAAGCTTACAGGTGCAAACTATCTAAATTAAATCAACTAGAACTAGAGTCCTTGAAAAACATATATAACAGTGACATACAACTCGTTTGGAAAGAAAACACTCAACTAACATATGAACAACTAATTAAAAGTATACAAGATTCTGTAAGAAAAGTGTCAAAATGCACAAAACCGGACAAGCCACTGCTGTCAACATATGTGGAGAACCTTATAAACGAACGGAATAGACTGAAAAATAAAGAAAACAAAACACGATCAGAAAGGCAACAGCTCAAGGCACTCTACAGGCTTGTCAAAAAGCAAATTAATCGAGAACACAGGGCACACCGCTATAGTGTAATAGAAGAAGAACTGGAGAAAAGGTCATCGATAAAAAGGGCACAGCTAAAACTAAATTCAACTAAACAGTGGATTAGGTCTCTTAACAACAACAAAAATGAAATAATTTCAAATCGGGACCAGCTTATTGAAACAGCTACAAATTTCTACAGAAAACTCTATGAAAGGAAAGAGTCTAGCTTAGAATATGACAACTTTGAGCTATACGTGGACATCATACCACCTGCGGAAAGCGAGGTCCATAGTACAATCCAAAAGCTTAAATCTACAAAAAGCCCAGGTGATGACGGGATAACAAACGATATCCTGAAATCAATCTCCAACTCTTTAGTTCCTATATTGCTGCAAATTTTTAACAACATATTAATATCCAAGGAAATACCGAAAGACTGGGGCATATCCATCATAACCTTACTATACAAAAAAGGAGATCCCAAAGACCTAGGAAACTATAGACCCATCAGTTTGCAACAAACACTATATAAGGTTTTCGCCTCAATACTGGTAAGTAAAATCTCAAAAACTCTAGACAGAAATCAACCGAAGGAACAGGCTGGCTTCAGACAGACATATTCAACGTCATATAGAGATACTGCAAGAAATCTACAAAAACAGTAGAGCAGTGGTCAGACTGGAGCAAAAGGAAGAGCCGTTTGAAATTCAGAGAGGAGTGAAACAGGGCGACCCTATATCACCCATTTTGTTTACTGCCCTCCTAGAGCATATTTTTAGACAGCTTAACTGGGAAAGCAAAGGTGTGAATATTTATGGAGAATACCTCAATAACTTGCGATTTGCAGATGACATTGTCTTGCTCTCTGAAAGTTATGAAGACTTACAATATATGATAATTAATTTAGATACCGAAAGTAGAAAGTGTGGACTAGAAATGAATATGGAAGACATTTGTTATGACATACGGCGAAAAAGTGGCTATCAGAAGTCAAATACATACTATTAACTACGTAGAGCAGTATATCTACTTAGGACAAAATATATCATTTACTGATCATACATCTCATGAAGTTGAACGCCGAATAAAGAAAGCTTGGAGTAAATATTGGTCTCTTAAAGAAATATTTAAAGGTAAATTACCAATACACCTTAAAAGGAAAGCTATGGACTCTGTTGTCTTACCCACATTACTCTATGGTTGTCAAAGCTGGACCTTCACCAAAGATATCGTGCAAAAGATTAATGTATTTCAGAGAGCTACTGAAAGAAGTATGCTAGGAATAAGATTGAAAGATAAGATAAGAAACACACACATTAGACAAATTACTAAAATAACAGATGCCGTTGAACTTGCCAGTAGACTGAAATGGCGCTGGGCAGGATATGCAGCCAGAACTGTAGACAACAGATGGAGCTACAGAGTGCTACACTGGCACCCCTATGACACGAAGCGCCCGCGAGGTCGGCCCAGACGACGTTGGCAAGACGATATCCGCGAAGTAGGTGGGCCTGTATGGACTCGTCAAGCACAAAACCGAGAACAATGGAAAGGGTTGGAGGAGGCCTATGCCCGTAAATGGGTAACCCAATAATTAATTAAATGTGGAACATTAAATAATGACAAGTTATGACTAAGTATAAATTTAATAAACAAAATTTATTTACAAGTAAAATTATTAGAAAATGCCATAGTTTATGTTAAAATTTTTTGCAAGTTTTCAATTTTCAAATGCAAAATCACAGACATTGTAATTTGAATCCTATAAATAGTTGAGATTGATAGTACCTATATTTGCTTAATGTTATGGAATTGAATATTATTGAAATAATGATGTAAAGGAAAATTATTGTATTTATTTAAATTTTGTAACTATTTATATTTGTATTTTGGGAATTAAAGGCTTTTATTATTATGTCTCTTCTTTTTACACGGGTATCTTCTTTTTTTTCTCATGAAGATACCCGGACTTTTGGTAGGCTTACATGGGGACATAGGTCCAACACGCAGAGGCCCTTTGAGAATTTTAATCTAATAGGGAATCGGACCCCCACTGCAGATAGTCCACGCCCGCCTTATGTAGAAGAACGGTAATGGACCACCTCCAATGGGAGTTAAACTATTGTACAGTATGCTAACTACTAAATGGGCTATTGAGTTGAAGGATAAATGGAGTATGTAACTAAAACTATGGTTGAAGACGGCGTCTGCCATTTGAATATATTATTATCAAAATACTGGCAGACGGTGACTTGCCAACTCACTAGATGGGCCCCCTATACAATCGCCATAGGCATGATAAGCCTGTAAGGCGACAGAGGGCAACACCGGTGTGAGCGGCTTGGGGTGTCGAGCGGTGCGGCGCCGGTTTCACCTTCGCGGGACAGGCCCGGAGCGGGCTTCCCCGTAGTTATGCCCTTGAAAATGACACTTCCACCCCCGAGCATATAGCTCTGGCTCCCTGCCTCTGACCGGCCAATTAATAAATCTGGCAAGCCAGAGTTGAGATTTGCTGCACTCCCGGGAGTAGCACTCTCACTGTTCTCCCGTTAGGCCATTAAATCCTAACCGGTGCAGAAGGGCAACAAAACTCTGAGGAATCGGGACCGATGTGTAGCCACGCACATTTAGCTCGCCACAAGCTGCCCTGCGGATGTGAGCTTTTCAATAACTTTCCGATACATTTTTTTGTTGATATCAGAAAGTGGACAACTCAAAAAGCGAATCTACTATGCCCTCATAGGGTTGCGTTAATCCTATAAAAGATAACGACTGTCCTCGAGGGGTTTATTATTATTATTATTTATTATTATTATTATTAAGGGACAGTAATAGGATTGTTTTGTTTGCAGATGATACCTCATTGATTTTTAAAATTAAAAGACAATTAGATAACTATGACGATGTAAACAACGCAATTGCAAAAGCAGTTTATTAGTTCAGCTCGAATAATCTTTGCCTTAATGAAAATAAAACTAAATGTATAAAATTTACTTTACTAAATGTAAAACAAGTTGCGGCCAATGTTCAACTGAATGAACAAGTGTTAGGATTTTTGGAATCAATTGTGTTCCTCGGTATAACTATTGTTGCCAATTTGCAGTGGGGTTGCAAAGACAGCCTCTAGGTTAAGTTCGGCTGCGTGCTGTTAAAAAGATCAAGACTTTAACAGATGTTGATACGGCTAGAATGGTTTCCTTCAGCTATCTTCATAGTATTATGTCCTACGGTATTCTAGTTTGGGGGAGTGCTGCAGATTTAAATATTATTTTTGTTCTACAAAAGCGGACTGTACGCGCTATTTATAATTTGGGCAAATTAAAAATTCAAAGAAGTAAATTTTCTAACCGTACCATGTAACGTTACTATTTTCCGGGAGGGGAAAAAGCAAAGTTTAGAAGATAACTGTCACCAGGACTGGAGGAGTCCTGGCTTAAAAGGAAAAGTAACAGAAAAAGGAGAAAAGGTAAAGTTATTTTATTTTAATATAATATAAAAATGTTAAAAATAAAACCAGAGAAAGCCGGGGGTAAATAAGTTCTTGATTGTTTCTTTAAAAGAGCCGGTTAGCAGCACTCGTAGCTAAGAAGGGGGCCTCGCGTAGGCCTCCACGTTGCTAAGGGGCCTCAAGTAAGGCCTCCACGTCGCTAAGAAGGGGCCTCAAGTCCCCTCAAGGCCTCCACGTCGCCGACCTCGGGGAAGCAGGTCACGAATTCAGGCAGGTAAAGGGCTGAAAATAACGAGCGGTCGGCGTCTTTAACAGAGCCGGTTAACAGCACACAACACCGCAGACAATCACTTCACTATTTCTGGAGGACACAACCCTTTCACTCAGCACTTATTCATCAGCACCTCCTCTTAAGGTGAGCACCAAAAGTAGACTCATCTGACGGCCCCGGCTTCCTTCTTTTACAGAGCATTTCAAAATTTAAACAATATTAATCTAGACATATTTTCTAAATTACAAGAAGGTCTAATATCTAAACAACCTAACCTACTGGCAGCTCTAACAATAAATTAAAAATAAAATCTAGGCTTGTCATTAACTGACATTAAAAATTACAAAAGGTAAACAAACATTAAGAGAGCATAAAAACTCTAAATATAAAGGCCTAGGAATGCTACAGATAATGGCCATGCAGATAATTTGGAGAGAACGTATAATAAAACATTTGATAAAAAATGTAATAAAAAATGTTACATTACAACCATCACAATACATTTTTGCCAATCTTATGTATGTCCAGAAAAATCTATCACAGTTTACTAAACTCTGTGTTATACATAATATAAACACTAGTTATAAAAATATCCACCACAGTCAACTTCATAAGATTAGCGATTCTTTCCAGGGTAACTGTATTCGCTTTTACAACAAGCTTCCCTGTGACCTGAGAAATTTACCATTAAATAAATTTAAAAAGTTAATAAAATAAAAGCTTTTGTGAAAAAGGTTATTACTTCGTTAAAGACTATTTGCAGTGCAGAGACGCCTCGAAATGATCTGCTGGCATAGTGAAATAATATTAAATTGTAAATAGGCCATCAAAAAAAGCCTTCCTAAGTTTCTTGCTGGTTCTTCTAAGGTGGGCCCCGCGTTCCGAACCGGTGGTCACTTTAAATATTTTAAAAGTGTATGACATTTTGTAAGTGCCGTTAAAATGGTCTATGCAAAATAAAGATATTCTTATTTATTGGGTAAGAGAATAGACCCAAGTAGTGCAGACTTGACATGACGGCCCGGCGGTGCAAAATCCATATTGACACTCATAGAGAGTGGAAGGCCTTTCGATCGCATAATCTTTTCAGCATAATGCAGTTTGGCATAACAGTTTCAGCATAAAGTTTTCTCGCATAAATTATGGTAAGCATAGTGTCATAAACGCAGAATGGATTTATTGACATAATTTTAACTTACTCCAATTTTCTTTATCATAATTTTAATCAGCAAAAATGTAAAGGGTAAAATTGTTATACGCCTAAAGATAATTTATTATAAAATACGAAACGCATAATGGATGTTATAAATTTTAGGCTAGTCTTGGGCAAAGTCGTTATTAATTACGACAACGATGCAACCTAATACGGACCCATAGAGAGTGTGGCACTAGTCTAGTAAATCAGAGATTTAGAGGGAGGTTCGGAGTATAGAAATCGGTCCATCCGTTTGAGAGAAACAAGACACACACACACACACACACACACACACACAAACACACACACACACACACACACACACACACACACACACACACACACACACCGACCAACGGCAAACTTATAACACCTCTCTTTTAGCGTCGGGGTTTAAAATAAAAACAAATTTAAATTCTGAAAGATAGGTAATCTATCAGATTAAAATTCAAAACTAATTAAAGACAAAAAAATAGATTAGAGTGTCACACTGTCACTGTCTCATTTTCTCTATTATTATGTACACTCGGAATTAGGAGCCAAATACATCGTAAAAGATTTATATAAAGTATTTTTAAGTTTTTACAAATAATTTAATTTCAAACTGACACTATATTTCAAAAATAAGATAAATAACCACGTTGTAATATATATCTAATTTTATATAAACGTGTACCAAGTACTTAATTAACCTTACTTGGCCAATATTACTTACTGTGATAGTAATCAAGTTATGACTACAATTACCGCCATAGCCTTATGTACTAGGGCAGTTTGGCAGTTCAGTGATTTTAGGATGAATAAAAACTTTTGTAATTATTATTTTTCTTTAATCTTAATTGGGAACTTAATACGAAGTTAACTATGTTCTTTATTTCAAATTTGGCGTCGAAATATACTTTTCAGTTACAAAAAAGTGAGACGACTGCTAAGTACAAATATTTTACGTGGTAAAACTATTAAACAGACCGAAGAGAAATTGAAAAAATATTATGGTGATACTACTCTTTCTCATGGAATGGTACATAAGTGGTTCACTGAATTTCATTGTGGACGTACTACCACCAATGACGCCGAGCGCCCAGGAAGGCCGATTGAAGTCACCACTGAGGATATGGTTAACAAAATCCACGATATTGTTTTAGCAGACCGACGAGTGAAGATACACGAAATAGCTGTGCACATCTCGACTGAACGAGTTTTTTATATTTTGCATAATATTCTGGGCATGAAAAGGCTTTCTGCAAGATGGGTGCCCGCTTCTGAGGAGTGCCTGGCCATTTATAACCGCAGTTCGAGTGAATTTTTGCGTCGGTACGTAACAGTTGACGAAACGTGCGTCTAACATTATACACCAGTGACTAAGGAACAGTCTAAGCAGTGGACTTCTACCGGGGAACGTGCCCCAAAGAAGGCAAAACGGGTAATTCGGCTGGTCACAGTCTTTTGGGACAGCCAAGGTGTTATTCGTATCGATTTTTTGGAGACAGGCAGGACAAAATCCGGATCTTACTATGCTGCATTGTTAGACACATTCAATAAAGAGTTAGTCAAGAAACGACCGCATCTTGCAAAGAAAAATGTTCTGTTTCATCAGGATAATGCTCCGGCCCACTCGTCTGCAATCGCGACATCAAACTTGTCGAATTGAGATACCAATTATTGCCACACCCTCAGTATTAGCCAGATTTAGCCCTCTGTGACTTCTTTCTCTTCCCTAACATGAAGAAATGGCTTGGCGGGCAAAGTTTTCATCAGACAAAGAGGTGGTAGCTGAAACAGAGGCCTATTTTTCAGGGTTTAACAAAAAATATTTTTTGATGAGTTGAAGAGGTTGAAACATCGCTGGACTAAGTGTGTAGAGTTGAAAGGAGATTATGTAGAAAAAGAAATCGAAAGAAGTGCACTTCTTCTTTCCAAAGTCACGGACTTATCAAACCACCCTCGTATAGTAATCTGAATTCGGTTGCGGTATTCTCACGATACTTACAAATGATGCCAAGGTGATGGCTGCCAATGATGGCAGACGTTACGTGAAAATGTGTAATATTCTTCTTTACAACGTGACATTTGTCGACACGTGTTTTGCATACACGCGAGGTATCTCCAAGACTGCTTTTGGCAGCAGACGTTACCTTCCTTGTAAACAAGAAATAAAACGGAAGCGTAATTCCAAATTATCAGCTTTGTAACTAAATGCATATATAAGACACAAACATATTTATAAAATCTATTTTTAATTTTAATTCCTGTCTGCGTCACGTTCGCTAGTTGAAAATAGACATGGACATTTATTATACACGTACAAGATGAAATTTTCTATATAAATACGTAGTTGCATGAAATGAACAAGCAATAGGTAGGTATATTAATTTATTTGTTCTATTGAACGCGATCTTCTTTTTATCGATTTTTTTTTAAATAATGCAACTAATTATCTTCACGCTAAATAATGCAACTTAACATATATAATAAAAAAGTAGTATAATATGGTACAAGTGTGTAAAGTTGGAGATTACCGCTAAGGCGCTATTCTAAAGAGAGCCGAAGACGGTAATCAACAATACACACGTGTATCATACGACGTTTTTTATTACACTTATAAATAATATAATACTAACTTACATTATTTACACAAAATTCAAACAAATTAGTTATTTTTTATGCGCGCATTGACCATAGTAATAATAATAATAATAATAATAATAATAATACTCTTTATTGTACACCATAAATAAAACAAATTACAGATTTTTACATTCATAAATGTAGTACAATGGGCGGCCTTATCGCAAACAGCAATCTCTTCCAGGCAACCTTTAGATGGATAGGATTGTATTAATATCGAGTGTGGGAAGTTTCAATGGTGACGTATTTCTGTGCAACTAAAATATATACTCAACTATATACTATATATATACTCCTTATAAATATACATACATACACATGCATACATACATAAATATTTACACATACACAAATACATACATATGGGCCTATAAATTAGTTTACATTGATAAATAATATTGCTTTACCTGTGCTTTAAAAGATGCCAAAGATTGAGCTCGCCTAATAAATACCGGTAGAGCATTCCACAAACGCGCGGCTTGCACTGTGAAGGATTTGTCATAAAATTTTGTAGAATGCACCGGCATGTGCAGTCTCAAATTCTCTGACGACCTTAAGAACCTCGAATGTGTATCACTTAGAAACTCAAAACGATCTTTGAGGTAAGAAGGAGCTAGAGGGTTAAATAAAATATTATAAAGTAAGGAAAGTATATGAGTATTCCGACGAAGGCGAATTGGGAGCCACTTGAGCTTGTTGCGATATTCCGAGACATGATCATATTTACGTAAACCATAAATAAATCTTATGCAAAAATTTTGAAGGCGCTCAAGTTTATCGAGTTGCTCCTCTGTAAGATCAAGATAGCTGGCATCTGCGTAGTCCAATATTGGGAGTAAGAGAGACTGTGCAAGCGAAATCTTTGTACTGGTTGGAAGAAAGTTACGTAGTCTCCGTAAGGAACTCGCTGAGGCATACAATTTTCGACTGACATCCCGCAATTGAGGTCCCCAGGATAAATTTACATCGATATGTATACCCAAATCCTTAACACTATCACTTACCGGCAATGGCATCCCACCAAAAATTACTTGCGGAAGCTGAGCCCATTGTACACGAGAAATCATCCAGGGACTGCCTAACAGGATCACTTGAGTTTTAGTGGGATTTACCTGCAAGCCATAGTTACAACTCCACTCACATATTCGTTCTAAGTCGCAGTTTATGACTGAGAACGCTTCATGCATGTCATCGAGTGGTGCTTGAGTATATATTTGCAAATCATCTGCATAAAGATGGTAGGATGAGACCAATTGTTGATTTATGGAATTTATAAATATTGCAAATAAAAGAGGAGACAAAACGCCACCCTGCGGTACGCCAACAGAAGTTTCACACCAAGAAGAGACAACATCATCAATGCAAATACGTTGTCGGCGACCAGACAGGTAACTATGAAACCAATCAATCACTGTTGGAGATATGTTAATAGAGCGCAGTATACCAAGTAAGATTTGGAAATCTACAGTATTAAAGGCATTACTAAAGTCTAGCAGTGCAAGGAGTGTAAGATTTCCATTCTCCATACCCATTCTGATATCATCCGTAACATTAACTAGTGCTGTAACAGTACTGTGCCCTGGACGGAAACCGGATTGGAAGGAGTTTAGAAGATGATTTGTACATAGGAAAGAATTAAGTTGAGTGTGAACGAGGCGTTCTAGGGCTTTAGACAGAAATGGTAGGATAGAAATAGGACGGTAATGAGTAAAGGATGAAGGGTTTGACTTTTTAGGTAATGGTATCAACTGAGCTTCTTTCCACTTTGATGGAAACAAACCAGTTTTAATGGAATGATTTAAAACATCACAGATTACTGGCAGTATTATATCAAGAATAGGAAGGATCATATTTCGGCTAATGCAGTCGTTTCCGACGGCATTAGACGATATAGACACTATACTTCTCTTAACATCACAATCAGTGAATTGACTAAAAACAAAAGGTGGATATACGGGAGTTGGAAGTTGCGAAAGACGTTGTAATGTGTTAGTTTTGATAGAACCGTCAAAACGAGAAGTAGAGGAGAAATGCCTATTTAGTGCGTTGAGATCAATATTACTTGGATCCACTTCTTGTTTTTCCTTACCAACTCCCAGAGTTCTAAGAAATTTCCAGATTTTAGCTGGATCTCCGTTATCAACAGATGAATGAATATGTTGGCGTTGTGCAATCCTACACACCTTATTACAGTGATTACGAATTGATACATACTTCTCGCGGTTGTATTCATTTGGCCGGTATTTGTATTTAGTTTTGGCCCTGCCTTTTTTAGCTATCAGTTCTTTAATTTCTTTTGTGAGCCACGGTGACGGTGCATGTTTCACCTTAACTGCACGCACTGGTGCATGTTTGTCATATAGACTGATCAAGTTCCTTGTCAAAATTGATACTTTATCATCCAGAGAGACTGTATTATAGAACGACGTCCAGTCGATCATACTTGCATCCTCACAAAGCCGATCGACGTCCATGCCACCAAAGTTTCGCTGCATCAGCACCCTACGCTTTGCCTTATAAGGGCGAATTTTATATGAAAGAAAGATAAGATCGTGGTATGAAAAGATATCAGCAGCACACTGGCCGTGTTTAGCTACGTGCTCAGAAGATGAAACAATAATAAGATCTAGGAGAGAAGGTGTACAGTCAGGAAAATGATGAGTAGTATTTAAAGGAAGAATAGTTAAATTATTAGAATCTAGAATATTACACAGGGAGGCAGACCGTGAATCTTTCTTAATAAGGCATGTATTAAAATCTCCCATTATAATGGTGTGCCTAAAGGATGGGACTAGCTTCTCAAGAGTATGCTCAAAGGAAGAGAAATAATCAACCCTGGACGAATGACAGTAAAACACACCGAGAAGGACCTTTGTGTGACAGAGTTCTATCTCTATGAAAATGTGCTCACCCGAGTTTGATGGTGGTGGCTGTGCTGATACCTCAATAACTTTACAAGGAATAAACGTGCGGATATAGATAGCAACACCGCCACCACGAACACAAACGCCGGGAACAGGCGAGCGGTCATTTCTAATTAGCCGGAAACCTGGAAGTGTATAAGGATTGGTTGAATGGAGTCCTGGTTTTAACCATGTTTCCGAAACAAGAATGGCGTGTAAGTTGTCAGAGTCCAAAGTGGCCAGCATATCAGAGAAATGGGCGGGAATACTCTGTGCATTGATGTGTACAGCATTGAAGTTCATAGGTACATCAGAAAACTGTGTCTGAAGAATGTCTGCGAATGAAGGCACATTTGTAAAACTATTGTTCAAGCTATTAGTTGTTATAGAAGTGTCAGAATCCGTATTAACATTTATGCAATCTAAAAATGACATCACTATAACACAGACGTATAAATAAGTATAATTATGAATAAGTATAATAAATATATACTATAACAATTTATAAATACTGTATATGTAAAAATATATAATAATAATGCAAGTAAGTATAGGTGCAATCCTATACACCCACCAGTCGAGTGTTGTTACAAAAATAAGAGATGTATTACTAGATGATAAAAACATTTTGCATACATAAATACAACCGAGGAAACAAAACAGTCACATTAAGAAAAGAAAAAAAAAAAAAATAAGGTGAACGAAACGAACCTACGTCTTATCAAGTTGACATGACACTTTTGACTTTTTTCGCGGGACCAGTGACAAGTGTGGACGCCTACTGTAAATTATTTTCTAAATTAGTCCATTTATCTTGCTCTATGTGCGGGAGTGGTGGTTTCCAGGACATAAAAGTTGTGTCAATGTGATAAAGTGAAAGACTATGATATATATGCAGTGAAATTTCCGGCAAGAGGGAAAATTTCCCACTTGCCGCGAAAAGTCCACTGAAAACTTCAGTATAAGAACTACCATTATACCGAAGGCAAGGACCAGGACCTAGGATTGAGGTTTCGACATCCACAAAGACTGAACAGTACTAAATTAGAATATTAGATTGAATAAGTATGATATTAAAAACAAGATTTAGCTAAAAGGTCCCCACAACCAGGCCATTAAATAATTCCAACAAAAAAATAAATAAAAATAATACATTACACTTTGACAGATGATAAGTTGACTTAAAAATTTAAACGATAAGTTTGATAAGTTTGCTATGCCGGTGGTAAATAAAAATTATTGTGTATTTGTCAACTTCAACACTACAAAAGAGGGCACAAGTGAATAATGAGAACAATAATAATAATGATAATATCACCAAGAAGCTATGGAGGTGCTACAAAAGTAAAATTACTTTTTAGACGCAGCAACTCGTCTCGTTTTGGTACTGGATGGCTTTAGTGGTGCAGTAGCTGTCTTTGCTTGATCTTGAGTGCCACTGGTCTTAATCTCATCCAATTCCTGGCACGAAGTGATACGGTGGCGCGTTCCATCAGGGCCAATTATGTGGATGAAACCTTCTCTCGTCCAGCATTTGTTAATACCGAAACGCTCTCTCGCAGCCATGAATGCATCATGTCTCGCCTTCGTTAGAAACTCAGACAAGGTAACGCCAGAGCCTTTGAGTTTAGCCTTGGAATACCAAATATTATCACGACTTATAATCCTAGTGAACTTGACTAATATTGGTCTCGGTTTGGAGGAAGGCCTGCCCATTCTATGGCAACGTTGAATGTCTGCTAATACAAAAGGATCAATGCCAAGCTGTTTGTTTACAACACTCACCACCAACTCGGCTGTGTTTTCTGATGATGTGTCCTTGATACCATGAAGGAGGAGCATTTTTCTTCTACTGCGGTTCTCCATGGTGTCTACCTTTTTGACTAATGCTTCCACTTGGGTCTGGAGAAGATTTAAGGCAGTAAAAGTGAATTTTTTAAATGCTGCAAAGTCGGCTGCCAAGTTGACTTCATCTGGAGATGAGTTGTTGCCTTTCTCCAACCTTGCTTCAAAACTAATCATCTGGTCACGAAACATAGTTTTCAAGCTTGTGATTGAATCTTGAAGTGTCTCCATATTACTTCTGTGTTTCCCGGTGTGTAAGAAGATTATACAATGGAAATAACACTCTCACTGGTAGGTGACTTCTTCTACTTTATTAATATTAACATAAATATGAATAATAGCTCTGTATTTAATTATTAATACAAATTTCCCTAGAGATATATATATATTTTCGCCCTAATCTTGGCCAGGCAAAGAACCTCGTCATTCATTAAGATTAATGTTGTATAATAATGTAGTTAGCTCGTTTATTAAGTCTTCTTCTTCTTCATATTTGCTTTACAGTCATTATTATTAAATTAAATATCGGAGATAGGACTCTCGGTTTTTTTTTAATAAGCATGTTATGTTGCGCCAAGTCAGAAGATATCCCATCTTCTGACTTTTTATAGATTTGTAAAAGGTCTTCTATGAGAATTAGGCATTGTAAACTATAGGCAGGGCATAATTTTAA
Organism: Thumatha senex; assembly: GCA_948477245.1. Classification (NCBI taxonomy): domain Eukaryota; kingdom Metazoa; phylum Arthropoda; class Insecta; order Lepidoptera; family Erebidae; genus Thumatha; species Thumatha senex. The sequence goes on along the minus strand of OX419726.1, from coordinate 6,812,716 downwards.
AACTACGGTAGCATACGGCGGAGGGTCCACAATGGTTTGGGGGGGATATGTTTGGGATCTCGCATGGACTTAGTGGTGTTCGATAGAGGGAGTCTGACTGCTAATCGATACATAAGGGAGGTTCTTGAAAAAAAAAGGGGTACCATTTGCCCCCTTTATCAGTGACGGGTTTGTGTTGATGCAAGATAAGGCTCGGCCTCATACCGCACTGCGAGCGAGTACCTTAAACATGTAAACATCGCAGTAATGGAGTGGCCATCAAGGTCACCAGACATGAATACGATTGAACATGTCTGGGACTTACTAAAACGTGGGGTGAATGGAACGGCAGACACTTTCCCAAGAAACGATAGACAACATCATTTTTAGCATGCCAAGACGGGTAGAAACTTTGATAAGGGCACGTGGAGGAAATACTTGATACTGATTTATCCTTTATTCCAAAGAAAAATAAAATGTTTAATAGTTTTTTTAAATTTTTTTAGTCACCATGAAAAATCAAGAATGTTTATTTTTCCGTAATGTTTATTTTTTTCAATTAAATTGCACCAAACAAACTACCTTTTAATTTCAAAATATGGCATTTTATTTATGGCAGCGAATGGCGTATATTGGTTCAAAAAAAATAAAATTGTTTTGAAAAATATTTAGCATTTTTTTATGTTTCGCTAATTGTACCGGTGAGTGTATTTCGGTAAACATGCAGATAAATCAGAAGGTATTTTTAAACCCTTTTTAAATTATACAATGCCTAAATTGCATTGCGCCTGCGCACGTGTCATTTAACGGTTTTATTCCACGGAATTTTTCTTACGGTTTTACTATCACATTTTTTTCAGTTCGGTCGCGCAGCAAAATCCCTATCTCCTCCAAGCCTGCCGTAAGGAACTTCGTTCCAATAATGCCGCCTTCATTCATGAAACTAAAATATCTTTATGTGAGTGTTTTATATTATATGCTCAGTCAAATATTACTTGATATTGTTATCATTGAGGTATTCATTCACAGAATAATAATTTTGCACGTAATAGATTAAAAATGGTTAGCTTTATAATCATGTAGATTGGTAATAAGTGATATACGATCAGGTAATTTACTGTAGACCTTTGGTGCCATTGCATATATGCTTTTGTGAAAAAAAGTAGTTTTACACGGTGTCAAGTGCAATTTTGTTGAGCGACGTTGACTCACTATACATCTAAATAGGTTCATGTTAGTCTTTACAAAAATATTTACTTCATAAATATAAAGAGAGGGCAAAGTCAGTATATTGAGACTTTGGAAATGAGGCCTACAAGTATCTGTTCGCTGTAGTTTACAGATCGATCGTATGCACCGCTTTTGTGCTACAAAAGCATGCTCGATATTTACAGCATTACCCCAAAACAGTAAGCCGTATCTCAAAGTAGAAGCGATATAGCAATGATAAGCTGCTAGGAGCGCCGTTCTGTTTGCAACTTTCTGCAACTTATATAAAGCATACGAAAACCTGGTAAGTTTCACACAAACACTTTCTAAAAAATATCCATCACGCCTTATCCCCGAAGGGGTGGCAGAGGCATATTGTATGCCCACTTTTCACCGTATGGATTCCTGTCCCACGTAATAGGTGGTGAGCCCATTGCCGTGTTGAAATGGACAGACGCAGGTTGTGGCTACCTGCTGTTGAATTTTTTCAAGCCGCCCATAAGGCCTTCAACCAGGCTTAACGACTACCATTTTACTGGCAACCGGGACCAACGGCTTAACGTGCCTTCCGAAGCACGGAAACGCTCGCAAATGTAAATGCCACAAAGTGGTCACCCATCGGAGGACCAGCCATAGTGAAAGTTGCGTAACTCAGTGATCGTTTACAGAACACTGAGACCGCGGGGCCACGAGCGCTTCAACTTTCTATTTGGGTTCTCCAAAACATGTCATCATCAATATGCAGTTCTAGAAATGTAGTACAGGTTGTTTCCATAATTTGGTCGTCTTTATTTGCAACTGAGGTTGGTTTGTTTTTCGAATCTTGAATGTCATGGCTTTAGTTTTACTAATGTTTATTTTTAGGTTATTGGCATTCAACCAAGTCAATGAGCTTAATTAGGCTTGCATTAATATCATGCTGAATTTGTTTAAAATTCCCGGTATAATATACTACTGTACTGTCGTCAGCAAATAAGGACATATGATGGGATATTGCATTAGGGAAATTATTTATATAGCAGAAAAACAGAAGCGGCCCCAACACTGATCCCTGAGGAACACCATGTAATAAGGTTCTGGTATTTGAGTGATATAACTTTTCTGTTTTAGTTTTAAAATTAACCTGTACCATTTCAGTGATTTGTATTCCATCTGCTAAATAAGATTTAATGAGTTCAAGAACATTGCCCCTTATGCTATAGCCATAGAGCTTACCTAAAAGTATTTGATGGTCCACATAATCAAACGCCCTCGTCATGTCCATATACAGAGCTACTCAGGGTCTTCTGGTGTCCATATTATGGTGATTTTTTTCCAGGAAGTTATATATAGCCATATTATTTGTTCCTTACAAAAGTTATTGTGCTTCTCAAAGTATGCACTAACACTATTATACATATATTTTTCAAATATTTTAGAATAAACAGGTATCAGTGCTGCTGGCTTATAGTTACTAACATTTGTTTTGTCACCTTTTTTATGTATAGGCTTAATAATCGACACCTTTAGTCGTTTCGGAAAAACATCACATTGTACACAGTTATTCAAAATATGACACAATACTGGCGCTATCACCGAACCCACCAACTTTATTGTACTAGTGCGAATATTGTCGTAACCTGTACTATTCGTGTTCTTCAGATTCCGTATAATTGACAAAACATCCCTTGGTATAGCGGGTTCCATGAACATCGATTTGTATAACTTATAACTATGGAGATGAGAGAAATTACCCTTACAGTTACTGCTACTATTTTGCACTGTATCAACAAAATAGTCATTAAAGCTTTGCATTTATTGTCACACATATACGTCATCACAATTTTAAAACTCAAATAAATATATGTAGTTAATGACAATTTTCCGGTTGTAACCTTCGTTCTAGTAACTTCAACCGCCTTATTGATAAGCTCAAATATGTATAAATTTGACGAATTAAAAAAGGTACGGGTTTTAAAAAGTATCTCTTTGTAAGATTATAAAGATTTTAGGGGGTTTCTTTTAGTTATCTGAATCCCACGCTAATATTTGTTATTGCGTGAACTCTCTGCCTCGTTTCTTTGAAAGTCTAACGTTCTTTAAAAGAAGTTTTTTATGAGTCCGGGAACTATCGTAAGAAGTGCAAACCATGACAAATTTGTAACATAGGGTATCCTGATATAGATTAAATAAAAAGCAGGAACTGTCCTATACATATTGCCGTGTTACTGAAGCTATTTAAGGTTACTTTTAAAATGATTCAAGCAATCGTGATTAACGTGCGAAGCAAAGCGTTCCGAAGCACGGAAGCGCCTGCAAATAGAATGCCACAAAGCTGTCACCTATCTGATGACCAGTCATAGTGACAGATGCTTACAGCAGTAATCGTTAACAGAACACTGAGTTAGCAGGGCTATCTATGTGCGCGTCATCATTTGCTTAGGTAAATACCTACAAAGTTTAATCCAGTAATATTTGTTTAATGTCTGTTTGCAGTAGCGATTGCATTTGATGGATTCCTACTTAAAATGCTCGTTATTTTGTTTATTACATCGCTTATCATTTATATGTGTATCTTAATTACATATATAAAGAAGCTGTTTGTTCGAAAATCTACCCATATAGGTAACAATTTTGTAAAGTGCTTACTTAAAATGTATAAAATATTTCTACTTTTCTTGATATTTCAGTGTTATGGTAAGAACTAAAACTGTTGGATTCAACATTTTGTTAGTTATTCGTATTTAATGTAGTCATGCGTTACATATTTTTAGCAGGCTAACAGTTGCAAAAGACGAAATAATTTAATCTACTGAATGTAAATGTTACAATGCATTCTTATCTCAATGGTTCCTAATATGCGAATGGTACATCGAACGGTACATCTGAATATGAAAATAGCATTGTTGCTATTGATACTTATTGATTACAGATGTAGTGTAATAAGTGTGTAGACGATGAATGCTTATAATTTTAAAGTGCAAATATCTTAAGATTTTGTGAATATATCGATAAGTTCATTGAAATATTATTATTTACTAATCCTTGATAAGTGTGTAAAGTTTTAATACAGCAAGACGTTTTAAAATATAATCCTATTTTATTGCCCATATATGCTAGTGAAAATGTTTTCACTAGCATATATGGGCTACCGTGTAGAAGTAAAGAGATACCTAATTAATGTTTAGGATCTACTACAGAAGCGCTCGTGGCCTCGCGGTATCAGTGTTCGGTAAACGATCACTGAGGTACGCAACTTTCACTATGGCTGGTCGTCGGATGGGTGACCACTTTGTGGCATTTACATTTGCGAGCGTTTCCGTGCTTCGGAAGGCACGTTAAGCCGTTGGTCCCGGTTGCCTGCCTGGTTGAAGGCCTTATAGGCGGCTTAAAAAAAATTTCAACAGCAGGTAGCCACAGCCTGCATCTGTCTATTTCAACACGGCAATGGGCTCACCACCTATTACGTGGGACAGGAATCCACACGGTGAAAAGTGGGCATATAATATGCCTCTGCCACCCCTTCGGGGATAAGGCGTGATGGATATTTATTTTATTTATTTATTTTTATCTACTACAGAAGAAGCAATAGCTGTCACAGACAATCCGCAACCCGATGATGTCGCTCGTGTAGTCGGAGGTACCGCTGCTCCAGAGGGAAAATATCCTTACCAGGTATCACTGAGGAATAATTCAAACGCGCATTTCTGCGGGGGGTCTATAATGAATCACAGATGGATTCTAACTGCTGCTCATTGTATTGAAAAGTAAGGAATTTCTTAGCAAATACTTCTTACCTACCTTTATTTCTGACTTTGTATGAAAATTTAAATCCTTGTTCGATTCCTAGATCCCGATTAAAATTTTCAATATATTATAGTTTTAATGAATTTGTATCGAGACCGAATTTGGATTCAATTTGGATTTGACAAGCTGGACAGGGGCGAGTATGGTCTGAGTGTGGTCGCAAGGACCCCGCGCCGATCAATATCCGGCATGACGATCCACACCAGAATTAAACGTGACACCAGGTCACGTTTAATTCTGGTGTGGGACAGCCTCCTGAGGCGTTTAATCCCAGTTGAGGCGAGCGGCACCACAGTTTCTACAGGTCTCTCTGGCCGGCGGGTCGACCCACGTCTCTCACACTAGACTCCACTTAATACTTACTGGTTCCTCACCTGCTGCATTGAGCACCGCCCCGGGCCCGGTTATGTAGCTGCTCAACCGCTAATGCAACCCAACCGGGGCTGGGTGACTTGGGGGAAATCAACTTCACTCCAGCTATATTTCGCAGACTTCTCATTTTCACTGCATTTATTTTAGTTTTATGCGTTTGCTACCATACCCAACTTTCACTGCCATACATAAGTATGGGGACCAGCACTCCTCTATGTACAGCCATACGTGCCTTCTTAGAGACGTTCTGACTGCTCATAAATTTGTACATGGCTCCGTTCTCTTTATTTCCTGCCAATACGCTTCGCTCAATGTCATAGTCACACTTTCCATATCTCGCTAATTTTATACCTAGATATACAAACTCGTTTACTTGTTCTACCCTTTCTCCTTTCAACAACAACAATTGAGCAATCCGTCATACTTGCCTCTCTTTTAAAAACCATTACTTTCGACTTGTTTACATTCACTTTCATTCCTTTGTTTTTAACGAATCATGCATAATGTTAACCATCAACTGCAACTCCTTCGCCGATGATGCTAGTATTACCTGATCTTCAGCGTATAAGAGGCATTTGACAGTCAGGCCATTCATTTTAAACCATACACACTCTCTTGCAGTTCTTTCAAGCAACTGTCCATGTATAGGTTAAACAGCAACGGCGACGCTAAACAACCTTTTCAATGTGAAAAATCTACGCAAGCTCCGTTGATCCTGACACAAGCACTGGATAGACCTCATAAAGAGATTTCAGTGCTCGTATCAAGTGCCTGTTTACTCCATACTTGGCAAGTATTGACACAGTTCATTCCTCAGGTCTTAGGCCTTTTCCAAGTCTACAAATATGCAATAGACCTTTTGACTTTTCCCCCAAAATATATTAGTTCAGCATCGTAAGGAAAAGACCTGATCCGTTCATCCCCTTCCTATCATAACTCCTGCTTGTACATCTCACATTTTTCCTTCAGTTTCATTCATCATTCTTTTTATCAGAACTTTTGCTCACAATTTGCCAACGATGGTGAGCAAGCTTATACCCATGAATTTTAATAATATTAATATGAATATAAATTACACTGGACAAAATTTAACAGTGTGTAATAATACACAGACATTTCTAGGTATAATTATAAATGATAAACTTAACTGGACTGAACATATAGAAAAAGTGTCAAATAAAATTAATGGGTTTTCCTTTGCTTTGTACAAACTTGCAAGGATTTCTAGCCGAAGCACGGCGTGTACAGCGTACTTTGCATATGTCGAATCTGTGTTACGATATGGTTTTTATCGCACGAAAACGCTGCATTTGATCAAATGCGATATAGCTCCGGATGTATCCTGTTTTTCAAACTTTCAAGACCTAAACATACTTACCTTGCCATGCCTATACATACATCTTAGAGGCAAGTAAATTTGTAAAACAATACCCAGAAATATTTACAGACGCCAAAGATGTTAGCAATAGAACAAATATAAGAAATCCAAATAGACTTGTGTTGAATGTAGTACCTAAAACGACACGATTTCAAAATAAAATGTTACTCAATGTGCGTTAAAATCTACAATAAGATCCCGGAAAATATAAAAGCACTAAAGTTAAACAAGTTTATCCCAGCGTTCAAGAAGTGGCTGATAACAAACACATTTTATTCAATTATCGATTTTTTTGAACAAATAATGTAATAATTATTTTAGGGAAATTATGTATTGTAAATATTTTGTGGAAATTGTAAGACAAGTGTTAAGAAACAAAAAGAAAGTTTTGTGATGTGTTAGATACAAATAATATTTAATTTTGCATGCTATATTATATGGCTGAATGGTCCTGTGCTATGTACCCAATATATATATAAAAACTCAAAATGCTATGTACCCCATTTAAGGCAAATAAATAATTATGGATTATACCGCGGTAATTTTTGCAAACTTGCTATGACCCTTTTCCCTTATAAAGCGGCACGATGACAGCCTTACACCAATATTTTGGTACGCTGCCATTCCTCCAACAAAGGTTAAAAAGGCAGTACAGCTGGCAAGCTACCACGCCTTGTCCCGCTTTCAGCATCTCTACAAAAATCCTATCAATTTCTGCAGCCTTGCCCAGTTTCATACTATTCAATGCTTCCACAATTTCTTGCATACTCATATCGCTTTCATTGCCACTTTCACTCCTTTCCCAGGAATGGGTATGTGCTTGCAGCATACCCTCTTTTTCAGATTCCACCTGACGTACATAAATATTACTAAAGTGAAGTGCAAGTTAGTGCAAAAAGCTTGTAAACCTGCTCGTTTGTTTTGGAAATCGTACTTCAGAATAATTAATAATACATTTTTGACCACGACCTCGTGATATTATGTCTGATAAAACAAAAATACATTTCGTGTAATGTGGTGCCTCAATTTATAAGCTTTATTTCTTTATTTCAGTGCACCAATTAATTCATTTTTTGTAGTAGTTGGCACGAATAGACTTGACCGTGGTGGTTCCAGATACTTAGTGGAAAAGGTCATCAACCAAAAGTTTGAGCGCAGAACATTTAAGAATGACGTCAGTGTCATCAAAGTTACAAAGGACATTGTGTTTAGTAAACGAATTAGATCAATTCAATTGACCAATAAGGATACTGGAGCTGGCAAGAATGTCTTACTGACTGGTTGGGGTTACACATCTGTAAGTAGCGTCTATATTGTCTATTTCAAGCGCATAATTATTTATTATAATGACTGCCTCTGTGGCGCAGTGTTGGTGTATGCGACTGCTGTGACTGAGGTTCCCGGTTCGATTCTCGAATCGGAAAAAATATTTGCATGATGCACAAATGTTTGTTTCGGAGTTTGGGTGTTTCCTATGTATAATAATAGTAATTTTATAAAGCTTAAGAGTTTGTTTGTTTGTTTGGTTGAACGCTCTAATCTCAGGAACTACTGGTCGGATTTGAAAAATTCTTTTAGTGTTAGATAGCCCATTTATCGAGGCAGGCTATAGGCTATATATCATTACGCTACTACACTGGGGAGCAGAGTGGTAGTCATAAATGTCGACAAATCGGGCAATTTTTTCTGCATCATTGTATAATTTATAAGCGACGGGATTAAATAGGTGCGACGGGAGGTCGTAATATTCCACGGGCGAAGCTGTGGGGGTCATCTAGTGTATAATATGTTTGTATTTAGAAATAAGTATGTTTATCAGTCGTCTAGATCCCATAACACAAGCTTATACATATACGCTTCCTTTAGGCTAGACGCCGCTGTGTTAAAAAAAGGCCCACATTATTTATTTATTTATTTTTGCCTATTGTAATTTAAATCTATACTAATATTTTAAAGCTGAAGAGTTTGTTTGTTTGTTTGGTTGAACGCGCTAATCTCAGGAACTACTTGTCGGATTTTAAAAATTCTTTTTGGGTTAGATAGCCCATTTACCAATGAAGGCTATAGGCTATATATTATTACTCTACTACACTGGGGAGCAGAGCAGTAGTCATAAATGTCGACAAATTGGGCAAGATTTTATGCATCATTGTAGAATTTTTAAGCAACGGGATTAAATAGGTGCGACCGGAGGTCGAAATATTTCACGGGCGAAGCTGTGGGGTTATCTAGTATATCATAAAGACCTACCCTGGGGTAATTATTATTTCATCGGCGTCGTGATTTCTGGTCGCTTACAGATGCCTGAAAATAACTTGACAAATGTCAAAACCAACGAGCGCAGAGATCGATTTTTGGATCCTTTAGGCGGAGCGTGGGACGCGCGACAGGGGTGCAGGTCGTATAGATCTCATTATCTGTTGATCAATCGACCTTTATCCCCCACACTGTATCCGTTGCCCGATCGCTCCCAAATACGCTTGCGCGCATATTAATTTGGTACCATAGTTGTCGGTATTAATAATTTTGTTATACTGTTTATTGTTATGGCCGGTTTGTTGTTGTTAAAAATAAAAATGCCAATGTCACAGAAAAGTAATATAGTTTTAAGAAAAATGGTGTTTGACGTTTACTGCTATTTGAAACAAGAATCAAAGGGTGAAATGGAAGCAGTAAAACGAACAGCAGAGGCAACAAAGACTTCTGAGTATACAGTAAGAAGTATAATAAAAGAAGGTAAAAATACCAAATTTCTTACTGTATTTAGGACGCCAGGTAAAAAAAGATCAGCTAAGAAATCAATCACTGAGATCGTTAATTTTGGTCAATCTGTTATTAAAACATGTGTACATAATTTTCATATTACTAATAAAGACCTGCAGACAGTAGAAAATCTTAGAAATAAAATTAAGGAAGAAATCAATTTCAATGGATCTGAACATAGCTACCGTCAAGTTCTTAAAATCATTGGGATGCCGGTGGTAAAACCGTCAATAATAGAAAGGATGAAAAAAAAATCGATTTCTCAGGATTGAGTATCTAGAAAAATTAATCTAATTCCGAAACGAAGGAAGGCCAACCTATCTATCTATCTATACAATTATAAATTTACCCGTGACGTACATTTAAAATAAATTAAAAGCATCAAGTTCTTAAAATCATTGGGATGCCGGTGGTAAAACCGTCAATAATAGAAAAGATGAAAAAAAAAAATCAATTTTTCAGGATTGAGTATCTAGAAAAATTAATCCAATTCCGAAACGAAGGAAGGCCAACCTATCTATTTATCTATACAATTATAAATTTACCCGTGACGTACATTTAAAATAAATTAAAAGCGTCAAGTTCTTAAAATCATTGGGATGCCGGTGGTAAAACCGACAATAATAGAAAGGATGAAAAAAAAATCGATTTCTCAGGATTGAGTATCTAGAAAAATTAATCCAATTCCGAAACGAAGGAAGGCCAATCTATCTATCTATCTATACTATTATAAAATTGTAAAATTACCTGTGACGTACATATAAAATATATTAAAAAAATATATTGTAATCGACTATTTAAAGGATTCTGAGTCTGAATCTGTCATTTTTTGGAGCAAAATCCAGACGGTTGATCACAACTCTGCTAAAAGAATATTGTGGTTAATTTTCCAGCCTTAATACTGCGCGTTATTTCATCAAAATCGGTTCAGCAGAAGTGATAGTACAGCTTAAACTATGGTATTTTAGTTAGGTTTTAATTAAGACACCATTTTTAACATGCCCACTGATTTTCAGTGATGCACATACTCGTATCGAGATGTCTTCACTGATGACTACACGATGAGTGAAGTTAAGGTATCTAAGTGCGGCCTAATTATGGATGGGTAACCATTTGAAAGTAGGTGCATCACGTCATCAATCACTTTTTTTTTATTTACAGTCTTCTAATAGGTAAAGGATCAGAGAAGGTAAACACACAAGGCGCAGTCTACTTTTAGATGGGTCAGATACGCACATCGTAATAAAAACTAAGGTATCAACTTTAAAGCAGTGACCACTTTGAGAGAAAGTGAAATACATATTTAGCAGACATTTTGCTTTTAGAAGCGCTCGTGGCCCCGCGGTCTCAGTGTTCTGTAAACGATCACTGAGTTACGCAACTTTCACTATGGCTGGTACTCGGATGGGTGACCACTTTGTGGCATTTACATTTGCGAGCGTTTCCGTGCTTCGGAAGGCACGTTAAGCCGTTGGTCCCGGTTGCCAGTAAAATGGCAGTCGTTAAGCCTGGTTGAAGGCCTTATGGGCGGCTTAAAAAATTTCAACAGCAGGTAGCCACAACCTGCGTCTGTCTATTTCAACACGGCAATGGGCTCACCACCTATTACATGGGACAGGAATCCACACGGTGAAAAGTGGGCATATAATATGCCTCTGCCACCCCTTCGGGGATAAGGCGTGATGGATATTTATTTTGCTTTTAGTTATGCACAATGGGTGATCAGTGACATAAAGTAATCTAAGCATGGTAAACTTTTGGAAGGGTTACGACTTTGCGAAATTCGCAGTTTCTAACTACAACTTCTGTGATATATTTGCACAAAAGGGACATTCACTTGGTTCAAGCCGGTTTCACAGCACCTGCTAACTGGTAGAGGTGCCCAGGAAAGCTCAGGATGTCGGTAGGCCAGAGGCAATTGCTATGTTGTATAAACCGAAGGAATTAAAACCAGCGGATACTCTTTTAAATTATACATATAAATTTTTGTCCCAATGACGAGGCAAATAAGTACCTGTACAACAGATTTAAAATTATGGTTACTGTCTTATGGTTTATACCCCTTGAATAACCAGTAATGACTGTATGTATTATAATAGATTGCAGAGAAATGCAAATATTTCAAATTTATTTTGGAGTTTGGTTTAAACATCGTAACAATCACTGCGTTAAGCAACTTAAGCCATGGCTGGTTTGGTTATAAATTGGTGACATGTTCTTCGGAAGGCATGTTCAACCATTGGTCCCGGTTGCCAGTATCATATTATGGTAGCGGTTAAGCCAAGTTGAGGGCCTTTGAAATATTTCAACAGCAGGTAGCCACAGCCTGCGTCTATTTATTTCAACACGGCTATGGGCTCACAACCTGTTACGTGGGACAAAAATTCATACAATGGAATGTAAGCGTATAGATACCTCTGCCTAGCTATTCGGAAATAAAGACGTGATTGATAACAAACTAACTAATTAACTATCTTTACGCTGTATCGCTGACGAGGTAGTCAGAGAGAAAACGTCGCTAGGCTTCCCCAATGCATACTTCTTTCACTTCTTGCAGAATCATCAATCTCTTTATACACGTCTGGGTATCCACGTTTGATTTTTCAGTTTATTTTGAAGATTGCTTAATTTGCTCACTTGGTCTTCATATGTAAGTCTCGATCTATCCTGACTCTTTCTATCCTCTACTTTCGCACAATATATATTCTTCGTTAATCGTTCCTCACTCATTCGGTGGACGTGTGCAAACCAACGGAGCACGCCCTTTTCTAGCTTAACGCTGACACTTTCATTCAAACCTGCTATATTGCGTATCACTTCGTTATGTATTCGGTCGGCCAAAGTAATGCCGCACATTTTTCGAAGTGATCTCATATCCACAGCATTCAATTTACTTTCATGCATCTACTTGTATCACTCCCGTAACGTGCTTCTTTTACGATGGTTTGTCGCTTTAGTAATTGGGACATGCACCGTTAACTTTGTTTCCGGCAGCTACTCGCCGTTCTAAATCCGAATCACATCTTCCGTTTGCGCTAAACTTACTCCCTAAATACACAATTATATTCACTTGCTCTAGACGTTCCCGGTTTACCCAAATCTTGCAGTTAGTTCTTACTTGATCCCTTTTAAATACTAGAACCTTAGTTTTACTTGCATTCAAGCAAAGACTCAACAAAACGATATTTCTTGCTTAGAAATATCGTTTTGTTGTAATTGATTTATCTTGTGATATTTATTTGCTTAAATTCTGATCAAGTTTCATTTTCGATTCCTAACTTAAATCCTAGCTTTGGTAGAAGTTCAAATTTTTGAAGTTTGATTTTTGTACGTGTTGGAATACATTAGGGCACTTCACTAACCTTAACTCTCGCATCCGCGGCAGTCTTTGCGTCCGTGACATTGCAGATAAGCTGCAAGTATGTCGCCTTCGCTGGTATGGTCACGTCCTGCGGCAACCGCCAGACTCCGTAGGCAACAAATGTTTGGCCATGTCAGCCCCGCCGGGTCCCGGTAAGAGTGGAAGACCAAAGAAGTGCGGGTTTGACGTCGTAAAGGATGACATGCGTGACAATGGTCTCACTACAGGGGATGCCGACGACCGTGCGAAGTGGAGGACAAAAAGTAGGAAAGCGGACCCCGGGCGTCGCGAGATGCAACTGCAGCAGACGCTCAGATGATGGTGATGACTAACTTGCTTCAGGGAGCAGCAAAGCGGCTTTGTGGAGAACTCCCAGTCCTAGCGAGTGTACTAATCACTAAACCACCACATTGTTCCGCCTCACCACTATCGAAACGCAGGAGTTAAGTCACTACGTTCCAAGGGGGTGGAAAGCGGTAACACGGGGCCCCATATGACTATAGGTGGACGGGGTACTATCGGCTACTCCAGTCGTGGTAGCGCATGACAGCCGCAAGACGACGCATTCAAACTCAAGGTTAGGTCTGATACAAGAAAATGAACATTAAAGTGCATAGAGGCCCTATCTGAAAGTAGTGCACCTAACATGTCTAAAAAAAGGTAAACTATAAACGAAACCCTGTACTAACTCGTCTGAACTGCGTGCGCGGCGTGGAACAGTAACTTTTAAAATCGTCCATTTTGCCTAAGGAAGTTGGGTGTAAGGGGCCCCACCAAGATCTTCGGGGCCCAAGTCAACCTCCCGTGCTAGTGCGTGCACCTGCTGATTAACTGCAGGTCAGGACAGCTGTCGGTGACAAGTGCACCGACACTGAAGGCAGTTCAAGATTACTGGGACAAAGTTCAGGCGGCCATCCTTGGAGCGGCGAAGGTGGTGCTCGGTGAGTCTAAGGGTGGACGCAAATGTGACAAGGAAACTTGGTGGTGGAACGACGCAGTCCTGAGGGGGACCAGGGAGAAGAAAGCCCTCTTTAAAAAGTGGCAAGCGACCGGATCTCCCGAAGACCACGACGCGTACAGGTCTGCCAAGCGCGCCACAAAGAGAGCTGTAGCCAGAGCCAGACGAGACCACTTACAACCTTTGTATGATACGCTGGAGTCGTCTGAGGGGCAGAAACTCATCTATAAGCTGGCGCGCTCCAGGGTCAAAGCGGCACAGGATAAATCCAAGTGTCGCTGTGTAAAAGACCCTGAGGGCAACCTGTTAAGCGAAGACCTCGCGGTAAAGGAGAGATGGCGCTCGTACTTCCACGAGCTGTTTAATAAACAGCATAAAGAGGTGCAGCCTCCGGACCTCCCTCCGAATCAGGGACTAGTGCCACCGGTAACGCCTGGAGAAGTCCTGACTGCGCTTCGCCGCATGAAGAATCGGAAAGCTGTTGGACCCGATGGAGTCCCCATCGAAGCCTGGAAGGCGATGGGATGAAACATTTTTAACCGCATACTCCTCAACGGGCAGATCCCAAACCAATGGAGACTGAGTATTATTACTCCAATCTTCAAAGGTAAGGGGTCAGTGCAGGAGTGCGGGAGCTACCGCAGTATAAAGGTGATGTCCCACACCATGAAGATCTTCGAGAGGATTATAGACTCTCGGATCCGGCAGGAGTGTACTCTCTCGGAATGTCAATATGGGTTTCGCCCTGGTCATGGGACCACGGACCCTGTTTTTGCCCTGAGGGTTGTCGCAGAGAAATACAGGTCGAAGAACACGCCTCTGCACTGTTTGTTTCTAGACATGCAGAAGGCCTTCGACTGTGTTCCTCGTGCGATGATCTGGTGGGCACTGCGGTCCAAAGAGGTTCCAGAGGTCTATATTGACACTATCCGGGACATATACTGTTACTCCGATTCAATGTTTCGGACTGCTGTTGGCGACACGAATCCCTTCCCCATCACCGTCGGGGTACACCAGGGTTCTGTCCTTAGTCCGCTTCTGTTCAGTGTAATATTAGACGAATTGTCGGACAGCATCAGAAACCCGCATGAGCAGCCTCCATGGTTGCTCATGTATGCTGACGATATTGCGCTGGCAGACGCGGACAGGGGCAGATTGGTGCGACGTGTAAAGGCGTGGAAGGAGACGCTTGAGAACGGCGGTCTGAAACTAAATATGGCGAAGACCGAGTACTTGGCACTAAACTCGACAGATCCCACATCCGTCCGCATAGGCGGTGATTTGGTCGAGCGCACGGACCAGGTTAAATACCTGGGATCTGTTTTTCACACGTCCAGTGACATCGATTGCGATGTCAAGTCACGCATTGCTGCCGCGTGGGCCAAATGGCGGGAGATGACCGGTGTCATTTGTGATCCTAAAATGCCGATCCGGTTGAAGGGACAGGTCTACAAAACCATTATTAGACCTGTCCTTTTACATGGCAGTGAGACGTGGCCGATATTGGAGCGACACAAGCAGGAGCTGCGTGTCACGGAAATGAAGATGCTGCGGTGGATGTGTGGAGTCACGCGGATGGACCGCGTGAGGAACTCTCGCATCCGCGGCAGCCTTCACGTCCGTGACATTGCAGACAAGTTGCAAGAGTGTCGCCTTCGTTGGTATGGTCACGTCTTGCGGCAACGTACGTAGGTAACAAATGTCTGGCCATGTCAGCCCCGCCGGGTAAGTAAGAGGGGAAGACCCAAGAAGTGCTGGCTTGACGTCGTAAGGGATGACATGCGTGCCAATGGTCTCACTACAGGGGATGCCGACGACCGTGCGAAGTGGAGGAGGGAAAGCGGACCCCGGGCGTCGCGAGACGCAACTGGGACAGACGCTCGGATGATGATGATGATTTTGCCTAAGGAAATAAGTATAAATATTATTTTTTTACAAGTTTTTAACTTAATGTTAATCCCATACAAAAAACCACGCGAGCGTAGCCGCGGGCAATGCTAGTAATTTATACAGATGAATCAAATGTCAATTCATCTCGTCGATTAATTTATCGTTACAAATCAGGGGCAGATGGATCAACATATAGTTTGTAGCCTGCTTTAAAAACCCAATATGTAAAGGGCAACGAGTAGTTTTTGTGCATTCAAGCTCTAAAGACGGATTTGTACCTAATGCACTTTTTTTATTTAAAGCAGGAACGAAAAAAATATAAATAACACCACTTACAACACAACATTTACTTGATAAACCTAACCGGTTTCGCCTCACGGCATTCTGAAAGGCACACAATATGACCACTGGCCCTAGTAGGTTTACTAAAGTTAATAACATTATTATGTAGGCATATCAACACATCAAGATACCAGCTTCGAAATTTGCCCCAAAATTAGGGAGAATACAAATTTTAGATCTTAAAAATTATTTATATTTAAAATATTAGAATTTCAAATGTCAACGTGTTAAATAGTAAATGTCAAAGTGTCAAATTATTAAATGTTATGAATATATATGTCAAAATTATTATGTCAAGAACTCAATGTAATGATAAATTATTAAATATTCAATACTGCATATTGTCATGAAATAAATAAGATTACATACTATTACACATTGCGATAGTAGTATAAATATGTAGATGAAATAACTTATAATAATGTAGTAAGGGTGAGCGATTTAAATCTAATTGTTGGTTTAAAATAATGTTTTGGTCTGCATTCATGTGTCTACTCGATCGATCACAGTCCAGCTGTTTTTGATGGATGGATTAACAAAAACTAACACATCTCCATTTTAAGATACGGTTAGTTTATAAAATAAGAATCTTTTTAATACACTAGCTGATACCAGCAGCTTTGTGAAGTTTTCCTATTCGAGATTCCGTACGGTACCCTAAACTTTGTAAAAATTAAATATCGCCTGTGTTACTCAAGAAAAATGTAGCCTTCTAATACTGAAAGAATTTTTAAAATCGATTCATTACAAAACAAACTTACAAATCTTTCCTATTTATAATATTAGTATAGATATCATTTTACTGTAATTTTCAAGCTATTACATTTTCTTATTTAGTACCCTGGCAAGCCACCCAATCAGATGCAGATGATCAACCTGACCACGTTGACTGTGGACCGCTGCAAGAGACTTCAAAATAGCTTCCCTGTTGATGCGTCTAACCTCTGTACTTTTACAAAAGCTGGGGAAGGAGGTTGCTATGTAAGTATATAGGTACGCTTTTATCCCCGATTAACATGCAGTTTTGGCTAGCGAGGTAGTGCGGATGTATTGTCGCCAGACGTCGCTAGTTATATTGATGGATGGGATGTTAGTACCTAGCGTTTGCGTATAGATGGCATTACCGGGGCTGATTGCATTTGCAAGCATTGCCATAATATATTAATGATTTTTTATAATGATCTTATATTGTTAACTACCTATATTTTTTATTGTGAGGTAGATTTTTTTCCTTAAATTTCTATACTAATAAACCTCATAAAGAATTATTGTGCAAGCATATCATTTGTCTCCCAACATTCTTCATATAAGGCGCCCTGGGTTATCTTTAGTTAGTCTCTCTTCATTGCTCTGCTCGGAGTGAAGCTGGTGGTAGCACCTTAAAAAAAAATGTTACAAGGTAGGCAGAGGTTGGTGAGTGGAAAGCCGATTGCCGTGTTGAAATGGACAAGGTCGGGGCGACCTGCTGTTGAATTTTTCAAGCCGCCCATATGGCCTTTAACTTGGCTTAACAAAGACCATGTTACTGGCAACTGGGAGCAACGGTTTAACTTACCTTCCGAAGTCCGGAAACGCGCGTAAAGCCAATGCCACGTAGTGGTCATCCGTCCGAGGACCAGTCACAGCAAAAGTTGCTTAACGCAGTGATTGTTGACAGAACACTAAGTTGTAAACAAGTATACGGTGCCAAGAGCGCTTTATTGTCAACCGAGTAATTACAAGCCAGGTGTTAATTATGAGCCACGCAGTATTTAACTTACTATTCTATTATACTTTCAGGGTGATTCCGGAGGTCCTCTTGTAGAAGGCAACTTTCAAGTAGGAATCGTCTCCTGGGGTAACTTATGTGCCGTGGGTCGTCCTGACGTGTATGCTAGGGTATTTTACTATAGAGACTGGATTAACAATAAAATAAAAAAAACATAAATATCACGACATGCCAAAGATATTCTTGTAACAAGCTTTTTATTATTCTTTGATATTTTCCCGTACATTTAAGGATAGACCGGCAGATTAAGTTACGTTAAGTAATTTTTATTATTAAGCTCACCAAAAAAAAGTTACAACACCCACTTGATGGTAAGCCATGGCGATATCTAAAGAATTGAATATCTTGTGCGAAGCGAGGAATCGTCTCACTTTATTTAGTATTTCTAGCTTTCGCAAGGTTAACTAAAATACAGCTATTAGTTCTTATGATTGAGCTCTCAACAAACGTCTATACCGATGATGTCTAAATTGTCCTTCGTTGGTATTGAAGCGTTATTATTGGTATTCGTAATTTATTGGTATTTAATTTTTTAACGGGAAACTACACGCCCTTGTTTTGCGAGCATTGAAATAGGTCCGGTTTTCAAAACCCCATTGGAATATGCGGTTAAAGGTCTAGATTAGTTACAAGTTGTTCAGTATCGGTCCACTTCGCCTCTGGACGGGCAGAATAACTTTCATACAAGATGCTATCTTCTGCATAGCAATGAATGCTACCATGTCATTTATATGCAGAAGAAAGAGAGTTGGTGATAATACAGACCTTTGTGGTATCCCGACATTTATGTGCCAAAAACTCGAAGCCTTGCCAAAAGCTTCGAGTTGCATGCGTGCGTCACCATCTAGGTGTCAATTAAGGCGGTAGATCGTATGCTGAAGCTTGAAAAGGAGCTACATATGCTATACTCTATAAAGGCTTTGGCAATGTTCAGGCTTTAGCCAAGGACTCGCTGTGCCCTCCTATAACCTCAACCCAAAAGGGCCAACACAGCTAACAGCTGTTTACCATTACATTTGCTACAAAAATTATTCGAATTACAGAATGAAACACGATGTTTCTTACTGAGACAATTGATACATAAATTACTAGAACGAACAAATTTGTAGCGATCGCCAGGAGTGAGTTTATTGAACGAAGTTGGTCATGGTGACCTTGACACAAAGAACAATTTTTCGAATGCAACTCTGCAATTGCGAAGTTGTGGGTTCAAAATTAACATAAGAGTGCGTGGATTTCGTGGGCTTACTACTATTACTACTACGATTAGTCGGACTATTTTTCGCTACTCCGTGGTTTAACGAAGTTCGTTGCAAAATTCGAATATGTTGACGAACGAAAGTTTCTAAATCGTCGATCTTAGGTATTTGATGGCCACGTCTATCCATTTCAAATAAGCGAACGGTTTCGGAATCTAATTTCTTTAAACCGATATACAAAATCAAAAAATCACAGAGGTCATTGACCTTGACATTCTTTAGGGCGCGAAAAGCTGATGCAAAAATATCTAAGATTTTTTCTAAGTCGTGTTCATTACACGATGAGCTATTTTTGAAATTGAATATTTGATCCAAATAAGCGGTTGTTACTAAGCGTTTGTCTTCGTATTTGACCTTCAAAGTATTCAAAATCAAACTATAATTTTCGCCGCAAAGTGTTATACCGTATTGTATATGGGTAACTGTATACACTTTTACAACAAGCTTCCCTGTGACCTGAAAAATTTACTATTAAATAAATTTAAAAAGTTAATTAAATACAAGCTTTGTGAAAAAGGTTATTACTCCGTTAAAGACTATTTGCAGGACAGGGACACCTGGAAATGATCTGCTGGCAAAGTGAAATAATATTAAATTGTAAATAGGCCATAAAAAAAAGCCTTCCTAAGTTTCTCGCCGGTTCTTAACAGGTGGGCCGCGTTCCGAACCGGTGGTCGCTTTAAATATTTAAAAAGTGTATGACATTTTGTAAGCGCCGTTAAAATGGTCTATGCAAAATAAAGAATTTTTTTTTTATATTACATTAAAGGCAGTGGACATATTTTAACTACAGGCCGACGGAATACATGACCGTTCGCTGTTTTAACTGTCACTATTCTAACGACATTATCACTTCCTGGATGGAAATTATCTATTTTGGCTAATCGCCATAATAAAAGAGGAAGATTTCATCCCCAATCTTTATGTTGGTTGATGATTGATACCATTTATTTTTCTTCTGAAGAGTATGCAGATAATCGCGATGCCAGACGCTCCAAAAAGATTGAGTTAATTTTTGTAGCATCTGCCAACGAGATCGTGGACAAGATGTTAAGTCCTTGACAGGAACATCAGGTAAGGCTTACTAGTGGACCTCCAACTAAGAAATGTCCTGGAGTTAAGACATCAATTTCTTCTGGATCAGAAGAAAGTGCACACAAACGTCTTGAATTTAAAAATGCTTCCGTCTTTGCGAGCACGGTAAACATTTCTTCTAGTGTGCGAATTTGGGAGCCTACTGCGCGCTTTAAGCGATATTTCATTGATTTAATATCGCTTTCAAATATTCCTCCAAAATGAGGCGCGCTAGGTGGATTAAATTCCCATATTATGTGCCTCTGAGAGAGACCATCCGAACTTTGATTGAAATTTTGAGTGAGACAATCATACATTTCATTGAGAAGTCGATTTGCACCAATGAAGTTGAAATCTTGAATATGAATTTATCTTGTGACATATACCGTGACGAGAAACAAATCGATTGAAAGCGGCAAGAAACGCCTCTGCGGACAATTCCGTGACTGCTTCGAGAATAATAGCTTTGACAGTAATACAAATAAAGAGACAAACGTAAGCCTTGTATGTGCGTGCATTACATTGTCTGCTATCTTTAATAAAAAATGGACCACCGAAATCAATTCCAAAAATTTTAAAGCCTGGATGCACTCTAAAGTCTGGAAGATTGCCCATTAGTGTTTGACACGGAATAGGCTTTGCTTTCAAGCATATGACACATTTAGAGATGTAAGATCGAATTAAAAGTCTTAATCCTAATATCCAGAATTTTGTTTGAATTAGGTATTGCAAAGTACGAGGACCGCAATGGAAAAACGTTTTTTGATCTTTATCGATAGTTAAAACGGATAAATGCGATTGTTTAGGCAAAAGAACAGGATACTTTGCTGCGTCTGAAATAAGAGCGTTGCTTATACGTTCCCCCCTCGCAAAATTCCGGCACTATCAATGAATGGAGAAAGTTTTTAAATCGATATATTGGAACATTGCATGGTTTTATTAATTTGATCTAAATCGTCGGCAAAATGCATGTTTTCAGTATGTTTTAGAAGAGTGATTAACGATTGATCTAATTCTGTTACAGACAAGGCTGAAGTAGAACGATCTTCATGTTTTGATTTCAAATTAAAACATACCTATTACACCAAGCAATAACCAAGCTCTTTGTAGTTTAGTCAGTGATGAATATTTTACGATTAACTCACTGATGAGGTTATTAAATGTCGTTGCCACAAAAAATTGTGTTGTAGAAGACTTTAACTCCAATATATTTTGAGATATTGATTGTTTTTGTTTAGGACAATGTAGAGGTTCACTCAACCATTCTGGACCAGACTACCATCATTAGTGCGAGCTCAGTACAAGTGGTTCCTATGCTACAACAATCTGCCGGGTTCTTATTGGTTGGCTAATAATACCAATGATTTTTATTAATCATATCAGTTGTTTAAATTACACGATTTGCCAAAAACATCTTAAGAAGACGTGGAGGAGTCTGAAGCCACGACAACACAGATGTGCTATCAGAATATGCAGATACAGAATCAAATTTTAATTTGTTTTTTAGAACATCATATATATGGCTAAGTACACGAGGCAAATAGGCAACTATAATTTGCCATTCATCTGCATTTCATCAAGGCATTAAATACGACATTGTAATTTGCGGCAGTCAAAGGGACTCCTTTCGCTATAGTTAAGGCAAAACCGAATAAACATAACATCAAATAATGAAATTTTCCAATGTCTGACAACGAAGATTTATTGTGAATTAAAGACAAGTAACTATCTTTAAATGTTTGCCAGTTTTCAATATTTCCGTCAAAAGTAGGCACTTGTAACTTAGGTAAGCGAACTGAGGTCTATGATTTTCAACATTTGTAGAGGAATTGTTTTCGAAAGAATCAGCGTACTCCAAGACCTTATAGTACAATTCATCAAAGGACGATAACTTTTGAGCATCACTTTTAATAGATTGCTCTTACTCAGTCTTTTTTAGAATTATTTGGTGAATAATTTCGGTAAAACTCTCTCTCAAATGTTCAATCTTCTTGAATCTTCAGACAACTTCGAACTGTGAGTACTTCCTTTGACAAATCAAATAATATTTGTATAGCCTTGAAGTCATGCTCACGTTTACTTGAAAGTATTTTAATCTGACCTTCAACCTTAGCAACATCTTTATCACTTTGAGTAGGAATAGTTTCAATAAATTAAGTCAACAAGTAATAATGTAAACCACGAACTGAACTTATTAAATAAAATTAAATTTAAAGTGAAAAATAGCTTGACCTTAATAAGAACTTTCCCTTAGGAAGTACTTCTCCTTAACTTGAGATATCCAAATTAAGAACTTTAATTTCCACACTACAGTCAAGATAAAATAAATACGAGGAACTTCGCCTTAAGAAAGACTTCGCCTTATCAAATTTATTTATACAAAAAAAGTTTAATTTTTACACTGAAATAAAAATTAACTAGTAATTAAGTAATTTTCCTTTAGAATGCTGGCCACAAAAAAGTTTATTGAATTCGAATTTCGAATTGTTCATGAAAATAAAAATGTATACTTTTTAGAATTTTACTCATTTTTAAATATGGAGTGGACGCATAAAGAAGACCGTGTTGCAGTTATTGCGTTGCATCGTTGCGGTTACGCGCCAATTCAATTTTTTGACATACTGAAAAATTTGAATATAACCAAAAGATTCGTTTATCGTACCATCAAACGATACAATGAAGACTCTAGTGTAGATGACAGGTCAAGAAGTGGTCGCCCTCGGTCTGTTAGGACTCCAGCAGTGATAAAAGCTGTGAAGGCGCGAATTCAAAGAAATCCCAAATGTAAGCAGAAACTGTTGGCCCTTCAGATGGGGTTAAGCGGAACCACGTTGAAAAGGGTGTTAAATGAAGACTTAGGGCTTCGGTCATATCGAAGAAAAACAGTACATCGTTTAAATGCTCGTCTAATGGACCTGTGACTGAAGAGATGCCGCGCTTTGTTGAAGCGGTACGCGGGAAAAAAATATCGGGAAATTCTTTTTTCGGACGAAAAAATTTTTACCGTAGAAGAGAGTTACAATAAACAAAATGATAAGGTGTACGCACACAGTAGTGAAGAAGCGAGCAATCGTATTCCGCGTGTCCAACGAGGTAATTTTCCTCCCTCGCTCATGGTATGGTTGGGAGTTTCTTATTGGGGCTTAACAGAGGTACATTTTTGTGAGAAAGGTGTAAAAACGAATGCAGTTGTGTATCAAAATACAGTCCTGACGAACCTTGTGGAACCTGTTTCTCATACCATGTTCAATAACAGGCACTGGGTATTCCAACAAGATTCGGCGCCAGCTCATAGAGCGAAGAGCACACAAGACTGGCTGGCGGCGCGTGAAATCGACTTCATCCGGCACGAAGACTGGCCCTCCTCCAGTCCAGATTTGAGTCCATTAGATTACAAGATATGGCAACACTTGGAGGAAAAGGCGTGCTCAAAGCCTCATCCCAATTTAGAGTTACTCAAGACATCCTTGATTAAGGCAGCCGCCGATATTGACATGGACCTCGTTCGTGCTGCGATAGACGACTGGCCGCGCAGATTGAAGGCCTGTATTCAAAATCATGGAGGTCATTTTGAATAAACTTTATTGTCATAAGAATCTATTTTTGTTAAGTTCATTTTGGTATATAAATGGTTACATAATGAATAAACTTGTTTCAATTATTTTATATTAAACATGTGACAGAATTTATGACCTGACTAGGTATATATGACTGGTAGGTGAATATAATTACTACAGAGGTAAAAGACTTTAGGAATTAAAATACAATTTTTGCAAGTAAATGTTAAGTAACTAGCAAGTACTTACTTACTTACCTACTCAAGAATGGTTTCTTAGTAATTTGACAAAATATCTAGTACCTAGTGGCTAGTCTAGGTACACACTTTAATTATAATACTGAGCGCAAATTATAGCTTAGCACTTAGACAAAATCTAATAAAGAGAAATGAATGTTCTATGGTACATTTAAACCTTTTACAATTTGTAAATGTAGGTGGGTACCTTTTACAATGA
The DNA here is from genome assembly GCA_948477245.1 of Thumatha senex. Classification (NCBI taxonomy): domain Eukaryota; kingdom Metazoa; phylum Arthropoda; class Insecta; order Lepidoptera; family Erebidae; genus Thumatha; species Thumatha senex. The sequence continues at coordinate 6,788,564 of OX419726.1, read as the reverse complement.
AGAAATTTTATGTATTGAACGAAAGTTTCTAAATCGTCGATCTTAGGTATTTGATGGCCACGTCTATCCATTTCAAATAAGCGAACGGTTTCGGAATCTAATTTCTTTAAACCGATATACAAAATCAAAAAATCACAGAGGTCATTGACCTTGACATTCTTTAGGGCGCGAAAAGCTGATGCAAAAATATCTAAGATTTTTTCTAAGTCGTGTTCATTACACGATGAGCTATTTTTGAAATTGAATATTTGATCCAAATAAGCGGTTGTTACTAAGCGTTTGTCTTCGTATTTGACCTTCAAAGTATTCAAAATCAAACTATAATTTTCGCCGCAAAGTGTTATACCGTATTGGATATGGGTAACTGTATACACTTTTACAACAAGCTTACCTGTGACCTGAAAAATTTACTATTAAATAAATTTAAAAAGTTAATTAAATACAAGCTTTGTGAAAAAGGTTATTACTCCGTTAAAGACTATTTGCAGGACAGGGACGCCTGGAAATGATCTGCTGGCAAAGTGAAATAATATTAAATTGTAAATAGGCCATAAAAAAAAGCCTTCCTAAGTTTCTCGCCGGTTCTTAACAGGTGGGCCGCGTTCCGAACCGGTGGTCGCTTTAAATATTTAAAAAGTGTATGACATTTTGTAAGCGCCGTTAAAATGGTCTATGCAAAATAAAGAATTTTTTTTTTATATTACATTAAAGGCAGTGGACATATTTTAACTACAGGCCGACGGAATACATGACCGTTCGCTGTTTTAACTGTCACTATTCTAACGACATTATCACTTCCTGGATGGAAATTATCTATTTTGGCTAATCGCCATAATAAAAGAGGAAGATTTCATCCCCAATCTTTATGTTGGTTGATGATTGATACCATTTATTTTTCTTCTGAAGAGTATGCAGATAATCGCGATGCCAGACGCTCCAAAAAGATTGAGTTAATTTTTGTAGCATCTGCCAACGAGATCGTGGACAAGATGTTAAGTCCTTGACAGGAACATCAGGTAAGGCTTACTAGTGGACCTCCAACTAAGAAATGTCCTGGAGTTAAGACATCAATTTCTTCTGGATCAGAAGAAAGTGCACACAAACGTCTTGAATTTAAAAATGCTTCCGTCTTTGCGAGCACGGTAAACATTTCTTCTAGTGTGCGAATTTGGGAGCCTACTGCGCGCTTTAAGCGATATTTCATTGATTTAATATCGCTTTCAAATATTCCTCCAAAATGAGGCGCGCTAGGTGGATTAAATTCCCATATTATGTGCCTCTGAGAGAGACCATCCGAACTTTGATTGAAATTTTGAGTGAGACAATCATACATTTCATTGAGAAGTCGATTTGCACCAATGAAGTTGAAATCTTGAATATGAATTTATCTTGTGACATATACCGTGACGAGAAACAAATCGATTGAAAGCGGCAAGAAACGCCTCTGCGGACAATTCCGTGACTGCTTCGAGAATAATAGCTTTGACAGTAATACAAATAAAGAGACAAACGTAAGCCTTGTATGTGCGTGCATTACATTGTCTGCTATCTTTAATAAAAAATGGACCACCGAAATCAATTCCAAAAATTTTAAAGCCTGGATGCACTCTAAAGTCTGGAAGATTGCCCATTAGTGTTTGACACGGAATAGGCTTTGCCTTCAAGCATATGACACATTTAGAGATGTAAGATCGAATTAAAAGTCTTAATCCTAATATCCAGAATTTTGTTTGAATTAGGTATTGCAAATTTCTCATAAATTTTTATTAAAGTGGAAAAAGACAATTTGATTCGAGACAGGGATTGAACCTGTGACCTTTGCCTAACCAGGGCAATGTTCTAGCCTAGTAGTTCTAGGTGTATATAATAGTAGGTGTAGTAGTAGTAGTTCTAGGTGGCTAGAACATTGCCCTGGTTAGGCAAAGGTCACAGGTTCAATCCCTGTCTCGAATCAAATTGTCTTTTTCCACTTTAATAAAAATTTATGAGAAATTTAGCAAAAATAATTGCTTTAAAAATTTATAGGTATTGCAAAGTACGAGGACCGCAATGGAAAAACGTTTTTTGATCTTTATCGATAGTTAAAACGGATAAATGCGATTGTTTAGGCAAAAGAACAGGATACTTTGCTGCGTCTGAAATAAGAGCGTTGCTTATACGTTCCCCCCTCGCAAAATTCCGGCACTATCAATGAATGGAGAAAGTTTTTAAATCGATATATTGGAACATTGCATGGTTTTATTAATTTGATCTAAATCGTCGGCAAAATGCATGTTTTCAGTATGTTTTAGAAGAGTGATTAACGATTGATCTAATTCTGTTACAGACAAGGCTGAAGTAGAACGATCTTCATGTTTTGATTTCAAATTAAAACATACCTATTACACCAAGCAATAACCAAGCTCTTTGTAGTTTAGTCAGTGATGAATATTTTACGATTAACTCACTGATGAGGTTATTAAATGTCGTTGCCACAAAAAATTGTGTTGTAGAAGACTTTAACTCCAATATATTTTGAGATATTGATTGTTTTTGTTTAGGACAATGTAGAGGTTCACTCAACCATTCTGGACCAGACTACCATCATTAGTGCGAGCTCAGTACAAGTGGTTCCTATGCTACAACAATCTGCCGGGTTCTTATTGGTTGGCTTATAATACCAATGATTTTTATTAATTATATCAGTTGTTTAAATTACACGATTTGCCAAAAACATCTTAAGAAGACGTGGAGGAGTCTGAAGCCACGACAACACAGATGTGCTATCAGAATATGCAGATACAGAATCAAATTTTAATTTGTTTTTTAGAACATCATATATATGGCTAAGTACACGAGGCAAATAGGCAACTATAATTTGCCATTCATCTGCATTTCATCAAGGCATTAAATACGACATTGTAATTTGCGGCAGTCAAAGGGACTCCTTTCGCTATAGTTAAGGCAAAACCGAATAAACATAACATCAAATAATGAAATTTTCCAATGTCTGACAACGAAGATTTATTGTGAATTAAAGACAAGTAACTATCTTTAAATGTTTGCCAGTTTTCAATATTTCCGTCAAAAGTAGGCACTTGTAACTTAGGTAAGCGAACTGAGGTCTATGATTTTCAACATTTGTAGAGGAATTGTTTTCGAAAGAATCAGCGTACTCCAAGACCTTATAGTACAATTCATCAAAGGACGATAACTTTTGAGCATCACTTTTAATAGATTGCTCTTACTCAGTCTTTTTTAGAATTATTTGGTGAATAATTTCGGTAAAACTCTCTCTCAAATGTTCAATCTTCTTGAATCTTCAGACTACTTCGAACTGTGAGTACTTCCTTTGACAAATCAAATAATATTTGTGTAGCCTTGAAGTCATGCTCACGTTTACTTGAAAGTATTTTAATCTGTCCTTCAACCTTAGCAACATCTTTATCACTTTGAGTAGGAATAGTTTCAATAAATTAAGTCAACAAGTAATAATGTAAACCACGAACTGAACTTATTAAATAAAATTAAATTTAAAGTGAAAAATAGCTTGACCTTAATAAGAACTTTCCCTTAGGAAGTACTTCTCCTTAACTTGAGATATCCAAATTAAGAACTTTAATTTCCACACTACAGTCAAGATAAAATAAATACGAGGAACTTCGCCTTAAGAAAGACTTCGCCTTATCAAATTTATTTATACAAAAAAGTTTAATTTTTACACTGAAATAAAAATTAACTAGTAATTAAGTAATTTTCCTTTAGAATGCTGGCCACAAAAAAGTTTATTGAATTCGAATTTCGAATTGTTCATGAAAATAAAAATGTATACTTTTTAGAATTTTACTCATTTTTAAATATAGAGTGGACGCATAAAGAAGACCGTGTTGCAGTTATTGCGTTGCATCGTTGCGGTTACGCGCCAATTCAATTTTTTGACATACTGAAAAATTTGAATATAACCAAAAGATTCGTTTATCGTACCATCAAACGATACAATGAAGACTCTAGTGTAGATGACAGGTCAAGAAGTGGTCGCCCTCGGTCTGTTAGGACTCCAGCAGTGATAAAAGCTGTGAAGGCGCGAATTCAAAGAAATCCCAAATGTAAGCAGAAACTGTTGGCCCTTCAGATGGGGTTAAGCAGAACCACGGTGAAAAGGGTGTTAAATGAAGACTTAGGGCTTCGGTCATATCGAAGAAAAACAGTACATCGTTTAAATGCTCGTCTAATGGACCTGTGACTGAAGAGATGCCGCGCTTTGTTGAAGCGGTACGCGGGAAAAAAATATCGGGAAATTCTTTTTTCGGATGAAAAAATTTTTACCGTAGAAGAGAGTTACAATAAACAAAATGATAAGGTGTACGCACACAGTAGTGAAGAAGCGAGCAATCGTATTCCGCGTGTCCAACGAGGTAATTTTCCTCCCTCGCTCATGGTATGGTTGGGAGTTTCTTATTGGGGCTTAACAGAGGTACATTTTTGTGAGAAAGGTGTAAAAACGAATGCAGTTGTGTATCAAAATACAGTCCTGACGAACCTTGTGGAACCTGTTTCTCATACCATGTTCAATAACAGGCACTGGGTATTCCAACAAGATTCGGCGCCAGCTCATAGAGCGAAGAGCACACAAGACTGGCTGGCGGCGCGTGAAATCGACTTCATCCGGCACGAAGACTGGCCCTCCTCCAGTCCTGATTTGAGTCCATTAGATTACAAGATATGGCAACACTTGGAGAAAAAGGCGTGCTCAAAGCCTCATCCCAATTTAGAGTTACTCAAGACATCCTTGATTAAGGCAGCCGCCGATATTGACATGGACCTCGTTCGTGCTGCGATAGACGACTGGCCGCGCAGATTGAAGGCCTGTATTCAAAATCACGGAGGTCATTTTGAATAAACTTTATTGTCATAAGAATCTATGTTTTGTTAAGTTCATTTTGGTATATAAATGGTTACATAATGAATAAACTTGTTTCAATTATTTTATATTAAACATGTGACAGAATTTATGACCTGACTAGGTATATATGACTGGTAGGTGAATATAATTACTACAGAGGTTTTATCGTAGCGGAGCGGCACGAGATTCGTATTTTAACGACGGCGGCCATAACATCTTATACTGTTCGCACGCAACGAATGAAGTTTATTGCGCGCGGAGCGGCAAGTTTGAAATTTCGAATGACGGGAAGATTTGAATTTGGAATAAAAAGATAAAATAATAGTGTTGTCGTAACAGTTCCCGAGGGCGAGAGACTCTGGAGGCATTGCAAAGAGTAAAAGGAAAAATACACCTTTTTGCTAACATTGTTAATGTTAAAAGAAACTCCACTGAATCCACGTAAGTTATCAATATACCGGTCAATAGTACAGAGCTCATTTTAGTCCCTGGAAGAATGTCATATTGGTATTTACTACAAATGACGATGACTCGCAACTTCGAAGGAACGATGCGTAATCCGATCGAATTGGCCAAGTCATTTATTCTATCCCAATCCCGATTTAAGTATGATATCCCAGAGAGGGAGTCAGTAGCCATAAAATGCCAATATAGCTTCAGCTTATCAGCATAGATAAATATTACTAGAAATAAACTCGTAGCTGTATTGATAAAGACGGTTATAAGTGATTTGGGGCTTAGAACTATAGGTACTGCTTGAATATATTTAGCCTTACTAACCTATCTCTCAGTCAGTTTGCATAGTCCTTGCAGTCTTGCAATAACATTTGTTTTATCAGACTGCATGCAGTCTTAATGTTTCACGGATCGAGCCTTAGTTTTGTAATATTGATTGAATTCAGTAAGTCATATTCAGCGCCATTTCACGAATTACACCGTCTGTAATATAAGCCAAGGAATACAGCGAAATACAAGCAAAGTCTCCCTTCTTATTTAACTTGTTAACAGGAGCTTTGTATGCGAGCGTTTTTCAATTGAAGTATTTTACAATATTTTATAATCTAGCGCTGAATACAAAAGCTACTTGAAATAGCTATTTAACCAAGATTTTATTACTGAGCGGTGACAGGTGCCGGCGTGGCTTATCATGGTGCTGATAATATAGTTGAAGGCTAGTTGAATCGTAAACATGAGTTGATATATTACTATAAGTGAGCGCAGGGCGCTTCGAGAATAAATTAATACTGGATATACTTTGTAAGATAATAAGTACTATCAATATTTTGACCTCAAACCTTGAAAATTGCAATATATTAAAATTCTTATATCTGTCTTGTTACATGCAAGAAGTTTAATAAATAGGTTTCAAAATATTAATTTATTTATTATTTATTTATGTATTAATATACTTTATTGGACGCCAAAGTAGTATTACAATTTAGAAATTTTATACAAATTTGTAGTACAATGGGCGGCCTTATCGCTTAAGGCAATTTCTGCCAGTCAAGCTTTGCGTGGAAAATAATATTAGTAGCAGCTACTCGTTGGCGTCGAATTTATAACCTATCCCTACTAATATTATAGACGTGAATGTAAGTTTTATTGTTACGCTTTCACGCAAAAACCGATCATCATGAAACCTTGTGTAAAAAAAACACAAAAATGAATGAATGAATGACTGAAATGAATGAATTAATAAAATGAATGAATGAAATGAATGAATGAATGAAATATCTTTATTCATGTAGGTCAAAAAGTAACACTTATGAACGTCAAGATTGCTTCTACATTTACATTTACTGCCAGATTCGCAAAGCAATAGGTAGAGCTTGAGGAAGAACCTGACAATAAAACTCATGGCCACTCTTTTCTAACCGCCAGTAATTACATTAGTTTGATGATGACATGATGTTTGACCTATTATATAGTAATGAATTTATACAAAACAAAAACAAAATCAATGTTATGTTTAAAATCATATCAAAATTAGAGCTATTCTAGTTGCCAGATCTAAGGGCAGCCTACACTTTAAGAATCTAGCAAGAAAGTCAATGGATGCTCTTTTAAAATTTAGGTGTGGCTTCCAACATTCAAATTACACTTACATTGTTCCTTTGGATTTATGTGAGAACAGTCGACTAAACTTAGTTTGCCTTAAATTTAAATAATATTATTTGTAATAATTGCTATAATAGCTATGAGCTGACCAGTCCCAACAGACGGCACCCGTTTACGGGTATGACGTATATATCAGCCATCGCCCTACTCAACCGTATTATAGGGAATAAGGCGACCCGATACATACGCCACCACTGCCTGGACACTTAGGCGAGCATGACATACCCAAAAACTGCACGGCAACTATCATGTCAATTTCAAAATAATTAATAAGTCTACTTGGTGCTCACACAATAACAAACTAAAATTACATAATAATAGTTATTACCAGAACTAAACGCAGCCAATTTAGAAACCTGTAGTTGTCTGACGTTTCAAATTATTCACAATGTGGAAATGTAAAAATACAACATATATCCAGCTTCAAGACAAGTACAAAATAACACAAGATTCATTCGAATCCTAAATAACACGAGGGAAGAGCAAGAAACTCATTTCCATTTATTTTTATCATTTAAATAATCATTAATTCTGTAATAAGCCCTTTTCAAGAGGTGCGTCTTAATTTCCGCCTTAAATTAATGTAACGGCAGGTTCATAATGTCTAAAGGAATTTTATTATATAGGCGTACGCCAATTCCAGCAAAAGAGTCATGAACCTTTTGTAAACGATGATGCGTTCCAATTAATTTATGCTTATTTCTAGTATTTATCGAATGTATGTCACTGTGTCTATTGTATAAATGTATGTTCTGTTTAACTTACATGATATTTGCAAATATATACTGTGATGCAACCGTTAAAATGTAAATTTCTTTACATTTCTCTCTAAGAGACACTCTAGCACTCAATTTATATATTGCACGTATAGCTCTCTTCTGGAGTACAAAAATTATTTGTATATCAGCTGCTTTGCCCCACAGCAAAATGCCGTAAGACATGACACTATGAAAATAATTAAAGTATACTAGCCTGGCAGTTTCCACATAAGTGAGCTGCCTGACTTTTCCCACGACAAAGGCTGCCAAGCTGAGTTTACCTGCAAGGCACGTTATTTGGGCGTTCCACTGCAGTTTGCTATCTAAAGTGATACCTAAAAATACAGTTGACTCTACAAGATTAAGCTTATCACCGTTCGATTTTATATTTGTACCGCAATTCCTGATATTAGGCATGCTGAATCAGATACATTTTATCTTCTTAGCGTTTAGTAGCAAATTAATGGTCGTAAACCAATCAACAACTTGGGCAAGTGATCTATTTACGCCGTTATAATCAGTAAGCGTGCGATCAACTTTAAAAATAAGTGACGTATCATCAGCAAATAGAACAATGTCGCACAAGTTCTGTATATAGAATGGCAGATCGTTAATATAAATTAAAAATAGAAACGGACCTAGAATTGATCCCTGCGGTACGCCCATAGCTAAAGATGCTCCAGAGGAGCTAATTCCATTGACATCAACATGTTGTATTCGATCGTTTAGGTAGGAGGCAACAAGGTCCAGTGTCTTTGATACATACAGTCTTTGATACAATAATAAAATAGTTTTCGCAATAGTGTTTTATGGTCAACGCAATCAAATGCTTTCGAGAGATCGCAGAATACACCAATAGCATCTTGTCTATTCTCCCAGGCGCTATATATATGATTTAGAAGTGTCACACCTGCATGAATGGTAGAATGGCCCCTTGTGAACCCATACTGCTCTTTATGTAATAGCATATTTGAATTAAAATGAGCTTGTAATGGTTGCAATATAATTTTTTTGATAACAACTGTTCACCAGTTTTGGCTATTGCTGTAATTTAAATATTTAATGCCGAGTTGTCTATCAGGTGCGAGGTGAGGGGTCATTAAGACAATTTTGATCTTGCTCTGATCATAAAGACTGTTGGAAAGGACAGCCTAATCAACGGATTTCAGATTTTCCCTAAGAGTTATCGAGTTATGAGCATCATTAAGCTCGCACTCTAGAACGCTAATACGTTTCAGAGCACGTTCATGGGTGTCACTGCACTCTTCTAGACCCATCACTATTAACTGGAGGTGATCTCGCTGAAGTGAGAGCTCCATGACCTGTGTATGTAACTCAGCCAACTCTTGTTTGAGTTGGGTGTTTTTCTCAATTATATTAAATATTTCTTTTTCACTATCATCCCGTTCCTCTAGCAACTGTTTGTTGAGATTTTTGCAAATCTCCAGTTCCTTTATAGTAAGGTTGAACTTATGTTGCAAGTCACGGGACACTGCACTACGGGTCATCATTTTTATTCCTAATATTAAATATCAGTAAGAAATGTATAAAAAATAAAAAATCAGAATACACTGTTAACTGTGACTGTGATATTAAATAAAAAAAATATAGGGTAATCTTAGATTATAGGTATAAAATCTGAGTGTAAGTATAGCTGTTTCCAACAAACCTAATATATTTTGTATACCATACCGCAGCAATGAGCTCATCACCTGTTACGTGGGACAAAAATGCAAACAGTGAAATGTAGGCGTATAGTATGCCTATGCCTGTTTGTATGTAAGATTACCTTTTCTTTTTCAGTGGAGTTTAAATGTATCTAGTGCTCTATTTATAGTTTCTATTTACTTACAAAAAAGTACCACACAGTAGACGCAATTTGCACCCTCACCTACCAATTGTTGGGTGCTCTCTAATCAAGCTGTAGTTTGACCACGACCACTTGTAACACACTTGGACAATGATTAGTGACAACTTGTAGTTGCCACTAACCCTTGTCCTTGGTCAATTAGGCTTGAGTGCAAACTTTATGGTATTAAGACAATTGTGTGACTATTATATACATGCGGCAAAGCATCGCCATTTACAGGTACACCCTTAACTTGGACACATTAGGTTAGAAAAGGATGGCAGGCTCCAGTGACCAAAAAAGCCATAATACTGTATGGTCACGGTCAAGGCAGACGGATTATTCGTAAGATTTATTTCTATTTTATACAATTTATAATTTTAACTCCTAAATGTCCCACATATGAAAACTTCCTATCAATTAAATTCATTTCATATGAAAAAAACCTATAAATTTTATTGAAGGTATTTGTTTTAATAAAAATAAACAAAGACAAAAAAATCAAATATATTTACACTTTATACAAACACTGAAATTAACTTTTGAGTAACATACCTACATATCATTTAATAGTAGTCACCTACCTTTTCGTACAAATATTAGAATATTTGGTGCACATTAAACACTAAATCACTATTTACAAATAAATACATCACATCAAAATATGTTGACAGTATTTTACTAAACCTGAAATAAAATCATGACTAGAAATACGTAAATACATTATAGAATTACTAATTATAATTAGTGCAATATCTTTCACAACGTTAATTTTCTTTACAAATGATCTTTTACTAGTAAAATCTTACTAACTAAATACTTTTAAAGGATAAAAAAATATATAATGCCCTTTTAATCAAACAAATTTAGTTTATATGAAGTTAAGCAAGTGAAAGAAAACTTAATATATTTTTTCTTACTTTTATTAACATTGTAGTCCGGTCAAATTAGACCAAAACATTAGAGTAAAGCTACCTAAATTCCCACCAAGCTGAAAATCAGTATGATTGTTTAAAATATGATTAAAAATAAAATTTAATAGTTTCCCATATCCTTGTATGAAAAAAAAAATTCAAGACCAAAGGTAACAAAAAAGGAGTTATTGCGATAATCAGAACAACGGTAAATTTTATCAAAAAAATACTAAAAACAAAATTGTATATCATAAAATTATTCAATTATATTAAAAAGTTGTAAAAGTTGTAATCTTCATAATATGCACACGTTTCCTCGCCACATATGAGTAGTTGAAAATCAGTACGAATGCACTGATTTTCAGCTTCGTGGGAATTTTGGTAGCTTCGAATGTCTAAATTGACCGCAATATTGAGGAATTTCTTAATTATTACTTTTGTCAGGCATGTATGTAAGCTTCTACAGCAATTAAAGTTTACAGTTGAAGGTTTAAATTTATTGCACAACAAGGATCTCAATTATAGTTTTCATAAACGTAAGTATCATATAACGAGTGTTCAATGTTAGCCCACCAGTTCTTTTCTATAGCCATTATTAAGGTTAAAGTCAAAACGTGTCATTAAACTATCTACTTATTAACACCAAGGTAAACCAAAGTTTAATTTATAATTAAGATTTACTAGCATGAAGACTATTAACTACTTAATAAAATTCATGTAATTGTGCCTGATAAGTGACATTAAGCAATTGATAAATATGCAGAATTAGGAATTTACATTCATAATTTAACTTTTTTTAGTAGGCTACGAGTACCTCATCAATAATTATAAATAAATCTAGTATACAATGAATATTAAAAATTATAAAATATTACGTAACGGTGTTAAAAAGTAATAAAATTATTATAAATAATATAGAAAAAGGCTTCAAGGCGTCAGGGGTCTTAAAGCTATATCTTGCAATACGAATTATTTTAAATCTATATCAATAGAAAGCTTAACACAGACTAAAGTTTAGTAAGCGTAATATCTATTCAGGCGTTATTTGCCGGTAAACCGACACATCTTATATCTATTAAAAATTACTTTACCTAATAATTTTTATATATCTTTAATGACTAGAGCAATAATTTAACTTCAGACGATTTATGATTAACATACATTTTTGAAATACTTAGTTATGATATTCAAACAGTTTCAGAAAATATAAAATTCATTTTCGTGGAGTAAATCAAAACATAATATACCTATCTCGGTGTCCCTTTGTTTCGTAGAGAGAAATTTTATAGAATTTAGTTTGCTAGTAAATGTTTCACATAATATCTGGTCCTTGTTTTATTATTTCGAATATTATAATTGTTGCAATATTATTTATTTGAATTAAACCTATTTTAAAGAAACACAAAAAATAAAAAAAACTGAAATTTTTAATTTCACAAATTTATCAGACAGTAGGTAAAATAATAATTATTACTTTAAATGAATATTGTTTGTTTTGTGTAATTTACAATTAGCTCATTACGGACTGCCGGAGCTCACAGCGCCAATGCTGTGACATAACCATGTGTGCTGCATCTCGCATGCTTACTTGCTGCATGCTCCCTTGCATGCTGCATATTTGCATGTATGGTGATTTCATGGAAATATGCGGCATATTTCCATGCGTGCTCCATGCCAGTGAGCAAGCAACAAAACAGTATTTTACGCGGTGTAGTAATTTTATAAAATCAATGAATTTAAAGGTATCAATGATACTTTTGAAAACTATCAGTCGATAAAATGTTATTCTTGGCAATACGATTTTGTTATACTGTAATATATAAAATATAATATAATTTTATTTGAAATATTAATCTATGACTTAAATTTCTTTAAAGTAATAATTACTCAATGAAATGATAGTATGAGAAAAAAAAATTGAAAAATAAAAGAATAAAAGAAAATAAAATAATAAGCAATAAAATCTCACATCTTATAAAATTGAGAAACAATATTATGTAAATATTGGCTCTTCTCAATTGAATACTAAGATATATAAATATGTATCAACACATGATCACTATGCTTTATGTAACGAATACCTAGTAACCTAAGACTGTCGTCTTCGGTCTATGCAACACACAGCTCTTTTAAGATTTTCCGTAAAACCGCTCTTATGAATTTGGACCTCTTCTTTAGTTTTGATGATCTCAGATGTGTTCACCTGTGTGTCAGTCTTTTCCCGGTGGCCTAAATTTTCAAGTTCCTCGTAGGATCACGTGTCCGATTCTGGATATTTAACTATTAAATCGAACTCATCGTCATTCGTTTTAACTGCTCGCACTTCTGTGTGTAATTCGACCGGAACAACCATTTTTGGACGATTAATTTTATTCTCAATGTTTACCAGTACATCAGCCACACAATGGTGATTGCTGGGAGAATTTAATTCAGTTTCATTACTAAATGCTGATTCTTGAGCTTCATCGTCCCCATTATTGTTTTGTTTATCTTTTTCTATTTCGACTTTACTATCTTCATCTTCACTATTTTCTTTTCCTTCTAGGATCATTTTGTGAGTAGCTTCTTCTATCACGCTGTCTGTAGGTGCTTCGTTGATGCAGGAATGTGTTAGAGTAAAAGGTAGCTTAATTGATAGATCTCCACCCATAGCGCTGAATGTGAGCTTTACCTTGACGTAGTAGGAGACATATATGGCAAACACGTTTCTGTCTTCTGGTGAATTATTGCACAGTACCGTAGAAGCTAGACTAGCACCTGTCTTTGAATATGAATCTTCGAGTGCTATCCAGTTTTTCGTGATCCCTGTAAATCAAATTTATAATATCAAACCTGTTTCGTATTATTTTTATGTAATTTATGAATTTGTTATTGCTCTTACCTCTGTATGGTGTGAGCGTATATGTATCAGTGTGAGTTTGGCCTGGCGTCACCACACCACTGCCTTTTACGAGAGCTACAACATTCTTAAATTTTCCGTTGGAAAACATGCAGACATCCACATGTTGGACTACCAAAGCCTAGACAATAAAATATTTGTTAAATATTTCAATTACTATAATAACTTGTGGATAAAACTCTAAAAGATTAATAAAATAAAATAAAATAACCGGTTAACTTAGAAAATGGCCTGTATTTTCTTCATAGTTCCATGTAAAAAAAAACAAGCCATTGTATGAATAACCATTTTATGAAGCCATGTTCTCTGATATAATAACAGACTATAATATTGAGGGACTGAAATTCACTCGTTTTATTAATTTATTGCCCCAGCTTTTAAGTGATTTTTATTTTTATAAATAATGTTCCTATAATCTTGAAATAACTTTGAATTAGAGTAATTTAATATAGGAAATGGTCTCAATTATAAAAGTATATTGTGTGTTATTTAATTGTGTGGTTTTTAATCTTTATGTAAATACGTAGCACTGATGTTTTTGACAATCTATTGATCAGTATCACGAAATTGTAACAGATTTAACTCAAACTCGCACATGAAATAGAGGTCAGTGGAATAATAACTACACTAAACATTGTCGCTCAGTACCCCCTCTCAGTTGGTACAGTATACGAGCGAATCAGAAAAATAATACCTGGGGAAGTAGGTATATACTAAATCTACATGTTAAGTTGAAGCTTAATGTATAGAGTTTATTAGTAGTAGGTTCAAGGAGAACTCCGTGATATGAATGCACGATGGAAGTAAATACAAGCACTGCTACGGTTAAGACACAAATGAAAAGGGAGGAGGAAGAGAGATAGATACACCCAACACGAAGTTTATGATTAATATTCCCTGATTACAGGGTTACTGAAATTATTCGAGAACGGTTGTATGACAATTACAAAACATAGGTACACTACGTGCGATGACAATGCGGAGCCAGTACATTATGCCTTCTTAGTAGTATGACCAAGGATAGAGAAAATATTTTTAAAATCGATGGTAAATATGTTTTAAAATTGTTGACTAACCTTGATTCGGCGAACAGTTTTGGACGAATGATTGGCTATAACGACACCGACTCTTATGGATTCACCATGAGAGTAAGTCGGTTTATCTAACCAGGCTTCTAATTCTACCCTGTTGAACGGAACAAGGAATTAATTATTAACTTATTTATATCTTACAAGCTATTATATTTATTTGCAGTACATAATGATTGTAGGCAATACATTTTTCTATTTCCACTAGGTATTGTTCAGTCTTGTTCTCAATAAAAACTAAACTAACAAATAGATTGGAATGTGTATTTGACTATTTCGCAAAATGATTACTTCTGAATTGAATGACTTTCGAATAAAATTGTATAATATCAATTAAATATATTTGAAAAGTGGAAGCGCTCGTGGCCCCGCGGTCTCAGTGTTCTGTAAACGATCACTGAGTTACGCAACTTTCACTATGGCTGGTACTCGGATGGGTGACCACTTTGTGGCATTTACATTTGCGAGCGTTTCCGTGCTTCGGAAGGCACGTTAAGCCGTTGGTCCCGGTTGCCAGTAAAATGGCAGTCGTTAAGCCTGGTTGAAGGCCTTATAGGCGGCTTAAAAATTTCAACAGCAGGTAGCCACAACCTGCGTCTGTCTATTTCAACACGGCAATGGGCTCACCACCTATTACGTGGGACAGGAGTCCACACGGTGAAAAGTGGGCATATAATATGCCTCTGCCACCCCTTCGGGGATAAGGCGTGATGGATATTTAAATATATTTATATACTTATAGCATAAGGAACAATCTTTTAAACTACTATTAAACCCAAATACGATATGTCTGCTGTGAGTCTTCAAATAGTCGGGTTCTCTGGAGACCATTCCAGTTGCAGCATCAGTTTAAAGTTATCAAGATTAATGGTCATTTAAAGATTATACTGGCACGCGTTAAGCACTTAATCAGATAATCATACGCCAAAAATATCTTACATCATTTTGGAAAAGAGCTGATAGTCATACGCTGGACGAATATTAACCATACATAGCTAAGAACCACCGACAGAATCTGGATTTCAAATTAAAAAAAACAGCATCGAAATCGATGCATCAGATTGACCGCTACGATGCCACAGACAGACGCATACACACACACCGACATCGACGTAAAACTTATAACACCCCTCGTATTGTGTCGGGGGTTAAAAAAATAAATAAAAACAATGATGTATTGCTAGCAATATAAGCCAGAAATAAATCCTGCTCACAAAAATGTATGTATGTTTTATATGTAATCTCCAATTATCCCAGAATAAAATAAATTAAACGATGCAGGAAGCTTAACAAAGGGAGTTTCTGAACAATTATCAGTAATGGTCGGCGCTGACTGACTATATGGCATAGCAAGGCAAGCTTTGATAGCCCAGAGTTGGCCATTGGTCCTCAGTATCGTCATATTGTATTAAAGTAACTGGAAAGAAAGAAATGAAAAGCTCAGCCGTGCTATGGCATTTCATGCCATCAGTTAGTACCGGCCATTAAACTATACTACCTTCCATCGGAAAGTAAGAAAGGCTTCTCGGCTGATGCCCGGGGCGGTTGAACTTCTAAGTTTTCTGAAAAAGAAACGCATTTTTTCAAGTACTTGGTTTATTCAACTAGAACCTCGACCGATGGATTCATACATTTATTGTGTTTATACTAGATCGTTCAATAAGTCCCGAGACTTGGAAATGGCGTATATATTAAAAACTCTTTTGATTTATAAAAAGTACTGGCCTTCAATAAAAGATGTGTCAATTTTTAAAAAATGGAACATTAAAATATTGATTTGGCAGACATTTAAGTGAGCGTCCCTTTTCACGTCACGCTTGTAGTTTCGATGCAATGGAAAAAAACGAGTTTCGCGTGTTGATAAAACATTGTTTTTTAATGGGAAAAAATACCGTTAAAGCACAGCAATGGCTTATAAAATGTTATGCGGGATCAGCTCCCTCTAAAGCAACCATTTGTCGGTGGTATGCCGACTTCAAACGCGGTCGCATGGACACATATTATTGGGAACGCTCAGGTCGTCCAAATGAAGCACTGACTCAACAAAATATTAACCATGTCCTTAAAATCGTAATGATAGATCGGAAGATAAAAGTTGCGCAAGATAGCCGAGATAGTGAAGATTTCAGCTGGTAGTGTTTTCACTATTTTACATAAAAATTTGGCCATGAAAAAGCTTTGTTCTCAGTGGGTGCTGCGTTTGCTTACAACTGATCAAAAGGAACAACGTATCAATGATTCAGAGCGATGTTTGCTTCCTCATCCCCTTTATTCGCCAGACTTGGCTCCCAGCGATTACTGGCTGTTTGCAGATCTCAAAAAATGCTTCAGGGTAAGAAATTTGACTCAAATAGTGAAGTTATCACAGCAACGGAGGCTTATTTTGAAGCCAAAGACAAATCGTTCTACACGCATGGGATAGAAAAGTTAGAAAAGCGTTGGAGAGACTGTATCGCTCTTGTAGGAGACAACGTTGATGAATATAAAATAATTTTATAATAAAACCTTGTTTTAGTACTTAGTCTCGGGATTTATTGAACCACGTGTACCTGTATAGAATATCTGCCAGTAAAGATTTTATTTTAAATGTCCATTAATGACATTAACATGACAATACATAATTATTCTCATGTCAATTTAAATATAATATGTGAGGTATGGGACTTATGGGACTCGCTGTCGCAAATGGTACTAAACTAAAGTACCGGGTGTATGTAGGAACGGGTATCGGTCAATGAACCCACAAAAGCATCATTCTTAATTCAACACCAACCTAGTAGCTCTAACCAGTTCACAATAAAAGTGATCAGACTATTCAAATGTTAAGCCCGCGCTTTTTAATTTCGTCAAGATCATAAGCTGTTCTGCCTCAAGCTTAACTATTATTTTAAGAACTCATCCGTGAAATTCTTATATAATACAGATTGCATGTAATCATTACCTAGTTCTTCTCTTTTCGGTCGGGAGTTCTCATCACATTCCATTTTGAGTTTACTCTTTAACCTGTAAAAGAAATTATATGTTAGTTATGCTTAGAGTAATTCTAATTTATCTTAGGTTAATGTGGCAATAGGTGGTGAGATCACCGCGGCACCTCACCTTAAGTGGACCCTGAGCGTCGTGAGACGCATCTGGGACAGACTCTTGGATTATGATGGATGTGGTGAGACTACCTGTTACGTGCGATACAAATGTTTACGGTGAAATGTTTTTCATATTTCTATGGTAACTATGAAACATACGCTAATTCGTCATCATCGATGTAGCTGATTGGTACGTTATGTTAGGTTACATAATTGAACTCCCCAAAAATTGCCAGAACATTCAGTATCTAAGTATTGGGCTGCACGCATCTAGAAGTTTTGTGCGACCTTAATAAGATTGATAATCCACCTTGCGACAGCTCTACCACCAATACCTTGGTCGATTTATCAGTTCTTCAAGCAATGTGTCCGGACAGTCTGCTTGCTGCTAAAGCCTACCATCATTTACAAGTTTTTTTTTTTTAATATTTAAAATGAATAGTATACATCGCGAAATAGATAGCTAAGCCTGGCGTTCTGTCCTTTTTGACCAACAAGTGAAGGATACCAAGTACCTATCGGACTCCGCGCTGCTGGTACAAAATGACAATGCCTATATGTACCGCTTTTTCACTCTTCTCATTACCATATCTATTGCAATACAGCCGAAACCGAAGATGTTTAAACATACTTCAAAAAAATTAGTAACTTGCGAATAAGACCAGAAGTTTTTAGAACGATAATAAAGGAGGGAAGGGGAATCCCACCACATACCCATGATTCGTCAACCTAACGCACAATAGTTAGAGATAACCTCTACTAATTGTAACGGTGAAATAACAAACCGAACTCCTTAAGGAAAGGGATGTAGGGTAGGTAAAAGGAAACAGGTGCAATATTCCGCTTTACAAGGTGACATTTAGTCGACACGTGTTTCGCCTACATACGAGGCATCCTCAAGACTGCTTGGCAGCACAAATGCTTGGCAGCACAAATGCTTGACTGCTCAAATGCTTGGCAGCCTTGAGGAAGCTTCGTGTGTAGGCAAAAACATGTGCGGTAGGATTGACAAATCGAGGGTGTGTGATGCGATTCTCCTCCCCTCCTTTATTATCTTTCTACTATGGATTTCCACCATGTAACGCCCGATTCAACTAGTTATCAGAAGTTTTTAATTATATAATACACAGTATCTTCAGTTTCACAAATATCTCATATTATAACAAAGTTTTTTATTTTTATCTAAAATACCTATCCTTATAGCCAAAATTTTAATTTTCTATACTAACCAACCTCGCCTCACGGCTGTTAATAATGTTCTAAAATTATGTAGGCGTGAGTTGCGTTGTGAATTCCGTTATTTCTAATAAAAATTAAAATATTTATGTTTTAAAGAAATTATCCTACTTTGACAAAAAGATGAATCAAAAGACAATTTGATTATCCTATAGAGGCGAGGCGAAGACAACTTTTTTTTTGAGTTGTTCCGTTCCACAGAGTTTCGTCTCACATAAAAAAATTCTTATTCGACCCAGGTTTTATTCCTAAAATATTATATTAATCATTTATTTTATTTTTTAGAATATATTGATATTAAAATAAAATAAATGATAATTTTATATTTTATTCTTGTTTTGTCCCAATTTTTTTTTGATTCGCCCCGAGTAGTAAATTATGTATTTTGCAATAGGTTTTGTCCAGATGTCCAGATAGCCTAAAAATACTTTGTTTATGTTTCTTTTTACGTGTTGAAATCCTCTTAAATACTATGCCAGAATCCTACAGACAAAAACCACAGGTGCCTAGGGAAGGAATTCAGAACGGAAACAGGAACAAACCTTTATGTTATGGCGAGGCAGTAGCTACTATGGTGAATATTATAAGTAAACAACAGACATTATTTAACTAATTGAATCAGATGTTACATGGCGGAAATCCATTTCAAAAAACTATAATTTATTTTGATTTAAATGTTATTTTTTGTAATTTTTTTTTGAGACGTTATTTGCCAATAGGTTTTTGATTGATGGCACTTGATGTAACTTGTTACTTTTACCCTTGCTTTACGGTAGCGAAACCTGAACGGCAGCAAAGTAAGTTCAATGCTGTGGAAATACGATCACTTCGAAAATCATGCGACGTAACGTTTACCGAGCGAATATGTAACGAAGTGATACGCAATATGGCAGGTTTGAATGAAATTGTCAGCGTTAAGCTAGAAAAGGGCGAGGTTTGTTGGTTTGGACACGTCAAACGAATACGTAAGAAACTATTGACGAAGAATAATATTGTGCGAAAGTAGAGGGCAGAAGGAGTCAAGGTAGACCGAGACTTACATATATGAAGACCACATGAGCACCTTATGTAATCATTTTCGTCCAATAAGCATTTTATCTTTCTTATCTAAAGTGCTCGAGTCTTGTGTTCATAAACAGCTATCCCGTTTTATATTTCAAAACAAGTTATTAAGTCCTCTGCAGTGGGGATTTAGACCCGGACACAGCACTACCTCAGCTCTTCTTATAAAGTTACTGGAGATATTAGGACTGGCATGGATGGACAGTAAGTTTAGTTTCATCCATGCCAGTCCTTTTTTTTTCAAAAGGACTGGCATGGATGAAACTAAACTTACTGTTTTAGTATTGATAGAATTTTCTAATGCTTTTAATACTGTGAGTCACGACGTTCTTTTAGCTGTCTTATCTTACTCCATGATCTCGCAAGACGTACTAGAATGGTTTTCTGGTTATCTTGAGGTCCGTCAGCAGGCTGTTCGCGTTGGTTAGAGGCTATCGAGCTGGTGCGACGTGCATGCTGGTGTCCCTCAAGGCGAAATTCTCTCTCCATTACTCTTTTCTATTTTTATTTATCTTCTAACTCAAAATCTTCTATGTGCGTATCACTTATGTGCCGACAATTTGCAGCTATAGGCTCAAGCACAAGTGGAGGATTTAGTGGACGCCGTGGATATAGTGAATCGGGATTTGGACTGCATTTACAACTGGTCGAGTAAAATTGGATTAGCCGTAAATCCAAGTAAGTGTCAGGTAATTGTAGTGGGCGGCCAGCGCTTAATGAATAGAGTGGATATGTTTTCTCTTCCACCTGTTACATTTAATGGATCCACCATTCCTTTTTGTTCTTCGGTTAAGGATCTAGGATTAATTATTAATTCGACTTTGAGCTGGAAAGATCAGGTGGTTCATGTTAGTCAGAAAGTAACGGGTACTCTACGTGCTTTATATCCCCTAAGAAATCTTCTTTCCACAGATACAAAAATAAATCTCATGCTGACCCTACTGTTTCCTTTATTGGATTATGGTGATGTTTGTTACTTTGATCTGAACGCAGAACACCTTAATAAATTTGATCGTCTTTTAAATAATTGTATTCGGTTTGTATTCAGCCTCCGCAAGTATGATCATGTATCTGAATGCCGTGCTAAGCTAAAATGGTTACCCATTCCCCAAAGTCGTGATCTGCGGGCGCTTACCACATTCTTTTCTATCCTTACATCTCCTAATTCTCCTACCTATCTCTCTTCTCAATTTCAATATCTTTGCAATAATCACAGCAAAAAACCTTTGCTCTTAAAATAACTTGCTTCTGCTTTGCCCTTCTCATAACACCGGCTTTGTACACACTTCGTTTACGGTTAAATCTATCTTACTCTGGAATGCGCTGCCGCTCAAGATCAGGGTGGCCACTAGCCAGAAGAAGAAAGTGCGAGAATTTTATTGGAATGGATTGGCAGGATCATTGCAGTAACCCCAAATGTATTCACATGATTTAATAAAAAAACACGTCTCCTTATGTTCACAAACCTTTAGCTTTCTATATTTATTTAGTATATATTTATAAGTAGGTATATATTATTTTTGTTATTTATGTATTATATATATTCTTATAGTAATGTACGTAAATATGCATTTCATTAGGTACTTGTATTTTTATCATTTTTAATTTTCTCAGTTTCGATAATACACGTTAATGCACCTACTTTGTTTATCTCTGCATCACCTATGGTTGACTGGTAGAGAATGCCTATGGCATTAAGTCCGCCTATGTACATAGTTGTGCATGATGTTTTAAAAAATAAATAAATGAGCAGATTGCTCAAAAACGGAGTCAAAAGTACTCGGATACCCAGACATGCATGGATTATATTACTGTATCTGCCAGAAGCGAAAGAAGTATACGTGGATCGCGAAGCCTGGCGATCTGTCCTCTCTGACTACTCCGTTAGGGGTACAACGTGAAGATAGTTAGTTACTTAAAATTAATAAACGACGAGATTACATGGATGCCACGGGGTTCGGAAGTACGGAGGAAGCCACAGGGGTCAACGAGTATATGTATATATCAAGTTATTCTTTAAAGAAACCGTTTACATAAAATACAACATAAGCAATGAAGAGTCCACAATATAGTTTCCTTGAAAAAATATAATTTCCTCTTATACAGTCGTGTAGGTGTATAGCAAGCCTTTCAATACTGTTGCAAGCTTGAATTCATGGAAAATACCATTTCCTGTTAGATGCAATCTGAAGTCACCTCAACATTAAGGACTCGGGAATTTAATCCAGAATAGTATTTACTTGGAAATATAAATTTCTGTGCAATAAATGATTATTGTCTTAAAGTTTATATAGTTTTCTGCGATATTATATAAATTTCATATTATCATATTATATTATATTATATAAATTCATATTATATAAATACCAGATCCTGTTCTTATTTGTTACGATTTCGATAGAAAAACGCGAATGGGTATACAAATTAGTCAAAAAAGCAACAGTTAACGTAAACACTTTACATTCAACAACAAATTCGGATCAAATAGCTTTTACTGTAAATTGAATGACTTGCATTAATTTTTTTTTTCTTAGTTATGTGATAATTTATAATGTGTACTCGTAAATGCCTAACAAAAAAGAACCCCTATTTTTATGTCGCGATATTGATTCAATAATTTTCAACCCCGGTCGGTAACCAGAGGGCCGAGTCTGCTATTTCAATCGTGTCGAAATCGTCGCTCAACAGAAAGCCAACCGTACAATTTTGACAGTTTTGCGTAGTCTACTATTACAATCGTACTCCAATAGACTTCTATCGGTCGGCCGATAGAATTCTACTAACAGTTGCATTTTTGATAGGCTACTAACATTTTGTCAGCTAAACAGCAATTCTGGTTCTATTCTACGGCTTGTCAATAGTAGACTCGGCCTCCTGGTGTCTACCGGTGTCACTTCTCACCCAGTAAACAGCACGGAATAGTGATGAAATCTCTCTCACACATAAGCCATTTTCAATTCCTTCAGTTTCGTCCATTTACCATGAGCATGTTTATGCATCAATCGTAATAATGACGTTTAAAAATATTACTAAAAATTTACTATTTTTTTTTTTTTAATATTGTGGGACACTTTTCACACAGCGCCATCTAGCCCAAAGTAAGCTAATATTAGCTTGTGTTATGGGATCTAGATAACTGATAAACATACTTATATATTTCTAAATACATACATATTATAGATAAATAACACCCAGACACAGAATAAACCATCGTGCTCATCACACAAAGTTTTACCCTTTACTTTACTTTACTTTACTATATCAGCGTTATTTTCAAATAAATTTATCATTATATTGCAGTGCTATAATTATTTTCCATACTTCTCCGACTTATGTATACCAGATGACTTCCACGGCTTCGCCCGTGACAAATTTCGAACTGCCGTCGTACTTACTCGTATTTAGTCCTGTCGCTTATAAATTCTACAAAATTGCATAAAAAAAAATGCCCATTTGTATCGACAAATGGGGTTATTTTTTTGCAATTTATGACTACTACTCCACTCTCCAGGGTAGTAGAGTGATGATATATAACCTTTAGCCTTCCCCGACAAATGGGCTATTTAACACAAAAAGAATTTTTCAAATCCGACCAGTAGTAGTTCCTGAGATTAGTGAGTCAAAAAAACAAACAAACTCTTCAGCTTTATATACTCGTAGTATGGATTTGATAGGTCTGAAAATTACTCGCTATTTTTTATAGCTCTAAGTAATAAGGGATAAGCATCGTAAAAGAAGCACGACTGGCGATTCATAACGCAGTGCTAGTGCCTAATTTGCTTTACGGTAGCGAAACCTGGGCATGTCAGCAGATGCATGAAAGTAAATTGAATGCTGTGGAGATGCGATCACTTCGAAAATTGTGCGGTGTTACCTTGGCCGACCGAATACGTAACGAAGTGATACGCAATATGGCAGGTTTGAATGAAAGTGTCAGCGTTAAGCTAGAAAAGGGCGTGCTCCGTTGGTTTGGACACGTCCAACGAATGAGTGAGGAACGATTGACGAAGAATATATATTGTGCGAAAGCAGAGGGTAGAAGAAGTCAGGGTAGGCCGAGACTTACATATGAAGACCACGTGAGCAGATTGCTTAGAAACGGAAAGGTCAAAAGTACTCGGATACTCAGACGTGCATGTATGAAGCAATTGATGAATCTTGAAAAAGCGAAAGAAGTATGCATGGATCGCGAAGCCTCTCTGACTACCCCATCAGGGATGCAGCGTGAAGATAGTTAGTTAGTTAATAAGGGATGACCGTTATGTAAGTAGAAAAACGACGTTTGACGGGTCAGTTAGTAATTATTGAATTATATACAGAACTAGCTGACCCGCGCAATTACGTTTGGTTGAGCGGGCGAGATAAATAAATTCAAAATGGACTGTACTTGCGGGTAAAGACTAAAATGAAATTTACACGCGATTGTCGGCGGGAAAAGTAATGGGAAAACAGGAGTAGGCAATCAGCAAGCTGAGGTGGAGGCTGCCGGGCCGTCCCTGGACTTGAATTCCTGGTTTCCTTGCACGAAAACACTATTTATCCATGGAAAATACAAATATTGCGATGGTTGGTGCGGGATTATTGCGAAAGGTATGATGCGGGCGCGCGCGCGGTGTTGTAAGAACAGACTGCCAGCCCTCAATCGTGGCCGCTGCCCGTGAGGCTTACGTGCAATACAGCTGTCTCGCTCCTCTTTTATGCGAGAAAAGGTAGGTGCGAAAGAGAAATGGAATTAAGGGAAGCGGGAGGAGCGTCGACAACTAATTAATTAAAAACTATGTAGATCGGCGATGCAACATAGAAAAAATAACGCGGCTATTCTTTTATCATATACCGGCGCAACCAACGTTAGCGCCACCAAAAATGTAATAAATGAAGAACCGCTCGACCGATTTTGTGCAAACTTTACATAGACCATCTAATAAATATTCCGAACAAAGCCTAAATATTTGGTTTGGATAGATGAGCCCGTTCTTGAGTTATAAAATTACAACGAAACTGGCATTGATTTTTATATATGTTGACTAAATATATTCATGAATGGCCAGATCGTTTTGACAGTTTGACGCCGTACGTAGGTAGTAAATAAAGGTGGGCGCCAATATTTATACTGCTTAAACAACCACGTGTATCCAATGTGTACTCAAGTATAAAGGGTTATTCATGCCTAACTGAACATAATCACGTCCATTCCAGTTACAGTATACGGTAGACGTATACAGGTTTTGATTTACGCTAAAATATAGCTAAGTACCTAGAGATAATAATTGTTGAATACCAATTTAAATTGCAACAAGCTATGTATATACGCTTGGTACATACATAGCTTTGAATGAAATTAAGAGAAAAAAAATAACACAAAATGAAAGGAAAGTCGTTAACATAATGCATAGTTTATATTGTGACGACCAACGTCACATAGCAAAGAGCTATCGAACTACACCGATACTGAGAATCCTACATCGCGTTGTGAGAGTTCTTGCGCTGAAGAATGATATATACCGCCAGGTGTCACCTTTCCTAGTTGAAGGTTCCTTCCTTTGTTTCACAGGAACATCTCCATCTATTCCTCCACAATACAATATATAATCTGCCAGGCTACTTGGGAAACAAATATCTAGTCATGTCGGGCCCGCGGGTCCCGGTAGGCGTGGAAGACCCAAGAAGTGCTGGCTTGACGTCGTAAAGGATGACATGCGTGCCAATGGTCTCACTATAGGGGATGCCGACGACCGTGCGAAATGGATGAGAAAAAGTAGGAAAGCGGACCCCGGGCGTCGCAAGACGCAACTGGGACAGACGCTCGGAAGATGGAGTTGAAGCCGGGAAGCCCAAAAAGAAAAAAGTTTCTATTATGCGAGTTTTAGGTACTTAAGATAATATTATTTTAATAATGTGAGAACAATTTTATAATTTTAGCCTACTCATTGGTGTGTATCGGAAATTATATTTCCTCACACTTTCCTGCAAATCATGAAAATGATTTTGTGAAAGAGAACAGGACCCCGTTTATATTTTTTAATAATTCAGTAAAAAAGCTTGAAAGTTGCTGTCGCCAGTAGATTCAAATTGTTCAAGATTATAAATAAAATCTTACCTGAGCACATTATGGTGAGCTAGGACACTTAGTGGATGATGTGGAGAAGGTGGAGGTAGAACCGGTGGTGGCACCGTGTTTCCAGGACCTTGAAGCACGCGAATTCCCATACGGACAATATTACGGCGTGACACCTTCTCATCTGGTCGTTCTGCTGTAAAACAATTGGTGACAATTTAAAATATCCTGTATTCAATTCAGATACTTCATAAAAACAATTTCTTTTTGGCCGAATTCAAAACTTTATTGATGTAAACAATATTATATATTTTGTATGTATGTTCACGAATTACTCGAAGATGCCTAAACCGATTTTTGGGAATTCCTTATTTGTTTCAATAGGTATACTTCCCAGGCACTATTACATAGTGAAAATTTTCATTTCATTTCATTTTCGTTTGAAGTGGGTGCCATGCGGCAAAATTACAAGATAAGTAAGAATAGAATAGAATAGAAGCGCTCGTGGCCCCGCGGTCTCCGTGTTCGGTAAACGATCACTGAGGTACTTCATAGTGAAAGACTATGGCTGGTCGTCGGATTGGTGACCACTTTGTGGCATTTACATTTGCGAGCGTTTCCGTGCTTCGGAAGGCACGTTAAGCCGTTGGTCCCGGTTGCCAGTAAAATGGCAGTCGTTAAGCCTGGTTGAAGGCCTTATAGGCGGCTTAAAAAAATTCAACAGCAGGTAGCCACAACCTGCGTCTTTCTATTTCAACACGGCAATGGGCTCACCACCTATTACGTGGGACAGGAATCCACACGGTGAAAAGTGGGCATATAATATGCCTCTGCCACCCCTTCGGGGATAAGGCGTGATGGATATTTATTTTATTTATTTAAGTAAGAATAACACCTACTTAATGATATGCAGTTTTTAATTGAAATCTTAATCTATCTATATTATATAAAAATGAATCCCTACTTCCCTTGGTCACGCCATCACGCGTGAAGGGCTGAACCGATTTGAAAATTTCTTTTTGTATTGGATAGCCCATTTATTGAGGAAGGTTCTAAGCTATATATAATCACGCCACTACACAGGAGAGCGGAGCAGTAATCATAAATGTTAACAAATCGGGGAAACTTTCATACATTTTTGGAAAAGTAATAAGCGACGGGATTTAATGGGTGCCACGGTGTTGGAAGTATGTCACGAACGAAGCAGGGCAAAGTCAGCTAGTAATATTATAAATGTGAAAGTTTGTATGGATGTTTGTTACCCTTTACGTAAAAATTACTGAACGGATTTTAATGAAACTTTATAACAATGTAGCTAATACATCAGAATAACACATAGGCTACTTTATATCCCGGTAACAAGTTCTTGTGGAAAACGGGAACGGGAAAACTTGTGCCTTTTTTACTTGTTGAAGCCGTGGGCGTCAACTAGTGAAAAATAATCTAAATAAAATTACTACATAGACCTTATAACTATAAAGCTCAAATTACTACAAAGACTGCGTAATGCGGCCGGGACTATTAATCTCATTTGGCTTGGCACCGACTACAAATAGATCATTAGGTACCTAGCACCTACTTTATTACTTTATTTAAATTGATATTAAGAGATTTACGAAAAGAACGAAAATTGTCTTAGTTTATTTTTCGCTTTTGAGAGCTGTTGTTTGTTTGAAGTCTGTTTTAAAAGAGAAGATTATATTGGATTGTTTCTAAGTGCATAACTATTATGCACGACAATGAGCTACAGAATAAGTGGTTAAAAGAGTTTAAATTTCGAAATACATTTTTAGTTTTATAAAATTAACTTACCGATATAAGCCCTGACATCATATGAAGTCCCTATAGGTGCACCATGGTACTGCTTGGCGGGAACAAGCTGCACACTAGGGGGCGCTAGTGGCGTCAGCTCCAAGTTAAATGGGTATGCGTATGCTCCTAGGCGTTTAATCAGGGCGTCCTGGGTGAGAAAAAATGCACATAAAATTTTCCTTTACATGGTATGACTGTTTAGGTACCTAATTAATGGTCAGACCGGGGCAAGACAAAGCTCGGGGCAGGACGGGAAGTGTGTTTGTGTGCGTGACTTGTGTACACTACAGAGTCTAACACAGTGTCATTCGCGCAATGTTCAGTCGTGGCCCACGAGTCCGAACAGCGTGTGCGTGTCGTGTTTTGCTTGCGCAGTGAGTTAAAATGGCTTATTCGAGGATTATTACGAAGTTTTCAGTTTTGAAAATATGTGCACTAAGGTAGGTATCAGTGCTATTGTAACATTATACATATACATGTCGTAGTCAAACAAACGAATTTAGATTGTATTTTCGAAGAATAATTTTGTAGGTTTGAATTGTTATTACTTTTGCGAAATATGTCTGTTAGGGCAAAAAGGTCGGGGCATAATGGGATAGTATCCCGTTTTGCCCCATATAGGTACCAATATAAAAAAAATTTTTCATATACCTGTTTAATAATAAGTTTATATTTCTTTGCAGTAAAATGGTACGAATTTACAAACGTAAAACAGATCGTGGAAAATGGGAAGAAGGCGATATGAGAAGAGCGGTTAGAGCTGTACTTTCTGAGACAATGGGATTTCTTCGAGCCTCAGCTACATATAACGTCCCTTAATCGACCTTGGAACGACGAGTGAGAAAGGCCCGATGTGCTGAAGATGGTGACACTGATTCAGAAATTGACTATGGCAAAAAGAAATTAGGACGTTACAAAATAGTTTTTAATAAGGAACAGGAAGACGAATTATCGTAATACATTAAATCAATGGAAGTGCGTCTTTTTGGAATAACTGGCAAAGAGCTTCGGATTTTGGCTTTCCAGTTAGCTGAAAGAAACCATATTGAGAACCCATTCAACACACATACCGGAATGGCTGGCGAAGACTGGCTCAGTGGATTCCTAAAAAGGCATCCTGAACTTATTTATAACGTCGATGAAACCTGCGTTAGTACTGTGCCAAAAAGTCATTCAAAGATATTGTCACTAAAATAAATAAATAAATAAATATCCATCACGCCTTATCCCTGAAGGCACCCCTTCAGGGATAAGGCGTGATGGATATTTATTATTTATTATTGCCACCGCAGAGGCATATTATATGCCCACTTTTCACCGTGTGGATTCCTGTCCCACGTAATAGGTGGTGAGCCCATTGTCGTTGAAATAGACAGACGCAGGTTGTGGCTACCTGCTGTTGAAATTTTCAAGCCGCCCATAAGCCTTCAACCAGGCTTAACGACTGCCATTTTACTGGCAACCGGGACCAACGGCTTAACGTGCCTTCCGAAGCACGGAAACGCTCGCAAAATGTAAATACCACAAAGTGGTCACCCATCCGAGGACCAGCCATAGTGAAAGTTGCGTAACTCAGTGATCGTTTACAGAAAACTGAAACTGCACGGCCACGAGCGCTTCCTATATTGTCACTCAAGGGTCAAAAGCAAGTTGGCTGTTTGTCATCTGCAGAATGAGGGCAATTAGTCACGGCTGAAATTTGTTTTAACGCTGCCGGAACTTATATACCACCAATGTTGATCTACGCTCGAAAACGAATGAAGAATGAGTTGCTGAATGATGCACCACCGGGATTTTGGGGGACCTGTGTTGACAATGGGTGGATCACATAAAAAATATTCTATGATTGGTTCAAAAATTTTGTAGAATCCGTAAAACCCACTATAAAGAAAACCAGTCTTGGTGCTACTGGACGGTCATGCGTCACACATCAAAAACATTGATTTGATAGATTACGTATACGTACACCTCCCCATTGTACACATAAGTTACAACCACTGGACGTCGCATTCATGAGACTTCTAAGTACATACTATGGTGCAGAAGTGAAAAAATGGCTTAGAGACCATCCTGGACGAGTAGTTTCACCCTACCAAGTGGCAAAGCTTTTTGGGCAAGCATATTTAAAAGCGGCAACTATGCTGACTGCTATGAACGGGTTTAGAAAATGTGGAATATTGCCACTAGACAGAAATGGATTCACAAAGGCAGACTTCATAGCGGCTGAAACAACGAATACAGAGACGTTGCCGTCTGAAAATTTAAATCTTGAATGAACACCTCAGGTCATAACCACTTCGACATCAACTTCTTTAGAGGACACCCAAATATTTCTGATGAGCCTGTAGCCCCGGAATCAATCAGCACTGAGTTTTTGCTTCAGCTTTCGTCTTCTACAGAATTAATTAAAGAAAAACCCCTGATAGACAAATACAGCCAGAAAAATCCTCGTTTTGCGGAAGCACGGAAACGCTCGCAAATGTAAATGCCACAAAGTGGACCCCATTGCCCATCCGTGAACAACCATTGCGAAACACCTCGGTGGCGGTAGTTTAGGTGTTTCCTATGTATAATATGTATGTATTTAGAATGTTTATCAGTTGTCTAGATCCTCTAGTTCCCATAACACAAGCTTAAATTAGCTTACTTTGGGCTAGACAGCGCTGTGAAAAAAATGACCCAAAATCTTAATCATCACTACATTATAAAACAAAGTCGTTTTTCGCTGTCTGTCCCTATGTATGCTTAGATCTTTAAAACTACGCAACGAATTTCGATGTAGTTTTTTTAAATAGATAGAGTGATTCTTAAAGAAGGTTTTTATGTATATTTTGTTAAGTTTTTGTATACATTAACCTAATTATAAAGATATTGGCGGTTGGCCATGGCATGGTTGGCGGTGTCGGAAAAAATGAGCCGTCTGGGAGGTTTTAAACGCTGCCTAAACCCTTTCAGTTATAACAAAAAAATGTACTGTGGAATTGTGTATCTAATATAGGTCTACAAAAAAGTCCGCGGCTGAATATGTCTGTCCCTTAAGGATACCGTACTATATCCATTTTAATACTTTAAAAAAAACAGCAATAATAAATAGGTAATTTAAAAGCTATTTACACAAAAAATTAATGCTCATCATTTTTAATATGTTAGTTCGCTTCAGCATTTTATGGAGATTATTTAGTCCCTTTCCATTTTGCAAATTAAATGAATATCTTAGGCGATATGGCAATATCGAAAAAATGCGCAAAAAAAATAACTTCGTGTAACAAAAATTCCACCGGACCGTGAGGGCGCGGGCGTAGTACTTGAGAGCGGAGAAGTAATCAAGTAATTTGGAAAATGTTTGTACATTATCGTGAAATTAATAAACGACGGGATTAAATGGGTGCCACGGGGTTCGAAGTATGTCACGGGCGAAGCTGGGCAGGTCAGCTAGTAATATTGTAAATGCGAAAGTTTGTATGGATGTTTGTTATTCTTTCACGTAAAAACTACTGAATGGATTTTAATGAAACTTTACAATAGTATAGCTTATACATCAGAATAACACATAGGCTACTTGTATGTATTTAGTAAAATATAAGCATGTTTATCAGTTATCTGGTTACCATAGTACAAGCTCTGCTTAGTTTGGAATCAGATGGCGTTGTGTGAGTTGGCCCTTCGATATTTATTTTATTTATTATGATAATGCATCACTACAATAAGTACCTACTTAATTATTATAATTACAAAAATCAAACGTCTGACAACTAAAGGTTTCTAAATTGGCTGCGTTTAGTCCCGGTATTAACTAATTTACAATGTAATTTGAGTTTATTATTGTGTGAGCACCATGTAGACTTATTTATTTCTTTAAAATTGACATGATAGTTGCTATGCAGTTTTTGAGTATGTCATGCTCGCCTAAGTGTCCTGGCAGTGGTGGCGTATGTATCGGGTCGCCTTATTCCCTATAATACGGTTGAGTAGGGCGATGGCTGATATAATGCGTCATACCCGTGAACGAGTGCCGTCTGTTGGGACTGGTCAGCTCATAGCTGTTATAGCAATTATTACAAATAATCTTATTTATATTTAAGGTAAACTTAAGTTTAGTCGACTGTTCTCACATAAATCCAAAAGAACAATGTAAGTGTAATTTTAATGTTGTAAGCCATTCCTATATTTTAAAATGGCATCCATTGACTTTCTTGTCAGATTCTTCTTCTTCAAGGGTAGGCTGCCCTTAGAACCGGCAACTATAATCGCTCTAATTTTGATATGATTTTAAACACAACATTGATTTTGTTTTTTTGTTTGTATAAATTCATTACTATATAATTGGTCAAATATCATGTTAATCAAACTAATGTAATTACTGACGTTTAGAAAAGAGTGGCCATGAGTTTTATTGCCAAGTTCTTCCTCAGGCCTATTGCTTTGCGAATCTGGCAGTAAAAAAGTCATGTAAATGTAAAAGCAATATTCTTGACGTTCATAAGTGTTACTTTGTGACCTACATGAATAAAGATTTATTATTATTATCAACTGCTTTATCTGAATCTTTATCTTTTTATTTTAATTTATCTGAAGGTATAATTTTCCACTACGTGTCCACATAAAGAGAGTATTTTCAATCAAATCAAACTTTTAATATATTTTAATGTACGATAAAGCCTAATCTATTACATTCTTTAAGCAAATTTTACTCTTTCACGCAAAAACTACTAAATGGGTTTCGATGAAACTTTACAATCATATGGCTTACACACCAGAATAACACATAGGGTACATTTTATCCCGGGAACAAGTTCCTATGAGAAACGGGAATGGAAAAACTTAACCAACGGTCAAAACCGCTGGTTTCCACGTCACGTGTACGTATGTTTATTTCATAAACCAAAGTTTGAATTAAATTCAACACGATATTGATACCTCATACGGTTACCCTACAGATGTTGGTAACATGAAACTTGGCTAACTTGAAATTAGCAGCATTAGTTTCACCGTATGCTTTGCTTTTTTGTCCCACGTAACAGGTGGTGAGCCTATTGCCGTGTTGAAATGGACAGGTGCAGGTTGTTGAAATTTTTCAAGCCGCCCATAAGGCATTCAACTTGGCGTAACGACTGCCATGTTACTGGCCACTGGGACCAACGGCTTAACGTGCCTTCCGAAGCACGCAAACGCTCGCAAATATAAATGCCACAAAGTGGTCACCCATCCGAGGACCAGCCATAGTGAAAGTTGCTTAACGCAGTGATCATTTACAGAACACTACGTCCGCTGGGCCACGAGCGCTTCCTAGTACCGTAGCACGTAGCACGTGGCACCGTAGTTTATATTTTCGCTTATTAATATATATACAAACTCTAGGCCGACCATCAATTAATGAAGGCGAAATATATATTATAGCATCGTCTCCGTGTGTGGTAGCTTATTATAATATATATTATAGCACGGCATACTTATATATTATAGCTACGTGTGTGATGAGCTATTATTGATATATTTTTATATATATTCACAGCATTCATTATTATGATATATGATTATATATATTCACAGCAAGTTTATATGTATAAAGAAATAATACTGCTATGATCTAGCCACAGCAGTATTATTTATTTTAAATAAGATTTCCGTTTGTAAAACTATGGTACATAGATTTTGAACATTAGGGGTGTTTTATTATAGAATCCTGACGGAGTGACAGAATCATCAATGTTACCTAAGTATAGAATATTGTACGGTCGAGTAACACATTCCAGTTTTTTTCCCACTTACGCAGATTTTTCTTCGGGAACGGGCCCTGGGCACTAACGTGGCCTTTACACGATTCGGCCTGGTGTGTTTAGTGTAAACTGCCAAAAGAGTACACTGACTACGAGTATCTAGCATGTACAATGTGTTAATTTATTTCATGACTGTGGGACTAAATACAAATTTGTACTTTATTTACTTTTTAACATTTATCTGTTTGTTGAGATACTACAGAAAGAAATAAAAGTATCATTTTATTTATTCTGTTTGAACTACATCAAACGTTGAAAAGCTATCTAGATAAAAAGGAATATGTACTCGTAGTAAAATATAAACTACTGAAGTGAAAATGCTTACAATGTTGTCAGCAATGTTCTCAATTGTTTTATGTACCTAGGTATGTTCACATTTGTATTCGCAAACTCGAATTGTTTGATACAACTCTACACAAGTGTGTCATGTATAAATCTATACTTATATGTATATTAAGCTGAAAAGTTTGTTTGTTTCTTTGTTTGTTTGTTTATTTGTTTAGTTAAACGCGCTAATCTCACAAACAACAGGTCCGAATTAAAAAAATATTTTTGAGTGGGATAGTCAATTTATCGAGGAAGCAATCACACCTTATTCTCGAACGGATGTCAGAGACACGCTATTCGCCCACTTTCACTGTGTGTAGTCCTGACCCACGTAACAAGTGGTGAGCCCTTTGCCGTGTTCAAATAAACAGACGAAGGTTGTGGTGACCTGCTGTTGAAATTTTGCAAGCAATAAAGGGCTTCAACTTGACTTAACGAATGCCGTGTAACTGGCATCCGAAGCACGGAAATGCTCGCAAATATAAATGCCATAAACTGGTCATCCATCCGTGACCAGCCATCGCGAAAGTTGCTTAACGCAGTGATCATTTACAGAACACTGAATCAGCTGGGCCACGAGCGCTTCTATATTCTAAAAGCTTAATTTTGTCAGAAGTTCTGTTATGTGTTATGCGTCTTACGACTCGATTATTAATGAGATGGGTGATCGTTCGTAGCATTACCGTTTATGAGCGTTTCATTCCTTCGGGAGACACGCTAAGCTAAGTCCCGGCCGTCAGTAACATGGTAGTTAGGTAAGCCACGTTGATGCCATATTTATGGATGATTTGTAAAATTTCAACAGCGGGTCGGTATCAACATCTGTCAACTTCCTTTCAGCAATAGCTCTTGTGGCATGAGACAAATACAACAATATTGAAATGTGAACGTATACTTTGCCTCTGTCTACCCTTTCGGGAAAATGTATAACTATGTATATTATAGAGTCAGGCGTCTCTAAGTATTTACGTAATTTTTAAGCTTCTTTAACTTTTCAACCGTTTTAATTACAGTTCTAAAGACAAAGATATTTATATTTTTTTGAATAAATTAATACGATGTATCTATAAATGGAGTTCAATTTACTCTATTCTATGGATTTAATTCTTGTTCTTTGTAATTTTGAAACAATAATGATGGCTGGGTTGATGACCTTAATTAATCGAAACTTTCCTGCTCTAGACGACAAAAGGCTAAATAATTTTCAACATTAATAGACATATAAATTGGTTTTATTTGATGAACTATAAAGTATAAAAGTAACTCGTGATTTAGCTACTCACAATCAAATGCAATCACATTTTATAATAAAAAAAAATTACATTACTATAAATAATATAATGTAGTGTAATGTAATGTTAAGTGGTTGAACAGATTCATTTGGAAAACGGGTACAGATATAATTTTACAACGCGGACGGCGTCGCGGGTGTATTCTATTATACATACATATCATCACGCCTGTCTTCCATCAGGGTAGGCAGAGACTATGGCTTTACACTTGCTACGATCCTGGCATACAACTTTCGCTTCTTTATCTTTCATAATTGTTTTCATACACGCTCGCCGATTAAGGGTACTCTTGACCTGGCCTTTTGTCAAAAGATCTTCAATTTGATTGGCATATGTACGTCGAGGTCGACCCTTACCAGTTTGCCCATTTACTCTCACCGCATAAATCTAGTCAGTCTATTTTCATCCATCCTCTCCACGTGTCCGAACCATCTAAGCATCCCTTTTTCTATCTTAGTCACTACGTCTTCTGTCATACTGCAATGCTCTCTTATCACGCTGTTCCTTTCTTTATCTATCAATTTCACTCCAGCTATACTTCGCAGACTCCTCATTTCTACTGCATTAAATTTACCTCTATGCTTCTTCTGCCATACCCAACTTTCACTGCCATATGTTAGTGTAGGGACAAGCACTCCTCTATGCACAGCCAGACTTGCCTTTTTCACTTGATTGCCAGCCAAAACTCTTCTTTCAACGTCATCATCACACTTTCCATCTCTCGCAAATTTTGAGCCTGAGTATATAAATTCTTTCACTTTTTCCACTCTTTTTCCTTCCACAAAAATCGAACAATGTCATGTTTTTCTCTCTTTCAAAAACCATCACTTTCGTCTTATTTACATTCATTTTCATTCCTTTGTTTAATAGTTATAATAATTATAATAAAATATTTATTATAATAAAATAAATAGTTATAATAAAATATTAATAAATTATACAATTCTTAGACCATACACTAAGTCATTACTTATTATAAGTTAAAATAGCAACTTGTATTAAACTGTCAAGGCAGATGGCACCAAAGAGAATATTAATCCTATATTCTCTTTGATGCCGCCAACTAACAACTAAGTTTTCGTTAGGCACTCGTACATTAGACCATCTAATGGTTTAAGGGTCGTATTACAGAACGTTTCTCAATACTCAAGATACGCTTAAGGCTAGTTTTTGCCTTAAAATATTACTTTCAATAGTTTCTTGAGTATTGAGAAACGTTCTGTAATACGGCCCTAAGACTCGTACACTTCGTCGTAATGAATCATCTTTGAATTTGTACCAACCTGACCAAAGAAATCAGTGACTTTCACTGTAAATCATTAGATTTTTATTATGTTGGTGCTCTTGTCTTATACGCATATACAGCATGCACACAAATCATCATTCTGTCAGGGTTTGTAACTGTATAAGTGAATATGACCGCTGCTTGTGATATTTATTGCTCACTTTTTATTATGACTTAAGAGGGCTTAAGTGTTTTTGCTAACTTGACTGCTAGTGGTTTGCAAACCCTACTTGGATAAAGTTTTAATACAATAGTATGCTAACTTTCACATACATTTTTATTAAACTAAAAAAATGCAACTTGGTTCAAGACGGGGATTGAACCCGTGTCCTAATCAGGGCAATGTTCTAGCCACTGAACTATCAGAACCGTACCAAAACAAGTTGAAATTCATCACTAATATTTTAATCGTCATTTTTTAAGAGTATGACCAGAGCCATCTATCGAGCTACTTAAGAACTCTCTCTTTTTTACTTTAATAAAAAAATATGTAAAACCCTACTTGGACTTGGAGCCTGGGTGGGGTACATATTTATGAGACTGCTAGAGCAGTTATCGTTTGGCTTTTTTAGTTATGGTATTTTTCGAAACAACTGTCGAATGACCTCTAAACCTCGTAAGGATGCCTGCGTCATTGTCTCATCCATTTAGTCAGCTGGTATGTATGCTAGCAGGTGAGGGCGTTTGGGCCCCCAAGATCTTGTTGGGCTCCTTACACCCGAGAGAATGTGAAAGCAATAGTTGTTGCTCACTGAAACTCGATAATTACCGCAGCGTACGTTTACACAACTAATCCCTTTCATCCACTTTCGTAGCTGAACTTAACGTAACCAGCTACGATAGTGGAATTTTTTCTCGTTTCATAATTAGTTACCAAAACCGAAATTCGAATTCGACTTTCGCAGCTGGTTACGAAAGTTTAGCTACGAAAGTGGATGAAAGGAACTAATCAAATCTATTCTGTTTTTTATTTACATAAAATCCGGTGAAAAAAAAGTCATGATATATTTTTTCCATGTTTTTTTACTTATTTTGCTGTATGGGGTAGAGACGAATCCAACCAATCAAGTTTAAAGTCATAAAAATCAATCCACACGTTCTTGAGTTACATTATAAATATAATAGTGTATCTAACAGACACTGTTTTTGTAGCTAGCCACAGGGGTACTCTTCACCCCCATCGTCTGTGAGGGGTACTTTATGGCATTTGATCGATCTCTAAATCAGTGAGTTTCCCTGTGGCCTGTCCTGCGCTTCGGTAGAGTTGAGTTGGATTACCGTAATGGTTTATTGAGTACTTTTAATCCTTTCCAGGCCAATCGAATATTTTCTACCAAGTACAAAGAAAACGGCATAAGTACTGACCTGTAGTGGAGAGTTGGGTTCTTTGTCATGATTGCAGTGTAGAGGCCATATTTGTGCAAGGCTCATGATTGCCTCATTACAGAACTTGAGGCCCATAACTTCTTCATCCTCTCGCCCATATCTGTGAAAATAAAAGAAATTGATTCATTATCATACTTTCCGCTGTCAAAAGCTTCACGACTATTCCATATTTTGAACTATTTTTTTGAGACGTCAGCTCAAGTGTTGCAAACGTCCATAGGCTACGGTAACCACTTTCCATCAGGCACGTATGCCACTTTAATGCAATAAAAAATAACTAAATTCTTCCCGTGACTTGTGTTGCATGTCCAGTTTCATTTATATTTGCAAAATTCAAACTCACGCTATCCCTCAATTTCATAAAGTTAGCGTTGTATTTCATAATTCCGTAAATATACCGGCTGGCTGCCTTAATGGGATACTTTGTTAAGGGATAACAACGGGTCTAAAATAATCTAATAATAAATAATATTCTACGTGACTGTTCACGGCCGCGCCGTGCCACCTCTCGACTTATCCTTGACCTAAGAGTTCCTGTATGTCGTTTGACGTAACTTATTTTCTTTGCTTGCGTCATAGTCCTTAGATGTTTTCCCATCACAGTTGGATTTCAGAAAACATACACACACAAACATTACCTACATCGTAGAGTTCAGTGTTGTTGTGCAAATATTATTTGAGCATCTAAAGGTTAATTACAAAACTCGATAAGTGTGAAAGTACTAGGTCATCCCTACGGCTTCGCCCATGATATACTTCGAACTCCCGTCACACCTATTTAATCCCGTCACTAATAAATTCTACAATAATGCATAAAAAATTGCCCGATTTGTCAACATTCATGATTACTCCTCCGCTCTCGAATGATGATGGCCTATAGCCTTCCTCGATACATGGGCTTTCCAACACAAAAATATTTTTTAAAGTCCTGCCAGTAGTTCCTGAGATTAGCGCGTTCAACTTAACTAACAAACTCTTTAGCTTAATAATATTAGTATAGATTCGTTAGGTTGATTAAGAACTCGTATCACCTATATATTGCCAAATTGCTTTATAAACGATATAAGTCGTTAGGAAATTGAAATAGATAGAAATAAGAACTTTTCATGTCGTAACTCACAGCTGTGAGGCCTTGCGGTTTATCCTTGACCTAAAAGTTACTGCCCTTTCTTATGCAATGTGATGCAGTTTACAAAACAGACAATGGAAGATATTGCTTGTTGTAACTGCATATGTACTCGGTAATAAAAGAATGAAAACATTTGTGACTTAAGTAAAGACGAATAAGAGCAAGTGCTGCCATTTTGTTTCGTATTCATTTTAAAAATAATATCTTCATCCCCATGACCTTGATTCATCAAAGTACAAATAATTTTCAATTGACCTTTACAATTATTTTTCGTATTTTACTAGTTATTATGATATTTCGGGTCTTATTCGCTTATATTCAGTCAACCCGTGACCACGGGTAGTGTAATCCGGTCGAAACTTCGGGAAATCTAAGGTAGGCTATGTACCATAATATACGTCACGAATAAGACTCGAAATATCATAAATATGATTACAGTTTAGT
Organism: Thumatha senex; assembly: GCA_948477245.1. Lineage (NCBI taxonomy): Eukaryota > Metazoa > Arthropoda > Insecta > Lepidoptera > Erebidae > Thumatha > Thumatha senex. The sequence goes on along the minus strand of OX419726.1, from coordinate 6,749,168 downwards.
CAAGAGAATCAACAGCTTTTAAGCCGAATCAGATCGTAAAGTTTAATGTCATAAAATAAAAGTAATTTGATTAATTGACTGCGTGGTAAATAGAATGATTTCATTACTAAAGAAAAAGAAAACAATGGTCGTAATATTGATAATGTCATTCCTCTGACAATGACTGATTCACTCTCAAACTTTGTCTACATACCTAAATACCCAGGTCAGAACTGAAAATTGAGCACTTTATGTTTTCCATTTTACGGCTATTGAGCGGACTGTCTACTCGTGACCACGGCTATTGCAATATGGCCGAAACGTCGAGAGGTCAGAAAAAGTCAATTCATTACGCGAAAAAGACCCGCAAAAATCCTTTCCAGGCCAGGCCATAAAATGCTTAGTAGAAGTCACGTAGAAGTCGTATGAGTTAAAAAACCATTACTGAAAATTGATCGCAAGACTAGTGTCTACCCCAATAGGAAGAATGCTACACAAAGTAAATACATATTATAATTCATAAGATTGCCTTAAACCGGATAATCAAGTTATTACCTTATACCCTCTGTAATTTCTAACAGTAATAAAACTATTCAATCTTTTTTCCATCCACTTAACTTAATGGTTTTAGAACTAACAAAAACATCCATTTTCCATCCATTTAACTTAATGGTTTTAGGACTTACAAAAACATGGTAAAATGATTGAAATAAGCATTTTGAAAATTGTACAACCCCAAGGCGATTAATCTCGATACTTTCATTTCTATTTCCTCTCAAGTATGAAAAATGTGGTTTTCTCTATGAAAAATGCCTATAGTATATTGAAGGAGCAACAGATGTCTGAAATGTTTGCTTACATTAATAAAAAGATGTTTGGATTTTATCACTGTAAATAGCTAGTAGTATGAACCTCACAATATTTTATTTTTATTTTATTTGGAAAATTTACAGCTAATATTACTTTCAGCTAATATTAACTATTATTTTCAATCAAAAATACGTATAGGGTTTATTGATTTGTATTTTTGTTTATACATAGTGTATATTATTTTATATGTAGTATAGGTAAGTGGGAGTTTTGCAAGGTGAACACTTGGTCCACTTGTGTGTAGCCATGCTGAAATTTCCTCTGAATATATAATTGTACTAAGATTTTGGTAGTAATAGCGGAAACATTTCAGAAATTGGACACGAGGCGAACCAGTTTTTTTAAATACTTCCACAAAAATATTGTCACGCCTTTATACCCGAAGAGGTAGGCAGAGGTATGCTATACGCCCACATTATACCCTTATACATTTTTGTCCCACGTAACAGGTGGTGAGCCCATTGCCGTGTTGAAATGAACAGATGCATGCTGTGGCGACCTGCTGTTGAAATTTTTCAAGCCGTGGCCATTAACGGGTTTAACGGCTGCCATTTTACTGGCAACCGGAATCAACGACTTAATTTGCCTTCCGAAGCATAGAAACGCTAGCATGTAAATGCCACAAAGTGGTCACCCATCCAAGGACCAGCTATAGCGAAAGTTGCTTAACGCAAGGATCGTTTACAGAACACTGAGTTGGCAAGGCCACGAGTGCTACATTTTTATTTTTAAATACAATATAGGGATAATAACATTTCTTCTACATTTTGATACAACGATTGTTTAGATCTACTGCAGGGTCAGAGAATGACAAAGTGGGCTGAGTAGAGTGCTAAGAAGACTCCAGGGTCCAAATCCTAGTAGGGTTTTGGTAGCAACTGGGACAACAAAACACTGAGATGAAAAAGAAGAAAAAAAGGTAAAACAAAATAAACCCCGACGAATAAACCTAAGATTTCTTTAATAAGTAAAAAATAATAAAATAAACTCAATCTTAAACTACCTAAGTATGTAATAATAATTCTAAAAATAAAATCTCGCGTTGGGGGACCGCTCCAAACCTAACAATGGTTCGGATATGAAAAAATATTTATGTGTTAAATAGCCCATTCATCAAGGAAGGCTATGGGCTATATATCATCACGCTACTACACCGAAAAGCGGAGCAGTAGTCATAAATGTCGAAAAATCGGGCTAATTTTTATGCATTATTGTAAAATTTATAACCGACTGGATTAAATAGGTGCAACGGGAGTTCAAAGTATGACCCAGCCGAAGCCGAGGGGTTCACCTAGAGGATTTATAAACGGTCAAAATTAGGACGTCAAGGTTTCAGAACATATTCTGCTTTCAAGGTACGGGAATATTACTAGAAATGTAATTTAGTTTTACCTAGATTTAATGAAACCTGTTCATGGCTAAACTAGCCTATTACTTTAACTGATAATCTAAGTTATATTTATGCTGATAATATCTCTTTTCATACCAAGCTGTCGCTTCCAACCTTGCCGAAAATTAAAAACGAAACGATAACTCGATACTTGATACTCATAGCAGCAAAATAAAATTGGATCTCTAGGACCAAATCTAGGTGGGGTTTGAAAGTCACTGGGAAAACAATTATCTCGAAGAATAATAAGATCGGTTTGAAAGTGATCATCGTAACTTATATGTAATTCACTCAACAAAACATTGGTTTGCAAGCAATAAAACAACAATGTAGCCACTCTAACGTTAAGGCATGAATGGAGCCTTGAATTGAACCTTTTTTGTCATTACAAAACGTTTTTATACTGTGTTATCTATGGTTTTAGTTCATGAATATCACACCAGTCCAGTAGTAGTTAGCAGCACTTTGTTACTTAACGATTTCTTACAACGCTCGCAGTTTCATACATTGAGACGATTTGCTTATGCAAATAGCATTTTGTGACGTGAGCCGCAAACTGAACTATTTTGCTGAATGTACATTTTAAACACCGGAGAGGCTACATTCACGAGCAGCCAACCTTGCAAAATCTTTTAAAACTGTTTTTAGAGGACCCTACATACTGAGTAGCTTCGGAAAAAATCCGTTTTTACTCCAAATTGTCATCAAAGCTTCCACCTATCTCCAAATTATTTTTCTATTTTTCTTATACGTCACACATCATATAAGTAAATATTATCGCACAGTTGGTCCATCGATGCTTATTTTCATACTACTTCGTCTACAATCATTCAGGTTCTATAACTGAAAAGGGAGTGTAGAATCGAATGCCGAATTACCCTTATTCGATAGACTGTTTACTTAAAGAAAGAAAGAAGTATTGCATGGATCGCAAAGCCTGGCGATCTGTCCTCTCTGACTACCCCGTCAGGGATACAGCTTGAAGATAGTTAGTTTTTAGTTTTTTTTTTTTAGTTTACTTAAAACACCCTTCGTCCGTCGTCGCTCGGTTCTACATTTTATTTTAATCAGTTAATCAGTGAACTGTAATATGGCGAATCGAGGACGAGCGAAGGGTGTTTTTGGTCAAAAAGTGATCGGCGAACTGTAATATTGCGAACCGACGACGGGCAAAGGGTGTTTTCGACGAACCGTTCATCGGTGAACGATAAAATGTAGAACCGACGACGGTCGAAGGGTGTTTTCAGTAAACAGTTCATCGGATAAGGGAATTCGGCATTCGATTCTACACTCTTGAAAAGGTGTCGTAACGACCATCAGCTTGGGGGCTTCTATCAGTAAACTTTTCGTTTGATCGTGGCCTCCATTTTTTTAAATGGCCATAACTTTTTATCAGGTGGGCGGTAACTAAAGAGTATGTTATACCACTACATATTTAAAATATCATATTTTCAACCTCGAACGAGACTTCAATTTTTACTTGCCGGGTGAGCTGTTAATCCAACTAAGCATAAGTATCGAGGACTCTCGAAACGGACAAAGTTATCCGTCTCTTTAAATAAGAAGGCACAGGTTCAAGTCCCGTTCGAGGCTGAATATATTTCCACTTAAAATTTATGATATAGTCAGCATACTAATTGCTTTTTAAAATTATTTTGAACTTACATTCTTTTTCGGCATGTTAGGAAAAAATGTGAATAAATTTTTACGATACGCTCGCAGACCTTCACGAAAAACCGACACCATGAAGAAGTAGATAAGTGTTTCCATGACAAGTTATAACTACATTTGAAGTAGTTTTCATTCTTCAGATGTTTTTTTTTCTTACTAATTTATTATTCTGTACAAAACAAAGTTGACTTGTTGACTGCCTCGGAGTTTGGGTGTTTCCTATATATAATATGTATGTATTTAGAAATATATAAGTATGTATATCTGTTGTCTAGATCCCATAGTACAAGCTTATAGCTTAGTTTGGGCTAGATGGCGCTGTGTAAAAAAAGTATTCAGCAACTTTTTTTTTTTTCAAGTAATTGTTGTGGTAAATGTGATAAAATCTTATTATACTAAAGCAGTATAACTTCTAACGCGTGTACATAAGTACACACACACACACACACACTTTTTTATTGACTTATTTTGTACGAGACCCGAACATATTGTCCTATTACATCAGAGAAAAATATAAAACGCCCAGATATTTTCTGGGCACATCCTTATAAGCCATACCTAACTTCGAACAGTAAAGTCCCGCTGTGCTAGCCCGGTACGAAATAACTTATTTTTGAACGTTAATCTCAGTAAGTTATTACTAGAAAGCAATGTTTACCGCTTGGGATCCAGTCTGCAGTTTATTACTATGAGGTAGATAAGGATATTAAGAGGAAAAGCAAACCCTACGCAATATCCTTGTAATAGTTAATGAATACAACATGGATCATATAAAGGTAGTATATACTTTATTTGCTTATACAGTAATTTTGAACGGGTACTACAATTTTTTTGTCCAATAATATTTTTAAAGTTGCACTTTTCTTTTAGCGGGTTAGGTAAAAATGAAAAGGTATAAATTTTTACGATGCGCGCGCACACCATCGAGAAAAACCGACACCCTGAAGTTAGCAGATAAGTAAACACTTATATATCACGACAACATATAACTAAATTCAAAGTAGTTTTCTAATAACCTGAAGTTAGCTATAGTCAAAATTTTAGTGTTTTCTACAAACGTAGGATATGGGTGATACTTTTGGCGCGAACATAAGCAGTGACGCACGTTTGTCGTATATTATTTTCAAAAACTAGTGTAAAATTCGTGTTTTTGTATTTAAAAATGGTGGAATATTATACATAAAGAATTCGGAAAAGTGCATTAGTGAAGGAAAGTGATATATTACATTGAATAGCGGTTATAAGTTATAAGTGATATATTCCAGAGAGCTGCAATAAGGGATCCACTGCTGCACACTGGTCCTAGTCCGTGCACTTATTGGGGCACGGACTAGGACCTAGGACGGAGGACTTGACATCGACAAACGACTAGACAGGACTAAAACAAAATAACAAGAAAAAAAAACCTAACCACTCCGGGAGTGCCGACAGAAGTGAAAACTCAATTTATTAATAATTTATTTATCTAGACGCGTTGGTACATGCATATATGCACACACTATAGCAGCGTATCGTAACGGGGTGTAGCGAGTCCAGAGATTTATCTCATCTAAAAAATTGCGTACCGCGCTAAAAGAAGTTTTTCCTTCAAAAATTGACCGGGATCGACGTTAATGATGATGATGATGAAAAATAAATCTACACTGAAAGACTCCTAATTGATTACACAGCATTATTTAATAAGACCTGTAGATGACCGGAATCAACGTTAGATGATGATGATGATAATGGTCGCGAGTCCAGAGATTTTATCTCATCTAAAAATAAGCGTACCGCGCTAAAAGAATATTCACTTCAAAAATTGACCGGGATGGACGTTAATGATGATGATGAAAAAAAAATTCTACTCTGAAAGAGTCTTCATTGATTACACAATATTATTTAATAAGACCTGTAGATGACCGGGTTCAACATTAGATGATGATGATGATTATAGTCGCAAATCCAGAGATTTTATCTCCTCTAAAAATATGTGTACCACGCTAAGAGGCGTTTTCACTTAAAAAACTCAATTTATTAATAATTTATTTATCTAGTCGCGTTGGTACATGCATATATGCACACACTATAGCTGCGTATCGTAACGGGGAGTAGCGAGTCCAAATTTATCTCATCTAAAAAATTGCGTACCGCGCTAAAAGAAGTTTTTCCTTCAAAAATTGACCGGGATCGACGTAAAGATGATGATGATGAAAAACAAATCTACACTGAAAGAGTCCTAATTGATTACACAGCATTATTTAATAAGACCTGTAGATGACCGGAATCAACGTTAGATGATGATGATGATTATGGTAGCGAGTCCAGAGATTTTATCTCATCTAAAAATATGCGTACCGCGCTAAAATAAGTTTTTCCTTCAAAAATTGACCGGGATCGACGTAAAGATGATGATGATAAAAAATAATTCTACACTGAAAGAGTCCTAATTGATTACACAGCATTATTTAATAAGACCTGTAGATGACCGGAATCAACGTTTGATGATGATGATGATTATGGTCGCGAGTCCAGAGATTTTATCTCATCTAAAAATATGCGTACCGCGCTAAAAGAAGTTTTTCCTTCAAAAATTGACCGGGATCGACGTAAAGATGATGATGATAAAAAATAATTCTACACTGAAAGAGTCCTAATTGATTACACAGCATTATTTAATAAGACCTGTAGATGACCGGAATCAACCTTAGATGATGATGATGATTATGGTCGCGAGTCCAGAGATTTTATCTCATCTAAAAATATGCGTACCGCGCTAAAAGAAGTTTTTCCTTCAAAAATTGACCGGGATCGACGTAAAGATGATGATGAAAATCTTACGCTTTTTCCATCAGGACACGTGTCCTGACGACACGTGTCCTGACGCGAGTTTAAGATTTTAAACCCATTACAGAAAGTGCTCAACGCCGCTAAAGAAGTTTTCACTTCAATAATAAATACTGAAGACTAGGCTGTATGGACTAAGTTTCCTTTGCCTGCCCAAGATGGGCAAAGACAACTATCAACAACAACGTAGGATATGGCGAGACATAAATTAAAAAAATATTTTTGTCTTGTTACGCCAAAAAGTACTAACGCATGTACACACACTTTTTGTTTTGGTCGTAACGTTCGTTTTTTTTTGTCAAATCAATTTCTTTTGTTGTGATGACGCGTTCTGAACGTCTGTAGAAGAAAATAAAGTAAATGTAAAGGTATACTACTCGAGTATTCACATGAAATATTGCACCGTGAATTCCGAAAATTACCTTTACAAAGTCCTTATTAGCTTATGCCCACGAAGTAAAGATTTCCCGTTCCCGTTTCCCACAGGAATGTATTCCCAGGATAAAAAATAGCTGCTTAGGCTGTCAAATATTAGTAGACTACCAAAATACAAGTTACTGGCACGTCACGTGTTTGTACAATACAATCAAGGCTGTTGCAGTCCTCTAAGGCATAACACACTTATCTTACAGTGAAAGAATTTTCTAAATTGGTTCAGTAGATCCAAAGGTTACCCAATATAACCTCACAAAATTTACCTCTTTTTACTATTAGTAGATACAGACATATTGAAACGCTTTTATTATTGTAGGGGTAGGTACAGGCATACTATACACCCACATTGCACCGTATGCATTTTTTTGTCCCACGTAAAGATGGTCCTGAGGCCATTGCCGTGTTGAAATGGACAGACAGAGGTTGCGGCGATCCGCTCTTGAAATTTATCGTACATAATATTGTCACGCCTTTATGTCTGAAGGGGTAGGCAGGTGCATACTATAAGACCACATTTCATCATATTCATTTTTATCTCACGTAATTGGTGGTGAGCCCTTTGTGTTGATTTTTTTTCAACCCGCCCATAAGGCCTATAACTAGGCTCAATGACTGCTGAACTAGCAACCGGCAATAATGGCTCAGCGTGCGATTCGAAGCACGAAAACACTCGTAAATGTAAATGCCATAAAGCGGTCACCCATCGAGCACCAGCCATAGCTAAAGTTGCTTAGCGTAATAATCGTTTACAGAACACTGTTTTAGCGCCATTTTACTGGCAACCGGGACCTACGGCCTTCCGAAGCACGGAAACGCTCGCAAATGTAAATTCCACAAAATGGTCACCCATCCAATGAACATGTATAGCGAATGTTGCTTAACGCAGTGATCGTTTACAGAACACTGAGTCCGCGGGACCACGAGCTCTTCTAGCGCATTAGCATAGATGAATATCATTCAGAGCAAAATATACCAATACGATTAATTGACCGAAACTTGAAAACTGTTATTGCGGTCACAGTTTTAGGTCAAACAACGGAATTAGCTTGCCGACAACACCAATTTATCATCGCCTGTTATTTTTAATATCGTTACAGGCAGCCAATGTACAAAGGGCAATGTTTACCTAACCTTTACGGGTTAAAACAAATAATGGATTTGACTCTAACCCCTATAGAAATTGAAATAAAGGACATTTTGTATACATATTTTCATCCTTAGCACAAACTCTATATAACATACTTATATACATAATCAGATATGTATGTATGATATACAACATAATATATATAGGCTAAAGACCCGTTTGCCGTCGAAATTCAACAGTAAATCAATAATTTTCAAACCTCCTTTTTGCGGTCGTTCCTATTATTTTGAACTTGACAACAGACTTTAATAATAAAGAAAAGAGTATATATTACGAGTATATGAGTGTGTGTGTCAAATACATGGTAGTGTGTGTAATGTTTATTTTATTGATATAATGAATTTTAGACTTCTGAACCTTGATTTGTAGAAATGTCTTATAAAACGGCTCAGTCTATCCGTCCGTCTGTACGCATTAGGAAACAGTAAAACTCAGGAACCATAATAAATAGAGACAAAATGTTTGCTGCAGTCGATTCAGGACACCGTAAATATGTGCAAGGCGATTTTGAAGTTTCTACCATTACCAGTTTTGATAATTATTGCATTATTGGTTTAGAAGTCGTAATGTCGTACGACAGTGAAGGACGCAGTACTTGCTTCATGCATTTTTAAAAAGAAGTACAAAGTTTTAGCTTCTCCTTTGAATAGGTATATACATAAATATGAAGACAATGAAAAGCTGCAAGAGACCTGGGGGCCGAGTCTCCTATTTTCCAATAGAAAGCCGTTCTATTTTAGCGGTTCTATTGCTCCAATATGCAAAACTATGTAGTCTTCTAAAACTATTATAGGTATATTTCACAATGACACTTCTCAAGCTGCATAATAGAGATAAAATAGCTGTTTTAAGCCATCCAAATATTAATATAGACTACCAAAAATGCTAATTAAGTCCTACTTACAGGCGCTACACGTGTTAATAACATACTGTCGGCCAGTCGATAGAATTCTATTGGAGCGCAATTGTAATAGTATAGACTACGAAAACTGACAATTATTTGTGTCGGCTCTTTATTGAAGTGATTCTATTATTTTCTGACGCAATTAAATTAGACTTGGCCCCCTGTATTCACTGATGCAGTCACGTTGCAAGAAGTCTACGTAGGTAAGTAGGAAACGAGTGTCTAAAAAATGACCTCTGCAGATGATGCGGTGGATAATAATGCGTGCTGTTGCGCTCAATACAGGATGCAGATGGTGCAAAGTAGAGGGGAAAGATTAGAAAGTTTTTTTTTGACGCTTAGAATGGGTAGGAATGTAGATCACAGGATTAACTCTTGAATGCTGATTAATTTTTAGGCATAATTCAAACTTGTGACACAGGAATTACTCTTGAATGCTGATAACTTTTTAGAAATGTTTCAAAATTGTGTCCTTGAAGAACTTGAAGGTCGTTTAGATTAATATCTTAATACCAAACAAAGTTCTGTTGCTTTTTATAAATAATTATAAAAAAAAATTAGGATCTCACACAATAGCATCTATCCTGAATTGAGCTAATATAAGCTTGTACTAAGGGATCTAGACAATTTACAAATTTATATATTTCTACACACATACATATATATACTGCCTCGGTGGCGCAGTGCATGCGACTGCTGCGACTGAGGTCCCAGGTACGATTCCCGTGTCGGAAAAAATATTTGTGTGATCCACAAGAGTTTGTTCCAGAGTTTGGTAGTTTCCTGTGTATAATATGTATGTATTTAGAAATATAAAAGTATATTTATCAGTGATCTAGACCCCATAACACAGCTTATATTAGCTTACTTTGAGCAAGACGGCGGTGTGTAAAAAATAAGTCCCACAAAATATCCCACAAATGTCCCTCAATATAATGCATACTAAACACCCAGAATTCGAAATTAAAATTTGCGAATCACACAAATATTTGTTTTGACCCGGGATTCGCAAACCAAAAGTCTTCTTTTGCGAATCCCACGTGATTGTAAGACACAGAAGTTAAGCGTATTCTGAAATTGTGAAAATAATTTCGAGGTACAATTAAATACCTTTGCTTTTTTTTCATTCATTAAATATGAAATAAAATATAATATTCTGGGTGTTTCTCATTTCCCTTTCTGACATTGTTGACACAGCCCTCTTATAAAATCAATGAGGATGAGGGATACCGGGATACCTATTTGGTTTTTCCGAACATTGTTCCGCATTTTATTGACAGGCTGCATGATAAAAATAGATTGAATATTTACAAGAACGTAATGAAAAGCTGGTTGGAAACGGTGCGACATACACTGTTTCTTCATGATTCGATTAATATTACATAATTTTTTTTATACCACTGAGGTGGCAGACAAGTATACGATCCACCTGATGGAAAGTGGTCACCGTAGAATATGAACGTTTGCAACACCAGAGATTCAGCACCCTGCTGGCCCTGTAAAAATCTTCTAAAACACGTATTGAAAATTTAATTATTATTATTTATAAAATTTATTAATTAATATTCCTTTTGTAAAATTATTAAGATTACCATAGCCAACGTTACCTGCACAACAAACGGAAACGTTCGTATTTGGAATTGCCACATGCTATCACGCATCTTAATACCGACTGTAGCGTAAATTTTTAGAACACTGTAGCTCAATATTCTGTTAATCAGTCTGTTAATTTACGCGATGTTAAGACTTCATGAAGTTGACAAACATCATGAAGTTGACATTATCAATTCGTTTTGTGTTTGAATTTACAATTTCAAAGACATTCCTCATTTACCGCGTATTTCTATCATATTATGAAGTCGCCGCACCCTGTGATAGTCTATCTAAATTCAAGAACCATAAGATTGATTTATATAAACTTTCACCAATAAATGAAGCGGTTTCAAGAGAAGCTTTATTATGTTATAATTCCACGTGGATGAAACTGCAGTCATCCACTAGTAATTGTTAAGAACGATGGAGAATTTTTTTGTTATATTCATAACTACTTTTCGATAAGTTTTGGTACAGGTGGACTCCGGAGGTAGTTATAGACTTTATTTTTGTGAAAATGAACTCAAAAAAGAAAAGTACTTTAAATTTATAGGTGTTCTGTTCTAACCATAAAGAAAAAAATAAATAATAGAAAACTAATGTTAAGTAGAACACAAAAAGCAACCAAAACTATTTAAGGTGTAAAATGTTCATATTTCGTAATAAGACGTGATAAATGTTATTAATGCGCATTGAATGGGATCAACACCGTTTACGTGGAACAAAAATGGAGTGAAATGTGGGCGCCTAGTTTACTTCTACCTAGCCCTTAGGGAATAGAAACAACATTATATGTCTATATGTAGGTATGTACACCAAAATATACGCTTCCACCGTAAACTTTACTATTTAAGTTTAAAATACAATTTAAATAATTGTATTTTAAACGAAGAGAATTTCTTTTAGTTTTTTTTAAATCTTTCAAAGAATTAAAAGCGGAAAGTGTAAAAAGCTCTCGCGTTTTATTAATAAAAACTGTTCAAATACTATCGAGATTTTTAACCTCGTTGAAAAATACTGGAAATTTGTAGATTATACTAAAATAGCTCACAGTCTCCCTTTATCTGATTATTGACTTCATTTCCAAGAGCGTTAAAACATAAACGAACTATGTCATTGTGTAGAATAACAAAGGATTAAGGGAAACAAGAATTTTATTGAAGTAGAAAGAAATTCCGGAAGATGATTATTCGGCAAGGAACCAAAGCGGTCGATATAGCTCGCTATGTAAACACTTCAAAGTGACTAGGGGTTTCCATTTCTGTTGACAGATTGGCGGTTGATTAATCAGACAAGTTCTATAGGAGAGGTAAGGACGACCACAGCCAGATGTACCGAGCTACGACCTAGATATAAGGTTACGTCAACTTTGAAAACATGGGCTCGCATCCGCAGCAGCCTTCACGTCCGTGACATTGCAGATAAGCTGCAAGAGTGTCGCCTTCGTTGGTGTGGTCACGTATTGCGGCAACCGCCGGGCTACGTGGGAAACAAATGTCTGGTCATGTCAGCCCCGCCGGGTCCCGGTAAGAGTGGAAGACCCAAAAAGTGCTGGCTTGACGTCGTGAGGGATGACACGCGTGCCAATGGTGTCACCACAGGGGATGCCGACAACCGTGCGAATTGTAAACATTGTGAGATGAACTCTTTCCACTTTCAAAAATTTTGTACGTATCTAACCTATATTTTTAAAATAAAAAAAATCTACCGTACACATTTTTTTGACGAATACTAAATACCAAAAACTACGAAATAGCAGCCAACGTATTGGTAAGATTTTATCACTGTTACTTTATAAATGTGTAGTTTATGCTGACCGCACCTGTTGGAGGTGTTCGACAAAGCAAATTTCTCTTTGGACCCTCAACATTATAGCGGACAAAATAGATTTTTTTTTCATGTTCTCTGAGTGAATTAAAAAAGGTAGCATTATTTACGTTAGAATTATTACGTATAAATAAGTGGAACAGTACAAGTGTTTTTGTTCAAGATGTGTAGCAAGTTCCACAAAGTGCCATCAATCAACTGTGTAAATAAAATGGCATAGACTTTGGGCTTAGTTTTGAGACCTATTTTACTTTGAACTTCGTATGTAGGTTATGTATGGGTTGCACCTGTTATTATTTTGTTATCTACAAAAAAAAATGTGTTATTTTCAGAACACTTTAAGCGCCTGACTTACGTAGAAGTAAAAGTAAGAGGTGTTAATGGAGGTTGAGAGATTGAACCCCTAGTTAATGAGGCAATAAAATAATTATGGGTAATGAACGTTTCAAATCCTTTTTATCACTTTTGTTTGTTTTGTCTGGGCTGTTTCCGTTCTAACCTTTCGTTTGGGTCATTGTACGTGTCCTATTTTATGACATTAGACTTAAGACACATATAACATTTATTTTATTGGCTAGATAAAACATTAACGAAAAAATATAAAATATAGACAGCCACAATGTGATACATTGTTATTTTTCACTAATTATGGTGTAATAATATATAATAAATATTACATCATAATTATTATTACAATCTACGAGTAGCTGTGAAGCTAATTTGTAACTTTTTTTTAATTTCAAGGACACATTCTCAAATGTTAAGAATGTGTCCATTGGCACTATTCTAATTGTCTCTATTGAAGTAGAATGTCACTTTCTTCACGTGTTCTTTGGGCACTAACTTATTCTAGTAGCACTTACTGCACTAATATTAACTTTAACTATACTCTAAACGGTTTAGTCCTTTTTAATCTTTCTTACTATGCCCGTGGTGTCTAGCAGTTGGATAGCCTCGACATTCACATGTTGATGTAGCCAATGTTGATTTGCTGCGGCTTATCTCTTTATAACTTTAGTAACAAGGTCTACTCCTAAATCTCAGTGTATATCCTCATTTCTAATATACCAAGGACCGTTTACTCCTTAGTATTTTATTTTGAAATCGTTGTATTACCATCATCTTTGAAAATTTCGACTCACAGTTCATGAGATATAGTCTTTGTCAGTGGAGTGTTAGTAATATAGTCCCGTGTTTACCCTATGGGTATGGAACTCTAAAAATTGCTGGATCATAAATATTAAGGCGTACCACGGCCTTCAATGTGAAGGCTTTCATTGTGTCTAAGAAGACATGTGTAATACAATATTAGTAAATATCGCTATATATATTAAATTATCACCGTAGAAATTGGGACAATACTTTACACAAAGCCTCTTTCTATCTAAATTTTCTTATTATACTTTGTTTATTGTCTTATTCAGGGTGGATTTCTGTCATTTTTTTGTGTTTTTGCATTCGCTTTTGCTTATGCTTACTTCTAAAATCGGTGAATGGTCACAGATACCGTAACTCTTACTGTTCCGTCCCAAAACGTCCCTTTTTATCACAACTAGGTTCATTTAAAATACTAGTTAATATCTACATGTATATAAAAGAGATATAGAGGGATATTCCTATGTGCTCACTAATAAAACAATAATTATCTACCTACCACCGAATCACAAATGCCGTTGTAACACACTAGGGTTATGTATAGCGCTACCAAAATAATCGTTATATTCGTGTTGCCCTTTTGGACGCTTCATGAATTATTTTGTGTTGACGAGGCTTCTAATGATAACACAGTATAAATGTATAATGAGAGTGAGAGGTGAAATAAAGGTATTATTCTTCCATTAGAACCATAATATAAAAAAACTGGGGTAATTTAATTTATTTTCGCTGAGCAAAAGGTAATTTTGTGTTGGGTCCGTGTTTTAGCTGTTATCAAAAAAATTGCTCAAAATTTTGTCTTCGTAAGAATATTATTTTAAAAACTGCCACCCGACGTAGGAATTTAAACACATATGTATAAAGTAGCCACAATATTACCTACGCTAGAATTTTATATCCTTTACGATATATACAAGGGTAAATAAAACCTTTAGAAATCTATCCACCAAGAACGTTACTTCTTCTACTTACATACTTTATATACACAGTGATGCTTGTGATTTTTCCATCATGTGAATCTCAAAAATAATATTATTATTGTTAATGACTCTTTAGTGATAAGACCGCCATTTGTACATTTCTGAAACTGTAATCTCTTTTTAGGAGTGTTTTTATACTTGTGTGCAATAAATTCTATTCTATTCTATTCTGTTCTGCTTTGCTCTTCTTTACTCTGCTCTACTCTACTCTATTCTATTAGGCTCACATTCATATACAAATGAAAAGCAACAATTTACTATAAAGTGCCTATTGTATTTCTAGAAAATACTTATTTTTATATATACAGAGGGTTTATCAAATCTCAACGCTATCGAAATTTCAAATACTACTCCGAGAGCAATCGATTTTCGCAAGTGTACTTGGAAATTCTAAGCCGGAAATTCGAAACTCTCTTACAAGACGATGTACGGAGGAGCTTACCCAGAACAGTATGTATAGAAATATGTATTTAACTTTATAAGTATTAACACAAATATTAAAGGTTTTCTATAAAGTTGTATCTCCTATAATGCATATTATATCTTTTAAAATATTTTAGCCATTTTACACAGCGCCATCTACGTAAATACATATTGCAAAGCCTTATTTTTTTTTTATCTCCGAAGGGGTAGGCAGAGGCATACTATACGCCCACATTTCACCGTAGGCATTTTTGACAGGCGCAGCCTATGGCGATCTGCTGTTAAAAATTTTCAAGCCGTCCATAAGGCCTTCTACCAGGCTTAACGACTGCCATTGTACTGGCAACCGGGACCAACGGGTTAACGTACCTTCCGAAGCACGGAAACGCTCGCAAATATAAATTCCACAAAGTGGTCACCCATCCAAGGACTACCTATAGCGAATGTTGCTTAACGCAGTGATCGTTTACAGAACTCTGAGACAGCGGGGCCACGAGCGCTTCCACAGCTTTCCACAGCGCCATCTAGTTGTGGTACTATAACCTTGTACTATAGAAAATAACTGACAAATATATATATTATACTAACTTACCTATATTCTTCTAAATACATAGCTTAATTTGCATTGGAAATACTCAAACTTATTTTAGACTAAACGACGTTGTATAAAAATATCACTCAAAATATTGTTTTCCACGAAAGATTGAATAACATGGTCTGTGGTTGACAAGGGATTGATTGAAATAATCCACTGATGAATATCGAATTATTTCAATCAAAATTTCAGTCACTCTCAACTGCGTAGTTAATACTTCCTAAAGTTGCCTGGAAGAGATCGCTATAAGCTATTAGACCGCCCATTGTACTTAGATTTAATTTAGTAGTATATTTTGTATATGACTTGATAATGGTGTACAATAAAGTGTTTTCTATTCTATTCTAGTAGAATTATTAGTAGTGTTTTTTATTCTAATAGAATTATTCCATATATATTCCCGCTGAACTACGGGGATAAAATGTAGCCTAAATTACTTCTTAAACATCAGCTATCTGCTAGTAAGTCTCGTCATTTCGAAGATTAGGTGTAACAAACAGACAGACAAAAACCTGAAAATAGTTTTTTTATATGTAAGTACATTCATATGTATTTAGTGAAAAGCTGTTAATTTGAAATTACAAACAGTTTACTTATCTGTACCTATAAGACTCCGTCGCTGAATATCATATTCTCAAAAGAACATATTCGTTAAACACCACATTCGCAAAATATGATATAATTATTATGCTGATTATACTTAAAACATCATATTCTTATAACATCATAATCTCAAAATATCATAATGTCAAAATATAATAATCTCAAAATATCATAATCGTATAAGGCCACATTCGTAAAATACAACATTCTTATGATACCACATTCAAAGTACAATCACTGAATGTGATTGTAGAACTTGTAGATAACCTTTGCAGTCGTCGTAAATGGTTTTAAAGAAAACATTGTGTAAAAAGAATATAAATTTAGTGAGCTTGGGCACCTGTCCATTTTGACACGGCAATGGGCTCACAACCTGTTATATGGCACAAAAAAATATATGGGTGTATAGTAAGTATATATATATATATATATATAATGTGAGTATATAGTAAGCCTCTGCCTACCCCTTCAGGGATAAAGGCGTGCGCTAACTGCTATATCAATTCTTTGGATCCAACCTACCTGAAAGTTAGCGTCACTTGTCCATAAAGCTTCTTATTTTCCTGATAGTCAGACTCCACATGCAGTACACCTTGGATCTTGTCGATGGAGCCATTTTCTACAATCAAGTCGCGAGATGCGAGATATATCGTCAATTTGTTGTTGGGCGAGGATTTCTTGAACACGCTGTAAGAATTAAAATTTTCATTTATTGATTTATCACTCATTAAAGAAGCATGGTAAAGTTTTCCCCTACCCCTTTCCCATACGAATCTCTTCCTGAGGTAAGTAAATAAATATAAATAAATATCGTTTGGACAACCCACACAACGCCATCTGATTCCAAACTAAGTAGAGCTTGTACTATGGTAACCAGATAACTGATAAACATATTTATATATTTCTAAATACATACATATTCAGTAACAAAATAAAATGTTTTACTCAAATATCATGATTTCTGTATAAAATTTTTATTAAATAACAATTGCCTTTAACAAATTAATATTCTTACGTCTAGTTAAGAAATAATCCGTCAAAGTGGATCGTCACCTTGCTCCAAACACCCAAGTTTGGGAGATCAGATTTACTAGAGATGGTCAGAGGCAGTTTCTTAAAGCGTTAGATACTATAGGAGCCGTAAAAATATATGGAAGCAGAACCTAGCACGATGGACGTCATGGTATAAGGAGCGCGGGCTGCACAAGTAACCCGTATGGAACACGACAGGGATATGCCGTATTGCATAGCTATGGCTGACGTCAACGCATTGTATAGACAAGGACTACTAATACCAAAGAAGGACATCCCCCTGTGAAAAAGCAACCTGCCCCTTGTAAAGGTTCGGAGTACTGAAAGGCTTGGAAAGGCACCCGTGTGGTGGCGGGCAAACCACCAAACGATAGCATTCCCAAGGAGGGCTGGCGGCCGACCATAAAAACCAAGCCAAAACATTTTGCAGTATGGAATTTAGTCATACTGCGCCGACCCCAAGTAAATTGGGACAAGGGCAAAAGGATGATGATGACATTTTATAGGTAAATAACACCCAGACACAGAATAAACCATCGTGCTCATCACACAATAAATTATCCTGGGTAGGAATCGAACGCACGATCTCCTGCGTAGCAGTTGGATACACTCCCACCGCGCCACAGAGGCAGTCCAAAGGTAAAAAGTAGCATATGCGTTAATCGAGCGTTTCAGCTATCTCTACACGAAATCTTATCCTAATTGGTCCAACCTTTTGAGTGTGAAGTAGTAACAAACATTACACACTCACAAATTTGTTGTGATATAGTACTGCTGGATTTCTCACAGGCACCTGTTCCCGGGATTAAAAGTAGCCTATGTAAGGCTACTTACTATCCAAGTTATTAGAAACCTCCACACCAAGTTTTATTTAAATTGGTCCAGGGGGTTTTAACGTGTATAAGTAATAAATATACACACTCATAAACTTTTAGCCTTTATAATAGTAGTATTGATTGTATACCAAAAAAATACATACAATATTACATTTGACAGAGTTGTTGGTAATACAATTGGCGGTATCATCACACATACAATTTTGAAAAGACTTTCTGTATTTTAAAAGAATTTATGATAATATAACTATAACATACGACCTTTTGTATAATTCCTTCTAAAAGATCACATATTGGTAAACTTATTGATATAAGTCATCATCTCTCACTCTTTTCAAAAACCTTACCGTTGTTTCAAAGCTTGTAAGTCAAGCCAACAACGAGACGAGATGAGGACATCAACAACTTAGTACAAAGGAATGAAATAAATTTCATAGAAAGTAGAATAAACAAACAACTGCAAAATGGCTTCGGCAAAGCGTATTATGAAAAATGAAATCAACGTAGTAATCATGAAAAATATTTTCGCTATTCTCGGCAGTGTTTGTTGTTTTATAAAAGTGAGGAACAAAGTAAAGTTGAGCAATAAAATAAACAAAGTAAAGTTGAGCAATAAAACAAACAAAGTAAAGTTGAGTAATAAAATAACATTGTTGAGCTATTCGAATATTATCATATTAGATGTGGCTTGATAAGCATGAATGTCCTGTGTTATAAGGCTGGCCTCTTTCTCGTTCAGAGAATGAGCATTGCTATCCAACGTAGCAATGCGGCTAGCCTTATAGGAACATTACCGGTTGACTTCGGTGGGGAGGAATTCTTCGACGCCTAGACAAGGTTTCGACAGTCTTGTACTTTGTCCTCCCACCCTTTCTATTCTGTAAATATTCCATTTTTTATGGAATTTTAAACAATATCGTAATAAGTATTATCATTATTACAGTCTATTTTTTTAAATATACCTTGTACGCTTGAGTGAAATGGGAAGAATAGCTTACACGTACACCTCAGATCAGAGGACAGTCGTCCTCAATAATGCCAAACCTAACGTTTGTTACTGCTACCAGATGAAGAAACCCAGGCTCCTAACCCAGACAGAGTTGAAAAGCAACTGAGAATAAACTAAGATGACCTTGTACAAAGGAGCGCAATTGTTTCCATCTGACAATGTACCATCAATGGATTGAATTAAGTGTAAGAGTGAAAGGATGTAAAGACTAGGATTGGAATAACTCAATCGATCTAAGCCCACTGCAGAGCGTATGCATTCTCTAAAGATCAGCACAACGTTTAGTGTCACGCTGCCGGCATTCAACAGTACTGGTCAGATCAAACTGCTGAAACTGCGGTAAAAAGGACGAACATAGCAAGGCAAAATAAAAGAATGCTATTTAAAAACTCTTTAAGAAATAAATTTAATTTGTACCCATGAGACTCATTCGTTCTAAAGAGGGTAGGAACTTAGGGCGTACTCCTAAACAGGAAAGTGTAAATGGTGTGTAAATACATTGGTATTAATAATTCACTCTTGACAGGACTTATTAAGCCTTAAGGCCAGTTGAATAATTAAATGATCCTCTAATTAATTCAAACAAAACCTTGCTTAAATAAATTTGGACTATAAAGTTTGAACTTACCGTTGAGAATTGATCGCGTTGTCTGTCATGACCGCGCCTTTTCGTTATCTGTGGAAGAAAAATATCAGTTATTAAGTATTCAGTATGAAGAACTTTTTTTAAAGGATCAAATTCTAGGATTTTAATTTATTGATAAGATTTTTTTTATTGATTTTTAATTTATTGATAAGTAGCAACAGCTCGAGACAAGTTCTTTGTGAGTGTTTTAGTAGTTAAATTAAATATTTCTCCCAATATAGTTGGTTATTTTTTAAAATTTTTGATGCCACGTTGTGTGGCCCCAGTAAGCTAATAAAAGCTTGTATGCGATCTTGACACTGATAAACATACTTATATATCATTAAATTTATAAACATTATACACAGAAAACACTCAAACCCCGAAACAAACATTGGCGGATCACACAAATATTTGTTATGCCCTGGGAATCGAACCCGAGACTTCAGCGCGGCAGTCACATAATCTACCACTTACCTTAGATCACCGAGGCAGTTATTAGTTTATATTTTATACTCTTTATAGTTTAAGAATATAAGTATTGCCTCCCTGTTTCTGTCGCCATCTTTAAACAACATGCATCGAAATAATAGAAATACAAATTTACTGAGAGGTTTCTTCAAATTTAGATGAAATTAACAGAAACAGGCAAAATACGTACCATAATACCTTTTAATTTTGTTAATTACCTACGTAATTTTATTTCAAAACTGCAATGCGCTCACAACCTGTTACGTGGGACAAAATGCATACGGTACATTGTGGGTGTATAGTATGCCTAAGTATCCCCTTCAGGGAGAAAAGCGCGCCTGATAATTAAGTACTAAGGATTGTTTTATCATATCCATTTAAATTTCAAAAATCTCTCTGTACCGGGTTCAATTCAGGAATCGAAATAAATATTAGTGTGATTCACAAATGTTGGTTTAGGAGTTTGGGTGTTTCATGCTTGTTTGCTATTTCATATGTATAATATGTACGTATTTAGAAATATATAATTATGTATATCAGTTGTATAGATCCCATAGTACAAGCTTATAGCTTAGTTTGGGCTAGATGGCTAGATCTTTTACCTTTCACTTATTTTTTATAATTTATCTTTACATATCATAAAACTCGTACATAATCAAAATGTTGAATTTACTTAAGAACTTTTTTTTTTAATTTCTATTTTTTTATTACCACGTTAGCAGAATTCTCAAAAACGGAAATGTCAACAGTACTTGGATACCCAGACATGCGTGTATGAAGCGATTGATGAATCTGCAAGAAGCGATAAAAGTATGCATGGATCGCAAAGCCTGGTGATCTGTCCTCTCTGTCTACCACGTCTGGGATGCTACGTGAAGATAGTTAGTTAGTCAGTATTCCTGCTAAATTTGAATGAGTAAAACAACGAAACAAGTATTTAAGATGGTGAACAATGGAGTATTTACCACTTACGTTTGATTTTTCGAAAATATTAGGTACCTACAACATAATAGTTTCCAAAATTTTCCTACGTATTTTTTTTTGGATATTTTTACACAAATACTAAGTAAGCATTGATTATGCGTTGATTGACGGTCAGAGCAAGCTATCTTTAGAAATAAGACACTGCACTGCGTCTTTGTGTTCTACAACGAATTTCCACGCAGTTTTCATGGAGTTTAAATATAGCGATGCAAAAGGAAGGTCTTATAAACCTATATACGAAAATATCTAAATCAAATATATTTTTTACGTTTTATATAGAATCTGATAGAATATTAGACATGAAGTAAAAAAAAGGTTAAGTACGAGTCGAACTCCGTAAAAAAAGTACCTTATTTGAGGTAAGTAACATACCAATTAAGTTAAATTGTTTGGGCGCCCATACAACTCAAAGGTCTTTGATAGTTGGTGTTTTAACTATATATGTATAGGGTACACCACTTCATTTTGAACATTTTATTTTTGTGCTGCTTTTTGCTAAATTTCGTAATTCTAGGTCAAAGGACTACTATTTAGGTTTTCGTCCCAAAACCTATAGGTTACTTCCGGTTGACCAAGAATTGTCATTTTTGCTTGAAAGCAAGGCCTTATAGCATAAGTGAAAAATCAAAATGTTGAACACTAAGAAATTCTGGTACTTATAAGTTTTCGCGAAAATTTTAATTTGCCCATTTCCTTTACTCAGGAACTTAATTTTTATACACCGGGACCTCAGTATCTGATATAAATTTCAATTTGCTAGATCCATCCGTTTTTGAGAATTCGATGGTGTCACACGAACAGAGAGACAGACAAGAATGCTATTCTAAAAGGGTTCCGTTTTTTTATTTTAAGACATCTAAAAACAATAATGATAAACAAAACACAATACCTTCGCTTTTTTCATCTAGAGATTTTCTCTTCTTGTGATTTAATTGATTTCAACACCAAAACAAGTAGAAATCAGGCACATATCGCGACTAATACACTCGATAACAAATATTTATTAATTATAGTAAAATTATGTACACTGATAGTTTAAAAAAATATTTCTAATTAATTCTAAATATATCTTTCAAATCTAAACTTTTTTTCAGAGATGAATTAGGTTTATATTTAAAAAAAAAACTTTGTGTCCCAACACAAAAACTTGCAATACTATATTTATGTATGTCTCTCTACAAACGAGACTATTCTATTATCTTGGCCTTTAACCACTAGGTCGTATAAAAATTCAACAGTTAAGGCCTATTCACATTAAATAAGTCACAGCGAGCATTGTCTTGTGTCTCTATCTATCATATAATTATGATTCACTATTGCTTGAGCTGGTTGTATACTAAAAGCTAGGCTACTTTGGATTAAGCAGCTGTTCGATAGCTGTGGCTGTGTCTGGAGACGGGACTGCTTTAGTTAATGATGTGAAGTAATACGCTGGTTCTTTGCATATAATGTTTACTTTTTGTTTACAAAGTACATTTGTACCTATCATTATTAAAGAATGTAACGATTGGTTTAACGTCCTGATTTAATTCTGTTCTGAACTTCTGATAAGATAACATGGCGACCAAGAGACAGGAAATCGAGGCCACACCCGACCAACCGCGGGGTTCGCACGCGCCTGCCATAGACTACCGACCATAAGGACCGCGCTGTAGCTGTACGCGCAGCGCCAGACTGCAACCCGCCACACTCCAAAGTGTCCATTAACATGCATCGACGGAACAGCAGCATTTTCAGGACACCTATCCTTTGCCATTTTGAAAAGTATCGGGTTCATTGGTGTTCTTATGTCTAGTCCAGTACCGTAATCATTTTAAGGATAACTCTAAACTGACGTTATAATTCTGAGTACTCAGGGCACGGCAGTACTTCACTGCTGTACAAAAACTGTCTCTCTTTAAGACGCAAGTGCGGCTGCACTTGGAGTACTACAGTTACCTTTGGGCAAATGCACCTGGATACCAACTTCACACGTTGGACTTGGTTCAAAGGCGTGCCTATAAGGCTATCAACGATTCTCAACGGTGTCAGTGTCGAGCTCTTTACCTCAGGAGACTTCGCCTCCTTATATGTATTCTATCGCTTGTAAGTATAATGGTTTGTACTTTATTGTTGACCAGATTAACAACCAGTATGACGTTAACCATGGCGTTACCACGTTTAGCTACGTAAAAATAAATATACTTATAATGTAAAACGCGAAGTTTACTACTTAGTATAATTTACAGCTATCCTGACTTTAGCAGCGTAGCTTAGCTCTTAGTGTACAATGGTCTTAAGGCTTTGATGTTACATCCTTATTTTAGCAACATAAAACTCCAAATATAATTTAACAATACTCTGTTGTCATATTATATATTTTATTACATTCTATTTAATATTGATAGCAGGTAGTCGATTACACTGGTTATTTTCGGAAAGATATTAAAACGTGGACTGTATATTAAAAAGGCAACCAATCAATCAAATCAACCTAACATACGAGTAGGTCATGTTAGTATGCACTTTTGACCTACGTAACAGGTGGTGAGCCCATTGCCGTGTTGAAATGGAGTCGCAGGTTGTGGCGACCTGGTGTTGAAAATTTTCAAGCCGCCCATAAGGCCTTCAACTAGGCTTAACGACTGCCAACTGGCAATCGAGACCAACGGCTAAACGTGCCTTCCGAAGCACGGAAACGCTCGCAAATGTTAACGCCAAAAAGTGGTCACCCATCCCAGGACTAGACATAGTAAAAGTTGCTTAACGCAGTGATCGTTTACAGAACACTGAGTCAGCGGGATCACGAGCGCCTTAATGTCCGTCTACCAAAAAGATACCATAGTATATTGCTCATTTCATTTTAATAAATCAATCGAATGCGGCTATCATAGTCTACTAGAAAACGTGCCTCTCCCAAAGTCTATTACTACGCCTAGGCATATGGATTGGCATGTATGACCATGACCTCGGCCGTTAGATGGCAGGGGCACCATTTATAGGTCAGGTGAATATTTTAGCCGTGTCAGTAGTTCTACAGTACAACTGAACATACACATACATATCGTCACGTCCTTTGCTCCAAACAGGTAGGAGATACGCCTACTTTTTACCAGTTGTATTTTTGTTTATACGTAATAAGTCGGTGACATAGACAATCGTGTTGAAATACTTTTATACTAAGAGTATTTATTTTACAATGTAGGTACTCAAGATTGAAATTAATATTTAATAAAGCAGCTTATTAATAATCAAGTTCGTAGTTAGCAAAAATAAAACATTCGTCAAAGTGTCAAGGGACAGTACAATAGGCGCAGGAAGTGTGGGTACAATTTGATTGTTTTAATGCAATTATGATTTGCATAGAAAAAAAACATTATACTTTCTGGAATTCTAAAATTAAATGACAATCCAGAAAAATAGTAAGAAATAGTTCAATCTTGAGAAGGGTTCTTTGCTGCAGCACAATCAATGTTTATCTAGATGAGAAGAAAACTAACTGTATTAAATTTACTTTACCAAATCTAAAACAAGTTACTAACTTAACGTTGAATTAATATCTGGCTAGGTAGGATTGGGATTCCCACTCGAACTGGCTCTGCTGGCACCGTAACAGGGTTGCGAAATTTTCTAGAAATTTCACCTCATACAAAAAAAACTTGTAAACGTAATAATACAAAAAACACAATATCTAATTTTGGCAACCCGAAACACTCACTAGTTACGCTCGCCCGGTTCGAAATACTTTAGAACATACATAGTTATCATTCAAAAACGCCTCTTTAAGTTCCCATGGGAGCTCCTCACAGATGTAATCAATTATCATACAAAGTTGTTGTGTACGAGTAAAACTCCAGAGACGCTATATGATATGTATGGAAGGACAGCTACGACTGTCAGATAGTGCGCAACTATTTTTTGTTGTCAAAAGTATAACATTTTGTCCACTGAGACGTGCTTGACGAAGTTCTAGCAAAGTTTTGTAGACCTATATATATTCAAGTAAGTCCTATAAATTCTGCTTTCTGCTAAATATTTTAGCATGCATGGTGGTATTTCTTTAAATTATTCTACGAAAAATAATCTCTCAGTGTATATTAAAATTTTAAAGTTAGAGGCGAGGAGAGGAGATTAAATCATAAATTTGATATTATATTTCAAATGTTTTTAATCAAAATTAATCTCTTTTGACCTCTTTCTATTTCTGGCATTTAAATTACATTTAAAAGATTGTTTACACCAGTAACATAAACAGTACAAATAATACAAAAAAAATCATATTTAAAAAAATGTTGCGGTCCCATGTGTGTAGGGCCATCTGAGGCCCTGTGAGCGAGTGACAAAAATTCTTAGCCATTCGGTACTTTTTTAATTGGAAAAAAGTTTTGGCACATATGACACAATAATGAATGTATAAGAACAGGTTCAATTTCACGGGTGGAGCTCTTGCCAAGGAGGGTGAAACAATAGAGATTATTCTGAAGCTTCGAGAAGTAAATACTTGACTTATGTAGGATTTGGAAGACAAATGATGCCAAAGAACGACCAAAGTTTCGGAAAAATAGATTTAAGGCTCCCAAGTAAAGGTAGGCACAGACACAACTTTATTATATCTCTTGGCGATTTCATAATTGTAATTCCTATATCTAATCATATTATTAGAAAATAACTCATTAGGACAGATGCCAAACACTGTTTAAAATCTATCAACATATATTCATGTTCTCATTATGCTTATTGGGTCTCGAATGAGGGTATAAGGTTGAAATCTGCAGATCAACTTATAGATGATGATGGGGATGAAGAGTAGAAGCGTGCACGTCGCCATCCCTGCCAGCTGCGGCTGCAATTCTACTCCAACACGAGTGCCACCAGGGCGATTACTGCTAGGGCGTACCCCCGAGGCGACGCGCACCAGTTCGTCCCCGCTGGTGCGAAAAGTGTGTGCCAGAGCGGCGTAGGGGACCGCCACCCTACACGCGCGGCCCGACACGGCGGGAAGTGGAGGATGGAGTGCAGGGTAGCTGCGTGGAATGTTAGGGGCGGAATGACAGATAAGATGAATGAGTTGATGGATGTTATGAATGAGAGAAAGTTAGATGCAGTGTGCTTGACAGAGACCAAGCGCAAGGGCAGCGAAGTCGTGGAGCTCCCGGGTGGGATGCTCGCGCTTTGGTCTGGAGTACCAGAGAGCGAGCATGGCAGTCGGGGGGTTGGAATTTTGCTGTCCTCGCTATTGGCCTCCGGTATGTATGAGTACAAACTGGCAGGTCCTAGAATCCTCTGGATCCGTGTAAAACTTGGTTTGACGAAGATTTTCGTGGTAGCTGCTTACGCGCCAGTATCTCCGTCGAACGCGAGTGAGCTAGAGGACTTCTGGGAGAGTATGAGAGAAGCTCTAAATGTGGTAGAAGGAAATGAAAGACTTATAGTATGTGGAGACTTGAATGTATGGGTGGGTACCGCTCGCAATGGTTTTGAGTCGGTACTCGGGAAGTATGGGGATAAAAGGGTGAACGACGCTGGCAAGCTAATACTGGCATTTTGTAAGGAAAAGGATTTGTTTGTGGCGAACACAATGTTCAACCACAAACAAATTCATATGTATACGAGGAGATGTAAGTCAAAGAGAAGCATGATAGATCTATTCCTAATGGATAGTCGGCTCCGTAAACAGGTGATGGACACGAGGGTTTATCGAGGCGCTGAGCTGGGATCGGACCACTACCTAGTCATAACTAGGATTAGGGGTCTGTTCGCGGATTGGCGTCATCGTACCGAGTGTCCTGAACCTGGGCCGACTTATAGCATCAAAAGCTGGAAGCTGCAGGATGCATCCATTAGGGATAAATATAATGAAAGGGTAGCCGAAATGCTTGGCGACGTCAATGTAAGCAGTGAGAATGTGGAAAGTGTATGGCAGAACCTTAGGGACAGTATGATAAATGCCGCTGTGGAAGTGTGTGGAGAAACGAAAAGAGGCAGTAGTAATAAGCGTGATGCATGGTGGAATGAGGAAGTGAAAGAAGCAGTTCGAATGAAGAAGAAAGCATGGCTAGACTACTTAGCCTCGCGGAATGATTTCAATATGAAAGAGAGATACAAGCTGCAGAAAGTTAACACGAAGGCACTGATAGAAGAAGCTCGTGAAAGGTGCAGAATGAAAGCGGATGAAAGGTTGTCGTCCAATTTCCGGGATTATGCCAAGCTCTTCTGGAAAGAGGTAGGCAAGACTCAGACAAGACAAGAGTTTTTCGGCAATCTGCAGTATGAATAAAGTGCTTAGTGTTAACAATGACGTCCTAACAGACCAAAGTGACGTCCTGCAGAGATGGAGTGAATATTATGGAAAGATGTATGCAAGAAAAGACAGAGATGCCACATCGGGAAGTGGAGCTCACTTCGATGCTCCGGATCCCGATGTCATTGAAGTCATTAGTATGAAAGAAATAGAACAAGCTATAAGAAGTATGAAATGTGGTAAGGCTGCGGGAAAAGACAGAGTTACTGCTGAGATGATCAAGTACGGTGGGTCGCGTGTCTGGGACACACTATGTCTGTTATGCAACTTGCGCGAGTAGGGGGGGATGTGTGACACATCCCCCCCTACTCGCACGCAAGCCTTACAGTCCCTATAAAGCGACTGTATTGCCCGCAGTAGCGAGCCTTCCACACCATATCCTGGCAGCAAGTCCCACAGCGTTTCTCTCACAACGTTATCAAATGCTTTCTCTAGATCCACAAAAGCGCAGAAAACCTTCTGGCTAAGAGCCAAAAACTTTTCCGCGATCATGCTGAGAGAAAACACTTGATCCATGCAACCTCTTCCACGTCGGAATCCGCATTGAGCGTCCCATAAATACCTTTCAGACTTTTCTTGCATTCGTGCCGTTATAACCTTTGCATACACCTTACTAGCTAAGCTGACCAAGCTGATCGCCCTGTAGCTGGAGCAGTTTAGGCGCGAGCCTTTCCCTTTGTAAATAGGTACTACAACTGCTACTCGCCAGTCATCTGGGACCTCACCCGTCCGCCAGCACAAGTTGCATAACAGACATAGTGTGTCCCAGACACGCGACCCACCGTACTTGATCATCTCAGCAGTAACTCTGTCTTTTCCCGCAGCCTTACCACATTTCATACTTCTTATCGCTTGTTCTATTTCTTTCATACTAATGACTTCAATGACATCGGGATCCGGAGCATCGAAGTGAGCTCCACTTCCCGATGTGGCATCTCTGTCTTTTCTTGCATACATCTTTCCATAATATTCACTCCATCTCTGCAGGACGTCACTTTGGCCTGTTAGGACGTCATTGTTAACACTAAGTACTTTATTCATTCTGCAGATTGCCGAAAAACTCCGGGTCTTGCCTACCTCTTTCCAGAAGAGCTTGGCATTATCCCGGAAATTGGACGACAACCTTTCATCCGCTTTCATTCTGCACCTTTCACGAGCTTCTTCTATCAGTGCCTTCGTGTTAACTTTCTGCAGCTTGTATCTCTCTTTCATATTAAAATCATTCCGCGAGGCTAAGTAGTCTAGCCATGCTTTCTTCTTCATTCGAACTGCTTCTTTCACTTCCTCATTCCACCATGCATCACGCTTATTACTACTTCGGTATTTATTTATTAAGGGTCTTCGCTTGAATGCAAGTAAAACTAAGATTCTAGTATTTGAAAGAGGTGACGTAAGAACTAAATGCGAGATTAGAGTAAACCAGGAACGTCTAGAGCAAGTGAATGAAATTGTGTATTTAGAAAGTATGTTTAGCGCGGATGGAAGATGTGATTCGGATGTAGAAAGGCGAGTAGCTGCCGGAAACAAAGTTAACGGTGCTTTGTCCCAGTTAGTAAAGCGACAAAGCATCGTAAAAGAAGCACGAATGGCGATTCATAACGCAGTGCTAGTGCCAACTTTGCTTTACGGTAGTGAAACCTGGGTATGTCAGCAGATGCATGAAAGTAAATTGAATGCTGTGGAGATGCGATCACTTCGAAAATTGTGCGGCGTTACCTTGGCCGACCGAATACGTAACGAAGTGATACGCAATATGGCAGGTTTGAATGAAAGTGTCAGCGTTAAGCTGGAAAAGGGCGTGCTCCGTTGGTTTGGACACGTCCAACGAATGAGTGAGGAACGATTGACGAAGAATATATATTGTTCAAAAGTAGAGGGTAGAAGGAGTCAGGGAAGGCCGAGACTTACATATGAAGACCACGTGAGCAGATTGCTCAAAAACGGAAAGGTCAAAAGTACTCGGATACCCAGACGTGCGTGTATGAAGCGATGATGAATCTCGAAGAAGCGAAAGAAGTATGCATGGATCGCGAAGCCTGGCGATCTGTCCTCTCTGACTACCCCGTCAGGGATACAGCGTGAAGATAATTAGTTAGTTAGTTAGTTAACTTATAGATATGTCTCAGGTGACCCCTATATCGAATCCAAAACCTCAGCAACGGCAGTTGCAGACACTACTACTATGCCTCCGATGCAGTCATATTGATAATACTCATTTTAAGGCAAGGTTCATTAAGTTTGACTGCTAAGGTCAGATGTTATTTTGTTTTTTCTTGGTCCTTATTGAAAGCGAAGCTGAAATCGATTTCTGCCCGATCATTAGATTGTTAAATAATTGGTTGTACGCTGTGGTAGCTAATGGTCATACCTTTGCTATGAATAAAAAATAATATATCTACATATAACACTTAGGTACAAATATAACTTTGGGCTTGTCTTATCTCAACCAAACGTTTATTTCATAGTCGAATCGCAGTAACCGTAAATGATGTGCAATAAAATACTGACAAGTCAAGAGGACATTTTAGTCTTAAAGTATTTTACGAACTCGCATATTTTGTATAAGTGCTTTTCATGGAGGAACTCAAATTTATACTAATATTATGAAGAGGTGAACTTTGTGATGTTGTAATGTTGTGAATTTGTGATGTTGTAGAAGGTAAGAAAGAAATAAAGAAAACACATTTATTAGGCACACTACTAAAATACATAAAACACTTAAACATATAAATTAAACCTAAAAGGCCGCAAATCATAATGCTGGGTATGACCACAGCGCTGATTTTCAGCCGAACCCCACAAGGAGTCACTCACGGACGCATGCCTCGCTATTGAATAATGAATGTACACATGAAAGTAATCTATGGATCTAATGAACCGATGATATTGAAATTTTATTCAAATTAATTAGTTATTAATAAAAAGGGGAACCTTCTTTCAGTTATAGAAATAGCATTAAATATTGTAAACAGCCTGTTAATATTTATAACACTAGATAACGTTACAAATTATTTGACATCATTCCCTTCCATAACTAATAAAATAGTAGTAACTTTTAGATCAAAAGTAACAAATAAAATGGGAAAACTGTCACCATCAAGCTCAATCAAATATGTCTGAAAGTAAATTATGAGTTCTTCAAACAAAATGGCAGTCGCTAAACAAATGACCTCGAGCGTCTTGAACTTAGATGAACATTTCTAACTCGATTTAAAACAAATATATAATATTCTGTTGACCTTCTTTATGACCGAGATCATCGCTCTTGACATTGTTAACATTTCGTTTCGAATAGCTTTTTATTGAGATGGAACAGAACCTATCAATCTCTTAAGTAGATTGTCTGCTAACAGCACTGAATCAGTTAGGCGCAACGTATACTTCAGCTTAATTTCATAGATTTTTTTAAATACGAATACGCCGTGCTGCTTGTTCAGTCTAGTGTACTGAATGATATCTACCAGGCGTATTATATATATATTTAAGCGTCGTTCTTAAACAATTTAATGCCTTCGTAGATTTTATTATCTTTCTTGTATTTTTTAAGTTATATTTCTTTTCACGCGTTGGGGATAAATGATAGGAGTAAATTTTTACGATGCGCGCGCAGACCATCTCGTAAAACTGATAAATGTTTCCATGACAACTTATAATTAAATTCAAAGTAGTTTTCATTGTTTTGATATTTTTTTCTTACTAATTTATCATTCCTGTTACAAACAAAGAGTTGTAACAGGAATGAAAGGAAGGATTTCATCACATTTAAATAACCGTCATTTTAGATGGCTCTGGTCATACTCCTAAAATATGGTGGAGAATTTCAACTTGATATGGTTCGGGTAGTTCAGGTGGTGGTGAACATTGCCCTGGTTAGGCAAAGGTCACGGGTTCAATCCCCGTCGTGATCCGTATTGTCTTTCTCCACTTTAATAAAAAAATATGAGAAAATAAGCAAAATAATTGCTTTAAAATTTGTGAACGTGCTAATTAGTGTCTAGCACATAAGATCTTTTTAGTCTAGTCAACAAGTTTAAAAACGTGAAAATTAGAGATAAAGGTCCTAAAAATATAAGCGATGGCTCATTCGATTCGGAATCACCTCTAGAAAAATGTTTTTAAAGGATTATGGTGCAGGTAAAAAATTGAAATTGTTATTAACTAAATAAGATGAAAAAAAAAATGATTTTCGATTTTTGTTAATAACTCGAAAAATATTAACATTTAAGCAATTTTGAAAAAGGCTCGTTAAAGAGGAGGAAAAATAAAAAAAAGAAGAATAGAAAATTTTCGTTTAAAGCTTCCAGACTGTTTTCATTTCCGACACCCCAACAAATATCGTTACAATTTAGTCAATGTATACAAAAACTTAACAAATTGTACATAAAACCTTCCTTATGAATCACTCTATCTATTAAAAAAACTGCACCGAAATCGTTGCGTAGTTATAAAGATCTAATCATACATAGTGCCAGACAGCGGGAAGCAACTTTGTTTTATAATATGTAGTGAAGAAACTACCATGGATGTATTAGAAAACAACATAATGAATTCATAGCGTGAGGTTTATTGAAGTGAAACTTCTTTATCGGTGTTGAGAGGAATTATAAAGCTGTAAAAAAATCGTCACGTTTTTCGGTTACGCGCCATGTTGTTTTGAAGTGAGACTTCTTTGGCATAAGTGAAACGTCCTTATCAACGTATCACAGAAAGTTTATAGCTGTAAATAAAATGTCCTAAAGAAGTTTCAATTCTTACCAGTGTACTCTGAACACACACATTTTTTTGTATATTGGTTGTATCCTCGAAGCATTGGGTTGCAAATCTACATTCGTTTCAATAAAGCCGAATTGAAGATCTATTTCTTCGTTTATATTATTTTAGAACTTTTATTAATTTACTTTATTTTAACTTTTTTTGTTGATAGCTAATTAAACAACTACTAATAATAATAATCCGCAGGGCAGCTTGTGGCGAGTTGAATGTGCGTGGCTACACATCGGTCCCGATTCCTCAGAGTTTTGTTGCCCTTCTGCACCGGTTAGGATTTAATGGCCTAACGGGAGAGCAGTGAGAGTGCTACTCCCGGGAGTGCAGCAAATCTCAACTCTGGCTTGCCTTAATTGGCCGGTCTGAGGGAGGGAGCCAGAGCTATATGCTCGGGGGTGGAAGTGTCATTTTCAAGGGCATAACTACGGGGAAGCCCGCTCCGGGCCTGTCCCGCGAAGGTGAAACCGGCGCCGCACCGCTCGACACCCCAAGCCGCTCACACCGGTGTTGCCCTCTGTCGCCTTACAGGCTTATCATGCCTACGGTGATTGTATAGGGGGCCCATCTAGTGAGTTGGCAAGTCACTGTCTGCCAGTATTTTGATTATAATATATTAAAAAGGCAGACGCCGTATTCATCCATAGTTCTAATCACTCAGTTCATTTAACCTCCAACTCAATAGCCCAATAGTAGTTAGCATATTGTACAATTGTTTAACTCCCATTGGAGATGGTCCATTACCGTTCTTCTACATAAGGCGGACATGGATTGTCTGCAGTGGGAGTCCTATTCCCCGTTACATTAAAATTCTCAAAAGGCCTATGCGTGTTGGACCTCTATGTCCCCATGTAAGCCTCCCAAAAGATCGGGTATCTTCGTAAGAAAAAAAAAAGAAGATACCCGTGAAGAAGAAACAAATAATAATTTTATTTCTCAAAAATTTTACTCATGCATTAACAATAAGCTTTTTGCTATTTATTAGGAGTTTACAAGGTTTAGGTACTCTAAAATTCCAAACTAGGTAGGAACCTGTTTTTTGGAATTCAGTGAAATTCCAGGAAACTTTTATATAAACAACGATAATACGGTACTCAAGAATTTTGTAGTGGCACAATGCAAATCTTCAAGACAAGCAAAATAAATATAATGAAATTAAATTAAAAACTATTAACAAATTAATAATTATTAATTGAATTATTAATTATTAACTATTAATATTATTACTAATTTAGTAGCTACCACTACTAATTTATTTATACTAATAACTAACTATTATATTTTTATTTTGAAATAAATTAATAAATCGACGTTGACTGACCTTGGTTCTAGATAGGGTAGCGTAGGGCTTAAGGTTAGTTACATATATAATTTTAATGAAATTTATTAATCGATTTCTGTAATGAAGATTGTCAATGCCATCGTGATCCTTATTAATACTTTAATAAATATAAAGTTGAAGAGTTTGTTTGGTTGGTTGAACGCGCTAATCCCAGGAGCTACAGATTCTATTTGAAAAAATATTTTTGTGTAGGAAAGCCCATTTATCGAATAAGGATACGAAAGAACTTAGAACACTTAGTCCAAGGGGCTACGAGCGCTTCCATAATAATTGTATTATAAAAATAATATATTTCTCGGTTGTCTGAAGTATTTCATGGGTCAACAAAGCACATAGAATTTATAGTTATTATTGTTTTACTCGATATCTATTTCGATCTCCTCTTCTTACAAAAATATATTTATAATCATACAGATTTGTTGAAATTTGTGATATCTTAAAGAGTAGACGGATAGGATTTCTTCAAATCGGTTCTAAATTAAGAAAGTTCTTGAATTATTTCAAACAAACTATACTTTGCGTTGAATAGCATTGGTTTATAGGTATGGGAGATTTAAATTTTAAATCGAAGTATGTCATCAAAACAAGATAATAACAGTAGGTTTTGTAACCAGGAAGCAAAATATTTACTGACTTTAAGTATTTTAGTTATTTGTGTGAGCAAGGAATTGAATTGCAGCAATGAGAGCAAGTAATGTATGTCACTCACGCGAGCATGGTAGCGAGCAACATACCTTGTTATGTAAATTAGGTTTATTCAGACCAAAGGTCTGGAATCAAATTACATTTCCAACGATGCATTGTGATTTTTTTTTAATAATAAATTATTATGTGCTGTATGAGCGCATCATATTAATTACAATCTAGCCAAAAAGGCTAATAAGTAATTACACTTTAACCTAAACTGTTAATAAAGAGTAAAATTATAAGAATGTATTGTGTAAGGGGAAGTCACTCTGTTCATGTGTTCTTTAAAGTTAAACTTATTACATTACTAGCCGACATAGCCGTTACATAGTTACTTCGAAACCCGTGACACCCATTTCACAGTTCATTAATTTCACAATAATGTGTGAATATTTTCCAAATTAGTTGATTATTTCTCCAGTACCTACGGCCGCACGGCTCGGCCGAATTAAGGTTACACGAAATTAATTTCTTTGCGCACATTTTTGATATTGCTATATCTCCTGAGATATTCATCTATTTTGCAAGGTGTAAATTTACAAAATAATCTTCATTAAATGCTGAAGCCAATTAAAGTATTAAAAATGATACGAATAAATAACGTATTATTATTATTATTTATCTATCACGCCTTATCCCCGAAGGGGTGGCAGAGGCATATATATTATATGCCCACTTTATAAATAACGTATTTGTGTAAATAGCCTTCAAATTACCGCTTTATAATTGGTGGATATTTGAAGTATTAAAATGGATATAGTTTGTTATCCTCGAGAGATAGACATATGCCATCGCGAACTTTTTTATAGACTTATATTAGATACACAATTACACAATACATTATTTAGTTATATCTTAAAGGGTTTAGGCAGCGTTTTCGATGAAAACTTCCAGACGGCTTATTTTTCCGACATTTCCAACAAATATCGTTATAATTTAGTTAAGGTTTACAAAAACTTAACAGATTATACTTAAAACCTTCCTTATGAATCAAACTATTAAATAAACTATTGAAGAAAACCACATTGAAATTCGTTGCGAAGTTTTAAGGATCTAAGCATACATAGGGACGGACAGCGAAAAGCTACTTTGTTTTATAGTAATATAGTGATGTTACACTGACACTTTACTAAACTATTTCAAAGGGTTTTGTCCTTTTTAGTCTTCTCACTAAATCTGCATGATCAAGGAGTTGAATAGCCTCGACATTTACATGATGTTAAAGTCGTTTTTGATGAACGTTCGACGTACTTTTGTACTACATTAGCTACGAGGTCCACTTTGAGGTCTCATTGGAGGTCGTCATTTCTATTGTACCAAGTCAACTTTGGTTTCATTGTGTTGGTAGATACATTCACGAGCATATAACCGATATTACTGCAGTAGTGCAACAAAATCTTCAATTATTCAGAAAACAAAAGGTTGTCTATAATTCTAGATATATTTATTATTTATTTATATATCTATCACGCCTTATCCTCGAAGGGGTGGCAGGGGCATATATATAATATGCCCACTTTTCAGCATGTTTATTCCTGTCCCACATAATAGGCGGTGAGCCTATTGCCGTGTTGAAATGGTTATTAGTAGTGGCTACCTACTGTTAAAATTTTTCACGCCACCCATAAGCCCTTCTACTATTATAACTACATATATTATCTTCTATATTTTTTATTTTAATACTAGTACTAAAAAAAAACTAAACTATCTTTACGCTGTATCCCTGACGAGGTAGTCAGAGAGGACAGATCGCCAGGCTTCGTGATCCATGCCTACTTCTTTCGTTTCTTCAAGATTCATCAATCGCTTCATACACTTCTGATCCGAGTACTTCTCCGTTTTTGAGCAATCTGCTCACGTGGTCTTCATATGTAAGTCTCGGCCTACCCTGACTCCTTCTACTCTCTACTTTCGCACAATATATATTCTTCGTCAATCGTTCCTCATTCATTCGTTGGACGTGTCCAAACCAACGGAGCTCGCCGTTAGGTATTTGGTCGGCCAAAGTTACGCCGAAGTGATCGCATCTCCACACCATTCAATTTACTTTCATGCATCGGCTGACATATCCAGGTTTCGATACCGTAAAGTAACGTTGGCACTAGCACTGCGTTATTAATCGTACTTTTTTTTAATACTAGCTGACCCCCGTGGTTTCGCCTTTGACATATTTTAGAAACCTAAAAAAAAACCACTAAGTGGATGCGACGGGGTTTCTAAAATATGGCCAGTCGCTTTTACTTTAACAAAAATATATGAAAATTAGCCAGATTTTTTGACATTTATGATTACTGCTCCGCTCACTTGGGTAGTAGCGTTCGTCCAGTAGTTACTGAGACTAGCGCGTTCAACCATACAAGCAAATAATCTCTTCAGCTTCATATTAGTATCACTACATATTATAAAACAAAGTCGCTTTTCGCTGTCTGTCCCTATGTATGCTTAGATCTTTAAAACTACGCAACGGATTACGATAGGTTTTTTTTAATAGTTAGAGTGATTCTCATAGAAGGTTTTTATGTATAATTTGTTAAGTTTTTGTATATATTTACCAAATTATAACGATATTTGTTGGCGATATCGGAAAAAATAAGTTGTCTGGGAGCTTTCAACAAAAACGCTGCCTAAACCCTTTGAGATATAACAAAATAATGTGCAATTTAGATACACAATTGCAAAAAGCAATTGTGTATCTAATAAAGGTCTACAAAAAAGTCCGCGACTACATATGTCTATCTCTTAAGAATAATATACTATATCCATTTTATTACTTTAAAAAATATTTTTAATAAAAAATACTTTAAAAGTAATTTGAAGGCTATTTATACAAATATGCTATTAATCCTTATCATTTTTGCTACGTTAGTTGGCTTTAGCATTTCATGAAGATTATTGTGTCACTTTGCACCTTGCAAATTAAATGAATATCTTACGAGTTATCGCAAATTTAAAATTAGGCGCAAAGAAATTATTTTAATTCAACCGGGCCGTGCGGGTAGGTAGGTACCTAGGTACTGGAGAGCGGAGAAGTAATCAATGAATTTGGAAAATGTTCATACATTATTGTGAATGTGAAACTATTAAACAACGGGATTTAATGGGTGCCACGGGGTTCGAAGTATGTCACGGGCGAAGCTGAAATTATAATTGCGATCGTTTGCAAGAGTGTATGCGTTTATGTTTGTTACTCTTTCACGCAAAAACTATTGAATGAATTTAGATTAAACTTTACGATAAAGTAGCTTCTACATCAGAATTACACTTAGGCTACTTTTTATCCCAGTAACAAGTTCCTGTTGGAATCGAAAATGGGAAAACTTTACGACGGGAGTGAATTCGTGGGTGTCAATAAGTAAACAGATATTCCTTTTTTAGAAATAGCATTTAAGCTTGAATTGTGTTAAACTCAAACTGTCTATCACAAGGGGAAATAGATTCCGTTATATACAAATGTCAGGTCATGTTAAACATTCTGGTCCAGACACGGCATGACGGCCTATTGTTTACTCTCCCGCAACATTGCATGCAGATTATTCAGAATCAGTTCTGTCAGTAGAAATCATATGCTGCATAAATATGCTACTATCTGACCGTACTATAAACGATCTATATTTACTAGTCGACCCCTACGGCTTCGCTAGTGACATACTTCTGACTCCCATCGCACCTATGTTATCCCGTTATTAATTAGTTTTACAAAAATGTATGAAATTTTACTCGATTTGTTGACATTTATGATTACTGCTACGCTCTCCAGGGTAGTAGCGTGATGATATATAGCCTATAGCCATAATCGATAAATGGACCTTAAAACACAAGCGTTTTTTCAAATTCCAACCATATGTTTTGGGATTAGCAATAGATTAGCAATTCAACCAAACAAACAAATACTAAATCAAGAAGTTTCATGTTTCATGGTGATAATATTGGTAACCTTATCATATGCACTCTAAGCGTACATTACCATTGGAACAAATGAGCGTACCAGAAACTGGCAAATAAACATTTTATGCAAAAAAATATGGACTAGGGACAGTCTAACATCAGTCCAAGTTTCACTTTAATTTATAATTAGGGAATAACATCGCACACCGATTTTCATCTCTGCCGCGCAAAACACATGAATGCGAAATTCATCCATTTGTACCAACTCATCTGATTATCGTGATATATTAGTAGTAATCTCTAAATTAGCTTCCCAATGTGGAGAAAATTCTGAGAGAACTACTTCCAGCTGTGAATTAAGATAAGCTTGGTTTCATTGATTAACTTTTTCTGAGTTTGTGTATTTAAATTTAACTTAAATTGGATTGAACCATACTTCAACGTATTTATTGTGTACCAAAATATCAGATAGTGTCGATTTTACATCTGTTTAATTTTGCCTACTTATTCACAATCATTTGTAAACTTTCCGCCGAGCAATAACGAGACATGGGAAAGTCATTATACTATCCGATGTAATTCAAAACCGCGATTTAAAAATGTTATTAGATCTATGAATATAGGATCTGTGACTCACGTTTCTTCATCCAATTCGTTCGAAAGTGTTGTTAAAATTTCATCGAAAGGTTTGCGAATGGTTGTAGTACTTATCTAGAATAGAAATAAATCAAAAAGATAGCCAAAAATAAATCTTCCTGCCATCATTCAAACCCACACCCATTTTACTCTGAAATAAAATGCTAAATGCCTTTTGAACTTTACTTTTGAACCTTTTCTATGCGGGTCGAAGTTTGTTGAGGACGGGAGTATAGTTACCTTCATCCGACCCTTTTGTAAGTTGATATGACTACAAACAGTATTTAGTTTCCTTCCCTTTGTTTTATTTTATGAATTTTTTAAAAAAGAAATTTATCTTAGTTATTATTATTTATTTTTTATCTATCATGCCTTGTCCCCGAAGGAGTGGCAGCGACATATTATATGGCCAATTTTCAACATGTGTATTCCTGTCCTACGTAATAGGTGGTGAGCCCATTGCTGTATTGAAATAGACAGAGGCAGGAAAAGGCTACCTGCTGTTGAAATTTTTCAAGCTGCCAATAAGGCCTACAACTTGAATTAACGACTGCCATGCTACTGGCAACCGGGACCAACGGCTTAACGTGTCTTCCGAAGCACGGAAACGCACGCAAATGTAAATGCCACAAAGTGGTCACCCATCCGAGGACCAGCCATAGTGATAGTTGCGTAACGCAGTGATCGTTTACAGAACACTGAGTCCGCGGGACCACGAGCGCTTCTATAATTAGTTTCTTCTTCGTCTCTTAGTTATTTTCTAAACTAATTAATGTGTACATTAAATATAGTAAAGTTTAACGTATTTATAGAAAACAGTACAAAAAATGGGGGTGGTGGGGATTATTACAACGATGACTGACAATGATGCCTGGACTAGGTGTTAAAGAATTCCTCCTTATCAAAATCAACTGGTAAGATTCCCATAAGGCTGGCCGCATTGCCACGATGTATGGCAATGCTATATTCTGTCGCTTTTCGATATCATTATAAAGCGAACGAGCATTTGGGCCCCACGAGCCCAGTATCTCGACCCCAAACGTTTCAAAAATATTTATACCTATTAAATTATTATATTTGAGTCACTTGCGAGTCTCGGCAGATGCAACAGCAGCACAAGCGCATCCAGCGTTTGTTTAATCAATTATTTGACGCTACATTGAGTAAAGAAAAACACATGTAAATTTGCCTGTATGGTGATCGGATAGAGTACAATAATTTTATCACCCCAATTCATCCCGTGGGTGTTGTAAAAGGTGAATATGCTTTTACAAAAGTACACTTTAGGTAGAGAAGAAAAACTTGAAATAAGAACCTGACTCAACTGGTCTGGCCAGCGTGGTTGTGGTAAGACCACAAATATTCCCTAAATGTTTTTTGACCCTCGGAGGAGGCGGACGTGTTATTTCCAGACATGAGCTGCTGATGTGATGACATTATGTTTATAACTAAGTTTAACAGGAACTGACGTGAAACCACTTTTCATCCGCTAATACATTAATAAATACATATAATAATATTTATAACAACTACAGTAGTTAAGTACCAACTTAAAAACAAATATATTTTTTTTTTAAATTTTTCAGAACATATTACTACAACACATTAAATAACGGTTGCCAATATTTCATAGCACTTGTGCTTGTTCCATTAATTGATACAAATTTAAAATCCACTCATTAAATATGATAAACAACAGACGTAATTACCTAAACAGTAAGAGTGATGCCTCAGGTTTTTAGGTTACAAAAACATTTAGCTTTCTAGGCCAATGAACTCCTACATAGAAATCTTCGTGTTATTTTTTAGCAGTCTACATTAAAATGTGTAAACACGAAGTCTACATTATTTGCCTAAATAATAAAAAGTACTAGCTGATGTCCGCAGCTTCGCCCGCGTGGTGCATGTCTTCGTTCGTTTTCCCGGCATTTTCATAAAAACTTATCAACTAAGTCAGGGTAGGCCGAGACTTACATATGAAGACCACTAAAAACGGTAAAGTCAAAAGTACTCGGATACCTAGACGTGCATGTATGAAGCGATTAATGAATCTACAGAAAGCGAAAGAAGTATGTATGGATCGCAACGCCTGGCGATCTGTCCTCTCAGACTACCCCGTAAGGGATTCAGAGTGAAGATAGGTAGATAGATAGATAACTTAGCAACTAACAACGGCTTTTATAAATTACAAACTAATGGATGAAAATAGTTCTTTGAAAAACAGCATATCCACTAGGTGATGACATAATGCTAAAAGGTGGCTTTATTCTGCGCGGATGTGATGTGCATCAGAGTACAGCGGTCCATCGCATGTCTAGTTTCTATTGTAGGTTTTTTTCTCTATTTTACATTAATTTACTCATGTTGTGTTTTGCTGCGTGCCTTTGTACTATGCAGTCTAGGTGCTTGAATAAACACATTTTTCCTGTTTGAAGTAAAAACTTCTTAGTAAGCTTCTTAGCGCGGTGCGCATATTTTAGATAAGATAAAATCTCTGTACTCGCGACACCGTTAAGAAACGCGGTTATAGTGTGTGCATATATGCATGTACATATAGCTGACCGCGAACGCGTCTAGATAAATAAATTATTAATAAATTTACTTTTCACTTCTGTCGGCACTCACGAAGTGAACTCCCGTATTAATTTTTTCTTTTCTTTATTCCTAAATAGATAGGTAGTGACACAAGACGTCTACATTTCACCATTTTTAAATGTTGTCTCACGAAATAGGTAGCGAACGTTGAAATGTAGAAGCGCAGGTTGTGCTATGTGTTGTTGAAATTTATGAGCCGCCCAAAATTCGGCACCTAAGACCAAGGGCTTTCAAATGCCTCAAACAGTTATGAAAAAGCAGCTGGTCGCCACACAATCATTAATCTTACAACTCACCGTAGTATCAACACAGCTGATCGTTTGCATAAAATATTGAGCTAGAGACGTTTTCAATAATCTTTTTGTACCATTTCACTTGTATATATTCTGAGGCAATACCGGCAGAAATCTGTGTTTTCTATCCGACGTATCTCTCTGGAGACCACGTGGAGATCACTGTGAGAAAGGTACTTTTTTTTTCCAAAATATATTACCTTTTCATGTCACATTACAGGTAAAGTGTGGGGGTGTGATATTCACATGATTCCCAAGTGACGACAGTATCCCAAAGAACAACACGTCAGCTTCTATTAGGATGTAGGTTATTTCCCTATTTTTGTGATAAGAATAATATAATTTTGAGCGTCAGAACGGCACAGGAGATACAAAGTAAGCTATCAGTTTAACATGCTTAATCTATGTGTGTGTGTGAGTGTGTGTAATTAAAGCTTTTAACATAATTTTGAACAATTTACAGAAGCTTAATTTGAAAATTTGAATGATAATAGAATTATTTGTAAAAACAATTGAATAATACACTATCTTCACGCTGTTTTACTGATTTTCGAGTGAGTGGGAAACGATTAACAAAGACTATTTATTGTGCGAAAGTACAGGGTAGAAGGGGTCAAGGCTTACATACGAAGACCACTCAAGCAGATTGCTCAAAAACGGAAAAGTTAAAAAGTACTCGGGTATCCAGATGTTTATATATGAAACGATTATTGAACCTTCACGAAGTGAAAGTATGCATGAATCGCAAAGCCTGGTAATACATCCTCTCTGACTGTACGGAAAGGGATACAGCGTGAAGATAGCTATATCAGTTGTACCATTACTACAAAATTAATGCAGTTTTTAATATAGGAAATATAAAATGGATGTTACTGAAAATAAAAACTCTAGATGACTTCAAAATAAATCTATATTTTATAGTTATTTAGAGTACGTTAATAGCCAAAAATATTAATTTCATTTTAATTTTGCCTCTCAGAGTTACAAACCATAGGCAAACCATAGGCAAACAATACTAAAAGTTATTAAATTAATGTCTAATTACTTCTTAGAAACCTCTTGCATTCTATTACGTGAGTATTTAGTGCTGCATCTCCGGTGTTGCAAACGTCCATAGGCTAAGGTGACGACTTTCCATCAGGTGGGCCGAATGCTTGTCTGCCACCTCCGTAGTATGAAAAAAATATTACGTATTTTGAAACTAAGCCTTTCTAGACTAGAAAACCTCGTTCAGAATTGAGGTGTGTTTTACACCTCAATTCTGAAGCACTATTTCTGACATGATTCATCAAAGACCCTTTTCCATATAGGGCCCGTTGTTTTAGATTATATCTTCCGGCTCGTCCGTCGCTTTGCGTTGTCACTATTTGTTGTAAATTCGTAGGTGTAAGGGGCCGGTAAAAGGCACTTATGAAAGGTAAAATTGACGTGGGCTATTTCTCACATTTTGCTACTCGGCAAAAGAGCGGAAAGGTACTTTGAAAGCTTTTACTTGAAAAGTTTGATTATAAATGGTAAGTGTAAAGTAATAAGATGGTAAGTGTGCAAAAAGTTAACCCTAATTAGAGATGCCAGATAATGCCGTGCACTTACTGCATAAGACTTCACATTTAAGTCAGAGTACACCTTTACAGAGCTTGGGCCGTATTAATAAATTGATCTCAAATTCACTCTCAAGTGCGATCTCGGCCGATACATTTTCA
The DNA here is from genome assembly GCA_948477245.1 of Thumatha senex. Lineage (NCBI taxonomy): Eukaryota > Metazoa > Arthropoda > Insecta > Lepidoptera > Erebidae > Thumatha > Thumatha senex. The sequence continues at coordinate 6,705,628 of OX419726.1, read as the reverse complement.
AGTTTTGGTTCGCATCTTAAGTTCGTAGCTAATTAATAAACACATATCAGCCACGTCTTAAATTATATTGCTCTCAAGAGCCGTGACTCAATTTACGTCATTTGAATGACTTGAGAGCTAAATTTTGAGCGTAGTTATATAATTAACAAAATGTACTTATTGCTATAATGAAGTTTAATATGATCATGATTATAATTGACTGAGGAGGCCAGCGAAGCGAGACAACGAATGTCTCCGTTTTAAGTCTACTGGTACAGGAAAAATGCTATCGATGTCCGACCGAATCGTCCGTCCATTTAGTCTACAGGTCTCATTTTTCATCGGATTTGCATGCAACTTGGCATGGACAATGATAAGCCAAAAACTTTAAGCGAGGGGGTTTTTTGATCGGAGGGGGGGGGGGAGGCAGGGTAGGGGAAATGGTCCCGTAGTGGTTGGCAAGAGCACTCAAAACGGTATGGGGTGATATAGGCTTATTTTTATTTTAAAACCACTAGAAATATAATGTACATGGTACCTCATGGGTGCGCAACAGGAAAGTCATGCATAGTCACACATTAACCAAAATAATCTTAACCCTTTTTCTTAAATTTACTCCGAAGTCTACGGTTCACAGAACCACTAGTATAGTTATGTTAAAATATCTTTGCCATGCTTCCAATGAATATAGTACCTATATCAAAAGTTAAAATTTAACAAGGTTTAAATCCTACTAATATTATAAAGGACAAAGTACCTGTATTTAGATGTATATATGGATGGATATTTGTTACTCTTTCACGCTCTAACCCCTGATGCAATTTGGTTGAAATACAGAGTATACAGATAGCTGGCAACTTGGATTAGGACATAGGCACCCCTGATGATGCAATTTGGTTGAAATACAGAGTATACAGATAGCTGGCAACTTGGATTAGGACATAGGCACCCCTGATGATGCAATTTGGTTGAAATACAGAGTATACAGATAGCTGGCAACCTGGATTAGGACATAGGCACTATTTATTCCGGGAACGAGTTCCTGTGGGAAAGGGAACGGGAAAAATATACCACGCAGGCGGAGCCTCAACTAGTTATATAACATAAATTACCGCGGCTATACCCGCATGGTTAAGTTTTCCTGTACCCGTTTCCCACGGGGATTTGAGGGAGTTTTGAGCCGGAGATCAGTTACTATTCTGAAGGGACGAGTGTGAAATGTAAGTATACCTATAAAAATTAATGCTTTAACATACAAACGTTTTGTCAGTATGGTAAGAGAATGGCTACATGAAAAATGTTTTCACTCCTAAACGGACATTCTGACAAAAGTTAACACCATTCTTATGTTTGTATTGTACCGATCGTAGTTATATGAGTTTGAGTTATTTAAAATTACATTACATATTATTTCAATATTGGAACGGAAAAGTCAAAAGTACTCGGATATCCAGACTTGCATGTATGAAGCGATTAATGAACCGAAAGTAGTATGCATGGATCGTGAAGTCTAGCGATCTGTCCTCTCTGAATAACCCGGAAGGGATACAGCGTAAAGATAGATAGATAGATATTATTTTAATATCACATAAAGAGCTCGTAGCTCCAATAAATCAGTGTTCAGTAAACTATCATTGCATTAAACATATTTCACTGTGGCTGGTTTGCGTGCTTAGTAAGTCTTGTTAAGCCGTTAGTTCCACTTGCTAGTAATATTGCTAATCTTATATGTAAAATTCTCGTGTCACAATGTTCGTAGCCATACTCCTTCGAAACGGCTCGACCGATTCTTATGAATTTTTTTATGCATATTCAGTAAGTCTGAGAATCGTCTATCTATTTTTTAACTCCTAAATGATAAGGGACGTCAACACCAAAAATATTATGTTTTTTTTTGTATACGGCATTATTTGGCATTTAAAATACATACAACCCTAAATTTTGACTTTTTTTACCACCCACCCCTATTTTTAATAGCGTTATTAGTAATTAAACAATTTTTAACTATGATCTTTTAACTGATGAATTAACATCTTAAGACGAAAAGAGGTGGATAAATTATCAGTTTCGAGTAGGTCACGGTGGTTGGTGTACTTTGGTAACGCGTCTGGTGTATGTATGTATAAATTTGGTGGACGTATTCTTTGGGTATATTAGGTGACACTAATGTCTAAGAAATAAATTCCCGGTATTCCCCCAGAAACGATAACTACCATAAATAAGCACTAAGAAATGAATTCCAGATATTCCAATGGGAAAGGAACTCTTGCGAATGAAACCACAAACAGCCTAAACATAGAAACATGAATATTGGTAAACGTAAGATAAGCTCCAAGAATGGAATCCCCGGTATTCCCACGGATATGTATTCAATTCCTACTAATATAATTAATGTGGTTGTCAAGAATATAATGGAGAAAAAATGTTTCAGATCCTTTAAAATTGTATATCCTATAAATTATTACGCCCCGCATTCTTTCTCTATCTTTAAATATGGCGCTAACGAAGTTGCGCGGGTCATCCAGTAATAATATATTTGTGTCGTTAAGCTAAGTTTAAGGCTTGAAAATTTTCAGGAATTATTTATCTATCGCGCCCTATCCCCGCAGGGGTGGCAGAGGCATATTATATGCCCACTTTTCACCATGTCTATTCCTATCCCACGTTATAAGTGGTGAGCCCATTGCCGTGTTGAAATAGACAGACGCAGGTTGTGGCTACCTGCAGTTAAAATTTTTCAAGCCTTCAACTTGACTTAACGACTGCCACACGAACCAACGGCTCAACGTGCCTTCCGAAGCACGGAAACGCTCGCAAATATAAATGCCACAATTTGGTCACAAATCTGTGACCAGCCATAGCTAAAGTTGCTTAACCGAGTGATCGTTTGCAGAACACTGAGTCCGTGGGGCTACGAGCACTTCTCATTTTTAGAAATAGTTTGTGGCTAACTATTTAGCAAAATGAGAAGTGCTCGACTTGCACTTATTCATTTCAACAAGGCTCACCATCCGATACGTGGTCTAAAAATGCTTATTTATGGAATAATGGTTAAGTATGAAATGAGCCACGGACCTGGCTTTATGTATGTTGCTGTTTATTATGTTATTTCTACTTATTAACTAATTAACAGTAAAATGGCAGTCGTTAAGCCTGGTTGAAGGCCTTATGGGCGGCTTGAAAATTTCAACAGCAGGTAGCCACAACTTGCGTCTGTCTATTTCAACACGGCAATGGGCTCACCACCTATTACGTGGGACAGGAATCCACACGGTGAAAAGTGGGCATATAATATGCCTCTGCCACCCCTTCGGGGATAAGGCTTGATGGATATTTTTTTTTATTTAACTAATTAACTATCTTCTTGCTTGCTGACGAGGTAGTCAGAGATGAAAGATCGCCAGGCTCGCGATCCATGCAGACTTCTTTCGCTTCTTGCAGATTCATCAATCGCTAGATACACGCACGTCTGGGTATCCGAGTACTTTTTAGAGATTTCCGTTTACTTATTAACTGATACCACATATTTCCCGTAGTATGAGTAATTTTCTTCTATATTTGAACAAATTTCAACTAGGTGTCGAAGGTTCTCGTCTTCCACCCCTTACGCACGCGGTCTAGAGGGACATGTCGTAAACTATTTTGATAAAAAATTGGACATAATTTTAGTTATTATCAGGGTAGACACTGGTATAGTAACTTTTATGTAATCTATACTGGTACTTGCAAAGTAGGTATGTATTTACGTTAAAAAAGGCAGTTACAAAAGTCACATTTACAAGACAACTCTTAGGTAGTTGCATAACCATTCATTGGTTTTCTGTAAAAGGTAGTTAAAACATAGTAAAACAATTCAAGTACACTTCAGCATTAGCAACGCAGTATTTTTATTATATCTTCGAAGCATGGTTACTTTACCAATAGATGCCTAAAAGAGTCTGGGTAGAGAAAAAAAAGGTATCTATAATTATCACTAAGAATCTATATATAGGTAGTAACCCGTAACGTGGCTCTAATTTGCACACTTTATTATGCGTCTGTTTTTTACTGAAATAAATAATTGGGCAATGGCTTGTTTACAGAAATATTTAAAAAACACATTCAGTTTCCAAGAATACGTTCAATTAAAACGAGTGTAGCTATTCATAACTTACAATGATTGTGTAAATATAGATACGATTGAAATGTCTAGTACATAGATACTCGTATTTAATCGCGAACGTACTTGTAGGCAGAAGTTTGGGAAACTGATAATCAGAACAACCAAAATTAAAAATCTTGATCGTGAATACTTATATATTTTGTCACATCTGTACATACCATGTTTCTGCAAATAAATAATATGCCATATATTTGGAAAAAAGCGGAGGAATCAAAAGGATCACTTTGTTGTCCAACCGTCCATGCATGTCCATCTGTCAGTCTAGACCGTATATTTCAGGATCACGTAAGTAAAGTAAAGGTTTCAAGTTAAAATTATAACTATACTAGCTGACCCGCCCGGCTTCGCCCGTGACATACTTCGAACCCCGTGGCACCCATTTAATCCCGTCGTTTATTAATTTCACAATAATGTATGAACATTTTCCATATTCGTTGATTACTTCTGCGCTCTTCAGTAGGCCCGCATGGCCCGATCGAATTATGGTTACACGAAATTAATTTCTTTACGCATTATTTTGATTTTCCTATAATTCGTAAGATATTCATTTAATTTGCAAGGTGTTCAGGAACAAAATAATCTTCATGAAATGCTGAAGCCAACTAACGTAGTAACAATGATAAGGCTTAATAGCATATATGTGTAAATAGCCTTCATATTACCGCTTTAAAATTGCTGATTTTTTAAATATTAAAAGGGATTTACTACGTTATTCTTAAGAGATAGACAAATAGCTACCGTGTGGACTTTTTTGTAAACTTATATTAGATACACAATTCCAACATACATTATTTTGTTATATTTCAAGGGGTTTAGGCAACGTTTTCGTTAACAGCTCCCAGAAAAACCTTTCTTATGAATCACTCTACCTATTAAAAAAAGCGCATTGTAATTTGTTGCGTAGTTTTAAAGATCTAAACATAGATAGGGACAGACAGCGAAAAGCGGCTTTGTTTTAAAATATTGTAGTAACTGTAAAAAATCCAAGTTAACGTATTAAAAGTTATGGCTGTTTACGACGCAAAGAAAATGTATTTTTACGGAACCCTCTGTGGGCTAGTGCGACACGCACTTGACCGGTTTTATTTTTAATTTTATACTAAAGATTATTAACTCTTTGTTTATCACGTTTAACGTGGGTACGTAAACGGGCCTAGCGTAATGAAAATGAAACTTTATCGACTTCTGTCTATACGTCAGATAATATTTTCAGAGTTTATCAGACTTCTGTATTCTTCTGGGTTTTTATTTTCCTTCCGCACGCCATAAAATGTATATTTTTATTTTATTTTTCTTTATTGGGACAAATAACAGTTACATATTGCTCTTAAGGTTTAACATTTTAACTTACGACTAAGTAAACATATAACCCACACCATTGACCGCAGAGTATTTTTTTTTCTTATAACAGTGCCTGTACATACACGCGCCAATAATAATTGCCCCTCTAGACCTCTAGACTACGGGAAATATGTGGTATCAGTTAATAAGTAGACGGAAATGTCAAAAAAGTACTAGGATACCCAGACAATGCATGTATCTAGCGATTGATGAATCTGCAAGAAGCGAAAGAAGTCTGCATGGATCGCGAGCCTGGCGATCTTTCATCTCTGACTACCTCGTCAGGGATACAGCAAGAAGATAGTTAATTAGTTAAATGAAAAAAATAATATCCATCACGCCTTATCCCCGAAGGGGTGGCAGAGGCATATTATATGCCCACTTTTCACCGTGTGGATTCCTGTCCCACGTAATAGGTGGTGAGCCCATTGCCGTGTTGAAATAGACAGACGCAAGTTGTGGCTACCTGCTGTTGAAAATTTCAAGCCGCCCAAAGGCTTTCAACCAGGCTTAACGACTGCCATTTTACTGTTAATTAGTTAATAAGTAGAAATAACATAATAAACAGCAACATGCATAAAGCCAGGTCCGCGGCTCCAATTTTTATTTTCACATCCTTATCGTGTTAGTAAAATATGTTAGTGTGTTGATTAACACGAAAAACCGTTGCAAAACAGGAAAAAACATTCAGGGCAACCAAAATTATCACATTGATAGATGTAGAAGTGGACGCGGCTTAAGCTAGACATTCAGGACAACCAAAATTATCACATTGATAGATGTAGAAGCGGACGCGGCTTAAGCTGGACATGAAGGTCAACCAAAATTATCACATTGATAGATGTAGAAGCGGACGCGGCTTAAGCTGGACATGAAGGACAACCAAAATTATCACATTGATAGATGTAGAAGTGGACGCGGCTTAAGCTGGACATGAAGGACAACCAAAATTATCACATTGATAGATGTAGAAGTGGACGCGGCTTAAGCTGGACATGAAGGACAACCAAAATTATCACATTGATAGATGTAGAAGCGGACGCGGCTTAAGCTGGACATTCAGGACAACCAAAACTATCACATTGATAGATGTAGACGGGAGCGTACTTGAACTAAAAATACACGGGTAATACGAGTATGGTCTGAACCAGGTAATTTCCCTAGTGTAAGTGTTACGTGTAAAGATTACACGTAAATAAAATTTTCTGTGTAATCTTTCAATAGACGACCCTCAGGGACCACGAGCGAGCCCTCGTTATGATATTGTATTACTGCTTGTAGCAAGCGCAATAATGACCGGAACAAAGTACCTATTGTAAAACGATGTTCGATGATAAGAAGAACTTTTTTGAGTTTTCAGTCGTGTAGATATCTTTATATATAAAACCAACTCGTGTGACTTACACGATTTATAACTCGAGAACGGGTGGGCAAGTTTTCATGATTTTGTGTTATTGTATTTGTCTTGTCCCGTAACTACGGCTATCAAAATCTGGTTCAAACGTTTCAGAGGTTTGAAAGGTAGGCTTTGCACTAAATAGTCACAGATAAGTCCGATTTTTTTTGTACCACTGAGGTGGCAGACAAGCGTACGGCCCCACCTGATGGAAAAAAGTACAAGCAACAAATATAAAAAAAAGTAAACGTAACAAATATATTAGCGAAAATCGCAAACATGTAGGTATGTAATTATTTTTTCAATGTGTACAGCAGAACGTCACAAAGTCATTAGATGTTTATGGTGTATTCTAGTGTTTCTGATTGATCACGCACACACAAAAAAAACATAAAACTTCTAAACAACTATTATAACCAATGTTATTGCACACGAATTATTTGATTCGAATTATTTGTGCAACCTCGTGTCTCAGTGAAGATAATAAGTTGTATTGTACAGGAGCGGTGTGTGATAAGACACTGATTGTGTCCGTTTAGTGACCTGAGCCCTATTTAGTCAGCACCTACATCTCATCGACAGAGGTGATTTTTTTAAGTTCTATCTGATCATAAGTTCGACTTGTACAGATAAATAAAGTTGGAGCGTTTGATTGCAGTTTCATATTAACAGTTTTTTTCTGTCTAATTTCTAAAACAGTTTTACCCAATATAACGAAACGATCATTGGCAGATATGTAATGTTACAAGTATTAGGCTTTTTATCCTCGCATTTGACTGCCTCTGTGGCGCGATAGGTGTGCATCCGACTGCTACGCAAGAGGTCGTGGGTTCGATTCCCACCTAGGATAAAACATTGTGTGATGAGCACGATGGTTTATTCTGTGTCTGGGTGTTATTTATCTATAATATGTATGTATTTAGAAATATATATGTATGTTTATCAGTTATCTGGTTACCATAGTACAAGCTCAGCTTAGTTTGGAATCAGGTGGCGTTGTGTGAGTTGACCCAACGATATTTATTTATTTATTCCAACGGGACTAGGCAATACGCGAGTGAAACTGCAGGATATCCGCTAGTTTATTATAAATAATCAAAATGTAAATTTCAAATAGCTTGTCATCTTTCTAGATATCCATCAAAAAAATTGTATCTGATTATGTAATAAAGCTTTGATAAATGGGATGTCAATGTGTCAAGTCTGAAGAGAGATTAATTTACAGATATGACCAAAATTACAAAATGTATCTTATATATATCTAATAACATTAATCGGCTGCTTCCTATTTATTAGATTTACAATGGACGATGTTATTGAATTTCTATTTCATAATCTATACTAATATTATAAAGCAGAAGAGTTTGTTTGTTTGCTTGGTTGAACGCGCTAATCTCAGGAACTGCTGGTCGGATTTGAAAAAATATTTTTGTGTTAGATAGCCCATTTATCGACGAAGTCTATAGGCTATATATCATTTCGCTACTACACTGGGGAGTACGGCAGTAGTCATAAATGTCGACAAATCGGGTAAATTTTTATGCATCATTGTAGAATTTATAAGCGACGGGATTAAATAGGTATGACGGAAGGTCTAAATATTCCACGGGCGAAACTGAGGGGGTCATCTAGTATTTCTTATAAATTGCATTGAGCGTATTTATAATCCATTAGAAATGTGTCTTAGTCAAGACATTATCTTGTCTATCATAATATCAAAGTTGACGATAAAAAATGGACTGGGTAAAAATAAATGGGAATTAATTATAAAACCTTATGAAGATCCTTAGAGATATTTTTTATACCACTGAGGTGGCAGACAATCATTCGGCCCACCTGATGGAAAGCGGTCACCTTAGCCTATGAACGTTTGCCACACCAGAAGAGCACTATCGCGCTGCCGACCCTTTAAAAAACCTTCTATGACTCCTTTTGAAGAACCCCATACTGGTAGACGTTCGGGAAAACCTAGGAAGGGAGCTCCCGGGGTTTTTCCCAAGGTATAAGGGTGAACACCCTATCTACTCAGCGTGTGAGCGGCTATCTTGTGAGCGGTGCGATGATAGAAGGAGTATTATATTTATTGAAGGTGTATTATAATAGTGTATTATTATTTCAATTAATCCGGCTGTCGAGAAACGGATGGATATGTTTTTTCAACACAAAGGGGGAATCCTCCGATCAGGCAAGGTCCACCTGTACCTTTCTTTTTTCTGTTCGTCTTTACCTTCTACAAATGAAAGTTGGTTTGAAATCAAGTGTCGATACACTACCAGCTCCATAAAATTTGTGTTGACATATTTGTTTGTCAATGTCAAGCATTGATTGCTTGCATAAAACTATTATAGAGGTGACTAGCCAGAATATAAAGTGCCTTGGCCGCGCCTTGGCACTTCGCCAAGTAGTGCCAAGTCCAAGAACGATATTTCCAGTGCATTAATTTGAGGAATCTATTCTGAAATTATTTCATGTTATAGTTACTCATTAAAAAATTGAGTACTACTCTTAAATTAGTTTTTATGGTCGCATTGCATTTGCCAACAACAAATACTATAAAGTGCCTAATACAAAGGTTTATGTGTCTACGATAAAGTGATCGGGCGATGCAGAATTCCGTTTTGATCCTATAAGATATCTGTAGATTTTTGAGAAAGAAAACGAGTTTTTCATTCTGCTCGCAATGCATACACCACAAAAAAAAACAAAAAACAAGGTTTCTTTTCTAGGTTAACAACATATGCATGGTAGATTTATCCATATACTACAATAAATAATTCAAGAATCGTTAAAATCTTTATTTTAACACCTACTAGCAATATAAAAGTGGAACCAAAATTCAGATACTGTTTGGAAACGCCAGAGAATACCTTAGATGACGGAAAGGACACTGAACCATCATTATGGTTTTGGTTCCAGATTGCAGGAGTCACAAAGTCGGGTTTGTTCCAACATACTCAAGAACCCTACTTTATTGAGTTTGTCTCCATCCCGAATATGGAAACATATTAAAAAATAAACCAGATTTTTTTTATGTAGATAGGTACTTTTTTAGTAAAAAGATTTTATATAGAAATAATTAAATTCTACGTACAAACACAAATGAAACATTAAACTTTGTACACATACTCTTACAAAGTTTGCATATAGATATACTTAGCATAGATAATCCCTTAATGAGAAACGGGATTAGGGATGTGCATTTACAAATCCTAGATCTAAATTACAGTCCTATGAATATACCATACCATACCACATTTTGTGCGGAGTTTACGTTTTGAGGTAAAATATCAACCTTAAATATTCATTGATTCCATGATACTAAATGGGAATTTCTTTAAAGAAATTGTTTATTTTACGTTTATATTATTATTTTCCGAAGCGCTCGTGGCCCCGCTGACTCAGTATTCTGTGATCGATCACTGCGATGGGCAACATTCGCTATAGGTGGTCATTGGATGGGTGACCACTTTGTGGAATTTACATTTGCAAGCGTTTCCGTGCTTCAGAAGGCACGTTAAGCCGTTGGTCCCTGTTGCCAGTAAAATGGCAGTCGTTAAGCCAGGTTGAAGACCTTATGGGCGGCTTGGATAATTTCAACAGCAGGTCGCCACAGCCTGCCTCTGTTCCTTTCAACACGGCAATGGATTCACTACCTGTTGAACGTGGGACCAAATTGGCACAGTCGTTTGAGCGTTGAAAGAACATACACTCACAAACTTTCACCTTTATAATATTGGTACTAATATGCACCTGCTTATCTCTTCGGGAATAAATTCGTGACTATAATGTATTTTTATATTTTAAACATAAACAATGAAATACATGCATTTCTACACGTATCTCCATTGCACGTTGAGGTACCAAGTTTGTCTACATTTTTTTTTCTTACCTGACGTTATAGAATCCTTCTTGTTATTCCTGTAACAAGCGAAAATACAAAAGTTTAAAACCGGCTTTCATACATATTCTCCGCACTATGAAGATGGAACATAATATATTTGTAATTTTCGTATTATTGCTTTTTACTCCTTCACAGAGTAAATCAATATTGTGGGCACACTTTTTATACAGTGCCATCTAGCCCAAACTAAGCTATAAAACTATTACTATGAAATCTCGTGCGTATTACTATGAAGCGCTCGTGGCCCCGCGGTCTCAGTGTTCTGTAAACGATCACTGAGTTACGCAACTTTCACAATGGCTGGTCCTCGGATGGGTGACCACTTTGTGGCATTTACATTTGCAAGCGTTTCCGTGCTTCGAAAGGCACGTTAAGCCGTTGGTCCCGGTTGCCAGTAAAATGGCAGTCGTTAAGCCTGGTTGAAGGCCTTATGAGCGGCTTGAAAAAGTTCAACAGCAGGTAGCCACAACCTGCGTCTGTCTATTTCAACACGGCAATGGGCTCACCACCTATTACGTGGGACAGGAATCCACACGGTGAAAGTGGGCATATAAAATGCCTCTGCCACCCGTTCGGGGATAAGGCGTGATGGATATTTATTTATTTATTTATTTACTATGTAATCTAGACAATTGATATATATTTATAAATACATACAGATTATACACAGGAATCACCAAAACTAGATTACCGATACTTCATATCGTAATCTTTATTCTACGTATTTAATGTTAAATTTAGTTTTACTGTCAACGTTATTGCTAATAACAGTAGTCGTAACTTCAATATTGATATTACCTTTACAAAACTTGGCACAAGTAGGGCCGTCTGCTATACTTATAATCGTTCCGAATGTGATACTGCAGATAATTCACCTTGACTATTCGGTTGGAGTATTTTGACTCACTAATTTCCATAAATACCGAATAGAACGAAAAATTTTAAACGATGTTATTTTATTAAAATTACAGACATTAATTATTTTATTTATTTATTAATCACGTCTTACCCCCGAAAGTGGTGGCAAAGGCATATTATACGCCCACTTTCAACCGTGTCCCACCTAATACTATTCCGTGGGAAACGGTTATAGGTGGTGAGCCTATACGATAACTATTACGGTAACCAGTAGTGAGCCCATTGCCGTGTTGAAATAGACAGACACAGGTTGTGGCTAGCTGCTGTTGATATTTTTCAAGCCGCCCATAAGGCCTTTACTGGTAGTCGTTACTGGCAACCGGCACCAACGGATTAACGGGCCTTCCGAAGCACGAAAACGTTCGCAAATGTAAATGCCACAAACTGGTCACCCATCTGTCACCAGCCATAGCAAAAGATGCTTAACGCAGTGATGGCTTATAGAAAACTGAGTCAGCGGGGCCACAAGTTCTTTAAACATAAATATAGGTATGAAAAACATTTAAATCTTTCGCGTTAGTCACTCGTGATATCTATTTCGGGGAAGCCCGATTAGTTTCGGACTTATAGGAGATCTTATTTCAAAGAACTTCCCGAAATAGACACGGGAGTACAACCGATTATTATGATAGTATAAAAATGTAGTCCTACTAATATTAATAAACAGTCCGAGACTACCAGGACTTTAATTGGTCGTGCTAATTAGTGTCTAGCGCATAAAACCTTTTAGCCTTTTTGTTACCACCTCACCAAAAAGGCAACGGGTTCAAAATTTCTTCCAAATTTAACATCTAAAATAGACACATTTTATTAAATTTATTTGGCACTTTAGACACACCCCAGTGCCGTGCTTCGGAAGGCACGTTAAGCCGTTGGTCCCGGTTGCCAATAAAATGGCAGTCGTTAAGCCAGGCTGTAGGCCTTATGGGCGCCTTAAAAAAATTTCAACAGCAGCTCGCCACGGCCTGAGCCTGTCCATTTCAACACGGCAATGGGCTCACCACCTGCTACGTGGGACAAAAATGCATACGGTGAAATGAGGGCGTTTAATATGCCTCTGCCTACCCCTTCGGGGATAAAGGCGTGACAATATGTATGTATGTAATATTAATAAACGCGAGGAGTTTGTAAGAATGTATGGAAAACTGTTTGTTACACTTTTACGCAAATACTACAAATTGGATTTTAATGAAACTTTACAATAATATAGCTTACACATCAGAATACCACTTAAGCTACTTTTTATCCCGGGAACAAGTTTCTGTGTGGCGGAAGCACGGGCGTAAACTAGTAACTGATAAAGTCGTCATCATAGATTGCTCGCGCCTTTTACGCGGCGGCGTGTACGGCTGACACGCCGTACAGATAGACTCAGGAACACGGGACTTGATGCCATTGTATTCCACACAGTTTTCAGAAACTGGCAAAAACTGGATCCCATGTTTAAAAAAGCTGAACTCAAATGAATCCAGAACTTATTATACAATATTAATACGTGCATAATAATAATATATGTCTGATACTCAACTTTGACGAGTAAATTGATGTGTAACGTTGACTATATGTTAAACTAGTTAACGCTCGCGGTTCCGCTCGGGTTCTAAAGTTTTCTTGTAACAGTTTCCTACAAGACTTTTGTTCGAGGGATAAAAATGAGGATGAAGTCCTCTCGGAACAAAATGTATCGTCATCAACATCTATAATTCTGTCTATCAAGGTATTTTTACGGGAAGTAGGTACTCCCTCCCTCCTCCTCCTCCTCCCTACTAGGTTGTCATTACAACAATGACATCCACATTCATATAGTAAATGTATATACTTCATCCACAAAAATATCAGTACCCTTTACGTAACTTAACCGATAAATTTCAATCAATTGAATAATCAGATTAAGAGTTACAATAATAAACAACAAGTTGTAATTTGCCTCAAACTATTGTTTTTTTTAGTAAAGTACAACACCGTAATACATTTAGTTTTGCAAGATGTATTTTTGTGTCCTGAAATCAGTACAGATAATACTTAGAGCGAGGAAAGCTGGATAGGAAATGTGTTGCTATGAATTGTTATGTACTTTATTATATACACTGTCATTTACATTTTTATATTCATATTTTTTGCGGTTATTATAGTTATTTATGGTTATTATATGAGTATAATTGTGTAATCAAATAAAACCTTTACATTTACAGGTACACTGTATAGTTTCATCAAAATGTTTGACATACTGCCATCATTTAAAAGCACTACTAATATGGTAAGTATAATTTCTTAATATTATCATCAGTTCATGAATCATCACCGCAGGGTTTTGTATTTGAAATGTATACTTTTCAATTTTCCATTCAAAGTTCTTAATAAAAAATGAGTAATAAAAAAAAAATTGTAAAAAAAAAATACAGCAAAGCAAACGTAGCATTGTTATAAGGTAGTTCATTCTGATTACCGTAATTATTACAGTACCCTTAAGTATTACAGTTGCCTTTGTATTCATTGCCATTCGCGTTACAGAAATGAATGTTCCTGTCACATTGTTTGATTAACTTACTTTATACACAAACGCAATTAATTTAGTGTAATGAAATGGAAACCTTGAATGGAACTAAATTTTTATTCATCCAACATTTTTCGTTCCGAGACGGCAAGTTATCTTTTTAGCGATCGCTGAGACATTCTGCAATTAAGATTTTACCTTGATGTGCAAACTTTAACTTTTATATTTATTTAGTTTGACCTCATTAAAAGCTGTGTTTCTTTTTATACCACTGAGGTGGCAGACAAACTTAAGGCCCACCTGATGGAAAGTGGTCACCTTAACTTATGGACGTTTGCAACACCAGAGGCGCAGCACTCGCGCTGCCGACCTTGTAAAACCCGTCTAAGACCTCTTTTGAAGAACCCCATAATGTAGACATTTAGAAAAACCTAGGCAAGGAGTTCAATACACAATCTAAGCGTAGGTGGAATAAAGCCCCTATCGGACCTAACCGCATGCGAGCGCTCCGGACGCAAAGTGTGAAAGGTGAACAGGAACATCCTATGGCGAGCGGTGCGATGATAGAAATGTGTGTGATGTGTGATTTACATTCTAGAGAAAATAACTGTATATAAATAGAACATTCAATCACTTACAAGTAACATTATATATGTTACAACACGATTCCTCAAGGAGGTATATAAGCTTTTCATTAAGGAAATTTTAAGCTTTTAGTTGTAAGTTTTTGTATTCTGTGCTGCTTTTTTTTTCACTACAGTGTATCTCAGCTGCGACTGTGAAACACCTAACTTCGGAGCTAAAGTTCACATCGTTATAACTGCATAATAATAATTAATGTATTAAGCTGTAACCTATATATATATATATATATATATAAATGAATCTCTATTTCACTTGTTCACGCCATCACGCGTGAACGGCTTTACCGATTTGAAAAAATCTCTTTGTATTGGATAGCCCATTTATTAAGGAAGGTTCTAAGCTATATGTTACCACGCCACTATACAGGAGAGCGGAGCAGTAATCATAAATGTCAACAGATCGGGGA
This sequence comes from Thumatha senex, assembly GCA_948477245.1. Taxonomy (NCBI): domain Eukaryota; kingdom Metazoa; phylum Arthropoda; class Insecta; order Lepidoptera; family Erebidae; genus Thumatha; species Thumatha senex. The sequence goes on along the minus strand of OX419726.1, from coordinate 6,690,386 downwards.
AACTTTCATACATTTTTGGAAAAGTAATAAGCGACGGAATTAAATGGGTGCCACAGGGTTAGAAGTATGTCACGGACGAAGCTGGGCAAGTCAGCTAGTCTCATTATAAATCTTTTAATAACTGTCCGTGGAAGCATGTTATTGACACTTAATAGTTTTTTTTAAGTTATAGTCCTATTTTAGTAAGATCGCAAAACTACGTCAAAAAAAATGTGTGTACCAGAGTACATAGGTAAGAAGTGAAACTTCTTTCTGACATTTCTTTTACAGCTATAAAATTTCTCTCATACGTCGATAAAGAAGTTTTACTTCAAAACAACATATGGTCCGTAACCGAAAAACTAACGATTTTGTTTACAGCTATTAAATTTCTCTCAACAGTCGATAAAGAAGTTTCATTTTAATAAGACTTCTTTACCATTTCTGTTGAACTTTGTCTTCATATTTAACTCCTATAATTTTTAGGGGTAGGTAAGTTTAGTTGCTTATACTTTGATAACTACTGATTATTTCTTATTATTTATTACATGTTAAAATGAAAGACCAAAATTATATTAGCACATTACAAAGCGCTAAATTGTGTACGTTAATCCCTGGGTCCCGGTTGCCAGAAACATGAAAGTGATTAAGGCAGGTTGAAGACCTTATGGACGGCTTCAACAGTATAGTATATATAAGAACAATGTACCTTAATATTTGTGCGTTGTCATAACTTTTCATGAGGTATTCACAAAAGTCAACAATAAAACAGAGAGCAATACTCGTAATTGTGTGAGTGTTTTACTATCACCCCTCTAATTAGCAGAAAGGTCTGTATTTAAACATATTATCATTACAACCAACCATTGTGCGGTGCTCTTATGGTACCGTTTACGAGCAATCAAATATCGGGTAGGCAAATCACAAACGCTAAACATATTGTGGCTCAAACCTCTATAATTAAATTATAATACAGAATATTCAGTATCTTACAGAATCTATATACTACTCCGGCCCCTATAGATGCTGGTTAAAAATGTCCCAATATATACCTTAAATGTGTAAACATTTGAGATGCGGTGTCATCGTCGCATGATCCGTATCAGTTGGACTGAAAAAGTCAGCAACGAAACAGTTCTCTGGCGTGTCGGAATGACCCGGGAACTGGCGCATACCATTAAAAAGCGCAAAACAGAATACCTCGGTCTAGTAAGCACGAGAAATACAAGCTGCTCCTACTGATAATGATGGGAAAGGTTGAGGGTAAAGGGGGCATTGGACAAAGAAAGAAGTCCTGGCTGCGAAATATCAGGAAATGGACGCCTTAGAAAAGGAGTACGGAAAATTAGCGAACAAACTTTAGTGATAAAGAGGCACTTAAAGAAAAATAAAAATGTCCCAGATACTAATATTACACATGAAGGTTTATATTTGATAGATGGACGTTTGTTGTTTTTTTCAAGAAAAACTACGGATTACGTTTTATTAAAACTACAGTAATATAACTTACATATCAGAATAATCTTATTCTGATGTAAAAGCTAATAATGTCTTCATAGGTTACTTATTATCCCGGGAACAATCCTATGGAAAATGGGTACGAGAAAACTGCTTTTTGTGCTGCGAGAAATAATTAGGTCGTCATTTCAGGACAAAAAGCAATTTAGTTACTTTTAATCAAATTTATTAGATTTAAATCAGTGAACATTTTTGACTATATATAAAATCACATACATGTCAAAGTCATGCCATTTTCCTGAACGGGTAGGGAGTAGCATATTTTACGCCGACAATTTTTTTTTATTTTGTCCCAAGTAATAAGTGAGAGATGTAGAATTTTTTTGATCAAACTAAAAAATATCTATTTGAATATAGTATATACTTATTTTGACATTAGTCATTAGTCTTAGTTCACTCTCTATTTAAAACTGTTGTTTATCAGTGAGGACTTCTTATTAGCTTCATGTTATTTGATATTTGTTATTCTGTTTATTAGCTGTTGATCCCCCAATAAGAACAAATAAATTAAAACCGCCCATAACACTTTGACCTTAATCTACCATGCTACTATATAGCAACCGGTATCAGAGGCTGCCAATGTTAGTAAATACAAATGCTACAAAAGATTGCCCATCTTAGTACTGACCGTAGTGAACGATGCTTAAAGAAGCGACTACTTACAAAATGTTTTTATTTTTTAAATTTGAATTCCACGGTTTATTTATCGGTTTTTGTGAAGACAAACATTCTACGCGAATTACGAGTGACCAACCAAAGAAACTGATCAGTATAATCATAATCTTTGCCATATTTGCGAAAATATGGCAAAGACGGAGAGGTGTAGCAGTCAACGCTCACTGCTAAACCAATAAAGCTTATCATGACGACCTTAGCCCACTTGCTCGCACCCAGCAGACTCTCACGATCTGAGCTTAACAACTCAAGCGATCACAACTCGATTACCTATCGGCCCCATCAACTCTCATTTTTACGAGTAATATTGCTCGTCGATCTATTTAGCAATTCAGCTTTCTATTTCCGGCCGAGGGAATATAGCTAAATAGATTTGAACTAATGCTTGAAGGCACATAAATACACTAGTTTACTTAACTATCTTCACGCTGTATCCCTGACGGTATAGTCAGAGAGGACAGATCGCCAGGCATCGCGATCCATGCATAGTTCTTTCGCTTCCTGTATATTCATTAATTGCTTCATACACGCACGTCTGGTTCCGAGTACTTTTGAATTTTCCGTTTTGAGCAATCTGCTCACGTGGTCTTCATAATATATGTAAGTTTTGGCCTACCCTGACTACTTAAATAATATGTAGAATAGTTCTTATCAAGTTAAATGGATTCCCGTGGGTTTCACAAACGGTTTACCACGTAGAATATTTGTTATCCAGTTAAATAGATTCCCGAGGGAGCTTAACAAGCGGTTTAGTTAAATTTAAAATAAGCCTGGGTGAGATTTAAAGTCGGCAAATTAACAAAGTAAAGGATTAAATTCCAAAGGTAACTAAAAGGCTTCTAAAACGCTTTTAATCAATTAACCGATCATGTTACAGAGTTTGTAATTGTGACCTTTGCTATTATAGTTCACGACCTCGAATAGAACATAATTAAGTACTAGTTGACGCCCGCAGTTCTGGAAGCGTGGTGAAGTTTTCCCGTTCCCGTTTCCCACGGGAACTTGTTCCCGGGATTAAAAGTAGCCTATGTATTATTTTGATGTGTAGGCTATATAATTGTAAAGTTTCATTAAAGTCCATTTAGTGGATTTTGCGTGAAAGAGTAACAAACATTCATACCCACAAATTTTCTCGTTTATAATAGTAGTAGGATAGTGTAGTAGGTGTTATCGGTTTTACCAAGGTTCTACAGTATGGGATTTTTCAAAAGGCCTTAGGACCACATTACAAAATATTTTATAGTAAAGTAAAGGTTTCATTTCACGTAGGTATTACTTATACTAATCATTCACGCCTTAATCCCCGAAGGGGTGGCTGAGGCATATTTAACGCCCACATATCACCGTCAGTATCTTTGTCCCACAGAACAGGTGATGAGCCCATTGCCGTGATGAATTGGAAAGATGCAGGTTTAGACAACCTGCTGTTAAAATTTTTCAAAGCGCTCATAAGCCCTTCAACTTGGTTTAACGACTACCACGTTACTGGTAACCGGGACCAACGGTTTAACGTGCCTTTCGAAGCACGGAAACGCTCGCAAATGTAAATTCCACAAACTGGTCAACCGTCTGATGACCAGCCATAGCGAAAGTTTAGAGAACACTGAGTTACCGGGGCCACGAGCGCTTCGCACGTTTTACTTAATATTAATATGTATTATTACTTATTATATTACACGCGCATAATACAATCAAGCAAGCAGGAGTAACCTACTTGGATAAAAGTATTATGTAAATAAGTCGCGCTGCTATGACATCTTAGCTTACGCTGTATTACAGGGCATTTCCCGCCCATCAGCTTTTCCACAAAATGCTTTCTTTACAAGATAATCATTTTGTTCTTATAGCGCGAATATTCTCCAAATTTTCCCGGATATTTGATTGATTAAGTTTGTAAGACACTGAACCACAAGTATTGTTACTAAACTGGATTCTATGGTCCTTCCATCTCAATTTGTCGCTGCGATGTCGTAATAGAAATTGATAAATGAATTATTGAATTATTTTATATATAGATACACAAAGATTCTAATTTATTAGTCAGTTGACATTTTTCGGGTTTTATAACTCGACGAAGACGAATAAATTCGAAGCACGTAGACTTATTAAGTCTACTTCTAAAAAGGCCGATTCGTAATTGGATAGTTTTTGTTTGCATTTTTCTAGATCGTTTTCCTTGTGTCCAGGAAATTTTCCTTATTTCTTGTTATAAACCGAGCATCACCTTCAACTTTAATGAGCTCCATGACCCCGTTTTCTCGGGATCAACCTTTCCTTGCTATTTAGAATACAGTCGTATTTTGTTCCACATACTACGTAGCTTACAATATTAGAAACAATTAGTTGACGCCCGCGGATTTACCGTGTAGAGAAGTTTTCCCGTTCCCGTTTCCCACTGGAACTTAATCCCGGGATAAAAAACAAGCCTATGTGTTATTCTGATGTATAAGTTACATTATCGTAAAGTTTCATTTAAATCCATTCAGTAGATTTTACGTGAAAGAGTAACAAACATCCATTATTACAAACTTTCACTTTTATAATATTAATAGGATTTAACGTCGGCTGAAGAAGGAAAGACGTGGATTAATTCTTTAGTTTCTAGTAGGTCTCTATGGTACAATTGGTAACGCGTCTGGTATGTTAAACGAGTATATCTATGATTCAACCAGAAGACGCTGCTTCGAGTCCAGCTCGAGACTGAAAAAAATTCCACTTACAATTAAAATTTAGCTAATTATTTTCTCATTTTGAGCAGACACTAAAATATTCTATGCTAATTAATGTCTAGCACATAAGACCTTTTAGCCTATCTGTTACCACCTCACTAAAAAGGCAATGAGTTTAAAATTTCATCCAAATTTAACATCTAAATAGACACATTTTATTTTATTAAATTTATTAGACCCTTTAGACCCACCCCAGTTCCGTGCTTCGGAAGGCACGTTAAGCCGTTGGTCCCGGTTGCCAATAAAATGGCAGTTGTTAAGCCAAGTTAAATAAAGGCCTTATGGGCGGCTTAAAAAACTTTCAACAGCAGGTCGCCGCAGCCTGCACCCGTCCATTTCAACACGGCAATGGGCTCACCACCTGTTACGTGGGACAAAAATGCACACGGTGAAATGGGGACATTTAATATGCCTCTGCCTACCCCTGCAGGAAAAGGCGTGACAATATGTTTGTATGTATGTACTAAAATATTATAAGGGCGAATGCTATGATATTAAGTAGACATTGTACAACAACCTAAACCACACAGTTACTTAGTGGTGGTTAAACCTTTCATAAACTGGCGGCAAACTGCAACTGTTATGAAAAGCTATTATGCCGCTAGGTTTAGATTAATGACCTATTATTCATATTTGACTTATGGCGACTCATGTTTCCGTCAGTGAGCCTAAGACTATACTAAATTACACAAACGATCTTGTTTTATATAACTAGCTGAGTCTCGCGGCTTCGCCCGTGAAATAAATTTAACCCTTGTGGCACATAATATTTGCTAATTTTCCCGATTTGTTGACATTTTTCGTCTCTCGTGGGTATTAGCGTGATGTTAAAAAGCCCATAACGTTCCTTATTAAATAGGCTATTCAACACAATATTGTCTTCTTTTTTAATTTGAACCAACTATTCAGCTTTATAATATGAGTATACATATACAGGCTTACGCCTTTTCCCATTGTTAAAGTTAACTCTTCTATTGTGTTTTGACCCATGTAAAAAGTATGAGCTAATTTTGACTGCCTCTGTGGCGCGGTGGGAGTGTATCCGACTGCTACGTAAGAGGTCGTAGGTTCGATTCCCACTCAGGATAAAACTTTGTGTGATGAGCACGATGGTTTATTCTGTGTCTGGGAGTTATTTATCTATTATATGTATGTATTTAGAAATATATAAGTATGTTTATAACTTATCTGGTTACCATAGTACAAGCTCTGCTTAGTGTGGAATCAGATGACGTTGTGTGAGTTGTCCCAACAATATTTATATTTATTTATATATCCGTGTTAACTCGGATAGGTACAGGTTGTGACTGTCTTCTGGCCTTTAACTTAGCTTAACGATTACCATGTATGTTAGGCTGCCGGGACCAACAGTTTAAGATGCCTTCTGAAACACGGAAAAGCTTGTGAATGGATTTGAATAAAAATGTGCTGTGTGTATTTCAGTAGAGGTAGAGGGCCGAAAGAAGGGGAGGTATGAAACGGATATATAATGCCAACAAAACCAATTTTTAATTACTTAAATACTATGTCCACAAACATTATACAAGACACGTTTTACATTTACGTTTGTTGAGATCATTATCCAAAACGAGTTCGCCACATGTCAGAGTGGCTTAACCTCTAGCTTATCCTGCGACTTATTTGAGATGAATCGGAATACCGTGGTGGTTTAGCTAGTGGATTAGCCCCTCTGCAGAAAGCCATACCAAAATAATTCGAGTATGTCTGCCTCTTAATACGTCTACAATTACATCCAAATCGACTATTTTTGTTGTTACTGTGTACATTAAGAAAGTAGGTATATGTACACATTTAGGTGGGTAATAACCCCATTATATACACATGAGCACCCTCGTAAATATTATTCAAATTTCTTACCAGTGTATCAGTTCACATATATCTACTATGGAATGGAAACAAAAATACTTGGTAACTTTAAGAAAGCAAGAACAGAAGCTAACAACTCACATATTTTAACAAAACTCTCACAGTTCTAAGTTGCAAGCTATGCTTATGTTAAGTGTGCTTCAAAATATTCCGCCTTCACTAATAAATTTCTGCTGAGCAAAATTTTACTTTACCTATTATAAAATAAAGTTGGAGATTGAAGATCTCGGTACAGTTTTCAACTTACTTGAGCACACTTTGTGCTCAGTTCAATGTTATTTGTAAAATTTTCAGTGGAACTGCTTCGAGATGCTGATTTTCTTTAAGTCATTATCTTTGTAAGCAGTTTGTGAGTAAAGTTGTTTTCAGATTGTGAACCATTGAGGGGACGGGAGTAGGGTGGTTTTTAGGTTTTACTATGTAATTATTTCATTCTTTACATGAATATTAATATTGAGTGAGATGGTAACGAGTCTGATTATAACAGTATTCGAATCCCTTTACAAACACCGATTAGTTTTAAAAGTACCTAAATCGCGATAAAGAAATAATTTTATTGGTCATCAAAGTAATATTTAATATAGTTTTTATTTTTATTGGTACTAAAGCAAAGCTGCTTTTTTGTTCGAATTAATATTCGCCATGCCATAAACTGGTTAATATTAAACATGCATAATAATTATGTGATACATTATGTTCTCTTTTGAAAATGTTTTTTAAATATATCCTTTTCATATATTGGTTTTTATTATAACAGTTTTTTTTATCTCCGTAGATACCTACATGCTAAGATAAAGAATATTATCCTACATGTATAAGTGACTTATGATGAATTTGACAATATAAAATGATTATTATAGACACGGCTAGTGTTGATATTTTTTACCACTAGTTTTAGTAGGCTAACAAACGTACGTTGTATCAACACAGTCTATGAACATTTACAAGAACAGAGGTGATACGCTCGCGTAGTCGACGCTATAAAAATAACCAATGTCTCTTTTGAACTTTTGTAAAAAGTTAAAAACAAAATTACAGACGCCTTTAAATAGTTTATAGCTTTCTTTTGTGTATATCTTTCCTACCGTTACGGAATATAGGTCAAAGCTATGTATTGATACCACGGTTTATGGATTCCATTCATCACCGAACAATGACATGAGTAATCCTGCTCTGGATTAGATGTGTCGATTTCGATTGAGTTAGTAATACCGAAACATTCCGAAAGGAAAACTGACCGTTTCGGCCAATTCCATAAATGCTTTTATGAATCGAAATGTACTGCATTTGTTACATAAACGAGAATTGGGGATTATGTCTGTATTACAAAACCTTTTAGCTTCACCCTAATGGTAAAAGCTGTAATAACAAGAAACCATCTAGTCTAAGTAAACTAACCAAAGCATTGATCGATTTATCTCTTGATTACACATCAGAAAAATAGATAAGGTTTGATTATACACGCTGTTCATTTGCAGAGATGACTTTACTACGTATACTTACTTACTGTTCATTATTATAATGTTAAAATGAGAGACTTGATTACATTTATCTTTCTCTTGCATTTGCTTGCTATTTGCAACGGAAACTCTACTGTTTATTCTGACCATAAGATCAAATGAGATAGAAAAATAACATTGTGTATGAACTTGCTCGTACAACTACACACGCTATTAACGCATAAAAACATATACGATAAAACAAACATGTGAAACGGGTCACTCAGGCTCAGTTGACAAGTTCATTAATATGTATTTTGTTGATAAAGTGTTAATGTGTTAATGTTGATCATTAGTAGGTAGAGTTATCGTTGCAAATAGCAAGCAAATGCAAGATGAAAAAAAATATTCTATCGTTTTTCTATGTAAGATTGACGGGATAACTAGTAACCTATGTAAGAATGCTGGACCTCAGCTATCTGTATACGAAGTTACAGTCGAAATGGTTTAAGTGTTGCTTGATTGAGTACTAAACATTCAAACATATCTTTTTACGTGTTTTTGATTGTGTCCTGTCTTGACTACGCCGTCAGGGATACAGCGTGAAGATAGTTAGTTAGCATTTCTCAAATATTGGTACTTCAAAACGTCTCCACAAACTTCAACATATAAGTCAGATTTTAATACAGATATGTCCTAGGTAATATATATTTATATATGAATACATTCGGTGCAATATATAAATTTCAAATTTATATGGAACTATTGCTATGTTACCACTGTACTAATATTTCAATAATATATTCTGGCAAATATGAAAATCATTCCAAAGGTTTCTTTCTCATTTGAATAAAAATAATATCAGAATGATAGCTATTAATGTTTTAAACGTTCGCGATTTTCATACCTACATATATACATATTGTCTCGCCTTTATCGCCGAAGGGGTAAGTAGAGGCATACTATAGTTACACCAACATTTCACCGTATGCATTTTTGTCCCACGTAACAGGTGGTGAGCCCATTGCCGTCTTGAAATGGACCGACGCAGGTTGAAGCGACCTTGCTATTGAAATTTTCCAAGCTGCCCATAAGGTCTTCAACTGGACTTAACGACTGCCATGCTACTGGCATCCGGGACCAACGGCTTAACGAGCCTTCTGAAGCACTGAAAGGCTTGCAAATGTAAATGCAACAAAGTGGTCAACCATCCTAGGACCAGCCATAGTGAAAGTTGCTTAACGCAGTGATCGTTTCTAGAACACGGAGTTAGCGGGACCACGAGCGCTTCCTTCATATTAATATGATATTCCGGGTCTTACTCGCGACGTATATTATTAGGTACAATGCCTACCTTATACTTCCCGACGCTACGACCTGATTACACCAGCCGTGGTCACGGGTGTTCTGATGTATTCAGCGTCGCCTCCTAGAAGTGCCAGTGCTTTCTTCAGCTACCCGCACTTGGTCGTCACATTTTTCATTAACTGGGGTAACTGGTCTGCTATTTCAATTGTGTCGAAATAGACTCGAAATCGTCATCGTTTAACTTATAATACCCCTCAATTGGATCAAATAAACTATCAAATCAAATAAACTTATTACTAATTAATCAAATAAACTTATATGGTCCAAGCTAAATACAAAAGGTCAAAGGGAAGAACTGAATGTGGAACGTGCCATGTTTTGTGACATAAAACTGAGAGAGGCCTCGGTTCAGAAGCGGACTGCCATAAACTGATTAGGTCGATTTCATGTCCATTTGTTCATTTGTGTGTATGTTTTAAGATAGATTTAGTTTTTTATGTATTACTTTCATGGACACAACAAATCTTTATGATTTTGGACGGTGATACAGCAGAAACAATCGGTATAAATTAAGTAAATGAACATATTTCTAAGCCATTTGTCATTTTGATAATTTTTTTATATTAGAAAGACGTGACATAATACGATTTAATCTTTAAAAATATTAATACATACTTTATATTCTATTCAATACACGATTTCCGTGTGGAATTCCCCATAGATATACAGTACTTCTACCTACTCTTAAACAACATGGTACCCTTCCATTTGAACAGATATATTAAATAACTCTTGTAATATTGTTTAACATGTACGAGGCAATAATGACAAAAATAAATCACTGAATGGGCATACGTTTTTATATCCAGATGTTTCTATCGTCTTTAGAAGATATTAAAACTATTTTTACCAAGTTTATTTATTTTTCCAACTCTACCAGAACTTCTTTTAGTTGCGATAAAGAATTCAATTTCGTGAATAACAACTGAATTTATTTCACAAAACTCACCATAACTGAGATGTTATGGTAAGGTCACTCTAAAAATAATCTCATAAAAAATTGTTTATTGTTATACCTACTTTATACATTATTTTATTTATTTTTTTACAATGTAGGAATAGTTTAGTAAATAAATAATCTTTGCGTTAGTTTACCACGTTCCGTAAAATATCTACTTAATAATTTTATTAATACGTGACAATTTTATTTCTATTTTTCCAAAACGCATCTCTAGTTTCCTTCAACTAAGGAACATGTTTTTTGTAATTTGACATTTTACTTGTTATTTATTGTACTTGTTATAGTTAATGTTTTAAAAATAAAAATATTCCATTCCAATCTTCTTTTTCATTTGTATTCCTGTGATTTACATTACTAACACGATGTATTTCATTTACATCTAGTAAAATATCTAATAATAATATAATATATTATCCCTCGAGGACAGTCGTTATCTTTTATAGGATTAACGCAACCCTATGAGGGCAAAGTAGATTCGCTTTTTGAGTCATCCCCTTATGATACCAACAAAAAAATGTATCAGAAAGTTATTGAAAAGCTCACATCCGCAGGGCAGCTTGTGGCGAGTTGAATGTGTGTGGCTACACATCGGTCCCGATTCCTTAGAGTTTTGTTGCCCTTCTGCATCGGTTAGGATTTAATGACCTAACGGGAGAGCAGTGAGAGTGCTACTACTCCCGGGAGCGCAGCAAACCTCAACTCTGGCATGCCTTAATTGGCAGGTCAGAGGGAGGGAGCCAGAGCTATATGCTCGGGGGTGGAAGTGTTATTTTCAAGGGCATAACTACGGGGAAGCCCGCTCCGGGCCTGTCCCGCGAAGATGAAACCGGCGCCGCACCGCTCGACACCCTAAGCCGCTCACACCGGTGTTGCCCCCTGTCGCCTTACAGGTTTATCATGCCTATGGTGATTGTATAGGGGGCCCATCTAGTGAGTTGGCGAGTCACCGTCTGCCAATATTTTGATTATAATATATTAAAATGGCAGACGCTGTCTTCATCCACAGTTCTTATCACCCAGTTCCATCTAACCCCCAATCCAATAGCCCATTTCGTAGTAAGCACATTTCACAATAGTTTAACTCCCATTGGAGGTGATCCATTACCGTTCTTCTACATAAGGCGGGCGTGGATTGTCTGTAGTGGGGGTCTCATTCCCTATTAGATTAAAATTCTCAAAGGGCCTCTGCCTGTTGGACCAATATGTCTCCATGTAAGCCTGCCAAAAGACCGGGTATCTTCATAAGAAAAAAAAAGAAGATACCCGTGAAGAAGAGACAATAATAATATACTTCTAATATTGATCTGTAAATAATTATGATATTGTTTAAATGGATGCTCATGACTAATTTTTATCATCCATCGTCGCATCGCTAGACACGCTCGCAGCACCATAATTCTAATCTTTGCACACTGCGTGCAGAGTGCTCATATACGGTAAGATCCGTTAAGGGATTTCCTTCCGTTTACGGTTGGGTTGTGTAAAGAGTGTATGTAGATGGCAACTGTAATAATATTATAACTTTAAAGTGAAACTTTTTTTCAGCCTAGAGCGGGACTTGAGCTGAGGACTCTAACGCTGAAGAATTTACCTGACATTGATGAATTGGCCTATTCGGGCAACGGGTATCAGTTAACTATTAAGGGTAATTATCAATATACGCCAGGAGACCAAATTTTTGTGCCACCTACTAAAATTTGGTCTCGTCGCAATATATCGTCAGTCTCAACGTGCAGGGTCAAAACTAACAAGTCCTGGTAGTGCGTCCGCCATGCTAGCAGTTTTCTATTGTCCCGTCGGGTGACTCAGCGACTCGTGTAGCATATTAATTGATATATGAGAGTTACGAGGAAGGCATTAGTTTTTACTGATGAATAAAAAGGTTGGTCTGTAGTAATAAATCATGAAATATGGTACACGGAACCATATCTATGCCAAACATTACTTTAAGTGTTGTTTTGGCAACGGTGTCTACGGTACTTCATGGAATTATCTAGAAACACTGCAATTTTGAATGTGATGAAATCCATTTTAGTGAAAATACTAAAATATCAATAATCATAAATTATTGAAACTTCATATTTGTGTTGTCTAGTATGAGTAACTACGCCAAAAGTTTACAAATAATTCAGTGTACTAGATTTCTAATCACAATATGTTCCATATAATAAAATACTTTATGTTTTATGTATTATGTAGATACATAAAACATAAAGTATTTTATATTATTTATTAAGTAGTACCAGGGGTAATATAAAATCTCCCGTGGTACTACTATACGTCATAGTAGTACCACGGGCAAAATATATTTCCCGTGGTACTACCAGTAGTACCACCGGTAGTTGTGACATCCCTAATGATAAAACAATGACATATTTTGATGTAAACATTTTTAAATAAATAAATTATTATTATTATTGTCTCTTCTTCACGGGTATCTTCTTTTTTTTTTCTTATGAAGATACCCGGTCTTTTGGCAGGCTTACATGGGGACATATTGGTCCAACACGCAGAGGCCCTTTGAGAATTTTAATCTAATAGGGAATGGGACCCCCACTGCAGAAAGTCCACGCCCGCCTTATGTAAAAGAACAGTAATGGAAATAATGTAACACCTCCAATGGGAGTTAAACTATTGTACAATATGCTAACTACGAAATGGGCTCTTAGGTTGAGTGTTGGCGTCTGCCATTTTTTTTATGTTATTTTAAAAATACTGGCAGACGGTGACTTGCCAACTCACTAGATGGGCCCCTATACAATCACCATAGGCATGATAGGCCTGTAAGGCGACAGAGGGCAACACCGGTGTGAGAAGCTTGGGGTGTCGAGCGGTGCGGCGCCGGTTTCACCTTCGCGGGACAGGCCCGGAGCGGGCTTCCCCGTAGTTATGCCCTTGAAAATGACACTTCCACCCCCGAGCATGACTCCCTCCCTCTGACCGGCCAATTAAGGCAAGCCAGAGTTGAGATTTGCTGCACTCCCGGGAGTACCACTCTCACTGCTCTCCCGTTAGGCCATTAAATCCTAACCGGTGCAGAAGGGCAACAAAACTCTGAGGAATCGGGACCAATGTGTAGCCACGCACATTCAGCTCGCTACAAGCTGCCCTGCGGATGTGATCTTTTCATTAACTTTCTGATACATTTTTTGTTGATATCAGAAAGTGGATTTTAAAAAGCGAATCTACTATGCCCTCATAGGGTTGCGTTAATCTTACAAAAGTTAACGACTGTAATTTAGAGGTTTTTCAAAGAGGTTTTTTTAGAGTTTTTTTTTGGTTTTTTTTTATTTATTATTATTATCTTCAGAAGTGCACCACGAGAAGGTGAGGTTTCTTGGGTCCCGTAGATATTGGTACACATACGGAAATATACTATTAAAACTTATTAATATCTGTGTCTATACTAATATAAAAGGTCTGTGAATTTAATACCTATGAAATTGCCGTTCTGCAGTACTGGCCATTTCAAATCAAAATATATTTTTTGGCTAAGAATTCTATTCAAATTAATTTTATTTTAAAAACATGGAATTCTTTTTCCAAAAGTAGTCATTTGTTTATTGATTAGTGCTACATTTTCATCGCATTTCAATCTTTTTCGTCATCATGGATATGTTAAAAATTCGAGTAATTATGGAATATGAATTGATTACATTATTATTATTATTATTGATTAATTTATTCAGTAATTGTGGCAGCAACGCGGCACAAGCGGCACGCAACATCAACGACGTTTACGGAACTAACACTACAAATCAACGCACCACCTGTTATTGGTTTGTTCGCTTCTGTTCTGGAAATTTCGACCTGAAAAATGAACCTCGCGGACGTCCCAAGACTTTGGTCGACAATGACAAATTAAAGGCGATTGTGGAAGCTGATGATACACAATCTACGGCTGAATTAGCAGCAGCTTTCGACGTTAGCGTCAAAACAATATTGGTCCATATGCGTCAAATTGGCAAGGTAAAAACTTGACAAATGGGTGCCTCACGAACTCAATGATCGCCAGCGCTAGTACGTGTCGAGACGTGCCTTGCACTGCTCAACAGACACACAAATGAAGGAATTTTAAAACGCATTGTTACCTGCGATAAAAAATGAATTCTGTTTGATAACCGCAAGCGCTCAGCAAGTTGGTTGGATTCTGGTTCAGTAGATGTGTAGCGTGAAGAACTGAACACAATGATGGAGAAGCTGGCACATCTCCAACCAGCATTGGTCAATCGCTCGTCTCTCGGCTGCTCCTGCATGACAACGCGTAACCTCATACTGCACAGCAGATGGTCTCCAAGTTGCAAGAAAAAGAAGCTCTCCGTCATCCATCCTACTCACCAGACCTTGCGCCTATAGACTACTACTTTTTCCAGAATTTTGATAACTTCTTGGCGGGAAAAAAATTGAGAGGCAGTACAAAATGCCTTTGAAGAATTTGTTGCCAACTGCCACTGCGTTGGCAAAGATGCATTGATTGCATGGATGATTACTTCGATTAATACAAATAAAAAATACATGAAAAAAAATTTGAATTTTTTCATACAAAACAGCAATTTCATAGGTAAATACCTAATATAAAGCTGAAGAGTTTGTTTGTTTGTATAGATGGTTGAAAATCACGAACTACCGGTCTGAATTGAAAAATTATTGGAGGGGTAGGAACAAAGTAAGCGTAGCTCCATCTTTCCCCGACTCGGATTTTCGCTTTTTCCTCGAACTCCTCCCAAACCACTCAACACTTTTTGATCAAATTTGAGCCAAATACGACATGTAGCCATAAAATGTTTAGAAAGAATAAAATCGAAAATCGGACATACCATGGAGGAATAATCACCGAAAGTTCGTGTTCGGAAATGGTGAAATGCACATAGTTTTTGTGTTGCTTAATCCATTTATCGAGGGAGGCTATAGGCTATAATATCAACACGGTACTACCTAGGAGAGCGGAGCAGTAATCATTCATGTCAACAAATCGGGTAAACATTCTTACATTTTTGTAAACGTAATGCGACGGGATTAAATAGATGCGACAGGGATTTAAAGTAGGTATGTCACGGACAAAGCCGCGGGGGTCAGCTAGTCTTCATATAAAGTACTACTACTAAATGAATACAACCTATCTACATAAATAAAGAAATTAATTTCCTTACTATTTTTATCTTTTATTCAGTAGACTTGTCAATGAAGCGATGAAGCTGAAGAATGCTCCTGTCACATAAACAGAAAGTAATTCATAACTTTTTGTATTACCTAACTAAAATAAAGAACTTTATACAACTAACAAGTTTTGCTTAAGCTTATGTGATGTGACCCTCATAAGAAACTTAACAAATTACGCAACATATTTTTGTAGTAATTGAGTATTGGACTCATACAAAAACCTTCCTTTCGTAAAAGCAGCTTAAGGGTCTTTTTGCAAAAGCAACGATTTATTCTTTCGATTCTCGTTAAAGCTGAAAACGTTCTTTACCTTGTTACACTACAGGGTGTTATTTGTGATAACACCCTTTCAGCAATGGTAATACAGTACTTACAAACTATATATTTGTAGATATATTAGGTACGGGCCTTTGAATAAAGTTGTATGTATGTACGTCAATGAACGAAGTAGGACGGAGGCTTTTCTTTTTTATTATTGTGATCTTATGTGTATTAGATTTACTCTGAATATGTTTGTGTATAAATCCATGTATATTTTCTAAGAAGATCGTAGAGAATGAAGTCTGTAATGGTTCTACAAGAAATAGGTATACTTTCTGCAATATTAGGGTGACTAAACCTCTGCTCCATGGAAAGGGCTTATGTCCGGAAATAGTCGGATTACCTAATAGACATTTATGTACAACTGTATATTTATTTTTGTATTTAAGTATTTATTTAAAACTATCTAATAAAATCCATGGCATAGATGTTGATAAGGTCCTATGTCAAGCAAAATTGAGTGAATCAGATAAAATTATTCATGCAACTTTTCTCCACTTAAGCATTGGGCAGTCCACGTAGGATTATAGCAATTTTGCATGAGATAGATCTCTATCAACATCTTTGCCATTGATTTGATTTAAGAGAGTTCTGATGGATAAAAAAATACAAAAATTAAATATAACAACTGTTTATTTATTTTTGTATTTTTTTATATTTTTTTCATAAATGCCCAATGCTGAATTCATTGATTAATTTGATTTGCATAAGTCTTTTAAGATTAAATATATATATAAAAAAAATAAAATATGTACTTCATAAACTATATCCATTTGCCTACAAGCATTACCTGGATTTAAAACCTAGGCTCCATTTAATGAACCCTAGATTGTCTGACTTATGTTTTTCAGCATTGTTAGGAGCGACTGCCCCATCTGATATCCCAGGCCTGAGGCCCGTATGAACGCCTGCGCCGTGTACTAGTCGGTTGTTACATAGAAATGGTAAAAATATGAGAAATGCCATGCGGGAACATTTGCGTGTCGCCGCAACTTGCACAACGATCAAGTACGATTAAAACCAAACCATTTTAGCATGATATGCACGACAGCTGGAAGCAAATTCCACAAAATAACTTTGAACTGAGGTTATATAGTGCACTTTAATTTCACAACATACTCAATCTTGGTATTTCACTAACAATGGTACACTATCTAAGGCTAAACATATTTTATACACAAATACTATTTGATTAATGCATAAAATATAGACTTTAATGTAAATTATTATTAATGTTTTACTTATTAACATACTGGCAGACATTCCCTGAAACGCGCTAAC
The DNA here is from genome assembly GCA_948477245.1 of Thumatha senex. NCBI lineage: Eukaryota > Metazoa > Arthropoda > Insecta > Lepidoptera > Erebidae > Thumatha > Thumatha senex. The sequence goes on along the minus strand of OX419726.1, from coordinate 6,673,068 downwards.
AAGGTTATGTGAACGGCACAGAAAGATAGGGATGTAGTGATTAGTAACGCATGAAATATCAATCTATAACTTAATACGTGTTGATACAATACGCGTATTACCGTAATTAAATAAATTTAATTGTAGTTTCGTTTGGCTTTTAAGATTATGCCGTTAGTTCTACCTTATTTACGAAGGTAAATAATGTTCTTTTTTTACTTTTAATGTTATTGAAGCGCTCGTGGCCTAGCGGTCTCAGTGTTCTGTAAACGATCACTGAGTTACGCAACTTTCACTATGGCTGGTCCTCGGATGGGTGACCACTTTGTGGCATTTACATTTGCGAGCGTTTCCGTGCTTCGGAAGGCACGTTAAGCCGTTGGTCCCGGTTGCCAGTAAAATGGCAGTCGTTAAGCCTGGTTGAAGGCCTTATGGGCGGCTTGAAAACTTCAGCAGCAGGTAGCCACAACTTGCGTCTGTCTATTTCAACACGGCAATGGGCTCACCACCTATTACGTGGGACAGGAATCCACACAGTGAAAAGTGGGCATATAATATGCCTCTGCCACCCCTTCGGGGATAAGGCGTGATGGATATTTATTTTATTAATAATGTTCTGTAATAGTTGTAACAATTTATTGATCTCAGTACTATACGTATTATACAAGTAAATATTCATATTTGTTATAATAGTGCATTATTAAACGTAAAAAAATATTGTGATCATAAGGATAACTACGATATCGATTTATTCGCATTAGGAACCAAAACATAAATTAAAATAAAAATCAACTACAACCCTCATCCTTTGACCATAGGTAGCGCTCACTCACTGAACTCACACCGCCTGTAGTACTTTATAGCGCGCGGCGCTTTTGTTGTCGGCATCGTCAAAGGCCTGATACCTGTCTACCTGTCGAAGAAAATTCGCATCTATTCGGAAATGCAAGGTCAAAAGGTCAGCTTATACCTGCCGGCGGCTTTTTTTTATATCACAAACACTCGTCGTCGCATGCCAACAAAGATGTTGACAGTTTTTGAATATTTGCAATATTTTGAGGAAATTAGGGTAATTTTGATACTAAATATACACACATATTGTATACACGGAACATAAAATAAACACCGTCGTGGCTAAGTGAAAAACGGACATCAACAAAAACAAACAAATAAATGTGTAACTATACATTTAAATATTAACACAAAAACCGTAGGTACCTATTGCTGGAATAATATTCAATTAGCGAAATTATTTAATAATATATCGAAAACCGATTATAAATTTTAAAAATACTCCCAAAATACTCGTATTATTAAAATAAAAAAAAAATAAAAATAAAAATATCTTTATTTTGCATAGACCATTTTAACGGCGCTTACAAAATGTCATACACTATTTAAAATATTTAAAGCGACCACCGGTTCGGAACGCGGCCCACCTGAGAAGAACCGGCAAGAAACTTAGGAAGGCTTTTTTGATGGCCTATTTACAATTTAATATTATTTCACTTTGCCAGCAGATCATTTTCAGGCGTCCCTGTCCTGCAAATAGTCTGTAACGGAGTAAAAACCTTTTTCACAAAGCTTGTTTTTAATAAACTTTTTAAATTTATTTAATGGTAAATTTCTCAGGTCACAGGGAAGCCTGTTGTAAAAGCGTAAACAGTTACCCTGGAAAGAATCGCCAATCTTATGTAGTCGACTGTGGTGGACTGAAAGAATATTTTTATTTCTAGTGTTTATATTATGTTTATCACGTTTACTTAATTTCGATACATTTAAATGTTTTTACAATGTCCTGAGCACAAATATCTGTGAATACAAATGCATCCCTGCAACAAAGAACAGATTCTTCTAATAAAAGTTCAGCGGAACTGGAAGATGCTTGGAGAGATTTTATTGTCAATATAGGTACATTTTTGAAAAAATGTTCAAACTCCGTCGCCACTTCCAGGTCCCCTGTAACATGGCAACCATTTACTTTTAAGTGGAAATCCCTTTCAGTCACTAAAGATCTACCGCATTCAGAGTTAATGATGTTCCAAGTCATTTTTATTTTATTTACAGAATTAGAAATTTTATTTTCAATGAAGTTTGACTTAGCAAGATGACACGTTTGTTTAAATATCTTTGAATAATGTTTAACATATCCCTGAAAGGTTTTCATAAAATTATATGATTTTTCTGAATATAATTCAAATAATTTATTTCTACTTTTAAAGATACCTGGTGTTGCCCAGTCACTGAAAACAGGATGACCACCAATATGTAGTGTTTTTGAGGTAAAAACTTTATCTAAAACCTATCCTGATCCTGTAAGGTATCAGTATACAGTGAATGCAACTGTGCCAGTTCTTTTTTGAGTTGTCCGTTCTTACTTAAAATACCTAGCAGTTCTAACTTATTTTCGTCCCATTCCTTGTTCAGTTTATCGCACTTCTGACTCAAAATCTGTAACTCTTTCAACGTTAATTGAAGCCTTGTCTCTTGTTGATGAGCCAAGGCCTTACGCGTCATTATCATGTTATTAGTATTCGACATTTTGTTATAATTACGTGCTACAGAATCAGTAATTATTAGCAAAGTAGACTTAGAGCAAAGAAATGCGAAACAAAACGAGGTTATGTTTTATTCATAGAAAATTACAAAATCGCACTATTAATGGACATATGAGGAGGTAAAAGTAAACTCACAAACCTTGATTGAAAAAACTATTAGTTTTATAAATCTTGCCAAATCCAAGTAATAATTTCAAATATTGAAAATTTTTCCGATGTTCTAACTGTCACTACACCGGTACAATTTTTAAGTTTATATTTATCTACTTTTAGCACAATAAATGGTGAAAATGATTATTTAACACTCAATATGGTATTATTTGGCAACGATGAATTGGTTTTTAATTAAAATTATAATTATTTTTGCAATATTACAATATAAAATACGGAGCCAATTCAAATCAGCTGTTATACCTAGGGTTGCCACAAGGAAAAAAAACCCAAGTACCCAAATACTCGTATTGATCTAATTGACCTGCTATGTCGCATCGCTAGTTTTGCACGACAGCAGTCTTTGACAGCTGTCGTTCATATCATGCTTAAATGTACAAAGTATAGTCCTGGGGGCCAAGTCTACTAATTCAATCGCGACAGAAGAGAATATTAATCGTCGCTCAATAGAGAGCCCACAGAAAAAAAATTCAGTTTTCGTAGTCCTCTATTACAATTTCGCTTTAATAGAATTCTATCGGCCTGTCGATATATTTAATTAACAGGTGTCGCGTCAGTAACCGCTCGTAATATGCATTTTTGGTAGTCTATATTATTTTGACATACAAAAACAGCTATTTTGTCGCTATTCTTCGGCTTGAGAAATGTGATTGTGAAATTTATAATAGTTTTAGTAGACTACCTAGTTTCGGACCAATCGCAATAGAATCGATATAGAATAGAAATAGAACGGTTTTATATTGTAAATTAAGACTTGGCCCCCTAGATTTACGTGCCATAGGTATTATTCATGGCTACAGGACACTCTTTGTCCGACGCGCCGTTTGTGAATAATCTTGAACGAGCTTGTGCATGTCGCAGCGACACACAAATCTTCCCGCATAGTACATATCCTGGAGTCAAGTCTACTAATTCAATCGCGTCAGAAGAGAATAGAAATCGTCGCTCAATAGAGAGCCGACAGAAAAAAATACAGTTTTCGTAGTCTCCTATTACAATAGCGCTCCAATAGAATTCTATCGGCCGGCCGATAAATTCTGCCGATAAATGCTATTAACACGTATAGCGCCTCAAAGTAGCTCAAAATTAGCATTTTTGGTAGTCTATATTAATATTTGGATAGCTTAAAACCGCTATTTAGTCTCTATTCTGCAGCTTGAGAAGTGTGATAATAATAGTTTTAGTAGACTACCTAGTTTTGAACTAATTGCAATAGAACCGCTAAAGAATAGAACTAGAACGGCTTTCTATTGAAAAATAGTCGACTTGGCCCCCTGTTTTTACAATGTCTATGGTTAGTCAGCAGGCGGACTATTAGCAGACGAGGTTGTGTGTTCTTCCGTGTATTTTTTATACTGAACGATAAAAAAACTGAAGAAACAGTCACATATTTTTATATATTTACTCATATATAAAAATATGTGACTGTTTCTTCAGTTTTTTTTTTTTCAAACATAAGAAATTATATAGCAAAACAACGCATGCAATGTGTGTAAGATAATACAATATAGATCGGGTAGACAAGATAGGTATGCGCCTAGCCGTCGTTCCTTTAGGTACACAATCGTTTGATAAGCTCGAGCATCGGAGTTAGGTAGGCGTAGGTGTAGATAACAAGGTGATATTACAATATTGGTTACTGGAATACCATTTCAGTGCAATATTAAACAGTTATTACGACGCCATTAATATCCGTTCTAGTTTCCGTGCTTCGGAAGGCACGTTAAGTCGTTGGTCCCTGTTGCCAGTAACATGGCAGTCGTTAAGTCAAGTTAAAGACATTCTGGGCGGCTTAAAAAAATTCAACAGCTGGTAGCCACAACCTGCGTCTGTCTATTTCAACGCGACATGGGCTCACCAACACGTGGGACAGGAATATACTTGGTGAAAAGTGGGCATATAATATGCCTCTGTCACCACCTCGGGGATAAGGCGTGATAGAAAAATAAAAATAAATAAATATCCAGATTTTACTTATTGTCTTGATGTTGATAATGGGCGGCGCTAATGCTTTTTTTTTAAACGGTTCCGTTTTTACTCTTTGAGTACCGTTTTAACCGTTTAAATAAGACTCCCCTGTCCATCTGCCTTAAGGCTGTATATCTCATGAACCGTGATAGACAGTAAAATTTTTCTCAAATGGTGGATGCATTCTAAAAACAGAATAAGAAAGAAAGAAAATATTTGATTGCAATAGCACAACGTACTTTACAGATATTATATTAAAACATAAGCTTCCTTAAATACTAAAATAAAAAATCTACTCTACAAGGCTGTATGGGAGTTTCATGTGCATGCCTAAGGTGGGCGAAGAATAAGATGAATATTCAAGTGGGGCTCCCATACAACAGACATGATTTTTTTGCAGTTTTTATACATAATGGTACGAAACCCTTCAAGTGAGAGTCTAATTCGCACTTGGCCGGTTATTTTGTAAATCGATCAAATTGAGATTGGATTTGCGAGATGTAGACCTATCTTAATTTTACCAAAACACATAGTACTGCATCTATGTGTAAGCGTGCAACTGATGGATTCTTATGTATGGCAATGGTGGCCAATTGACACTGTTTGGTCTAGTGTAAAAAAATATGTATGTGTACCAGAGTACACAGGTAGGTAAACTTCTTTACGACACTTTTTTACAGCTATAACATTTCTCTCATACGTCGATAAAGAAGTTTCACTTATGATAAAGAAGTTTCACTTCATAAGAACACGGTGCATAACCGAAAAACGTGACGATGATTTTTACAGCTATAAAATTTGAAATTCGATAAAGAAGTTTCACTTCAAAAATTGGTTCAGAATTCTTGTGTTTCAGCTTCTTGTCGTTGAGCGACTGTCTTTGTACGAACCTTTTGTAGTAAATTTATTTTAAGTTACACGAAATTTTAATTTTTCGCAGTTTGTATTGTATTTTTATTACATTTTTATTTTTTATGTTATACGTTACGTATAGAAAGAAGAAAGAAAGAAATTTTATTCTGTGTTATATGAAATGCACAGTACATAGGCACACAAAAAAGCCACAAAAATAACTTATAAAATATTTTATAAAAGAAAACAAAAAGTAAGTTAAAATATTACCTAATAACAAAATCATTCAGCCCTGCACTACATACTCATATTCTTGCTTTGCTCTATGGCATTCTCTTTAATCCCCGTACTCCCAGATATATAAAAGAACGTTTTACGTTTCTTCATGACACACATTCAAAATTCTTGAGGTCGTTGAATTCGTTGGAATTGGCAATACCTATGCATTCCACAAAATTTTATGATAAATCTTTTACTGTTCAAGTTGTAAGATTGTGGAATGCATTGCCTGTGTCCATTAGGCGTGCGCAATCACTGAATGTTTTTAAAAGTATGGTCAAGGAGCATTTTCTTACGACTTGACTGCTGGGTTCCTTTCAGTATATGAGGACATATTTCTATTGTTAATATTTCATTATAATTTTATGTACATATATTATATGTATGTATATATGTGTATTTTATTTATATATATATATATATATATATATATATATATATATATATATATATATATATATATATATATATATTTGTATTGGTGTATATCTATTTATATTATTTACCATGTATTTGTATATTTATTTATTAATATGTAGTATTAATGTTCCAATAGTCTTAATACTCAAATTACTACTATTTAATTTTTTTATTTATTTTAGTTTGTTTTATTTTATAATTTTAAATTAGGTTAGGTCTATGTATCTATTCCTATATTTGTTTTAGATATACTAGTCATCACTTGCACCAACAACTACCCACTATAGTGCTGGTTCTTTGAATTTATGTCCATCCTAAGGTTGCCTGTAAGAAATTGCTTTTAGCGATAAGGCCGCCATTTGTACATTTTACTATTATGTAATCCTTAATTTTAATGTAATGATTGGTGTACAATAAAGAATATTCTATTCTATTCTACATACAGCGCATCTCACACTCCCGCAGAATAGGGCCGCCTTTCAGCATTATGCCGCCACGTAAGGGATAGCATATTGCTACCTCCACGTAGCGACGCTGGTTTTCAAAGGAGCCCCATTTCGAGGATAGTGGCACCCAGTAGAAAAAATAAAAAATAAATAAATCGATTTTGCAGTCATAGAGTAAAAGTATAAGGTCTTTGAGTCAAACAACTCTATCTGTTATTTAGGTACATTTTGACGTAGGTACTTGCAAATAGGTTTTTTTCTCAAAAACGGTAACCAGGTATTGATTTTTATTGTTACTCTGGCTCTTAGCGAGTAGATACATACATGTTGCCACGCCTTTATCCCCGAAGGGGTAGGTAGAGGCATACTATACGCCCACATTTCACCATCTGCATTTTTGTCCCACGTAACATGTGGTGAGCCCATTGAAATGATCCATTCCATTCGTGTTGTGTTCCGGCCTGCTCTTGAATTTTTCAAGCCGCGCATAAGCCTTCTAACTAACTGGGCCTAACGACTGCCATTTTACTGGCAACCGGGACAACGGCGGTATCGTAACTTCGGGTGTTTTCACATGCCTTCTGAAGCACGGAAACGCCCCTAATGTAAATTTCACAAAGTGGTCACCCATCCAAGGACCAGCTATAGCGAAAGATGCCTAACGCAGTGATTGAGGGCCACGAGCGCTTCTCACCCTCCGAGCACTGAAATTTAACCAAGTATTTAAACTTCTTAAAAATAACCTCCGATTTTTAGGGAACTACACATATCTAGCTACTACGAACAACTCAAGTTGTAACTCTCGAGTCACCAACATAATATACCTCTATAGTGGCATGATTTACGCTGCCTTAAAATTCAGTTCCATAGAAAATGTATGACATTCATTTTTTTCATGAATTTTCCTGTTTTTGTCCTCATTCTGCTATTCGGTGTAAACACAAATCCAATACAGCAAGAGTCATACAAATGCAGTCCAAACGATTTTTGAACTAATTCGAGTTATACAAGTATAGGTATTTATAAAAAGTCGATAAAATCCATCGACTCTTTCCGCGTAATGGCATAAAAATTTACAAAAAGAGGTTATCCTAAAAATTCCCACCTAAATATCTGGAGGACTCATCATGAAATTATTTTTTTATTGTAACTTTTTTATCTTTATAATTGAATGTAGAGAAGACATAAAGATTGTAGCTAAATAGGGAAGCGCTCGTGGCCCCGCGGTCTCAGTGTTCGGTAAACGATCACTGAGGTACGCAACTTTCACTATGGCTGGTCGTCGGATGGGTGACCACTTTGTGGCATTTACATTTGCGAGCGTTTCCGTGCTTCGGAAGGCACGTTAAGCCGTTGGTCCCGGTTGCCAGTAAAATGGCAGTCGTTAAGCCTGGTTGAAGGCCTTATAGGCGGCTTAAAAATTTCAACAGCAGGTAGCCACAACCTGCGTCTGTCTATTTCAACACGGCAATGGGCTCACCACCTATTACGTGGGACAGGAATCCACACGGTGAAAAGTGGGCATATAATATGCCTCTGCCACCCCTTCGGGGATAAGGCGTGATGGATATTTATTTATTTATTTATTATACGATTATAAAGCGTAATTACAGCGTATTAACTCCAATTAAAACAAACGCATTTAAGTGAGAACAAGAGCGGTTTTGACCACAGCGTCTCTTCCTGTACTGAACATATAGTAGCGTGGATGTCTAACCAGTGAGTCGTGAGACCAGTATTATAGTTTTATTTTTATAAAAATTATTAGCTGATATTAAGTACTGATACGTGCAATAACATCCACTATTATTATTATTATCAAACAAATCTTATTACGTAAAGTCAAACTCGTCACTTTACACATTTATCAATCAGGTAAGATATTTCTTAACTGATTGATCATTATTATGATAACTTTGATGTTCGCCGCTTGCAATTTTTAAGTACAATCGAACAATGAACAATCTTTTAAAAATATTTTCACATTAAACACTAATAACACAATGATCTTTTATCATAAATGTATTTCTAATCAGTGAAATGGAAATTGTATGCTAAACTAATCAACAGGATGGCGTCAAATGTCGATATCTGAATGGGATCTAAAAGATAACATCAAAACACATCAAGTGGTTCATTATCCTTCTGCAAACGATTTTATCATTGGTCGATAAAATTGTTCATGAAAGTAAATTGCACTTGAATATGCTTTGAAGTATTTGATCCAACACGCGCTACCAAATACTAAGTTAGGTTTCCCACAGTAATAACACAGCCGAAACGCAAAAATCTACTTAATCTATAAGTTTATCGATAATATAAAAGATGCCGCCGTTTTATTTTATATAATTTCTGCACGTTATCAATCTAATTGAAAGTTACTATGGCGCGGTGGGAGTGTATCCGACTGCTACGCAAGAGGTCGTGGGTTCGATTCCCACTCAGGATAAAACTTTGTGTGATGAGCACGATGATTTATTCTGTGTCTGGGTATTATTTATCTATAACATGTATGTATTTAGAAATATATAAGTATGTTTATCAGTTATCTAGTTACCATAGTACAAGCTCTACTTAGTTTGAAATCAGATGGCGTTGTGTGAGTTGTCCCAACGATATTATGTGTTATATTTTATTATTTATTTAATCTAAAGGAAGCAAAAGAAGTTTGCGTGGATCGCCATGCCTGGCGATCTGTCCTCTCTGACTACCCCGTCAGGGATACAGCGTGAAGAGATAAAATATTGTACTCTATTGAGACTTTGAGAATTTATTACTTACAAAATGTTATCTAAGTTTAAAATAGTAAATGCGCTAGTGTAAAACCTATAGTATTTCAAACGGTCATAGGCTAAGGTGACATGACCAATTTTGATAAAGTGAGCTTGTTTGCCACCCTAGTAGGCAGACAAGTAAAATACGTGCCAGCTAAAAAAAAATGTTACATCCTGTTTATTACGTCCATGAGAAAATTTAAGGACCATTTAAATTTGTGTGGAATTCGATTGTTTTTTTTTGTGTATGTACCTCGATTACGCTGAGATGTGATCTGATTTACGTGATTCTTCTTTCGTTTGATGCAGAAGAGTTGCCCTTTCCTAGTAGTCCCGTAAAAAAATATTGTAGTTTGGCCCAGTAATTTTTATTTTATTAACATTTTACAATATTTACTACTTTAATAAATATTGTAAAATGTTTACTTTACTTAAATAAAATTTATTATTACTGCTTCGTTCTCCTTGGTAGTATCGTGATGATATATATAGCTCATGGTTTTTCTTGATAAATGGGTTGTCAATAAAAAAAACAAAATTTTAACCGACTTCAAAAAAGGAAGTTTTCTATTTTTATTATTTTATCCACTTATCGTGGCCTATGGACGTTTGCAACACCAGAGTTTTTTTTTAATTTGTTTGGTATTATAATAGATAGAGCATATATAAATACCTTATAGTATTTTAATTATACTAAAAGTATTAGGTTTGCATAAGAGGTGTATTAAATCTGCCTCTGTGGCGCGGTGGGAGTGCATCCAACTGCTACGCAAGAAGTCGTGGGTTCGATTTCCACCCAGGATAAATGATGAGTGATGAGCACGATGGTTTATTCTGTGTCTGGGTGTTATTTATCTATAATATGTGTGTATTTAGAAATACTTATGTTTATCAGTTATCTAGATCCCATAACACAAGCTAATATTAGCTTACTTTGGGCTAGATGGCGCTGTGTGAAAAGTGTCCCACAATATTTATTTATTTATTTATTAAATTAAATCTTTATTATTTTATACACTTTAGTTTTAGAAGTCGGTAGCTTTAAACGTAGTTTAAATTATATAAAATGTGGTGTAATGCATAATTGAAAAGACAACAGGGCGTTTGCGTTTTAACAAGGTACAGCCCTAAGATGAGGCACTTGAGTAATCTTTCATTATACAATACCGTTGAACGAGCGATAGTAAAAAGTATAACAGAAATTATTCTTTTACGTTATGTGAATAAAATGTTCACCATCAAGCATTAGACAATTTTTGAAAATTTCTGCTTTATTGATTCATAGATATAAATAAATTTACTAATGAACTTACCATAAAAAATACCATCAAGATTTAAAATATAATATCAACTCACAATATAATCCAGTATTAATTACTTGGATTGTTCTGTAAATATTGATTCAACAAGGCTTCCATTAATTTACGATGTCTATTAAGACAGAAACGTGTCGTGAATCAATTATTAAGGGCCTTAATTGTTTGTTTAGTTGAGTAAGGTGTACTTATCATTCTCACCTTTATTCCCGAAAGGAAGCAGAAGCATACTATTTATTTATTTATCTATCACGCCTTATCCCCGAAAGAGTGGCAGAGGCATACATATTGTATGCCCACTTTTCACCATGTGTATTCCTGTCCAACGTAATAGTTGGTGAGCCCATTGCCGTGTTAAAATAAATAGGTACACGCAGGTTGTGGCTACCTGCTGTTGAAATTTTTCAAGCCGCACATAAGACCTTCAACTTGATTTAACGACTGCCATGTACCGCACTGCACTGCATGGGAACCGGGGCCAACAGCTTAACGTGCTTTCCGAAGCACAGGAACGCTCGCAAATGTAAATGCCATAAAGTGGTAACAGATCCGAGGACTAGCCATAGTGAAAGTTGCGTAGCTCAGTGATCGCTAATAAAACACTAAGTCCGCGGGGCCACGTTTACTAATATTAATACATACGAATGGCAGGAACTTATAGGCCATTATGCGATTTTCGCCTACAGTTTGACTTTAAACTTAGCACGTGTTATTTTCGTTTTAATAGAGTGCTAGCTAAAGAAAGCAATCAACATATGAAATATTAATTGCCTTGTGTGTATCTGTATAGGTAACTCTAGTTTTCATCATGACCTCAAATTTATTTATTTTTTTTATTAAAATGAAAAATTACTATTAAAATATTGTGCAGAAAATCAACTTCTTTCGGTACGGTTCGGGTAGTTCAGTGACTATAACATTGCCCTGGTTAGGCAAAGGTTCGGGTTCAATCCCCGTCTCGAACCAAGTTGTCTTTCTGCACTATAAAAAAAATGTAAAAGTTAGCATACTAATTGCTTTAAAAGGATATCTCAAATTTATGGTTTCATTGAACTAACAAGTCAAACTACTCAAAGTGAAACTTATATTGGAAGCTTTACAGGTTACACCATAAGGATACATCGTGAAAGTTAGTATGGTTGAAAAGTTTTCTGATTCTTTTTTCTGTTCTTAACTTTCTATTTTGTTCTTTCATAAGAACTATCTTCTGACATTTACAAAAAGAATAAGCAAAATAAGTGACCAAGGAAAAATGGTATATTTTTAAATAAATAGATAGTCACCTTTCAATACCTATTTTTGATTGGGTAGGTCAATAATATTTCGTGATATGTTATAACCTCTGTCTACACCCTTGGGAACAAAAGCGTGGCTATATATATGTATAAGAATTATATTATATTATCTGTGATATATGACATAAAATACGCAGATTGAGATAGATATGAAACCAAACAAAAACCAAGTAGTTGCCGAATTGGACAAAACACCAATAATGATTATGGAGCAATCTCACCCACTTCTGTGCCAAAATTAGATCACTTATAACTGGAAACCGCATGGTTCATCATGAATAACTAAATGTTATAGATATCATGTAATTAAACATGGAACATTGAATAATTACATGATCATTGACAAATTTTAAATTCCATTAAAACCCCTTAATAAATAAAATTTCTATAAACATTAATTAGACAATGGATAACTATATTGATACAATTTTTTTTACAATAAAATGATTTTTTTTTGCAAATTACAATAACCCTCATTCAAATTTATTGAATTTCTGCATTTTTACTTTTTTTTTCAACACTATTGTTTTTTATAATTCATACAGATTCTTTTAATCAATTAACGCCATTATAGGAATTAAAGTGTCACAAATTATACGTGTGTATAAAAATGAATCTGATTTGACGCTTCAGATTTTGAGTCATGAGCACTAATTAGACCGCAAAGAAACGTAGCGGTCAGACTGAAATAGCGCAGACCGACTTTTTCGTGGAATAGCTCATACAAATGTCTAGTTACATTTTATACCTAGCAGCAATTATAACTCTTTGGTAGCAACATAAACGAGTTGTGACTGCATACCTTGTGAACTGTAATATTAATAAGGATTCATTTCCAATTAACGCATGAAACATAGGTATATGTAACAATTTGCAACATGCACACAGTAACAAATGTACTAGATCTTTGAATAAGTCCCGAGACTAACTTGGAAATGGCATATATAAAATATTGAAAACTATTTTGATTTTTAAAAAGTACTGGTTTTCAATAAAAGATATGTGTTAAATTTTTAAAAATGGAACATTGAAATATTGATTTTGCAGACATTTAAGTGACGCTACGCTTGTAGTTTCGATACAATGAAAAAAAACGAGTTTCGCGTATTGATAAAATATTGTTTTTTAATGGGAAAAAATACCGTTGAAGCACAGCAATGGCTTATAAAATGTTATGCGGAATCAGCTCCCTCTAAAACAACCATTTGTCAGTGGTATGCCGACTTCAAACGCGGTCGCATGGACTCAAATGACGGGGAACGCTCAGGTCGTCCAAATGAGCAGTGACTCAACAAAAAATTAACCAAGTCCTCAAAATCGTTATGGAAGATCGGAAGATAAAAGTGCGCGAGATAGCCGAGATAGTGAAGATTTCAGCTGGTAGTGTTTTCACTATTTTAAATAAAAATTTGGCCATGAAAAAGCTTTTTTCCAAGTGGGTGCCGCGTTTGCTTACAACTGATCAAAAGGAGCAACGTATCAAAGATCCAGAGCGATGTTTGGCGCTGATGATTCGTAATAAAAAGGATTTTTTACGTCGGTATGTGACAATGGATGAAACATGGGTATATCATTTTATTCCGGAATCCAATTGGCAGTCAGCGGAGTGAAGAGCGGCTGGTGAAGACCGCCCGAAGCGGCCAAAGACTCCGAAATCGGCCGGTATGGCGTCTGTATTTTGGGATGCGCATGGAATACTTTTCATCGACTACCTTGAAAGGGGGCAAGATATAAATAGTGACATTTGCTTATTGGAGCGATTAAAGTACGAAATTGCGGATAAACGGCCTCAAATGAACAAAAAGAAAGTAGTGCTTCACCAGGACAACGCGCCTTGTCACAAGTCTGTGAAAACGATGGCCAAAATTAATGAATTGGGCTTTGAATTGCTTCCTCATCCCTCTTATTCGCCAGACTTGGCCCCCAGAGATTACTGACTGTTTGCAGATCTCAAAAAAATGATCCAGGGTAAGAAATTTTACTCAAATAGTGAAGTTATCACAGCAACGGAGGCTTATTTTGAAGCCAAAGACAAATCGTTCTACACGCATGGGATAGAAAAGCGTTGGAGGGACTGTATCGCTCTTGGAGGAGAATACGTTGTTGAATAAAAAATAGTTTTATAAAATATCCTTGTTTTAGTACTTAGTCTAGGGACTTATTGAACCACTTGTTAATATAACATACTGAAACTTTAATTGAATTTAATTTCGATTTGACTATATTTGGTTATTGATGGACAACGGAAATGTTTCTGGGCTGTTAGGCTCTGCGTTAAGTTATGAAAAATACTTAAATTTCAAAATTAACATCAAAAAACGGACAAACAGAAATCAAACATATTTTCATAATCTATAAAGATAGTATCAAATAAAATACAAACCTTGAATGAATGACTGTTTTCAAAACTCAAATGTACCAGGTAAATGAATTTATAAATTTGAATTTGGAATTCTTAACCAAAGAGTTGATATTTCACATGAAAGTGGTCAGTAAGAGATAATAAATGCTTATTTCATATGTAAGGACCGGGACCTAATAGATTGCTATTTTTTAAGGTTAGTATTTGTCATTTATTATTATGGCTGGTGGCATCATCTTTATGGAGTATTAAATGAAGTTACTTCCGCTGTCTGTTCGCAATGCTGTCTGTACAAAGCCGAGCCTCGTCGCTAGTAGAGAATATAATCACTACATTTCCTGTCTGCACTTCCCTGCACTTCCATACATTGTTTTTGACATTGTACTAACAGTTTTTACCATTTCGTCGCTATTGATTGTAATGTAAAATTTTTACTTACTTTTTTTAATTAAATCTTTTATTATTCATTCTCTCAAATTATTTGCATGGCCATTTTTTATATTTCGAAAGTTTTTAATGTTTGTTACCTTTTGTAATTTTTAATATTAGTTAATGACAAGCCTAGATTTTATTTTTAATTTATTGTTAGAGCTGCCAGTAGGTTAGGTTGTTTAGATATTAGACCTTGTTTATAAATTTAGAAAATATGTCTAGAATAATATTGTTTAAATTTTGAAATGCTCTGTAAAATAAGGAAGCCGGGGCCGTCTGATCAGTCTACTTTTGGTGCTCACCTTGAGAGGAGGTGCTGATGAATAAGTGCTGAGTGTGAGGGTTGTGCCCTCCAGAAATAGTGAAGTGATTGTCTGCGGTGTTGTGTACTGTTAACCGGCTCTGTTAAAGACGCCGACCGCTCGTTATTTTCAGCCCTCTACCTGCCTGAATTCGCGACCAGCCTCTCCGAGGTCGGCGACGTGGAGGCCTTGAGGGGATTTGAGGCCCCTTCTCAGCGACGTGGAGGCCTTACGTGAGGCCCCTTAGCAACGTGGAGGCCTACGCGAGGCCCCTTTCTTAGTTACGAGTGCTGCTAACAGGCTCTTTTAAAGAAACAATCAAGAACTTATTTACCCCCGGCTTTCTCTGGTTTTATTTTTAACATTTTTATATTATATTAAATTAACTTTACCTTTCTCCTTTTTCTTTTATTTTTCCTTTTAAGCCAGAACTCCTCCAGTCCTGGTGAGAGTTTTCTTCTAAACTTTACTTTCTCCCCTCCCGGAAAATAGTAACGTTACATTATCGACGTACAATACGTTATTATATTGTGTCTTTATGTAGTTGTTTTTTACTGCCATCTTAAAGTCCTCAAATGGAAAGTATTTATAATAATTTCAAATATAGAGTATACAATTCAATTTTAGTAATTTACATCTGAATGGTAACATTGTATAAAAAAGAAAACTAACTTGGACTTGTACAAGAGAAATAATTTTTCTGCTGACTCAAGTAAAAGTAAAGAACAAATATCGTAGAATAAATTATCTTAAATGCAGAAGTGATCTGTAGTTAGGTTATAATTTATTTTTATTAGAGAAAAAAATAATATAACAGTAAATAGGCAGCCCTAGACCATATTAAAGAACTTTTTCTTTAATGAACGTCAAAGAGGACACGATCACGTCGTCAAAGTACCTCAAACTCACATTATCCTTTAACTTAGACAAAAGTTACTTGCGATAGCACTTAAGAGCCGCTAATAACGACACA
Source organism: Thumatha senex (assembly GCA_948477245.1). Taxonomy (NCBI): domain Eukaryota; kingdom Metazoa; phylum Arthropoda; class Insecta; order Lepidoptera; family Erebidae; genus Thumatha; species Thumatha senex. Next base: position 6,656,941 of record OX419726.1, on the reverse strand, counting down.
CTGTGTCATTTTGCTCTCTTTGTTCTGACAGTTCTGAGAAGTGTGTAATATAACATATATCTTGTTTTTTTTTTACTTTAGTTCGGGATACTTAAAGAGCCGTCCTATTACCCACTAAAACTCGCGGTATTCCGTCTTCTCCCCAACCGGAACCTAGGATAGGTCTGAGGGTTATTCACGGCGATCTACATATATCCAGAAGCGCTCGTGGCCCCGCGGACTCAGTGTTCTGTAAACGATCACTGAGTGCGTAACTCAGTGATCGTTTACAGAACACTGAGTCCGCGGGGCCACGAGCGCTTCTGGATATATGTAGATCGCCGTGAATAACCCTCAGACCTATCCTAGGTTCCGGTTGGGGAGAAGACGGAATACCGCGAGTTTTAGTGGGTAATAGGACGGCTCTTTAAGTATCACTTTGGCTGGTCCTCAGATGGGTGACCACTTAGTGGCATTTACATTTGCAAGCGTTTCTGTGCTTCGTAAGCAAGTTACGCCGTTGGTCCCGGTTGTCAATAAATAGCAGTCGTTAAGCCCAGTTGAAGGACTTATAGGTGGCTTGAAAAATTTCAACAGCAGGTCGCCACAACCTGCGCCTGTTCATTTCAACACGGCAATGGGCTCACCACCACCTGTTACGTGGGACAAAAATGCATACGGTGAAATGTACGCATGGTATGCCTCTGCCTACCCGGGGATAAAGGCGTGACAATATTTATGTATGTATGTACATATATCTAGTAGCCCAGAACAAAAATAGTATTAATATTTGTTCTAGAAAGTGTCTTCAAAATAGTTAGATTTGGATAGATGCTGAAACGTCCACCTGAATATGACTAATTTAAGAAAAAACAATATCCAAATAACACTTTTTTTTTCATTAAAATCTAGTATTTAAAGTAAGATATAGGACAGTAATGAATCTTCCGAAAGTAGCGTGATAAAAGTTTAGAAAATTGTTTCTCATTATATTATTTTCTACATCTGTATATGAGTACCCTTGAAGCATTGGGTATTAATAACATATCAATTCTAACTAACTATCTTCACCCTGATGGAGTTGTCAGAGATGTCAGAAGTATGCATGAATCGCGAAGCGGCTTCCCGATTCATGCATACTTCTTTCGCTTCCTGTAGATTCATTAATCGTAATCATCAAAATGCACGTCTGAGTTTCCGAGTACTTTTGACTCTTTCACGCAAAATTTACTTAATGGATTTTGATATAACTTTACAATAATATAGCTTACACATCCGAATAACACATACTTTTTATCCCGGTAACAAGTTCCTATGGGAAACGGAACGGACAAATTCAGCACGCGTGCGGAGCCACGGGCGTCAACTAGTAACCTTATTATAATGATAGTATAAATAACTAATTTAGAGATTATTAAAAAAAAATATTTGTAAGGTTTCGGTTACAGTAAATATGAGTTGTAATAATAATACTTGTAATATAAAAAGAAGAAAATATAAAACCACTTTATAATACTACAATATGGTGACAAAACAGTATAAAATATAATAAAGTAACACACAGCAGCAGCTGTTTTATCACATGGTGAAGTAAAATAAAAAGTTGTAACAGGCCCACATAAAATAAAGTAATCCCATTTTCTCTCTAAATATTTTAACAGGCAACCCAAGAGAAAATATAATACATCAATGCCTTTTTGCCTTCCGTAATACTTTCAGGTTTTTCAATGTTTACCCTACTATATTAAAAAGACCCTTTCGTCAGTTTTATACAGTCTCTTTTTATGACTTTTGAAATCCGCAATGTGTAAAACTCTGGTCGCTTTGTAGTCAAAAACCGAATCACTAACATACTGCATCCATATTCATCACGACACGCGGCCTACCTTTTTGTGAAATGTTACGTGTTAAGTCAAGCGAATATCAGATGTCTGTCTATCTTTATTAGAAAACTGCACGTCAGTCAGTGTAAATTTTGGCTTTACCGCAAAAACCTTTTAACTAGTTACTAACCATTATACTTTGACCTCCAAAACGTACAGCACGTCTAGTAAATCAGAGTTCAAGCTCTACCTACATTAAATCTCGTTAAAAATTTAATCCAATTAAGTTGATAAAATCCATGAAACCATAACACAAAGATTAAATTAATTTGCTGGATTTTATGTCTACTACAAGCAAACAGACACGCAACCAATAAATAATGGTTTTGGGCTTACAATCCCTTAACAATTTATTTAAATTATGTAAGGATTTTCAAATTATCTTACGTAATGTATTATAACATTTTTTTTTACATTTTCATAATATTAGAAAGTAAGTATTACTCATAAAGTAGATACTGGGGCGCAATTCTCGACCATAAGATTTCAAAGCGTAGACGAAAATTTGCTGGTGAAATGTGTTTAATCCCCACAAATTTCCGGTTACGCTTCAAGTCGTATGGTTGAATTTTGGGCCCCTGAATTCATCGCCGCAAATGTTTGAATATTTCACAAAATTTAACATCCATACTCATCCGAATGGTAAATTTTGTTGCAAAAGGAATAAGTAAGTGGGTGTTTTGTGACTAACAAGGTGGAAAGTGAACAATTCAGTGAGCAATCCCACTATATATATAAATATCCATCACGCCTTATCCCCGAAGGGGTGGCAGAGGCATATTATATGCCCACTTTTCACCGTGTGGATTCCGTGTGGATATATATGTATTTGCCTACGGTTTTACCCGTTTGATTTATTAACATCTCTTTTTATGACAAATATTGGGCACAATGCCAGAGGGGTAATTTAAATTAAGTTCAGTAATTAAATTAATTTCAGTAATTATTTTATTTATAACTAATTGAATCTGGCATAACATGGCGGAAATCCATCGTAGAACGATAATAAAGGAGGGTAGGAGGATCCCACCACACACACTCGATTCGTCAATCCTAACGGACAATGGTCAAGGATAAGCTCTACTAATTGTAACGGAGGAATTACGAACCGACCTCCTCAGGAAAAGGGATGTAGGATAGGCAAAAGGAAACCTTACCCTCCAGGTTGTCAAAACTTTTGCAATATTCCGCTTTACAAGGTGGCACTTAGTCGACAAGTCGACACGTGTTTCGCCTACACACGAGGCATCCTCAAGACTGCTTGACAACAAGTGTGCTCAGCGCGTTTCGCTCCGCTTTTTTATCACACTATCTCCCCACTACCCCCACTCGTCACCGAGGCACTACGTGATCTGTGTTGCCTGTTCGAAAATAAATTGAGTAATGGAGAAGTGTGAAAATCGGTCTGTTTGTTCAACAATATATCCCCTTCGTGTTTAATAATTTCTAACTGTTCTAAAACGCACAGTTTAAAACTTTTTTGACAAAAATGCAGCACTTCTAACGTATGAGTACCGTACCGTACCGTACAGATGTTTCGCAAAATGTGATTTTTCGGTATGGCAATTTCGAAAAGCTGCTAAGTGTTCTTAACATATATATAGGCCAAACGGGACGCTCATTTGAAACTAGATATTAGTTTCAAATGAGCGTCCCGTTTGGCCTATATATATGTTTTTACAACGATCGCAAATTAATTTATAAATACCCGATTTTTTGTGACGATCTATACTATCTTTGGCATTACATAAGCTTTTTAAAGAATTTTGGGATCAATAGGATGAATAATTATTCTTAAAAAGTTCCGCGCGAGCGGCCACTGCAGACGCGCGTGTCCCACTCCATTCGGCCCGCTAACGATTCCGTATAAGCGCGTAACATACAATTTTTATTTATTCCTGAAATTGAATTACGTAAATAGGGTAACTCCTGGCAACAGGAGACCCTTCTACAAAAAATGATTAGTACCCCAACGTACCAGAATACCCCAATGTCTCAAGCATCAAAAGTGCCTCAAGTAACACGTACACCCAACGCGTCGAGTTATGCTAATGTTACGTCATCAACCTGTTTCCCCAAGAAGGATCAAGCCATCATACTGGACTCCATCGATGGAATAACACTCAGGGAGTCTCTTATTGCATTATCTACTATAACCCCTGCAACATCCATACGTTTTATATCACGAATATCAAACTCCCGTATATGTATTTATATGGACTCCAAAAAAACAGCTGATAATTTAATAGAAGAAAAGAAGAATATCAATGTCAAAAATAATTTACTAGAAAATAAATCATTAGTAACTAGAAACAAAAGAATCGTTTTATCTAACGTATGTCCCGTTATTCCAAATTACGTTATAGAAAAGAAGTTTGAAGAACTAAACATCAAAATTACATCTCTCTTAACATTCATGAAAATAGGTGTGACCGATCCAAGCTTCTCACATGTACTAAGCTTTAAGAGACAACTGTATATTAGTCCAACTGTATATGTCTCCTCCCTACCAGATTCCTTTCAAATAAATTTCGAACAGACCAACTACTGGATTTACACATCTACTGATGCCTTAAAATGATTTGCCTGCAACACCTTAGGCCATTTGGCAAAAAATTGTCCTAAATCTTCAATAAATTTAGCGAACACCCAAGACTACCCACAAGACCCGGAGAATCAAGCCGCTCAAGAAATAATGGAAATTTTCGATAGAAATTAAAACCAATTAGTTTCCCGGTCGCAGACAGATCCTACCCCCACCACCCGTCACCCATTGATTTTTCAAGATTTTTCACAACCATCAGAAATAAAAGGAGTAAAGCGAATTCACTCCCCAACTACAACCGAATCCTCTAATATAAACAACTTGAAACAGCATACACAAGCGGATGGTTTAGACAAAATGGGATTTGACACTGATGAAACAGGCAGTAATATTTCGTTAGAAGACCTAGAAATTACGACGAAAACCAAGAAAAAAGTAAAAAAGATTGACCCTAGAACTGAAGAAGATATCTGGAAAAACATAGAAGAAGAATTAATTGCATTAAATTCTGAAAATACCTTCCCTATTAATTTAGACCAGTCTGTAAGCCTATTAGATAATTCACGAGGAAAACAAAATATTAAGGAATTAGTATATTCTTACACCGACAGTATTAAAGACCTTATATTGATGTGCAAACTACACTGTAAAATGAACAAAAGCTTAAAAAACCGATGTTAACGTTTATCGAGAAAATTACATGAAATGTTAATTTCTGGTGATGCTTGTATTTACAACAAATTATTAAATAAACTTAAAATATGAAAATTTAAAATATATTAATATAAGGAGTCCCTTTAGGCCAGGTTCCGAAGATACTGGCAGCGTTCCCCCTTTGAATAGCTAAACTAATTCTTTGGCCGAGGTAGCTGCCAGCTCTTCGGTCTCCTGTGATGTCGACTAACCTTTTTGCTATTTCTATAAAAAGCCTTGTAGCCCTAGGACCCCACGGACCAAGGGTCTCAACACCGAATGGGACAAAATCATATTCGGAGCCTAGACTCCTGTATTTGCATGCTTTAGCTTTTTCAGCCGCTTCACAAGCCGCACCAGCTCTGTTGTTGGTTCCATGTAGATGGGAAGGGGCCAGCGTGTCTGAACAGGTTGCATCCCATACCAGCACCCGGCCCATCTTCCATGGAATCAAACTCATACCGTCCGGTCTCTTGCCATCGTCTCTTGCAATACCAGTCGGCTCAAGTAGACTTGGCACGTTGACAGTGGCAAGAGACCGGCGAATGATATCGTTTAGTGCGGCATGTCTCGAGAAGCGGCCTGCACTTTTTTGGCATGACAGTCCGTGATGTCCAAGCTTGTCGACATCACTGCCACAGGGACATTTATGAGGAACGCAGACCGGAACCCCAAGCCGTAGACAGGTTGCGATTCGAAGCGTGTCAGGCTCAAGAAATGTTCCTGTATTTGACGAAGGGTACGCGTGAAGCCAGTAGCCGGCCTCATGCGCACCCACAGCCAAAAGCCTAGCACGCGCCGAACCTGTACTACAGCTCAAAAGATTGTTATAAATCAATTTACAATGTATGTCGTCCCAGCTCCTCTGTAAATTTGGAGAATCTGGAAAATTTTGACCTGGGCATGCAATTAAGAAAGCGTTTCTAGCTTCTTCCAAGCCAGCAATCTCAAAGTTTGAAGGGGATGCCCTTAAAATTTTACTTATGAGATTTGCTGAACTATGGACAGAAGATAGGAAGGCTGGTAAAGCGACACTGGAAATTTTGCGAATCCCTAAACCACCATAACGGATAGGTAGGGATGCTTGGGTCCAAGAATGCTCGTTTAGCTGCATATTGAGAATCGATTCTAAGCTAATTTTGATTATGTCGTATACTTGTGTCAAAAGATCTGGGTGATTCCAAAAAGAGCAGCAACGGAGCACATATGTAAATTTTGGGACGAAAAGACAGAATTTTAAGATGCAGAGTGCATAATGTGGACTAATTTCAAGGAAATATTAATATTTATATTTTTTATATTATATTATTAATATTTTTTATGGTTCTATCACACATAACGAAGCCGTATAATTTTAGACATTTATATACAGTTAGTTAGAATTTTATTCATTCATAAATTAATACTATAACATGGATATTTTACAATGGAATATAAATGGTTACTTTAAAAGATTAGTAAATATAAGACTATTAATAACACAGTTGTACCCAACTTGCATTTGATAGTGACTATTTCCCAATTACGATCAAATCTCGTTTCCCTAATGACAATGTATCTAAAAATATTATTTCATTACCAAGAAAATGGAAGTTTGATAAAGCAAACTGGGAACTGTTGCGACAAGATGTTGAATTAAATATATTGGAACTAGTACCCATAAATGGTGCTTCTGAATTATCGATCGACAGCGCTGTTGCAAAATTTACAGAAGTCATCCTTCAAGCAGCTGAAAAATCAATACCCAAAGCATCTGGCAAATTTAGGAAAAACAAATTACCGTGGTGGGACGACGATTGCAAAACTGCACTCAAAGAGACCAAGAAAGCCTTAATTAAAACTATTTAGAAGATATGCTAGAAATGACCCTAACTCGATGTTTAAAGTTGACTATAAGAAAAAAAGAGCTTTTTATAAAAGACCTTTTAAAGAAAATAAAAAGACATATTGGCATAATTGGGTATCTTCTATTAACCACAAAACATCTGTAGGAGAAATGAGGAAAAAAATACAAAAAATGAACCACCACAACACTCGCTTCAATGAAATTGTTCTACAAAGAATTGATGGTTTTCTCACATCTGATCCTAATGAAACTTCCAATTTATTAGCCGAAACCTTTGTAGCAAATTCTAGTTCGTATAATTATGACCACCAATTTATAACGTATAAGACCCTACAAGAGACTAATTCTAACCTTGATAATTACAATAATTCTAATCCTATAAATAACGAAATAACAATGCCTGAATTGTCAAAGAAGCTTTGGTAGTCCCAATATTAAAGCCACAAAAGATTCCAAGTTTACTAACCAGCTACAGACCTATATCTTTAACATGTAACTTTTCCAAAATTCTAGAAAAAATTATATGCAAACGAATCAGGTGGTACATAGAAATTAATAAACACCTGTCTCCTTTTCAGTATGGTTTTCGTCAATTTCATTCCACGTTAGACCATTTAATGAGTATTGAAAGTGAAACACTAGACAGTTGTGCTAATAATAATTACATAGTAATCGTAGCATTAGACATCGAGAAAGCCTATGAAATGGTTTGTAAACATAGAATTTTAAATTTAATATAATCCATTAATATACAGGGAAACGCCATAGCATTTATCAGTTACTTCCTTTCTGATAGAACAATGAAAGTTCGAGTAAATAATACACTATTAACACTAGAAGCGCGGAACATTCTGACACCCCTAGAAGCGCGGATGGGTCAATTTTGTCCATTTTGTGTTTGCTACCGTAATGTGAAGATATACAAGCAATTTATATAAGAAAATTGTAGCTGTTTGTTTTCCGAACATAATAACAAAAAAATAATAAATAAATAAAATAAAATAAAACTTGTAATTATGATATAATGTTTTTATTATATATTACACATACATTTGGTGTACTTTGGCTTGAAAATCAAATCACAAATAATTCAAGTAAGGCCCGGAAAACCAGACACAATAGAAAATCTATTGTGCCTGTCTTTTGAAATTTATCCAGACGTTACGAGAAGTTAAAATTAAATGAAATTATAAAAATGGCAATACATTTATATTATTACTCTTCAGAATCGCATATTGAGCAAATGGAAAACTCTTTCGATGTGCACTTTTTGCAAACCGTTTTTTTACAAGCTTCGCATTTTACACACGATTTATTACCTGCACAAGAAGATTTTACCTGACAACGAGTACGTTTGTCTTGACGTCCAGGTATTTCGTTTGGTATATTTATACGAATATTAGACGTTTTCCTACTATTTGCATATGGCTTAGCTAGTTCTTCTCCTAACTGTAAGATAAACTTCCTCCTGCTGATGTTTTGTCCTGTTAGGTCACGATACAATATCCAAGAATTTATGACTGCTAATTCTAGCAAATTATAAAAAGTGTGAACTGGCCAACGCCTAGATGGGGCTTTGACAGAGTATTTGCGAGCCATTTGATCCACAACATCTACCCCATACTTTGAAATATTGTAAAATGCTACTACATCTGGTTTCATTTTTGTACCAGTTTCTATTTGAACATCTGGGTGCATAGTGCTCAGGAGAAGAACGTTTTTTTTTGTGCTTTCCTTGATATACTGTCAAAGTGATATCATCTTTTTTCAATACCACTGTACTGTACAACTCTTCTTTGGCTTGTTTGACGCAAGCGGGTATTTCCCGACGAGCTCGGTTTATTGTACCAACAATACTTGTTCCGTTTGATTTTAGAGTTTCGGCAAGGGACAGAGATGTGAAGAAGTTATCACAAGTGACATTTCTTCCTTTCTTCAGGTATGGCTGCATAATTTTTTTTACTACTTAATCTCAAAGGGTTCGTCATTTGACCTGACGTCGTCCTTGCCTAGATACGGAAATGCGTTTATTATATATTTCGAGTCCTTATCTACAGCCATCCAGAACTTTTGTCCGTATTTGTCAGGTTTTGAACTCATAAACTGTGTAAATCTGCATCGGCATTTGGAAGAGAAAAGTTGTTCATCAATTGTTATGTAGGGTCCTGGCGTATAACAACTTTGAGCATTAGAAATCAAATTATACCACACTTCAGATATCAATCCGAACTTGTCAGTCTTTGTGTTCTTGTAGATCTCACGTCGAATCTCAAAAACTTCATAATCTCCCGAAATCTATCCCGAGACATGGTGGCTATTACAAAATCATTACCCCATTTGACTGACCATTGTGCATCTAGATCTAAACATTTCGCTCCTATTGCCCCACGTACATAAATAATAGCTAGAAAAGCTTCGAGCTCTTCGATTGTTATGACCCAGTCGGGAGAGTGACTACGTCGGGCTTCTGCTATGGTGCAAGATAAAATATGTTTCAAAATTCTTGCGTCAATCATAAGTCGCCAAGCACTACTGTAGGTCTCATCCACATTACGTTTTGCATACGGAGTAGGTCCAGCATGATATTTGAATAGATTTTGTTGGCCTCGCCTACCTGGAAGCGCAGAGTTTGTAGATTTTCCAATTCGTTCCATCTGGTGCAGTAATTACTGCTTCCAAGGGAATTTCTTTTAGGGAATTATATGTATGTAACGGCTGACTCCGGCCTCGGCCCCGTCCTCGACTGCGTGATCCACCACCATTTCTGCTTCTTCCACGCCCTCTACATTGTCTAGCCGCATTTTCATTTTCAGAATTTGCAATCGTTATTTATTCAGCTAAAAATAATTATTATTATTATCCACAAATAATAAATGACTCCTATATAATATATTTATTGTGAATAAAAATATTTACCTGGCCTATCTTGAATTTGATTTTCATCATCGGATGACGAGTCGCTATTTGTGGGTATTTGTTGCCACTCTTCGTCGGAGGAATGTAATGACTCGCCTCCGAGTTGTCTTCGTGGATTTCTTGAAGAAATTTAGTGATTTCCGCAGGTCTTAGACCACGTTTAGCCATAGTGAGCAAAAACCTAATTACGTAAGTGCGATGTGAACGAAACAAAACACAGGTTACGCTCTCGCTACTGCCGCCCGCTTACTAATGCAGCGATTCCGAAGCCCCTCTCCCCACACCCCCTCACCGCTTCGCTGTTAATGTTTTATATGGCGCGTTCGTATCTACATAGATACCTACATAGACCAATCAACGACATTTTGTTTATCTTAGAAGAAAGATGAACTTAAACTCTAACATCCAGACTGGGTCAAAATTGACCCCACCGCGCTTAAAGGTAAATTTAGATTTTAAAAAATGTTTATTATATTTATGTGGTTGAAATCTCGTATAAATAATAATCATTATATTTCATGAAAAGTCATAAAAATTTACGATTATACGCGTAATAATATATTAACTAGAGCAGGATGAACATCGAAATGGGTCAAATTTGGGACGCCCGCGCTTCTAGTGTTAAAGCTAATGAGTATAGAAAATGGTCTACCTCACTAATTAGTGTCATACTTTTTCTTCTAGCAATAAACGATGCCCTTTCGCATATCGAAAAACCGGTTAAGGGTTTTCTGTTCGCTGATGATTTAACAATTACTTGTAGCGGTAGAACTCTGAAGCCAACACTACAGCTAGTACAAAACACATTAAATAGTCCCAGAAATCAGGCTTTAAGTTTTCAAAAACAAAATCGGAGTTCATTATTATATCTAAGAAAAGAAATAAAACAAGGAATACACAATTAACGCTCAATGGACATAATATTAAAGAAGTAAATAAATTAAAAATTCTAGTTTTAACATTTGATAAAAAAATTACTTGGTATTTTCACATAAATAAACTTAAAGCTGAATGCTATAAACGATTGAACATAATAAAAGTATTATCATCAACTTCGTGGGGGTCTGATAAAAAATGCTCTCTTAACACATACCGTGCTTTAATAAAACAAAAAATAGATTATGGTTCTATAATTTACGATTCTGCTAAAAGCCGTACACTAAACTCGATAGAAAGCATACAAAATGCAGCCTTAAGATTGAGCATTGGTGCGTTTAAGACAAGCCCGATTAAAAGCATCTTAGCTGAAGCTGGTGTAATGCCCTTACACTTTAGAATAAAAGAACTAACCATTACATACGTTATAAACATATTATCCCTGAATGAAAACCCAATTTATCATTATTACACTAAATCAACAGCCGTAGATACAGAATATGAACTTCAACCAAATTTACAGCAACCTCTACGGATAAGAGCCACTAAATATCTAAAAGAAATGAATCTTAAAATCCCAAATATATTCAAAAAAAAGCAATTAGCAATTAGTCCTTGGGAAAGTTTAGAGCTCCCTATCAACTTAGAACTAACTAAATACCAAAAGAACAATACTTCCTAATATATATACAAAAACCTTTTTCTTGAAATTAATAGTAAATATAATGAATACAAGCGTTTTTATACAGATTGATCAGTAATGGAAGGAAGATCAGGCTGTTCAATAGTGATTGGTGATAATTGCTACCGTTACAGACTTGGAGATTTTAACACAATTTTCAGTTTCATCAAAGCCCTAGAAATTATAGAAAATGAAAATAATATTGACAAATTTATAATATATACAGATTCTAAATCTTGTTTAACAGCATTGATGAATATAAAGAACACAAATACCTTAATAATAGACATAAAAGAAAAAATATATAAATTACTTAAAAATAATTACAAATTCGAAATTATGTGGATCCCAAGTCACCAAGGAATAGTGGGTAATGACAAAGTAGACAGAGAAGCTAAGAGTGCAACAAATGAAAATGAAAATTGGCATCCAAATAAATCAACTCCAAGTGAACTAAAAATCTATTTTAAACATAAGATTAAAATCAACTGGAATCAATTTTGGAGGACTGAAAATACAAAAAAGTTATTCAGTATCAGGAAATCTATTTTTGAAGAGTCGCCTTATATCACCTGTAGAAGGGATCAACTGATTGTAACAAGATTTCGCATTGGACACACAAACATGACTCATATCCATTTAATTACAAAAACTAACAAAAACAAATGCAAGTGTGGCTTAGACCTGACCGTCTCACATCTTATAATAGATTGCTCAGCTTTTATTAATAAGAAACAGTTGTGTAGGGTTCCAAACGACTTAAAGGAGTGCTTAAGTCAACACGGTACGCACGAACCTTAAATTTCCTGAAAATTATTGGCATGTATAAACTAGTATAATAATATTGTTTATTACCTAATACGTTAACATAACCGATTGTTTATAATTGTAATATTAATAATAATAATAAAAAAAATCAGATAACACCACCGGACTCGTCGCAAAGCTCCGCCTCGCAGCACATGGAAGTATTGACTTTGAATGCTGCTGAGGCGTTGAGCACATCATCGAGCGATGAGTATTTCTCCCCCCCGACGTCGCCAACACCTGTACGTCGCCAGGGGCGACGCCGGCCACCGACGTGCATGGAGCCCAGAGACCCGCCGGCCTCGATTAGGGCCCCCGCTGCCGGTGGCAATGTGCACCGCATACGATGGACTTCGTCTATGAATGAAAACGTTATGCGGGCATATTTTGCGGCTACAGAGGGAGGAATTAATCTCACTGCGTACCGTGTTCGTATGCTGCCTTTGTTTCAGGTACTAGAACCAACTGTCAACGTTTCGGCACAACGGCTGTCGGATCAGGTGCGAGCCATTCAACGCTGTCACATGTTGGATGACGCCGTACTTGAGAGGCTCCGCTCTGAAGTACAGTGTAACCACATCATTCCTACTTCGTCTCAATCTAGTGTAATAAATGAAACACCTAATGACGTACAGCATGTTGAATCAATTGATGAAGTACTGGATGATGTCGTTACTAGAGTAAGTACCCAGTACAGTGATGATTTAAGGAGTACTTTGGAACGAACGATTAATGACTGCTGCGTTTGCCTACGTATAAAAATAACATAGTGCTAGTGGGGCACACACTAGCACTGTTCTTTTTTTGGACTCGGTTTTATCAAGTTATTTTGACAATTGTGTAGACATAAGTGATGCGCACTCAATTCTGTATTGTGCGGCTGTTACAGAGTGTCGGGTAGCTGGTGTTAAATTTACACAATTTGAATCAGCTATTCGAAGTAAATCTGTCCCAGCCTGGCAATGCAGAATTGAGCGTCGTATCGCCGTGACTAGGGTGCTCATTGGCAAGCTGTGTTGCTTCAGGGCGGGTAATACACGCCCGAGAGTAATGCGTTTTGTGACCCGGGCGTTCGCAGGGACTGATATTGGTGCGAATATTCTTTACGGGTAACAGAACGTATTGGCCACCTGAAGCAGAAAGTTTATGCGTGGGCAAATCGTATACGACGATACAGGAGGAGAGGAAATCGCTATGCTCAAAATCGTTCGTTCCAAAAAGATGAGAGGTGGGTGTATAGAAGATGGGAGCAGCCTGATCATGGTGTGACTGACATGTGCCTACCCGATGCTGAAGCCACAAATTCATTTTGGCGAAGCATTTGGTCGGCGCCTGTTAGTCATACAGAGGATGGGTGGATGCGGGATGTCGGATTGTCGTGTGAGTCCATTCAAACTATGGAACCAATATTAATAACGTCTAATGACATCGCCAGTGCAGTTCGTTCGTTACCCAATTGGAAGTCACCTGGGCCGGACGGACTGCACAATTTTTGGCTAAAATGGTTCCATAGCTCACATGATTGTTTGGCATCTTGCTTTCAAACATCACTTGAGTCAGGGTCGCTTCCATCTTTTATGACATCAGGCATTACTCACCTTCTCTATAAATCAGGTAGTACCACCGACCCTAAAAATTAGCTTATAGACCGATAACGTGTTTACCTACGGTCTATAAGCTTCTTACATCTATTTTGAGAGTAAAATTAACAACTCATATTGATAATAATTCCATAATGTCCAACCCTCAAAATGGATGTAGAAGCAGGTCACGTGGTACTAAAGAACTCCTCATTCTTGACATGGCTATTAATCAGCAGGTCCGCCGTAACCAAAGAAATCTGACGACATGCTGGATTGATTACAAGAAAGCCTATGACTCTGTGCCTCATACGTGGTTGTTGAGGGTGCTAGAGTTGTACAAAGTTGATACAAATCTGTGCACCTTCTTAAAGGCATGTATGGGGCAATGGAGAACGGCTCTTGTATATCCAGGATAAGGTCACATTCTAGGAAATGGTGAATCTGTCAAGATCGAGAGGGGTATATTTCAGGGTGACAGTTTGAGTCCTTTATGGTTTTGTCTGGCACTGAATCCTCTCAGTACTTTACTGGAGGATTCAGGGTTAGGCTATCAGTTCCGGAGAGGAGGTCAGGTTGTGTCGCACCTTCTTTACATGGATGACTTGAAATTATTTGCTTCTACTGAATTCCATTTGACTGAGTTACTAAAGGTCACTGAAACTTTTAGTAAGTCAATCAAAATGGAGTTTGGTGTAGATAAATGTGCTTTCATGTATGTTAAGAAGGGGCGGATTGTGGAATCTGAAGGAATAAATCTTTCAGACTTCACAAAACTTAGGTCTCTTTCCACGACTGAAACCTATAAATATCTCGGTATGTCGCAAGCTTTGGGTATTACTGAGGCGGACATGAAACGAACGTTGCAAGATCGTTTCTTGGGTCGCCTGAAAAAAGTACAAACAGTCTTTTGTCAGGCGGTAACAAGGTGCGCGCTATCAACGGGTAGGTCATGCCAGTCTTAGTATACTCCTTTGGCATACTTAGATGGACTCAAACTGATTTAGACACCCTGGATAGGAAAGTCCGTTCTTTATTGACCACATATCGGATGCATCCCCCACGTTCGTCTGTAATGAGGTTGTACATCCCACGGAAGTGTGGAGGTCGTGGCTTTTTAAACGCCAAGACCTTGCATAACCGTGAGATGTGCAACCTTAGAGAATATTTTATTCATACTAGCGTGGGTATGCATAGAGATGTGGTAGCAGTAGATAACGGACTGACCCCACTCGCTCTTGCCAAAGAGAACTGGCGCAAACCAGTAATACTTAGTACTGACGATCGCAAGAAAATATGGCAGAGTAAAGAGCTGCATGGACGATTTTATCGGGCCTTACATGGGCCTGATGTAGATTTATTAGCATCTGTATCCTGGCTACGTTTCGGTGATCTATTTGGAGAAACCGAGGGTTTTGCCTGTGCAATTACAGACGAAGTTGTTATGACGAATAACTATCGGAAGTATATTCTGAGAGATGGTACGGTTGACATATGTCGGGCATGCCACCTACCTGGCGAATCTCTTAGACATATAATTTCTGGTTGTTCTCGTCTTGCCAACGGTGAGTATTTGCATAGGCACAACCAAGTGGCCAGGATTGTCAATCAGCTACTTGCACTAAAATATAATCTTGTCGATTCAGAGGTATCGTATTATAGGTATGCGCCCGACCCAGTTCTATAAAACGGTCGCGTCACGTTGTACTGGGACCGATCCATTATCACTGACAGGACTATTGTAGCCAATAAGCCTGATATAGTGGTAATAGATCGGTCAGAGCGCCTTGCATTAATCGTAGATATAACCATACCACATGACGAGAATCTTGTGAAAGCAGAAAAGGACAAACAAATAAAATATTTGGACCTTGCTCACGAGGTTGTCGACATGTGGGATGTGGATTCAGCGATTATTGTTCCGATAGTCGTATCGGCACATGGTCTGATCGCCAAGAGCCTCGACCAACATCTCAAGAGGCTCGCGTTAGGCAGTTGGGTCAAGGGCTTGATGCAAAAGGCGGTTCTTCTGGGCACGGCACGTATTGTGCGGAAATTTCTGTCTCTGCAGTCCTGACCACCGGTAGCTTGGTCTCTGTACCCGATGCCGGTGGAATACTATTTTTTATATTTTTAATAGATTTTTTTGAAATATATAATGTATTTAAAAATGTAATTGTAATGTGTAATTAATGAATAAAGGAAATAATAATAATAATATTTATTTACCTTAAATGTTTACATCAATATATGTCATTGTTTTATCATTAGGGATGTCACACACAAATAGGCTTATAATATTTAATTATCGGAAAATAAGTAATATAAAATGAATTATGATTAACAAGAGCAGATAAAATCTAAAATGAGTCATTAATTAATGCGTAACTTGTAGATGGCGACTTGTCTGATCTAGGTTTAATTAAACCTGTGTTTCAGACTTGGCTGTTCTACGCTGTTATTTATAAATTGTCTAAATTTTCTAATCAGAATGATGGGATGAAGATGAATGACGTGTATAATATAAAATACTACCTACATGTAACAACTATAATATAAATATAACAAAACTATACCATGTAATAGATACTTCATTTTAGAATTTCCAACAGCCCTTCTGTGTCTGCGTAGTTGAGAGTCTGCAAATATTATGTTACTCTAATCTTACATTTTCTGTATCTTAGACTATATATGGCTAGTATTCTGTTAAGTTTATTATAAAGATATGGTCCCATAAATAAAATAAATCTATTTGTGAAAGCATGTTTAGCTTGTGGATTTGAGCAAACTATATCTTTTCTCCTCTTTTCCGGCTTAGTTATAGCCATAGGTAGTTTAGAGTGCTGGATTGATATGGCGCTTAATATAAATAGTTGGTGCACCGTCAGCACCTCACATGCCTTATATAGTTCATGACTGGGAAATCTATAAGGGCGAGACGTGGCTACCTTTAGGATTGCTCTTTGGGATCGTTCCAGCGGGAGCAAGATTGAGCTCGCAGCCCCACCCCATGAAGTGATACAGTATGTAAGAAGGGATTGGCACAATGCAAAGGTACACCTGTCTTATTAATTAAGGTCTCCTACAGTACGTAGATATTTAAATATATACATCAATTTGCGCACTCGGGAACAAAGCAAGGAAATATGTTTACGAAAATTTTAATGTGTGTCAATCGTAACACCTAGGTATTTTATATCATCAGTTTTCAATAAAATTGGACAAGGGTTTGCAGTGTCAGCTAAATTACAGATAGGTGCGTATAAATCTATGTCAGTAGTGGGTTTGTTAAAGTTTCGCATTGTAAACAATATGTATTTAGTTTTATGAGTATTTAATGTTAGTAGATTTTTCTGCAGCCACTTAGTAACAGAATTAAAACCTTTCTGGGCGTGTTCGAAAACCTCTTCCCGAGAATTTGCTGAGAAACAAAAGCGCTGTGTCATCGGCATATGAAATTACAATACCTTTTTTCAGCTGAAGACTACATGTGAAAGAATACATGATTTAAAATATTAATAAGCTAGTATTATATATAGTTTAAATTAATAATGTTAACTGTGGTCGTTAATGGCCTAAGATGTTAAAAAGCGACCTTAAATAATAAATAGAAAAAAAAATTCTTAAAGTACTCTCGCCACACGCTGAGTAATATTGCCAAAATAGGGTAGACTCGAAGTAAACTTTTTGCTCTCTCTGACTGATGGATACAAAAGAAGTTTAACCTTATTATTTTGTTATTTTATTAATCAGAGAATGTATTATCTTCGAGCTATAGCCGTTGGACTGCGCAATGTGACAAATAGTATTTAGTTCGTTTTCATATGACTCTTTATTTTATTGTAAATTATCCTTTTTTGCGATGGATATTGAACGAGTTGAGTATTTTTAATTTGTTCGCCATATACAAGACACAAAGGTGTTCTCTTATAGAACTACATAGTTAAGTCTATGAAATCTAATGCGTAGTTTAAAAGACAATAATCGCTACGTGTAGTTCAATACCACATCACTTGGTTTTGTTTCAAAACATTCGTTACGTGATATAATGTTCAGTTATATAGTTAGATAAATGGTATTATTATTCATTGTAATTACTACTTTATATTTATTTGTAATTTATTTGGTAAAATAGAAATACTATTGGTTGTAGTTCAAAGCACATTTTAAATTTGAGTAACAAATTGCTTCAAAAAAGCTTTGTTACTTAAAATATTTCATCATTTATTTGCATTACATTAAGTTAAAGTACCTATGAGCTTTATTCAATTGGACCATTTTCACTCTTTCACACTTTGATGTTATAGTAAGTAAAGCAGTAACAATGATCCCATTTTCATATTTTTGCGGATATAAACCAGTAGCCAAAAAGCGTTTGGAAGCGGATTTGTTACAAAAAAAATGTGAAAAAAGAAACGCAATGAAGACAGAAGTAACCTTTTTGCGTTACATTGAACGAGTTGTGTATTTTTTTATTTGTTTTCTTTATACAAGACACAAAGGTGGTGTATTATAGAATAAAGATATGTCTTAATTTTGTAGAGAAAAGACCTAGTACAAAGCATCTTTTCAGAGCTTTAGGTAAGCTTTTAGTAGGCGGTTCTCATGATCAGTGGGCTGGCTTGTAGTTGGGTCAGAGGCTCAGAATTGCTATTCAATGTGGCAATGCTGCCAGAATTCTGGGTACAATAGTGGCTGACAGCGATGTAAAGGACTTTATTGCAGCCTATTTTTTTTTGATATCTGTAAATATTCCTTACCTTCCTGTTTTTAAATTGTGTAGAGTTTATATTAGCTGTTAGTTGTAAATATTTTATTATTTTAAATAAAATATACATTTCATTATTTTTATACTATGTAAATAAATACTTCTAACTTTCCAACGCAACATCTTACCGCAGATACCTTTATATTTATGGTGAAGTAGGACGCGTTCGTTTCAACTAAATTGGGTCGTTTCAACGCTCATATAGATGTTTATCATTGTATCGCGTAAATGGCTAGTAACTTGACAGTTATCGTGGGGTAAGGCGTGTGGAGGTGTGGGTAATTAATTACATTTTCAACACATTTGCTCAAAACGACGTAATAATGAAGAAGAAGCTATATAATTTAGTCGGGTTGTAAATTTTTAGCAACAAACAGTCTTTATGCGGCAAATATTAGTATCTACATATTTATTTCAATAAATTGATAAAACCAGCATTCTTCCTCTTTTCGTATCGCTGACAAACCTAAATTGTTTCGGCCCAAAACTTAGCTACAAGAACAGCATTTTCAGTAGCATTCATTAGGTCCTCCTGTGTGCAGTTGGAAGGGCATGCAGAACAAGACATCAGATGTTTCATTGTCTGGGGGACAGCCCCACCTATGCACTCCAGATTCAAGCCATCCGAGAAGCCCCACCTAAACAGGTTCTCCTAACTCCGGCCGATCTGTGTTCGGAGTCTATTTAAAGACTTCCAGATCGGCCATGGTAAATCATGTCCAGGCGGGACAAACGGTACTCTCAGATAATGGGACAAACGGGCTGGGAAGAGCGGAACCCTCTCGCCACAGTCTACATCTCTCCCTTGACCGGTTATCGTCACAGAGAGGAGGCACACATTTCACAAAGTTGTTTCGTCTTTTCAGTCTTTGTGAAACAGGATCATGGTAAAAAAGAGGGTGCCGTGTGTCCTCCAGCATTCTGGATCTCTCGGAAGAGTCAGTCACCGCTCTCCGAACCCCCGGAGGCGAGATACCAGCTAGCGGGTACAACATTTTTATAGGGGTTGGCTTGAGGCATCCAGTAATGATCCGGTAGGTTTCATTTAATGCTGTATCTACCATCCCGGTATGAGCAGAGCGGCTCCACACAGGACACGCAAATTCACCCGCTAAGAAGGAGAGCGCAAGACCCGTAGTACGCAAAACATCCGGTGAAGCTTCCCATTTCGTGGAAACGAGACGGCGCAAAAGGCCATTTCTGGCATGTACCTTCCGCTTGACGTTTTCGCAGTGCCTCCTGAATGTTAGCGATCTATCCAGGGTGACGCCCAAGTACCTATGGAAGGAGTTGTGTTCGATGGAAGCTCCTCGACATTGAATGTTGAGCTGGCGCGCCGCCTCTCTGTTGCGGAGATGAAAAACGCAAGTTTCAGTTTTGCACGGATTCGGTCTCAATGAATTCGCATCGTAGTACTCTCCCAGGCTTTGCAGGGCACCTGATAGATTCAGTTCAACCTGTTCAAAACTAGAAGCTTGGGAGGTCAATGCGAGGTCGTCTGCGTAGAGGAAGCGGGAATAAATAATAATAATAAACCAGCATTATTTTATAGTATTGTAAAATAATTTAATAATTACATTTTATTTTTTCTGTAATTTGTATTTTAAACATGAGTTATTACATTTATAATCTTGAATCTATCTAGTGATCAGATCTACCTAGTACGCGCCTAAGCCATCGTGGCAGGAAAAAAAACGTTTCGCCAGATTTCGTAAATAATTGACTTGATTGGTTGTAGGGAAATTTGGATTAATTTTAATTTTTTAATTTATTTAACTAAAATGTTTAGCACAAGTGAAGAAAAATAATAAAACCTATTATTAACTCCGCCGGATATACGTATAGATGCGAAAAACGTATACTTTTTGCCATCAAAATCGAATGAAAAGTTAGCGATATAAGCAACATTTTTAAAATGAAGAGTCGTGTTTTTCCTGGCAAGTGTGTTGAAAATTTCGTCTGAAACACGTGTTTCTGTCACCATTATATACGCGGCATTTTTATCGCGCCCTCGCTATCTCTCGAAATATCGCCTTGTATATGGTCAATGGTCAACTTAGCAAACTTGTACTATAACGTAATATTGTACCCATAATTGTTTGCAAACAACGTGCAATCATTAGGTTTATGCTCGTAGTTAGTTTTAATAGAATGCATAATTTTAATATAAATAAATACATTATTATTTCTTTATCGTAAAAGAAGCACGCGTCGCGATTTATTACGCAGTGTTAGTGCCAACGTTGCTCTCTGGTAGTAAAACCTGGGTATGATAAAAGATGCATGAAAATAAATTAAATACTGTAGAGATGCGATCACTTTCAAGATAACAAAATAATATGCAATATGGCAGGTTTGAATAAAAGTGTCAGCAATAAACTGGAAAAGGGCATGGGTCGACGGTGGTTTAGCCGCGTCCAACGAATGAGTGAGGAACGATGGACGAAGAATATGTATTAGGCGAAAGTAGAGGTTAGGCCGAGACTTACATACGAAAACCACGTAAGCAGATTATTCAAAAAGGGCAAGGTCAAAAGTACTTACTCAGTTACCCACATGTGCATGTACGAAACGATTAATGATTCTGTAGAAAGAGAAAGAAGTATGCATGGATCGCGAAGCCTGGGTAGTCAGTTAGTTAGTATAGTAGATCAGTTGCAGAATCTTACTTGATACATTACGTAAACCAAATTAAAACAATTATTGTTGATTAGAGTGAAAGAGTGCCAGTTAATTTTTAATGCTAGGATCTTTTCTCACAGGCTCTACCTATTGCCTAGCGAAACTGGCAGTAATTGTAGCACTATAAAAATTAGCGTTATAAAGTTAAAATTTTCACTAACATATCGAATCAAAATACAGGTTTAGCAAACCTACAATATTTTTACATTATTTTTTTACCGATGATAAACATTAAAATAAAAATAACCACGAGAAATAAAAATTGTATCTCCAATCTTTGTGTACAGAAACTACACAAAATTTATTTTTTAACGTTTTATTTAACCACTTTATTGGTGTGATTAATATGTCATATCATATCAGGTAAGGGGGAAAGCAGGCTTCGGGACCGCATTCCACCAATTATCTTTCTTTTTTAGCTACTTTGGGTCGTATGGTTTTGTGGACCAAGACCGATGCCTATAAAATTGCCTTCTTTATATAGTTAATGAATGTGTGGACCGGAACTGTAACCCAGAAATCAACTTACATAAGTAATTAAAATGTATAATACTTCAAGGACTACAGTCCCGGTCTCCAAATCCTACACATTCAGTAGTCGGAAAAGGATGGCTTTTTGTGGACTGCATTCCCAGTCCACAAAGCTATTGTGACTCATATTAGGTAGAAAATATGGAGAATTTGTGGACCGCAGTCCCGGTTCACAAAACTTCCTTACTCATAATATCCATGCCAAATCACAGCTTTCTAGTACTATTTAGACTGCGGATAGATAGACAGAGTGAAACTGTGTAGATTGCTTGATTCTCATCCTAGTATATTATCAATTAATTACAAATCCTACCTGGGTTTGGAGCCTGGGATTCACTTTTACCTGACTGATAAGAGCTGTTTGACTTTTATATTTTTGGCAATAGTAGGAGCAACTGCCGTCTGAACTCCCACCTCTAGCAGGTGGGTAACTTTTGTGGTAATAGGTCCCTTTCCACCTTAAGCCTATTCCTTGTTTACTACGAAAGGCCTTAAAGAATAAGTAATTTTACTGCCTACGTCCAAATCATTTAAAAATCAAATGCAGAATTTCTATTGTTACTTAAAAGTACCTTGGGGGCTTCTTACCTATCTTCCACCAAAAAGTTTTATTTCGACAAATTGGAGCACTGCCTACAATAACGCCAACGATTAAGCTGATTACGCTACTCGAGTTCCTTAGTCCTTTTATAGAAAGGTTTTCCGGAACAGACATTCCTTAGAATTGTAAGAAAAAAAGGCTAGCATTTCTTATTTTATTCTATACCACTTAGTTGAACTACTCAGGAAAGTTTATTATACAGTCCAGCTGTTTCAAAACTTCATTTTAACTTTAACTTCTTTATGATGTCCCAAAATGTAAAAATCTATATATTATGTCCAGCCCGTCTAGTCAATGTCAAATGTCCTATATATGAGATCAACAACCCTCTAAAATAAAATTGGGAGATCTATTTCTAGCATTAAAATAGGGTATAAAATTTTATTGGATATAAAGCTTTATCCCATATTTTACAAACTTAAGGGTAGACTCAAAAACTAAATAAACACGCTTGGTATAAAAAACCAAATTAAAAAGTGATAAAATTTTTAATTAAATTTTAATTAATTAATTGTACAAAAGCGTGATGTGAATTGTTGAATTGTCGACTTTTATGTCAAAACTTACACATCTGTTAGCCTATCCTATTCACCTTTAAATTTCGTTGCACCATTTTAGTTTCAAAATGATAACAGTCAGTTACTTCTTTTCATTTTAACTACATAAGTACAAATATAAATTATTCGAAATGTGCTTTACCCGTGACATGGGGTAAGAGAATCATAAATGTTCCGCTTGCCTTTTCAAGAGTGAGCCTCTTACAGTTAATGTTTTTAGAGGTTAGGATTTCAAGCGAAAGAAACTCGGATGTGTATCCGGACTCGAACCGGCTACAACCACACGGTCCTTTCCTAACGGTATATTGCCGGACGCCCCGGGTAACTCCTAGGAAAGATGTCCCAGAACTCCCGTCAGACTTTGGCTACCACCGCAGTTCGGTATTATCCCGCTGTTTTGGGGGTTGGTTCGGGTATTATCCCGCTTCTTGGGGCGTGAGGCGTGCGTGATATTTTCACATCATACTGCCATCTTGGGCCTGCTTCTGTAAGGACTGCGAGCAGTCACACGCCGTCCTCAGGCCCAGAATGTCTCCCCTATTATAAAACTGTACTTAAAGAAATTGAAATTGAGTTTTCAATATTTCCAGCACTATTATCTCAATCAATTTAGAGTTCACAAAATAATAACCGTGGTACGTAGTCGAAGTTTGATTGAAAATCCGTCATTTTCAAAGTAACATAAAAATCTGTATTATGTGCATTCGGCTAGAAGTTATTAATAAATAATATTTTATGTTTACACAAAATTTTATTCTTTTTAATGTATTAATAAAAATATTACGGGTGACTTACTCAACTGAAACACTTTTACTAGAAATTTGAAATTTTACCAGCTCATAATGTCGACACCCAATGAAAAGGTTTTTGCAAAATTCTACCCCAAAGGTACGTTAATACGGGCTTAAAATGTATGGAACTATATTATGAGCGGATCCGGGGAGCACAGCTGTGATTTATAAACGTCAAAAAGTGATTTATAAAAGCTCAAACCGCAGAATCGATTTTGCTTACATTTCAATAATTTCAGATTGAAATTTGTATTAAATCGAGGTACCACAAATTAAGCGTCATATTAAAAACGACGAAGGAGAAATCGATTTTATTTGTCTACTAAATATGCATCTACTAAATGGATTACAAAAGTAATATATAAGGTATCTATAGGACACGGCTAGATAAGTTATAAAATGTGTACATTATTACCTTAGCAAATATCAAAAGTCTTTTTTTGTGGCTACATAGGTACCTATCCAAGATGTTGTTTGTCATAAGGTAAGATAATTTGGTTCCAACTATGTCCAGCCGCATGGGCATTCAATATAATAAGGACATGCAGAAACTTTAAAAATCGTATTAACATACATGTAAAAAATTATAAAAAATATAGATATTAGGTATTAAGAGGTTTTTGACACCCAAGCCATCTGCAGGTTATGTACCTGGTGGCCGAATGAAAATAAACACTTGAAGCAAAACTATGCTAACCCTTCTGGACAGAGTGGTAGCGTGCAGGCAGGCCCTATACGGTTGCGCAGCGCGACAACAGGCCCGTCCTTCACCCCGTCAATGAAATGAGACAGCGCCCGAATCCTTAGAAGTGGGATAACACCCGAACCCCCAAAGAAGCGGGCCGCGTTTACAGATAAAGTGTGTCGGGAGCCCGGGAGCTATCCTACCGAGGGCTCACCCGGGACTCCTGGCCATAGGCAGATGAAAGGGCACCGTGTAATTTTAATCGATAGGAGTTAGGCGTAGCATCCAAGAGGATTTCAACACATTAACTAGGTGCACTTGCCATCTCCGGTAAGTCAAAATGGAGCGAAGCGTTTTGTCGTTTTTAGAGTTCTTTTGTCGATGTCTATTTTTCTGTATGTGTCTATATGGTGTGTCCGATTTTTGGTTTTATTTTTTCTAAACCATCTATGGCTGGATGTCGTATTATGAGTCAAATTTGATCAAAAATTGTCAAGTGGGTTGGGAGGAGTATGGGGATATAGCAAAAATCCGAATCGGGGAAGAATGGAAAATGGGTTAAGGCGATAGGCCAAACACCTTTTTAAACTTAAATTGGGAAAAGTGGTGATATGCTTATTTATTGATTAAACACCTTCAGCAGCTACACACATATAAAGGGTTAAAGGTCGAGGACAAGAAAAGTACTTTCATAATTTCAATTCAAACATAACAGGTAAGTATATTGTTAATCTCTATCCTCATACATTATACCACCGCTCTGGAGACAAACACAAACTTGAAGATTGTTTGTAATAATTTAAACAAACAAACACACAACCCATAAAACAACAGTCTGCTCTTTGAATGTTTAAAGTGATTTCACTTCAGTTACAAGAGCAAGAATATTGTATGTTCTGAAATAGGAATTTCTACTACTTTTGAAACCTACGTACCAAGAAATTTATATGATGCACCTTTTTTTTCTTTGATTTGTGAATATAAATCATCCAGAACGCCACTCAAATGCATACAAAAAAATGTGATTAGTTATACTTTAATTACAACTGAATAAAGTTGCAGAAACATATTCAATATAAGACAATTTATATGTATCACTTAGTAAAATAATTTTTTTTTAGGTTTAATTGGTTAGGGTATTTTATACATTTACACACCTCCGGTGTAAATTGGTATATGGCATCGTATGCTTCGGATCGGAACTAGTTCATAACGCTAGTTTAAACTTTGATTTCTTTGAATTCATCCGTAACTGCAGCGGTTGATACATATTCAAATTAGTCCAAAATGTCAGCAATTTCGAACAACATCTCCAAGATACGGCAAAAATTTAAATATAATATCAAATTTGTCTCTTATAATCGCTTGAAAAACGGAACTATCAAGTATTGAAATGAGACAGCTCCCGAATCCTTAGAAGTGGGATAACACCCGAACCCCCTGTAGGGTTTTGGGCCTATTATTTAAATCACCCGCCAACCGCAATGCTTACGCGCCATCGCCCGACGCGAACCGCGTAGTTCCGCAGTCAAGCCGCGCGGCGCACACTGCGCAGCGCCACCGTCGCATAAAATTCGAGCGCTCAACCGGCACGCGCTCCGCGCAAAAATTATAAAAAACAGAAGAATACCAGCAAGATCCTTAAATAAATCGGTTATTCGTCGACCCTAACTAATTGTGCACCCTCCGAATTGATTGGACCGTCCCGGGACATCGAGGTCTACCCAGGCGCAGAGCTGGTCGAGGAGGCGGGTAAGTGGGGCCCAAAGCCATTTATTTTCAAGGGATCTAACTTAAATTCATATCCTGAGCTATCAGACAATACATTTTGGGCATTCGAGCCTAGATAAACCAGTTATAGAATCAAAACCTAAACATAATTTCACGTAATTCTACCAAGGTATGTGCTTATGTACGTGTGTGTGAACTGTTAACTTCTTCGTATTTTACACAGTGAATCCTATTTACTTTATTGTACTTGTGCTATTAGTGAATATTGTGTGATAATAGTGCATAGTGTTAGTAAAATATTGTGAATTGGTGCGTCGCTGACCGTGCGCAGTTCCGGAGCCCGGCACGTAGGTATTTAGGTACTCCGCGCCACGCGCCCCCTCGCGGTCTCGATCGCGGTGTGAACAATATATAGATTTTACCAGCTATTTACCGATAGTACATAAAGTTTAATCATATATTGAGTGTTCATCGTAGTTAAAAAACCTATAAAATCAATTATAAAAGTGGTAATAATACCTATTATCAACCCGTAAAATCATCTAAACATCTTATAAACAATAATAATTTCACATTCATAAGTAGGCACATATGAAATAAGTAAAATTACTAAGTACCTAGGTACTTCAATACTTTCATTTTGGGTAATATTGTTGTTTATCATTTGGGTAGGTTAGTAACGTACGTAGCTTAGGTACCTATTCAAAATGCCGGACGATCTAAACAAAGACATAGACTTAGACGATCTATTGCAGCCATTTTTGACGTCAAAGGAGATGTGTTTTCTTCGCGTTCAAAGATTATACGAAATGTCGAAAGCAGTATTAACCGATCCGTCAATGGAGTCGACTTACACTGCTAGGGCTCAAGACTTGCTTAGTCTTCGATCGGAATTTGATAGATGCGTTGCTGAAATTAATACGTTATATCGTAAATACAAACCTAAGTATGTACCTACGTACAACGAAATCGAATCGTTTGATGAGCTTTATTATACATGTGTGAGTGTTGCTAACCAATTAAAACCTAAAGATATACTTAAAAATGAATCCGCCATGAAAGAACAGGGCCGTACTACCGACCTAAAAGAACAGGGTCGTACTCAGCGTAGGGTAAAATTGCCCGAACTACAAATCCACAAGTTTGATGGTAAGCTTGAAAATTGGACTACGTTTCGTGATACTTTTAAGGCACTCATACACGACAATTCGGAAATTAGTAACATCGAAAAATATTATTATTTGTTGTCGTCCGTAACCGGGCCAGCACTCTCTATTGTCAAATCGATGCCGGTTAATTCAGATAATTATGCTATAGTTTGGAGTGCCCTTGCAAAGCGGTACGAAAATAAGCGAGCATTAGCCACATCGTATTTAGACAAAATGTTTTCTTTCAAATGCATGACCACTGAATCTGCATCAAACCTTAATTATTTTATGCAAACCTATACAGAAAATATTAAGGCATTAGAAATGTTAAACATTCCGGATTTGTCGAGTTTTGTGTTGTTTTATGTATCGCTGCGTAACCTTGATCCTGTGACAAGGCGGGAATTTGAACAAACCATGTCTCCGGCTAAAATACCTACCGTCACGGATCTATTGACGTTTGTAGAGAAACAGGCGCGCGTATTAGAGATGTCGGAGTGCAAATCGGTGTGCGTGAAGCCAGCCGGGCCCCCAAAATCTAATACGTTAAAATCGCCCCTTCATACAACGTCACGGTTTTCGGAAACAAATAAATTTCAGAAGCCTTCATTAGCGTCTGGTGTGGCCAGTACTGATAAGAATGAGTCGAAACATTTTCCTACTTGTCTGTATTGTCAAAAGCCACATTCTATTTATCGATGCACTGACTTCAACGATCTCACACCTGAGTTACGCACTGCTAAAGTCAAAGAGCTCAAGTTGTGTGAGAACTGTTTGCGTGATAATCATACCGTGAAGGATTGTACGTCCAAATATAGTTGTACAGTGTGCAAAAAAAGACACCACGTTTCCCTTCACGTCGATTCGGCTAAGTTCAAAGAAAATGTGGTGGCTCTTACTTGTTCAAGTGAACAAACAGTTTTGCTCGGCACTGCTGTTATACACGTCGCAGATGCTTGGGGTCAGTACCACACCGTGCGTGCATTAATTGACAGCGGCGCTATGTCCAGTTACGTAACGCAAGACTGTGCTCAGAGGTTAGGCTTGTCGCGTCGTAAGTGTAATTTTGCACCTATTGGCTTGGGTGGAAACCGGGTACGGCATTTCGGTTTGACAACTTGTACTGTGAAGCCACGTGATAGTAGCTCGCCTACACTAGCTACGGATGCTGTGGTCGTAACTTCTATAGCAGGCAACTTACCGACAATGCATATACCAGACAAGATTTGTCAACAATATAAACATCTTGAGTTGGCAGATCCCACTTTTTATAAGCCGGCACCGGTCGAATTACTTCTAGCAGGCGACTTGTTTCCCTACATTTACAGCGGTGATAAAATATTACCTGTTCAAACTGGGATGCCTGTGGCGATAAAGTCTATATTTGGATATGTCATCACAGGGCAAGTTGTTTTAGATCAACAAAATAAAAATAGTGTTGCCATGCTAGCGGGGGTTATGGATGATACGGAAGCTGCCTTTTGCGGCTTAACAAGCACCGTGAATATTGAGCAAGTCATGAATGCGTTCTGGGAAGTCGAGAGCATACCTTTGGAGAAGGTTCAGAAACCAGATGACATTTTGGCTGAAGAACTCTTTGCGAAAGAACATAGTCGCGACAAAGATGGTCGATTTACGGTCAAGTATCCATTTCGTTCGGACCATAAACTCGGTGGTTCTCGACAGATGGCCGTACGGAGGTTGATAAATTTAGAAGCGAAGCTCAACCGCGACCCAAAATTAAAGACCCAGTACCACGAATTCATGGCCGAATACGAGTCCATGGGTCACATGACTTGCTTAGGGGAAATGGAGAACGTGGATTCCAAATATTTGATCCCGCATTTCTGCATTGTAAAACCCTCCAGCAGTACCACGAAGCTGCGAACGGTGTTTGACGCGTCTTGCAAAACAACCAATCAAAAATCGCTTAACGATGTGGTACTACCGGGTCCCAAGTTACAAACAGACCTAAATAGGCTTTTAATCAACTTTAGACTGTACGAGATTTGTTTGTCGGCGGATATCTGTAAGATGTATAGATTTATCTCTTTGGACAAAGAGCAACGCAATTATCAACACATACTGTGGAGAGACTCAACAGATCAACCCATGCGGGTTTACGAGCTCAATACAGTTACTTATGGTGTGGCAAGTAGTCCTTACCTAGCAATCAAGGTGCTGCACACGTTAGCAGAGTCCGAGGCTGAGAAGTATCCCGATGCGGCATTGACTTTAAAAACCGGTTTTTTTATGGATGATTTGTTGTGGTCATTACCCACGGTAGAAGACGCTTTACAGCTTCAGGCTGCTCTTCGCGCACTGCTTCAAAGTGCTGGCTTCATTCTACGCAAGTGGTCAAGTAATAGTCCACAGATCCTAGCTGCTGTGCCGGAAGATCACCGAGAGACACCCATTGAGTTCGACGATGATCAAGATTTGTCACTCAAGGTTTTAGGTCTTCAGTGGCAACCAGCCACTGACTATTTCACGTTTCGAACGGCGCCATTGAATCAAGAAGTCACAAAGCGGTCCATTCTCTCTCAGATAGGACGTTTGTTCGACCCACTTGGGTTTGTAGCCCCTTGTGTGTTCTATGCCAAGTGTTTTATGCAGAAACTTTGGGCTCTCCAGCTAGGCTGGGACCAACGTTTGCCGGCAAACCTTGAAACAGAGTGGCTTGCATACGTACGGGAACTACCCCTCCTGTCAGAACTAAGACATGAACGACATGTCATGGTCAAGCAAAATACCTACTGTCGGATTCTAGGCTTTAGCGATGCATCGACACTTGGGTATGCAGCGGTAGTATATTTGCACACGTCCAATAGTGCAAATGATCAGAAAGTCAGTCTTCTTATAGCAAAATCTAAAGTTGCTCCATTGAAAACGGTTTCCGTGCCCCGTTTGGAGTTGATGGCTGCACACTTGCTGGCCAAACTAGTCAAGTGTGTAACATCCATGCTCAAAGATCGCAACCTAACAATCGACTCGACTTTGCTCTTCACTGACTCGTCTGTAGTATTGGCGTGGCTAAATACCCCCAGCTACAAATTAAAAACATTTGTAGCAACTCGCGTGACCAAGATACTGGACACGATTCCCAGTGATAGTTGGTTCCATGTGAGTGGAGAAAGCAACCCAGCGGACGTATGTTCCCGTGGCACCCTACCTTCAGTGCTTTTAGTAATGCCTGAATGGCTTAGCGGTCCCAAATGGCTGGGGTGTGACTCATGGCCAGTTCGTTCTATAGACGAGTTCAAAGACGAAAATCCACCAGAAATCAAAACTTCTATCGAGTCGCAGGTTTTAGTGACCACTGGCTGTTCAAATATCATTTATGATCTCACAGAAAGGTTTTCAAAATTCAATAAATTAATCAAAGTCGTTGCTCGGCTGTATCAATTCTTGCGGAATTGCAAAGCAAGTAAACATAACCGCAATGGACTTTCAATTGGTGACATCCGTAAGGCACATAATATTGTGGTTAAGGTGGTACAGCAACAACACTTCGCGGATGACATTTCAGCTTTATCTAGAGGCCTGAAACCTCAGCAGAGTTTGCGAAAGCTCAACCCTTTCATTGATTTGGATTGTTTCCTCAGGGTGGGGGGTCGTCTTTCGCAATCGTCTATTAAGTTTGATAATAAGCATCCATTGTTGTTGCCCAAAAAATGTAACTTCACAAGTTGCCTAATCGATTATTACCACATCTTGCATCTGCATGCGGGTCCACGAACACTTCAAGGTATTCTTAGTCAAAAGTACTGGATCGTTTCAGCACGCAGCGTCATTCGATCGCGGACCACCAAATGTATATCCTGCTTCAAGGTTAGGCCCGTAACCAGGCAACCTCTTATGGGTCAGTTACCGAAATTTAGAAGTCAGGATATACATACATTTCACACTGTCGGTGTTGATATTGGTGGCCCTTTCTATACAAAAGAGTCAACTCGAAAAAATGCTCGCATCTCTAAATCGTACTTGTGTGTATTCGTGTGTTGCGCTACTCGAGCTGTACATTTAGAGACCCTATCGTCATTGAGTACTGAATGCTTCTTGGCCTCGTTCGACCGCTTTACAGCAAGACGTGGTCTATGCCATGCAGTCATATCAGACAACGGTACCAACTTCGTTGCAGCGGGTAAGCAGATAGCGGAGGTCTCACAGTTTTTTGAGTCTCAAGTTGATGAGATTTCTCGCAGTCTCACCGTACGCAAAGTTGAGTGGAAAAATAACCCTCCAGCAGGCAGTAACTTCGGAGGCCTCTATGAAGCGGCCATTAAATCTGCAAAGACGCTATTGAAGAGAACTGTTGGCGAGCGGTCTCTCACGTTTGAAGAACTGTCTACATTGTTTGCCAGAGTCGAAGCAGTGTTAAACTCACGACCCTTGTGCGCTTTGTCGTCAGATCCAAGCGAATTCGAAGTTCTCACACCTGCACATTTTTTGATAGGGCGAGATCTATTAGAAGCACCGGAGTATGATATTGCCACTGCTCAATCAGGAAAACTTAGCCGCTGGCAACTAGTACAGCAAATGTCTCAACAATTCTGGCGTCTGTGGCGAAAAGATTACTTGCACACTCTCCTTCAGCGTCAGAAATGGTTCGATAGTTGTCGGGACTTGCAAATCGATGAATTAGTGCTCGTGAACGCTGATACACCTCCTCTTCAATGGGCTTTAGGTAGGGTTATAAAATTGCATCCTGGTCCGGATGGTGTTGTGCGCGTGGTCAGTGTACGCACCAAAAGAGGAGAGCTTACGAGGCCAGTAAATAAACTCAGCCCTCTCCCCTTGGATGGGTCTGAGTAATCTTAATATTGTAATTCATTTAATCTCATAATTTAGTCTATTATCTTAGAATACTATTAAGTTTTACAAAAATACAGTCCACTTCTCTCATAAAACGTTGTCAATTTTTGTTGATTTAACTTCAACAATTATTGTTAGTTTAATATTCAACAATCTAGTTTAGCTTTCAACAATTGTTAAACACTCAACAGTTTGTTTAATTATCAACAATTTGTAATTTTTCCTTGGTTCTATAACTGGGAAATCCTAGCGGATTTCGGTGGGGGGAATGTAGGGTTTTGGGCCTATTATTTAAATCACCCGCCAACCGCAATGCTTACGCGCCATCGCCCGACGCGAACCGCGTAGTTCCGCAGTCAAGCCGCGCGGCGCACACTGCGCAGCGCCACCGTCGCATAAAATTCGAGCGCTCAACCGGCACGCGCTCCGCGCAAAAATTATAAAAAACAGAAGAATACCAGCAAGATCCTTAAATAAATCGGTTATTCGTCGACCCTAACTAATTGTGCACCCTCCGAATTGATTGGACCGTCCCGGGACATCGAGGTCTACCCAGGCGCAGAGCTGGTCGAGGAGGCGGGTAAGTGGGGCCCAAAGCCATTTATTTTCAAGGGATCTAACTTAAATTCATATCCTGAGCTATCAGACAATACACCCCCAAAGAAGCGGTCCGCGTTTACAGATAAAGTGTGTCGGGAGCCCTGGAGCTATCCTACCGACGGCTCACCCGGGACTCCTGGCCATAGGCACATGAAAGGGCACCTCAATAAGATTACCAAAGCCCTACGGCTTTGGTAATCTTATTGAGATTTTCTCAATAAATATTCAAATTGTTTTATTAACTTTGTAATGTCGCTTACAAATAAATTATCTTTGTAGGTCTATCGTGAGACATTTATATGGTTGTGTTGTGTGCGAAAGTATCAGCGTTCTTTTTGCGATTTAATCTTCATATTATTTAGCGGCACGATAAAAGGGTACTATAATAAACCATTATCTAAATAGATTATGTATCTTCAACTACACCGATTAACTGACTAACTAAATCAAATGTTGACTTGATATCTACTGATAACTCCAAATATTACATTATAAACCCATAAAAAAAAACTTTATTTTGCATAGACCATTTCAACGGCGCTTTCAAAATGTCATACACTAAAACTTAAGAAAAAAATTGTAAATTTAAAGTGACCACCGGTTCGGAACGCGAGAACCTGAGAAGAACCGGCAAGAAACTTGGGAAGGCTTTTTTTTTGATGGCCTATTTACAATTTAATATATTATGACTATAATATTTTATTTGCCAGCAGATCATTTCCAGGCATCCCTGTCCTGTAAATAGTCTTGAATAGAGTAATAACCTTTTTCACAAAGCTTTCTTTTAATAAACTTTTTAAATTTATTTAATGGTAAATTTCTTAGGTCACAGTGAAGCTTGTTGTAAAAGCGTATACAGTTACCCTGGAAAGAATCGCCAATCTTATGCAGCCGACTGTGGTGAACTGAAAGATTGTTTTTATCTCTAGTGTTTATATTATGTATATCACAGAGTTTAGAAAACTGTGATAGATTTTTCTGGACATACATAAGATTGGCAAAAATGTATTGTGATGCTACGGTTAGAATATTTACTTCTTTGAATTTTTCTCGGAGGTAGACTCTGGGGCCCAAATTATATATAGCGCGTACAGCCCGCTTTTGAAGAACAAAAATGTTATTTACATCTGCAGCACTCCCCCAAAGGAGAATACCGTAAGACATAATACTATGAAAATAGCTGAAGTAAACCATTCTAGCCGTATCTACATCTGTTAGAGTCCTGATCTTTTTTACAGCGTATGCAGCCGAACTTAACCTAGCCGTCTTTTCTATGTGCGGGCCCCACTGCAAATTGGCATCAATAGTTATACCAAGGAACACAGTTGATTCCACAAATTCTAACACTTGTCCATTAAGTTGAACATTGGCCGTAACTTGTTTTACATTTGGTAGAGTAAATTTAATACATTTAGTTTTGTTTTCATTTAGGCAAAGATTATTTGAGCTGAACCAATGAACTACTCTCGTGATTGCATTGATTACATCGTCATAATTATCTAATTGTCTTCTAATTTTAAAAATCAATGAGGTATCACCTGCAAACAAAACAATCCTATTCCTGTCCCTTACATAAAATAGTAAATCATTCATGTAAATGAGTAACAAGAATGGCCCAAGTATCGAGCCTTGTGGCACACCCATTGTAACCATGGATCCTACAGAACGTGTACCATTAATATCGACCCTTTGTATTGTATTGTTCAAATATGAAGACAGAAGGTCGAGAGATTTGCCTCTTATTCCATAGTGATGTAATTTTTTGCACAATGTTTCATGTTGAACGCAATCAAAAGCCTTGGATAGATCGCAGAATATACCTAATGCATCTTGCTTGTCTTCCCAGACTTCATGAATACATTTTAATAACTCAACACCAGGATCGGAAGTTTAGCGCCCTTTCGTAAAACCAAACTGTTTTGTATGAAATATTTTATGAATATCAAAATGGGATAGCATTTGATTCAAAATTATTTTTTCAAATACTTTGCTCAAAGTTGGCAGCACTGATACTGGTCGGAAATTAGACGGGCCTGTAGCGCTGCCAGCCTTGAACAAGGGTATGACTTTGCTGTGTTTCATTAAATCAGGAAATATACCACTGGAAACACAGTCATTAAACACATTTGCTAGATGCGGCGCAATGACCTCAATGATACATGATGCAGTTTTGTCTGATAATCCCCAAAGGTACGCGGTTTTCTTAATTTCAATACATTTAAAAGTTTTTATAATATCCTGAGCGCAAATATCTGTGAATACAAATGCATCCCTGCAATAAGGAACAGATTCTTCTGATAAATGTTCAGAGGAACTGGAAGACGCTTGCAGAGATTTAGTCGTCAAAATAGGTACATTTTCGAAAAAATGTTCAAATTCCGTCGCCACTTCCAGGTCCCCTGTAACATGACAATCATTTACTTTTAAGTGGAAATCCCTTTCTGTCACCATAGTTCTACCGCATTCAGAGTTAATGATATTCGAAGTCATTTTTATTTTATTCACAGAATTAGAAATTTTATTTTTAATAAAGTTTGACTTTGCAAGATAACATGTTTGTTTAAATATCTTAGAATAATTTTTAACATATTCCTAAAAGGTTTGGTTAAAATTATATGATTTTTCTGAATATAATTCAAATAATTTGTTTCTACTTTAAAAAATACCTGGTGTAGCCCAATCACTGAAAACAGGACGACCACCAATCTGTAGAGTTTTTGAGGTAAAAACTTTACCAAACTCATCATTTATCAAATTAAATAAGTTTGTACATGACTGGTCTACACTAGTAAATTCAGGTAGATATGGCAATCTCTTTACTATATTTTCTTTTTGGTTAATTGGTACATATTTAATTTGTTTTTTGCAGACTTTATTACTAATTTTAGGAAACTTTATCCATTGGCCACGATGATCTGACTCTACAGGATCCACAATACCTTTATTTATTGGTTTAATATTAGTAAAAATATTATCAATACATTTTGCACTGGTGGCTGTAATACGAGTAGGTTCTAAGAAAGTACTATGCAGATTAAAGGATTTAAATAAATTTTTCATTTTATTTCTCTCTGATGGAGTTAATGTTGTATCTAGTATATCAACATTAAAATCTCCACAAACTATTTTAGATTTCTTAGAACATTGGCATTTGAACAGTGCTTCTTCAAGCTTTTCTTCAAACTTAATGTACGGAGCTTTAGGGGGACTGCATACGCTTAACAAGATGAAATGCTCACTTGCCGTCCCCGTTAAGTCTAAATGGAGCGAAGCGTTTTGCTGGTTTTTGAGTTCTTTTGTCGATGACTATTTTCCTTTCGGTGATTATTCCTCCATGGTATGTCCGATTTTCGATTTTATTTTTTTAACACCAATAATCATCACCATAGATGTCGTATTATGGGTCAAATTTGATAAAAAAGTGTTGTGTGGTTTGGGAGGAGTTCGAGAACAAAGCGAAAAATCCGAATCGGGAAAGAATGGAAGAATAAAGAAAATATATTTTAGACATCCATGGCATAATTTGATAATTATGTTTGTTGTTCAGCGTACAACTTTGATATTTACAAAACTTTTGATTTATTAATTCAATGTAAAGTCTGTAGAGATTTTTTACGAGTCCAGATAGATCTTGACTTGTTATAAATTTTAAATTTTGAAGCTTGGAGCCTTTATTTATTTACTTTCTAACGTGATTGACATGTTTATTTCGTATTGGGCCTTAATGCCAAATCACAAGGTAATCAAATTGTGCAAACGTAATTTTAAGCTGACAGCTAATCAATTTAGAGCTTTATTTTCTTTTTTTTTTGAAGTATTGTGGCTATATAAGCAGTTACTGATCTAACTCAATCAAAACTCTACAAAGTTGTACACTGTTGTTTTTTGTACTTTAAGCTTCAAATACGTAATAATAATACGTATTACTTTTTACGTGGGACAGGAATCCACACGGTGAAAAGTGGGCACATAATATGCCTCTGCTACCCCTTCGGGGATAAGGCGTGATGGATATTTAAATACGATTAAAAACCATATTTTTTTTTAAAATAAATAATAAATAGCCAATTACTAATTACCAGCCATAAATTGGTAATTAATTACTCAATGTACTCAACTAAGACATAGCACTGTACGCAATGTTGAAATGATTTAAACAGTATTTTTTAGGCTACTAAATTAACACTTTACACATTCACACATAATATTTAAATTTATAAGCATAAAAACATTACCCTTCTATGTCGAGTAAAAAATCTACCAAGTCTCATCGAAAGACAGATTGTCTATTACTAGTATGTATTGAGTAGTAGTACTAATATATATTGAGTATTGCCTAATTTATTTATTGTATGTGTACATCACGAGAATGAGTCAAAGAGAAAATCTTCTCAAATTTGATGCTAATACGACATTTAATACAGATGAGAACAATCTTTCCTGTATCATTATCTAAGCCGATATTTAGACTTCCTTGTAAGGTTACTACGAATACTTCCATTCAGACCTGATCGAAAGTGCCCGCCATAGTCTGTGGACGTCGGTGAATGTAAGTACGAAATTGTTTCGTGTGAAGTCCCGAGTAGTATAAAAATTATAGTCTGTGGACGTTTTGAAAACCTAAGGTGCGCGTTTTGAAATCTTGCTACGGAAACGAAGATTGTGGGTCAATACTCAGGACCGTTTATTACCCGTGGTCCACCTGCGTGGTTCACCTGGGCGTAAAATGAGCACGTTGATTTGTCTGGGTGTATATTAGTAAATATATTAAACATGTCTATCTGTTGTCAAGATCCAGTAGTACAAGCTAATAATAGCTTAATTTGGGCTAAGCTATGTAAAATGTCCTCAAATATTTACAATTCCACCAAAAAATTTTCAAACTGCCACAGCAGGTACTATAGAACAAAATCACTACCAGAAGTGTTAAATCCCATTGGTTTAAGTGTCTGTGTCATAACTGCCAAGTAAATACAAGTAAAATATTATGATACCACTTATAGTCTTTGAAGATTAAATATTCAATCCAATTTCAGTACGGCGCCAGCGGTGGCACGAGGGAATGTTTTCCGTGAAATGGAATAATTAGCTTACCTTCTCACAAATGTTTGGATTTAAATCATTTGAAACCGATATTACTTCCCGGAATTCATCAGTAAAATAATTGTTATTAAAAACATCCACTGTAGCATTTCCAACTGATATTGCCAGGAGAAAAAGTACCACTTGTATTGGAATTTAGTATCTATCAATTCGTCTACATCAAATATGTTCTACAGTCTTGTGTTAGTTTGATTTGGGCTTGATGGCTCTTTCTCAAATATTTTTAAATTAAAAATATTATTATTTATCATTTTTACCACCACAAGTTCTATAATATTAATCGACAAACGTGAATTTATGTAAAATTGTACTCCACGCAGACTTGGCCTTGTAATTTATGACAGTGAAGGCCGAAAACAATACCAAGCCGTATCTTCGGCGACCTACTTTGTCCCCTGCCACCTGATGCT
This sequence comes from Thumatha senex, assembly GCA_948477245.1. Lineage (NCBI taxonomy): Eukaryota > Metazoa > Arthropoda > Insecta > Lepidoptera > Erebidae > Thumatha > Thumatha senex. The sequence continues at coordinate 6,618,712 of OX419726.1, read as the reverse complement.
CAACAAACCGTCATGGATTAATTGAATTTTCATATTGATCGAGTGGCTAAAACGATTCTCTTCTAAAATCCTTTCAAAATTCCGATTAATTCTGCATTTTATCGAATGCAAAGCTTTCGAAATTCAAATTTAGTGAACTGTTTTTATTTTTATGTAAAATGCAATAATTAAATACAATTGATTGCAATCATGATTATAGGTAAATAATTAAGCCCAATTATGCAAGGGTCACAGTGGACAGGTCGTGAGCGGCAGGTAATAGTGAAACTCTAAATTACCGGGTAATTAACAATATTCACTATCGTTCCTTCTCTATCGCGTATTGACTTTATCTCTCTTTCGGTAGAATATACATTATGTATTACGGTAAATACATCATAATATATCCATATCCTATTGCTAATGCAAGAAAATGATTGTATATTTTTCTTCTTTTCACATCATTAGGTTTCAAATTTCACAAGAAAGAACAATGGGAACACTCACAACTCCATTCGTGGGTGTTACCTGTTGTTATATATCATGCTTATATTTAATATTTTGTTCCCAAGTAACGACTCTATAGCTATGAAAATGAAAATTTTTAAAATAAAATAAATATCCATCACGCCTTATCCCCGAAGGGGTGGCAGAGGCATATTATATGCCCGCTTTTCACCGTGTGGATTCCTGTCCCACGTAATAGGTGGTGAGCCCATTGCCGTGTTGAAATAGACAGACGCACGTTGTGGCTACCAGCTGTTGAAATTTTTCAAGCCATTTGCATTTGCTATTTACTGGCAACCGGGACCAACGGCTTAACGTGCCTTCCGAAGCACGGAAACGCTCGCAAATGTAAATGCCACAAAGTGGTCACCCATCCGAGGACCAGCCATAGTAAAAGTTGCGTAACTCAGTGATCGTTTACAGAACACTGAGACCGCGGGGCCACGAGCGCTTCAAAATTTTTGACTTTAAATTTAAAATTCAGTTAACATACTAATTGCTTTTCAAATTTGTATCTAATGTATAGGCAGGTATCATCGCAAATCGAATGTTTATAATTGCAATCCTATACATTCGTACCGTGTAACTTTGGCAAGTACCGGTAGGTGGTGTCATACGTCGCCATAAGATGGAAAAGGGTTGATGAATTCATCTGTTTCGAGTATGTGTAGTTGGTTAAGCATCTGGCCCAAAAACCCAAAGCCCAGCTTGAGACTAACATTTTTTCCGCTTTATATTTCGGATATAGTTAGCATGATTACTCATTGCTTTTTAAAATTGTTTCTATAGCATTGATTCAGAAACCAATTTTCCAAAGCATTATCTCTGCTACTCAGAATTTATTTAAAAGAGGTGAGATTCACGCCTCTAGGTATACTCTCGCAAAAGCATTCGGGGTCTACGTCAACAACACTAATTAGTTGATACACCTTCCGTCCGGAGGAGGCTCTGAAGCAGATGGCTTTTTAGAAGAAATAACTGTTCAACGTTGACTCTATTAGCAAAAAATTTAAAAAAAAGAAAACACTAAGTGCACTTGGAAATGTTCATAATATTTATAATATTGATACAACATTTACACATTTGTGTCGATAACATTTAAATTCAATAGCTTAAACAGCTTTAACTTCTAAGCGAATGTACAATATATTAAAAATACCTATACGTAACTCTAAAGAAAAACTTAAAATAATTAGCTTCTTAAACAGGTACATAAAAGAGGAATTTATTGCCACAACACGTACTTGTAAGAATTTGACCAGCTTTGACTTATGGATTAACGGTGAGCCGCTTCGCATTTATCTTCAATTTCAACAGATAAATGGTCAACTTTGTGGGTGGATATAATCAGCGTATCCGCGTCTCAGCATGATTTACTTATATTTTATAGCCATTGTAGGCAAGATTCTTTTCATTATTTGTTATTTGTATAGCGAGCCGACGAAAGTTTCCGTTTTAACTCCACTGGTACGGGAAAATGCTATTGATGTCCGACCGTCCGTCCATTTAGTCTACAGGTCGCATTTTTCATCGGATTTGCAAGCAACTTGGCATGGACAATCCTTGATGTAACCAACAACTTTTAGCGTGGGGGTTTTTTGATCAGGGGGAAAAGGAGGTTGGCAAGAGCGCTCAAAACGAAAAAAATAAATGTTGAATTTCTTCTTTTTTTTTTTAAATTGATAAAAATAGAAAAGTCTACGGTTCACAGAACCACTACTAATATTTTAATTGAAAAAACAATACCAGCACAAAGGCTTACGAAGTACAATTACTTCAACCGCTATAAATAGATGCAGTACACCCACGCTTGGTTCAAGCACGGTACTATTACAATGTACGTACCTAAAGCCACGTTTAGCCAATAATCAAGGGATGTTACCTAGCTTCGTTGGGTCAATGACAGTGAAATAAACCTGTAGCACAAAGTAATTACGTTCTTTCTTCTTTTTTATTAATATTACTAGTTATCCCAACGAAATTTGTACCGCCGCGTGTCTTTAGAATCCGGTTCCATAGAAAATGTCTAAGCAGCATTTATTATAAACTTTTTCTGTGTTTAGGGTTCCGTATATCTAAAAAAACCAAGCTCTTTTTTTTTATTCTGCTATTCGGACTAGAGAATAATTTAAGAAATCAAGAGATTTAGAAATCGATCCATCCATTTTTACTTTGTTAAAATGTAGGTACCTATTGTTTGATTCAACGCATCTACTTAAATACGAAAATCTATTGCACACAATTTTCATACATTGTGTTTAAGAAATTGCGTTTTGTGATAAGATCACCGATCGTACCATAACCTTATACTCGTATTAACAATGTTACACACTGTAATTATAAGTTTATGGTGTGGAAAGATTAAAGTGTATTGTATTTAACTATCTTCACGATGTATCCCTGACGGGGTAGTCAGAGAGAGCTTCCTGTAGATTCATTAATCGTTTCATACATGCACTTTTTATTCACGATTCTAATGGTATACAATTTATTCATTAAAACCACAGACACAAACATTGTTTAAAAAGGTTTTGAAATGAGGTCAGTTCTAAAAAAGAAAAGGCAAAAAAAGTCAGCTGCTTTAGCAGCTTGAACGTTTGAGTGGATTTAAGAATTATATTATAATCTGTGACATTACACAATTTTTAAATTTGTACTATTAACCATAAGACCTGCTATTTTGCTGTTTAACATGCTTCGACTCAAAATCACTGGCATCCGAATTTATTAGTTGTCGATCTTTTTTTTAATATCATAGTACATTCTCACACACCGCGGTCTTGCCCAAATTAAGAATTTATTGGTATGGTATGGCTTTGTAGACAACTGATATTCATACTTGTATATTTCTCGTGGCCCCGCTGACTCAGTGTTCTGTAAACGATCATTTCGTTAAGGGTTGAATGGGGTTGGGGGTGGGAAAAGGGTTGGATGGGTGACCACTATGTGGAATTTTCATTTGGGAGCGTTTGCGTGCTTCGGAAGGGACGCCAAGCCGTTGGTATCCGTTGCAAGTAAAATAGCAGTCGTTAAGCATGGTTGAAAGCCCTATGGGCGGCATGAAAAATTTTAACAGCAGGTCGCCACAGCCTGCGCCTGTATATTTCAGGACGGCAATGGGACCACTACGTGTTACGTGGGACAAAAATGCATACGGTGAAATGTGGGCGTATAGTATGCCTCTGCCTACCGATTCGGGGATAAAGGCGTGACCATATATATGTATTTATGTATTTTCTAAATACATACATACCCAAAATACAATAAATACACAACATACAAATAATTGTTCTGACACAGGGTTCAAGCCTGAGACCTCTGCGCTGCATTTATATACACTATCACTTACACACCGAGGCAGTTCTGAAATTATTCACCCTGATTAATTTTCTTCTGAAAACGACCCAGACCATTCTGAAAAAAATTGTGAATTACAAAAGTTTTTGAAGTTATAGGTACTGCTTTTGGCGAGTTAGGGAAAAATGAAGAGAGTAAATTTTTACGATGCGCGCACAGACCGTCACGAGAAACCGACACCATGAAGATGGCTAATAAGTGTTCCAATGACAACTTATAACTACATTCAAAGTAGTTTTAATTCATTTGATGCCTTTTTTCTTATTATTTCATCATTCCTGTTACAAACAAAGGGTTGGTATAATGTGATGAAATCGTATTAGACTAAAGCAGTATTACTTCTAACGCGTGTACATTATAAGTACACACATACTTTTTTTCTAGTGGATAAGCCAGAGCCAGAGAGTTTAGCAATATTTAATTTTGCTGCACTTGAAATATTGGTTGTATTTCTTTGTATTCAAAACTTCTTAATTGAAGTTATAAAATCCAAAGTAAATTCTATAACTATAATATGTTCCTACGACATATTTTTTAGGATTTCTCGTATATGGATTAGCAATAGGCTTACCTATACCTCTATAACTCCGGGGAACAGAGGTGTCTATTTTAATTACTAGGTGACCCCCCACGGCTTTGCCCGTGACTTACTTCAAAGTCCCGTCACTTATATTTAATCCCGTCGTTTATAAATTCTACAATAATAAAGTTTTCCCGATTTGTCGGCATTTATGTTTACTGGTCGCTCTCCAGGGTAGTAGCGTAATGATCTATAGCCTATAGCCTTTTTCGATAAATGCGCTATCCAACACAAAGAGATTTTTTTCAATTCTGGCCAGTAGTTCCTGAGATTAGCTATCATGTTCAATAGCTTTGTTATATGGTACTTATTAGTATTTTATTATTATTCGCACGCTTGGTGAATTTTTCTCGTTCCCGTTTTCCACAGGTACTTGTTTCCGGGATTAAAAGTAGCCTATATGTTATTCTGATATGTAAGCTATATTATTGTAAAGTTTTATCAAAATCTATTGAGTAGATTTTGCGTGAAAGAGTAACAAATCTTCACGTTTATAATATTAGTAGGATAATATTAGTAGGATTGTGCAACTGATGTCAGATATCTACATAGTTGTCTATCTTCTTCATCTTAGTGTATTGCTAGTTGCTTCCAAATACTACCTAGATTTTGGTTCACATTTATTTGACTGCTAGGAGCAGCCTTGTTTTTTTTGGCATTATTGGAAGCAACTGCCGTCTGACCTCCCAACGTGTCCTCTTGCGTTGGTCAGCAGGTGCACCGCTAGCAGATAGGGTTGCTTGGGCCCCGGAGATCCTTTTTGGGGCCCCTTATACCCTTACATCTACGAAATTATCTATAATGTAATATTCTGAATGAAATCTAATGTGAATAGAACAATTTCTGGAATATTTATTTCATTTATCCCCAAAAGGGGTGGCAGAGGCATATTATATGCCCTCAGTTCACCATGTGTATTCCTGTCCCACTGCGAGCCTATTGCCGTGTTGAAATAGTGGCTACCTGTTGTTGAAAATTTTCAAGCCGCCCATAAGGCATTTAGCTTGACTTAACGACTGCCATGTTACTGGCAACCGGTACCAAAAGTTTAACGTACGCAAGAAAACGCTCGCAAATATAAATGCCACAAAGTGGTCACCCGATCGTGGTTTACCCTTACATCTACTTAATTCATTATCTAACTAACTATCTTTACGCTGCAGCCCTCCGAGACATAATTATCTGAAGTATATTATTTTATCTTCACGCTGTATCCCTGACGGGGTTGTCAGAGAGGACATATCGCCAGGCTTCGCGATCCATGCATACTTCTTTCGCTTCTTCGAGATTCATCAATCGCTTCATACACGCACGTCTGGGTATCCGAGTACTTTTGACCTTTCCGTTTTTGAGCAATCTGCTCACGTGGTCTTCATATGTATGTCTCGGCCTACCCTAACTCCTTCTACCCTCTACTTTTAAACAATATATATTCTTCGTCAATCGTTCCTCACTCATTCGTGGGACGTGTCCAAACCAACGGAGCACGCCCTTTTCCAGCTTAACGCTGACACTTTCATTCAAACCTGCCATATTGCGTATCACTTCGTTATTGATTCGGTCGGCCAGAGTTATGCCGCACAATTTTCGAAGTGATAGGATCTCCACAGCATTCAATTTATTTATTTTAAAAGAAATCTACTGTGAACAGAACAGGAAAGATATTTATGGAATGTTTATCAGATTATGAGATATACGAAAAAAGGTCTCGATAAATTATTGCAACAGCTGTGTTACACGCTCAATAAAATTTATTTTAATATTTATTTCCGCACTTCGTATCCTGTTCGTATCGCTCTTTAGATAATAAACTGTGCTATCATCATGATATAACTGTATTAACAACTAGCTGATGTCCGCAGCTTCGCCCGCAAAATGAAAATTTTCCGCACCTGTTTCCCCAATTGTGTATTTAGTTAGTATGTTTTATTTAAGATATATTGTTGCTTCTCAAGGGGTTTAGAAAGTGTTTTCATAAAAGCTCCCAGACGGATAATTTATCCGACGCCTCCAATAAATATCGTTACATTTTAGTTAATATTTACAAAATATTAGCAAAACCCTAATAATAAAATCTTCCTTGAGAACTACTCCATCCATTATGTTTTTTTATACAGCATGAAAATCTATGTAGTAGTTTTTGAGTTTATCTCGAACAGACTGACAGTAGTAGACTGATGGTAGTGATATTTAAACTTTATTGAGGATCCTTGGGTATAAAAATACTAATTAATATACCGCTCGTTTTAATTTTTAATGTTAATACAAGACAATACTGCTTCAAAGTTCAGATCACAGGAAGCATAACTTTATAGAATAAAAAAATAGAAGAAAAAGAATAAAATATTACCTGCTCGGAGATAAGAATACCAATTTTTCTTTGTCTCAGGTGTAGACTGCACTTTATTAAAAATTCACCGCTCTCATTCCATATTTGAAAAGACACAGTAAATAACAAGTTTATTTTTAAAACGTCATTTTAGGACATTAAACACTAAAACTTCGCAAATAATAAACACAATTTTATTTAATTATTATTTACTTAAAAAAAAATATAAAAAAAAATCACAACAAAATCAACACAAAATCTTGAAAATTCCAAATTTGAAAATGATTCAATGCCAAAGGAAATCCACTTCACAGATAATAAATATGTTAGGATATGTCGTCAATGGACACAGAGCTAAGAAAGCGCACGTAGCTACCGCGCCGATATTGAAGACCGACTGAAACTGAACGGCTGAAACTTTGCGCTGTGTACATGCAACAAGTACATAACTATATCAAAGTATAGAACTGATTATGAGCTTCAAGCTTTTAACGTATACTACCTAGGTGTTTGTGCCGCTTCGCTCGTCCTCGTTTGAAATGTCGGGCTTATTAATTTTCTACAGTTTGTATTTGAGCTTGTTTGTAGTATATGTGTGCGATTTTACTTATATGGCTAGTAGAGATAATAATATTTAGAACCTGTCAAGTCTGCATTTAATTCATATAATTCATAATAACAGCGCTGAATAAGTATTTGTATATTTCAAAGTGCTCTTTCTTGAGTGGTACTATAGCTGATGCCATTTTTCGTATTGTTTTCTATTATGGAAATTACAGCTTGGAAAGACACAGCTTGGCTTAAAAAGAAACTGAGGGCCGTATTTTAGAACGTTACTCAATACTCAAGAAACGCTTGAGGCTAGTTTTTGCCTTAAAATACTACTCTCAAGTGTTCCTTGAGTATTGAGTAACGTTCTAAAATACGGCCCTTAGATTTTCTTGCTGCCTATATTGTTGAAATTTAGAATATCAAAACGTCACTACCTAACACATGTCGTACGTGTTATTGATGTTATTCCAAAAATAAAGGTAACTATTAATGTAAAATATTTACCCGAAAAAATTAGACAATATCTAACGCGTAGCATATACCTAACACAGTGGCACATACACATGCCTTATACAAAAGAATATAAGGAGGCCCTTATTGGACAATTTCTTTTTTAATTCATTTTATCCATGAATAATGTTCGATATGTTCTTTATGTATGTGAATATTGAATATATGTATATAAAGCTTGCCGGATCATCTAATATCTAACTATAAATAAATACCGCCTGACCCCCCAAACTTTACAGGGGAGTGGGTTTCGGATTCTCGTCGATCGGTAAGCAGGTGCACAAAATTGCAGGTCAGGTTAGATAGGACGATAAATTTGTGCGCAATTAATTTAAATGTATTTATGTACAAGGAAAGGGTTTGAATATTGTTTAATCAAATTTAAATTATTGTGTAATTTATTGTATATGTAATATAATAATATTTACATTAATTTGCATAGGCACCCTTGTGCCTATAATTTATTAGTGTATTATAATTATTGTATACTAGTTGACGGCCGCGTCTTCGTCCGCGTAGAGACGTTTTCCCGTTCCCGTTTCCCAAAGGAACTTGTTCCAGGGATAAGATACTATTTATCTAGGGAACTTCCATAGAACTTGTTCTATGTGATATTCTGATGTATAAGCAATATTATTGTTAAGTTTCATTAAAATCTATTTAGTAGTTTTTACGTGAAAGAGTAACAAATATCCATTCAAACTTTCGCATTTTTAATATTATTAAGATAATTTGTGAGATTTTTTTAACAAATAAAAATAAAACTTTGTAATTAGACTAGAATTTTTTGCATGGCAAATATTTAGGTCATACTTGAATGTGACTTGTCAATAACGCGTACAGCCCGCGTCAATAACGCGTCCACTTTGTTCGAATTGATAATAGTGTAACTTTTCTGGTGTTTTGGTCATTGCTGTAGATCCTTTGTTCCATTATAGCCTCTTCGCTTCTATATTAAATTACAACTTCTTTATGCACGTATAACTTGGGTTGTAAGCTGGTGCATGCGTTACTAGAGAGGTTCTTAAATTTATAATTTATATTTATAAATAATATGTTTATGTAACAGAGTACACAAACATAGTACAGAAACTTTACGACACGTTTTTTTACAGCTTACCATTTCTCTCAACGTCGATAAAGAAATTTCACTTATGAAGAAGTTTCACTTCAAAACAACATGGCGCGTAACCGATAAACGTGACGATTTTTTTTTTTTGCAACAAAATTCTCTCAGCGTCGATAAAGAAGTTTCACTTCAAAAACATCATTACTTCTAGTAATGGATTAACAATTTCAACAAGATTCGTAATCGAAGAACTTAGTTTTTCGATTACGAAAATAGATTGTTTATGTACTTCATGCGTAAACACGCCATGGCCGGAATGTTATTTTCCCTTTTCCGAGTTAACGATAGTTAAAACTTTTTTAGTTCATGATGTTTTGCTATAGAAGCTTTATAAAATACTTCCGTTTATTCGTTTGGTAATGACGGATGTATCGTTACATAGCTTCAGTTAATAACTTTTATGTGTTTGGGTGCGATGAGAAAAAAAGTAATTGTATTGTATTAGGCATGTGTATGTGTTATTTGACGAGGAATAATGAAAAAAACCGTAAGGGCCTCACCAAGACCTCCAGGATCAAGTAGCTTAGTCTGCTAGCTTTGTACCTGCTAACATATCCACTATACCAATAATTTACTATTTTAGTGATGTACATTCCGAAGGTATAATAAATATTATTGTTTCCTGCATTAAGTATATCTACTATTACTAACATAAACGTACGTAATACATAATGTTTTATCTAACTGCATCCAATACATTATGTACCAAGAATATTCCTACACTCCTGTCGAAATACCGAGGTACGGGATCATTTGACAAATTATCGACAATGAAATAACTTATGATCTTGAATAAATAAATAAATAATAATAAAAATATCTTTATTTTGCATAGACCATTTTAACGGCGCTTACAAAATGTCATACACTATTTAAAATATTTAAAGCGACCACCGGTTCGGAACGCGGCCCACCTGAGAAGAACCGGCAAGAAACTTAGGAAGGCTTTTTTTTTTGATGGCCTATTTACAATTTAATATTATTTCACTTTGCCAGCAGATCATTTCCAGGCGTCCCTGTCCTGCAAATAGTCTGTAACGGAGTAAAAACCTTTTTCACAAAGCTTGTTTTTAATAAACTTTTAAAATTTATTTAAAGGTAAATTTCTCAGGTCACAGGGAAGCTTGTTGTAAAAGCGTATACAGTTACCCTGGAAAGAATCGCCAATCTTATCGTAGTCGACTGTGGTGGGCTGAAAGATTATTTTTATTTCTAGTGTTTATATTATGTTTATATGTTTATCACAGAGTTTAGAAAACTGTGATAGATTTTTCTGGACAAACATAAGATTGGCAAAAATTAGTTAGAATATTTACTTCTTTGAATTTTTCTCGGAGAGAAACTCTGGGGCCCAAATTATAAATAGCGCGTACAGCCCGCTTTTGTAGAACAAAAATAATATTTAAATCTGCAGCACTCCCCCAAAGGAGAATACCGTAACACATAATACTATGAAAATAGCTGAAGTAAACCATTCTAGCCGTATCCACATCTGTTAGAGTCCTGATCTTTTTTACAGCGTATGCAGCCGAACTTAATCTAGAGGCTGTCTTTTCTATGTGTGGGCCCCACTGCAAATTGGCATTAATAGTTATACCTAGGAACACAGTTGATTCTACAAACTCTAACACTTGTCCATTCAGTTGAACATTGGCCGCAACTTGTTTTACATTTGGTAGAGTAAATTTTATACATTTAGTTTTATTTTCATTAAGGCAAAGATTATTTGAGCTGAACCAATGAACTACTCTTGTAATTGCATTGTTTACATCGTCATAGTTATCTAATTGTCTTTTAATTTAAAAAAATAATGAGATGTCATCTGCAAACAAAACAATCCTATTCCTGTCCCCTACATAAAATGGTAAATCATTAATATAAATGAGGAACAAGAATGGCCCAAGTATCGAGCCTTGCGGCACACCCATTGTAACCATGGATCCTACAGAACGTGTACCATTAATATCGACCCTCTGTATTCTATTGTTCAAATATGAAGACAGAAGGTCGAGAGCTTTGCCTCTTATTCCATAGTGGTGTAATTTTTTGCACAGCGTTTCATGTTGAACGCAATCAAAAGCCTTTGATAGATCGCAAAATATACCTAATGCATCGTGCTTGTCTTCCCAAGCTTCATGAATACATTTTAATAACTCAACACCAGCATCGGAAGTTGAGCGCCCTTTCGTAAACCCAAATTGATTCGCATGGAGTATTTTATGACTATTAAAATGGGATAGCATTTGATTCAAGATTATTTTTTCAAATACTTTGCTCAAAGTTGGCAGCACTGACACTGGTCGGAAATTAGACGGCTCTGTAGCGCTGCCAGCCTTGAACAAGGGAACGACTTTGCTGTGTTTCATTAAATCAGGAAATGTACCACTAGAAACACAGTCATTAAACACAGTTGCTAGATGGGGCGCAATTACCTCAATTATACATGATGCAGTTTGGACCGATAATCCCCAAATGTCCACGGTTTTCTTAATTTCGATACATTTAAATGTTTTTACAATGTCCTGAGCACAAATATCTGTGAATACAAATGCATCCCTGCAACAAAGAACAGATTCTTCTAATAAAAGTTCAGCGGAACTGGAAGATGCTTGGAGAGATTTTGTTGTCAAAATAGGTACATTTTTGAAAAAATGTTCAAACTCCGTAGCCACTTCCAGGTCCCCTGTAACATGGCAACCATTTACTTTTAAGTGGAAATCCCTTTCAGTCACTAAAGATCTACCGCATTCAGAGTTAATGATGTTCCAAGTCATTTTTATTTTATTTACAGAATTAGAAATTTTATTTTTAATGAAGTTTGACTTAGCAAGATGACACGTTTGTTTAAATATCTTTGAATAATTTTTAACATATTCCTGAAAGGTTTGCCTAAAATTATATGATTTTTCTGAATATAATTCAAATAATTTATTTCTACTTTTAAAGATACCTGGTGTTGCCCAGTCACTGAAAACAGGACGACCACCAATCTGTAGAGTTTTTGAAGTAAAAACTTTACCAAACTCATCATTTATCAAATTAAATAAGTTTGTACATGACTGGTCTACACTAGTAAATTCAGATAGATATGGCAATCTCTTTACTATACTTTTCTTTTTGGTTAATTGGTACATATTTAATTTGTTTTTTGCAGACTTTATTACTAATTTTAGGAAACTTTATCCATTGGCCACGATGATCTGACTCCACAGGATCCACAATACCTTTATCTATAGGTTTAATATCAGTAAAAATATTATCAATACATTTTGCACTGGTGGCTGTAATACGAGTGGGTTCTAAGAATGTACTATGCAGATTAAAGGATTTAAATAAATTTTTCATTTTATTTCTCTCTGATGGAGTTAATGATGTATCTAATATATCAACATTAAAATCTCCACAAACTATCATAGATTTCTTAGAACATTAGCATTTGAACAGTGCTTCTTCAAGCTTTTCTTCAAATTTAATGTAAGAAGCATACGCTTAACTGAGGACTGTATACGCTTAACAAGATGAAATGCTCAAACTCAATACTGGCAATCTCAATAACTCGCTCAATGGAGAGGGCTACTAAATCCTTACGTTCTTTAAATTTTAAGTTTTTATTAATTAATATTAAAGAGCCTCCACGTTTAGAAGGTTTTCTATTGAACGAGCTAGCAACCTGGTGATTTACGAAGTTCAACAATGTGATTTGATGATCTTTTAACCAGTGCTCTGTAGCACAAAAAATATTAATAGAATTTGCATTAATGTATAGCTCTAACTCTAAATCTTTACCATTTATTAAACCTCTAACATTATGGTGCACCAGGTTTATAAAAACAATATTTTTACTAAGATTATTCTCAGGGGCCAAAGTCAACTGGCCAGATTTATTATCTGTTGTCCTATAAACTAGTTTTTTGGAATTTCATTTTCCAAATGTGAAGTATCAAAACTATCCTGCTCAATAAAAGCAGTTGTACTTGCCAATAATTTGGCTTGAAAAATTAAAAAATTAGATAGCAACAGAGCTACCTTTCGTTGTAAAAATTTTGATAGAAAATATCTATCTAATGTCAACAAACTATTATTATTGAAAATTATGTTCCAATCGAACAATTCAATTTTTTTGGAAATATAATACCATGGTATGTTGTTTCATATTTAATTTGTATCTTAAGTGATTTTCCTTGTGGCTCATAGCAGTGCTGTATGGCAAGGTGGACAAAATTACTTGTTTTACTTGCAGACTTGATAACTTATCAAAAATTTTTAAAAGTTTGTCACTATTAATATTGCCTCTTCTGCCAACCAGCACCACTATAGTAGACTGCATGCAGTGTGTACCAGTCAATATAAAATCTATAATTTGAGAGTATGAAGCTCCTGGATATGTATGATTTATTACAGAATGACTTAACTGTGATAAATAATGTCCAAAATTTTTACCTATTTCATCGCAATAGACTATGGTCTTCGCATCACTTTTTATTTGCAACTTTTCTATTATACTCGTAGATGCCTCGCAATTACTACTTGAACTTAATATACTATTATCCACACTGCACACAGTTTTAATTGGTGAAAATTCATCATTGCATCTAATTCTTTCACAACTTAAGGGTGAGGAGGGAACATGGCCTGCGGATGTCAATTGGTCATTTTGACAATGACATGAATTTACTAATTTACCTATGGCTAACACCTGTTCCCTACTCTGTTTCTCTGCTGTTTCATATTTATATGAAATTGATTTCAAAGAGTCTTGAAGTCGGTCAATCTGACATTGAAGGGCCTGTGTATCAGTTTTGTACTGTTGTGCAACAGTATCAAGTTCTAACATATACATATTTACCTGGTCAATCAGTTGCAATCTCTGTCTATTAAGTGACATGCTATTTATAAAAAACTTGTATTTATGTATCATTTTTTTTAGATTTAGTAATAAACTTTTTAATTTTTAAATATTTCTTTAACTTATTCTTACTACACTTAATAATTTTAATGATTTAGAACAGCCCCCGGTTTCATCATCAGAAGTGAGGTCTATGACAATGGAAGGGTGAGCTGCAGCAGTATCTAAGCTTGTAGCCATCAGTTCATCGAACAAACTCCGATTAGATTGAACCACTGTGCTCTGTTTCTTGTCTTCTAGTTGCGATATTTTGATTTCCGATCGTTGTAGCTCCTCCTTTAGTATTCTAATTTGGTGCAGAGTTTGTTCATAATGTTCCCTACATGAGTCAAAACTGTCCACTATAAGTTGTAACCTATCCCGATCCTGTAAGGTATCAGTAAACAGTGAATGCAACTGTGCCAGTTCTTTTTTGAGTTGTCCGTTCTTACTTAAAATACCTAGCAGTTCTAACTCATTTTCGTCCCTTTCCTTGTTCAGTTTATCGCACTTCTCCCTAAAAATCTGTAATTCTTTCAACGTTAATTGAAGCCTTGTCTCTTGTTGATGAGCCAAGGCCTTACGCGTCATTATCATGTTATTAGTATTCGACATTTTGTTATAATTACGTGCTACAGAATCAGTAATTATTAGCAAAGTAGACTTAGAGCAAAGAAATGCGAAACAAAACGAGGTTATGTTTTATTCATAGAAAATTACAAAATCACACTATTAATGGACATATGAGGATGTAAAAGTAAATAAACTCACAAACCTTGATTGAAAAAACTATTAGTTTTATAAATGTTGCCAAATCCAAGTAATAATTTCAAATATTGAAAATTTTTCCGATGTTCTAACTGTCACTACACCGGTACAATTTTTAAGTTTATATTTATTTACTTTTAGCACAATAAATGGTGAAAATTATTATTTAACACTCAATATGGTATTATTTGGCAATGATGAATTGGTTTTTAATTAAAATTATAATTATTTTTGCAATATTACAATATAAAATACGGAGCCAATTCAAATCAGCTGTTATACCTAGGGTTGCCACAAGCAAAAACTCTGACACAAGGAGTTTACACAATATTTGTTTCGCTTTACGGCATTGTCAATGATTTTCAGTTTTTAATGTAAATACTGTGGAGTAGTCAAGTGTGATGTCTAGCAAGTTCCACCAAGTGCCAATAATCAACAGTAGTGCTAATTCTGTTGTTGAAACCACTAAACAAAATTTCTCTAAAATTTCCTTATTTTTATTGAGAGATTGCCAAATGCTATTCTGTTATTATGTCGAACTAAACTTGGTGATATCAAAAACAGCACTAAATTTGTATTTGATTTCACTAAAATTGCATTTATTTAATAAAATTCAACAAAATATGTATATAGATGCCGACTAAGTTAGTGATTTAACTGTCTATGTACATTTTTTACTTTTTGTTGAATTTTATCACATAAAATTAATTTTAGTGATATCAGATACAAATTTAACGTCACACAAAATTTAGTCGTGAAAAGTCTAATTTTAGTGGGACGTTTATTAATTTTAGTAACCGTTTAAAACGTGAAAACGTGTAAAACGTTGTAACGTGAAATATGTACATAGGCAGTTCAATCACCAAGTTAGTCGGCATGTATTTACATTCGACTGTCTATGTACATTTTTCACGTTACAACGGCAATCTCTTATCAATATAAGGAAATTTTAGAAAAAAATTGTTAAGTCGTCTCAACAACAGAACATAGCAGTCGCTACAATCTGCGCTTGTCCATTTCAACACGCCAGGGGCTTACCACCTGTTACGAGAGACAAAAATCCAAACGGTGAAATTTGGGCGTATATTATGCTACTACCTTTTGGGGATAAGGCGTGATTGATAAATAATAATTAAATAAATGTGTTGGTATTTCGTTTTTTTTACGGAATTGATGATTTAAACTAGAAGTCATACTAAAATCGAAAACATGTATTTTTTATTTTTGACAGTCCATATATCAAACCTAAACTACTGAATATCATTCAAACAATTGAAAATATTTTTAGGTGCCATATTTATCTTGAGGCCACATGTAATATTTAATTCATTAAAGTCGAACCACTGAATCAAAAGTTATTAGGATTTGAAATCATACGTAACTATTCTAACAGGTAAGTATGTACACGAATAATAGAAGGGAGTGCAACTAGAGATCAAAGTATGTCACGGGCGAAGGGGTGCGTCCCCCGACATTGCCCGTTAGGGGTCAACTAGAGAATAAAACAATTACTGTAGTCTACCTGGCACATACGATTAGATCCTGTGGATTTTATGGATCTATGTACGTGCCTTAATCTATTGTTTAGGAATCGTATTCCTAAAAGTAATCCTATCGTGTATGTAACTAGAATTCTACTAATATTTTTAAACGCGAAAGTTTGTAGGTATGGATGGATTTTTGTTACTCTTTCACGCAAAATCTACTAATTGGATTTTGTTGAAACTTTACAATAATATAGCTTACACATGAGAATAACACAGAGGCTACTTTTTATCCCGGGAACATGTTCCTTTGGGAAACGGGAACATAAAATCTTCACCACGCGTGCGGAGCCGCGGGCGTCAACTAGTAATTAATAAAAGGCTTACACTTGGATTATTGGTTGGATTAGGATTGAATTATCTGCTAAAGGCTTAATTCGCTTTACGACAGATATGCTGTGCCGCACAATTTAATTATATTTGAAAATGCGTTCAATAAATTGTTTTTATAGATGTTCTTTGTTTTTACTAACATCCATTTCTCTATACTTATGTGTGTCTAATTGTTTTTATAGATTATCATTGCCACAGGACTAGTTATTCTGATGTGTAAGTTAAATTATCGTGAAATTTTATCAAAATCTATTCAGTCGATTTTGCGTGAAAGAGTAACGAACATCCATACTTACAAACGTTTACGTTTAAAATATAAGTAGGATTTAAATATCTGAATAAAAATCTCATGGCCCCGCTAACTCAATATTCTGTAAACAATATGGCTCGCGACCATGGCGGTATGGATTGGTGACCACTTTTTCGTTTTTCAACTGTAGTTTGCCACAACCTGCGTCCGTGTCTATTTCAGCACGGCAATTGCACGCACGTCTGGGTATCTGAGTACTTTTAAGTTTTGCGTTTTTGATCAATCTGCTCACGTGGTCTTCATATGTAAGTCTCGGACTACCCTGACTCCTTTAACCCTCTACTTTCGCACAAATATATATAGTCTTCGTCAATTGTTCCTCACTCATTCATTTATATTATTACTAGCATTTGCCCGCGGCTACGCTCGCGTGGTTTTTTGTGTGGGATTAACATTAAGTTAAAAACTTGTAAATAAATAATATTTATACTTATTTCCTTTGGCAATATGGACGATTTTAAAAGTTACTGTTCAACGCCGCGCACGCGGTGGTCATTTTCAGTTTTAAAAGTTTTTGCTCGCTGATCACTGATCAAGACGTCTCTCAAAATAGGAGTAATGAACTCTTTGAGAATTGAGCATTTCTGCGCTCTCACCTTTAGCCCAACATCTATCAAATAAAACACACACACACAGGATTTCATTTCTATTGTTCAGTTTCATTCATATTCTTATTAATAATAAATAATAATTTCAACCCCCAAAAATAAATAATATGTACAACAGAAAATACCAAAAAAAAATTTAAGCCTGTGTAAAGCTCCACGTTTCTTCATTAAATCTTCACTAAATCGGGAAACCTCCACGTTTCTTACCCCTAATGGGCTTGCTGGCGGTCAGCGGAAGCAGGAGTGCTGATGCACCCTGGAAAGATGGTTAACAGGTGTAGAGCTTAACGCTGCCCCTATAAGTCGTTGTACGAATTCCCGGCAGCTGACCCCATTGCAAGAGAACATTGTGGATTTGCGGACCTGCAAGGCTTGCGGCATTGCGGTACTCCCAGGCTGACTGGGAGAAGCGAAGTAGCAAAAGTGTGTTTGCAGCAACGTTGGTTTGGATGTACCAAATCCGGTGAGTTTGGTCGCCATGCCCTCGTTCACCGTCGTGGTGATGGCAGCGTGGAGAACAATATAACGCCCTTTGGTTTGAAGGCGTCGTCTTGCGGCTGTCATGCGCTACCACGACTGGAGTCGCCGATAGTACCCCGTCCACCAATAGTCATATGGGACCCCGTGTTACCGCTTTCCACTCCCTTGGAACGTAGTGACTTAACTCCTGCGTTTCGATAGTGGTGAGACGGAACAATGTGGTGGTTTAGTGATTAGTACACTCGCTAGGACTGGGAGTTCTCCACAAAGCCGCTTTGCTGCTCCCTGAAGCAAGTTAGTCATCATCATCATCTGAGCGTCTGTTGCAGTTGCATCTCGCGACGCCCGGGGTCCGCTTTCCTACTTTTTGTCCTCCACTTCGCACGGTCGTCGGCATCCCCTGTAGTGAGATCATTGGCACGCATGTCATCCTTTACGACGTCAAACCCGCACTTCTTGGGTCTTCCACTCTTACAGGGACCCGGCGGAGCAGACATGGCCAGACATTTGTTGCCTAGGGAGTCTGGCGGTTGCCGCAGGACGTGACCATACCAGCGAAGGCAACATACTTGCAGCTTATCTGCAATGTCACCGACGCAAAGACTGCCGCGGATGCGAGAGTTAAGGTTAGTGAAGTGCCCTAATGTATTCCAACACGTACAAAAATCAAACTTCAAAAATTTGAACTTCTACCAAAGCTAGGATTTAAGCAAGGAATCGAAAATGAAACTTGATCAGAATTTAAGCAAATAAATATCAGAAGATAAATCAATGACAACAAAACGAAGTTTCTAAGCTATGAAAGTAAGAGTCTTTGCTTGAATGCAAAACTAAGGTTCTAGTATTTGAAAGGGATCACGTAAGAACTAACTGCAAGATTTGGGTAAACCAGGGACGTCTAGAGCAAGTGAATATAATTGTGTATTTAGGGAGTATGTTTAGCGCAGACGGAAGATGTGATTCGGATTTAGAACGGCGAGTAGCTGCCGGAAACAAAGTTAACGGTGCATGTCCCAATTACTAAAGCGACAAACCATCGTAAAAGAAGCACGTTACGGTAGTGATACCAGCAGATGCATTAAAGTAAATTGAATGCTGTGGATATGAGATCACTTCGAAAATTGTGCGGCATAACTTTGGCCGACCGAATACATAACCAAGTGATACGCAATATGGCAGGTTTGAATGAAAGTGTCAGCGTTAAGCTAGAAAAGAGCGTGCTCCGTTGGTTTGCACACGTCCACCGAAAGAGTGCGGAACGATTGACGAAGAATATATACAGTGCGAAATTAGAGGATAGAAGGAGTCAGGATAGACCGAGACTTACATATAAAGACCAAGTGAGCAAATTAAGCAATCTTCAAAATAAACTGAAAAATCAAACGTGGATACCCAGACGTGTATGAAGCGATTGATGATTCTGCAAGAAGTGAAAGAAGTATGCATTGGAGAAGCCTAGCGACGTTATCTCTCTGACTACCTCGTAAGCGATACAGCGTGAAGATAGTTAATTAGTTAGTTTGTTATCAATCACGCCTTTATTTCTGAATGGCTTGGCAGAGGTATCTATACGCCCACATTCCATTGTATGAATTTTTGTCCCACGTAACAGTTTGTGAGCCCATAGCCGTGTTGAAATAAATAGACTGCTGTTGAAATACTTCAAAGGCCTTCAACTTGGCTTAACCGCTACCATTATATGATACTGGCAACCGGGACCAACGGTTCAACATGCCTCCCGAAGCAAGGTAACGCTCGTAAATGGAAATACCACAAAGTTGTCACCCATTTATAACCAAACCAGCCATGGCTTAAGTTGCTTAACGCAGTGATTGTTACGATGTTTAAACCAAACTCCAAAATAAATTTGAAATATTTGCATTTCTCTGCAATTTTTTTTTTATTAAATATTGTGGGACACTTTTCACACAGCGCCATCTAGCCCAAAGTAAGCTAATATTAGCTTGTGTTATGGGATCTGATAAACATACTTATATATTTCTATATACATACATATTATAGATAAATAACACCCAGACACAGAATAAACCATCGTGCTCATCACACAAAGTTTTATCCTGGGTGGGAATCGAACCCACGACCTCTTGCGTAGCAGTTGGATGCACTCCCACCGCGCCACAGAGGCAATCCATTATAATACATACAGTCATTACCGTTTATTCAAGGGGTATAAACCATAAGACAGTAACCATAATTTTAAATCTGTTGTACAGGTACTTATTTGCCTCATAATGACGACAAAAATGTATATGTTTCATTTAAAAGAGTATCCGCTGGTTTTAATTCCTTAGGTTTATAGAACATAGCAATTGCCTCTGGCCTACCGACCTCCTGAGCTTTCCTGGGCACCTCTACCAGTTAGCAGGTGCTGTGAAGCTGGCTTGAACCAAGTGAATGTCCCTTTTGTGCAAATATATCACAGAAGTTGTAGTTAGAAACTGCGAATTTCGCAAAGTCGTAACCCTTCCAAAAGTTTACCATGCTTAGATTACTTTATGTCACTGACCACCCATTGTGCATAACTAAAAGCAAAATGTCTGCTTAATATGTGTTTCACTTTCTCTCAAAGTGGTCACTGCTGTAAAGTTGATACCTTAGTTTTTATTACGATGTGCGTAACTGACCCATCTAAAAGTAGACGGCGGCTTGTGTGTTTACCTTCTCTGATCCTTTACCTATTAGAAGACTGTAAATAAAAAAAAAGTGTTTGCTGACGTGATGCACCTACTTTCAAATGGTTACCCATCCATAATTAGGCCGGACTTAGATAATTTAACTTCACTCATCGTGTAGTCATCAGTGAAGACATCTCGATACGAGTATGTGCATCACTGAAAATCAGTGGGCATGTTAAAAATGGTGTCTTAATTAAAACCTAACTAAATTGCCAAAATAGTTTGACCTGTCATAGGTATAGCTCGTCTAGTAAGATGTAGTTCAAGCTGTACTATCACTTCTGCTGAACCGATTTTGATGAAATAAAGCGCAGTATTAAGGCTGGAAAATTAACCCCAATATTCTTTTAGCAGAGTTGTGATCAACCATCTGGATTTTGCTCCAACCCCGAACAAACAAACAAACAAACGCGAAGAAAAAAAATCACAGAGTCAGACTCAGAATCCTTTAAATAGTCGATTATAATATATTTTTTTACAATTTTACAATAGTATAGATACGTGTCTAAAATTAAAATTGATGAGGGAGCGAGCAACATACCTTGGTCTGTGGACTCACATAAGAAATATTATATTTTTTTTATTTATTAAGGTAAAAACAGTGTCAAGAACAGAGTTATTTAAATTGTAAATGTAGAAGGTATGTAAAAAATTCTTGTTTGTTTTTAGATTACGAAAACAGATTATTTATGTATTTCATGTTTAAGCACGCCAGTGTTATTTTCCTTTTTTCTAGTTTATTTAAGTTCCTGATTTTTATTATAGAAGCAAGATACATAATAAAATACTTCCGTTCGTCCCCAGCCGGTACCTAAATAGCTTTTATCTTTATAGTCTGTTTGCATAGCATAGCGGAATTAAAGATGCGTTTACGTTATTAACTACTGGCATAAGGAAGGTTTATTTAGAAATAACCTCTTTTGCAAAAAAAACGGGCACTTAAGCAAATAACTATTTTATGGTTACTATTAGTTTGTTTGACAATTTTAGGTATTGTTATCCTCAGAATTTTATAAATTAGTTAGGAAGGAATAGTGTTCATCAGTTTTATCATAACATTTTGATTAAATTATTGAGAATTAATGTTTAAGCTCAAAACACTATTATTGTACCTGCTCGCTAAATAAAAATAAAACGCGTTAATTTCTTTATTTTTCTTGAATACATTAAAAGCAGATAAAAGTTTAGTATTTAGTGTGACCCCCTCTTGATGAAATCACGGCTTGCATTCATCTGGGCATGCTAGCGAGTATATCTTTTATGGTTTCTTGGGGAATACGTTCCCACTCAGCGGTAATCACATTCTTTAGCTTTCTGATGGTCTGCGGAGCCGACTGATCTCACTCGTCGCTTTAGAACGTCCCAGATATGCTCTATGGGATTGAGGTCCGGACTTCTAGCTAGTCAGTCCAAACGACGAATTCTGACTTCTAGCATATACGCTTCCACATCGCCTTGTTTTCGTTTTCGCGGTTGTGCATAAGGAATAAGAATTTCCGTTATGTATCGGTGTCCAGTCAGTGTACCGTTTTCGATGAAGACTAACTCCGTACGATCCATAGAATTTATTCCTGCCCAAAACATAACAGAGCCCCCTCCATAAAGTGTGATTTCTTCAAAACATGCCTCTGCAAAGCGTTCTCCTCGTCTGCGTAGCACTCGCCGACGTCGGTCTTCACCATGCAGAGATATTCTGGCTTCATCGGAGAACAATACCCTATCCCAGTCTTCATGAGTCCATGACACACAATTTCGAGCGAAGCTAAGCCTGGCAACTCGATGTCCACGGAGTAATTTAGGGCCGCGTGCCGGACGATGACTGTGTATATTAACAGCGAGATGCCTCCTCCTGACTGTCCATAGACTAATTTGCACATTTCTTACTTCTTCGAGGCTGTTCTTGAGGTCCACATAAGAAGATTTGCGATGTCTCAACGCTTAACTAACTAGAAAACGATTATCCCATGGTTCGGTACATGTCTTTCTGCCAGAACCAGACCTTCTCTTGACAGAACCGGTCTCTTGATAGCGCTGCCAGGTCCTTTGAACTGTCGACCGACTCACATTTTGCCTCTGAGCCACGAAGCATTGGCTGCAACCTTCTTCAAGCAGCGCAATAATTTTGCTCGCTTTTATCACTTTATCTACCATTATCGAGATTGCTAAACAGCAATAACAATACTTTTAAATGTCAAGGACATCAGATAATTTAATAAAAATTGACAAAAAGTTAATTAGAGTCGATATTAACTATAGGGAATTCGCGCCACAAAATGTAGTTTAAAGTTGTTTTCTTTGAAAACCAGGCTCAGTCAAAAATTTGAATTTGGAATGTACTCTTATAAACATTATGGCACTTTTATAACTGGCCAGTAACATGTTCAAATGATTAAAACCTTTTTGGTATTTTATTTTTTTCAGCCAGGAAGAAAATCGAAACCGCCCGATTTTTTTTGCAAATGAGTGTATATTCTTCTTCTTATTTAAGTACCTCTTTATTATTGAAAGTTAGCCGTTGACTTTCCGTACTCCTCCTTATCTAAGGCGAGGCTAAACAGTTGCTCTACAAAACTGATCCCAGTCCACTTCTTGATATTTCGCAGCCAGGACATTCCAACGTAGCCTAAAACAGTAGTTATTAAACCTGTACATAAAAAGAACAGCAAAGATGAAATGTGTAACTATCGCCCAATTGCCTTAATTTCATTTTTTTTCTAAAATAATAGAGAGACATATTTATAACTCCATTTATTCATTCATAACAAAATTTATTCTACTCTGTGACGAACAATATGGGTTCAGAAAACATAAAAATATTAATATGGCCGTTTTAACCTATTAAATACAGTAATGTCAAATATGGATACCAAAGTCCCCATATTTGCCATATACACAGATATGACTAGTGCTTTTGACTTTGTAAAACATGACTTACTTTTTGATAAATCAGATGCGTATGGCATAAGAGGAAATGCACTAAATTTAATAAAATCCTATTTGCGAGGTAGAAAACATGTCACGGAAATTACTCACATTTGCAGAAGTACCAAACGTGAACAGAAATACACATCTTCCTCTAGGATTATTCGATACGGAGTCCCCCAGGGAAGTGTGCTTGGACCTTTACTGTTTTTGCTCTTTATAAATGACTTTCCACGACAAATTGATCATCCTATGGTGTTATTCGCCGATGACAGCACAGCTTTAATAAAATGCTTGAATAGAGATAACTATGAAAAAGACATTAACGATACACTTAAAATTATGACAAACTGGTGGACTAGGAATAATCTAATCATTAATATTAATAAAACTAAAATAATGCATTTTTATCAGAGACTAGCTGACCTGCCCGGCTTCGTCCGTAACGTACTTCCAACCCCGTGGCACCCATTTAATCCCGTCACTTATTACTTTCCCCAATAATGTATGAAAATTTCCCCGATTTGTTGACATGTATGATTACTGATCCGCTCTCCTGTGTAGTGGCGTGATGATATATAGCTAAGAACCTTCCTCAATAAATGGACTATCCAATACAAAAAGAATTTTTCAAATCGGTCCAGCCGTTCACGCGTGATATCGTGACAACAGAAAACGGGTTTCATTTTTATATACCTAGTCAGGTCATAAGTATTGTCACACAGTAAAAACTTTTCTTTTAGAATGCTGGCCACAAAAAAGTTTATTGAATTCGAATTTAGAATTGTTCATGAAAATAAAAATTTATACTTTTTAGAATTTTACTCATTTTTAAATATGGAGTGGACGCTTAAAGAAGACGGTGTTGCAGTTATTGCGTTGCATCGTTGCGGTTACGCGCCAATTCAAATTTTTGACATACTGAAAAATTGGATTATAACCAAAAGATTCGTTTATCGTACCATCAAACGATACAATGAAGACTTTAGTGTAGATGACAGGTCAAGAAGTGGTCGCCCTCGGTCTGTTAGGACTCCAGCAGTGATAAAAGCTGTGAAGGCGCGAATTCAAAGAAATCCCAAACGTAAGCAGAAACTGTTGGCCCTTCAGATGGGGTTAAGCAGGACCTCGGTGAAAAGGGTGTTAAATGAAGACTTAGGGCTTCGGTCATATCGAAGAAAAACAGGACATCGTTTAAATGCTCGTCTAATGGACCTGAGACTGAAGAGATGCCGCGCTTTGTTGAAGCGGTACGCGGGAAAAAAATATCGGGAAATTCTTTTTTCGGATGAAAAATTTTTTACCGTAGAAGAGAGCTACAACAAACAAAATGATAAGGTGTACGCACACAGTAGTGAAGAAGCGAGCAACCGTATTCCGCGTGTCCAACGAGGTCATTTTTTACCCTCGCTCATGGTATGGTTGGGAGTTTCTTATTGGGGCTTAACAGAGGTACATTTTGTGAGAAAGGTGTAAAAACGAATGCAGTTGTGTATCAAAATACAGTCCTGACGAACCTTGTGGAAACTGTTTCTCATACCATGTTCAATAACAGGCACTGGGTATTCCAATAAGATTCGGCGCCAGCTCATAGAGCGAAGAGCACACAAGACTGGCTGGCGGCGCGTGAAATCGACTTCATCCGGCAAGAAGACTGGCCCTCCTCCAGGCCAGATTTGAGTCCGTTAGATTACAAGATATGGCAACACTTGGAGGAAAAGGCGTGCTCAAAGCCTCATCCCAATTTGGAGTCACTCAAGACATCCTTGATTAAGGCAGCCGCCGATATTGACATGGACCTCGTTCGTGCTGCGATAGACGACTGGCCGCGCAGATTGAAGGCCTGTATTCAAAATCACGGAGGTCATTTTGAATAAACTTTATTGTCATAAGAATCTATGTTTTGTTAAGTTCATTTTGGTATATAAATGGTTACATAATGAATAAACTTGTTTCAATTATTTTATATTAAACATGTGACAGAATTTATGACCTGACTATGTATATAGATTAAGACCAATGCAATTGAAAATATCTTATAACAATGAAGTAGTAGAAATGGTTAAAGAGTCAAAATTTTTGGGCATTTTAATAGACTCACAATTGCCGTGGAAGGCCCAAGCTGACGACATCTGTCAGAAACTGAGCAGATATGCTTATGTGCTTAGTTAATTAGTTAACTAAAAAAGTTAACACTAAAACAGTGTTAATTGCATATCATGGTCTTGTTATTTCCACGTTAAGGTTTGGAATTATATTCTGGGGCAACTGTAGTGATAGAGAGAATATTTTCAAATCTCAAAAGCGCTGCATAAGGTCTATGTTTAATTTAAAGAGTACTGACAGTTGTGTACCTATTTTTAAGACACAGAATTTGCTGACATTCCCCTGTCTTTACATTCTGGAAATTGCTCTCTTTGTCAAGAGTAATCTAGATCTCTTTAAATCGCTTCAGGAAACCCGTGTCAGAACTGTGGCTATGAGATCTCAATACCAAGGTTTACTAAGCACTGGAGGATTTCATACTGCTCTATTCGAGAAAAGCGTTTTTGGCATGGCACCTGTAATTTATAATAAAATTCCTACCAGTATTAAGGCACAGTCTCTTGTAATTTTTGAAAAGAAACTCATTTTGCTGCTTTTGGAAAAATGTTATTACTCAGTAACAGAGTTTATGGACGATAAGGTATAGAACCAGCTCCATTTAGTTGTTATTTAATACGCGCAGGTCTTATACCTATTTTGAGATTATGTGTGTAGGTACTAATAGTAGAAACATTTAACCAAATGCAATAGTTTGTTTGTACTAACTGCATGGACATATTAAAGTAAACTGTAAACACCTAACTAAATATTTGTATGCCAAACGGGCAGAATGTATCCGGGAACTAAATAATTGTTAGACCACCTTATTGTAATTACCTACATTCTATGCAAATAAAATTATTATTATTATTATTTATTATTATTATTAAAAAAACGTACCTTTTACCACGAACCTCGCCCAAAATTATCAGTTGAGCAGTTTCTACCTGTCGTGTCTAAGCGCATGCGTCAACTATCTATACCTCGTGTATAGGTTGTTAGTGTATGTTAGTTGACGCCAAGGCTTCAAATAACGGTAAAAAATAGTAACGTTACCATCTCTGGACTGTTGATAACGTTAGTATAAAAGTATCGTTAGTAAATTTAACGTTATTTCATTAGGTCATAAAGGTAGTCTTTACTAACTTTCATGGTAAACTACCCAAACTAACGTTAGTTCAATGTCAATTTGGTATCGTTAACTTTGTATAATAAATGTGGGGATACAGTCATTGCGTTGGATACCTAATCAATCATTGCTTTGGTTCGCTGCCGCTAATATTAACAAGTTGAGCAAAATTTGTACATACATATAATTTATATGTACGTATGCCGCCTTTATCACCGATGGGGATAAAAAGAGGCATATTGTATTTCACCGTATACAGTTTAGTCCCACGTATCGGGAGATGAGCCCATTGCCTTGTTGAAATAGACTAACTAACTACTAACTAACTATCTTCACGCTGTATCCCTGACGGGGTAGTCAGAGAGGACAGATCGCCAGGCTTCGCGATCCATGCATACTTCTTTCGCTTCTTCGAGATTCATCAATCGCTTCATACACGCACGTCTGGGTATCCGAGTACTTTTGACCTTTCCGTTTTTGAGCAATCTGCTCACGTGGTCTTCATATGTAAGTCTCGGCCTACCCTAACTCCTTCTACCCTCTACTTTTGAACAATATATATTCTTCGTCAATCGTTCCTCACTCATTCGTTGGACGTGTCCAAACCAACGGAGCACGCCCTTTTCCAGCTTAACGCTGACACTTTCATTCAAACCTGCCATATTGCGTATCACTTCGTTACGTATTCGATCGGCCAAGGTAACGCCGCACAATTTTCGAAGTGATCGCATCTCCACAGCATTCAATTTACTTTCATGCATCTGCTGACATACCCAGCTTTCACTACCGTAAAGCAAAGTTGGCACTAGCACTGCGTTATGAATCGCCATTCGTGCTTCTTTTACGATGCTTTGTCGCTTTACTAACTGGGACAAAGCACCGTTAACTTTGTTTCCGGCAGCTACTCGCCGTTCTACATCCGAATCACATCCACGCTAAACATACTTCCTAAATACACAATTTCATTCACTTGCTCTAGACGTTCCTGGTTTACCCTAATCTCGCATTTAGTTCTTACGTCACCTCTTTCAAATACTAGAACCTTAGTTTTACTTGCATTCAAGCGAAGACCCTTACTTTCACACTCCTATTTCATATTAGTGACTAATGTCTGAAGGTCGGCTTCTGATGAGGCCATGAGCACCGCATCATCAGCGTACAGCAGACAGTTTACTGTAAAGTCACCCAAATTCACACCCATATTAAAATCTTTCAACTTCTGCAGGCAACTGTCCAGATACACTATGAACAGCCAGGCGGACATGACACATCCCTGTTTGACGCCTGTACAGACATCAAAAAGAGGTGACACATCCCCCCCTACTCGCACGCAAGCCTTACAGTCCCTATAAAGCGACTGTATTGCCCGCAGTAGCGAGCCGTCCACACCATATCCTGGCAGCAAGTCCCACAGCGTTTCTCTCACAACGTTATCAAATGCTTTCTCTAGATCCACAAAAGCGCAGAAAACCTTCTGGCTAAGAGCCAGAAACTTTTCCGCGATCATGCGGAGAGAAAACACTTGATCCATGCAACCTCTTCCACGTCGGAATCCGCATTGAGCCTCCCATAAATACCTTTCAGACTTTTCTTGCATTCGTGCCGTTATAACCTTTGCATACACCTTACTAGCTAAGCTGACCAAGCTGATCGCCCTGTAGCTGGAGCAGTTTAGGCGCGAGCCTTTCCCTTTGTAAATAGGTACTACAACTGCTACTCGCCAGTCATCTGGGACCTCACCCGTCCGCCAGCACAAGATGCATAACAGACATAGCGTGTCCCAGACACGCGACCCATTTCATACTTCTTATCGCTTGTTCTACTTCTTTCATACTAATGACTTCAATGACATCGGGATCCGGAGCATTGAAGTGAGCTCCACTTCCCGATGTGGCATCTCTGTCTTTTTTTGCATACATCTTTCCATAATATTCACTCCATCTCTGCAGGACGTCAGTTTGGTCTGTTAGGACGTCATTGTTAACACTGAGCACTTTATTCATACTGCAGATTGCCGAACAACTCCGGGTCTTGCCTACCCTTTTTCCAGAAGAGCTTGGCATTATCCCGGAAATTGGACGACAACCTTTCATCCGCTTTCATTCTGCACCTTTCACGAGCTTCTTCTATTAGTGCCTTCCTGTTAACTTTCTGCAGCTTGTATCTCTCTTTCATATTAAAATCTTTCCGCGAGGCTAAGTAGTCTAGCCATGCTTTCTTCTTCATTCGAACTGCTTCTTTCACTTCCTCATTCCACCATGCATCACGCTTATTCCACAGCGGCACTTATCATACTATCCCTAAGGTTCTGCCATACACTTTCCACATTCTCACTACTTACATTGACGTCGCCAAGCTTTTCGGCTACCCTTTCATTATATTTATCCCTAATGGATGCATCCTGCAGCTTCCAGCTTTTGATGCTATAAGTCGGCTCAGGTTCAGGACACTCGGTACGATGACGCCAACCCGCGAACAGACCCCTAATCCTAGTTATGACTAGGTAGTGGTCTGATCCCAGCTCAGCGCCTCGATAAACCCTTGTGTCCATCACCTGTTTACGGAGCCAACTATCCATTAGGAATAGATCTATCATGCTTCTCTTTGACTAACATCTCCTCGTATACATATGAATTTGTTTGTGGTTGAACATTGTGTTCGCCACAAACAAATCCTTTTCCTTACAAAATGCCAGTATTAGCTTGCCAGCGTCGTTAACCCTTTTATCCCCATACTTCCCGAGTACCGACTCAAAACCATCGCGAGCGGTACCCACCCATCCAATCAAGTCTCCACATACTATAAGTCTTTCATTTCCTTCTATCACATTTAGAGCTTCACTCATACTCTCCCGGAAGTCCTCTAGCTCACTCGCGTTCGACGAAGATACTGGCGCGTAAGCAGCTACCAGGAAAATCTTCGTCAAACCAAGTTTTACACGGATTCAGAGGATTCTAGGACCTACCAGTTTGTACTCATACATACCGGAGGCCAATCGCGAGGACAGCAAAATTCCAACCCCCCGACTGCCATGTTCGCTCTCTGGTACTCCAGACCAAAGCGCGAGCATTCCACCCGGGAGCTCCAAGACTTCGCTGCCCTTGCGCTTGGTCTCTGTCAAGCACACTGCATCTAACTTTCTCTCATTCATAACATCCATCAACTCATTCATCTTATTTGTCATTCCTCCCCTAACATTCCACGCAGCTACCCTGCACTCCATCCTCCACTTCCCGCCGTGTCGGGCCGCGCGTGTAGGGTGGCGGTCCCCTACGCCGCTGTGGCTCACACTTTTCGCACCGGCGGGTACGAACTGGTGCGCGTCGCCTCGGGGGCACGCCCTAGCATCATTCGCCCTGGTGGCACTCGTGTTGGAGTAGAATTGCAGCCGTAGCTGGCAGGGATGGCGACGTGCACGCTTCTACTCTTCATCCATTCATTCTTCTTCATCTTGAAATAGACAAGCGCAGGATGTGGCGATCTGAAGTCCAATTCTCCTAATTAATAAATCACAGAGTTATTGAATCTGTACTGAATTATTATGTGAGTGAAAATCGGTATTCTCCCAACCAAAATTACAATAGCATGCTGGTAAGGTTTTAGTTAAATGACAGATGTGATTTCAGTTCAGACTCGTGTCAATCCCCCCAGATGAAGTATACTTTTTTTTTAAGTGAAAACGCCTTTTAACGCGGTACGCATATTTTTAGATGAGATAAAATCTCTGGACTCGCGACTATAATCATCATCATTATCTAATGTTGATCCCGGTCATCTACAGGTCTTATTAAATAATATTGTGTAATCAATTAAGACTCTTTCAGGGTAGAATTTTTTTTCAATATCATCATCATCATTAACGTTGATCCCGGTCAATTTTTGAAGTGAAAATTATTTTAGGGCGGTACGCATATTTTTAGATGAGATAAAATCTCTGGAGTCGCGACTATAATCATCATCATCATCATCATCTAATGTTGATCCCGGTCATCTACAGGTCTTATTTAATAATATTGTGTAATCAATTAAGACTTTCAGTGTATATTTTTTTCATCATCATCATCATAATTAACGTCGATCCCTTTCAATTTTCGAAGTGAAAACTTCTTTTAGCGCGAACCAACGGCCTCACATAACTTCCGAAGCACGGGAACGCTTGCAAATGTAAATGCTACAAAGTGGTCACACATCCGAGGACCAGCCATAGAGAAAGTTGCATAACGCAGTGATCGTGTACAGAACACTGAACTAGCGAGGCCACGAACACTTCTTTTAAGACAGCGAAAATTGTAAGTGGTTTTTATTTAAATTTGATGTTGGAATCTAAGTATCTCTAGTAATAGAATTACGGAGTGACTCACTCATCTATCAACGCCCAGGCGAAACGCTTAGGTACACCTAGGAACTTGAAATTTTTAAGGTAAGCTATCTTTATAATGTAATATAACTAAGAAGACATTTTTAAAAATTTCACCCTTAAGGGGATAAAATAAAAGCTATACGGTTTTTTGAAAGTTCGTCATTTTCAAAGTTAAAAATGAAATTCCTCATCTATACTAATATTATAAAGCTGCAGAGTTTGTTTGTTTGGTTGAACGCGCAAATCTCAGGAACTTCTGGTCGAATCTCAAAAAATATTTTTGTGTTAGATAGCCCATTTATCGACGAAGGCTATATATCATTACGCTACTACACTGGGGAGCAGAGCAGTAGTCATAAATGGCAACAAATCGGGCAAATTTGTATGCATCATTGTAGAATTTATAAGCGAAGGGATTAAATAGGTGCGACGGGAAGTCGAAATATTCCACGGATGAAGCTGTGGGGGTCATCTAGTTACAAATAAATGGACAAGTATATCGCGGTTTTGCGAAATTTAACTAGGTATTCAGAGGTAAAATAGAGGTTGTCTTCTATACTAATATTATAAAACTGACGAATTAGTATGTTTTTTTTGGTTAACGCATTAATCTATAGAACTACAGATCGCATTTAAAAAAATATTTTCGTTCGATAATCCATTTATAGAGAAAAGCTTTAAGCTATATACTATCATGCTACTACCCTGGAGAGCTGAGCAGTAATCATCAATGTTGACAAATCGGGCAAATTTTTATACAATATTGTGGAATTTATAAACGACAGAATTATTTAATCCTATCGTTTATAAATTCTACAATATTGTAACTAATCAAATAATCAAAAAATCGTAATAGGTGCGACGGAAGGTAGGAATTCGTAGGGGTCACCTAGTCATTAATAAAGTCAATGAGTATCTCATTCTTATAATTAACGCTCATCTAAAGCTCTTAGTCTGCACGTAGTGGCAACAGGTATAAAGCAAGCGGCTATGCGGGCGGTACGGGTACGTGGCTATGGCCCGCGCATCAAAGGACGCGGAACGGCAACGTCTGCAGATATCGTTAAAATTCACTTCAAAACTAACGGTAATTCCTAACGTTAAATACGGTAGTGTTATCTAGTAACGTTTAACATTTGTAACGTTAGCTAGGTATCAATTTGAAACTAACTTTAGGTAACGTTATTTTTTTGTTAATTGGTAACGTTATCAAGCCCTCTTGACGCACGCGGCTCCGACGCGTGTTTAAGTTTTCCTGTTACCCACAAATTTTTGTTCTCGTAATAAAACGTATCCTATGTGTTATTCTGATGTGTAAGCTATATTATTGTAAAGTTTCATCAAAATTCAATTAGTAAATTTTGCGTGAAAGACTAACAAACATCCATCCGTACTTACAAGCTTTCGCGTTTATAATATTAGTAGGATATTAGAAATTTATTTATAGATGGTAACTTGCTTCCTATGTAAATAACGGAATAACGGTTGGTTTTCTAAAATAAAATTATCATCCAGACTTTTGTCCCCAGAGGGTTGGCATTGGCATTTTATATAAACAACAGTTGAGCTCATTGCCGTGTTGAAATGGACAGGCGCAGGTTTGTCGCCTTTTAAGGCCAACTTTTTAAGGCCTTTAACGTAACAAATGCCATGTTACTGACAACCAGCGGCGATCGTAAATAGAAAACCCGCGATCACTCATCGGAGGACCAGCCAAATGTCGAATTTATTTATATTTATTTATTTATCTATCACGCCTTATCCCCGAAGCGGTGGCAGAGGCATTATTATATGCCCACTTTTCACCATGTATATTCCTGTCCCACGTAAAATGTGTTGAGTCCATTGTTGTGTTGAAATAGACAGCCGCAGGTTGTGGCTACCTGCTGCTAAAATTTTTCAAGGCCTTCAACTGAACTTAACTACTACCATGTTACTGGCAACCGGGACCAACGGCTTAACATAGCTTCCGAAGTACGGAAATGCTCGCAAATGTAAATGCTACAAAGTGGCCACCCATCCGTGACCATCCATATTACATGTTTACAGAACACTGAGTCCGCGGGACCACAAGCGCTTAATATATTCAAATTATGTAAAACTATTCTATAAGGGAGTTTTTCGGAGTACAAAAGGGACGAACGGCCTCAGCTGTATAATTTTTCAAACTAATGTATTTTCGAGTGTTTATGTATGGAAGTGGTGGATACTCAAGCATAAAAGCTTTGTATTGTGAAATGATATAACTCAGAGAAAAATGCGTCCCTTTTTGTTGCTCACAAAACTATACAACTAGCTCCTGCAAAGTTCCACCGTTTAACCTGTATAGTACTCAGTAACATTTGACAGCAAAAAAAAATGTTCTATTTATAATTGAATATTCATATTTTTGACTTTAGATTTGAAAGTGGATATTTTTGTAGATTAAAATATGAAAGACCAGCGGACGCCAAGCGGGTTAACCCGCGTTTTTTACGTGGGAATACGGGGATTAAACGTAGCCTAAGTTACTCATTATAACATTAGTTATATGCCACTGAAACTCCCGATAAAAGCGGTCCAGCAATATTAGCTATTAGCCAGAACATACAGACACACAAAGAAAAATATTTAAAATTGAGTTTTTAGTTATTTAGTTACTTATATGTTTTCATATGCATTTTGTGAAAAGATGTTAATTTGTAATTACAAATAGTCACTTCAATTTTATTCATCTGTTTAGATGAGAAAACATACTGTTACTTTAATCAATTCTTCATGTTACAACATTACACGGCAATGGGATTCACCACCTATTACGTGGGACAAAAATGTTGACGGTGAAATATGAATGCCTCTGAAATGAAATGAAATTTTTTTTTTCATGTAAGTAGGTCACAAAGCTTACAAAGTAAGACCTATGAACGTCAAAATTCGTATCTTCCTCTTAAAGAGTGGCAGAGGAGAGTGGCTCTGTCACCCCTTCGGGGATAGAGGCGTGAATGATAAGTAAGTATGTTGCAACATGTTAGTCGTTAAGACAGGAAGGCATATTATGTAAAATTTCAGCAGTAGGCCTGTATTTATCAATACGGCAATAAATACACTACAAATTATGTGCTTCCGCCTACAACTATACCGAAAAAATCACATACTCAAGTAATAGTCAAGTCTTTATTCCCAAAGGGATAGGCAGAGGCATACTATGCAGTACAGTTTTATTACTATATACGTAACGATAGAGATATGAGTGAAGGGCTATTTACTCGTACATATAATATTTCGTATGTATTCTGGACAAAGGGTACGACAAGTTTAAATAAATGTTTTTATGAATAAAAGCTAAGGTTACAAATGGCACATAAAATACCATCAGTCTCAAATGTTGGTCTAAACGACCTCGCGTCCGTTAAAAGTGTTGCATTACTACACCGAGTTATAAATGAGGACACTTAAAATTTATGATGAGTATAAAAGGACTCTGCAAAACAATGTACCTACAGTATACCATTCAAAGATATTTAATATGCAGCGTTGAAGTATTCAATACATAATGATTGAATGAATATTTATTTACAGGAAAATTTAATTTGCAGCATGTCAATAATAGAATCGATTTTTATATGAAAAAATCATATAAAGTGGTAGCGCTCGTGGCCCCGCGGTCTCAGAGTTCTGTAAACGATCACTGAGTTACGCAACTTTGACTTTGGCTGGTCCTCGGATGGGTGCCACTTTGTGGCATTTACATTTGCGAGCGTTTCCGTGCTTCGGAAGGCACGTTAAGCCGTTGGTCCCGGTTGCCAGTAAAATGGCAGTCGTTAAGCCTGGTTGAAGGCCTTATGGGCGGCTTGACTAATTTGGAAGCGCTCGTGGCCCCGCGGTCTCAGTGTTCTGTAAACGATCACTGAGTTACGCAACTTTCACTATAGCTGGTCCTCGGATGGGTGACCACTTTGTGGCATTTACATTTGCGAGCGTTTCCGTGCTTCGGAAGACACGTTAAGCCGTTGGTCCCGGTTGCCAGTAAAATGGCAGTCGTTAAGCCTGGTTGAAGGCCTTATGGGCGGCTTGAAAATTTCAACAGCAGGTAGCCACAACCTGCGTCTGTCTATTTCAACACGGCAATGGGCTCACTACCTATTACGTGGGACAGGAATCCACACGGTGAAAAGGGGGCATATAATATGCCTCTGCCACCCCTTCGGGGATAAGGCGTGATGGATATTTATTTTATTTTATTTGACTAATTTCAACAGCAGGTAGCCACAACCTGCGTCTGTCCATTTTCAACACGGCAATGGGCTCACCACCTATTACGTGGGACAGGAATCCACACGGTGAAAAGTGGGCATATAATATGCCTCTGCCACCCCTTCGGGGATAAGGCGTGATGGATTTTTGGATAAAAACAAACTATCTAATTTCTTCACTTTCTTTAAATAGTAACATAACATTTCACAGTAACACCTTAATTTGATATGAAATTACATTCTTTGTCCTACTTTTTCTAATCTAATTTACATCTATCACAAACCAATGGATGTCATCCAAAGTTATGTTTAATATTAAAACATATTTTCCATGAATATAAGATAAATTGAATTTAAAAAAAAATGTGAGTTTGTATTTATAAGGAAAATTCTCGTCCAAGAACTATCTTGACCTTTTTACACTAAAAGAGTTTTGCATTCCTACTAATTGCTCTGAAAATATTCTCTAAGGTTATTCAGAATGTGAAAGGAATTTTCTTCAGAGACTGTGACGGTTCCAGCAAACTTGTACCGGTATGAATGTACCGGGGTGCGGTGCCAACTGAAACAGTCGGCAGAGAAAGTGGTCTACAAATTTTGATAAAACTTTATGTGACATCAAAATGTATCTAAGATTGACTTTTTAATGAAGATTACAGGATTAACGACATTGCTCGACTCAAAAGTCGCCTGCGTCGTTGTCTAGTCTATCAATTAGCAGGTGCACCGCTAGCAGATAAGGTAACTTGTTCCCGGGATGGCTTTATGGAGCCTTAACACCCAGACGAGATTAGAGTAATGAGCATGTTTCATAATTATATATTTATCTACCTTTCGATAGAAACACTATCTATTGCTGAAAACTACATTAAAATTCCTTAAATAGTTTAAAAGATCGAAGTCTACTTAAAGACAGCGGGAATAACTTCATTAAATACTAAATAAAATAAATAAAAAAAATGAAAAAATAAATATCCATCACGCCTTATCCCCGAAGGGGTGGCAGAGGCATATTATATGCCCACTTTTCACCGTGTGGATTTACCTGTCCCACGTAATAGGTGGTGAGCCCATTGCCGTGTTGAAATAGACAGACGCAGGTTGTGGCTACCTGCTGTTGAAATTTTTCATGCCGCCCATAAGGCATTCAACCAGGCTTAACGACTGCCATTTTACTGGCAACCGGGACCAACGGCTTAACGTGCCTTCCGAAGCACGGAAACGCTCGCAAATGTAAATGCCACAAAGTGGTCACCCATCCGAGGACCAGCCATAGTGAAAGTTGCGTAACTCAGTGATCGTTTACAGAACACTGAGACCGCGGGGCCACGAGCGCTTCGAAATAAAAAAATATACTTTATAAATTCTGTTTAGATTCTCAACACAGAAATAAATTATGTGTTGCACTACAAGCCTCCATAATCCAGTAGATGCTTGCTTGACCTGATGCCTAATTTTAAAATGGGTTCTAATTTACTCCAGCAATAGCACATTTTTTGACTGCCTCTGTGGCGCGGTGGGAGTGCATCCGACTGCTACGCAAGAGGTCGTGGGTTCGATTCCCACCCAGGATAAAACTTTGTGTGATGAGCACGATGGTCTATTCTGTGTCTGGGTGTTATTTATCTATAATTTGTATGTATTTAGAAATATATAAGTATGTTTAACAGTTATCTAGATCCCATAACACATGCTAATATTAGCTTACTTTGGGCTAGATGGCGCTGTGTGAAAAGTATCCCACAATATTTTTTTTATTTTTTTTTTATTTACCTTGCTCAGATTACATGTTAAAAAATATGTTTGTGTACAAGAGTATACAGGTAAGAAGTGAAACTTCTTTACGACATTTTTTAGAGCTAAAAAATTTCTCTCATACGTCGAAATAGAAGTTTCACTTATGATAAAGAAGATTCACTTCAAAACAACATGGCGCGTAACCGAAAAACGTGAAGATATTTTTACAGCTGTAAAATTTCTCTCAACATCGATAAAGAAGTTTCACTGCAATAATTTATAGTGAGTTGTTTTTTTGAAAAATAATCCTTGACAGATACGGACCCTTATCACTCTTGACCTAGGCGATAGGGTTGTGTATCTGATGGTTTGAGGGTTGGTGTGATGCAAATCGTATTCAACATAGGCTTTGACCCTCTTTAGTACTGATGAGACTAACCCGTATTTTAAGCCTAGAAATGAATGGGCCATAGAGCTTAGAATGTGTCTCGCTCCGTCACGCTCTCGCGACAGAGAGACGAAAGTAAAAGTAATTATAATACCTCGTGCCACGCGTTGGCGGCACGCGGTATGCGAAAATTTTACTATACTTGACCTTTTTCTTTTTGGACTAAAATGACATTCGGTGTATTGCCCTTTATATATAAAAGAAAAATATGTCGTGACCACACTTACTCTTCTATATCTGTGGTCGTGACTAAAATTAATAGGTGATTAGTTTAATTGTTTGAAATTGTGTTAATGCAAATTCAAAGAGTAATGAATGAAAATTTTAAAAATGAAATTAATTTAGGACATGCTGTTTTATTCGGATATAGATTAGCGGACGCCCGCGACTTTGTTCGAGTGGAATGTTTTTCGCCAAAACTACCTCCTTAGTGCTTGCTTGCGCTTGGGGCGCACACACCTCCCGTTGCGTATAGTTTGTGACACGCGCGAGGTGGAAAGAGGTCACCTTGGCTTCTCTTGTTTACCCCACACACTTCAATTGCAACTTCCACGAGTCCTTCCTTAAACGATTTCCATAATGTTTGAAGCTCACATACTTCATCAAAATTGTCTGGTGCTTTTTAATTTGAATTCATTAAAGTGACGAAGCATCGTAAAAGAAGCACTACCGATTCATAACGCAGTGCTAGGGCCAACTTTGCTTTTTGGTAGCGAAACCTGGGTATGTGAATACGTAGCGAAGTGATACGCAATATGGCAGGTTATTTTTATTTATAAGGTGTCAGCGTTAAGCTGGAAAAGGGCGTGCTTCGTTGGTTTGGACACGTCCAACCTGTCCAACGAATGAGTGACTAAAAATGTATTGTGCGAAAGTAGAGGGTAGGAGTCAGGGTTGGCCGAGAGTTACATATGAAGACCACGTGAGCAGACTGCTCAAAAACAGAGCTGTCAAAAGTATTCGGATACTCAGACGTGCATGTATGAACCGATTGATGAATCTGCAAGAAGTGAAAGAAGTGTGCATGGATCGCGAAGCCTGGCGATCTGTCCTCTCTGATTACTCCGTCAGGGATATAGCGTGAAGATAGTTAGT
This sequence comes from Thumatha senex, assembly GCA_948477245.1. Taxonomy (NCBI): domain Eukaryota; kingdom Metazoa; phylum Arthropoda; class Insecta; order Lepidoptera; family Erebidae; genus Thumatha; species Thumatha senex. The sequence continues at coordinate 6,580,137 of OX419726.1, read as the reverse complement.
TAGGTAGTTGACGATTGAATCTAATATCTGCGTTAGGATCTAAACTCCATGTTGATAAATGGTTTCCTAGTACAAGATTCTGTAGTCAGTAAACCTGTTACAAATAATAAATTTATGGTTTTAATGTAAGTAACAAAGAGGTTTAATAAAAGACTCCTAACAGAACATTATGTTCACAGGTTTTCTTTACAATCTTTTATGACTTCTCCGAACCCGTTCCTGAGAATGTAGAGCCTTGCCGTCACTTTATAGGAAAGGAGTCTATTGCCATCAAACTGATAAGGTACTTATTAAACATTATAAAATGTCGTACCCTGTTTTTTTATCGGTTGGAAATTAAAAAAACACGGATATTACTCTTAATTCCCATACTCCCTATCTATAACCCTCTCAGAAAAACTGCCGTATGCCTTTTAAAGGTATGCTTATCAATAACTAAATATTTTAGTACTTGACATATACCATAAATATTACAAAAACTTCCACCATTTATTACCCATAAAATAGCCCATTTTGCTTCACATACAAATCATAGAAATAAGTTATAACTTATTATGTATTATGATAAGAGTTATAAACATGAATACATGAATAAGCGGTCGCCAAAGGCCTGGTAGCCATTGTAAAGCCAAAATCGATAACCATTGAATGGTGTCCTTCGCCCCATTTTACACAAAGGAACCTACGAGGTGGCCGGCGCTGTAATGTAGTATCAAAAAAGGTTATTAAATTTTATGTAGGAATAATCGTACCAATGGCTGGCTTGGACTTGCAAAATTATTGAAAACGTCACCCAAAAGATAACTGCAACCCTATTATTCATATAAACTCTAAAACTTTCCGACAAACATCCAACAAGAAATCGAATAGCAATACACGATTCGCTCATTCGAAAATGCCATTTAAAGTTCTTGTAGGGACCATGAATGTAAAGTAGGCAAAGTAAACAGAAGTGCGGCTCTGAGGATAGATATTTTTTTCAGTAAATCTTTTACCTATATATTTTTAACATGGCTACTGAATTAGTGTAATTGTTTTAAACTAACACGCGTTGAACACATAATTTTGTATTGAACGGGATTTCGCGCGGCACTATATTACAACTAAAAGGTTAGTATACCTTTTTATTCCTCGACGTTTCGACAGGGTTGCACCTGTCGTGGTCCCGAGGCAATCTTTCTATTGAAAAGTCGATACCCGTCTACCAGATGGCCTAACTTATATTAAACATTACTAAGTAGCCCTTTATAAGCGTCCGTTGGCACTTTCCAGATACTACAAATTTAATTAACGAAAATCAATTTGAGGTTACAATTGGATTTGTTTCTATAAAAATGTGGTCAATACGTAGCTTTTTTACGCTTTTAAATAGTTTATGTTATATCGTGTAAAATTTGTTTAGCACAATAACAACGTTGAGAATAGTATTGCCTATAGTGTACATGCAGGCGCTCAGATCGGCTTACATGAACTTTTTATTCTTATGAGGCATGCTAACATTACTAAAGGGTTTATATTAAGTAATCTTGACGTGACTTGTTATATATGAAGCCTGGATAAAGTCATAATAATAACATGTAAAAATACTTACTACATATACAAGCGTGAATAGAATGAATAGTAATGATAAAGAGTAGTGCAGAATACGCTACTCATAATAATTTTGTAAATAATACAATTTCGGGATCGAAAAAACTTATTTATTTTGTGCTTATTTGGAAATCCCCAGGGATGTTATGCAGGACTCGAACCGTCTAAAAACTGACACGGTACCTACCTATCTATGACGGGACATGTTTCCGAGGAGTTATCCGCACACCGAATTATTCCTCGGAAAGAGTGCTATTGCATAGTGCTCTCAGTAGTAGAGCTCGTAGACCCTTACCACTAGAAAGTTATAATTTGGGATGGATAATATTATGTAAATTTACATTATATTTTAAACTAACACATAAAATAACAGCTAAATTTCTCAAAAATTTTTAATACAGTGGAAACAGACAATTCGATTCGAGACGGGGATTGAAACCGTGACCTTTGCCTAACCAGGGCAATGTTCTAGCCACCTGAACTCCTCGTTGAATCCCCGTCTCGAATCGAATTGTTGTATTCCACTTTATTAAAAATTTATAACACATATAATCAACAAAATTTCATGCAATATTTTATATTTTTTGATAAATTGTAGTACATTTAAAAATGGGTATGGGTATCAGTAGGTACGTTTTTTTTTTAAACTAGTGTTATCGGCGAGCTTTGTACCTCCTTAGAGTTCGATTCCATAAAAAAAACTAAGCATTTTTTTCATGACTTTTTAAGTTTTTTTAGGTTCCTAAGTGAAGTGATGGTCACTCCTTGATAATGGTCTCCACAATAAGTATAATAGATATTAGTGTTTGGGGACTTGACTAGGCTTCGAAACGAGTAACTTTTTTAAGTAAAAAGGGGATGTTTAATTTTTTCGCTAACCAAGCCTTTTAAGAATATTGTGACTTTTTCATTGTGAATACCATTTTTCTACTAAGAGATATATTTTTTGAAATGTGAAGCTTCAAATTGCAAAGTTTTATCAGTGTCGTGTCTTCTCACCAACTTATTTTTCTAGGTATTATGTGAAAAAATACTGGCATAGTAAGATATTAGCGACGAAAATATAAAAAAGTACTGATGTTAACCTTAAAAGCTTAGGTACGATAGTGACTGACTGTAAAACATTTCGAAATTTTTGAAAAAAAAAACCGGAACATTCAAGCTATATGACGGCTTTTTATTCTTCTGTTAGTTCGACAAAACAAAGTTTCGTATTGTCATCGATTCCTATTGCTCACGCTACTAAGCCAAGTTGAAGGCATTATGGGCGGCTTAAAAAATTTCAATAGCAGGTCGCCGCAGCCTGCGCCTGTCCATTTCAACACGGCAATGGGCTCACCACTTGTAACGTGGGACTAAAATGCATACGGTGAAATGTGGGCGTTTTATATGCCTCTGCCTACCCCTTCGGAGATAAAGGCGTGACAATATGTATGTATGTATGTACTAAAGGTGAATGGCATGATATCAAAATATAGCAAACGCCAAACTTAGGTTATTTAGGTTCATTAAATAATATATACGAGCTAAAGGCCGGTCCCCTGGCGACTTTCGCTAATAAATTGGAGTCTATTCATAGAAATCAATGTAAGTTCCACTCTCTACTCCGTGTTCCACACGCACACAATTACTTAGGTTTGTTACATAGGCGAAGTTATACCGTATAATAGGTAGGTAGGTGACCCCCCGGCTTCACCCGTGACATATTTCGAACTCCCGTCGCAACTATTTAAGGCTTGGTATTCCTGCCGAAGCCACGCTCTTGAGTTTTTTAAAACAATGCGAAGTGTAGAAGAAAGGGTTTTTTATTATGAAAATGAGATATATGTTAGTTAAGGATTTAAGCTAGTCAAAATGGCTTCCTGCTACAAAATCTAATAAACTTCACTTGATAGAAAAACATCCCATATTGCCCCCTTTCGAAATCTTTTTTCAAAACCAAATCTAAACTACAGATAATTATAATGATTTTTTTATACACAACTATAGCTACTAAATATTTATAGACATAAGGCTTACTTTGACTATATACAGTGATTTTTATAGAACAAATGTTTAAATAATATCAGATTCGCGACGCTGAGGCCTGATCAGTCGCGCGTTGGCGCTTACTGAGGTTAGGTTTTTTCGTTGCGCTCCCCTTGCTATTTTTTCGCAATGGCACAGCATATTTATGAGAGCAGTAAGCATTCCATCATCATCCGAGCGTCTGTCCCAGTTGCATCTCGCGACGCCCGGAGTTAGCTTTATATAGTGTATATATATGAGAGTTATATACGCAATGGACTCACCACCCATTACGTGGGGCAGGAATACACATGGTGAAAAGTGGGCATATATAATAATATGCCTCTGCCACCCTTTCGGGGCTAAGGCGTGATAAATAAATAAAATATTTTCACAGAAGCGTTAACGTTGCAATCGACACTCGTTAAGTCAAGTGAATAACTTTTGAGCCACTTAAAAATTACAACAGCGAGTCGCTACAATCTGAGCCTGTCCATTTGAACACAGGCATTGGGCCCACCACAATATGCCCCGGTCGAACCCGGTACCCACAGGTTAGAAGACAGTTATATAACCAACTGAGCCAGTGGGCCGGTCAATGTATGTTTACCTATAAACAAATTTGATCAATAGATTCTGAAGCTTAAACATACCGACTGCCACTGGCTGAAGTAATCAGTGCAGTTGTTCGCTTCGCATAAATTATTAAAATTGTATCCAAGACCTTTGTTTTATGCTTTCAGTATGGATATTCAGAAGGTGTGGCAGGGGCATATTGTAATAATAATAATAATGTTTGTTCCATTTTCCACCACAATATACATAAGTAACAAATAACAATTTCACAAATATAATTATAAACTAATAACAACAAATATTTAGTGTTACATATTTACATATATTGCAGGTGACTGATACCTAAGCTAGGCGCAAGGCCTGTGTTTCAGGTCACCAGGTTCCCGCTGTGTGTGAAATGTGAAAGGACTCAAATTTGAAAAAAGATTGCAAATGTGCAATCTTTTTTCAAATTAGAGTCATATCATTCAGTAGTTTCAACTGTGCAGTAGTCAATCACGGTAACCTTTTACACATATACAGAATGAATATTAATTTATTTTATTTTTTTATTACATTTTGACTGCCTCTGTAGCGCGGCGGAAGCGCATCCGACCGCCACGCATGAGGTCCCGGGCTCGCCTCCCACCCAGGACAAAACCCCGCGTGATGAGCACAATGGTCTATTCTGTGTCTGTGTGCTATTTATTGATACAACTTCGTCATACATTGATACAAAAGTACAAGAGTACAGGATTTACATAGTACAAAACTAAGTTACCTTCATATATCCGTCAGTTTACGGATAGCCTCCTGCAGACCACATAAAAGATTTTGATAAGAGTTACACTGTCATTTAAACACATATTTTCACATACATCACTGGTGACAATAGCACAAACAACTACGGAAGCTAATTTATTAAGTAAAAGCATTGGAAGTAGAAAATTAACCTAACTTATAAAAAAATAAGCATGTATTATTGACCCTCATATAAAGTAATTGGTGATATGCCGATAAAATAATCTTTACCTTCCGTGCTAGTCTAAAGACTCTGTTACGGCAAGGTAATAATTCTCGCTCCAGAAATACCAACCTTAAGTCTAATTAAAAAGACACTTTTTCTTTTAAATAGTTGTGTTGAGTCGAATATAACATGTATGATATCAAATAATGAGCTTGTTGTAAACAAGTAGTATATTCAGTGATTACAGATAAAATGAAGATCCGCAGCTACACCTATGACAAAACAGTAGGATACATAAAATTTACAATTAGCAATAAATACAATTTGATATTATAACTATGTATTGTATATGCACATACATACATAAACACATACATATAAATATACATATACACACACACACATATATACACATACATATACATATCCATATACATACATACACATATACATATACACACACATAAACATATATACATACATAAACATTTACTGTTTATAAATATGTAATTCTTTACGTATCACGAGTATGGCTGAATAAACATATTAATCACCAACATAATATATATCAATTTATTTGTGTATCCATTTTGATTAAGCTCTAACATTATAAGTACATATAAGTCACTTATAGATATAAATATATGCATTAATAAGTTATAGTGCTTTTTTATATACATATTTGAATATTTTTTTCTGTCCGTTCGTAATCTAAATCACTCAGATATTCACATAGTGTAGCTTTGCAGACAAACCTTGACATATTTCTCAGAGGTTTAGTTTTACTTATGTGGTTATAAAGTAATGGAACCAGAAAGTACCAAAAACACTAAGCAAAAATAGTTCTACATAATGGAACTTCTAATAGATGCACTAGAGCGCTTCGAACAGCAGTGTTGTTTTACAACAATGCTTTTAATAAAAAGTTGACGAATCGTTAGGACTTCAAATTCTTTGTACAGTTGCGAGGTGGGATACTTAAATGGCTTAAAATTAATTACTTTTAGAATACAACGCTGGGCTCTTTCTATTTGTATAAGCGTGCTTTTGCGGGCACCACCCCAAGCGGTAATTCCATAAGAAGCTATAGATTGACATAAGGTCAGGTAAACCATCTTACTGGTATTTCGGTCTTTTAAGTTTCTAATTCTTTTAAAGATAGGTATTAGTTTTCGTATTCTAGATCTAAGATTTTTAATATGTAATTTCCAATTTAAATTTTTATCTATTTCTATACTTAAATATTTTGTACTATTAGTAGCTGATAAGCTGTAACAATTGCAGTTTATAGAGGTAGTAGAACCATCAGATGCACAGTCCCCTATGTGCACCTTTAGCGCAAAATCAGCAGGGGGCTGTAAGTTATTTCTTATACTAAAAGTTATATATTTCGTTTTATTTAGGTTTAATATTAGTCAGTTGTGATCCAGCCAGTTTATAATTTTTATAAGACCAGTTTCAGCTGCTGTTTTAAATTGCCACCATGATTCATGTTCAAATAAAATTGCAGTATCATCAGCAAATGCTATAATTTTTGCATGGGATATTACTGTATTGCGGAGTTCATTAACATATATAAGAAACAACGTAGGCCCTAGCACAGACCCTTGTGGTACACCAAAATTAATATTTAATTTAACACTAAAATTGTCCCCAATTTTTAAGGTCTGTGTCCTGTCGGTAAGATAGTCTTTAAAAAGATTAAGTGGTACACCCCTAATGCCTATTGACTCCAGCTTACAAATCAACAAAGAAATCGAAATAGTATCGAAAGCCTTGGTCAAATCCAGAAACGCACCAATACATTTTTTCCTACCGTCAAGATTCCCTGCTATAATAATAATAATAATACTCTTTATTGTACACCATAAATAAAACAAATTACAGATTTTTACATTCATAAATGTAGTACAATGGGCGGCCTTATCGCAAACAGCAATCTCTTCCAGGCAACCTTTAGATGGATAGGATTGTATTAATATCGAGTGTGGGAAGTTTCAATGGTGACGTATTTCTGTGCAACTAAAATATATACTCAACTATATACTACATATATACTCCTTATAAATATACATACATACACATGCATACATACATAAATATTTACACATACACAAATACATACATATGGGCCTATAAATTAGTTTACATTGATAAATAATATTGCTTTACATGTGCTTTAAAAGATGCCAAAGATTGAGCTCGCCTAATAAATACCGGTAGAGCATTCCACAAACGCGCGGCTTGCACTGTGAAGGATTTGTCATAAAATTTTGTAGAATGCACTACTACAATGCATGTGCAGTCTCAAATTCTCTGACGACCTTAAGAACCTCGAATGTGTATCACTTAGAAACTCAAAACGATCTTTGAGGTAAGAAGGAGCTAGAGGGTTAAATAAAATATTATAAAGTAAGGAAAGTATATGAGTATTCCGACGAAGGCGAATTGGGAGCCACTTGAGCTTGTTGCGATATTCCGAGACATGATCATATTTACGTAAACCATAAATAAATCTTATGCAAAAATTTTGAAGGCGCTCAAGTTTATCGAGTTGCTCCTCTGTAAGATCAAGATAGCTGGCATCTGCGTAGTCCAATATTGGGAGTAAGAGAGACTGTGCAAGCGAAATCTTTGTACTGGTTGGAAGAAAGTTACGTAGTCTCCGTAAGGAACTCGCTGAGGCATACAATTTTCGACTGACATCCCGCAATTGAGGTCCCCAGGATAAATTTACATCGATATGTATACCCAAATCCTTAACACTATCACTTACCGGCAATGGCATCCCACCAAAAATTACTTGCGGAAGCTGAGCCCATTGTACACGAGAAATCATCCAGGGACTGCCTAACAGGATCACTTGAGTTTAGTGGGATTTACCTGCAAGCCATAGCTACAACTCCACTCACATATTCGTTCTAAGTCGCAGTTTATGACTGAGAACGCTTCATGCATGTCATCGAGTGGTGCTTGAGTATATATTTGTAAATCATCTGCATAAAGATGGTAGGATGAGACCAATTGTTGATTTATGGAATTTATAAATATTGCAAATAAAAGAGGAGACAAAACGCCACCCTGCGGTACGCTATAGTAGCAACTAAGTCCTCTAAAGCATCCGATGTCAACTTATTCTTCCTAAAACCATATTGATTTTTTGCCAGGAATTTATTGTGTTCTAAATAACCAACCAATCTTTTGTTCATAGTCTTTTCTAAAATCTTAGCTAGTACAGGTAGGACAGAAATTGGACGATAATTTGTAAGGCTTTCTTTTTCTCCTGATTTAAATACAGGTACCACAATAGAATCCTTCAATACACTTGGAAACATACCACCAGATAAGCATAAGTTCAGTATATAAGTAAGAGGTTTAATAAGAATATTGTCATTTTTTTTGATAAATTCTGAAGATATACCATCCCAACACGTGGACTTAGTATTCTTCAGAGACATAATAACCTCGTACACCTCCAGTTTATCGGTTTCGAGCATAACGAATGAGCTCACCGGAGTATGATTGCTCCTGAAATTCCTAACTAACACTTTTTCTGTTAACTTTAATATTTTCAAAATATTAATAGAAGCGCTCGTGGCCCCGCGGTCTCAGTGTTCTGTAAACGATCACTGAGTTACGCAACTTTCACTATGGCTGGTCCTCGGATGGGTGACCACTTTGTGGTATTTACATTTGCGAGCGTTTCCGTGCTTCGGAAGGCACGTTAAGCCGTTGGTCCCGGTTGCCAGTAAAATGGCAGTCGTTAAGCCTGGTTGAAGGCCTTATGGGCGGCTTGAAAATTTCAACAGCAGGTAGCCACAACCTGCGTCTGTCTATTTCAACACGGCAATGGGCTCACCACCTATTACGTGGGACAGGAATCCACACGGTGAAAAGTGGGCATATAATATGCCTCTGCCACCCCTTCGGGGATAAGGCGTGATGGATGTTTATTTATTTTATTAGATAAGTTAGCACCTGCATTGACAATGTAATTATTTGCATAGTCAAGGGATTCTTTAGGTGTAGATGCAATGTTTAGTAGTTCATGTGGTACTTTGGATCTATTTGACGTATTCAAGTTACATACATTTTTTATTACACTCTAAGTCTTTTTTATGTCATTTTTGCTAGCATTTAAATTACATTTATCGTGTTTATTTTTTAAACGATGTAGAAGGCTATTACAATGATTACGGTAACGTTTATAGGTTATTTCCAGTTCCATGTTATTAGGCGACTTTAAGTGTCTTTTACGTAATGTGTCTCTGAATTTCATACAGCGTAGTAATCCGGGAGTAATCCATTTTTTTTGTATTTGTTTCCGGTTTGGTGTGGTTATTATTCGTGTGCAATTTTTGATGAGCCCAGACAAGGTATCAATAAAGAGTTTAGTCGCTGTATTTGCATCTTTTTGGACTATCAAACTATTAAAATCAATCTCGTTCATACGATCATGAGCCATGTCATAATCAAGTATTTGTGACGTGTTTTTATGTCTATTATTAGACCGTTGTTGTTTCACAGACACGTTTAAATATAGACTACAATTTTAAAATTAGGTTAGGTTTAAAGTTAGGTTCGAATTACAAACCACAGTAAGCATTCTCGAATTTGATTTTACAAAACAGTGGTCATAGCACTTATCAAGACGGGTAGGAAATAAATGACTAGGTAGAAAACAGTGGGTGGCCAGTAGATCCAAGTACTCCTCAGATTTTGTGTCACTAATATGGTCACAAATATCAATATTCATATCCCCAGTAATATAAATGTTAGGTATACTTTTGAGCCTGAGCAATAGTTCCTCCAAGGAAGAAAGAAAGTTGGTTATAGAGGCAAAAGACGGTGATCGATACAAGCAGATGAAAGCGTTATCATTATTCATTTCCACTACCAAACAATCAGCGTCCATAAAATCTGGCTCATAGACATTTACAGCTCCTAAGTCACTCTTTACGTAGACTACTACACCACTGTTCTGATTAATATGTATACGAGTATAGTAGGTGTCATAATGTTCCATTTCTGGGACTGAAAGCAAATCTGGCAACCAGCACTCAGTTAGAATGATTATGTCATAATATATCTTAGTTCTTGCCATATGGACTATAAAAGCATCTAGATTTTTATTTATACTTCGAATGTTCTGTACAATTATTTTAAGCGATAGCTGAGCATCAAGTCTGTAATGCATAAGCGATTCCGGAACCTCAACCAAAAATGAGTCTCCGACATTGACATTATTATCAACATCGGTAACAACATCCTTTAGATTGTAGACCATAGTTTATATAGTAACTTTAAACAATGATACGCAATATTTGGTTGAGGATCACAGCTACCGATATCTATGTGAGCGTTATTAGCCATAAAGGCTATAACTATCAATTTATAACGAGCGGACAAGGCATAAATATAGTATAAGAATATAGAAGTACCATACATACGACACACACAAAATACAGATACATAAAAATACCCAGTGCAGCAGTACAGGAACAATAATATCAAGTAATTATGAATAACAGATATACCTATAGTAGTAGATTGGTTTGAATCAACTGAATCAAACCCAGTAAAAAATGTGCAAATGTAGCAAATAAATACATAGAAAATGATTAAAAAGAAAATGAGTAAATACCGTGGTTTCTTGAAATGTATACCTGCTGCTTTAATAACTATAGCAGGCTGACCCTCTTGTTTTCGCAGTAGAATATTACCCCGTGAAACCCAGCAGTATTTGTACTTTCCATTCTTCACAAGATCTCGAGCAGCTGCCAGCATCTTCTTTGATAGTGGTGTCAACGCTTCAGATATATAGACTCGTGAAGTTACTCCACCAATCCCCAACATTTCCGAGTTCAACGGCCGTTCCTTATTGTCAGAATTATACTTCTTAGCGGCATTAAGGATTTCTTCCTTCTTTTTGACGTCCTGAAATTCTACAACAATGGGGCCACCGTGTTTGCCTCTTCTATACAATTTTGATACATCATGAAAAGGTACATTCAATCTGTCGTAAATGTTCCTGACAATATTATTCAGATCCTCCTTGTCTTCCCGAGGAATATTCCTTAATTCAATATTGTTCTTAATAGATTCTTTTTGTATCTCATTTAGTTGAAATTCCAATTCATTTATCCGGGCATTTTCTGTCTCATATTTAGCTTCAAGAGTTAGTATTCGGCATTTAACTTCCTGGTAATTAGAAGCATTTAACTCCAAGAGCTTTAAAATCTGCGAATTGGAATCTAGAATCTGTTTATTTTGTTGCTTTGTTTCACTAATTTCGGCATTCATCATTTGTTTGAAAGATTCCATGAGTTCATCTTTTAGATCCAAAAAGCTTTCCTGTTCAGGATTTCTTCGTTTTCTCAAATTGATGTTCCGAATTATATTATTGTCTTGTGGTTCAATTGACAGATCAGGTTGCGAAGAAAACTTAATTGGCAGTCCTGATGTTGGCGTACGCTGCATTTTATCTTAATTTTTTACTTTTACTATAACGTGGTAGATGAATTCTGGTTTTGTATATTGTTGACTTTAATGGGAATTACAGCTTATTGTATAAGCACAGGGTGTAAAATAGGTTAATAGATATTTTCGTCTCAACGTCAACACGTCGAACTTTAACTAACACTTGGGCGAGAATGATGTGGTGGGCCCAATGTCTGTGTTCAAATGGACAGGCTCAGATTGTAGCGACTCGCTGTTGTAATTTTTAAGTCGCTCAAAAGTTATTCACTTGACTTAACGAGTGTAGATTGCAACGTTATCGTGTCCTTCGAAGCACGAAAACGATGGTAAATGAAAATGCTACAAAGCGATCATCCATCCAAAATCCGAGAGCGTTTCTTAAATCAGTGATCTTTTACAGAAACCGAGTTAGTAGGGCTATGAGCGCTTTTTATATATGTTTTTACTTTATGTTAGTAGGTAGCCTTAAACAATGTATAACATTTCATGTAACTAATAATTAATAATCCCAACATCTTAACGCGAAGGTTTTTTGCACTTTAGTGGATCTGGAGAAAGCATTTGATAAAGTTGTGAGAAAAACTCTGTGTTACTCGTCCGTGTGGCCTGGCTGGTCGTCTACACCATATCCGGGCAGAATATGGTGTGGACGGCCAGCTGCTGCTGGCGATACAATCTCTTTATACGGACTGTAAAGCTTGCGTGCGTCCAAGGGGGAGGTTCACCTGGCGCCTCATTTTGACTTCTGTTCGGGCGTCAAACGGGCCGTCGACGGTCCGCTGGCTTTTCATAGTGTATCTGGATAGTTGTGCAAAAATGTGGCTGCAAAAGTTAAAAGATTATGATGTGTTGTAAAATTGGAAATTTTACAGTACATTGTCTGTTGTACGCTGATGATGCGTTAGTGATGGTCTCATCAGAAGCCGACCTTCAGGCATTAGTCACTAATATAAAAGTAAAGGTCTTCGCTGTATGTTAAACTAAGAATCGGGATTTGAAAAAGAAAAAGTAAGAAATAAAAGCAAGATTTGGGTAAACCGGCAACGTTTAGAGCAATTGAATGAAATTGTGTACTTAAGGAGAATGTTTAGCTTAAGCGATTAACATTATGATTTTAATATTATTTAAAAAAAAGAGGAGTACGGGACATTTTATTTGGTACTTGTACATAAAGCCTAAATTTGTTAGATTTTAAATATATCATCATAAACTCCTACTAATATTATAAACGCGAAAGTTTGTAAGTATGGATGTTTGTTACTTGCACGTAAAACTACTGAATGGAATTTAAATAAACTTTACCTTTTTTTTTCTGTGTTCTGTTATCTGCAATCAGTGCTACTATAAGCAGATTGTGTGAAGGTAATTAGGTGAGTAAGTGTGCTCTTCAGTGGGCACATCTCCTCGTTTATTTCCAATGGGCTCAGTCGCCACTGATTATGTCTTTCCTTTTTAATCTTTTGCTATAACCTCGATGCGCTAGTTGTGAGGCCAGGGAATTGGGGTGATGTCGCAGTCGCCGGTGATAGCCTAGCAAAGTGTTTTTAATTTCGTCCTTTACCATAACTATATATTATATATAATAGCTTATCTATCAGAATAACACATAGGCTACTTTTTATCCCGGGAACTAGTTCCTTTAAAACGGGAACGGAAAATCTTCATCACGCGGGCGGAGCCGCGGGCGTCAACTAGTATATCATAAACCTAAAATAAAATCCAACACAATAACAGAGATGTTCCATTTCGATTGCTACTGCCAATCATTTTTACTGTGGCGTGCCAGCAGAAAATACATCGTCGATATATCTTGGCGGGGGCTGAGGAAGCGTTGTGGTGCCTACGCGACTTGGCCTACCAGCCCTTAACCCGTCGTCGCTTATAAATTCTACAATAAGGCATACAAATTTACCCGATTTGTCGACATTTATGACTACTGCTCCGCCATCCAGGGCAATAGCGTGATGGTATATAGCCTATAGCCTTACACGATAAAAGGGCTATCTTACACAAACATAATTTTACAAATCCGACCTGTAGTTCCTGAGATTACTGCGTTCAATCAAACAAACTCTTCAGTTTTATAATATTAATAATATATTATATATATTATATATATAATTAACAACAAATTATTAAATAACCTTAAAATATGAAAATTTAAAATATATTAATATAAGGAGTCCCTTTAGGCAAGGTTCCGAAGATACTGGCAGCGTTCCCCCTTTGAATAGCTAAACTAATTCTTTGGCCGAGGTAGCTGCCAGCTCTTCGGTCTCCTGTGATGTCGACTAACCTTTTTGCTATTTCTTTAAAAAGCCTTGTAGCCCTAGGACCCCACGGACCAAGGGTCTCGACACCGAATGGGACAAAATCATAATTATATTATATATTATTGCATTGTGGAATGTACTTCCTGCCTGTGTTTTCCCGCACGTCTACAGTATGGGGTTCTTCAAAAGGGGCGTTAGAAGGGTTTTAAAGCTTAGGCAGCGCGAGTGTCGCGCCTCTGGTGTTGCAAATGTCCATAGACTAAGGGATCACTTTCCATCAGGTGAGCCGTATGCTTGTCTGCCACCTCAGTAGTATAAAAAAAATGTTTGTTTGTTTGAGTGAAATCTTAAAACTCAATTTTGAAACAAATGATCTAAATCAATGTAGCTGAAATTTTGTAAACACGTATAGTTAGGTTGAAAATTGCATGGTTAGTTATGCACTAACATTCTAAATATAACATTGTGAAATTTATTAAATTATTCAATAAATATACAAATAAATTACTTTTTGAAATACTATTACTAAAGCGTACAAAAGTGTCACATGAATGTCACGAATCCACCTATTCCCTACTATACAACCCACCCCTGATCATACCCGATGCAAAGGTGCCCAATACACTCGCGGCATTGCCTCGTTGGATAGCTATGGCTATCCTTTGTCCTAGGTACAACCGGGCGTGGGAGTCATGAGTCTATCCCTTAATCATAGTGGAATATTGGCAAGATGGCGATCACTTATTTACACTGCTACAATATGAGTTGATATCAAATGAAAGGGTTTGCTGAAAATAATTTAAAAAGTAGAGTGAAAGTAAATTCCAATTTTACTACACTTTTACCCAGTTTTACTACAATATGGGAATCAAAGGAATTAATTGTTAGCGCATTGAAAAAGTGTGATTTAACGTTATGATATTAAATATGGTAACATATCGATATGATTGTATTGCCTACCACAACCTTACACTATCATACACCTCACTCGTCTCTGGCAGGCTTTCAGCGTTAGGGCATTCATCGAAATTCTCCGTAAATAAATAGCTTCATTATGCGTGAAATTATTCGTTTATCTCTTATGCAAATATCTTGTATCCCGCGAGGACGTGGAGGCACAACTTCGTATAATTACAGAGTCAAGGGTAAGTCATTGAATTTCATCAAAAATTATTTGAATTAATCCCTCTTACTTATCCTACTAATATTATAAACTAGCTGACACCCCGCCGTTTCACCCGTGCAGTGCCCTTTTCTGGAATACGGGAATAAAATGTAGCCTAAGTTACTCCTTCTTACATCAGCTATCTGCCAGTTAAGGTCTCGTTAAAATCCGTCTAGCCGTTTCAGAGATTAGTCGTACCCGTTTTCCACGTAACTTGTTTCGGTGATAAAAAGCTGTTCCGTTGGTTTGGACACGTCCAACGAATGAGTGAGGAACGATTGACGAAGAATATATATTGTTCAAAAGTAGAGGGTAGAAGGAGTCAGGGAAGGCCGAGACTTACATATGAAGACCACGTGAGCAGATTGCTCAAAAACGGAAAGGTCAAAAGTACTCGGATACCCAGACGTGCGTGTATGAAGCGATTGATGAATCTCGAAGAAGCGAAAGAAGTATGCATGGATCGCGAAGCCTGGCGATCTGTCCTCTCTGACTACCCCGTCAGGGATACAGCGTGAAGATAGTTAGTTAGTTTAGTTGGTTAGTTTATATTATTATATCCTATTCTGATTATTATTGTAAAGTTTTATTAATATCCAATTAGTACTTTTTGAGTTAAAGAGGAACAAAGATCCATCGACATATCCATACAATCTTTCACATTTATAATATTAGTAGGAAGTGTGCGTACCAACGCATTTGTTCAGCTCTCCGCTTGAATTTATCTTTCGTGGCATATGAGTGCAAACCCGCTTTGATCATGCGAATGCTCTAAACTAAATTTAGCGCCGTCTAACAAAGCGGAACAGCGCTGAACGCGGTTGGTTCTGGACTCCTCATCTATACTAATATTATAAAGAGAAAAGATTTGTATGTAAGTATGTTTGTAACGAATTGGCTCAAAACTACTGGACATAAAAATTCTTTCATCATTTGAATGCTACTTTATCACATATTAATATTACATACATACATATTGTCACGCCTTTATCCCCGATGGGGTAGGCAGAGGCATATTAAACGCCCACATTTCACTGTATGCATTTTTGTCCCACGTAACAGGTGGTGAGCCTATTGCCGTGTTGAAATGGACAGGCGCAGGCTGCGGCGACCTGCTGTTGAATATATTTTAAGCCGCTCATAAGGCCTTCAACTTGGCTTAACGACTGCCATTTTATTGGCAACCGGGACCAACGGCTTAACGTGCCTTCCGAAGCACGGAAATGGGGTGGGTCTAAAGGGCCGAATAAATTTAATAAAATGTGTCTATTTCTGATGTAAAATTAGGAAGAAATTTTGAACGCGTTGCCTTTTTAGTGAGGTGGTAACAAAAAGACTAAAAGGTCTTATGTGCCAAACACTAATTAGCACGACCAATTAAAGTCCTGGTAGTCTCGGACTGATTTGACTTATTAATATTAGGCTATTTTATTTGCCAGAAAAAAAGGGTATGTTCTCTGCTTTTACTGTAGGTTTATGCCAAATTTTTTTAAAATAAATGTCCACGCGTGCGAAGCCGGGCCAGACTAATAGATTTGGTTTATTATTACGTAATAAATAAGCATGGTATGGACAATTATCTATAATATGTATGTATTTAGAAATATATAAGTATGTTTATCACTTATCTAGATCCCATAACACAAGCTAATATTAGCTTACTTTGGGCTAGATGGCGCTGTGTGAAAAGTGTCCCACAATATTTATTTATTTAATTTTTAGAATCGTACAATTTTATACGCGGTTGATAAAAGCAAAGCTATATAGGTAAGTGTGACAAACGCCAATGGAGGTAAATAAATGTAGCTAATCTCATAAGTTGCAAGATTGTTACGAATATTTTTTCGGTCATCTGGCTAGAACGTTTCCCCTGTTATTAGTTTTCACGCTGTATCACCAGGCTTCATGGGATCATGATGATGATGATGGATATCATGCTTCAGCATACGCTTTCTGCAGATTTATTATTCGTTTCATAGATGCATATATGGCTATTCGAGTATTTTAACCTTTCCGTATTTAGGCAATTTACTCACGTGGTTTTCGTATGTAACTTTTGGTATACCCTGATTCCTTTTACTGTTAAATGTTCTTCGCAATTGTTCCTCACTCATTCATTCTCCTATAGAAATGCTTTTTTTTCGTGTGGAAATTCGCAGGACTCCTACATAAGATAATAATGCTAAGATAGCGGAACTCGGGAGGAAGAGTTCTCTTCTGCTCTCTCCGCTGTCTCTTTTGCGAGCATAATTTTTTTAAGACACAGGTGTCACACTTGCTCCTGCTAAAGACCACGACTCACACCATGGTCTCCAGCGTGAGAATTTCCACGCCCAGTCCTGTATAAATAGGCTAAGTAATAAATATGGTAACTTCTATTGTTATATAGTACCTAAACTATTTGCACATCATCAAAAGAGATATCAAATTTGACCACATTTCACAAAACAGGCTTATTAATGTCTTTAAAACTTTCCAAAATATTAAATTTGATATTTACAGCACACGAGATTATCAGGACTCCGGGGACCGCTGCTGTAGAAATAATATTATCACCTTCTTTATTGGAAAATATCTCTTAAATCAAGGTAATTTAGGTTTAAATTTCAGTAATAAGGCACACAATGAAAATTTTAGGGATGATATCGTCCTATCATAAACCACGGACAATTAGTTTATATGCGAGTGGCATGTGGTCGTAATAAATATTAATTTACAAGACGAGGTGAAATGTGTTTTTGTTTATTATCATTTGATCATAATTTCATGGGTATACCTGCAATGTTTAGATTAAACCCTTATTTACCCAATTATTTGTAGATGTTTATTTTGAGAAAGTAGAGAGTAAATATACAGCTAAACTTTGGTGGCATGGACGTCGATCGGCTTTGTGAGGATGCAAGTATGATCGACTGGACGTCGTTCTATAATACAGTCTCTCTGGATGATAAAGTATCAATTTTGACAAGGAACTTGAACAGTCTATATGACAAACATGCACCAGTGCGTGCAGTTAAGGTGAAACATGCACCGTCACCGTGGCTCACAAAAGAAATTAAAGAACTGATAGCTAAAAAAGGCAGGGCTAAAACTAAATACAAATACCGGCCAAATGAATACAACCGCGAGAAGTATGTATCAATTCGTAATCACTGTAATAAGGTGTGTAGGATTGCACAACGCCAACATATTCATTCATCTGTTGATAACGGAGATCCAGCTAACATCTGGAAATTTCTTAGAACTCTGGGAGTTGGTAAGGAAAAACAAGAAGTGGATCCAAATAATATTGATCTCAACGCACTAAATAGGCATTTCTCCTCTACTTCTCGTTTTGACGGTTCTATCAAAACTAACACATTACAACGTCTTTCGCAACTTCCAACTCCCGTATATCCACCTTTTGTTTTTAGTCAATTCACTGATTGTGATGTTAAGAGAAGTATAGTGTCTATATCGTCTAATGCCGTCGGAAACGACTGCATTAGCCGAAATATGATCCTTCCTATTCTTGATATAATACTGCCCGTAATCTGTGATGTTTTAAATCATTCCATTAAAACTGGTTTGTTTCCATCAAATTACCTAAAAAGTCAAACCCTTCATCCTTTACTCATTACCGTCCTATTTCTATCCTACCATTTCTGTCTAAAGCCCTAGAACGCCTCGTTCACACCCAACTTAATTCTTTCCTATGTAAAAATCATCTTCTAAACTCCTTCCAATCCGGTTTCCGTCCAGGGCACAGTACTGTTACAGCACTAGTTAATGTTACGGATGATATCAGAAGGGGAATGGAGAATGGAAATCTTACCCTCCTTGCACTGCTAGACTTTAGTAATGCCTTTAATACTGTAGATTTTCAAATCTTACTTGGTATACTGCGCTCTATTAACATATCTCCAACAGTGATTGATTGGTTTCATAGTTACCTGTCTGGTCGCCGACAACGTATTTGCATTGATGATGTTGTCTCTTCTTGGTGTGAAACTTCTGTTGGCGTACCGCAGGGTGGCGTTTTGTCTCCTCTTTTATTTGCAATATTTATAAATTCCATAACTCAACAATTGGTCTCATCCTACCATCTTTATGCAGATGATTTGCAAATATATACTCAAGCACCACTCGATGACATGCATGAAGCGTTCTCAGTCATAAACTGCGACTTAGAACGAATATGTGAGTGGAGTTGTAACTATGGCTTGCAGGTAAATCCCACTAAAACTAAAGTGATCCTGTTAGGCAGTCCCTGGATGATTTCTCGTGTACAATGGGCTCAGCTTCCGCAAGTAATTTTTGGTGGGATGCCATTGCCGGTAAGTGATAGTGTTAAGGATTTGGGTATACATATCGATGTAAATTTATCCTGGGGACCTCAATTGCGGGATGTCAGTCGAAAATTGTATGCCTCAGCGAGTTCCTTACGGAGACTACGTAACTTTCTTCCAACCAGTACAAAGATTTCGCTTGCACAGTCTCTCTTACTCCCAATATTGGACTACGCAGATGCCAGCTATCTTGATCTAACAGAGGAGCAACTCGATAAACTTGAGCGTCTTCAAAATTTTTGCATAAGATTTATTTATGGTTTACGTAAATATGATCATGTCTCGGAATATCGCAACAAGCTCAAGTGGCTCCCAATTCGCCTTCGTCGGAATACTCATATACTTTCCTTACTTTATAATATTTTATTTAACCCTCTAGCTCCTTCTTACCTCAAAGATCGTTTTGATTTTCGAAGTGATACACATTCGAGGTTCTTATTAAGGTCGTCAGAGAATTTGAGACTGCACATGTGCATTCACAGTACAGTACATGTGTAGTCACAGTACACAGTGCATTCTACAAAATTTTATGACAAATCCTTCACAGTGCAAGCCGCGCTTTGTGGAATGCTCTACCGGTATTTATTAGGCGAGCTCAATCTTTGGCATCTTTTAAAGCACAGGTAAAGCAATATTATTTATCAATGTAAACTAATTTATAGGCCCATATGTATGTATTTGTGTATGTGTAAATATTTATGTATGTATGCATGTGTATGTATGTATATTTATAAGGAGTATATATGTAGTATATAGTTGAGTATATATTTTAGTTGCACAGAAATACGTCACCATTGAAACTTCCCACACTCGATATTAATACAATCCTATCCATCTAAAGGTTGCCTGGAAGAGATTGCTGTTTGCGATAAGGCCGCCCATTGTACTACATTTATGAATGTAAAAATCTGTAATTTGTTTTATTTATGGTGCACAATAAAGAGTATTATTATTATTATTATTAAATATGAGCATATAGATACATGTAGGTACTGTGAATAAGACTTAAGTACGAAGACCACGTGAGCGGATTGCACAAAATCGGTAAGGTTAAAAGTCCTCGGTTAACCAGACGTGCCTGTATGAAATAGAAAGTGTGTGGGTACCAGAGTACACAGGTGAGAAGTGAAACTTCTTTACGACATTATGATGTTTTCTTCTATTTTTTACAACTTCACGATATTTGGGTAGATAAAAGGGCTTACTAAGAAGGCTTCGCATACGTCGATAAAGAACTTTGAACTCAAAATAACATGGCGCGTAACCGAAAACGTTACGAATTTTTTTACAGCTATAAAATTTCTCTCAACGTCGATAAAGAAATTTCCCATCAATAATTTAATGAATCTGCACGAAACTAAAGAAGATCCTCTCTGCTTGCTCCGTCAGGGATACAGCACGAAGATAGTTCCTTTCTAAAAATCTCCAAGACATTTAACTGTGCAATTTAATATCAGTGCCTTCAAGCGTATATGTATACAACATATATATGAATGCCTTCAAGAGACAAAATCGAGCAGCAAAGAAATGATCTACGGTTATTATCCACGGCAACTTACACGTTCGTGACATTGTTAACAAAAATGTTGCAGGTGGGTTGCTCATTTTGCTATGAGATGAACTGTATACTCACGCCAGGTATCTGAACAAATAGATAAAATAATATATATATATGAATGTTTTTTTATGTATGTAAAAACAGATGTCTGATAAAAGAGGGTTAAAGTTGGACACTTTACCTCAAACTCTCTTTAGTAACTGTGTCCATCGCTTAACCCGTGACATACCTACTTCAAACTCCTTTGAAAACCTATCTGTTTTCTAGACATTTATGATTACTCAGCTCCTTTGGATATGAGCGTATTGTTAGATTACCTTCAGCATTTTTCTCAATAAACGGGTTAATACGAAAATAAGTTTTGAATTTCGATGAGTAATTCTTGAGATTTGAGCGTTCACCCAAATGAAAACTTTTACCTTAACTAGGTATTAGTATACTCGTAGATACATAGAATAATAAAATAATAGAAAATAATAATAGATCATTATCTATTAGTTAACAGATGACTGAACTATCTCACCAATCATGTAAGTAGCCGTGTAAATAGTCATGTTATTAATTAACTTAAAGGCATTCGGCTTCCTCTGAAGTTTTACGGCATAGCTGAGCCATTGACTATACTCATAACTTACAATCAACTCAGCACAGATTAGGCCAAGGTGTGGGTACAATGGCACGTTTGGCACACAATGTTGGGAAACTCCCACCAGCAAGCTTTGGTACGTATACTATTTCTGTGGTTGAAAATACTTGAGGATGGTGAAGATTAAGTATGAAGCTGTAAGCGGAGGTGAGAATAAACTCTACTTTTTGCAATTTATACAAATGGATATTTCTTAACCAATTTTTTTGCACCTGCTGACTAAATAGGAGGCAACGACGAAGACGATTAGGTGGCATACAAGCATACCTAATGGAATTTGGTCCCCGTAGCCTATTGATGTTTACAACAGCAATGTGATTCTATTTGGAAGCAGATTCTGGCTACTTGCTGTTAATTTTTTTTCATTTTAGCCTAGCCCTATTTCCCTCCTCTTACAATCTTGGGTCCTTTAAGAAAAGCGTGAAAGGGCATATGTCTGGGCCGTAAACCTGAGGGTCGCTATCGGGGTTCTACCGGCTGGGATAGCGGACCTCAGTCACGGATCGTCGTCTCTGCTTTCCATCAGACGGGCGGCGCTATTTTGATGTGTCAAATATAAAAAAAGAAAAAGAATAAAACCTGGCCTAAGGACTATCATACGGCCAGTTCTGATCATTTAATGACCAATGCACGTAAATAGAACTCACTCTCATAAATAGAAACGGTAAAATGTGGACATAAGATGCCTCTATCACCTCTTCGAGGATAAGACGTGACTTATGTGCATAGTCCAGACAGTATTAGAGAATTCTTTAGTATTCGCCTTTTTATTTAATTTTATTCTGTGCACATTACACAATTAAGTAATGCACATTGTTGACTTTGTCACATAGTTCAGTATATCAATCACTCCTTTGTCCCTGAAGGAGTGGCAGAGGCATATTATACGTCTACAATTCACCGTAAGCATATTTGTTCCACGTTACAGGTGGTGAGCCCGTTGCCATGTTGAAATGGTAAAAGGAAGGCAGTGGAGACCTGCTGTTATATTTTTCAAATAACTGTGTTTAATGCTTAACTTTGTTGCATAAATACTTCACAATGAGGAGAAACAAAATTACTCATCATAAAACGAAATGGAATGTAACCAGAAAGCTGACAAAATCGCGATTCCGGTCATAATTATTTTATATATTATTGATCTGAAACTTTTCCCGCTCAGGTTATGACTTGGTCCACAAATTTAAGTGGTCGTAACCTTGCGATGGGACTATTTAGAATGGAAAGAGCGATGGACCTTGTTTTTACCAGGCTGTATCCGAAACCAGGCCATTTTGAAAGTTGACTCAATTACATTCCCAATCGTTATTATTTACCAAATCTTATTTTAATAACGTTAAACAAACCAAACGCTATAAAAAAAACTGAGTATAAAAATATCAAAAGTTTAGTATTGTTTACTTAAAACGTAAATTCAATCCAACTCAGAGGCGATAATTTGCATTAATAATATCGCTTTGCCGAGATGACAATTCATTCTCCTATAAGAACTTTTTTTTATTAAATATTATACTAATATTATGAAGCTGAAGAGTTTGATTGTATGTTTTATCGAGAAAGGCTATAGGCCATATATAATTACGCTACTACACTGGGGAGCAGAGCAATATTCATAAATGTCGACAAATCGGGCAAATTCTATGCATCATTGTAGAATTTATTAGCGACGGGATTAAATAGGTGCGACGCGAGGTCGAAATATTTCACGGGCGAAGCTGTGGGGGTCATCTAGACTTGCATAAAAATTCTTATTTAAAAAAAAATCTGGATGTGCTCAAAGGTTACACCAGTGACACACTTCGAACCCTACAGCACACGTTTAACCCATAATATTCACATTATTACTATTTTGAATGAATAATAGACCTCAACAATTTGATTTTATTATTTGTTTTTTTTATTTTGTTAGGTATTTCATGTCTCTAGTCTAGTCGAAAGCGCTCGTGGCCCCGCGGTCTCAGTGTTCGGTAAACGATCACTGAGGTACGCAACTTTCACTATGGCTGCTCGTCGGATGGGTGACCACTTTGTGGCATTTACATTTGCGAGCGTTTCCGTGCTTCGGAAGGCACGTTAAGCCGTTGGTCCTGGTTGCCAGTAAAATGGCAGTCGTTAAGCCTGGTTGAGGGCCTTATAAGCGGCTTAAAAATTTTCAACAGCAGGTAGCCACAACCTGCGTCTGTCTATTTCAACACGGCAATGGGCTCACCACCTATTATGTGGGACAGGAATCCACACGGTGAAAAGTGGGCATATAATATGCCTCTGCCACCCCTTTGGGGATAAGGCGTGATGGATATTTATTTATTATTTAGTCTAGTCTCAAGTTACTAAGGTTCGACACCTTAGTAACTTGAAATACTCTGCTATCGCATTTGTTTGCTTAAACACCGGAATCTTCAACTACAGCATAAAGGACACATCATTTGGCCACCAACTAGAGGGACACTGTCAATAGACTACTATGTCAATAGACTATGTCAGTGACTCCCAATTCTCCAATTGGGAATTAAAAACAATTCTTTTATAAAATAAAATCAGAAATAATCCTTGCATAGAACAAAGAATGAAATGAAATGGAAATACTAGAACATTACATGACACCAATAAATTATAAAGTAGGACACACTCCTGTGGTGAATCAGCCTAATTAGATGGGGCTGTATCGCTACAGGGCAGCAAGCGTAAATAATTAAATTTAAAGGATTCTAAAGGCTACTCTAAACCCATTCAAAAAGTAGATACTAAGTGTCCGTATGGATGGAGAAGTTACTTTTCGTATCTTAATGTAATTTAAAACAAAGTCATTTAAATCACTAGCAGCCTGCTAAGGATAGAAGCTAAATATATTTTATTTTTCACAAATTTAACTCGTTTGAGTTTTAATGCTACTTATATAAAAGAATTCTGGAAATTTCAGAGGATGAGGCTGGGTCGGCGGCAGCTCCTCTTACCTTGACCTATATTAGCCGCGTTGATGCACCCACCTATATCAAAGCACGCATGCTTTGGTTTGCTGTGGAGAGAGAGAGAGAAACACATTTATTAGGCACATACAATAACAGCAATAAAAATAAGAACGTGATAAATAAAAAACCCTTATCTATCTATATATATAAAAATGAAACCCGTTTTCCGTTGTCACGCCATCACGCGTGAACGGCTGGACCGATTTGAAAAATTCTTTTTGTATTTGATAGTCCATTTATTGAGGAAGGTTCTCAGCTGTATATCATCACGCTACTACACAGGAGAGCGGAGCAGTAATCATAAATATCAACAAATCGGGGAAAATCTCATACATTTTTAGAAAAGTAATAAGCGACGGGAGTAAATGGGTGCCACGGGGTTGGAAGTATGTCCCGGACGAGGCCGGGCAGGTCAGCTAGTAAGTAATAAAAATGAACAAAAAATATAAATTATTAAATGTGCCTAAAAGGCTACAGTTCAGCATACTGCTGCGGAGTACCACAGCGCTGATTTTCAGCTGAAGCCCGCCAGTTACTCACGGACAATCTGTAGGTATCTTTTTCGTCATGTACCGCAGTACAGGAGTTCCTTGAAGCGAATTGAACTGCGGGTACTTATGACGTAGCTCGAAGGTTTAATGTATGATAGTACTTCGCTTCGTAACGAATTGTCAGAAGTCGTAGAACCAACATTGTTGCGTATACCTTAGCTTACTACTCCTAGCAAGTCGCAGGAGCTGTATAATTGTGCACTAGAGCATATCTATGTTAAAAATTGTGCAATATTCGTCCTCGATTTTGTAGTATAATACTTAAAAGATATTAGTTCATAAAGGAAGCTCCACAATCAAAATTTTAGGACGGAGGGTCCACGTCATAACTTGGAACATCATAGATGAATATTTATTTCAAGAGGATCTTCGCCTGCGTGAACGGTTGGTTGTTTGACTCGTTTCCCGCAGGAACCTGCTCCCGAGGTAAAAAAATACTGTTTATTATAATCCAGAGTATCAGTAACCGCTTTAGTACTGAATATGACGTTTTTTTTTTGACTGCCTCGGTGGCCCCAGGTCGGAAAAAATATTTGTGTGATCCGAAAATGTTTGTTTCGGAGTTTGAATGTTCCTATGTATATATTTAAAAATATATAAGTCCGTTTATTCAATTGTCTAGATCCACTCAACACTTTTTGATCAAATTTGACCCATAATACGACATCCAGTATCATTATTTGTTATGAGCATTCAAAAAGTAGTTAGCAGACATCATCTGAGTTTGGTAGTGTTAAAATTAAGCATATCATAAAATAAATATGTAGTTTCTCAGATCACACATACGACTCATCTATCAAACTCATTTTTCAAAGGAGTGTTAGTATTAGTACTACTATAATAATTATTATTGGAATTAAAATTTATTCAACGTTTAGTTGTAAAAAAACTAACTAACTAACTATCTGCACGCTGTATCCCTGACGGGGTAGTCAGAGAGGACAGATCGCCAGGCTTCGCGATCCATGCATACTTCTTTCGCTTCTTCGAGATTCATCAATCGCTTCATACACGCACGTCTGGGTATCCGAGTACTTTTGACCTTTCCGTTTTTGAGCAATCTGCTCACGTGGTCTTCATATGTAAGTCTCGGCCTACCCTGACTCCTTCTACCCTCTACTTTTGAACAATATATATTCTTCGTCAATCGTTCCTCACTCATTCGTTGGACGTGTCCAAACCAACGGAGCAGGCCCTTTTCCAGCTTAACGCTGACACTTTCATTCAAACCTGCCATATTGCGTATCACTTCGTTACGTATTCGATCGGCCAAGGTAACGCCGCACAATTTTCGAAGTGATCGCATCTCCACAGCATTCAATTTACTTTCATGCATCTGCTGACATACCCAGCTTTCACTACCGTAAAGCAAAGTTGGCACTAGCACTGCGTTATGAATCGCCATTCGTGCTTCTTCTACGATGCTTTGTCGCTTTACTAACTGGGACAAAGCACCGTTAACTTTGTTTCCGGCAGCTACTCGCCGTTCTACATCCGAATCACATCTTCCATCCGCGCTAAACATACTTCCTAAATACACAATTTCATTCACTTGCTCTAGACGTTCCTGGTTTACCCTAATCTCGCATTTAGTTCTTACGTCACCTCTTTCAAATACTAAGTACATTCTTTGTAAGTAGGTAAATTTATTTTGTAGAACAAGGGTCAATCATAATAGTAAGTACATTGAGCTATAATGCCACATTTTATATCGCTCCTCAATTTTTAACAACAAACCTCTATGTTTTCTATTAATACTAATTAGTATAATCATGTCATAAAAAAGTATAATAATGTAAGAAGTTATTAACATTCTTTTACAGTCATAAAAAGTTATTTTGTAGGGTATCCTAATAGCGAATTCTTAAGAATTATCGAAAAGTAATTTGTTTCTCAGATACCCAATTTATACAATGTTGATCTACTCGTATATTTTTGTATATTTAGTAGATGTATGTACACTAAATGTATCTCATTATCAATTCCGTTGTGATGTCGGTCGGGTAATTCCAACCAATATGAATAACGCAAAACATCAAGATTGAGGAGCCCGTTAAAATGTACCACATCCTAATTGACTATTTAGTTTTGAACTTCAGACTTTTCTCCTACAAATCTAATAGACTTAAGAAATTACGCATTAATAATTGAACTAATAATATTCTATTCTATTTTAATACCTAACAAACAATAACGGGTCTATAATTGTAAGTTTTTTTTTAATTTTACAGTAGCTAAATCAGGTTTTGTCTACTAACTTTTAATTGCAACTAAAACTTACCAATTTGTGATAAATATTCATTTAATATTTATTGTTTTCATTGACAGCCTCTGTGGCGCGGTGGGAGTTTATCCGACGCTACGCAAGAGGTCGTGGGTTCGATTCCCACCCAGGATAAAACTTTGTGTGATGAGAACGATGGTTTATTCTGTATCTGGGTGTTTTTTTTTATCTATAATATGTATGTATTTAGAAATATATAAGTATGTTTATCAGTTATCTGGTTACCATAGTACAAGCTCTGCTTAGTTAGGAATCAGATGGCGTTGTGTGAGTTGTCCCAACGATATTTATTTATTTATTCATCCGCGATGTTCTTGGAGTCACATCAACTCCTCAATCAATGCGGTCATAAATAGTGCTATCTTACTCGGCATAGTGCTAGAACATGAAAGCAACACTAGTGAACAGTAAAGCAAACAGCAAACCTTAATGTGAATAATTAATATCCAAAATATAAGTGTAAGGGGCCCCACCAAGATCTTTAGGACCCAAGCGACTTCCTAGTAGTGCACCTGCTGATTACACCCTTACAGAGTTGTGACGTCAGGACTCTCCCAACAATGTCGAAAATTAAAAAGCCAAACGATAGCAGATAGCTGTTTCTAGCAGCCAAATAAAAGTGGACCGCAAACAATTCATGGTAGGGTTTGGTAGCAATTGGGAATACTCTAAGATGAAGAAGGAGAATCTATATCAATCATATTTTTGATCGTACTGTTATAAACCAATGAATCTATCGTTAGTTTGTAAGACCGAAAGGCTGACTAACTGCCCCTTAAGAAGAAAATGCGATTACCCACAAGTGTTAGAAAAATGCAATTCCACTTTGCACAAAGTTGATAAACTATGTAAGGCTTGAATTTCCTAGTAAGACTTGTTCGAAGACGTTTTTGTTTCATATAACTAAACAATAAACTTTTATAGTATAAAAACTAGTTGACCTGTAAACGTAGTTTTGAAAAAAAGAAGACCAACATACTGAATATACGAAAAATATCGTATGCATTGATGTAGCTGTTTTGGAGGAGCCAGTTCCTGAAGATTATGACACGAGTTTATTTTTATAAAAGTTGTTTATTTTGTTTGTGTACGCTTCAAAAACTCAAAAAGTTCTGCACCAATTGAGCTCAAATTTTGACACGAAATAAGTACAACTCACTTCAGGGAGGATTTTTGTTGGTGTTGGTGGTTTCGATGGTTTTCTACCTTCCTCGTATTCCCATGGAAAGGGGAACTACGCCGCAAAAAGCGAGGAACATCTTCTCGTTTAATATAGGCCAAACTAGTAATCGCCCTGCGGTTTTGCTTGCGTAGTGCCTGTTTTCATGAAAATACGGGGACAGTTGCTTCTTACATTACGTTTCTTCTTCTGTCCCGCGGAACAGCGTGTGTTTTAAGTCGCAATTTTCTATAAGGCTAAAACATAGGTAGGTATTTTAATTTGTGTATTGTAAAGCTTTTACCCTTCCCTCCGGATATTTGATGCGATCAGACTTGTATTAAGTTGCTTCTGTGTACTTTTATAATTAAACTCCAATGTGAATATTGTGATCAAAGTGAAATGGACTGCCACAACGTGAATAAAAAAATATTTGATGTGATTTGATACGTCACAAAGAGTACTGGCGTGGCTGATTAGCTGCATCCTTCTTGCACTAGTGCGACGGGGCTCAGTTCTGCCTTGTTCTGCCAGTACACGAGGGTGGAGATATGGGCAATGTTCAGAATTATAATCCTATTTCAATCCATCACGCCTTAAATATCCATCACGCCTTATCCCCGAAGGGGTGGCAGAGGCGTATTATATGCCCACTTTTCACTGTGTGGATTCCTGTCCCACGTAATAGGTGGTGAGCCCATTGCCGTGTTGAAATAGACAGACGCAGGTTGTGGCTACCTGCTGTTGAAATTTTTTAAGCCGCCTATAAGGCCTTCAACCTTTTATTATATATAAATTTCAATCCTTACTACACTTTCAAAAATATTGGAAAAAATCATTAATGTTAGACTGATAAAGTACCTGAGTTATAACAAGGTTCTCGCTGAGAATCAATTTGGCTTTAGGGCTGGTAAATTCACTGAGGATGCAGTCCTGACCCTGACTAACTCGGTGGTCACCAACCACAACAAAAATATTAAATCACTGGCAATCTTTCTAGATCTTTCGAAAGCCTTTGACACTGTCCCAATTCCTGCCCTATTTAAGAAGCTAGACCGCCTTGGTGTAAGAGGAATCGCCCATGACATCTTGAGGAGCTATTTTAAAGATCGTTTCCAGTGTGTCAGGATCGGTAACTTGGTTAGCGAACGAGAACCCATTGTCTTTGGCGTGCTCCAGGGCAGTGTTTTGGGGCCTACCCTTTTCGATTCTCTCCGGAATTGTAAAGTGATAACAAATAGATAATAAATAGATTAAAGTTAACATAAACCTCCCCCCCCCCCCCCACTTATCAAGCCAACCGTAACCGTCTGATGGACTACAAAAACACACACACGCGCGCATACACACTCACACACACACACACGCACGCACACACACGCGCGCACACACACACACACACACATGCGCGCGCGCGCGCGCACCCATTCACCCACACACACACACGCACGCACGCACGCACATACACACACACACACACACACACACACACACACCATCATATGGTACACTCCACAACTTTTCCAAATTTTATGTACCTAATTCTACTTAATTAATTGCTACTTGTAATAATAATAGTTTATATATAAGGGATGAAGAGTAGAAGCGTGCACGTCGCCATCCCTGCCAGCTACGGCTGCAATTCTACTCCAACACGAGTGCCACCAGGGCGAACTATGCTAGGGCGTGCCCCCGAGGCGACGCGCACCAGTTCGTCCCCGCTGGTGCGAAAAGTGTGAGCCAGAGCGGCGTAGGGGACCGCCACCCTACACGCGCGGCCCGACACGGCGGGAAGTGGAGGATGGAGTGCAGGGTAGCTGCGTGGAATGTTAGGGGAGGAATGCAAGATAAGATGAATGAGTTGATGGATGTTATGAATGAGAGAAAGTTAGATGCAGTGTGCTTGACAGAGACCAAGCGCAAGGGCAGCGAAGTCTTGGAGCTCCCGGGTGGGATGCTCGCGCTTTGGTCTGGAGTACCAGAGAGCGAGCATGGCAGTCGGGGGGTTGGAATTTTGCTGTCCTCGCGATTGGCCTCCGGTATGTATGAGTACAAACTGGTAGGTCCTAGAATCCTCTGGATCCGTGTAAAACTTGGTTTGACGAAGATTTTCCTGGTAGCTGCTTACGCGCCAGTATCTTCGTCGAACGCGAGTGAGCTAGAGGACTTCTGGGAGAGTATGAGAGAAGCTCTAAATGTGATAGAAGGAAATGAAAGACTTATAGTATGTGGAGACTTGAATGGATGGGTGGGTACCGCTCGCAATGGTTTTGAGTCGGTACTCGGGAAGTATGGGGATAAAAGGGTGAACGACGCTGGCAAGCTAATACTGGCATATTGTAAGGAGAAGGATTTGTTTGTGGCGAACACAATGTTCAACCACAAACAAATTCATATGTATACGAGGAGATGTAAGTCAAAGAGAAGCATGATAGATCTATTCCTAATGGATAGTCGGCTCCGTAAACAGGTGATGGACACGAGGGTTTATCGAGGCGCTGAGCTGGGATCAGACCACTACCTAGTCATAACTAGGATTAGGGGTCTGTTCGCGGGTTGGCGTCATCGTACCGAGTGTCCTGAACCTGGGCCGACTTATAGCATCAAAAGCTGGAAGCTGCAGGATGCATCCATTAGGGATAAATATAATGAAAGGGTAGCCGAAAAGCTTGGCGACGTCAATGTAAGCAGTGAGAATGTGGAAAGTGTATGGCAGAACCTTAGGGACAGTATGATAAATGCCGCTGTGGAAGTGTGTGGAGAAACGAAAAGAGGCAGTAGTAATAAGCGTGATGCATGGTGGAATGAGGAAGTGAAAGAAGCAGTTCGAATGAAGAAGAAAGCATGGCTAGACTACTTAGCCTCGCGGAATGATTTTTATATGAAAGAGAGATACAAGCTGCAGAAAGTTAACACGAAGGCACTGATAGAAGAAGCTCGTGAAAGGTGCAGAATGAAAGCGGATGAAAGGTTGTCGTCCAATTTCCGGGATAATGCCAAGCTCTTCTGGAAAGAGGTAGGCAAGACCCGGAGTTGTTCGGCAATCTGCAGTATGAATAAAGTGCTTAGTGTTAACAATGACGTCCTAACAGACCAAAGTGACGTCCTGCAGAGATGGAGTGAATATTATGGAAAGATGTATGCAAGAAAAGACAGAGATGCCACATCGGGAAGTGGAGCTCACTTCGATGCTCCGGATCCCGATGTCATTGAAGTCATTAGTATGAAAGAAATAGAACAAGCGATAAGAAGTATGAAATGTGGTAAGGCTGCGGGAAAAGACAGAGTTACTGCTGAGATGATCAAGTACGGTGGGTCGCGTGTCTGGGACACACTTTGTCTGTTATGCAACTTGTGCTGGCGGACGGGTGAGGTCCCAGATGACTGGCGAGTAGCAGTTGTAGTACCTCTTTACAAAGGGAAAGGCTCGCGCCTAAACTGCTCCAGCTACAGGGCGATCAGCTTGGTCAGCTTAGCTAGTAAGGTGTATGCAAAGGTTATAACGGCACGAATGCAAGAAAAGTCTGAAAGGTATTTATGGGAGGCTCAATGCGGATTCCGACGTGGAAGAGGTTGCATGGATCAAGTGTTTTCTCTCCGCATGATCGCGGAAAAGTTTCTGGCTCTTAGCCAGAAGGTTTTCTGCGCTTTTGTGGATCTAGAGAAAGCATTTGATAACGTTGTGAGAGAAACGCTGTGGGACTTGCTGCCAGGATATGGTGTGGACGGCTCGCTACTGCGGGCAATACAGTCGCTTTATAGGGACTGTAAGGCTTGCGTGCGAGTAGGGGGGGATGTGTCACCTCTTTTTGATGTCTGTACAGGCGTCAAACAGGGATGTGTCATGTCCGCCTGGCTGTTCATAGTGTATCTGGACAGTTGCCTGCAGAAGTTGAAAGATTTTAATATGGGTGTGAATTTGGGTGACTTTACAGTAAACTGTCTGCTGTACGCTGATGATGCGGTGCTCATGGCCTCATCAGAAGCCGACCTACAGGCATTAGTCACTAATATGAAAGAGGGGTGTGAAAGTAAGGGTCTCCGCATGAATGCAAGTAAAACTAAGGTTCTAGTATTTGAAAGAGGTGACGTAAGAACTAAATGCGAGATTAGGGTAAACCAGGAACGTCTAGAGCAAGTGAATGAAATTGTGTATTTAGGAAGTATGTTTAGCGCGGATGGAAGATGTGATTCGGATGTAGAACGGCGAGTAGCTGCCGGAAACAAAGTTAACGGTGCTTTGTCCCAGTTAGTAAAGCGACAAAGCATCGTAAAAGAAGCACGAATGGCGATTCATAACGCAGTGCTAGTGCCAACTTTGCTTTACGGTAGTGAAACCTGGGTATGTCAGCAGATGCATGAAAGTAAATTGAATGCTGTGGAGATGCGATCACTTCGAAAATTGTGCGGCGTTACCTTGGCCGACCGAATACGTAACGAAGTGATACGCAATATGGCAGGTTTGAATGAAAGTGTCAGCGTTAAGCTGGAAAAGGGCGTGCTCCGTTGGTTTGGACACGTCCAACGAATGAGTGAGGAACGATTGACGAAGAATATATATTGTTCAAAAGTAGAGGGTAGAAGGAGTCAGGGAAGGCCGAGACTTACATATGAAGACCACGTGAGCAGATTGCTCAAAAACGGAAAGGTCAAAAGTACTCGGATACCCAGACGTGCGTGTATGAAGCGATTGATGAATCTCGAAGAAGCGAAAGAAGTATGCATGGATCGCGAAGCCTGGCGATCTGTCCTCTCTGACTACCCCGTCAGGGATACAGCGTGAAGATAGTTAGTTAGTTAGTTAGTTATATATAAGGCATCTTAAGTTATAAGATTGTCTATTTATAAGGAACACATGCCCGAGAGGAGGGCGTTAGTGTGTTTCACTACTGCAGTCACTATCAAACTATGTCAAATGTAAATCTGTCTGTTCCAAACAAATATTCTTTTTTTTTTAGCTCGTACGTTAAGCATCTAAATATAAACATATTATATACACCGAAACTCCGAAACAAACATTATTGGATTACACAATATTTTTTTCTGACCCGGTAATCGAACCCGAGACCTTAGTCGCGGCAGTCGCAGACACTACCACTGCGTCACTAAGGCATTCAAACTAGACAGGCAGACTATACTATATGTATGTTGTACATAACTAGAAAGCTGAGTTTGCGGTGAGCTGTCAAACTTTGTACGAGGCTTTGACAGTTAACCGCACAATCCAGATGTTTGGGGTTTTGATGTTTTCATACAATATAGCATTGCTTAAATTCATAATGAAAGTGACTGAAACTGACACTAACAAAAACAGAATAATTTAATATCACAAACACCTATTATTTTTTATAATTGATTTCACTCCATAACATAAACAAAAGCTTACTTCTATTACGAAAGACAGAAGCGAATTTGTTTATGTAGGTATGTTCCCACGAGTTTAAAAAACCTGCTTCAACACATAACTTTTTATTTCCATCGTTTATATTCTAATAGCTTTAACTTATTAACAATTGCAGAATCCGCTAAATAATGAAATCCAAACCACGTTCACAAGAACGAGAACTTAGTTGTACCCAATCTAGTAAATAATATCAAATTTGTAACATTAAATATGCCTATGTATATAGGCCAAGACCCAGAAGATCACGTGAGCAGATGTGTGTGAGTGTGATGAGTGCTCAAAAACGAAAAACTCTATGCCTTTTATAATATAAAACGCGATGAAGTTTTAAAATAATTTGATTTTAAAATAATCGCGATGAAGCGATTAATGAATCTTGAAGAAGCGAAATAAGTATGCATGGATCGCGAAGCCTGGCTATCTGTCCTCTATGACTACCCTGTCAGGGATACAGCGCGAAGGTAGTTAGTTAAATATTCCTATTTGCTCAGTGTCTCCTGGAAACGATTAAGAGGCGCATCGATCATTTTAGTTGACTACACCCATAGACCAAGGAATGTTGTTCGCTCCCTCTCGCTCCCGCCTCATAGTGACGATAGTAATAATAAATAATTATCACTCTCGTCGCTATTAGACGGGAGCCACATACGTCAAATCCCAAGTTTACGTCATATTGGATGCAAAAATCGCATCAACCTGTCAGTTCCTTACTATTCGTCGTTAGTACTTTATTATTGTAATTGTATGGAAAAATGGTGACGCCCCGCTTACACGCTTGGTTGTATGAAATATTAGTTGAAGCCCGCAGCTCCGCACGCTTGGTAAAGTTTTCCCGTTCCCGTTTCCCACAGGAACTTGTTCCCGGGATACAAAGTAGTCCATGTGTTATTCTGAGGTGCAAGCTATTAATATTGTTATAAAGTTTCATAAAAAGGTTTTCTGCACTTTTGTGGCTCTAGAGAAAGCATTTGATAACGTTGTGAGAAAAACTCTATGGGACTTGCTGCCCGGATATGGTGTGGACGGCTCGCTACTGCGGGATATACAGTATCTATACAGGGACTGTAAGGCTTGCGTGCGAGTAGGGGTGGATGTGACGCCTCTTTTCGATGTCTGTACAGGCGTCAAACAGGGTTGTGTCATGTCTGCCTGGCTGTTCATAGTGTATCTGGACAGTTACCTGCAGAAGTTGAAAGATTGTGATTTGGGTGTGAATTTGGGTGACTTAACAGTAAATAGTCTGTTGTACGCTGATGATGCGGTGCTAATGGCCTCATCAGAAGCCAACCTTCAGGCATTAGTCACTAATATGAAAGAAGAGAGTGAAAGAAAGGGTCTACACTTGAATGCAAGTAAAACTAAGGTTCTGGTATTTGAAAGAGAAGTCGTAAGAACTAAGTGCGAGATTTGGGTAAATCAGGAATGTCTAGAGCAAGTGAATGAAATTGTGTATTTAGGGAGTATGTTTAGCGCGAATGGAAGATGTGATTCGGATGTAGAACGGCGAGTAACTGCCGGAAGCAAAGTTAACGGTGCTTTGTCCCAATTAGTAAAGCGACAAAGCATCGTAAAAGAAGCACGACTCGCGATTCATAACGCAGTGCTAGTGCCAACGTTGCTTTACGGCAGCGAAACCTGGGTATGTCAGAAGATGCATAAAAGTAAGCTGAATGCTGTGGAGATGCGATCACTTCGAAAATTGTGCGCCGTAACCTTGGCCGACCGAAAACGCAACGAAGTGATACGCAATATGGCAGGTTTAAGTGAAAGTGTCAGCGTTAAGCTGGAAAAGGGCGTGCTCCGTTGGTTTGGACACGTTCAACGAATGAGTGAGGAACGATTGACGAAGAATATATATTGTGCGAAAGTAGAGGGCAGAAGGAGGCAAGGTAGACCGAGACTTACTTATGAAGACCACGTGAGCGAATTTCTCAAGATCGGAAGAGTCAAAGTACTCGGATACCCAGACGTGTATGTATGAAGCGATTAATGAATCTACAGGAAGCGAAAGAAGTATGCATGGATCGCGATGCCTGGCGATCTGTCCTCTCTGACTACCCCGTCAGGCCTACAGCGTGAAGATAGTTAAGTTAAGTTTTTTAAGTTTCATAAAAATCCATTCCGTAGATTTGGCGTCAAAAGTAACAAACATCCATTTGATACTATATGTATGTATTTAGAAATATATAAGTATGTTTATCAGTTATCTAGATCCCATAAAACAAGCTAATATTAGCTTACTTTGAGCTAGATGGCGCTGTGTGAAAAGTGTACCACAATATTTATTTATTTATTCAGTATGTAAAGAGTAACATATTTGATACTAACAAACTATCGCGATTATAATATTAAATTGAAGAGCTCGTGGCCCCGCGGTCTCAGTGTTCTGTAAACGATCACTGAGTTACGCAACTTTCACTATGGCTGGTACTCGGATGGGTGACCACTTTGTGGCATTTACATTTGCGAGCGTTTCCGTGCTTCGGAAGGCACGTTAAGCCGTTGGTCCCGGTTGCCAGTAAAATGGCAGTCGTTAAGCCTGGTTGAAGGCCTTATAGGCGGCTTAAAAATTTCAACAGCAGGTAGCCACAACCTGCGTCTGTCTATTTCAACACGGCAATGGGCTCACCACCTATTACGTGGGACAGGAATCCACACGGTGAAAAGTGGGCATATAATATGTCTCTGCCACCCCTTCGGGGATAAGGCGTGATGGGTATTTATTTATTTATTTTATTTATATTAATAGGAATATCGTATACACGATTTTCTTTCGCTCGATACTACAGACTTAACGATTATGGGCTTACACTCGTACGCACCTTGTATTACAACATTTAACATATTAACAATCCTGTCAACTTCTATGTTACAACATACGTGTTACACAGCTGTACTATAAATGATACTTATTTGCATAGTTTGAGCCAGGAGGCTTATTGCAACTGATTATGGTCAAAGACTAATTTTACTCTCATTAAATAGAAAAATGCATTTTAATTTGTTACTGTAAGCCTCACATCATCATCATCATCCGAGCGTCTGTCCCAGTTGCGTCTCGCGACGCCCGGGGTCCGCTTTCCTACATTTTCTCCTCCACTTCGCACGGTCGTCGGCATCCCCTGTAGTGAGACCATTGGCACGCATGTCATCCCTTACGACGTCAAGCCAGCACTTCTTGGGTCTTCCCCTCTTACCGGGACCCGGCGGGGCTGACATGGCCAGACATTTGTTACCTACGTAGCCCGGCGGTTGCCGCAAGACGTGACCATACCAACGAAGGCGACACTCTTGCAACTTGTCTGCAATGTCACGAACGTGAAGGCTGCCGCGGATGCGAGAGTTCCTCACGCGGTCCATCCGCGTGACTCCACACATCCACCGCAGCATCTTCATTTCCGTGACACGCAGCTCCTGCTTGTGTCGCTTCAATATCGGCCACGTCTCACTGCCATGTAAAAGGACAGGTCTAATACAATTCGTCTAATATTACACTGAACAGAAGCGGACTAAGAACAGAACCCTAGTGTACCCCGACGGTGATGGGGAAGGGTTTCGTGTTGCCAACAGCAGTCCGAACCATTGAATCGGAGTCACAGTACATGTCCCGGATAGTGTCAATATAGACCTCTGGAACCCCTTTGGACCGCAGTGCCCACCAGATCATCGCACGAGGAACATAGTCGAAGGCCTTCTGCATATCTAGAAACAAACAGTACAGAGGCGTGTTCTTCGACCTGTATTTCTCTGCGACAACCCTCAGGGCAAAAACAGGGTCCGTGGTCCCATGACCAGGGCGAAACCCATATTGACACTCCGAGAGAGTACACTCCTGCCGGATCCGAGAGTCTATAATCCTCTCGAAGATCTTCATGGTGTGGGACATCACCTTAATACCGCGGTAGCTCCCGCACTCCTGCACTGACCCCTTACCTTTGAAGACTGGAGTAATAATACTCAGTCTCCATTGGTTTGGGAGCTACCGCAGTTATAAGGTGATGACCCACACCACGAAGATCTTCGAGAGGATTATA
This sequence comes from Thumatha senex, assembly GCA_948477245.1. Taxonomy (NCBI): domain Eukaryota; kingdom Metazoa; phylum Arthropoda; class Insecta; order Lepidoptera; family Erebidae; genus Thumatha; species Thumatha senex. The sequence continues at coordinate 6,542,167 of OX419726.1, read as the reverse complement.
GACTCTCGGATCCGGCAGGAGTGTACTCTCTCGGAGTGTCAATATGGGTTTCGCCCTGGTCATGGGACCACGGACCCTGTTTTTGCCCTGAGGGTTGTCGCAGAGAAATACAGGTCGAAGAACACGCCTCTGCACTGTTTGTTTCTAGATATGCAGAAGGCCTTCGACTGTGTTCCTCGTGCGATTATCTGGTGGGCACTGCGGTCCAAAAGGGTTCCAGAGGTCTATATTGACACTATCCGGGACATGTACTGTGACTCCGATTCAATGGTTCGGACTGCTGTTGGCAACACGAAACCCTTCCCCATCACCGTCGGGGTACACCAGGGTTCTGTCCTTAGTCCGCTTCTGTTCAGTGTAATATTAGACGAATTGTCGGACAGCATCAGAAACCCGCATGAGCAGCCTGCATGGTTGCTCATGTATGCTGACGATATTGCGCTGGCAGACGCGGACAGAGACGCTTGAGAACGGCGGTCTGAAACTAAATGTGGCGAAGACCGAGTACTTGGCACTAAACTCGACAGATCCCACATCCGTCCGCATAGGCGGTGTTTGGTTGAGCGCACGGACCAGGTTAAATACCTGGGATCTGTTTTTCACACGTCCAGTGACATCGATTGCGATGTCAAGTCACGCATTGCTGCCGCGTGGGCCAAATGGCGGGAGATGACCGGTGTCATTTGTGACCCTAAAATGCCGATCCGGTTGAAGGGACAGGTCTACAAAACCATTATTAGACCTGTCCTTTTACATGGCAGTGAGACGTGGCCGATATTGGAGCGACACAAGCAGGAGCTGCGTGTCACGGAAATGAAGATGCTGCGGTGGATGTGTGGAGTCACGCGGATGGACCGCGTGAGGAACTCTCGCATCCGCGGCAGCCGTCCGTGACATTGCAGACAAGTTGCAAGAGTGTCGCCTTCGTTGGTATGGTCACGTCTTGCGGCAACCGCCGGGCTACGTAGGTAACAAATGTCTGGCCATGTCAGCCCCGCCGGGTCCCGGTAAGAGGGGAAGACTCAAGAAGTGTGCTGGCTTGACGTCGTAAGGGATGACATGCGTGCCAATGGTCTCACTACAGGGGATGCCGACGACCGTGCGAAGTGGAGGAGAAAATGTAGGAAAGCGGACCCCGGGTGTCGCGAGACGCAACTGGGACAGACGCTCGGATGATGTTGAATGGCCAGATCGGCAGCCGCACACGTTCTGAGAATAGTTTCTCCTTCAGAGTTGCGGGTGCCGTATCCAAAACCACCATGAACACGCTCAAACTCCTCACACCTCTCAACCACTTGACCGTTTAGGTCGCCGCCCAAAACGATTCCCTGTGACAACGGAATGCTCCGAAGCACTCCCTCGAGTTGGCCCCAAAACGACATCTTATCGGCGTCGCTACAACCGGCCTGTGGCGCGTAGGCACTTATCAGGTGGGTAATAATCCCATCGATAAGCACCCTCACGATCATAAGCCGGTCGCTACAGCGTTTCACCTCCAAGATGCCGCTCTGCAGCCCTTCGGAGAGCACCACGGCCACCCCTTTCTCCCCACCAGGCGCACCCGTGTAGTACAGCTTGTAGCCTTTCTGCAAAGGCCGGGCTCTGTTGCCCTTCCACCGAGTCTCCTGCAGGAACGCCACGTCCACCCTCCGCCTGGAGAGTACTTCGGCCAACTCTACCGCACGCCCAGTCAGCGTGCCAATGTTCCAAGATGCGAAGCGGATTCGGGTTGGGGCTTTAAATTAAATTAGCTAGAATTTAAATTAGCTTTAATGGTGGAATCTTGCAATTCAATTTTCAGGCAGATTTTTTGAACTGATTTAGCTGAAACATTGTTACTCATTTAATCTGGATGGCAACGTATGGTTAGCTGTATGACGTCATTCTAAATCTAACGTGGTGGAACAGTCAAGATGACGGACTACTTAGTTTAGAATCTGCTACAGTATGAGGATGTAGGGACACACTACTGACGCAGGAGTTTTATATACCGAGGCGCAAGCACTCGTTATGCGCAGGCGCAGCAGTCGTCTCCCCGCACGATATTGTTTAGGTCATATATAATTGTATAGTGTTTATGTATTAATATTGTGAACTGGTACTAAGAATCATTATATTTATCAAGAAGATTGTAACATTGTAACCCCTATAAGTATTAAATGATAGGGTTTTCTAAGAATAATTTTCAAACTACATGGGGCACACTAAAAGTTTTGCACTTCTAGCTAATCGGAAGTATTTGAATTTCGAATGTTATATTTTTTGAAACGTAGCAACCTTCTTAGTAATAAGATAAAAACAATTGGCGGGAAATTATTTGTCAATTGTTTTTTATCACACATCCAAGTTCTACGTATGCAACGAAAAGGGAATTAAGTCGAAAAGATTTTAGAGCGATGATTTTTTATGATTTTAAAAGCTCGTCTTTTTTCGGAGAGAAGCACCTTTTTTGAGCGCCGTAAGGCTATGGTTTTCTGAATTTGAGTGAGGTCGAGTTTCTTTATATGATGAATTTTGTGAATTCGTGCCGTCGACGAAAATAATATGGCTATTGTTAAGCGGCTAATTGAAGAAAACCCGCGAATTACCTATAAGACAATTCGAGGACTATTGGGGATTGGTACATTATTTTTTATCAGGGCCCAAATTGACTATGTCGTAAAAATAATTTTTAAACAAATTAGTTTTTCTTTAATTTTTTAGGTTAATTTAGTTTTATCAATATTTAAAGTAAACAGTACAGGCATTAGCAGCGATGTTTTTTCACTATTTATTGTTTTGTTTGATATTAACACTAGATCGCACACGTGGGTGACAATAGTCACCCAGCACAATAACATGAATGTATTTTAAAAACGCATCGTGACTGACTCATGCGCGCTCGTGTATTCTTTAAGGACAAAACCCCGCCCCGGTCAGTGAAGCGCCAACTCTTGCTGCGCAAGGACATCTGAGATAGGACCTGTCGAAGTTGAGGGTGACAATAGTCACCCGTGCGTGTGTTCTTGCAAAATAAAATTTTAATGGTGATTTATTTTTAAAGAGGTAAATAAGCTTTTACTATGTGTAATATTTGATTTAATGTATATAAATTATTGACAAAATTACTGTTCATTTCGCATTTGCTTATACCTTTACTGAAAAAGTTTGTATATTGTTTGTTTTTTTTTTCTTATTTTAGATGGATCGGACCAACCATCGTTGTATTTGTTGTTTTGACTAACAAAACAACAAATACAACGATGGTTGGGACAAGTTGATGGAAGTGATGCATTTTCGGAGAGTGAAGAGGAGGAAGAGCCAACGGAACCACACATCCTTCCCGAAACTCACGATTCCGATACCGAGCAAGAAGGTAAAGAATTCGAAAATGATCGAATTCTTCACCGTCAATACGACGTGACCCGTAATAGTCGGAGGTGGCCTATAACACTATTTTGTAATTTCATCAATATGGCTGGCATTAATGGCTTAGTTATATACCAGACCCATAATCCCGAAGCAAATGTTGTTCGTCGGTATTATTTAAATAAATAAATAAATAAAATAAAATTACTATTTGCATGATGTTGGTTTTCAACTTATTCGGTTGTTGATAGAGCGTCAAATCTCTCAGCATACTTTGCCTAAGTCCATAAAGAACTAGGCAGCTTTTAGGTATTGAGGACTATCCCTCTGAACAATCTGTGCCTGTCAGGGTAGGAAGGGGTTGGGGTTTTTTTTGTAGCCGAGCTCGAAAACGTACTACCCGACAAGTGTAAAAGGCGCATTTGCCCTGATCATGAAACCAGTTTCTGCCCTGATGGGCTCAATCTGATTAATTTTAGTACTTTAATTTATATATTGACATTTCTAGAATAAAAAAATGTTAAAATTACTAACTTTAACTTTTCTATTTTAGAATAAGAGTGATTTGATCTCAATGTTATATTTTTGGTGATTTTTCAAAAATATTTGTTTTTAATTTTAATTATATGAAAGAGTACATATGTTATTTTGCAAACCTTGTTATATGATAAAAATAAAGATATTGATTCATAATTTAAAGTTGTTTTATTAAAATTGTAAAAATGTAGTTAAACAGAAGTCAACCACGCGTGCACTCACGTATCATTTTGAGGCGCGTGTACTCTAGTGTTAATACAAGGAAAGAAGTAGAAAAACAACAACTGTGTTACTTACTTAGATTAATCAATTTTAAAAACCTTTCAGATATAAATATAGACAAGAATTACAATAATCTTATATATGTAAAATCACAATCATCTCAGTCTAATATCTTATTTTCTAATTAAGTTTACCAATGCGTTACGTTATTTTAATTTAAGCTACTGTGATTTCTCAAAATATGCCTTAATAATAGCAATTTAAGCTCATTCTTTATAGTATAGGTTAAAATTGGGAGATAACCAATAAAATATAAAATATGTGGTGGTTCAAAATTATATAAAAAGCTTTATAGCTCTTAACGTATTCAGATAAAGAGGGACAAAAAAGTAACGCAGTAGTTGGATAAGTAACACAGTGGTAATTTTATCACAGCACTAAGTGTTTTTTTTTCGCTTTAACTAATAGAAACGCTCTAAAAACAATAATAAAGTATTTGAAATAAAATAAAACTTCTCCTAAATAACAAAAACAAAACAATATCGTCTCACATTAACATTTTTAAACATAAAATCTTTGTCTCATCATCAGTCTTATTTCTCAAATATATTTAATGGAACATCAAATTCCTAATATACACGTTTACCCTTCTTAATTATTTTAGGGTTAGGAACTATCTCGACAATATTTTAATGGTTCGTACGAAACATCCCTTTCAACAAGCTTGAACATTTTCCCCGAATCGTCAACTGCTTTTAAAAACATAATTTTAATCTCTCCCTGGTCGTCGACATTACTTTGGGCAACACTTAGATAAAAGTACAATTTGTCTTTGTCTGAAGAAACTTTAACAATAAAGTAAACACCGAAAAATATTTTAGACTGATGCACATTTTCTTTTTCAATCAAGTTTCTTTCATATGTATTAGATACTGAAGCTTCTTGTTGTATTTTAAGCTGTGAAAGAAGATCATCATCTGAACTCGAAATTGGAGAATAAACCGATTCGTAATAAGATTTCTTAGGGTTGCCCACAATATTAGATATGTCAGTTAATACTTCAATTTCGTTCATAGTTTCTAAGCCGTCTCTTTCTGGAATTACATCAAAGGGAATTTCTAAATGATTGCTTCCTTAAGGCGGGCTAACGGGACTGGTAGAAACAGGAATTGGCTGATACGTTCTAGGTGAAAAGCAAGCGCAAAAGCCCCTTTGGCAGAAGCAACTAAGATCACGATACTGCAATAAGGGGCCGTTCAAGTATTACGTAAGCACCAAGGGGGGTCTCTGTTTTGCTTATTTTGGATGACATGGGGGGGTGGGGGGGGTCTAGATGATGATTACGTCATCGTTAGTTATTTAAGTTTTTTCGGGGATTCCCGCAAATAATACATATGCGTAGGCACTCGCTTTGAGAACTGATTAGGGGAATTACCGCGCATTAGGGAAATTACCGTGCGCTATTCACTTGTCTAATAATTCACTCTCGTGCCGGCAGGCTGCAAGTGCGCATCTATCAGTATTGTTTTGTTTGGATTCTAAACGTATTGTAAGCATTGAAAGTTATCATTTGTGTTTATGTTGATGCAATTAGCCAAAGTTTAACGTTTTAATTATTTAAATTTAAATATCTTATTAGAATGTCATATCATATAGACAAATCCAAGTTATACCAAAAACTGTTCGAAAGTTTTAATAAATCTCATACTGGGACGAAAGTGCAAAATGTACAAAAGTTAGTTAACGAAGTTTGGCGAAATTATAAATTACAAGCAAAGTCAGATAAGGAACTAGATATTATTGTATCTAAGAGAATTGAAGAAGAATTGCAAGCGGCGACTAAAAATAAATCCAATCTGCTTCATTTTTTTTCCAAGGTGAGTAAATATAAGTACAAAGTTTCTCTTTACGTTCTGTAACAATTAAAACGATTTATGAGTAAAAAATATGATGGCCTATCTCAAAGTAAAAAGGTAAATGATTGATATTTTATTTCTTAAGATCGACTCCGGCAATTGGTCACAAAATACACGGTGTATTCAATATCTGTATGTGAAGGGTTTCTGTGGGGAAAAGCTTTCAATAATATTTAAACGCTGGTTTTATTAAATACGGTGAATTTATGTAGCTTAATAAGAGAATATCCAGCAGAACTCTTAGAAATTTTTCATTTTTAGGCAACGTCTTCTACCAGTAAACCTGCAGAAAAAACACAAATTATACAGCCATTTTCTAACATTGAAAAACAGAAAGAAGATAAAATTAAAACCGGCAATGAATCACAAGAGCAATGCGAAAATAATAATAATGCAGATAAACAAAGAGCAAAACCTTCTCAAGAAGCTTTGAAAAATAAGATTACTCTACTCGAAAAAAATCTGAACGCTTTGTATTCTGCCAGAGATACTATGCCAAATTGCGCTGAAGTTGATAAACAGATCATTAAGTTGCGCGAGGAACTAAAAACAGCAAAAAATACTTTAAACAGGAAGATTCAAAACGCAGTTGCCTAGAAGAAACACAGGGATGGTATGAAAAGAAAGTTAGAAGATATTTGTCAGGAAAATCCTGAAATAAAAAGAAGACTATCTCTGAGGGATTCAGTAGGACATCCTAAACTTGAAAGCGATCAACCATTACTATTGAAAACAATTGCGGATATAGCTTTATTTGGGAGTGCATGTGATGACAGGAGACGAACGGAATCTATTCGCAGCGTAAAAACTCTTGACGAACTCACACAAGAACTGCGTAAACTAGGATTTGACATTAGTCGCAGTGCGACATATCTTCGTTTGATTCCCAGTAAATCGAATTCTACAGAGGGACGAAGACATGTATCGACAGTCCCTGTTAGGCTCATTCGTGCTCAAACTGATCACCACAAGAGCCACTTAGATAGCAAGTTCGCTGAAACATCAATCCATTATTTAGAGAACATAGCATCCATACTTGGACCAGATCAAGTATTTTTCTTATCTCAAGATGACAAAGCTCGAGTCCCTATTGGCGTCACTGCGGCAAATAAGCAAGCACCTCTTTTAATGCATATGGAATATAGAATCAAATTACCTGACCACGATTGGGTAATCGCTGAGCGTCATAAATTAATACCATCTGTTTATGCTGGTATCAAAGTTACTTCCAATATGCTAGGACAACCGCAAGCCGTCGGATATTCTGGGCCAACATTCATCGCTATTCGAAGTGGAAAGCATAGTTCATCTACTGCTAATACTCATGCTCAGGATTTCGAGACGCTTCTCGAACTTGAAGAGTTTCGACCATTAGCAAAAACTGACCATGGACTAGTACAGCCAGTAGTAATTATGACGGTTGATGGAGTGCCAGATGAAAATCCGCGTTATCAAAAAGTCATAGGGTTTGCTATACAACATTTTAAACGACATGATCTCGATGCATTGTTTATAGCTACCAATGCTCCTGGAAGGAGTGCGTATAACAGAGTAGAACGAAGAATGGCTCCTCTGAGTCGGGAACTGGCTGGTTTAATACTGCCTCATGACCATTTTGGGTCTCATTTGGATGAACGTGGCATTACAATTGATGAACAATTAGAAAGATATAATTTCGAATTTGCAGGAAATGTATTAGCTGAAGTATGGAGTTCAATGGAAATTGATGGCTATAATGTTACTGCAAAATATGTTGAGGCTGATGAACAAGATGTTCCTGAATTTCCAGACATTAAATGGTACTCAGAACATGTGCGTGAAAGCCAATACTTGCTTCAAATTGTAAAATGTAAAAATACAGAATGCTGTCGTCCAAGAAGTGGCCTATTCAGATTACTAGACAACAGGTTTCTTCCACCACCTGCAAAAGTAAAACAAACAGTTGATGACTTGGTTTTGGATGAAGGAGGACAATTTCTTGATCTTCCAGTCAATTTAGCTCTACGCTTGAGTACTACCCTCAAAGATTTTTTGCAAATGCCCTACGATTATTTTTGTCCGACGGTAAAATTGAGGCTCTCAAGCCGAACATGCAAAAAGTGTGGTCTTTATCATGCTTCCGTCAAATCATTAAATCGTCACATCGAGAAGATCCATAAAAAAGTAAACACGCCCACAGAGGGAAAAGTTAGACCTGTAAGAGTCGCTGCTCGTCGTGCTAATGAACTGATGTGCATTATTCAAAATTTAGAGCACCAAGATGTTGAATGGCTCGATGAGAGTGACGTAGACATTCCAAAATCGGATGAAAGTGAGCAGACTCACAACACTGAGCAGCAATCCAATGTCATCGATAACTTAGAATCATGGATTCAGGTTTCATGGACTGAAGACTGTTAATGTGTCCGAAAATATTCTTTATGTTAGTTATGTTCTTTATTTCTGATTATATTTTTTTGTCATTTACTCTATGTGTATCAGTTAAACCTAATATTTTCATGAATTTTCCTATTTTAAAGATAACAATATAAAAAAACATTTATTACTAAAAATGTTTACGTAAGCATAGGGGGAGGGGGTAAGTGCTTTGCTTACTTTTGATGACAAGGGGGGCGGGGGGGTAAAAAATGGTAAGAAATCTGCTCACGTAATACTTGAACGGCCCCTAAACCAGGAGTGTCTAAGAAAACTTGATGGACCTGTATTGTACCGCGGAGAGGAATTATGCCTTGGGGAATAGCCTGCTCTACCTTTTGAATGTCGTCGTTGTGTTCACAGTGATGTAGTACAACTGAATCTTGCTAGAGTCTTTCAAACTGTGAAAGAAACTCTCCGCGTCTGGAATGTCTAAGCCAGTAGCTACTTTTTGGTCAGCTGTGCGTTTTAGATAGCCACCGACACCATCAGCCGCACCCTTACCATGGCCAGCTTCGAAAAAGTTTCAAGTTATGCGATCAAAGCCATAATCATCAAAGGTTTTCGAACAGATAAAATAAAAAATTACCTTCTGTCTGTGAATTGCGTAGCTGGACCGTCCGAAAAGACATGAATTGTTTTTATATGTGGATGATTAACCTTTAATGTGCTGATAACTGGATGGAGGCGTGCCCAAATGGATGCAGGATTATGAGAGTTATTCGTTGATACACTGCAAAAAGAAGTAACTTGTGCCTTGTCTGCTTCCTGTGGTTATATATACAAAACACCTGTATGCAAAGTAATTTGCTGGCGGGATCCACCAGAATGATGATGCTGGATTTCTTCAAAATATTTTCGATTATAATTTTCACTAAAATCTACATGCAGGAGAGATTCGTCATTTTTAAGATCATCTATTGCGCATCGGTAACTTCTGTATTGCATTTTAATATTATAAATATGTTTTTTCAATACTTGTATTGCCAATTTAAATTTTTCTATCAATTCTGCGACAGGACTTGTTAAAATTTCCTTAATGTTTCTTGTAATTTTCGAACCCACTGTTGGTATTTTATTATTCGGGATTGATTCTCTGTATTGAAGGATATATCATTAGTGTTACAGGATTCGCAATCACCTGTCATGCATAGTCGGTTATCAGTAGAACACACAGTTTTCTCAACAATTTGAGTCATGTTTGACTCTGCTATAATTTTGTTGCAGTAAAGAGCATTTAGCATATATTGTGTATTGGTATGCGTTTTACATTGACATGTATCTCTGCCATCAACTGCTAGGGATTTTACGTAAAATGGTCTATGCTTCGTGAAATAAGAGTTTGAACAACACTCGATAGGATTCTCCCTTTGTATCAAGCAGATACCTCTTCTGCGCCTTATTTTTTTTTGTTTGTCACGGTTTCTCGTTTCCCAGCACTGATCCTAGAAACACCATCACGATTAAAAAATTGACGAATCTTTTTTATCAGAGTAGCTTGTCTAGGTATGGTCTGCCTATTTTTTAACTTATTGATACCGAAAGTTTCTTGAACAATAGATGTTTTCAGTCAGGAATCTTTTATGACATGTTCTTCAAAAATACGCCTGATAGCTAAACGATGTTTAAGTTTCTTTATTCAGGAGTAATGGTTTTTTTTAATAGCGATAGACAATGCTATATATTTTTTGTCTCCGTCCTCCGACTTTTTTCCTTTTTGTCTTTCGTATCTATTCTTGTACTTGTTACATTTTTAATAACATTTAAAGACGAAATATTTATATTCATTTTTCAATTTTTCGTTTTGTTCCTCCAATTTCTTATTTTGTCTGTATAATGCAGAGACAGATCTGCATTACTTGTTGAACAGGGACAAGACAAGAAATATTTCGTAAATAATATACGGTTAAAGAAAAGATTTTGTATGCGAAATTATTTTAGTAATCATAGTCTTTTTAAATGTTTAACCGATTATGGGTCCCAGTAAAAAATAATGGCCCATGAGACAAATTCGGAAAATTTTACACGAAGAATTGAAAGTTCGGAAACTTTGTTGTCGTTGGATCCCTCATGAACTGACAACGGAGCAGAAGCGGGCTGGCGTGGAATGGTGCTCACAGATGCTACTGAAGTACGACCACGGACATTCTAATGCTGTTTATGACATGAACATTTCATTTTATTTCAATGACAAAGGCGTGACAATAATGGTTCGAAAGAGATGACGTAAGAACTAAATGCGAGATAAGGGTAAACCAGGAACGTCTAGAGCAAGTGTATTTTGTATTTAGGGAGTATGTTTGGCGCGGATGGAAGATTTGATTCGGATGTAGAACGGCGAGTAGCTGCCGGAAACAGAGTTAACAGTGCTTTGTCCCAAGTAGTAAAGCGACAAAGCATCGTAAAAGAAGCACGACTGGCGATTCATAACTCAGTTATGAGTGTGTGCCAACTTTACTTTACGGTAGCGAAACCTGGGTATGTCAGCAGATTCATGAAAGTAAATTGAATGCTGTGGAGATGCGATCACTTCGAAAATTGTGCAGCGTTACTTTGGCCGACCGAATACGTAAGGAAGTGATACGCAATATGGCAGGTTTGAATGAAAGTGTCAGCGTTAAGCTGGAAAAGGGCGTGCTCCGTTGGTTTGGACACGTCCAACGAATGAGTGAGGTACGATCGACGAAGAATATATATTGTGCTAAAGTAGAGGGTAGAAGAAGTCAGGGTAGGCCGAGACTTACATATGAAGACGACGTGAGCAGATTGCTCAAAAACGGAAAAGTCAAAAGTACTAGGATACCCAGACGTGCGTGTATGAAGCGATTTTTTCTTGAAGAAGCGAAAGAAGTATGCATGGATCGCGAAGCCTGGCGATCTGGCCTCTCTGACTACCCCGTCAGGGATACAGCGTGAAGATAGTTAGTTTATGACATTGTCACAAGAGACGTGGATTTATTGTTTTGTACCCGAAAAAAAACAGCAATCTTGTGAATGGGTGTTTGAAAACTGGTAAAAAATGATCAGCTACGGGTCCCTTCAGATCTATGGTCCTCCTGTTTTAAAAAATGATTCGATCGCATGAAAAAATGTTAAAAATGTAAAGGAGAGTATTTTGAAAAGCAATACACATAATATTTTGGTTATAACATGTTGTTTATTTAAGTTACGCAAAACTTATAGTGTGACCTACGTATTGTCTATACTCATTGGGCGGACTAGTAAAAATGGCAGTTAAAGTTTTTTTTATGCTTTCCTAAAATATGAGTATTTACTCAGTGTTCTGTAAACGATCACTCCGTTAAGCAACAGTCGCTACAGGTGGTCCTTGGATGGGTGACCACTTTGTGGAATTTACATTTGCGAGCGTTTCCGTGCTTCGGAAGGCACGTTAAGCCGTTGGATCCAGTTGCCAGTAAAATGGCAATCGTTAAGTCTTATAGGCGGCTTGAAAAAAATTTCAACAGCAGGTCACCACAGCCTGCGCCTGTCCATTTCAACGCGGAAATGGGCTCACTGCCTGTCACCACCACGTGGGACAAAAATGCAGAAAGTGAAATGTGGGCGTATAGTATGCCTCTGCCTACCCTTTTGGGGATAAAGGCGTGACAATATGTATTTATGTATGTAAGATTTATTACAAAAAAATACATAAAAGGAGATAAAAATATTACTAGAAAATGCTTTTAGATTTACAAGGCGTGCAATAACTGCTAAGTTATTTTAAGACTTAAAAAAAAGTAAAAGACTGTCTAAACCAGCCATTACCCAATAAAATAGAAACATGTTTTATGAATTTCATAAAAAAACGGCAAGAAAACAAATAAGACTGGCACTTACTCAAAGTATATTCAACCTTATACTGAAAGAAAATAAATTCTATATTGGTTTGAAAGTAGTCGACAATATTTTCCCCTCACGTCTCTTCTTGGTACTTAATAAGACTGTATTAGGTAGATGTAACCTCTCTGGAGCACAATTCGTATGTGGACTATTTTTTCATTTACCTGTACGCAAACACGTCAAATAAAACGTTTGTGAAGTTACTGTTGATTTTTCTGTCGTTGAACGATTTTTTTTTATTTTTAGTCAACATTTCTCATTAATTTCACTTCAATCCTTCACTTTATTTTGTTTTAAAAAAAATAACGTTATTTGTAATTTGGTGCGTTCTGGAGTATTATTCACCACTGTTCACCATGTTTATTCCTGTCCCACGCAACAGGTGGTGAGCCCATTGCCTTGTTGAAATAGACAGACGCAGGTTGTGGTTACCTGCTGCTGAAATTTTTCAAGCCGCCCATAAGGCCTTTAACATGATTTAACGACTGCCATGTTACTGGCAACCGGGACCGGGCTTGACGTGCCTTTCAAAGCATGGAAACGCTTGCAAATTTAAATTCGAAAATGTGGTCACCCATCCGAAGACCAGCCATAGTGAAAGTTGCGTAACTCAGTGATCGTTTACAGAACACAAGAGTCACGAGCGTTTCTAGAGTAAGTAACTTAATACCTTGTACATGTATTAAAATTTTAATCTTATTTTTTTCCGAATCGTTTATGAGGTGGCTGACTCATCAAAAAAAAACATTGAATTATCAAAAAATATTAAAGCGACAGACTAGACTAGACGATTTCGAATTAATGAAGCCGAACTAAGTACTGCTGATTACAATTAAGCTCACTTTTTCTTTGTCTGGTACAATATAGATATGTCCTACTGTACTATAGATTGTGATTTTAACTAAACAAAAGTTTACAGCAATTTCGATAAGATTGATGTATCGTATTAATCGATAATCAAGTCTGGCTAGTTTACCAAAATTTAGATCAACAAATTTCAGACACTATAATATATGTAAGTACCTAATGTAAGGACCGAACGTTGTGTTAATATTTGTGGGAAGCCTGTGCCCAAGGCGTCAATCGCCTGAGATGATGTCTCTCATCCCAGATGAAATATTATATTATTGATGAAACTATGTTATGTACATTGTCTAGATGTACTAAAACGTTACACTAAAATTTCAAATCGTAAAATCAAGGAAGTAATTGTGAATGTTGTTTGCAAAACTTTCTAAGTCTCACACTTTCTACAGACTGTGAATCTTAGACAATGTTAGACTAGAATTTAGCTATTTCATATTTACTTACATAATATTACTGCATAAAACATTTCTTATTCTGCAATGTCATTAGGTAAATACAAAAAAAAATAGTAATAAAATCTCGACAAATTACAGAGATGTGCAAATCTACATCATTAGTACTACGGAGCACATTAGACACAAATAATATCTTTCAGCAGCGTGTAGTTTGATACCATAGTTCTTTTAAGTCCTTCCAAAGTAGCTTGCTTGTTATTCAATACATTGTAATTCGAGAACTAGCAATAAAAGATACGTCAATACTTATTATCATTTATGGTTCATGAGGTTGAGAAGTTTGGAAAAAGTTTGATGGTACAGCAGCACCTGTTGGAAGCGATTTAAGTTTCATGATCAAGTCTTGATGTCCTGTTGTAAGATGTTTTACAAGCTTTGGTCGACGTAATCAACTAAAAGCTGTGTATACTGTGACATAATTATCTAAGCTTCTTGTTAAGACCTCAAACTAACATAACATAAAACTCAGAAAGCTAACAATGGCATCATACATGTTTCTCACATGGCTTATAAATACTGCCCACGCAACAAATGGTGATAAAAGCACTGACTGTTTTAAGAAAAAAAAAGATGTTTATTATACTACTAAACCTGAATTGTAATTAAAATTTCTTTTTCATCGTCTCTAAAAAGATCTAAGAAGCACATTGTCTATGCTATAAATGTCGAGTTTGGTGGAATAAAATGTTAGGACTAAAAATATTGAAAGCTTTCCATTTGAAGGTCTATTTGATTTTCCGGTTGTTATTCCTAACAAACCCTAAATAGTTTTTGATGGGGGCTTTTAAAGTTTCAGTAATTTCTGTTTATGGGAAAAATCAATCGTTTCACAATTACAATAAGGCCTTACCGAAATCTTCAGGGCCTAAGTAAGGTAAGCCTAAGTAATTTGAAATTGGTGCAGCTGTTGCAAAACACTCAACTAAACTCAAAACCAAACTCTGTGCTAACACGTCTGGAAAGCGTGTAACAGCAAGGCCAATAATCTTTGAAAATTGATTGGGGTTCAATCCCCGTATCGAATCGAATTGACGTTTTTCACTTTAATAAAAAAATATGATTGGGAGAGGCCTACGTCTAGCAATAAACATTGGCTTATGTGATTGTTTAATTGATTTCATAAGAAAACTGTAACAGCTGATTACAATTGACCTAAAATCGATAAAGGGCTAACGCCTACACAAAATTGCCACAAGCCTCATTTTGTTGTTGCTGTTTACTCATACCCATTTATTTGTTAATATTACCCTTTACAGTTATGTTGTGACATTGCGTGAAATTTCCAATTAACTCGCCTTATTTCTGAATTTGTTTGCGGTGATTTTACTTGGTGTGTTTACACTTTGATCTTCAACCTTATTTATCTAATTTACAGTAGTTAAGTCATTTTCAGTAATTTCATTTATTCAATAACAATTACTGTAATCATTATCGAGTTAAGCCTCATTTTCAGTTGCATTCGAAACCACGTCGCTTCGGAACACGAGTTTCTTTTGTTGTCTGTGAGTTTAAAATTCTTTGTATGCTATTGTGTATTATATATTTTTAGTTGCAAGATACTAAAACATTCGTACAGAATTTTATAACAGGCCCTATTTTATAATAACCTAACTTACCATCTACGGAATGAATGAAACTTGACAAGAAAAGTATTGACTCCAAATGTATTCAACTTGTGTTTAAGGAGGTTAAGATAGGTATGTCACTTGATTTCTCGTATCCTAGCTTAGTTTAATTACTTACATCGAAATTACTAATACTTAGATACGCCTTCTGCAATGTAATAGAAAATTGCAAATTCCTTGTGTAAGAAAAATCTAATCTCTTACCACATCCGTGAAACATCGATTAATATAACGGCTTAAAAATTTGTAATGTTTTTTATTTTTTAAGATTTGTAAAGTTTATAAAATTAAATATTAAGTGATTGCTCATAAATATAATAATTACACATGTAGAAATGTTAGTCCGTCATCTACTTATACTTTTATACTAATGTATAAAGCTACAGAGATTAGCCAGGTAATTATTTAGGTAGCCAGTGAAATTACTGGGCATGGAAGGCATATCATCTTAGGCCCCAGGATGACAACGCACTTATTGCAGTGTTAACCTTAATATTACAAGTGTCTATAGGCGACGGCAACCACTTAAAACCAGGTGTGCCGTAAGCTTACGTGCCATGTCGTCAAACAAGAAAACAAAAGTTTTCTTGTTTGTATGGTTGAACGCGATAATATTTTGTGTTGAAAAGCCCATTTATCGAGGAAGGCTATATATCATCAGGCTTCCACCCAAAAGCGGACCAGTAATACATACATTTTGAAAATTTTATGAACGAATATAAAGAAAGAAAGGAAACAATTTTATTCATACATCAGCACAACAGCATACAGTGATAAAACACAATTTTTGACCAAACACAGGTGAAACATTTTGTATGGTTATGCGGACTTTCAAAGGTGACCATCTCAGCATAGTGCCCCATATCATTATTGATGACCTGCTGTGCTGGTTTTCAGATGCAGCCCAAAATGCGAACCGCGACGGGATTAAATGGGGCGAATGATGTATATTACGGTTGAAGCCGCTAGCTGACCCCCCAGCTAGTAATAAATAATATTGTCACGTGAAATCTTCATCGTGTGTAAATTTATTGAAAAATAAATAAACTTTAAAAATGTTAAAACAGACTTCAAACAAAAAACAACAGTACTAAAAAGAGAAAAATTTAATATTTTGTTTGTGTGTAATGTTTTTGTTTAAATCTTTTAAATATCAATTAAAATTAAGTATTATATGTACGTGCTAAGTACCTAATGATCTGTTTGAAGTCGACCGATTGCGATAAAATGGGACCACTGGGGAAGTATATCCGTTGAAACAAAAAAAAAATGTTCCAAATCGGTTCAGGCATCTTTGAGTTATCGGTGAACATACATAAAAAAAATATCGTCGAAATGAGTACCTAAGTACATTCTTGTGTTTTGAATTCTGTCTAAAATCGAAAAATCTCAACATAGATACTAAGTGAATCGTTTGAACACAACATCAGAGATTGTAAAAGAAAATTTATAAACACGGTGAAAAGTGGGCATTTAATATGCCTCTGCCACCCCTTCGGGGATAAGGCGTGATGGATATTTATTTATTTATTTTATTTTTACTCTCTAATTGTTAAATATTTTGAATAATTACCAAATGGACCACTATATTGCTAAATTATACAATTATCTGTTTAAATTTCCATGTGACGTAGTTTCATTTAATGTTTTTAACTAACACGCGTTGAACACATACGGTTGCATCATACGTTTCCCCGACATCTTGACAGCGTTGCACATAGTTGCTACCTGTCAAAACGTCGAGGAATAAAAGGTATTGAAACCGCAAAATATAGTGCCACGTGAAATTCCGGTTTATACTACAGTATCATTATGTGATACTAGTTGACGCCCGCGATGGTAAAGTTTTGCACACGAACGAAGCACGAACTTGTTCCCTGGCTAAAAAGTAACCTATGTGTTATTCTGACGTGTAATTTCTTTATTATTTTAAAGCTTCATTAAAATCCATTCACTATTTTTTGCGTGAAAGAGTCAAAAATCAAAATCGAAATCAAAAATCTTTATTTATGTAGTACAAAGTAACACTTATGAACGTCAAGATTACTGCTTCTACATTTACATTTACTGCCAGATTCGCAAAGCAATAGGTAGAGCCAGAGGAAGAACCTGGCAATAAAACTCATGGCCACTCTTTTCTAACCGCCATTTGACACAGTTTGATTAACATGATATTTGACCAATTATACAGTAATGAAGTTTTACAAAAAAAAAAGAACAAAATAAATGTTGTGTTCATTAAAATTACACTTACACAGTTCCTTTGAATTTATGTGAGAACAGTCAACTAAACTTAGTTTGACTTAAATTTAAATAATATTATTTGTAACAATTGCTATAACAGCTATGAGCTGACCAGTCCCAACAGACGGCACCCGTTCACGGGTATGACGCATATATCAGCCATCGCCTTACTCAACCGTATTGTAGGGAACAAGGCGACCCGATACATACGCCACAACTGCCAGGACACTTAGGCGAGCATGACATACCCAAAAACTACACAGCAACTACCATGTCAATTTCAAAATAATAAATAAGTCTACATAGTGCTCACACAATAACAAAGTCAAATTACACATAATTATGTAAATTAGTTATTACCGGGACTAAACGCAGCCATACCTTTAGTTGCCTGGCGTTACAAATTATTTATACTGGAGAATGTAAAAAAAAAAATGTAAAACATACAACATATATATGCAGATTCAAGACAAGTAGATAATTTAACGCAAGATTCATTCGAATTCTAAATTACTCGTAGTAACAAATCTATATCTATATTCTTAAAAATTTTCTCATTTATAATATTAGTAGGATAACATATATAATATACATAGATAATATATATAGATAGGAAAGGAAAACAGAATACCTTTAAACGTTTAGGTACTAATTTTAAGGGGATTACCTCGCTCAAATCCCAAAAACAAGGTAAGTTTAAAGAAGATTGCAGATGAATCCGTTTGTGCGTTTCCCTTATAAAAAATATATGGTATATTTAAGGTCATCACAAATACATTGTATCGTTTAAAATTTTAATAAACTTCCCAAAAAATTGATAAAAAATCTTATTAAATAGGTCCCTTTTCAACCTAAATTGTAAATTTTCTATGTAACGGCTAAATAGTTAGGCATGAATTTTGTATCAAAAAATATGTACTGACATATTTCACAATTTGTATTGCTTTTTTTTCCTAA
Organism: Thumatha senex; assembly: GCA_948477245.1. NCBI lineage: Eukaryota > Metazoa > Arthropoda > Insecta > Lepidoptera > Erebidae > Thumatha > Thumatha senex. The sequence continues at coordinate 6,523,738 of OX419726.1, read as the reverse complement.
TTTCTTTTAATATTTTTAAATTATGAATAAAAACCCGTAACCTCACCTGCACCCCGCTTGAAGCTGCCCCGCTAAGGCCTGTGACGCTTACTCGGGACGCGTTACTTCAGTGTCTCGATGACTCTTGTGACGGGTGGATTATACGCGCGTTATTTTTTCCAAATAACATCTAAAAGTCCACGTTTTGAATGTTTTATGAGTGAAATCTGGTTGTAAATAGTACAAATATAATAATTTCGTAAAACAACATTAGTAATTAAGTTTGTAAATATATTTAAAGTAGTTTGTAATTTTCGTTTTGTTTTTTCTATGGGTATCATAAAGTAAGCCTGACTATGCCTAAACATAAGAATAAAAGTAAGGTGAAGCGTGGCCGAGCTCTCCAAAACTATTGGTAAGTCCCTACCCCATTGAGTACATTATTTCTATTGTGTTTATTTTTTATCGTTTTAAACTATCTTGAGAATTTCGAATGACGGAGGATGGAGACCTTGGCGACTGATGATGTCACCTACCTGATGGTGGACTACGAAGGTGGGTATACGAACCCAGTGCCGACGTTACGTAGAACCAGCGTGTTTGGACTCATTCGAAAGATCTCATGGAGACCTTGGTGACTAATGATGTCACCTACCTGATGGTGGATTACGAAGGTGGGTATAGGATCTCAGTGACGGCACTACGTAGAACCATCGGGATTGTACTCATTTGAAAGGTCTCATGGAGACCTTGGTGACTGATGATGTCACCTACCTGATGGTGGACTACGAAAGTGGGTATATGATCTCAGTGACGGTGCTACGTAGGACCAGCGTGTTTAACCTCATTCGAAAGGTCTCATGGAGACCTTGGTGACTAATGATGTCACCTACCTGATGGTGGACTACAAAGGTGGGTATACGGTCTCAGTGACGGCACTATGTAGAACCATCTTGATAGGACTCATTTGAAAGGTCTCATGGAGACCTTGGTGACTGATGATGGTGACAGGACTACGAAGGTGGGTATAGGATCTCGGTGACGGTGCTACGTAGAACCAGCGTGTTTTGATCCATTTGAAAGAGGTCATGGAAACTAAGGTCACCGGAAAAATAATCTTGTTTAAAAAAAACCTAGTTAAAATAAATTTTAGTTTTTTTGCGGTGTAAATATGGCTATTATCACCAAACTGTAATGGCAAAAAATATTACTTTAGCTCATTTAAGTTATTATTTTTCAGGCAATTAAGAAACCAGAATCACAAAATCAGGAACTTCAGCCATTAACAGATACACACGATCTGTCTAGTATGGCAGTTGATGAGGGGGTAGAGCAAATTATGCAGGTAACTTATTGTGTTTGCTTACACTGCGGTATATGTTCGATAGTTTCCCTAGCTAATTTAATTTGACACTGTATTGTTAAAATGTTTGTTTTAGGTTGAAGAAGATGAAGAAGATTTACCAAATTTGATTATTGAAGAACAAGAATCACAAGCAGAAACAAAAAATATATCTGGAAGACGAATTATAGATATAGCTTACTTCTTTTCCAAAGTACAAGAAATAGGCGGCCATGGTGCTTTTAACTGTGGTATACAAAGTTTGAAACTTATAGGAGAGAAACGTAGACGAAACAGAAGACGAAAATATGTGCGTACTTCAAGAAGAAAGCCTACATGCACCACCTTCACCAACACTTATCCCAATAAATGACCAACCGACCTGTTCACGATATTTAAATTTCAGTTTAAATATCGTGTAGTAATTTAACGGGAAGAGTTTGAGATTTTGTCATTATTATACAATTAATTAATAATTATAATTGTAATAATTGCTTGACAGTGATAAAGAAAATAAAGGTGATTATTTATAGCTTATTGTTTATTTTGATAATAACCCTAACTATTTCTGTAACTGAGATCCAATAAGCACTTACCTGGTCATCATCAGATCTTCAGAATGTATCATGTAGTAGCACTAGTGCTCAATTAGATAAATGTTGAAAGCTAGGTCATCCTAACTATTTCTGTTCCTGAGAACCAATAAGCACTTACCTGGTCATCATCAGACCTTCAGAATGTACCATGTAGTATCACCAGTGCTCAATTAGATAAATGTTGAAAGCTAGGTCATCCTTACTATTTCCGTTACTGAGAACCAATATCCTCTTACCTGGTCATCATCAGACCTTCAGAATGTATCATGTAGTATCACCAGTGCTCAATTAGATAAATGTTGAAAGCTAGGTCATCCTTACTATTTCTGTTACTGAGAACCAATAAGCACTTACCTGGTCATCATCAGACCTTCAGAATGTACCATGTAGTATCATCAGTGCTCAATTAGATAAATGTTGAAAGCTAGGTCATTCTAATTATTTCCGTTACTGAGAACCAATAAGCACTTACCTGGTCATCATCAGACCTTCAGAATGTACCATGTAGTATCACCAGTGCTCAATTAGATAAATGTTGAAAGCTAGGTCATCCTAACTATTTCCGTTACAGAGAACCAATAAGCACTTACCTGGTCATCATCAGACCTTCAGAATGTACCATGTAGTATCACCAGTGCTCAATTAGATAAATGTTGAAAGCTAGGTCATCCTTACTATTTCTGTTACTGAGAACCAATAAGCAGTTACCTGGTCATCATCAGACCTTCAGAATGTACCATGTAGTATCACCAGTGCTCAATTAGATAAATGTTGAAAGCTAGGTCATCCTAACTATTACTATTTCCGTTACAGAGAAGCAATAAGCACTTACCTGGTCATCATCAGACCTTCAGAATGTACCATGTAGTATCACCAGCGCTCAATTAGATAAATGTTAAAAGCTATGTCATCCTTACTATTTCTGTTACTGAGAACCAATAAGAACTTACCTGGTCATCATCAGACCTTCAGAATGTACCATGTAGTGGCACCAGTGCTCAATTAGATAAATTTTGAAAGCTAGGTCATCCTAACTATTTCCGTTCCTGAGAACCAATAAGCACTTACCTGGTCATCATCAGACCTTCATTATGTATCATTTATTAGAATGAAAGCTATGTCAGCAGGCATATTGCATCGTGTAGTTAAAAATAAATTATGATGTAGACAAATAAATATAAAATATAAACTATGGAAGACTAGAAAAAGACAAGACTACAAAAACCAGACGTACAAAATTTATTAGACCTCTCAGAGAGCAAATGAAATAGGCAAAAACGATGACAACTCTGCGACACATCTGTGTTCTTGTATAATCTTCAGTTCGTTTTTTTTGTAGTACGGTCGTTGGTCGGTAGGTGGCGCCAAAAAACAAATACTAGTACAGGGATCAAATCTTCAAGGTCAACGGGCAAAGTAATGGCCTTAAGTGATGAATACAGAATCCATAGAAAAAATAACACACTGCTATTCAAATTATCCTAAACGCATTCTGGAACATCTCATGCACTAGATGTCTTTCTCAGAAGAACTCTCACAACGGTGCAATATATTTAAATACCACATGGCAACCCAGGTTACTTATTACCATTTGTGGAGGTTTAGCGCCAATTCTGGAAGATAACTGCATGGGTTAAGGAAAGTAAAATGTTACAGTGAACAGCGGTGTTCTATGTGTTAGTACCAAATCTCCTTAGAAATTAGCCAAATCTCCCTAGTAAAGGGTCCATTGCTTTACTAGGGCAAGGACCAGGACCTAGGACTAAGGACTTGACATCGACAAAGGACTAGACACGACTAAATGATATGAAAATATAAATAGTAAAGTCAAGGCTGTATGGACCAAGTTTTCTTTGCCTGCCCAAGATGGGCGAAAGCACCTAAAAAAAATTACCATTTGTGTTTTGTACAACCTCCTTTTACCACCATCGACATTTTACGACAATCGTTTTCAAATATCCACTACCCGCTCAGCCGTATAAAGAAAATGAAAGTTTGTTCCACAAAGATGAGCACTTAACACGAGTAGCATGCGAAAAGTATACCAGTTATGTCTGTTTTCATGTAAAAGACCTTGATATCCTGTCAAGGTTGAACACTGACCTGACTGGTTATATTATTGTCTCCTGAAGTAAAAGGTGATCGACATTCCTTGCAAGTAGCGATGAGTCTAGAAATACTGGTACAGAGTTGAACATATAAAAAAGTATAAATATTCAAATTGTAACTTCCGTGAAAACAAAAACATTTTTAAGATATATTTGTCTATTTTGACAACATAAATAAAATAAAACTTGTACAGACTGATTTATTAACGAACAGCTGATCGCTCAACGGTCTTGGCTCAAAATAGGTACATAAATGTCTGTAAACGATCACTGCGTTAAGCAACTTTCGCTTTGCCTGGTCACGGCTGGGTGAGCACTTTGTGGCATTTACATTTGCGAGCGTTTCCGTGCTTCGGAAAGCACCTTAAACCGTTGGTCCCGGTTGTCAGTAACATGGCAGTCGTTAAGTCAAGTTGAAAGCCTTATTGAAAAGCCGGCTTGAAAAATTTTAGCAGGTAGCCACAGCCTGTGTCTGTTTATTTCAACACGGCAATGGGATCACCTCCTATGACGTGGGACAGGAATACACATGGTGAAAAGTGGGCATATAATATGTGTTTGCCACCCCTTCGGGGATAAGGCGCGATAGATAAATAAATAAGAAAAAAATTCACGAGGTCGATCGCGACTAGAATCCACGTCCTATCTTAATCTGGGGGACCCACTTTTTTCCACAAAACTTTTAACCCACGCTCTTCTTTCCTCATCTTAAGCGCCTTCCCCGTTGGTGTCCAAACCCCATCCGGATTTGGAGCCTTGCGTCCATTTTTATTTGACATCTAGGAGAAGCATACGTGCCTATGTCGTTGCCTCCAATCCAATATCATTTCTGATGAAAGATTATTGGAGCGACGTGAACGAAGTAAGCGTAGCTCCATTCTTCCGCGATTCGCATTTTCGCTTTGTCCTCGAACACCTCCCAAAGCACTGAACACTTTTTGATCAAATTTGACCCATAATACGACTTCGAGCCATAGATGGTTTAGAAAAAATAAAATCGAAAATCATCAACATACCATGGAGTAATAATCACCGAAAGTTCATGTTCGTGGGAATGGTGACGGCAAAACGTTTCGCTCCATTTAGACTTACCGGAGATGGCAAGTGCATCTGGTTGTAAAATCTCACCTTCAAGAAACCTTCGTTACTGCCGATATCAAAAAGCCCCTACATTCATCATAGGCAATAATTTACAGAGAAAGCATGAAGACAGGCAATAATTCAATTACACAAAATTATGCTTTACAAACAAACGGCCACCATATCACAAAGTAATTATCGAAATTTCTTGTTTCCCGCAGTCGTTGTGAGTAATTGCCTGTTATTGAACAAATTGGACCTGTAAAGGTTAACTACCTTTGCCATTAATTATTTTTTTTAATTCCTGGAAGCGTATGTGAAAATCATACATTTTTAAGCTCCTTGAATAACCTTTTCTTTCTTTGATAAATTAACTAACTAACTAACTATCTTCACGCTGTATCCCTGACGGGGTAATCAGAGAGGACAGATCGCCAGGCTTCACGATCCATGCATACTTCTTTCGCGTCTTGCAGTTTCCTAATACTGTGTATCCTAATACTTTTGACTTTTCCGTTTTTGATCTTGCTCACGTGGTCTTCATATATAAGTCATTTTCATTGTTTAAATAAATGAAACTCACTTCTCACTTATGCTGCCATTCAAAGTTATGTTAATATTGGCATCTGACATCTTTGATTTCAGACAGTAAGTTCTATGCTAAACAAACCTAGTGTTAGTCCTAATATGTTTTTTTATCTTTGGGATATACATTTTCATTTTACAGTTTTGGTGTTTCCTATATATACTCGTAATATGTGTGTACTTAGAAATATTTAAATCTGTTTATCAGTTGCCAAGATCCTACAGCACAAACTAAAACCTTAGTTTGGCTTAGATAGCGGTGTGTAAAAAGTGTCCCACAATATTTATTTATTTATACACTCTCAGAAGTGAGCGGTAAGTAATGAATTAGCCGAGTAACGCCTCTAGATAGTACACGGTTTCAAAAAGAACGTCAGACAACATAAATAGTAGATGATTATGTATTCGAAACAATATACTTAGTAAAAATATTAAAACGGATAAGAAAGAATAAGAGGATAGAGAGAAAAAGAAAAATTTTGCACTTTACGGTCATAGCCATATCGTTGCTGTACATCTTGTCGACAATATTATATCTATGTTATTACTTACAGGATTTTTTTTCAAATGGTATCCTAAGCCCTCCTTTTATAGCCCAAGGTCCTTGCTATGATGCTACCAAAAGTAGAGATAAAACTGAAATGATATTCCTCATGAGTATTTCGACCAATGTTAAAAACGCGTCTTTAGCCGACAAACCAATGTCAGTAATAATGACGTCTATGTTAATGATATTTCTTTCATATCCTTCAGTAATGGTATCACATCGATATGTGTTAATAATGTCATTATTTGAGTGTAATGTATTTTTACATATTCTATCCAGATGACAGAGCTTCATAATTATGGGAGACGCGTCGCAGGAACAATCGCCCATTCAAATAGGTAAAGTTCAACGGACATAGCCAGTGTTATATAGTGCTTCCAATTTGAGAAGACCCTTCTTTACTTCAAATGTAAAGAAGAAATGGTACTATATACATAAGTATTGTTTTGCGAAACAAGAGTGGTGGTGTGACGTGCACATTCACCTGCGCTTGCGGTGAATCCGCAGTCGTACGTCGCGATCACCGCTAACAGACGCCATCTTGAAACGTTTTTTTTATATTTCGAACTATTTAGTGTGTGTTGTCAACGGTGACGGAATTTTTTTACGTGAGTATAGAGAGCTTTATCTTTTTCTTTCAGTTCAGTATTTTGTGTGTTATAGACTTATAAATTATTAGACTTAATTTTATTTTACTAAGGTGCTGAAATTATAATACAAGTACATAATACCGAGTGCATCTTTGTTAACTAACTCTACTCATCTATTTTTAACTTTATATTAGGCTTACTTTAAGTTTCACGGACTAAATTTAGAGCTTTAAAATTAAAATCTTAAATTATGGATTTAAATATTTAAGTAGATACTCAATTGACAACATCTGAAAGACCTTATAGCACAAGCTTAAAGCTTAGTTCGAGTTAGATAGCGCTGTGTAAAAAGAGTCCTACAATATTTATTTATTTATAAATGCACTCTTAAAGGTAAGCGGTGAGTAATAAATTAGCCGAGTAACGCCTCTAGATGTCAGACAGCATAAACAGTAGATGATTTTGTATTTGAAACAATATAGCCAATATAGGAAAACTATTTTTATAAAGTTATTTTAAAAAGTTGAGACAATTTTTAGCTAACATTGTCATAATTAAGAACCGTATACCGTTTAAAGTAAAGCTAATGCGTTACAATTGTTTAGCTGAATCTTATGTTCAATATGGGCTCAGTAGCTATGGTCGAACTTATAAGTCCTACCTAAAACAGATTTATAAACTACAATTAAAGATACTTAAAAATATTGTATCAAACAAAATTAAAGACCAATGTAAAAATGACGAGCTGAAACTATTTAAACATTGTAATGTACTACCCATTCATACACAATTTAAATTCATTTTACTTAAGAAAAATTTTTTTAACGAAAACTTAAAGTCACGAATTCAGCATCCTGTATACACAAGGGCTATAGCGAAAAAACAACTGTGTACAGCTCGTGCCAATTTTTGGGACGAGCAGATTTACGGGATGTAATAACGGCGCAAAACATTAAATCAAAACTTAAGTCTCACTTCCTTCAGCTTTTAATTAGAAATTCATGCTAATTGGTATTGGATTATAATGTGGTCAATTATGTCTGAGTATGTTGTAACTTAATTGTAATTTTAGTGAAGTACTTAGTATATTACCGTCAACTCTAAGTAGACTTGTTAGCATTAATTACATACCTCTGTGGTTTAAAAATGCTATCGGCAAATTTATTTTGTATATGTTATTGTAATTGGTAAATAAATAAAAAAAAAATATTAAAACGTATATTAAAAAATAAGAGCATTGAGAGAAAAAGAACAATTTTGCACTATTTTAAATAATGGTGTATTCAGTATTCTAATTTATTACGAATTTAAATATATAAGTACTCAATTGACAACTTCTGAAAGAAATAAGTTGAGAAAGAACCAATCTGCACTTTCGTGATGTAAACTTCCATACATAGCAGTGACCTCTTGGAATCAGGTGCAGCCACCTTGGCACCACAGCAACAATAGTTTTATTCTTGCTCAAATTACACTAGAAAAAAATACATTATGTATGTAAAGAAAAATCCAAGTATTGCAACTATTGAGATAGGACAGAAAACTTTGTCAATAAGGTACTTTTGTTAGTTTATTATTCATAATTAACAATTACAACATGATCTTATAAAAAGTGGCAGAGAAAGATACTAGCCCCACTAATTCCATTACTTTTAAAATTTAATTTAGTTTTGTTTTTTTATAATATCGATAATTTCTAATTATAAACTACCTAACTAACTATCTTCACGCTGTATCCCTAACGAGGTAGTCAGAGAGAACAAATCGCCAGGCTTCGCGATCCATGCATATACTTCTTTCGATTCTTGTAGATTCATCAATCGCTTCATACACGTACGTCTACTTTTGACTTTTCCGTTTTTGAGCAATCTGCTCAAGTGGTCTTCATATGAAATTCTCGGCGTACCCTGACCCTTTCTACCCTCTACTTTCGCATTTTTAATTATCGCTCTTATTAATATTAATTATATCTAATAGTATAAAAAACTCTTATTAAAATAACATAATATCTTGATAAATTTTTAAAGCAATTATTTGCTAAATTTCTCATAAATTTTTAATAAAGTGGAAAAAGACAATTTGATTCGAGACAGGGATTGAACCTGTGACCTTTGCCTAACCAGGGCAATGTTCTAGCCACCTTCTTCTTGGTTATACTCTTAAAATGACGATATAAATATGGTGGAGAATTTCAACTTGATTCGATACGGTTCGGGTAGTTCAGGTGGCTAGAACATTGCCCTGGTTTGCACATAATATCTTACTAATATAATCAAAACTCTCTATTTTGAATTATGATTGCATAAAATATGCATTGATAAACTGTATTACAATTTTTTTTTTTATTCCTTATCCATATATCCTTTCCCAATCCGGGGGAACTATTTTCAGATAAACTACTAAACAACGTTTGAAATCAATGAAATATTCCACCTTTTACGTCATAGGTCTAATAAAGTGAGAGAGAAAGATCCCAATTTGTCAATCCTAACTGTTTCTGCATTAGTGTTGACGAATCGGGGGTGCGTGATGGGATCCCCCCTTTTTTATAATCGTTCTACAATTGCTTTACAAAATTCTTTGGCATTTAAAAACGGTTACAAAATAATAACTTGTTTAGTTCTTGTTTAGATCAATAAAACCCTTACAAAGGTGTGTTAAGTCGACCAAGTAAGCAATTTAGAAATTATCATAGCTTATAACGAAAAGTTTCTACATAGAAAATTTACTTAATAGTAGTTGTTTGGAAAATCAACAAATTTACAATAATAATTTTATAATATCGTTTCATCTTAATTTAACATTACAATTATAAAAGATGGATAATGACGATATAGTTTTTTCTATAATTCTTAAAAAAAGAACATAACATAATAATATTAAATTTTAAATGCTTAACTAAAAATAACGTTTCTTGAGGTCGAACCGACGAACCTTTATGTTTATTTCGCCCAGGTTTTAGGAGTCGAATTTGCGTAGCACATTATGCATTCTATTTATCTTGACGCTGTATCCCTGACGGTGTAGTCAGATAGGACAGATTGCCAGGCTTCTAGATCCATGTTTTTTTTTGCTTCCTGTATATTAATTAATCGTTTCATACATGCAAGTCTGGGTATCAGAGTACTTTTGAGTTTTCCGTTTATGAGCAATCTGCAATCATGTAGGTAAGTAATTTTAATTTCTGTCTATTAACGAATAAAGTATTTACACATTGACTATTAGAATCAAACATAGCTCACAGATAAATAGGAGTCTAACATATTGTGTTATGGTGCGTCTATTGTTTTGGATAAAATATTCAACATTTTGTGTTGTATTCACGTGAGTGGAAAGCCAAATGAATAATAGATTATGAAAAGGAGGAAATTTTGTAACCTACTTGAACCTTTGAACCTTGAACTTTACCAATTTGAAAACTCTTACGTACGCAGTTTTTAGATATTTACCTAAACTTTCTCAGGCAAAATGCCGAGTTTGAAATACAAAAATAACAAAATATAATTATGGCAGACTGTGAAATGATTGATGAATGTGAATGGATCGATACGATTAATGTATAAGCAAAGAAATATTTATGTATCGCGAAGCCAAACGGCCTGTCCTCTGTCTACAGCATGAAGATAGTTAAGGTTTAACTTTAAACTTAACTTAAATACGGTGGTTTTTGGTAAAGTTATCTGAAGCCACCGTATTAGGAGCGATACATTTATAATAGCTTTTCCCATCTGTGGTTGCATGTGAGCAGCAGGCAACAACATGTAAATAATAAATAAAGTATATTTTATGTGACACATACACACACAAAACACATACACACATATGTTTCACTATTGGAATCAAACCTGTTGTTGGGATGAGGGCGTTGATATCTGCGGCACAGTTTATACTATTCCGGATATTATCGTTACATTGTATTATATAAAACTGTTATCTGATCCAAATAAAAAAATAATTAAAAAAATATGTTAGCTAGTTAAAATTGTTGGTAGAACAATTAGTAACATTAGGTCTATTACTTGTCTTGTAGAATGGTTCCAACTGGGGTGGAGTAGTTCAATAGAGACACTTTACTCTATTTATTGCGTACTTCCAAGTGTGTCAGAAGGTACGAACGAACGAACAGTAGGCAACTGACAGGTCGCGTATGCGATTTTCGCATACAGTTTGACGTAAACTTGCCACGTGGTTAATAATTTCGTCTCTATTGGACGCGAGTAAAAGGGAACGAGCAACATTCCTTGTTCTGACTGTTCCTATTATTACTACCCTGATTACTGAATTGCGACAACATGTATATTTATCTCAATTTTGTCACAGCTCTAAGTCCCCAACAACATCATAATACAACTCGTGTGTTATATCATTAACAGTTAAGTCACAGATAGTGAAAGTATTGTGAGATGTGAGGAAGTTTTGACTGAGTCAATACATTTCCTCATTACCGCTGCGTCTATTTATTCACCTACCTACATGCATAATAATTGTACATACATGATATTATCCAACACATTACGAGACACAACGTTTTGTCTACATGCACAATAATTAGACAAGAATACATTAACATGTTAATCCCAATTAATTTAAAAAATTATTTACATAAAATACTGACTACATACTGGAAAATATTTTGTACTCATTTTTAAGTATGTATAATTACATACAGCAGCCATAGGTGCTAATTCTGTTGTTGAAACCACTAAACTAAATTTCTCTAAAATTTTCTTATTTTTTTTAAGAGATTGCCAAATGCTATTCTGTTATTACGTTGAACTAAACTTGGTGATATTATAAACAGCACTAAATTTGTATTTGATGTCACTAAAATTCATGATATCACCAACTTTAGTTCTACTTAATAACAGAATAGCATTTGGCCATCTCTTAACAAAAATTAGAAAATTTTAGAGAAATTTAGTTTAGTGATCTCAACAACAGAATTAGCACCATAGTGTGACAAGCTCCTTAAATGATACAAAAATAAAATCAGACTTGTATTTTGCTATAATTAAACTTTATATACGGATGTTTTTATTAGGTACGTATGACATGCTCAAGGCTCAAATACTCAATAAACAATCTAAACTTGTCGTGTGAATTCGAAATTTCATAATTCAATGAATGAATGAACTCCAAAGGCCTACAAAAACTTGAATGACAGTTGGTGAATGGGTTCGTCGCCGACGTGGGTTTGAAGGTAATCAGGGGTATAGTGTTTTATGAATTAAGGGAATAGAACTGCCCAAAGTCTTCACATCATCAAAGTTAATAAGAATAAACCATAAACCCGGAGTATTTTAATGAACTCAACCCCGGGATTGTGACTTTACAATTGTCGAACATTAAAAGAAACCTTAGTATCGAATATTGCTTTTTTTGGTAATAAAGAATTCTCTGTTACAGCAAGGCTTTAAAAAATCGCCTTATGACCTCATCATTATATACTAAGGTGAAGTTTATTCCTATCGTATCGGTATGTTGTATAAGCAAAAATATGTAATACAACTTGATAAACCCTCGAAAGCTTGACCAGTCCTGATCACCCAGGAGGCCAAGTATACTAATTCAATCGCGTCAGAAGAGAATAGAAATCGTCGCTCAATAGACGGCCAACAAAATAAATTGTCTGTTTTCGTAGTTCATTATTACAATTGCGCTCCAATAGAATTCTATCGGCCGGCCGATAGAATGTTATTAACGCGTGTACTAGTAGCGCCTGTAAGTAGCTCTTAATAATATTTTGATAGCTTAAAACGGCTATTTGTGTCAATTCTGCAGCTTGAGAAGTTTGATTGCGAAATATATAATAGTTTAGTAGACTAACTACTTTGGGACTTATCGCAATAGAACCGTTATAGAATAGAACTAGAACGGCTTTCTATTGGAAAATAGTAGACTCGGCCCGCAGATCTCTTACTCAATGATAAGGCGCAAGAGGGCAGGTACACATCGCGATGCGACGTTGATCTCGATTCAACTAAGCTCATAAAGGACAACGATAGCATAAGAGTGCTAGTCCATAATCATTACTATTGCTCACATAACACATAACCAGTTCACAAAACTAGGCAGCGAAGTTTCATGTATCCAAGGCCTCTTTAGGCATAAGAGCTTTATCCATTACGATTTAATGACTGCATCGGTGACGTAAGTGGTATAATAGTATATGTGGCAGCGGAGGTCCTGGATTCGATACCCCGGTCGGAATAAATATTTGTGTGATCCGCAAATGTTTGTTTAGGAGTTTGGGTATTTATTATATATCTTAAGTAGGTATTTAGAAATATATAAGTAGGTTTATCAGTTATCTTAGGCTAGACGACGCTGTGTGGAAAGTGTCCCACAATATATTTTATGCCACCCCCCCCCCCCCCTTCACTTCGCCCGTGGCATACTTGGGACTCCATTATCCCATCGCTCATAAAATCTATAATAATGCATAAAAATTTGCCCGATTTGATTACTGCTTCGTTCTCCAGGGTCATAGCGTGACGATATATGGCCTTCCTCGATGGGCTGCCTAAATGGGCTATCAAACACAATAAGATTTCTTTCAAAAAGTATCAAGTAATATCTTTATTGAAACATGTTGTCTACATAATTATATGCAGATCAGTTTTCTGCGTTCTTGGTGATCTTATTTTTATTAGCAATCAAAATCTTACCTTAACGATGTCATCCTACTAATATTATAAATGTGAAAGTTTGTAAGTATAAATGGATGTTTGTTACTCTTTCACGCAAAATCTACTTAATGGATTTTGATGAATAGGCTACTTTTTATTCAGGGAACAAGTTCCTGTGGGAAACGGGAACGGAAAAACTTCACCACGCGTGCGGAGCCGCGGGCGTCAACTAGTATTTAAATAATGGAATTGGTAAACGTTGGCCTAACCTAGCTTTGGATGTGAAACCCTTACATAGCGTTACTATGTGTAACTATGTGTAAATCTAACGAACTAGTGTATGAGCAATACGGCTAGAAATCTAGTATTTCCTTTAGGTCATTTCATCAAAGTTAATATTACTTCACCTCTCATCGAGTGTGCTAGATTGGTGAACACGTCAATATATAAATTCATCTCAGGTTGGGCAGATACACACATGAAAAAACTTTCCTTTATTCTTATCTTTTCTATCAATAGTTTTCCTTGTGACAAGGAAAACTATCAAATTCTTAAAATTTTTGTCCATTCAGAGGTTGCCTGTAAGAAATTGCTCTTTGCTATAAAATTTGTAATTTTTTTAAGTACTATAATTTGTTATAATTTACCTACTCGTAATTCATATTGATGTACAATATTTTTTTACTTACAGACTTACATAACTACGAGTATATTAAGAATTCTGTACGTAGCGTTGCCTATGGTGTAAGCAAACATCTATATACGAGTGCACATAACCAGTTGACTCTTTCTATTTCGATATTAAGTGAAAATTTAACCGTACTTTCCTTGAAATGTATCAATTGGGAGGGTGATTGACTTTACTGTACTTCGCTAGTCAGACGAGTTGATACAGGGTTTTGTTCCGAGTTTTTCTTATCTTTGCCATGACCCCATCAGCTAATCATGTATCTGGCTATCAGAATACTTTTAATTTTTCCATATTTTATCAGTCTGCCCACGTGGTCTTCTTATAGGGCCTGTATACCTGACTATATTTCTACCCTCTACTTTTGCACAATAAATATTCTTCTACAATATTTTATATAACTAACTAACTATCTTCACACTGTATCCCTGACAGGGTAGTCAGAGAGGACAGATCGCCAGGCATCGCAATCCATGCATACTTCTTTCGCTTCTTCAAGATTCATTAATCGCTTCATACACGCACGTCTGGGTATCCGAGTACTTTTGACTTTTCCGTTATTTTATAGATGTTTCTGGTAATACGCATTTAACATGAGAATTTACGCTTTCTAGTATAAGTAACAGAACCATATTGGAGGCCTTTTAAATAAATGAAATATGTATTGAGAGTTTCTAGGTACGAGTATGTGGACACGAACTACAGAAAAATCTGGCATTTAATATTTAATAAATGGAATTGAAAAGCAATTGAGTTAAACTAACTAATCGAGTTTACTATATTTTTGATTACCCAACGGAAAACGAAGAGTTGAGAAACATGGCGACTTTTCATGTGGATATTGTTGTTGAAAAATCAGTGTAATCGAGTAGGTTCTTAGGCGTAAATTATTGTTTGTATTTAATTACTTGTGATTGGTTTTAAACTAACCACTAAGTTTTTAGGGTCAGCAGCGCGAGTGCTTCACTTCTGGTGTTGCAAACGTCCATATAGGGTACCTACAGTGACCACTTTCCATTAATAAGGCCGTATGCTTGTCTGCCCCACCTCAGTGGTATAAATAAAAGTTCCCGATGAGCTATACTTGAAATTTGGACCATACTTTAGAAGCAGATTATAAATAAGAATGTAACAAAAGGTTGAAAAGAAGAAAAAAGAAGAGGAGGCGAGAGTAAAATGCTGAGAAAAGAGAACAAAACAGCAGATATAAAAAAGAAGAAAGCTTTACGTACACTATCTCTTTTATACTTATAGTCCGTAATAAAAACATAGTATATTTTTAATTAAATAATTATAATTCTTTGCTTAGTTAAGAATTAATTTATATCGTATTTACATAGAGTAAATATAGAAAGCTCTGTTTAAATCTATTGATAATAACAAGTTTGATTCCGATCTCTAAAAGTCAATGTTCGCAGTTATAGCTGGACTTAGAAAGTTAAATAAATGTCGCCACGCTGTGAATAGCAGTAAGCTTTATACAAAATGTTGCACCAAACTAGGTGTTCCTTTTTATTAGATTACGGCAATAGTAAAAAAAGGGCAATGAACTGAGCAGTCTGTGTGTATTAGCATATTATTCCACCATATGGAATGTTACTGTAGTCGCCGAAAGATTTTATCAGATAGATGAAACTCTATACAATATAATACGTGATCAACGCTTTTACAACTCAGCAAAAAGATAAAAAGTGTTTACAAGAGATCTATTACGCAGTCATCTGAAAAAGCTGAAGACAGGTGACGGCAGAATTGATGATGCTTTGGGCAAGGTTGAATAGTTCTATAGACTATTGTACAGGTAAATACAGTAACTCGTTATGTTAATCAATCATGCCTTATCCCTGAAGGGTTGGCAGAGGCATATACGCCCACTTTTCACCGTGTGTATTATATATGCCAAACAACAGAGACGCTCGTGAATAGAAATATTTAAAAGCGGTCACCCATCCGAGGACCAGCTATAGCGAATGTTGTTTAACTCAGTAATCGTTTACAGCACAAGCACTTCAATGAGCTTCTTCTTATGTTATTATGTCATAAAAGTACTCGCAAATCGCTTGTACAACTTTGTTGAAAAAATTTAAAAACATTATGTTTATGTTAGTCATCATCATCCTCTTGCCCTTGTCCTAATTTACTTGGGGTCGGCGCAGTATGTCTAAATTCCATACTGCAAAATGTTTTAGCTTGGTTTTTATGTTTTAGCTTGGTGGTTTGTCCGCCACCACACGGGTGCCTTTCCAAGCCTTTCAGTACTCCGAACCTATACAAGGGGCAGTTTGCTTTTTCACAGGGGGAGGTTCTTCTTTGGTATTAGTAGTCCTTATCTATACAATGCGTTGACGTCAGCCATATCTATGCGATACGGCATGTATTATGTATGTACCATTCGGGATACTTATGCAGCCGCGCTCCTTATACCATGACGTCCATCATGCTAGGTTCTTCTTCCATTTATATTTACGGCTATTATCTAACGCTTTAAGAAACTTCCTCTGACCATCTCTAGTAAAGCTGATCTCCCAAACTTGGATGTTTGGAGCAAGGTGACGATCCACTTTGACAGATTATTTCTTAGCTAGACGTAAGAATATCTAATTTGTTAAAGGCATTTGTTATTTAATATAAATTTTATATAGAAATCATGATATTTGAGTTATACATTTTATTTCGTTACTGAAAATGTTGATGTCATTTTGACGTACGTTTGACATATTACATATTTTACATATTTGACATATCACATATTGATTATGTTTGTGTTAGTACCTGGATATAAATAATTTTGATAGAAATCAGTACTAAAGCTTTCATTACTTAGATAACCTACATAATTTATTACACCAGTTCCATCGCCGCTAGTCATAACTTAATTCATATACTTACTTACATTCCAAAATAACATTGAAATGAAGGTGAAGTACGTTAAGGAACTTAAAATCATTATTAGAATAATAAATTTCGTGAGCGTTGTTCATTATTACTAAGTAAACGGTTGTACTCAAGTGTACATTTCGGGATAGCCCGACTAGTTTCGGACCTAACGGATAAAAAAAAGTACCAGCGCAGCTTTCGTACTCTAAATAAATTTGTATAGATAGTTATTAACTAATAATTTTTTGTGACTGTTTTTCCTCCGACACGTCCATCTTACTTATCGTGTAAAGGATATCCGGTCCTTAGGGAGGCTTACCTTAGAAAAGTGGCTTCTACATTTAAAAGCCTTTCCAAATTTTCAATATGTTATCAAGTTGGACAGCTTGAAAATGACAAAATGAAATTATTTAAACCTTACCGTAAAGTTACTGCGTTCAAGTTTTGTAACCTCTTAAGAGTCACCGCACACTGGCTTCTTTTAGTATCCGCAACCGGCGACTTTGAGACTGTGTCGCACTCGGTCGCTGCATCTGGCTTCCACAAAGCTACTATGTCGCCGGTTGCGGATTCTAAATGATCGTGAAATCCAATTGCAGGACTGGTTTACTTAGACACCAGATGATGGCTGCCATTTTCATTTCTTTTTAAATAAAACTTCATTATGTACGCTTGACTTGGAATTAAGCTGGTGAATGCAAAACGAGAGGGTTATGAAAAGTGTGATCGGACCGAAGAATAACACACGTTCAGATTTGGTCTGCCGGACCTCGAGAGATCAAATCTGCCGAGTCCGCCAACCAAATCTGTCATTACGATGTCATTATGAAAATGTGTCTTTTTGGAGTAAAATTAAATTAAATCTGGGAAAATTTACGACAAAGTAGCTAGAACAACAACATTGATTATATCCGATGCGGATCGAGGCGGATTCAATTAATAATAATTATGTCCGCCGGACTGCTGTACACACGGTAAGATTTGGTCTGGTCTCGCGATCGGGACAAACCAAATCCGAACGTGTGTTAGCGCTATAACCATAATTTTTGGCATGTGAACGTCAATTTAATGTCTATTTAAGATTTAAGTAAGGGTTCAGCAACCATTAAAGTTAATTGACATGAAATGACAATAATGACTCGTTAACTGTCTCTGAGAGTAAATTTTTATTAATCTTTATTTAAAACTCCTTAATCAATCATTAAATCGACTCTGAGTGCGGCAGTAAGACATTAAACTTCGGTTTTTAAATAAAATACCAAGTGAATATTTTTTATAGCTTTTTCATGATGTCCTACACAATTTATGCGAAACCTTAAATATACAGACGCGACAGCAGACTTTAAAATTCAATCTGCTTTATAAGTTGTAAAGGGTAAAGTCCAACGCTCCCTGATTGTGTGCAATAAAACGCTTGCTGCAATGTTAAAGTTCAATAGAGACGTATTTTTTATTAGTCAGCTCTTCAAATGGCACCACCCTCCTGATGGATAGCCATGGCTACATCTAGCGAATTGAGGATCACTCTCACATAAGGCTATTGATTGTGGTCATTAAATTGACATCTCAATGAGGTGCCTTTTCAAACTCCGCATATTATGCTAGATTTATAAGATATTATGCTTATCTACCACATTTAAGATTATATTGTTTATATTGTTGTTAGGACAACTCACACAACGCCATCTGATTCCAAACTAAGCAGAGCTTGTACTATGGTAACCAGATAACTGATACACATACTTATATATTTCCAAATACATACATATTATAGATAAATAACACCCAGACACAGAATAAACCATCGTGCTCATCACACAAAGTTTTATCCTGGGTGGGAATCGAACCCACGACCTCTTGCGTAGCAGTCGGATGCACTCCCACCGCGCCACAGAGGCAGTCAAGATTAAAAAAAAGCTCTCCAGATAAAATCAAAATCAATGTCGTATTAAAATATCTCATGTCAAGACATTGTTGCCACTTTTCGTTGTAATTTTAATACTCAAGAACGGGCTCACCTATCCAAACCAAATGTTTTGGCTTTGTTCGAACTATTTAGTAGATGGTTTATGCGAAGCTTGCACAAAATCGGTCGAGCGGTTCTTCATTTATCACATTTTTGGTGGCGCTAAAGAAGTTGCGCGGGTCAGCTAGTATCGTATAAAAATATGTCATGTCAAGACATTGCTGCTCTGCCATCTGACATTACATTCCCAAACAATATGCTACAATCATGTTATTTTTAAGGGAATAAGAACTTTCTCCGACGTCAAACGCTGCCATATCCCTTTTGTATACCCGTAAATTCTTTTCGGATTTAAGACTATCTTGCATAAAAAATATCATGTCTTTGCATTTGTTCTCTTTCAACGACAATTTTGTCACATTATAAAATAGTTTTTTTTATGGATAATTCATAAAAATAAGTAAGAAGAAAGAAAGCCAGGCCTCGCGATCTTCTATGACTACCCCGCAGCGTGAAGATAAAATTAAGAAGAAAACATTGCTAAGAACCGTATTGATCCAGTTTTATTCGAATTAGGTAAGCAACAACAAAACACTGTACGCAAACACGTCAAATAAAACGTTTGTGAAGTTACTGTTGATTTTTCTGTCGTTGAACGATTTTTTTTTATTTTTAGTCAACATTTCTCATTAATTTCACTTCAATCCTTCACTTTATTTTGTTTTAAAAAAAATAACGTTATTTGTAATTTGGTGCGTTCTGGAGTATTATTCACCACTGTTCACCATGTTTATTCCTGTCCCACGTAACAGGTGGTGAGCCCATTGCCTTGTTGAAATAGACAGACGCAGGTTGTGGTTACCTGCTGCTGAAATTTTTCAAGCCGCCCATAAGGCCTTTAACATGATTTAACGACTGCCATGTTACTGGCAACCGGGACCGGGCTTGACGTGCCTTTCAAAGCATGGAAACGCTTGCAAATTTAAATTCGAAAATGTGGTCACCCATCCGAAGACCAGCCATAGTGAAAGTTGCGTAACTCAGTGATCGTTTACAGAACACAAGAGTCACGAGCGTTTCTAGAGTAAGTAACTTAATACCTTGTACATGTATTAAAATTTTAATCTTATTTTTTTCCGAATCGTTTATGAGGTGGCTGACTCATCAAAAAAAAACATTGAATTATCAAAAAATATTAAAGCGACAGACTAGACTAGACGATTTCGAATTAATGAAGCCGAACTAAGTACTGCTGATTACAATTAAGCTCACTTTTTCTTTGTCTGGTACAATATAGATATGTCCTACTGTACTATAGATTGTGATTTTAACTAAACAAAAGTTTACAGCAATTTCGATAAGATTGATGTATCGTATTAATCGATAATCAAGTCTGGCTAGTTTACCAAAATTTAGATCAACAAATTTCAGACACTATAATATATGTAAGTACCTAATGTAAGGACCGAACGTTGTGTTAATATTTGTGGGAAGCCTGTGCCCAAGGCGTCAATCGCCTGAGATGATGTCTCTCATCCCAGATGAAATATTATATTATTGATGAAACTATGTTATGTACATTGTCTAGATGTACTAAAACGTTACACTAAAATTTCAAATCGTAAAATCAAGGAAGTAATTGTGAATGTTGTTTGCAAAACTTTCTAAGTCTCACACTTTCTACAGACTGTGAATCTTAGACAATGTTAGACTAGAATTTAGCTATTTCATATTTACTTACATAATATTACTGCATAAAACATTTCTTATTCTGCAATGTCATTAGGTAAATACAAAAAAAAATAGTAATAAAATCTCGACAAATTACAGAGATGTGCAAATCTACATCATTAGTACTACGGAGCACATTAGACACAAATAATATCTTTCAGCAGCGTGTAGTTTGATACCATAGTTCTTTTAAGTCCTTCCAAAGTAGCTTGCTTGTTATTCAATACATTGTAATTCGAGAACTAGCAATAAAAGATACGTCAATACTTATTATCATTTATGGTTCATGAGGTTGAGAAGTTTGGAAAAAGTTTGATGGTACAGCAGCACCTGTTGGAAGCGATTTAAGTTTCATGATCAAGTCTTGATGTCCTGTTGTAAGATGTTTACAAGCTTTGGTCGACGTAATCAACTAAAAGCTGTGTATACTGTGACATAATTATCTAAGCTTCTTGTTAAGACCTCAAACTAACATAACATAAAACTCAGAAAGCTAACAATGGCATCATACATGTTTCTCACATGGCTTGTAAATACTGCCCACGCAACAAATGGTGATAAAAGCACTGACTGTTTTAAGAAAAAAA
This sequence comes from Thumatha senex, assembly GCA_948477245.1. Lineage (NCBI taxonomy): Eukaryota > Metazoa > Arthropoda > Insecta > Lepidoptera > Erebidae > Thumatha > Thumatha senex. The sequence goes on along the minus strand of OX419726.1, from coordinate 6,502,433 downwards.
AAGATGTTTATTATACTACTAAACCTGAATTGTAATTAAAATTTCTTTTTCATCGTCTCTAAAAAGATCTAAGAAGCACATTGTCTATGCTATAAATGTCGAGTTTGGTGGAATAAAATGTTAGGACTAAAAATATTGAAAGCTTTCCATTTGAAGGTCTATTTGATTTTCCGGTTGTTATTCCTAACAAACCCTAAATAGTTTTTGATGGGGGCTTTTAAAGTTTCAGTAATTTCTGTTTATGGGAAAAATCAATCGTTTCACAATTACAATAAGGCCTTACCGAAATCTTCAGGGCCTAAGTAAGGTAAGCCTAAGTAATTTGAAATTGGTGCAGCTGTTGCAAAACACTCAACTAAACTCAAAACCAAACTCTGTGCTAACACGTCTGGAAAGCGTGTAACAGCAAGGCCAATAATCTTTGAAAATTGATTGGGGTTCAATCCCCGTATCGAATCGAATTGACGTTTTTCACTTTAATAAAAAAATATGATTGGGAGAGGCCTACGTCTAGCAATAAACATTGGCTTATGTGATTGTTTAATTGATTTCATAAGAAAACTGTAACAGCTGATTACAATTGACCTAAAATCGATAAAGGGCTAACGCCTACACAAAATTGCCACAAGCCTCATTTTGTTGTTGCTGTTTACTCATACCCATTTATTTGTTAATATTACCCTTTACAGTTATGTTGTGACATTGCGTGAAATTTCCAATTAACTCGCCTTATTTCTGAATTTGTTTGCGGTGATTTTACTTGGTGTGTTTACACTTTGATCTTCAACCTTATTTATCTAATTTACAGTAGTTAAGTCATTTTCAGTAATTTCATTTATTCAATAACAATTACTGTAATCATTATCGAGTTAAGCCTCATTTTCAGTTGCATTCGAAACCACGTCGCTTCGGAACACGAGTTTCTTTTATTGTCTGTGAGTTTAAAATTCTTTGTATGCTATTGTGTATTATATATTTTTAGTTGCAAGATACTAAAACATTCGTACAGAATTTTATAACAGGCCCTATTTTATAATAACCTAACTTACCATCTACGGAATGAATGAAACTTGACAAGAAAAGTATTGACTCCAAATGTATTCAACTTGTGTTTAAGGAGGTTAAGATAGGTATGTCACTTGATTTCTCGTATCCTAGCTTAGTTTAATTACTTACATCGAAATTACTAATACTTAGATACGCCTTCTGCAATGTAATAGAAAATTGCAAATTCCTTGTGTAAGAAAAATCTAATCTCTTACCACATCCGTGAAACATCGATTAATATAACGGCTTAAAAATTTGTAATGTTTTTTATTTTTTAAGATTTGTAAAGTTTATAAAATTAAATATTAAGTGATTGCTCATAAATATAATAATTACACATGTAGAAATGTTAGTCCGTCATCTACTTATACTTTTATACTAATGTATAAAGCTACAGAGATTAGCCAGGTAATTATTTAGGTAGCCAGTGAAATTACTGGGCATGGAAGGCATATCATCTTAGGCCCCAGGATGACAACGCACTTATTGCAGTGTTAACCTTAATATTACAAGTGTCTATAGGCGACGGCAACCACTTAAAACCAGGTGTGCCGTAAGCTTACGTGCCATGTCGTCAAACAAGAAAACAAAAGTTTTCTTGTTTGTATGGTTGAACGCGATAATATTTTGTGTTGAAAAGCCCATTTATCGAGGAAGGCTATATATCATCAGGCTTCCACCCAAAAGCGGACCAGTAATACATACATTTTGAAAATTTTATGAACGAATATAAAGAAAGAAAGGAAACAATTTTATTCATACATCAGCACAACAGCATACAGTGATAAAACACAATTTTTGACCAAACACAGGTGAAACATTTTGTATGGTTATGCGGACTTTCAAAGGTGACCATCTCAGCATAGTGCCCCATATCATTATTGATGACCTGCTGTGCTGGTTTTCAGATGCAGCCCAAAATGCGAACCGCGACGGGATTAAATGGGGCGAATGATGTATATTACGGTTGAAGCCGCTAGCTGACCCCCCAGCTAGTAATAAATAATATTGTCACGTGAAATCTTCATCGTGTGTAAATTTATTGAAAAATAAATAAACTTTAAAAATGTTAAAACAGACTTCAAACAAAAAACAACAGTACTAAAAAGAGAAAAATTTAATATTTTGTTTGTGTGTAATGTTTTTGTTTAAATCTTTTAAATATCAATTAAAATTAAGTATTATATGTACGTGCTAAGTACCTAATGATCTGTTTGAAGTCGACCGATTGCGATAAAATGGGACCACTGGGGAAGTATATCCGTTGAAACAAAAAAAAAATGTTCCAAATCGGTTCAGGCATCTTTGAGTTATCGGTGAACATACATAAAAAAAATATCGTCGAAATGAGTACCTAAGTACATTCTTGTGTTTTGAATTCTGTCTAAAATCGAAAAATCTCAACATAGATACTAAGTGAATCGTTTGAACACAACATCAGAGATTGTAAAAGAAAATTTATAAACACGGTGAAAAGTGGGCATTTAATATGCCTCTGCCACCCCTTCGGGGATAAGGCGTGATGGATATTTATTTATTTATTTTATTTTTACTCTCTAATTGTTAAATATTTTGAATAATTACCAAATGGACCACTATATTGCTAAATTATACAATTATCTGTTTAAATTTCCATGTGACGTAGTTTCATTTAATGTTTTTAACTAACACGCGTTGAACACATACGGTTGCATCATACGTTTCCCCGACATCTTGACAGCGTTGCACATAGTTGCTACCTGTCAAAACGTCGAGGAATAAAAGGTATTGAAACCGCAAAATATAGTGCCACGTGAAATTCCGGTTTATACTACAGTATCATTATGTGATACTAGTTGACGCCCGCGATGGTAAAGTTTTGCACACGAACGAAGCACGAACTTGTTCCCTGGCTAAAAAGTAACCTATGTGTTATTCTGACGTGTAATTTCTTTATTATTTTAAAGCTTCATTAAAATCCATTCACTATTTTTTGCGTGAAAGAGTCAAAAATCAAAATCGAAATCAAAAATCTTTATTTATGTAGTACAAAGTAACACTTATGAACGTCAAGATTACTGCTTCTACATTTACATTTACTGCCAGATTCGCAAAGCAATAGGTAGAGCCAGAGGAAGAACCTGGCAATAAAACTCATGGCCACTCTTTTCTAACCGCCATTTGACACAGTTTGATTAACATGATATTTGACCAATTATACAGTAATGAAGTTTTACAAAAAAAAAAGAACAAAATAAATGTTGTGTTCATTAAAATTACACTTACACAGTTCCTTTGAATTTATGTGAGAACAGTCAACTAAACTTAGTTTGACTTAAATTTAAATAATATTATTTGTAACAATTGCTATAACAGCTATGAGCTGACCAGTCCCAACAGACGGCACCCGTTCACGGGTATGACGCATATATCAGCCATCGCCTTACTCAACCGTATTGTAGGGAACAAGGCGACCCGATACATACGCCACAACTGCCAGGACACTTAGGCGAGCATGACATACCCAAAAACTACACAGCAACTACCATGTCAATTTCAAAATAATAAATAAGTCTACATAGTGCTCACACAATAACAAAGTCAAATTACACATAATTATGTAAATTAGTTATTACCGGGACTAAACGCAGCCATACCTTTAGTTGCCTGGCGTTACAAATTATTTATACTGGAGAATGTAAAAAAAAAAATGTAAAACATACAACATATATATGCAGATTCAAGACAAGTAGATAATTTAACGCAAGATTCATTCGAATTCTAAATTACTCGTAGTAACAAATCTATATCTATATTCTTAAAAATTTTCTCATTTATAATATTAGTAGGATAACATATATAATATACATAGATAATATATATAGATAGGAAAGGAAAACAGAATACCTTTAAACGTTTAGGTACTAATTTTAAGGGGATTACCTCGCTCAAATCCCAAAAACAAGGTAAGTTTAAAGAAGATTGCAGATGAATCCGTTTGTGCGTTTCCCTTATAAAAAATATATGGTATATTTAAGGTCATCACAAATACATTGTATCGTTTAAAATTTTAATAAACTTCCCAAAAAATTGATAAAAAATCTTATTAAATAGGTCCCTTTTCAACCTAAATTGTAAATTTTCTATGTAACGGCTAAATAGTTAGGCATGAATTTTGTATCAAAAAATATGTACTGACATATTTCACAATTTGTATTGCTTTTTTTTCCTAATTTCTTTTAATATTTTTAAATTATGAATAAAAACCCGTAACCTCACCTGCACCCCGCTTGAAGCTGCCCCGCTAAGGCCTGTGACGCTTACTCGGGACGCGTTACTTCAGTGTCTCGATGACTCTTGTGACGGGTGGATTATACGCGCGTTATTTTTTCCAAATAACATCTAAAAGTCCACGTTTTGAATGTTTTATGAATGAAATCTGGTTGTAAATAGTACAAATATAATAATTTCGTAAAACAACATTAGTAATTAAGTTTGTAAATATATTTAAAGTAGTTTGTAATTTTCGTTTTGTTTTTTCTATGGGTATCATAAAGTAAGCCTGACTATGCCTAAACATAAGAATAAAAGTAAGGTGAAGCGTGGCCGAGCTCTCCAAAACTATTGGTAAGTCCCTACCCCATTGAGTACATTATTTCTATTGTGTTTATTTTTTATCGTTTTAAACTATCTTGAGAATTTCGAATGACGGAGGATGGAGACCTTGGCGACTGATGATGTCACCTACCTGATGGTGGACTACGAAGGTGGGTATACGAACCCAGTGCCGACGTTACGTAGAACCAGCGTGTTTGGACTCATTCGAAAGATCTCATGGAGACCTTGGTGACTAATGATGTCACCTACCTGATGGTGGATTACGAAGGTGGGTATAGGATCTCAGTGACGGCACTACGTAGAACCATCGGGATTGTACTCATTTGAAAGGTCTCATGGAGACCTTGGTGACTGATGATGTCACCTACCTGATGGTGGACTACGAAAGTGGGTATATGATCTCAGTGACGGTGCTACGTAGGACCAGCGTGTTTAACCTCATTCGAAAGGTCTCATGGAGACCTTGGTGACTAATGATGTCACCTACCTGATGGTGGACTACAAAGGTGGGTATACGGTCTCAGTGACGGCACTATGTAGAACCATCTTGATAGGACTCATTTGAAAGGTCTCATGGAGACCTTGGTGACTGATGATGGTGACAGGACTACGAAGGTGGGTATAGGATCTCGGTGACGGTGCTACGTAGAACCAGCGTGTTTTGATCCATTTGAAAGAGGTCATGGAAACTAAGGTCACCGGAAAAATAATCTTGTTTAAAAAAAACCTAGTTAAAATAAATTTTAGTTTTTTTGCGGTGTAAATATGGCTATTATCACCAAACTGTAATGGCAAAAAATATTACTTTAGCTCATTTAAGTTATTATTTTTCAGGCAATTAAGAAACCAGAATCACAAAATCAGGAACTTCAGCCATTAACAGATACACACGATCTGTCTAGTATGGCAGTTGATGAGGGGGTAGAGCAAATTATGCAGGTAACTTATTGTGTTTGCTTACACTGCGGTATATGTTCGATAGTTTCCCTAGCTAATTTAATTTGACACTGTATTGTTAAAATGTTTGTTTTAGGTTGAAGAAGATGAAGAAGATTTACCAAATTTGATTATTGAAGAACAAGAATCACAAGCAGAAACAAAAAATATATCTGGAAGACGAATTATAGATATAGCTTACTTCTTTTCCAAAGTACAAGAAATAGGCGGCCATGGTGCTTTTAACTGTGGTATACAAAGTTTGAAACTTATAGGAGAGAAACGTAGACGAAACAGAAGACGAAAATATGTGCGTACTTCAAGAAGAAAGCCTACATGCACCACCTTCACCAACACTTATCCCAATAAATGACCAACCGACCTGTTCACGATATTTAAATTTCAGTTTAAATATCGTGTAGTAATTTAACGGGAAGAGTTTGAGATTTTGTCATTATTATACAATTAATTAATAATTATAATTGTAATAATTGCTTGACAGTGATAAAGAAAATAAAGGTGATTATTTATAGCTTATTGTTTATTTTGATAATAACCCTAACTATTTCTGTAACTGAGATCCAATAAGCACTTACCTGGTCATCATCAGATCTTCAGAATGTATCATGTAGTAGCACTAGTGCTCAATTAGATAAATGTTGAAAGCTAGGTCATCCTAACTATTTCTGTTCCTGAGAACCAATAAGCACTTACCTGGTCATCATCAGACCTTCAGAATGTACCATGTAGTATCACCAGTGCTCAATTAGATAAATGTTGAAAGCTAGGTCATCCTTACTATTTCCGTTACTGAGAACCAATATCCTCTTACCTGGTCATCATCAGACCTTCAGAATGTATCATGTAGTATCACCAGTGCTCAATTAGATAAATGTTGAAAGCTAGGTCATCCTTACTATTTCTGTTACTGAGAACCAATAAGCACTTACCTGGTCATCATCAGACCTTCAGAATGTACCATGTAGTATCATCAGTGCTCAATTAGATAAATGTTGAAAGCTAGGTCATTCTAATTATTTCCGTTACTGAGAACCAATAAGCACTTACCTGGTCATCATCAGACCTTCAGAATGTACCATGTAGTATCACCAGTGCTCAATTAGATAAATGTTGAAAGCTAGGTCATCCTAACTATTTCCGTTACAGAGAACCAATAAGCACTTACCTGGTCATCATCAGACCTTCAGAATGTACCATGTAGTATCACCAGTGCTCAATTAGATAAATGTTGAAAGCTAGGTCATCCTTACTATTTCTGTTACTGAGAACCAATAAGCAGTTACCTGGTCATCATCAGACCTTCAGAATGTACCATGTAGTATCACCAGTGCTCAATTAGATAAATGTTGAAAGCTAGGTCATCCTAACTATTACTATTTCCGTTACAGAGAAGCAATAAGCACTTACCTGGTCATCATCAGACCTTCAGAATGTACCATGTAGTATCACCAGCGCTCAATTAGATAAATGTTAAAAGCTATGTCATCCTTACTATTTCTGTTACTGAGAACCAATAAGAACTTACCTGGTCATCATCAGACCTTCAGAATGTACCATGTAGTGGCACCAGTGCTCAATTAGATAAATTTTGAAAGCTAGGTCATCCTAACTATTTCCGTTCCTGAGAACCAATAAGCACTTACCTGGTCATCATCAGACCTTCATTATGTATCATTTATTAGAATGAAAGCTATGTCAGCAGGCATATTGCATCGTGTAGTTAAAAATAAATTATGATGTAGACAAATAAATATAAAATATAAACTATGGAAGACTAGAAAAAGACAAGACTACAAAAACCAGACGTACAAAATTTATTAGACCTCTCAGAGAGCAAATGAAATAGGCAAAAACGATGACAACTCTGCGACACATCTGTGTTCTTGTATAATCTTCAGTTCGTTTTTTTTGTAGTACGGTCGTTGGTCGGTAGGTGGCGCCAAAAAACAAATACTAGTACAGGGATCAAATCTTCAAGGTCAACGGGCAAAGTAATGGCCTTAAGTGATGAATACAGAATCCATAGAAAAAATAACACACTGCTATTCAAATTATCCTAAACGCATTCTGGAACATCTCATGCACTAGATGTCTTTCTCAGAAGAACTCTCACAACGGTGCAATATATTTAAATACCACATGGCAACCCAGGTTACTTATTACCATTTGTGGAGGTTTAGCGCCAATTCTGGAAGATAACTGCATGGGTTAAGGAAAGTAAAATGTTACAGTGAACAGCGGTGTTCTATGTGTTAGTACCAAATCTCCTTAGAAATTAGCCAAATCTCCCTAGTAAAGGGTCCATTGCTTTACTAGGGCAAGGACCAGGACCTAGGACTAAGGACTTGACATCGACAAAGGACTAGACACGACTAAATGATATGAAAATATAAATAGTAAAGTCAAGGCTGTATGGACCAAGTTTTCTTTGCCTGCCCAAGATGGGCGAAAGCACCTAAAAAAAATTACCATTTGTGTTTTGTACAACCTCCTTTTACCACCATCGACATTTTACGACAATCGTTTTCAAATATCCACTACCCGCTCAGCCGTATAAAGAAAATGAAAGTTTGTTCCACAAAGATGAGCACTTAACACGAGTAGCATGCGAAAAGTATACCAGTTATGTCTGTTTTCATGTAAAAGACCTTGATATCCTGTCAAGGTTGAACACTGACCTGACTGGTTATATTATTGTCTCCTGAAGTAAAAGGTGATCGACATTCCTTGCAAGTAGCGATGAGTCTAGAAATACTGGTACAGAGTTGAACATATAAAAAAGTATAAATATTCAAATTGTAACTTCCGTGAAAACAAAAACATTTTTAAGATATATTTGTCTATTTTGACAACATAAATAAAATAAAACTTGTACAGACTGATTTATTAACGAACAGCTGATCGCTCAACGGTCTTGGCTCAAAATAGGTACATAAATGTCTGTAAACGATCACTGCGTTAAGCAACTTTCGCTTTGCCTGGTCACGGCTGGGTGAGCACTTTGTGGCATTTACATTTGCGAGCGTTTCCGTGCTTCGGAAAGCACCTTAAACCGTTGGTCCCGGTTGTCAGTAACATGGCAGTCGTTAAGTCAAGTTGAAAGCCTTATTGAAAAGCCGGCTTGAAAAATTTTAACAGCAGGTAGCCACAGCCTGTGTCTGTTTATTTCAACACGGCAATGGGATCACCTCCTATGACGTGGGACAGGAATACACATGGTGAAAAGTGGGCATATAATATGTGTTTGCCACCCCTTCGGGGATAAGGCGCGATAGATAAATAAATAAGAAAAAAATTCACGAGGTCGATCGCGACTAGAATCCACGTCCTATCTTAATCTGGGGGACCCACTTTTTTCCACAAAACTTTTAACCCACGCTCTTCTTTCCTCATCTTAAGCGCCTTCCCCGTTGGTGTCCAAACCCCATCCGGATTTGGAGCCTTGCGTCCATTTTTATTTGACATCTAGGAGAAGCATACGTGCCTATGTCGTTGCCTCCAATCCAATATCATTTCTGATGAAAGATTATTGGAGCGACGTGAACGAAGTAAGCGTAGCTCCATTCTTCCGCGATTCGCATTTTCGCTTTGTCCTCGAACACCTCCCAAAGCACTGAACACTTTTTGATCAAATTTGACCCATAATACGACTTCGAGCCATAGATGGTTTAGAAAAAATAAAATCGAAAATCATCAACATACCATGGAGTAATAATCACCGAAAGTTCATGTTCGTGGGAATGGTGACGGCAAAACGTTTCGCTCCATTTAGACTTACCGGAGATGGCAAGTGCATCTGGTTGTAAAATCTCACCTTCAAGAAACCTTCGTTACTGCCGATATCAAAAAGCCCCTACATTCATCATAGGCAATAATTTACAGAGAAAGCATGAAGACAGGCAATAATTCAATTACACAAAATTATGCTTTACAAACAAACGGCCACCATATCACAAAGTAATTATCGAAATTTCTTGTTTCCCGCAGTCGTTGTGAGTAATTGCCTGTTATTGAACAAATTGGACCTGTAAAGGTTAACTACCTTTGCCATTAATTATTTTTTTTAATTGCTGGAAGCGTATGTGAAAATCATACATTTTTAAGCTCCTTGAATAACCTTTTCTTTCTTTGATAAATTAACTAACTAACTAACTATCTTCACGCTGTATCCCTGACGGGGTAATCAGAGAGGACAGATCGCCAGGCTTCACGATCCATGCATACTTCTTTCGCGTCTTGCAGTTTCCTAATACTGTGTATCCTAATACTTTTGACTTTTCCGTTTTTGATCTTGCTCACGTGGTCTTCATATATAAGTCATTTTCATTGTTTAAATAAATGAAACTCACTTCTCACTTATGCTGCCATTCAAAGTTATGTTAATATTGGCATCTGACATCTTTGATTTCAGACAGTAAGTTCTATGCTAAACAAACCTAGTGTTAGTCCTAATATGTTTTTTTATCTTTGGGATATACATTTTCATTTTACAGTTTTGGTGTTTCCTATATATACTCGTAATATGTGTGTACTTAGAAATATTTAAATCTGTTTATCAGTTGCCAAGATCCTACAGCACAAACTAAAACCTTAGTTTGGCTTAGATAGCGGTGTGTAAAAAGTGTCCCACAATATTTATTTATTTATACACTCTCAGAAGTGAGCGGTAAGTAATGAATTAGCCGAGTAACGCCTCTAGATAGTACACGGTTTCAAAAAGAACGTCAGACAACATAAATAGTAGATGATTATGTATTCGAAACAATATACTTAGTAAAAATATTAAAACGGATAAGAAAGAATAAGAGGATAGAGAGAAAAAGAAAAATTTTGCACTTTACGGTCATAGTCATATCGTTGCTGTACATCTTGTCGACAATATTATATCTATGTTATTACTTACAGGATTTTTTTTCAAATGGTATCCTAAGCCCTCCTTTTATAGCCCAAGGTCCTTGCTATGATGCTACCAAAAGTAGAGATAAAACTGAAATGATATTCCTCATGAGTATTTCGACCAATGTTAAAAACGCGTCTTTAGCCGACAAACCAATGTCAGTAATAATGACGTCTATGTTAATGATATTTCTTTCATATCCTTCAGTAATGGTATCACATCGATATGTGTTAATAATGTCATTATTTGAGTGTAATGTATTTTTACATATTCTATCCAGATGACAGAGCTTCATAATTATGGGAGACGCGTCGCAGGAACAATCGCCCATTCAAATAGGTAAAGTTCAACGGACATAGCCAGTGTTATATAGTGCTTCCAATTTGAGAAGACCCTTCTTTACTTCAAATGTAAAGAAGAAATGGTACTATATACATAAGTATTGTTTTGCGAAACAAGAGTGGTGGTGTGACGTGCACATTCACCTGCGCTTGCGGTGAATCCGCAGTCGTACGTCGCGATCACCGCTAACAGACGCCATCTTGAAACGTTTTTTTTATATTTCGAACTATTTAGTGTGTGTTGTCAACGGTGACGGAATTTTTTTACGTGAGTATAGAGAGCTTTATCTTTTTCTTTCAGTTCAGTATTTTGTGTGTTATAGACTTATAAATTATTAGACTTAATTTTATTTTACTAAGGTGCTGAAATTATAATACAAGTACATAATACCGAGTGCATCTTTGTTAACTAACTCTACTCATCTATTTTTAACTTTATATTAGGCTTACTTTAAGTTTCACGGACTAAATTTAGAGCTTTAAAATTAAAATCTTAAATTATGGATTTAAATATTTAAGTAGATACTCAATTGACAACATCTGAAAGACCTTATAGCACAAGCTTAAAGCTTAGTTCGAGTTAGATAGCGCTGTGTAAAAAGAGTCCTACAATATTTATTTATTTATAAATGCACTCTTAAAGGTAAGCGGTGAGTAATAAATTAGCCGAGTAACGCCTCTAGATGTCAGACAGCATAAACAGTAGATGATTTTGTATTTGAAACAATATAGCCAATATAGGAAAACTATTTTTATAAAGTTATTTTAAAAAGTTGAGACAATTTTTAGCTAACATTGTCATAATTAAGAACCGTATACCGTTTAAAGTAAAGCTAATGCTTTACAATTGTTTAGCTGAATCTTATGTTCAATATGGGCTCAGTAGCTATGGTCGAACTTATAAGTCCTACCTAAAACAGATTTATAAACTACAATTAAAGATACTTAAAAATATTGTATCAAACAAAATTAAAGACCAATGTAAAAATGACGAGCTGAAACTATTTAAACATTGTAATGTACTACCCATTCATACACAATTTAAATTCATTTTACTTAAGAAAAATTTTTTTAACGAAAACTTAAAGTCACGAATTCAGCATCCTGTATACACAAGGGCTATAGCGAAAAAACAACTGTGTACAGCTCGTGCCAATTTTTGGGACGAGCAGATTTACGGGATGTAATAACGGCGCAAAACATTAAATCAAAACTTAAGTCTCACTTCCTTCAGCTTTTAATTAGAAATTCATGCTAATTGGTATTGGATTATAATGTGGTCAATTATGTCTGAGTATGTTGTAACTTAATTGTAATTTTAGTGAAGTACTTAGTATATTACCGTCAACTCTAAGTAGACTTGTTAGCATTAATTACATACCTCTGTGGTTTAAAAATGCTATCGGCAAATTTATTTTGTATATGTTATTGTAATTGGTAAATAAATAAAAAAAAAATATTAAAACGTATATTAAAAAATAAGAGCATTGAGAGAAAAAGAACAATTTTGCACTATTTTAAATAATGGTGTATTCAGTATTCTAATTTATTACGAATTTAAATATATAAGTACTCAATTGACAACTTCTGAAAGAAATAAGTTGAGAAAGAACCAATCTGCACTTTCGTGATGTAAACTTCCATACATAGCAGTGACCTCTTGGAATCAGGTGCAGCCACCTTGGCACCACAGCAACAATAGTTTTATTCTTGCTCAAATTACACTAGAAAAAAATACATTATGTATGTAAAGAAAAATCCAAGTATTGCAACTATTGAGATAGGACAGAAAACTTTGTCAATAAGGTACTTTTGTTAGTTTATTATTCATAATTAACAATTACAACATGATCTTATAAAAAGTGGCAGAGAAAGATACTAGCCCCACTAATTCCATTACTTTTAAAATTTAATTTAGTTTTGTTTTTTTATAATATCGATAATTTCTAATTATAAACTACCTAACTAACTATCTTCACGCTGTATCCCTAACGAGGTAGTCAGAGAGAACAAATCGCCAGGCTTCGCGATCCATGCATATACTTCTTTCGATTCTTGTAGATTCATCAATCGCTTCATACACGTACGTCTACTTTTGACTTTTCCGTTTTTGAGCAATCTGCTCAAGTGGTCTTCATATGAAATTCTCGGCGTACCCTGACCCTTTCTACCCTCTACTTTCGCATTTTTAATTATCGCTCTTATTAATATTAATTATATCTAATAGTATAAAAAACTCTTATTAAAATAACATAATATCTTGATAAATTTTTAAAGCAATTATTTGCTAAATTTCTCATAAATTTTTAATAAAGTGGAAAAAGACAATTTGATTCGAGACAGGGATTGAACCTGTGACCTTTGCCTAACCAGGGCAATGTTCTAGCCACCTTCTTCTTGGTTATACTCTTAAAATGACGATATAAATATGGTGGAGAATTTCAACTTGATTCGATACGGTTCGGGTAGTTCAGGTGGCTAGAACATTGCCCTGGTTTGCACATAATATCTTACTAATATAATCAAAACTCTCTATTTTGAATTATGATTGCATAAAATATGCATTGATAAACTGTATTACAATTTTTTTTTTTATTCCTTATCCATATATCCTTTCCCAATCCGGGGGAACTATTTTCAGATAAACTACTAAACAACGTTTGAAATCAATGAAATATTCCACCTTTTACGTCATAGGTCTAATAAAGTGAGAGAGAAAGATCCCAATTTGTCAATCGTAACTGTTTCTGCATTAGTGTTGACGAATCGGGGGTGCGTGATGGGATCCCCCCTTTTTTATAATCGTTCTACAATTGCTTTACAAAATTCTTTGGCATTTAAAAACGGTTACAAAATAATAACTTGTTTAGTTCTTGTTTAGATCAATAAAACCCTTACAAAGGTGTGTTAAGTCGACCAAGTAAGCAATTTAGAAATTATCATAGCTTATAACGAAAAGTTTCTACATAGAAAATTTACTTAATAGTAGTTGTTTGGAAAATCAACAAATTTACAATAATAATTTTATAATATCGTTTCATCTTAATTTAACATTACAATTATAAAAGATGGATAATGACGATATAGTTTTTTCTATAATTCTTAAAAAAAGAACATAACATAATAATATTAAATTTTAAATGCTTAACTAAAAATAACGTTTCTTGAGGTCGAACCGACGAACCTTTATGTTTATTTCGCCCAGGTTTTAGGAGTCGAATTTGCGTAGCACATTATGCATTCTATTTATCTTGACGCTGTATCCCTGACGGTGTAGTCAGATAGGACAGATTGCCAGGCTTCTAGATCCATGTTTTTTTTTGCTTCCTGTATATTAATTAATCGTTTCATACATGCAAGTCTGGGTATCAGAGTACTTTTGAGTTTTCCGTTTATGAGCAATCTGCAATCATGTAGGTAAGTAATTTTAATTTCTGTCTATTAACGAATAAAGTATTTACACATTGACTATTAGAATCAAACATAGCTCACAGATAAATAGGAGTCTAACATATTGTGTTATGGTGCGTCTATTGTTTTGGATAAAATATTCAACATTTTGTGTTGTATTCACGTGAGTGGAAAGCCAAATGAATAATAGATTATGAAAAGGAGGAAATTTTGTAACCTACTTGAACCTTTGAACCTTGAACTTTACCAATTTGAAAACTCTTACGTACGCAGTTTTTAGATATTTACCTAAACTTTCTCAGGCAAAATGCCGAGTTTGAAATACAAAAATAACAAAATATAATTATGGCAGACTGTGAAATGATTGATGAATGTGAATGGATCGATACGATTAATGTATAAGCAAAGAAATATTTATGTATCGCGAAGCCAAACGGCCTGTCCTCTGTCTACAGCATGAAGATAGTTAAGGTTTAACTTTAAACTTAACTTAAATACGGTGGTTTTTGGTAAAGTTATCTGAAGCCACCGTATTAGGAGCGATACATTTATAATAGCTTTTCCCATCTGTGGTTGCATGTGAGCAGCAGGCAACAACATGTAAATAATAAATAAAGTATATTTTATGTGACACATACACACACAAAACACATACACACATATGTTTCACTATTGGAATCAAACCTGTTGTTGGGATGAGGGCGTTGATATCTGCGGCACAGTTTATACTATTCCGGATATTATCGTTACATTGTATTATATAAAACTGTTATCTGATCCAAATAAAAAAATAATTAAAAAAATATGTTAGCTAGTTAAAATTGTTGGTAGAACAATTAGTAACATTAGGTCTATTACTTGTCTTGTAGAATGGTTCCAACTGGGGTGGAGTAGTTCAATAGAGACACTTTACTCTATTTATTGCGTACTTCCAAGTGTGTCAGAAGGTACGAACGAACGAACAGTAGGCAACTGACAGGTCGCGTATGCGATTTTCGCATACAGTTTGACGTAAACTTGCCACGTGGTTAATAATTTCGTCTCTATTGGACGCGAGTAAAAGGGAACGAGCAACATTCCTTGTTCTGACTGTTCCTATTATTACTACCCTGATTACTGAATTGCGACAACATGTATATTTATCTCAATTTTGTCACAGCTCTAAGTCCCCAACAACATCATAATACAACTCGTGTGTTATATCATTAACAGTTAAGTCACAGATAGTGAAAGTATTGTGAGATGTGAGGAAGTTTTGACTGAGTCAATACATTTCCTCATTACCGCTGCGTCTATTTATTCACCTACCTACATGCATAATAATTGTACATACATGATATTATCCAACACATTACGAGACACAACGTTTTGTCTACATGCACAATAATTAGACAAGAATACATTAACATGTTAATCCCAATTAATTTAAAAAATTATTTACATAAAATACTGACTACATACTGGAAAATATTTTGTACTCATTTTTAAGTATGTATAATTACATACAGCAGCCATAGGTGCTAATTCTGTTGTTGAAACCACTAAACTAAATTTCTCTAAAATTTTCTTATTTTTTTTAAGAGATTGCCAAATGCTATTCTGTTATTACGTTGAACTAAACTTGGTGATATTATAAACAGCACTAAATTTGTATTTGATGTCACTAAAATTCATGATATCACCAACTTTAGTTCTACTTAATAACAGAATAGCATTTGGCCATCTCTTAACAAAAATTAGAAAATTTTAGAGAAATTTAGTTTAGTGATCTCAACAACAGAATTAGCACCATAGTGTGACAAGCTCCTTAAATGATACAAAAATAAAATCAGACTTGTATTTTGCTATAATTAAACTTTATATACGGATGTTTTTATTAGGTACGTATGACATGCTCAAGGCTCAAATACTCAATAAACAATCTAAACTTGTCGTGTGAATTCGAAATTTCATAATTCAATGAATGAATGAACTCCAAAGGCCTACAAAAACTTGAATGACAGTTGGTGAATGGGTTCGTCGCCGACGTGGGTTTGAAGGTAATCAGGGGTATAGTGTTTTATGAATTAAGGGAATAGAACTGCCCAAAGTCTTCACATCATCAAAGTTAATAAGAATAAACCATAAACCCGGAGTATTTTAATGAACTCAACCCCGGGATTGTGACTTTACAATTGTCGAACATTAAAAGAAACCTTAGTATCGAATATTGCTTTTTTTGGTAATAAAGAATTCTCTGTTACAGCAAGGCTTTAAAAAATCGCCTTATGACCTCATCATTATATACTAAGGTGAAGTTTATTCCTATCGTATCGGTATGTTGTATAAGCAAAAATATGTAATACAACTTGATAAACCCTCGAAAGCTTGACCAGTCCTGATCACCCAGGAGGCCAAGTATACTAATTCAATCGCGTCAGAAGAGAATAGAAATCGTCGCTCAATAGACGGCCAACAAAATAAATTGTCTGTTTTCGTAGTTCATTATTACAATTGCGCTCCAATAGAATTCTATCGGCCGGCCGATAGAATGTTATTAACGCGTGTACTAGTAGCGCCTGTAAGTAGCTCTTAATAATATTTTGATAGCTTAAAACGGCTATTTGTGTCAATTCTGCAGCTTGAGAAGTTTGATTGCGAAATATATAATAGTTTAGTAGACTAACTACTTTGGGACTTATCGCAATAGAACCGTTAAAGAATAGAACTAGAACGGCTTTCTATTGGAAAATAGTAGACTCGGCCCGCAGATCTCTTACTCAATGATAAGGCGCAAGAGGGCAGGTACACATCGCGATGCGACGTTGATCTCGATTCAACTAAGCTCATAAAGGACAACGATAGCATAAGAGTGCTAGTCCATAATCATTACTATTGCTCACATAACACATAACCAGTTCACAAAACTAGGCAGCGAAGTTTCATGTATCCAAGGCCTCTTTAGGCATAAGAGCTTTATCCATTACGATTTAATGACTGCATCGGTGACGTAAGTGGTATAATAGTATATGTGGCAGCGGAGGTCCTGGATTCGATACCCCGGTCGGAATAAATATTTGTGTGATCCGCAAATGTTTGTTTAGGAGTTTGGGTATTTATTATATATCTTAAGTAGGTATTTAGAAATATATAAGTATGTTTATCAGTTATCTTCGGCTAGACGACGCTGTGTGGAAAGTGTCCCACAATATATTTTATGCCACCACCCCCCCCCCTTCACTTCGCCCGTGGCATACTTGGGACTCCCATCGCACCTATATTATCCCATCGCTCATAAAATCTATAATAATGCATAAAAATTTGCCCGATTTGATCACTGCTTCGTTCTTCAGGGTCATAGCGTGACGATATATGGCCTTCCTCGATGGGCTGCCTAAATGGGCTATCAAACACAATAAGATTTCTTTCAAAAAGTATCAAGTAATATCTTTATTGAAACATTAAATATGTTGTCTACATAATTATATGCAGATCAGTTTTCTGCGTTCTTGGTGATCTTATTTTTATTAGCAATCAAAATCTTACCTTAACGATGTCATCCTACTAATATTATAAATGTGAAAGTTTGTAAGTATAAATGGATGTTTGTTACTCTTTCACGCAAAATCTACTTAATGGATTTTGATGAATAGGCTACTTTTTATTCAGGGAACAAGTTCCTGTGGGAAACGGGAACGGAAAAACTTCACCACGCGTGCGGAGCCGCGGGCGTCAACTAGTATTTAAATAATGGAATTGGTAAACGTTGGCCTAACCGAGCTTTGGATGTGAAACCCTTACATAGCGTTACTATGTGTAACTATGTGTAAATCTAACGAACTAGTGTATGAGCAATACGGCTAGAAATCTAGTATTTCCTTTAGGTCATTTCATCAAAGTTAATATTACTTCACCTCTCATCGAGTGTGCTAGATTGGTGAACACGTCAATATGTAAATTCATCTCAGGTTGGGCAGATACACACATGAAAAAACTTTCCTTTATTCTTATCTTTTCTATCAATAGTTTTCCTTGTGACAAGGAAAACTATCAAATTCTTAAAATTTTTGTCCATTCAGAGGTTGCCTGTAAGAAATTGCTCTTTGCTATAAAATTTGTAATTTTTTTAAGTACTATAATTTGTTGTAATTTACCTACTCGTAATTCATATTGATGTACAATATTTTTTTACTTACAGACTTACATAACTACGAGTATATTAAGAATTCTGTACGTAGCGTTGCCTATGGTGTAAGCAAACATCTATATAAGAGTGCACATAACCAGTTGACTCTTTCTATTTCGATATTAAGTGAAAATTTAACCGTACTTTCGTTGAAATGTATCAATTGGGAGGGTGATTGACTTTACTGTACTTCGCTAGTCAGACGAGTTGATTTTGGTTTTGTTCCGAGTTTTTCTTATCTTTGCCATGACCCCATCAGCTAATCAGGTATCTGGCTATCAGAATACTTTTAATTTTTCCATATTTTATCAGTCTGCCCACGTGGTCTTCTTATAGGGCCTGTATACCTGACTATATTTCTACCCTCTACTTTTGCACAATAAATATTCTTCTACAATATTTTATATAACTAACTAACTATCTTCACACTGTATCCCTGACAGGGTAGTCAGAGAGGACAGATCGCCAGGCATCGCAATCCATGCATACTTCTTTCGCTTCTTCAAGATTCATTAATCGCTTCATACACGCACGTCTGGGTATCCGAGTACTTTTGACTTTTCCGTTATTTTATAGATGTTTCTGGTAATACGCATTTAACATGAGAATTTACGCTTTCTAGTATAAGTAACAGAACCATATTGGAGGCCTTTTAAATAAATGAAATATGTATTGAGAGTTTCTAGGTACGAGTATGTGGACACGAACTACAGAAAAATCTGGCATTTAATATTTAATAAATGGAATTGAAAAGCAATTGAGTTAAACTAACTAATCGAGTTTACTATATTTTTGATTACCCAACGGAAAACGAAGAGTTGAGAAACATGGCGACTTTTCATGTGGATATTGTTGTTGAAAAATCAGTGTAATCGAGTAGGTTCTTAGGCGTAAATTATTGTTTGTATTTAATTACTTGTGATTGGTTTTAAACTAACCACTAAGTTTTTAGGGTCAGCAGCGCGAGTGCTTCACTTCTGGTGTTGCAAACGTCCATATAGGGTACCTACAGTGACCACTTTCCATTAATAAGGCCGTATGCTTGTCTGCCCCACCTCAGTGGTATAAATAAAAGTTCCCGATGAGCTATACTTGAAATTTGGACCATACTTTAGAAGCAGATTATAAATAAGAATGTAACAAAAGGTTGAAAAGAAGAAAAAAGAAGAGGAGGCGAGAGTAAAATGCTGAGAAAAGAGAACAAAACAGCAGATATAAAAAAGAAGAAAGCTTTACGTACACTATCTCTTTTATACTTATAGTCCGTAATAAAAACATAGTATATTTTTAATTAAATAATTATAATTCTTTGCTTAGTTAAGAATTAATTTATATCGTATTTACATAGAGTAAATATAGAAAGCTCTGTTTAAATCTATTGATAATAACAAGTTTGATTCCGATCTCTAAAAGTCAATGTTCGCAGTTATAGCTGGACTTAGAAAGTTAAATAAATGTCGCCACGCTGTGAATAGCAGTAAGCTTTATACAAAATGTTGCACCAAACTAGGTGTTCCTTTTTATTAGATTACGGCAATAGTAAAAAAAGGGCAATGAACTGAGCAGTCTGTGTGTATTAGCATATTATTCCACCATATGGAATGTTACTGTAGTCGCCGAAAGATTTTATCAGATAGATGAAACTCTATACAATATAATACGTGATCAACGCTTTTACAACTCAGCAAAAAGATAAAAAGTGTTTACAAGAGATCTATTACGCAGTCATCTGAAAAAGCTGAAGACAGGTGACGGCAGAATTGATGATGCTTTGGGCAAGGTTGAATAGTTCTATAGACTATTGTACAGGTAAATACAGTAACTCGTTATGTTAATCAATCATGCCTTATCCCTGAAGGGTTGGCAGAGGCATATACGCCCACTTTTCACCGTGTGTATTATATATGCCGAACAACAGAGACGCTCGTGAATAGAAATATTTAAAAGCGGTCACCCATCCGAGGACCAGCTATAGCGAATGTTGTTTAACTCAGTAATCGTTTACAGCACAAGCACTTCAATGAGCTTCTTCTTATGTTATTATGTCATAAAAGTACTCGCAAATCGCTTGTACAACTTTGTTGAAAAAATTTAAAAACATTATGTTTATGTTAGTCATCATCATCCTCTTGCCCTTGTCCTAATTTACTTGGGGTCGGCGCAGTATGTCTAAATTCCATACTGCAAAATGTTTTAGCTTGGTTTTTATGGTCCGCCGCCAGCCTGACACCAACCCTCCTTGGGTATGCTATCGTTTGGTGGTTTGTCCGCCACCACACGGGTGCCTTTCCAAGCCTTTCAATACTCCGAACCTATACAAGGGGCAGTTTGCTTTTTCACAGGGGGAGGTTCTTCTTTGGTATTAGTAGTCCTTATCTATACAATGCGTTGACGTCAGCCATATCTATGCGATACGGCATGTATTATGTATGTACCATTCGGGATACTTATGCAGCCGCGCTCCTTATACCATGACGTCCATCATGCTAGGTTCTTCTTCCATTTATATTTACGGCTATTATCTAACGCTTTAAGAAACTTCCTCTGACCATCTCTAGTAAAGCTGATCTCCCAAACTTGGATGTTTGGAGCAAGGTGACGATCCACTTTGACAGATTATTTCTTAGCTAGACGTAAGAATATCTAATTTGTTAAAGGCATTTGTTATTTAATATAAATTTTATATAGAAATCATGATATTTGAGTTATACATTTTATTTCGTTACTGAAAATTTTGATGTCATTTTGACGTACGTTTGACATATTACATATTTTACATATTTTACGTATTTGACATATCACATATTGATTATGTTTGTGTTAGTACCTGGATATAAATAATTTTGATAAAAATCAGTACTAAAGCGTTCATTACTTAGATAACCTACATAATTTATTACACCAGTTCCATCGCCGCTAGTCATAACTTAATTCATATACTTACTTACATTCCGTATACGTAACGATACGCAATATGGCAGGTTTGAATGAAAGTGTCAGCGTTAAGCTGGAAAAGGGCGTGCTCCGTTGGTTTGGACACGTCCAACGAATGAGTGAGGAACGATTGACGAAGAATATATATTGTTCAAAAGTAGAGGGTAGAAGGAGTCAGGGTAGGCCGAGACTTACATATGAAGACCACGTGAGCAGATTGCTCAAAAACGGAAAGGTCAAAAGCACTCGGATACCCAGACGTGCGTGTATGAAGCGATTGATGAATCTCGAAGAAGCGAAAGAAGTATGTATGGATCGCGAAGCCTGGCGATCTGTCCTCTCTGACTACCCCGTCAGGGATACAGCGTGAAGATAGTTAGTTAGTTAGTTTTTTTTACTTACATTCCAAAATAACATTGAAATGAAGGTGAAGTACGTAAAGGAACTTAAAATAATTATTAGAATAATAAATTTCGTGAGCGTTGTTCATTATTACTAAGTAAACGGTTGTACTCAAGTGTACATTTCGGGATCGCCCGACTAGTTTCGGACCTTACGGATAAAGAAGTACCAGCGCAGCTTCCGACGTGACTTGACGCTTCTCCTAAAATCATTAAGTTACCTAGAGCTAAATATTTAAGTCCTAGTACAAAGTGCTCTAATTACTATCTACACGTTTTTCAATTATTTACTAAAAACATCGAATTTACCAAAAGTAAATAATGTTCTTTTCAAATTTAGTGAAAAGAGCTACACTGAACGAAACTTTGTTCTTAAATCTAAATAAATTTGTATAGATAGTAATTAACTAATAATTTTTTGTGACTGTTTTTCCTCCGACACGTCCGTCTTACTTATCATGTAAAGGATATCCGGTCCTTAGAGAGGCTTACCTTAGAAAAGTGGCTTCTACATGTAAAAGCCTTTCCAAATTTTCAATATCTTATCAAGTTGGACAGCTTGAAAATGACAAAATGAAATTATTTTAACCTTACCGTAAAGTTACCGCGTTCAAGTTTTGTATCCTCTTAAGAGTCACCGCACACTGACTTCTTTTAGTATCCGCAACCGGCGACTTTGAGACTGTGTCGCACTCGGTCGCTGCATCTGGCTTCCACAAAGCTACTAAGTCGCCGGTTGCGGATTCTAAATGATCGTGAAATCCAATTGCAGGACTGGTTTACTTAGACACCAGGTGATGGCTGCCATTTTCATTTCTTTTTAAATAAAACTTCATTATGTACGCTTGACTTGGGATTAAGCTGGTGAATGCAAAACGAAAGGGTTATGAAAAGTGTGATCGGACCGAAGAAAAACACACGTTCAGATTTGGTCTGCCGGACCTCGAGAGATCAAATCTGCCGAGTCCGCCAACCAAATCTGTCATTACGATGTCATTATGAAAATGTGTCTTTTTGGAGTAAAATTAAATTAGATCTGGGAAAATTTACGACAAAGTAGCTAGAACAACAACATTGATTATATCCGATGCGGATCGCGGCGGATTCAATTAATAATAATTATGTCCGCCGGACTGCTGTACACACGGTAAGATTTGGTCTGGAGGCAAACCAAATCCGCGATCGGGACAAACCAAATCCGAACGTGTGTTAGCGCTATAACCATACTTTTGGCATGTGAACGTCAATTTAATGTCTATTTAAGATTTAAGTAAAAGTTCAGCGACCATTAAAGTTAATTGACATTAAATGACAATAATGACTCGTTAACTGTCTCTGAGATTACATTTTTATTAATCTTTATTTAAAACTCCTTAATCAATCATAAAATCGACTCTGAGTGCGGCAGTAAGACATTAAACTTCGGTTTTTAAATAAAATACCAAGTGAATATTTTTTATAGCTTTTTCATGATGTCCTACACAATTTATGCGAAACCTTAAATATACAGACGCGACAGCTGACTTTAAAATTCAATCTGCTTTATAAGTTGTAAAGGGTAAAGTCCAACGCTCCCTGATTGTGTGCAATAAAACGCTTGCTGCAATGTTAAAGTTCAATAGAGACGTATTTTTTATTAGTCAGCTCTTCAAATGGCTCCACCCTCCTGATGGATAGCCATGGCTACATCTAGCGAATTGAGGGTCACTCTCACATAAGGCTATTGATTGTGGTCATCAAATTGACATCTCAATGAGGTGCCTTTTCAAACTCCGCATATTATGCTAGATTTATAAGATATTTTGCTTATCTACCACATTTAAGTTTAAAAAAAAGCTCTCCAGATAAAATCAAAATCAATATCGTATAAAAATATCTCATGTTAAGACATTGTTGCTACTTTTCGTTGTATTTTAATACTCAAGAACGGGCTCACCTATCCAAACCAAATGTTTTGGCTTTGTTCGAACTATTTAGTAGATGGTTTATGCGAAGCTTGCACAAAATCGGTCGAGCGGTTCTTCATTTATCACAAAAATATGTCATGTCAAGACATTGCTGCTCTGCCATCTGACATTACATTCCCAAACAATATGCTACAATCATGTTATTTTTATGGGAATAAGAACTTTCTCCAACGTCAAACGCTGCCATATCCTTTTTGTATACCCTTAAATTCTTTTCAGATCTAAGACTATCTTGCATAAAAAATATCATGTCTTTGCATTTGTTCTCTTTCAACGACAATTTTGTCACATTATAAAATAGTTTTTTTTATGGATAATTCATAAGAATAAGTAAGACGAAAGAAAGCCAGGCCTCGCGATCTTCTATGACTACCCCGTCAAGGCTACAGCGTGAAGATAAAATTAAGAAGAAAACATTTCTAAGAACCGTATTGATCCAGTTTTATTCGAAGTAGGTAAGCAACAACAAAACCACTTGAAAAACTGTTTGTGAATACACAATGAGCAGTCTTAGCAATCAGGTAAAAGGTACTCAATCATCAAATTACTGTAGAGATTGCCGGTTTTGTTAAATATGGTATTCATGTTATTTATAATAAAGCGCCGATGGTGAGTGAATAAATTTCGCTTACAAACCGGTCTATCGATTTTGTTATTTAGAACTGAGATTATGTAAGGATTATTAATGGACCGGACCGTAACATGACCAATCTCGTTTGTAACGCGACCATCAGATTACGATTATGTTGATCAACAAATATTAATCTTAATTTTCATTTATGACTGTCTTTTCAGTGAATTGTAGTATTTTTATCTATTCATATGAAATTCTCGTGTCTTTTTTATGATATTTTATTGAAGTGAAACATCTTTATCGACGTTGAGAGAAATTTTATAGCTATAAAAAAATCGTCTCGTTTTTCGGTTACGCGCCATGTTGTTTTGAAGTGAAACTTCTTTATCATAACTGAAACTTCTTTATCCACGTATGAGAGAAATTTTATAGCTTTACGACGTTTTTTACAGACATATGACGCCTCTGCCAACCTTTTGAGGAGAAGGCGTGATTATATGCAGTTATGTACACTATTGTTGGTAACTATACGACAATGCCGCGAGACGCGACTTGAGCACAACCGTGAAATGTATTGCATTTCTCCATACATCAAAATTATCAGAGCAGGCAATATCCAATTAACGTTTTAGCTGTGATTTATATGTATCTATTGTGCCCACTAAAACAAAACCTATCCGTCAACTAGTGGCGTCGTTAACTCAGTGTTCTGTAAACGATCACTGCGTTAAACATCTTTCGCTACGGTAAAATAAAATAAAAATGACAATTTTGCATAGACCACTTTAACGGCGCTTACAAAATGTCATACACTAGAGTTATAGATAAATTAAATATTTTGAAAGTGACCACCGGTTTGAAACGCGGCCCACCTGAAAAGAACCGGCCAGAAACTTAGGAAAGCTTTTTTTTGATGGCCTATTTACAATTTAATATTATTTGTTCTGCAAATAGTCTTTAACAGCGTAATAACCCTTTTTCACAAAGCCTTTTCTAATGAACTTTTTAAATTAATTTACTGGTAAATTTATCAGGTCACAAGGAAGCTTGTTATAAAAGCGTATAAAGTTACGTCAGTTACCCTGGATAAGATTGGCGATTCTTTCCAGGGTTATTGGGTCTTATGTGGTCCACCACAGTCGACTACATGATATGTACTCGACTGTGGTGGAACACATAAGATTGGTCGTATAGGTCTTTGCTACGGTCCTGAAATGAGGGACTGCTTTGTTTTATTTCCATTTACGAGCATTCGCGTGTTTAGCAAAGCACGTCAACCTGTAATGCTCCTGGTTAGCCCGGTAAGCCACGTTGAAGGCATTATAAGTGCATGCTAATATGTGCTAATTTTCAATAGCTTATCGCCAAAACCTGCACTTATCCATTTTAACACGGCAGTGTCATCTCACCACCTTTTACGTGGGAAAAAATGTATGGTGCAATGAGGGTGTATAGTAAAAAAACGTTGGTACCGCTGGCTGCCCGACGTTCGAGTAGTCACAGTTAATAACGTTAAAAAGTCTATAACGATAATAATATGAAAATTTTCTCAGAACTGATAGACCACATTCTTTGCGGATTGTACTACTACATACCTATTGTGTAAAGAGCCCAATTTAACTAGCTAGGTACATAAGCTGTTGAGAGCTCTACGAGTAGGTATGTATCTTGAAATCAAATTATGTTATTTATTTTTCACGCCTTTTACCCAAAGGGATGGCAGAGGCATATATATTATATGCCCACTTTTCACCATGTGTATTCCTGTCCCACGTAAAAGGTAGTAAGCCCATTGCCGTGTTTAAATGGCCAGTCGCAGGCTGTGGTGACCTGCTGTTGAAATTTTTTAAGCTGCCCATAATGCCTTCAACTTGGTTCAACGACTGCCATTTTATTGGCAACCGGGACCAACGGCTTAACTTGCCTTCCGTTGACTTTTTAGTGAGGTGGTAACAAAAAGGCTAAAATGTCTTATGTGCTAGACACTCAATAGCACGACTAATTAAAGTCCTGGTAGTCTCGAACTGGAAATTAGAGTGTTTTCATGTAAACGACTGCAATTTATAAACATTAAAAAATATAAAACAAATAACATTTAGAAAGAACAACAAGAAAACAGACTGATGTATTAAATGTAACTACAAAGTATGTATTACGAAACCGTTGAATCTCTTTTAGGTAGAATCTATTATAATACCACATTTACACTCGCGCGCAAGTCACGAGACGAGCTGCAAGACGAACTGCGAGACGAGTCGCAAGATCAAATGTAATACAAAACTGTTGTATTACTGTATGTATAGGTAGTATGTATTACTAAACTGTTGAATCTCTATTAGGTAGAATTTATTCTAATATCTCAGTTATACTCGCGTGTCATGACTCGTGCGAGAGTGTAAATGAGGTATTATGTATAAAGGATCCTGATGTAAAAGGCAAGAGCTACACACCAGAGCTCAGAGAAGCGTCACGAAAAAGTCATTATATTGAGTGCAAAACCTTTTTCACTATTGCCAGCAGGAACAGCAGAAGTTTTTAAATTGTTATGACTTTAGATACCGATCGATTCAGGGGGTAAAAATAAATATCTTAGTACTGTGAATTGAACTCACTGATCCTTATAATAATTATTACAATAAATAAGAGCATTATTGTGTAAATCATACACCAGATTTTTTATTTAATACGTAAAGAGGTGGATTAATTCGTCCGTTTCGAACAGGACGCGGTGGTGTAGTTGGTAAACGCGTCTGGTGCGTTGAACCAGAAAGACGCTGGTTCGAGTCCAGCTCGTGACTGAAAAATCGTTCCTTACTCATTTGTTGGACGTGACCGAACCAACGGAGCACGCCGTTTTCTAGCTTAATGCTGACACTTTCATTCAAACCTGCTGTATTTTGACAATTATAATAATTAATATACTTTTTTGTGCACCAGCAACGCAATTTATATCTACATCCAGTTTATCTAGCACTTCATGAGATCCTCCAAAATTTTAATTATATAAAATCTTTTTAAATTTAAGGCCATATTTTCCATTAGGTATTGTGGTTAAGGTTCAGGTAATGCAAACTTTAATGTCAGTTTAAGCCCAAGTTAAAAGAAAAGTCAGTTCAGGTAATAATAAAAATAATATATTTTTTATTTGCATAAAATGTGGTGGAACAAAGATGTTAATGAGTTATCTGGGGCTTACACATTTTGCCATATCTCCATAGCATGCAAATGTTTAACTTATATCTATTAACTTAATTAGTCTATAACTGGCTCAATATTTAACAATTAGGGTTTTTATAAAAGCGTAACACATGCTAAAAAAAATATCATTACAAGAATTAATTCACTATGTCAAGGTTAAACGAAGGTGCTTACCAATTAATCATTGATAAAAACTTAAACAACTAATAAAAATAGATTGACAGAATTGTTTGAAAAAAAAAAATATTAAATAGTCCATCTCAATTTAAAACTTATGTAACAAGATTAAAAAAAATTAAAAACAAAACAAACAATTAAAACCTAGTCAATTTATATTTCAAGTCCAAATGCATTCCTGAAA
This sequence comes from Thumatha senex, assembly GCA_948477245.1. Lineage (NCBI taxonomy): Eukaryota > Metazoa > Arthropoda > Insecta > Lepidoptera > Erebidae > Thumatha > Thumatha senex. The sequence continues at coordinate 6,474,583 of OX419726.1, read as the reverse complement.
TGACAAGAACGCGAATATTTTTGTAAAACTTCGTTTACACTATAGAAACTTTCTTGAACTAACCAATTTTGCAAAGCGATACAGAATTTATGGAACGGCTGATTTGTTATGAATTTAGGTAAAGCATTATAGATTAGCGGTGCCATGTAAACACAGCTTACTCTAAACATTTCAAGTCGAGGCACCGGCAATTCCAAGTCCATATGAGTCAATTTTCGCTCGTTTTGTTTGTCTTTTTTTTTGAACAAACTAATATTATATTTGACGAACTTTGCCACTTCGTATATATATATACACGGTACAGTTAATAAATTTTGAGATTTAAAGACAGGACGACTCATTCCATTCCATATAAAATATAGCACGAATACATTGCTTTTGAGCCAAGGTCTAACAAACGTAAAGTTTAAGTCAAACTCCGTTAAGAAAGTCTAACTTTTACAAACTCAATTTTCCAAGTTACGATAGTCCACTTACTATTAAACGATACTTTAAAAGTTATTTTCATTTTAATTGGTATCATTTTCGACTGCTCTGAAGTAATTAGTAAAGTTTTATATAGATAAGGACGCTGAATTTGTACATTTATAAAACTGTAATTTGTTTATATGAGTGTTTTTATATTTTTCTTTCTTGTTTTGGTATTTGGCACGTCAAAACAGCGTCACCCGTCAGATAGTAAGCAAAGAGGACGACCCGTGATTGAGGGCCGCTATCACAACGCAGGGCTCCGATTTCGACCCTCATTTTGACGGCCCAGAAATATGCCTTTTCACGCTTCTCTTAAAGAACCTAGGATTGTAAGAGGAGGAAAACACATGCGCCGGCAGAGAGTTTCATCCATGCTATTATGGTGCGACATAAGAAAGACCTACAAAATCTCTTTCCATTCTGGGCAAGATGGTGTTCACAGTGTAAGGATGACATCTCTGCCCCGCCCGTGTTGTTCGGGAACGGAAGTGGAGGGTTGGACCAATTGGAAGAGTTCTTCAGAACACTCATCGTGGTAGATGTAAAATGCAACTAAGCTGGCGACCGTTCTGCAACATGTTGAGGGCTTCAAGGTATTAGGCGCCATCCCAGAGATGTGAGCAGTTTTCCACCCACGGACGAATCTGAGACGTAATGATTTGATACAGATTTAGATCTGTGTAAGGTTTAGGACTATACTATTATCTTTGGTTCACTTCATGATTGTGTGCCGTAGCCTTATTTGATTTAGGTTTATTACATATATTGTGACTTATGCATAGGGTGGTGGAACACATTTTTTAGTAACACCAAGACCTTACCAACATCTGCCTAACATATAATGAAAATAGAAACGATCGAAATTGAAAATACGATTATACATCTTCACTAACATAATAATTAATTTACATAAATATCAAAATATCCAATACGCGTTAACAATAACCACATACCTAATACTACATAATACTGATATTATATTCTGTAATATCCAATATCAAACACATTTATTAAACCACAATATGTTTGTGGCGGTTTCTGTAGTTGAGTTCTAATCACAGCTTTTAACACGTACAAACATTAACATTTATCTATCTATACTAATATTATAAAGCTGAAGAGTTTGTTTGTTTGTTAGGATGAACGCGCTAATCTCAGAAACTACTGGTCGGACTTGAAAAATTATTTTAATGTTAGATAGCCCATTTATAAGAAGGCTATATGCTATATATCATTACGCTACTACACTGGGGAGCAGAGCAGTAGTCATAAATGTCGACAAATCGGGCAAATTTTTATGCATCATTGTAGAATTTGTAAAGCGACGGGTTTAAATAGTTGCGACGGGTGGTCGAAATATTCCCCGGGCGAAGCTGGGGGGGTGTCATCTAGTACTAATATATAAAGCTGAAGATTTTGTTTGTTTGTTTGAAAAGAGAGTTAATATTTTTATGTAGAATCGTCCATTTATCGAGAAAGGCCAAAAAATAGACATATTTCCACAGCCGCGAGACTCTGTGCATAGGTTTGATATAATGGTGCACTTACCTACATATCATAGCATCATTTTGGGATGGAAATTGACGTCACTGTACTATGCTGACCAGAAGGGTTGGTTCAGATTTTATTTTAAGTTTTCCTTCTCTTCACCATGAATGAGACCTCATCCGTTAGTCAGCAAGTGTACCATTTGTAAGTGAGCTAGTGTTGTATCTTGTATTGCATCTTTTTGCACAACATAAAGTATTTTTTCTATAATATTTTATCAACCCTTAAGATTAGACTGCATGCGATATTATCATGCGACAATATGATGATGATGATGAAATTATTAAAGCCAGACTTTCTTTTGAGTGAATGTAATTGTAATATTCATTAAACGAGTGTATCATAACTGAATAGTTCAATAGTTCATCACTAGAGACTTAAGATGTAAACTAATTGGTAATGTTATCTATACGTACATACATATTATCACGCCTTTATCCCCAAAGGGGTAGGCAGAGGCATACTATACGCCCACATTTCACCGTATGCATTTTTGTCCCACTTAACAAGTTATTGCCGTGTTATCTATAATAATATTATAAAGAGATTAAGTTTGTTAGATTGTGACATTGTATGGGGTAATCTCTGGATCTACCGAACTATTTATAAAACATTCTATTGTGTTCTAAATAAATTTAGTCTTATTCTTTCACTGTTATAAATATGTGTTATTCCTGAGTGCTATAGGCTACTTTTTAATCCTGGGAACATTTTCCTATACTAATATTATTCTATAACGTGGGAAATCGTCACCACACGGGCTGAGATGCACGTTTTTCTAGCAATAAATAAATCGTAAGCTAATCCATTCCAATATATAATAGCGTGTGTATTCACAATAAGATTTATTAACCAATTCATTCATATTTTTGAAAACTAAATGAATTATGTATAACCAAGCGCAGTATATCATTCGATTTAAAATTTACATCGCGCCACGAACCACTTCTTATAAAGCAATTCAATCCACTCTAGGAATTCTCAGAATAAGGCCGGTCACATGACAACTAGCCAAATTCGGACCACGTTAAACGACATGATCAGTTGCATAACACGCACTAATTGCGCACTTTCACTGGCGAATCTTGCGACAGTCGCGTCTCTTTTTTTGCTCGAGGACGGGGAATATCGACGTATTTTGCAATCGCGTGCGAATGCTCCGCGAATCGCATATGATACGCATTACGACAATGTGAACTGATTCTTGAGAGTAATTTAGGTTTTTATAACCTGATATGTATGTCTAGATGGTTTTGTAAGATGTGTGACCAAGAGTAATTTCCGTCACAAATTACTAAAAACTCGATGAATTTCAGTATGTTTAAGTTTCTTCAATAGTGACGGACAGGCGGATGTCAGGACAGACGGTCGCAAACACAGTGATCCCGTAAAAAATAGTAACTTTTTTCCTTTTGAGAATATTCGATGACCAGCAAGAGTAGGAAAGAATACTATCTATCTTCGCGCTGTATCCCTTACGGGGTAGTTAGCGAGGCCAGATCGCCAGGCTTCGGGATCGTGACAGATAAATAAATAAAACTTTATTATGGAAATAGTTGAAACTTAAGTTATAACTATTTCATTTAGGTTGAACAAATGACTTTTGATTAAATATCAGTATATCTATAATATTGGTAAACTATTATATCTTGTAACTAAATCACGAACTTGGGGGAGAACATAATTTTACTTAAAAATATAATTCATTTAGGTTGAACTAATGACTTTGTATTGAATAACAGTATTTCTATAATATTGGTAACTCAACTATATATTATCTTGTAACTAAATTAAGAACTAGAGAGAGAATATAATCTTCCTTATAAATATAATATAAAATTTGTAAAATTACCATAATCTTAATAAAATTACCAGATGACATCCGAACTAAAAACTATGCAAAATTATAACTCAACTAGGTGAATACATCTGCTATGAGTTGCAAGTTTCCACACGAACCAACTTAACATACAGGGCAAGTTAATAGAAAGCTTGTAAGGTTCCTGTATACTAATTAAAGTCATCGTGTAGGTATATGCCAGATGGGACGTTTGTTGGTTTTATTGCTATAAGAGCTTCTGTAATTATTGAAGTAAAACATGTTTAGGCGCATGATGGTACATTTTTTACGCATGAAACGCAATTATTGTCACGAAGATGTGCTACGTTCAAAGAAGAGAGACAGAGCGATTGAGAGAGAGTAAGGGATATCGAGAAAAAATACTCGGTATTGGTGGATGTATTCGTTTAGTAGTTAAATATTAGAACTTTAGATGGCAAATACGTCGTCTTGTGCAGTAAACGCAGATTTTTTATTATAATTACATTAGCATCATTATCACGTATACAGTGTGTAAACAGAGAGGTAAATTTAAAAATTTTTCTTAATACAACTAAAACATTTTGTGATAAATTTGGAAGTCGTCCTATACTAAGCAATTGTTCAGAGTAAGTAATATATTTGTTATTTATACAATTTTCAAGATTTAGTTTTGTATAAATATAAACGTGACTTAAAAATTAGTTTGCCAAAGAAGTTTCACTTTGTACGCACGCACTGTTTTTTAAGTGCCTATTGTTGTTTATGTACCACGAAGTGTATTAATTAGACTTGAGAGCTTTGCAATTACATTGCTAAGAGGTTGGAGCTTTGACATATTTTATAGTAGCTATATACCTAAAAATATGAATATTCCTAGAAAATTTTCAGGGCTTTGGAAGGCCGTTAGGCGACTTGTATAATTTCAGCAGCAGGTACTCCTAACCTGCCTCAATCTATATCCAACGCGGCAATAGGCCATGACCTATTCGGTGGGACATAATACAACTGGTGAAATGTAGGCGTATTATATCTTATAATTATTCATTGAATTTAAATTTTGCTACTATTTTTTAGGTTCCTTTCTTTATTAGTTTTTACGTGAGATCTTTTGATTATAAAAGTAATTATGCTCCAATCCCCGCTTCCCAGTTCATTTTGCCTACCCCTTCGAAACTGAAAGTTGTTACTGATAAGTAAATTTAGTATATTGGATTTTACAGTAGACCAAATCTTAATACTTAACTATAATAGAATGAGGAACGATTGACAAAGAATATATTGTGCGAACAGAGTAGAAGGAGACAGGGTAGACCATGAATCTGCAGAAAGCGAAGCGTAGCCTGACGATCTGTCCTCTCTGACTACCCCGTCAGGGATATAGCGTGAATAACTATAATCTATATACTTAGTATAAGCTAAAGCAAGCAGATACTAGTCATTATATTTATGATCTTATTATCTACTAAAGTCTATAACTAGCATGGCTGCACCTGCGAATACCGCAAGTGTCAAAGAACCAATCGTTTTATTCGCATTGTTGCTTCGCTAATTTGTATTTGTGCACTTTAAGCCATAATAAGTGACACATAATTTAATATTAAAACTATACCACAAATGACAATATTGATAAAATAGTTAGTTTTATTTTATTTTCGATAATATAAATCGAAATCGAGAAAATAAATTATAAATAAATAAATTAATAGGACAATTTTACACACCGGTGGCGCCGCTGTCTAGCCCAATATGAAATAAAAAATTGTTGCTGATTTTGTTTTTTTTTGTAATATTCATGTATTTTTATGGGGTTTTTTATCCTACATAATAGAAATTACTAAGTAATTCGTAGACTGTCTCGGTGGCGCAGTGGAAGTGTATGCAACTGCCGCCGCCGCCGTCCCAGGTTCGATTACCGGGTCGGAACAAATATGTGTGCGATTCGCAAATGATTTGTTTGTTTCGGAGTTTGGTTGTTCCTTTGTATAATTTGTATGTATTTAGAAATATATAAGTATGTTTATCAGTTGTCTAGATTATTGTTTGTATTATAACAAGGTTATATTAGTTTACACTGGGCTAGATGGCGCTGTGTAAAAAAATGTACCACAATATTAATAAATCAAATAAATTATTAAAAACAATGTACTAATCTATTTAAAATTTTGTTACAGATTATATTTGGAGCAAATTCTACAAAATGTTAGCCAGACATCATTGGACGAGTTTAATCGGTAAGTTAATTATTTTTTAAATAGCTACTTAAACGTGCGTTAGACATGAAACAGTGTAAAAAATACTTGCTGAAAGGTTCCTACCTCCTTATAGAAATACCTTCTTAAAAAAACCTCTTTTAAGAAATATTTCCTCAAAGATAATAAAAAAGATAGATGTTTATTCAAGACATGCAGAAGACATTTCTTATTAGAAACTGACGTTCCTCGTGCAGGTAGTTTTCTCGTGCAAAGGCTTTCCATAGCTATTCAGCGTGGGAATGCTGCCTGCATCATGGGTACCCTACCGAGCGGACCCAGTCTACATTTTGATAAATAGGTTAGGTGGTTTTTATTTATACTATAATATTTTATAGACTAGAAGCGCTCGTGGCCCCGCGGACGTAGTGTTCTGTAAACGATCACTGCGTTAAGAAACTTTCACTATGGCTGGTCCTCGGATGGGTGACCACTTTGAGGCATTTATATTTGCGAGCGTTTCCGTGCTTCGGAAGGCACGTTAAGCCGTTGGTCCCGGTTGCCAGTAAAATGGCAGTCGTTAAGCCTGGTTGAAGGCCTTATGGGCGGCTTGAAAAATTTCAACAGTAGGTAGCCACAACCTGCGTCTATCTATTTCAACACGGCAATGGGCTCACCACCTATTACGTGGGACAGGAATCCATACGGTGAAAAGTGGGCATATAATTTGCCTCTGCCACCCCTTCGGGGATAAAGCGTGATGGATATTTAGATTTTATTTAGAAATAGTTTCAATTGTTTTTTTTTAACTAAGATTAATGTTTAATTGATTATTGTTTTGTTTTTTACGATAAATAACTATAATAGTCCTTATAATCTTTAGAAATATTAAATCGTTAGAGGAAACATGCGTGGTGCCGTTCGTTTTATGTCATAATCGTGAGATATTAGGTACGTCTGTACTTTTTAAGTAGGTACGTATTCACGCCATCTTCAAATATACGGAACTTTAAATTATTTGCAGTATCATAGATGCAAGAGGACACAATTAATTCTAGCCACTTCAATCTACAAAGTATAAATGAAGTAACTAGAATGAATTCCTTTGTTAAACAATAAACACTATATATACACTATTATATACTATTTTGGTAGTAATATTATCTTATTTTTAGCCTAGCTTTTACAGTCGAAAGACTGTTGAAAATGGTCTCAAACTCTACTAAAGATATCTCCACATTTTTCTTTAAGAACTCAAGGTTGTGTAAACACGTCAACACGTGTAGGTACTGGTAGAGTAGTTCAAGAATCTCATGGTTTATTTAAAAAAAAAACATAGAATCTAGATCCTTAACTCTACCAGTGGTTTTTTGTACGAAGTGGAATGCATTTAGACACTGGGTTCTACTGCGGGGGCAGTGACGGCTTTTGTGGGAGCCCTAGAGACAGGTCAGACTCAACCAAGCAAGATAGGCTAGAAGTTAATGCACTGTATTAAGAATCAATGGTACGGCTGTTAATTATAATTCTCCTCTGATTATTAGTTATACTATTGTTCTGCTTAAGTTGAATATGTTCAATATGTATTTTTTTACACCACTGAGGTGGCAAACAAGCATACCCGGAGCATACCTGATATAAAGATGTCACCCTAGCCTATGGACGTTTGCAACACCAGAGGTCCAGCACTCGCGCTGCCGATCCTATAAATAAACCTTCTAAGACCCCTTCTGAAGAACCCCACACTGTGACGTTCGGGAAAACCCAGGCAGGGAGTTCATTCCACAATCTAAGCGTAAGCGGAATAAAGCCTCTATCGGACCTAACCGTATGCGTGCGCTTCGGACACAAAGTGTGAGGGTGAACACCCTGTCTATGGCGAGCGTTGCGATGATAGAAGATGATTGTATTTGCTTGGTTTTTCAGGGCCGTATTCCAGACCGTTTCTCAATACTCAATCGACGCTTGAGTCTAGTATTTGCCTTATAAATACTACTCTCAAGTGTTTCTTGAGTATTGATAAACGTTCTGGAATACGGCCCTCAATCTTGAAACATTATAAAATAAAATTACCCCCTGTCTGTACGGTTAGATCTTAGAAACTACTCAACAGTTTTCAGCGATTCAAGAGAAAATTTTATGTAAAATATGTATCCAAACCCACATTAGGCGTATTATGCAGAACGCGTCGATCACAGCCATATTGAATGAAATATCATACTGTGACGCATGATTGAATACGTCTTCAATGCTATCGAAACGCTCAGGGTGTAAAAATATACTGTATATTTAAAACCAATTTTATAGAGTTCAAAGATCTGCAGAAAATATAAAATAATTTACTCAAATGTTAGTTAAAATAATAGTGTAAAATTTCATTATTATCTTAACAATTTCAATATTTATTATTACACTCCGGTTTGTACTTGGTGCAAAGTATACCATGGCAATAACAGTAAAGTACCTACAGTATAAGGTGCAAGTGGCATAATCTATACTAATATAAAAAGCTGAAGAGTTGATTTGTTTGGTTGGTTGAACGCGCTAATCTCAGGAACTACTGGCCGGATTTGAAAAATATTTTTTTTGTTAAATTGCTAATTTATCTAGGAAGGCTATGGGCTATTTATCATCACGCTACTTCCCTGGAGATCGCAGCAGTAGACATAAATGTCGACAAATCGGGCAAATTTTGCATTATTGTAGAATTTATGAGTGACGGGGGGGGGGGGGGGGGTCACGGGCGAAGCCGGGGAGAGAGGGGCTCACCTAGTATCACATACGTATGTAAATCAATGATAAAACTAGTTAAGGTGTATGTGAAATAATTGTAAGTAGGTGTTAAAGTACGGAGATCCCACAGTCAAACCGAACTTACGGTTTGTAATATTAGTTGGGAGACTAGCGACGCCTGCAGTTTTGTCCGCGTGGTGAATTTAGAGTGGCTGCATTAAACCCGCATTTAAATTAAACAGAAGACTACTTTCAGGCAGTTGGAATAAAACTCCACTTCTCTTCTTTAAAAAGCCGGAGACCTGGAAGGCATCATGTATACATCCTATTTGACTGTCTTTCTGAAGCGGTGGGAGTGTATCCGACTGCTACGCAAGAGGTCATGTGTTCGATTCCCACCCAGGATAAAACTTTGTGTGATGAGCACGATGGTTTATTCTGTGTCTGGGTGATATTTAGATTTATATAAATATCCATCACGCCTTATCCCCGAAGGGGTGGCAGAGGCATATTATATGCCCACTTTTCACCGTGTGGATTCCTGTCCCACGTAATAGGTGGTGAGCCCATTGCCGTGTTGAACCCTTCAACCATCTTCATAAGGCCTTCAACCAGGCTTAACGACTGCCATTTTATTGGCAACCGGGACCAACGGCTTAACGTGCCTTCCGAAGCACGGAAACGCTCACAATTGTAAATGCCACAAAGTGGTCGCCCATCCGAGGACCAGCCATAGTGAAAGTTGCGTAACTCGGTGATCGTTTACAGAACACTGAGACTGCGGGGCCACGAGCGCTTCTGAAACCGCGGGGCCACGAGCGCTTCTAGAAATATATAAGGATGTTTTTCAGTTATTTTGTTACCATAGTACAAGCTCTGCTTAGTTTGGAATCAGATGGCGTTGTGCCAGTTGTCCCAACGATATTTATTTAGTTATTTATGTTATAGAAAAAGAAAAACCAGGTGCCTTCTTATAGATTTTCCTGTAATTAATAAAAAAAAGACTCAGTATTTCAAAGACAAAGGATAGGGATAGATTTCTTAGTTCTTCTCTTTCCCCAAGATGACTTATATTTTCCCAATGCATTTGTTTGCGATAATTGATTAAGTTGAAATTTGTTACACAAAATTACCTCTAACCGATTCTTTAGATACGCTATCTAATGCGAAACGCAAAGGAAATCAATAAATTTGACAAAAGAATTTCTGTTATAGCGAAAAGCTTTCAACTAATTTCAATGTACATCTGTTACTGGAGTATTGCAGTAATAAAAAGCTTTCACATTAGCGTTTTATTCGTGCGATTATAGCAATTTGACATCTTTATCTAATCAAAATTATGTATGCTTTTTTTTAACACCAATACTACTCATCTTCGTAACAATTTACATCCTTTTCTGACCATCCCAATGTTGCCCGGAAGAAATGGTTTTTTTAGCGATAAGGCCGCCCTTTGTACATTATCTGACTAAAATATGTAATCTACCTTTAATTTGGTTTTAATTTATTCTGTTCTATTTTATTCGAAAAAGTATGTATTAGTAACATGGTTATAGAGCGGGGTGACATCAGCGCTGCAACCTAGTGGTGAATACAAATTATGATTTAAATTGAAATTTTAAATAAAGTAACACGTGTTTCTGTCCAAATATTGGAAACGAACAAAAATGAAGCTCGCTACTTCATGCTTTTATTATTATTAATAAAAGTATTTTTTTATTAATACATTTTGTGATTATTATTGTCGTAGTGCTACAGTGAAGAGCGACTCTATCAACGCTACTGTGTTCTGAAATAGAGTGAAATTCAGAACAAGATTCCAAGACCACCAAAAACGTCGTAATTTAAAAAAAATACAGAGTTTCTCTGAGCATACCAAATGAAATCTTTAAATTTAATAAATTGTTTTATTATATTAAAAGATTTTTCAATATAATAATCAATATAACCTAAGAAATAATAAAATATTACATCCTGAAATTATTCTACATAAGTGAAGCTGCTTATAGGAAGCTCGATCAATATAAAGGTCGTCATTCACTATAGCGTCGTGCTTGTTGGTTATGTCCATTTTACACCTACATCTCATTGTTGTTACAACAATAGTTGAGCTTCTGTCAGCTGATTACAAAATTACCCACTACCCATTCATTAGATGAAAGGCCTCTAGGGTTTGTTGCAACGCCTATCATTAAGAGGTCTCACGATGAAAGGATGATTAATTTGTTTATTATGTTAGTACTTTGTTTCTTGTTTGTAGTTCATGGTTGCAAATTTGTTGTTTTGATTTGTTTTTAATGTTCTGTGATTTTTGTTTTCTTTGTTATTGCCGTGTCTTGGTCGATTTCGAAAGACGATAAGTATAGCTACACCAACATCATAAATGATGATGACGATGACTGTTAACACAACGACATCATCTTGGAATCACTTAGATAATTTTGGTAATGTGTTCCTCTAGATTCCTTTATTAACCTAACTAGCCTTTTGTTCTAGTGTGAATGAATGGCGATAGATGGTGCTAACCAAAGGGTATTTAAGAGCTTGTCTCGACTGTAAGAAAAACCAGAGAGAAATACAAACAACAGAACAAGTCGCATTATTTGTCTTCCTGTAAACATCACACCTTCAAGGATGCGATTTCACAATGTCATTTATAATTCTGGAGGTAACCCATCTTACTGTCTTTAACTTTACTAATATCATAATTGCATAAGTTACTCTGTCTGTCTGTAAGTAACCCTTTCACGTCTAAACTACTGAACCGATTTAAATGAATTTGGTACAGAAATAATATAAAGCTCAAGAACTTTTTATCCCGGGAACAAAACTTCACAACGCGGGCGGAGGAAAGTTTATTTATTGTTTAGATATAAATATATAAAGTATATTACCTGTATAATAAGTATAAGTTATTATATCGTCACTACATATTATAAAACCACACCGGTGTACGTCTCCCGCCTACACTTCACTACTAAGGCGGAGAACATCGTGGAGTACGTTCGCAAGAAGATGAACTACACGGTGAGATTGCAGCAGTTGAAGTCAAGCCGAAACGTCAGTTTCCTGTCGTTCGTGCTATGATTGCCCAACAGCAGCTTGCATTTAGTCATGCAGGAGAACTTCTGGCCACAGGGCGTGGTGTTCCGTCGCTTCCGCGGACAGTTACCACCGGATCGCAAAAAGACATAGTGCGACAGTGAGTAATATTCTAACACAGTGTGATATATTTTTATGTATTCTTAGTTTTTAAGGTATTTATCTATGGGCCATAGAATAAGTTAATAACATCTGTTACTTTTCTAATGTTGCCTGAAATAGATGAATATTATTATTATTATTATAAAACAAAGTCGCTTTTCGCTGTCTGTCCCTATGTACTCGTATGTTTAGATCCTTAAAACTACGCAACGAATTACGATGCGGTTTTTTTAATAGTTAGAGTGATTCTTATGGAAGGTTTTTATGTATAATTTGTTAAGTTTTTGTATACATTGACTATATTATAACGATATTTGTACGGGATGTCGGAAAAAATAAGCTTTCAGCGACTACAATAATATCCATTTGAATACTTTATAAAACCATCAATTATAAAGCGGTAATTTAAGGGCTATTTACACAAATATGCTATTAATCCTCATCAATTTTACTACGTTAGTTGGCTTCAGCATTTCATGATGATTTTTTTATTCATTAAATTTGCAAGGTATAAAGACCTTGCAAATTTAATGAATAACTTACTAGTTATAGCAAATTCAAAAGAATGCGCAAAGAAATTGATTTTGTGTACCCTTATTTCGACCGGGCCGTGCAGGCGTACTGGAGAGCGGAAAAGTAATCAACGAATTTGGAAAATGATCATACATTATTTTGAAATTAATAAACGACGGGATTAAATGGGTGCCACGGGGTCCGAAGTATGTCACGGGCGAAGCCGGAAAGCCGGTAGCCGGGGAACAAAGTAACTGTATGATGCTCTTATGATAAAATTAGTAAACAACCTTGAAACGTTTAGGGTCCATTTAGATACACAATCTAAATTAGACTTACAATAGTGGTTTCTCATTCAAGCTTTGCATATTGTTCAGACGTTGTTTACAGTAAATTCTATTGTTGTTACGAGTAAGCGAATTAACGTCCGTATTGTATTTAGTTCCTAAGACACGTGGGACATTTAAGTAGGGTACTCAAGCCTATGTCCTCGAGCTTACAGACCCTCTTCAGAATCTCCATAGTCTTGTGAGCTAGACAATAACCTTAACGACCCTGATCCTGAACAGTCAACGTATCTGTTATGTCACCTCCATAAACGTGGACAGATATTATTTACACGGATCAGGTTAAAATTTACGAAATTTTTGACTGAGGAGGCGAGGAAGAAGAGAAAGTCTCCGTTTTAATTCCACTGGTACGGGAAAAATACTATCGATGTCCGACCGTTCGTCCGTCCATTCAGTCTACAGGTCGCATTTTTCATCGGATTTTCATGCAACTTGGCATGGACAATCCTTGGTATAGCCAAAACCTTTTAGCGAGGGGGTTTTTCAACCGGGGGGAAATGGAGGCAGGGAAGGGGAAATGGTCCCGTAGTGGTCGGCAACAACCAAAAAAATGTTTAGTCTTTTTCCGCAATTTACTCCGAAGTCTACGGTTCATAGAACCACTAGTTTATGGTTTGACATTACAAATGATGGAGTTGGCTCTTTCATTTTTAATGTCAAACCATAGAAAATTTCGCTACAGAAAATAGACAATAAATTTAGGCAATTCTGTTAAAATAGGAAGGAACCATACTTTACCTATTTCTTATATGTAAATATTCATTAGCTAAGTTTAATGCACAATAGAGCCTCAATCATTATTGTCATTTCCTTTGTTTGACAATAACTGACATTTGTGTACTATAGTTCCCTCGCTGCAATCCATTGTCAACTCAAGGCAATGTGTCTAAAAGGCAATGAAGGTAGAAACGCAATGCCAAATTTAACAAATATGATCGCCGCAACCAAAAATCATTTGTCATCATCATCTTTTTATGTCATACCAATTTATGTCAGGATTTATAATGAATCCTAGACACTTGGCATCTTAAAACCTTTCTCATAAAATGAACATACAACGAACAATTGTGTGTTTAATTCAAAATAGTACTGTGTTGCTGGCGTCACTACAAGCACATTGTTCCTAAGAGTTATAATAGACATATAATGGGAAACTATTTTTTACACAGCACCGTCTAGCCCAAAGTAAGCTAATATATGCTTGTGCTATGGGATCTAGACGACTGATAAACATAGTTACATATTTCTAAATACATACATATTAAACACAGCAAACACCCAAACTCCGAAACAAACATTTGTGGATCACATAAATATCTTTCCGACTCTGGACCTCAGTCGCGGCTGTCGCACACACACCACTGCGCCACCGAGGAAGTCAATGTTTCAAAAGAGTTTGTAAATCTTTAGAAATTTTGAGATTTAATACATTTAATCAGTTAAAAGGTTTGTTAATGTGATTTATAATTTATAGTATAGTCGAATATGCATATGATAAAACTAATAACTTGTGGTTCTGTGTACCGTTGACTTCGGAGTAAATTGAGGAAAAAAGCCAAATATTTTTGGTTAATTATTGAAGTGAAAACTTCTTTAGCGGCGTTGAGCACTTTTTCTGTAATGGGTATAAAATCTTAAACTCGCGTCAGGACACGTGTCGTCAGGACACGTGTCCTGATCGAAAAAGCGTAAGATTTTCATCATCATCTTTACGTCGATCCCGGTCAATTTTTGAAGGAAAAACTTCTTTTAGCGCGGTACGCATATTTTTAGATGAGATAAAATCTCTGGACTCGCGACCATAATCATCATCATCATCTAACGTTGATTCCGGTCATCTACAGGTCTTATTAAATAATGCTGTGTAATCAATTAGGACTCTTTCAGTGTAGAATTATTTTTTATCATCATCATCTTTACGTCGATCCCGGTCAATTTTTGAAGGAAAATCTTCTTTTAGCGCGGTACGCATATTTTTAGATGAGATAAAATCTCTGGACTCGCGACCATAATCATCATCATCATCAAACGTTGATTCCGGTCATCTACAGGTCTTATTAAATAATGCTGTGTAATCAATTAGGACTCTTTCAGTGTAGAATTATTTTTTATCATCATCATCTTTACGTCGATCCCGGTCAATTTTTGAAGGAAAAACTTATTTTAGCGCGGTACGCATATTTTTAGATGAGATAAAATCTCTGGACTCGCGACCATAATCATCATCATCATCTAACGTTGATTCCGGTCATCTACAGGTCTTATTAAATAATGCTGTGTAATCAATTAGGACTCTTTCAGTGTAGAATTATTTTTTATCATCATCATCTTTACGTCGATCCCGGTAAATTTTTGAAGGAAATACTTCTTTTAGCGCGGTACGCATATTTTTAGATGAGATAAAATCTCTGGACTCGCGACCATAATCATCATCATCATCAAACGTTGATTCCGGTCATCTACAGGTCTTATTAAATAATGCTGTGTAATCAATTAGGACTCTTTCAGTGTAGAATTATTTTTTATCATCATCATCTTTACGTCGATCCCGGTAAATTTTTGAAGGAAAAACTTCTTTTAGCGCGGTACGCATATTTTTAGATGAGATAAAATCTCTGGACTCGCTACCATTATCATCATCATCATCTAACGTTGATTCCGGTCATCTACAGGTCTTATTAAATAATGCTGTGTAATCAATTAGGACTCTTTCAGTGTAGATTTATTTTTCATCATCATCATCTTTACGTCGATCCCGGTCAATTTTTGTAGGAAAAACTTCTTTTAGCGCGGTACGCAATTTTTTAGATGAGATAAATTTGGACTCGCTACTCCCCGTTACGATACGCAGCTATAGTGTGTGCATATATGCATGTACCAACGCGACTAGATAAATAAATTATTAATAAATTGAGTTTTTTAAGTGAAAACGCCTCTTAGCGTGGTACACATATTTTTAGAGGAGATAAAATCTCTGGATTTGCGACTATAATCATCATCATCATCTAATGTTGAACCCGGTCATCTACAGGTCTTATTAAATAATATTGTGTAATCAATTAAGACTCTTTCAGAGTAGAATTCTTTTTTCATCATCATCATTAACGTCCATCCCGGTCAATTTTTGAAGTGAATATTCTTTTAGCGCGGTACGCTTATTTTTAGATGAGATAAAATCTCTGGACTCGCGACCATTATCATCATCATCATCTAACGTTGATTCCGGTCATCTACAGGTCTTATTAAATAATGCTGTGTAATCAATTAGGAGTCTTTCAGTGTAGATTTATTTTTCATCATCATCATCATTAACGTCGATCCCGGTCAATTTTTGAAGGAAAAACTTCTTTTAGCGCGGTACGCAATTTTTTAGATGAGATAAATCTCTGGACTCGCTACACCCCGTTACGATATGCAGCTATAGTGTGTGCATATATGCATGTACCAACGCGTCTAGATAAATAAATTATTAATAAATTGAGTTTTCACTTCTGTCGGCACTCCCGGAGTGGTTATTTTTTATTAGTAGAGCGCATGCATGACTTTCCTGTTGCGCACCCATCAGATACCATGTACTTTTTTTTTCTTGTGGTAGTAAAATAAAAATAAAAAACGCTTGGCTCAGCAGCACGCTTCAAGCCTATATCACCCCATACCGTTTTGAGCGCTCTTGCTCTCTTGCTCCACGGGACCATTTCCCCTCCCATGCCTCCATTTCCCTCCCGATAGATAAACCCCCTCGCTAAAAGTTTTTGGTTATATCAAGAATTGTCCATGTCAAGTTGCATGCAAATCCGATGAAAAATGCAACCTGTAGACTGAATGAACGGACGAACGGTCGGACATCGATAGCATTTTTCCCGTACCAGTCGACTAATCAATTTTGCAGAATAAGCATAAATATGTACAGTCCTAAATCATTATTAGACAGATGACAAGCAAAACAGATATACGAATATTGTACAAAAAACTCAGATTGATTCTCAAATGAAATATATATCAATGGAGATCCTAAAAATGCATTTTTTGCCCATTGCCTTGATTAGTTTCTCACCAAAGGGACACTTTGTTCATTAACAAGAACAAGCCATAATGAATAACTTGGATTAGGCGTATAATTTAAAGCGACACAAACTGGTATGTTGCCAGTCGTATACTAGTAGTACAGTTGCATACATAAATTTGAGGTTTATTGAGTCATTCACTAAACTCATAATTTAAGTTGTTTGTGTACCCGAAATAATTTCGAATCGTAGTTAGTATCATGACTATACCGTAATGATATCAAAAAAAATCCCGTTTCTGCACTCTTTTTTTTCGGAGGAATGGCTTCCACAGATCGCTGAAATATCAAGCCACACTAGGAGCTTAGTAGTAACAATAACAAGAACAAATGTCATGTCAAAATATGAAACATCGTATCTATCAAGTGATTTGTAAGAGTTTATAAGTATGTACATTTTTAAAAAACTAGGCCTGTAAATACAATTTTATTATAAAACTACTCTTACGTCCAAGCTTAACTGTAATTTGATACTTTTCCATTCATTAGTGGTAATTACCTTTATTTCCCTAATTAACCTAATCAAGTAAGTACCAAGCATTTCTTACTGACTAAAAGCTTTAATCGAAAACGCTGTCCAACTTAAACCCTGAGATATTTAACAAAGCAATACACAACGATATTATTTCTTTTTATAGATCTATAGAAAAGTCCACAATTATCTTTTAAAGACAGAGTATACACCCACAGAGAATTTGGCGCGAGTAAACTTCATCACACGGGCGAAGCGGCAAGCATTAGATAGTATATTATAACATTGTTAAGGGTAGATTTGTTACAAGTTATACGTATCTTAAATGAAATTGTCTACTTAGAATATTAAGCAGAATGTAATTATGCAGTTATTTCATCGGCTAATGGGCTGTTTAGAGCAATTTAACTAGGTTAGCTCCAACAAAGAGAAACTTCCAACGAGGTATTCAGGTGCCTCCTATTTTAAATACCGTTATAATATAATATGCAAATGATTAATTAAGCTTGTTCGAAATTATGGATCGGGGTAAAATTGGGATTATAGCGTGTGGAGAAGCTCAATTTGTGTTACAAAATAATTTAGTCAGTAACATTTGCCTTTTCTATAGAGATACATAAAATTTAAGTGTCTGTAATATGTCAAACGGCCATCATAGCGTGCTGCTAGTATAATTATGTCACGAGCTTTTTACTTATCTATATATATAAAAGAAAGTCGTGTTAGTTACACTATTTATAACTCAACAACGGCTGTACTGATTTGGCTGAAAATTGGTGGGGAGGTAGCTTACAGCCAGGAGACGGACATAGGCTACTTTTTATTTCGGGAACAAGTTCCTGTGGGAAACGGGAACGAGAAAACTTCTCTACGCGGGAGAAGCCGTTTGAAATTAATAAACGACGGGATTAAATGGGTGCCATGGGGTTCGAATAATGTCACGGACGAAGCCGTGCGGGATAGCTAGTCAAATCATATATTTAAAATTTTACACTATTTTGATGCAAAATGATCTTCTTTCCTAATGTAAAATTATTATATTATACCATGACCTTGTTAGTAACTAACCAATTCTTTACAGATACATACGATCTGTTATGAGATGAGTGTAAGTGTCTCTCTTAGATCTCCGGGCGACATCTCTCAAGCGACCTCACCTTAGATGAGTCTACTATTGACAAGCCGTAGAATAGAACCAGAATCGTGGTGGCGCGGTGTTAGTAGAATTCTATCGACCGACCGATAGAAGTCTATTGCAGTACGATTGTAATAGTAGACTATGAAAACCTATCAAAATTGTAGGTACCGGTGGCTTTCTATTGAGCGACGATTTCGATTCTATTTCGACACGATTAAAATAGCAGACTCGGTACCCTGATAGCTGTACACCTGCAGACTAACAGACGAGGCAACGATGCAGGCGCCATTTCGGTTTTTTTTTTATTTGGGATTAATCCTCCCACATTTCCATTACTGTGACTCCTGTAAACCAGGATCTACAGCAATGACCAAGTTCACAAAAGTTACATCGAGCTCGATTTCAGTGAAGTCCCAGGAGAAGTTAGAATGTCTTGAAAGCCGCAACGAAAATAATCATAAGACAATTTGAGGAAGTTGAAAAAAGTAACGTACCCCTTTCGAGGTAAGGAGGTCAGACGGCACTCGCTCCTATCGAAAACTAAAAGCCAAACGATAGCTGCTACTCTAGGTAGGGCTTGGTAGAAACTGGGAATACACTAAGACGAAGAGAGAATCGATCAGTTATAGATACATAATAATACAACATGACACCTGGGGGCCGAGTCTACTATTTTCCAATAGAAAGCCGTTCTAGTTCTATTCTACAGCGGTTCTATTGCGATTAGTCCAAAACTAGGTAGTCTACTAAAACTATATATTTCACTATCACACTTCTCAAGCTGCATAATAGAGACAAAATAGCTGTTTTAAGCTATCAAAATATTAATATAGACTACCAAAAATGCAAATTTAGTTACTGGCGTTACACGTGTTAGTAACATTCTATCGGCCAGCCGATAGAATTCAATCGGAAAGCAATTTTGCAAAAACAAAGTTTTCGTAGTTCACTATTACAGTGGACTACGAAGACTGCATTTTATTTCTGTCGGCTCTCTAATGAGCGACAATTTCTATTCTCTTCTGACGCGATTGAATTAGTAGACTAGTCCCCCTGAGCGTAACAGTAACCTTCGCGTGTAAAACCATGCAACACCTTTAATGCCTATGTAATAATAAGTATTTATAATTAATTTGCATCGCTTACATCGTCGTGTTCTGTAAGCTTTTAATGTGCCACACGCCTATTTAAGTTTAGCATTCTCACGACCTTCAAGAGTGAATGCTTAATTAATTTATCTATTTATACGCAGACAGTGTGTATTGTACGACCTGTCGTATGTGGGTTAGCGAGCTGACGTGTTTGCCGTGTCATGTCACGCATAAGTGGAACACTGCCTTTTGAATCGACCTGTAAAAGAAACCGCATCCGTGAGTCTTAATTTTTTACAGGTGTAAGCTTACTACCATATTACAACTTTCAAAATAGAACAGAAAAAGGGTCTTTAGTCTTTAGTAATTTTAGTAATAGTCTTTAGTCCCATTGTATAATATCAGATAGAAAATTTTAAATGCGGATGGAACCTAAATTCAGGCTAATTTTCTAATCTGTTTATCAGTCACGAGTTAGATGGGCCACGACCGCTAAGCATTAAATAATTATATTTCAAGTGTATTCATATTCTGATTGAGTAGTTTAATATGATTGTTAGAAATCTTAAATCCATTCCTGTAATTTTTGCGAGTACCTAAATAAGTATATTTCGATTTTTGTTCTTTGTTATAATGGACTTGTAAGTTAGGCAGGTTCTCTTCATAGGTTAGACAAAATACTTATTATGCTGTTTACACTGGTGATTGATGGCACTTGGTGGAACTTGCTACACATCTTGAACTAAAAAACTTGTACTTTTCCACATATATTTTCTAAAATACATATTGATAACCTTTGAAAATGCCGTAAGGCGAAACCGGTCAGGTTTAAGTAATAAATAAGTGGAATAGTACAAGTGTTTTAGTTCAAGATACTTATAATGCCACAAGGCTAAGAAGCTTGGCTAAGAAGACATTTGATATTGTCTACAAGTCAAATTGTTGTCGTTCTTCTAGTAGAATATTATATCTCATTGCGATCCATCAATCTTTTAATCATGAATATTTTTTTTATCATGTCTAAAAATAATGTAACGAAACAGAAAGTTACCAAAATTTTAAGGAAAGTAGGTCAGCAGTGTCCCGGATTGCCCTTCATTTGTGAAGAGCGCTCTTCTATTGTACTTGCGTAAGATAATGGCTGAGTGATGTATTTTTAATTTCCATGAATTTGATGAGAACCTCACGTTTATGAGTACCTGTCAGTAATCACCGACCTATTTTTGTACCATATTTTTACAACTATTTTTTGCTATACATATTTTTGCAACAATCCTCAGCGCACATGTTACTTTTTACAGCAAAAAAAACTGCTAGCAAATAACTTTTGCGCTGTCCAAATTTTTTGCCAACGCGCCTCACAACGATTTTATTAATTTAATAAATTCTGAAATATAAATATAGTTGGTATTTTTTTTAGAAAGCGCCGTCTGGCCCAAAGACAGCTAATATAAGCTTGTGCGTTACGTGATAATCATACTTATAAATTAATAAAGACATACATAATTATACATAGGAAACCCCAAACTCTGAAACAAACATTTGAAGATCACACAAATATGTTCCAACCAGTTGAAGAGTATTGCATCCCAGTCTGTTTCTACGTCTATAAAAAGCAACAAAGGTTCTATTAGTTTCATCTTAATTTTTCTCAGAATTATCGTCCCGTAAATAAAGAAAGGTATATTACAGTGAAAGAAATGAAATAAACAAAAGGCGGACTCTTATCTGTTAAACAATGGTCGCTTCTAGTAATAGCGGAAGTATGAGAAAAGGCTGGCTTTTTAATTGCCGAGACAAAAATACTAAGAAGTTGCTTGATATATAAAAATAAATATCCATCACGCCTTATCCCCGAAGGGGTGGCAGAGGCATATTATATGCCCACTTTTCACCGTGTGGATTTACCTGTCCCACGTAATAGGTGGTGAGTCCATTGCCATGTTGAAATAGACAGACGCAGGTTGTGGCTACCTGCTGTTGAAATTTTTCATGCCGCCCATAAGGCATTAAACCAGGCTTAACGACTGCCATTTTACTGGCAACCGGGACCAACGGCTTAACGTGCCTTCCAAAGCACGGAAACGCTCGCAAATGTAAATGCCACAAAGTGGTCACCCATCCGAGGACCAGCCATAGTGAAAGTTGCGTAACTCAGTGATCGTTTACAGAACACTGAGACCGCGGGGCCACGAGCGCTTGATATATAGAGGTATTTTTTCTTAAATATTGTCTTCGAGCAGCGTACAGCTACAATTCAGTTTAAATTGTTTCATAGTATTTTTTTTATTCTCTTTTATTTTATAAGCCTTAACATTGGAGTTACTATTAGTTCCTAAAAAGTATTATACATAAGTTTTGTTTCTTGACAGTGTCACTGAGTGAAGTCATAGTAAAGATTTACAATATTCTTGTCTTAAATGTACAGTGAAATTCAAATACTGTCACTGTGCTCAATGGTAAAATTAAAGCTAAAGATTTTATGGAATACAAAGAAGAACTCCCCCCTCAGAACACTGTGTCTTTAAGGAGATCCAACCGCAATTGTTCGTTGATTTTGCACCTCCTCCACTACTTGTTCAGTATCAATTTTAATTTAGAAAACTAATTAGTTCTGTAACATGAAAAAAGTTTTAGTATAAACAAATTATAAATTGACTTTCATGGTACATTTTTATACTTAGATACTTGGTAGAAGGACGTTTATTTAGTAGCTTCGCTTAACCTTTTCTTTGTGAAGTAAACCCAGTTTTCTTATTAAAGATGTCTTTGTAGTGCACCTGTACTGAGATGAAAATTATTTATGTTAAGAGAACGACATTGGAAACGGTATTAAAAACGACTATATTATCGACTAGTGCACGCTCTTGGCTCTGCCTGCCTGGCATATGCTTAATCCATTTTTACACAGTAAGGATAAAATTATTTTCTTTTATTAAAAAAATGTAGGCCAAAAAACTTTCCAGGCGTTCATGCCTGTTCATTCCCATTACCTTCTAAATCTGCAAAGGATTCTTTAAAAAAAATATTTCATTGCCAAATAGTAAATACAGTATTGTGCTTATTATTTTCTTTGTATTAGATATTTGCATCTGACACATATAACTAATATGAATACTATATTTATTAGCTTACTTTGGTTAGATGGTACTGTGTAAAAAATAAATGAGTCCCACAACATCAAAAAATATAAGAAAATCGGGGGCCCAATAAAACTTCCCTGATGAACACCTATAATTATTGTGACATCTTCACTATTTATGTTAACTACTAACATAAATTGGGTTCTAAGTGATAGATATAAGCTCTTCCTAGCTAGGGTTTCCAGCTATTGACTGACTTGAGCTCGACAGATCACGAGCACTGTCTGTCACATTTCAAATCACAGAAGCGAGTATATAACAAAGTCTAATGCTTGCATTACCTTAATATTTTCCCACGAATACGAACTGGTCTCACGACTTCATAATATCGTACAATTCATCAAAAGAAAGTCGAAAGCGTGGGTTCTGTCGTGAGCTCGTATTGTTGCCTCATGTCCTGGTTTAAAATCCAATTCGCTTTAACTAGGTCTGATCACACCTTTTATTTTATTTATGTTTTTTATCAATACTTTTACTTTTAGATGATAAAGAGTAAAAGTAGTTTGTGATCCAACAATAATTTAATATATCAATATTCTAGTACAACAGAATCTACTATAGGTCTAACTTTTGGCCATTAAACAGCAAAACATCTAAAATACATATAAAAAAATGTCACAGAGGACTTTGCTGTAGATCTAAAAGAAAGGAATATCAATGTTTTGTTATATCCTTCAGGTCGGGGTTTAGGCAGCGTTTCACGTTTAAATTGCGGGACATTTTTATTTTCTTACCCACCACCTTCTAGCCCAAAATAAGCTAATATAAGCTTGTATTATGGTATCTAGACGACTGATAAACATACTTATATATTTTCAAATACATGTATATTATACATAGGAGACACAAAAACTTATAGTTTGTAATACATTCCATTTCAATTTTGACAACTTGCAGAAACTTTTCTTCACGCTTCAACTTTGACGATGACGGGGTAATCAGAGATAAACCACTATATTGAGGAACATTTATTGTGTGACTTTTTTTAACACGTCTAGCCCAAAGTAAGGTAATATAAGCTAGTGTTATGGGATTTAGATAAACATACTTACATATTTCTAAATACATACATTTTATACAAAGGAAACAAACATTAGTGGATTCCACAAATATTTTTATTAAATTTTACCTACTATATTGTTTTTTGTGCAAAGAACGGTGGTTTAACCAAATATTGTTAATTTGTGTAGAGTATTTGTGTTTAAACATTAACAAAAACGTGTTTTATACTTTCAATCATGGTCACTTTTGCTTTTTAACCGACTTAAAAAAAGGTCTGGCGTGTCTTTTCTGATCAAAAAGAATATAATATTGTAACTATATTTGGTTTAATAGGGGCTATTAATGGTTATTTTGGAGCCCCGTTTCTAGCCCCGGATATACAAATATTCTTATAGCATGCAATGCGATAGTAAATAAGTTGTAACGTTGGTCAGGTTTACGTCATAAGAATCAATAAATCAATAATTATACTCGTGTACTTACTTATCAAGTGATTTTTATACAAAAGTACACCAACAAAAGAAAAATATAGATAACAGTTATTAGAAAATTCAAAATATTTCACTTTTGCACATAGAGGGATTTAAAATGTATTTTCATTCTCATTTATATTAAGAGTTGCTAGTTGACGCTCGCGGCTCCGCACGCGTGGTGAAGTTTGCCCGTTCCTGGTTCCTTCAGTAACTTGTTCCCGGGATAAAAAGTAGCCCATGTAGTATTCTGATGTAAAAACTGTATTATTGTGAAGTTTTATTAAAATCCTATCAGTAGATTTTGCGTGAAGGAGTAACAAACATCCATCTTAACTAGAATAAATAAATAAATAAATAAATATTGTGGGACATTTTTTTTTACACGGCTCCGTCTAGCCCAAATTAAGCTAATATAAGCTTGTGTTATGGGATCTAGACAACTAATATACATACTTATATATTTCTAAATACATACATATTATACATAGGAAACACCCAAACTCCGAAACAAATAATTGTGGACCACACAAATATTTGACCCGACCCGGGAATCGAACCCAGGACCTCAGTCGCGGCAGTGGCATGCACTACCACTGCGCCACCGAGGCAGTCAGAAAAGCACCTGCTCATCCAACCGCATTGCTATTGTTGGAATTACGATCTATTTTGAGATCATAACCGAATCTTTTGTCAATCAGAATAAAATAGAATATCAGGACGCCTATTTTTCCTCAATTCACTTGATATAATTTAGTTTCATCACTATGCCCTATAGCATAATTTCAAAATGGCCGACCATCGGATCACAAGACGTTGTTGCGTCAGTATAAAATACCATAATTACCATCGCAATATCTCATAATCTTGTAGTAATCTCTTTATAGTTCAAGAACGACCAGATAATTGTAACAGTCATGTAACATCCAAAATCATATCTCAAGTCCACAATAATCAAAATTACTTTAAGTTACAATTTGAACTGTCAACATTGTCTTATTACAAACTTTGTATTAAGTTGTCCTATATCTTTGAACAAATGAAAGAGCTTATACTTATATACTAATAATATTATAAAGCTGAAGAGTTTGTTTGTTTGGTTGAACGCGCTAATCTCAGGAAGTTCGGATTTGAAAAAATCCTTTTGTGTTGGATAGCCCATTTATCGAGCAAGGCCATATATCATCATGCTATTACCCTGGAAAGCGGAGTAGTAATCATAAATGTCGACAAATCGGGCAAAATTTTATGCATTATTTTAGAATTTATAAGCGATGGGATTTTACCCACAATACTTTTACCAAAATACCATCTATTGTTCATTAAACTGTTCGTTTATTAGCTTGTGTATTTAGCCGGTGATGGCAGGTGTCCTTCCGGTTGACCTCGAAATTCAGAGACGCGCGGCTTTATACTATTCGGCTAAAGATGGCATGGATGATAGGTTTTTGTTCGCAAGAGATCGCCATAGAATTGCCAGGCTGTATCGTGATAATGTACGTGAAGAACTTTTAGACGAATGGCAGCTGCGTTGGAACACTTCCATCAAAGGGCGCCTCTACCAGTTTTTCCCAGACGCTCAATTTCTTGCAGGACATGGTAACTTTAGGAGCAAATTACATTCGTTTAAGCTGGTGAAGTCACCGTTCTGTCAGTGTTCAACTGCTGATGACAAATATGATCAGACCGCCCACCATATACTTTGGGAGTGTAGCATTTGGCAAAACGAGCGACATAATATGCTTAATTGTTTACAAGTAACATCGGGAGTAGTTTACTATGGGGATCTCGTGGCATCGAGGGTGAATTTTCGTGCTTTTAAACGTTTCTGCTATACTTATTCCTGGAATCAAACATAGCTCTCATATGACCCATACTATATCTACTATTACCGTGGTGCTTCCCTATTTCTATAGGATTTACACCTAGTTGCTTTCCAGGTCTCCAGCTTTTCAAAGGAGGGAAGAGGCATTACGTTCTTTTCCTACTTCCTCACATTATCTTCTGATTAATTTCGTTGCGGGTTCCAAGACATGCTAACTTCTCCTGGGACTTCACCGAGATCGAGCTCGGTGTAACTTTTCTGGTGTTTTGGTCATTGCTGTAGATCCTGGTTTACAGGAGTCACAGTAATGGGAATGAGGATGGGATTAGTCCCAATAAAAAAAAAGCATTAAAATATCTTTCTGCTTACTGTCTTTATAATTTAATAGAAATTAAATAATTACAGAAGTCTAAATTAATAAAATAATGTTAAAATTTCTGATTCATATGCTTTGTAATTTCCTGTTTACGGATCGGTAAAAAAGATCCCTATATTATTAACGAATTCTATGGTTTAAATTCACCCGAACCAACACCCTAAGAAGCGAGATATACCCGAACCCTTTATGGTAGCCAAAATCTGCCGGAGAGACATCTTTCCGAGGAGTTACCCGGGGCGCTCGGCAATAGATAGATAGGCAGGGACTGTGTAGTTTAAATCGATTCAGATCTGGCATAACATCCGAAGAGATTATCACACGTTATAAAAGTGGTATAGATTCAACAAATACAACATTTGTAAACAAACTTTTTTTTTCGTGTATAGATCCCCTCGGATGTCATGCAGGACTCGAACCGACTAAAACCACACGGTCCCTACCTATCTGTCTATCGGCTGGCAACTTAGCTTAAACCAAACCAAACTTAAAATCATGGATAAAACATATTTCAGTCTATAGATACGTATTCACACTTATCTTTATTTTGGTATTACATAAGGTTACCGTGAAATTCATTGACCATAAATTACCTAACATTAACCATAAACACTTACTTACGTGTTTGTAGTATTGTTTAACGGTGTACATGTCATCACAGTTGTACAAGTGTTACACACATTACGTCAAGCTTCGAGTGATCGGGTATGTTCGCAGTGAAAGCGCTTCCCTATTACGTAACAGTTTAATTTATGATATTGAAATGTTTGTAGGTATGTACTTGTGTATGTAAATTTCTTGTATGTGTCGTTCGTTGAGATTAATGACCGATTTACTTCGCCAATACTGTTTAATTATGGGTTCAACTTCAATTAAAGGTACTCGTAATTAAGTAGATTCCAGACGAAATTTTAAATCATTAATACGAAATATGTTTATTTCTCTCTTTCTTCTCCCACACCAAGAGTCAATTAAATACCTGGGGCTGCACTTGGATAGCTGGCTAACCTGGAGGAAACACATTGAAAAGAAAAGGGACCAGGTCAATTACAACTATAGAAATCTCTACTGGCTCCTTGGCAGAAACTCAAAGCTGGCTATCGACAACAAGATTCTCATTTATAAAATGATTCCCAGGCCAATTTGGTCATATGGAATGCAACTGTGTGGCTCTGCCAGCAACTCCAACATAATGATTATGCAAAGAGTGCAAAACTACATTCTAAGACAAATATCAAACGCACCATTTATCAGAACAACAGAGATCCATGAGAATTTAAACAAGCCGATGATCAAAGACGAGACAAGTACCTAACAACTACAAAAAGCGACTTGAATCGCATCCAAACCGATTTGCGAGACAGCTAACAGTCCCTGAAAGCATCTGTCGACTAAAGAAGCGGCGAGACATCTGTGACCAGTAGAGTCAGCATGATGACTGGCTACATAACAAATAAAGGGAAGTAACTACGCTGGCAGTAGCCCCTTACCTGCTATATAACTACACCAAATTTGCTCATATTCATATTGACTGATCGCATATAGTTCAAAGAAAAAAAAATACGAAATATGAGTACGTAATTTTATTTTCTTTTTATTGCATCTTCAGTTGCTCTGTTGAAATAGGAGATGATTCAGTTGAAGCCTGAGCTTTGGAGCTCGATGTCGCTTTTCAATACATGTCTTAACATATTACTATTCTACGACCAGCTGCTTCCCTGACGTCTATCTTTCTTGGAAATGATGTTGTAGGTGTTTGATCTCCAAAGAGCCATATGGCAACCTCTCAAACAAATAATTAACGGAGCGCGGCAGCGCCAAGGCCTCGTGGCGAATTAGAAAGTGGACAGTCTCTCGTTGAAGACCATAGTGTGAGCCACGGTATGTAGCGGGAGCATGTAGGACGCTGCTGTGTCTTTCTGGGAGTAGATCATGCTCGTGAAAGAGGCAGCAGACAAGGAACGGGAGAGCACTCTCCAAAAAGTCTCAAGATGACCGGGGGTCTGAGGGCGGTGGGTAGGCTGTTCGCTGTTCTTACAGTATCAGGTCCAAGATGGCACAAGAATTTTACGCATGCCTCACTCCCTTAGAAGCGGGATAATACCCAAACCACCTCTCAAAGAAGAGGCATAGCACCTAAATCATTAGGTGAAACCGCAGTGGTAGCTAAAGTCTGCGGGGAGCATTGGGATATTTGTGGCGAGGGGTTACCTGTTGAGCCCGGCACTAGACATAAAGTTAGGTAGGGTCCGTATGGTTTAAGTCAGTCCAAGTCCACCTCTCGACCGTCACAATTTCCCTCGTAAAACTTCTGGCAACATTGATTACATTCGCCCACTTATATACGAAGTTAATTAAGTACTCAAAACATAAATGTTTTATAAGATATTATTTATTTATCTATCACGCCTTATCCCCAAAGGGGTGGCAGAGGCATATTAAATGCCCACGTTTCACCATGTGTATTCCTGTCCTACGTAACAGGTGGTGAGCGCAATGCCGTATTGAAATAAACAGACGCAGGTTGTGGCTACCTGCTGTTGAAATTTTTCAAGCCGCCCATAAGACCTTCAACTTTACTTAACGACTGCCATGTTACTGGCTACAGGGACCAGCGGCTTAACGTGCCTTCCAAAGCACGGAAACGCTCGCAAATGTAAATACCACAAAGTGGTCACCCATCCGAGGACCAGTCATAGTGAAAATTGTGTAACTCAGTGATCGTTTACAGAACACTGAGACCGCGGGGCCACGAGCGCTAGTTATATGATATTAGTTGCGTATTTTACATGTTTTCCAACTAAATAACAAAGAGAATAAAGTTATGCACGCTCACGATAACTCTCCGAGTAAAACCTATTGATTCGTGTTCGCACATAAATGGAACTGCTTTCTACCTTTTTCCAATAACGATGGTACAGTCAGAAACTAAAGCTTCTTAATACAACTATTGTGATGCGTTGATTTTCCTAAATAAATATATTATAACAGCTGCCATGATTTTACATTAGAATAACTCTGTCAAAACTTATTTATAAATGCTTGGGTGTACCAAAATTGTTACAATATAGTTTTTTATTTATTTTTTCATATTTTTAAGGATCTTACTCGTAGTAACCACATTTTCATGTTAATTTCGTAACGTCAAGCTCACGCTAAACTTTTAAAATATTCATTTATACATTTTATTCGTACAGATAAACACGTGAAACATAATTTTTTTTACAACTTGCACAAGTGTTGTGAATTAAGATAACACAATAGAACGCAACTTTTTCTGTTACAATCCAAAATCTACATAATCGGCATATATTATAACGCCAGTAAAGCTACCATCGCTTTATTGGAGTAGAACTTTGAACAAACAAACCAAAACATGAATATGTTGCTATATTCTAAAATGTTGCTCTTAATGAACAAACTTCTTACTTTCGAATTGAAAACGAAATACAAACAAGGAAGATTCACATTAATTGGCTTTGGCATTGCTCAAGGAAGTACAAAGGGACGAAAAAAACACTGAACTATCTTCACGATGTATCCCTGATGGGGTAGTCTGAGACGACAGATCGCCAAGCTTCGCTATCCATGCACACTGCTTTCGTTTCCTGCACATTCATTAATCGCTTCAAACATGCACGTCAGTTTTGAACTATCTGCTCACGTGGTCTTTATGTAAGTGTCGGCCAAAAAACAGATTATGAAAAAAATAACAAAAAATAAAAAACAAAACTTACCATGGAAATAACGCAATGGAATTTTAAAATAATTTCGAAAAGGATATTAAACTTTTCTTACCTGACTGTACACGCAGATGTTATTACATATCAGTTCTATTGAGCCATTGACTAGATTGAGGAAACTGTGTACGGAGAACTGTGAGGCTTGTTGTTGATGACATAGATAGAACTGAATGGTAGAGACATAACACATGTAGGCCACATGAATTTATAACTCTCCTTTAGAATATCTATATATCGTTGGGACAACTCACACAACCAGATAAATGATAAACATGCTAATCAATTTTTAAATTGAAATTGAAGCGCTCGTGGCCCCGCGGACTTAGTGTTCTGTAAACGATCACTGAGTTACGCAACTTTCACTATGGCTGGTCCTCGGATGGGTGACCACTTTGTGGCATTTACATTTGCGAGCGTTTCCGTGCTTCGGAAGGTACGTTAAGCCGTTGGTCCCGGTTGCTAGTAACATGGCAGTCGTTAAGTCAAGTTGAAGGCCTTATGGGCGGCTTGAAAAATTTCAACAGCAGGTAGCCACAACCTGCGTCTGTCTATTTCAACTACTATTACGTTGGACAGGAATACACATGGTTAAAAGTGGGCATATAATATGCCTCTGCCACCCCTTCGGGGATAAGGCGTGATGGATAAAAATATTTCTAAATATAAATATATTGTGTCACAGGATAAACGATCGTGCTCATCACACAAAGTTTTATCCTGGGTGGGAATTGAACCCTCGTGCGTTGCATTCGGATATACTCCCACCGCGCCACAGAGACAGTACTTCTTCTTTTTTTTAAATCCATAGATAAGTACGCAACAACTCACAGGAACTTTTAATAATTGGTTAAATAGTTTGAGTTCATTTCTTTTGAGGTGGGATGGAGACTCTAGGAAAAGAGAACTTGCCAAGTTCATTCAACCGCTGCCTGTACGATTTTGCAGTTACTAACAGCCCACGTGATGAAGATTTCCCGTACAAGGTTCCCAGAATAAAATAAAGACTATAGCATTCAGGGATAAAATACCTTACTAACAGTGAAAGAACTTTCTTCAAAAGGGATCTTAGAAGGTTTATAAAGGGTCGGCAGCGCGAGTGCTGCACCTCTGGTGTTGCAAAACGTCCAAAGGCTACGGTAACCACTTTCCCAGGTGGGCCGTACGTTTGTCTGCCATCGCAGAGGTACGAAAATAACTTTACAATCGGTTCAATAGAATCAGACATTGCCTCCTAAAACATTATAAACTCACAGGATCATGAACTCACACTATCACAAATTTTACCACTTTACAATAATGATTGTAAAGAGAATTGCGTGTATGAAACAAAGCGAAAGAAGTATGCATGGATCGCGAAGCCTGGCGACCTGTCCTCTCTGACTATTCCTTTATGATACAGCGTGAAGATAGTTAGTTTTTTACAATAATTATTGATAAAGTTTGTCATAAACTTACTTATTTACTTAAACCGTGCTCGCTATCCTAATTAATTTATACAGTGTTATATTCCAGGATAAACTCAACTTAGAGTGAATCTTTGCTTAGGATTAGTTTAACGAAACAACAGGAGCTTTCTATTGTTTGAAGATACCCAAGAGATCTAAGTTCCGATTTTCTGAATAGACAGTTAACTTAAATATTTGGTAGATTGGTACTAATTTTGTCTATTGAGACTGTTTTAGTTTGTTTTCCTAATTATGTCTATTGAGACTGTATTATATAGTTTTCCCGATACAATTTAACAGAAAATAACAAAGTTACACATGAATTTATTTAAAAAAATAGTATTACTACCCTGGCAATCTGTCCTCTCTTACTGCCCCGTTTGGGATACTCAAAATAAATATACTTATTTATTAATAGCAAAATTAAATAAATAATAAAATTTAATGTTCAAACTACAAATCAACCCAAGCCCTGTTTTGTTCTACCTATAATATCTGTACTACCACTACTGGAGATTATGTGATTCAGCTGACTGACCTTGGGGTCATGGGGTCAGAGCACTTGCAGTCGCTTTGTACAATTCCTCTAGAGGTCCCATGTAGGTAACCGCGTATTTTATTTTCACATACAGTTTGACCAAAACTTGGTACGCGGTATTATTATTACTTTAGTCTCTATTTGGTAGGAGCGAAGGGCGCAAGCGCTATTTCTGACTATGTGGTTGACTAAACTGACTGCTGCGTTTCTCCTCGTTCTGAACAAAACTCCAGATGGAGTCTTTTATTTAAGTAATTTCAAAAATGTAACTAAATGTTTTTCGTTTTTTTTTCAGTATTCCTAGGAACCGCATCACTCATAACCTGCACTCAAATTGAAGACCCATGCAAGGCGAAGTCAAGAGTAGTCGCTGACGACAAGCACTGCGACAAATACTGGGAATGTGACAACGGACAATCCGTTCAGTACGACTGCCCCAATGGACTAGTTTTCGCAGGGAAACATAGAGGAGTGACTGAGGGATGTGATTATCCATGGCGGTCAAATTACTGCGAGTACCCTAAAGCTCAGATCAGTAAGTAGTATTAGTTTTTTTTTAAATATATATTTACACTTCTCTTGGATTCGATGGCTTTCTCAGGTCATCGTTCCACTTAACTGAAAGTGTTGTGAAGAAATTTAATTACTATATGACACGCATGTATGTACATGAACTAACTTTGACCCGCTGCTATGCCCGTGTGAATATTGATGTTTAATAATTTTGTCAGTTATAAACTTCAAACAAACTTACTATCTTCACGTTGTATCCCTGACGGGATAGTCAGAGAGGACAGATCGGCAGGCTTCGCGATTTATGCATACTTTTTTGCTTCCTGGAGATTCATTAATCATTTCATACTTGTGCGTTTGGTTATCCGAGTACTATTGACCATTTCATTTAAGAAAAAAACTAAAATAAATATACTTCAAACCCCTTTTCAGGGTTTTTTTTTTGAGAAATCCGTTTTAATAGAAGCCTACGTTATAATTACTATTGTACCAAATTTTGAGTCAAACTGTTCAGGGCTTTCAGATGCACTTAAGTCTTCAGGGTCGGTATATAACGCTGTAATAAATATCTAGGCACTTTAAGCCGTTGGTCCCGGTTGCCAGTAACATGGCAGTTGTCAAGTCAAGTTGAAGGCCTTATTAAGTTGTTATTAAGGCTTGAAAATTTTCAATAGCAGGTAATCACATTCACAAAATCAACACGGCAATGGGCTCACCACCTATAACGTGGGACTGGAATACACATGGTGAAA
This sequence comes from Thumatha senex, assembly GCA_948477245.1. Lineage (NCBI taxonomy): Eukaryota > Metazoa > Arthropoda > Insecta > Lepidoptera > Erebidae > Thumatha > Thumatha senex. The sequence continues at coordinate 6,441,182 of OX419726.1, read as the reverse complement.
AGTGGGCATATAAAATGCCTCTGCCACCCCTGCGGGGATAAGGCGCGATTGATAAAATAAAATAAATTATATCTACCATATTTTGATACAATATACCATTTCACAGATCCACCAATCGGTACAGAACACTGCGATTGGCTGTACGGTATCTTCGGACATGAGACGTCATGTACCAGATACTGGACCTGCTGGAACGGCACAGCTACAGAACAGCTCTGCATCGGTGGTCTACTCTACAATGAGAACGCTCACTCCTGTGACTGGCCCGAGAACGTGGAGGGATGTCAGAAACATCGTGAGTACTTTGAGGATTTCTGTTTTTTGGTGTTTGTTTTTCGACATTATGATCTCATTAACCTTTATTGGACGCCTAAATGAGAACCTGATCCACCCACAGCAAATTGCAACTTGAGACCACTGCCAATAGTCTAGTAAACTTTAGGAGTAACATTGTATCACTTTTTCTTTTTTGTTTTATATTTAGTATTTTTAAATTGTGATTTTGCTCCAATAGATATCAAATGCAGTGTTCAATTATTAATAATTAATTAAATAAATTTTGAACGCCAAATGCAGATTAAGACATTGGTCCGGGCTATTTAGTGTCATAATAGTCGTTAATTCAAATAGAAAGCATAAAGTGCCTTAAAATATTTCAACAAGAAGCAGCCACATCTCGTACAAGTTCGTTTCAACACGAAAATAGGCTCTGTATCTCTTACCTTTAAAATGTGTGCGTATTGTATGCCAATATACACAACAATGGGCTCACCACCTGTTACGTGGCACAAAAATGCATACAAAAAAATGCATGCATAAGTGAAATGTACAGTACCTACATCTTCGCGGAAATTTAAAATAATATTGTTTTATGATTCGAAAGAATTCCTAGAGCAAATCTTATTAAGTCGTACTTAGATTTGCTGTTACAAAAGGAGTTTTGTTGGAATACGAAGGCGTTATATTAGACGCGTGGGAATACGCCATTACATATTAGAGAATTAATTAATTGACAACTGTAATTCATCACTACAGTGCATTTGCAAACTCGTAAATAATTTGTTGTAACGGACCTATACAACATGGTTACATTAAGTAATGGCCACAATTTGAACAAATATTAGTTGAAAAAGTTATTCTCCCCGTGTTACTAGCATATCGAGAGGTCAGACTGAAAAGTTCCACGAACAGAACCGTTTAACCAGATGCTAGAAGGCTATGAGTTTTAGCCAATGCACATGAGAGCGGGACACCTCTATTTTGTACAGGAGACCGAAAAGTATGACCTATGTGTTTACGAAGTAGCCTTCGGCCATATCGAAACTTGGATAGTCATGAGATACGCATTAGAATGTCCTATTGCTTATCGTAGTACAAAGATGTTTGTGTGATAACACCACCAACAAAGGGACAACTTAATATTAAGATAGAATTGGAAAATCAAACTGGTGAAGTCACAAAACCATGGATATTATAACATGGTGAGACAGACTGAACATAAATCGTTTCACCAATCCATCACACAACTTTCACGCTAATTGTTCGTTCATTAAAGCGTATAATAGCATAATGGATGCGGTGATTTTTATGTAATCTGGTAATCGATCGGTAGCACCATTAACCTTTCAAATCGGGCAAACGATTAGAAAAAAATTGAAAGTATAGTCTTCGTAAATTGTTCCTAACTAGTGAAGTATTCGTAATAGCGTAATTCAAAGTGAACACTGACATATTTTGAGGTAAAGAGTCAAACATTTCAACAGTTCTTGCGTAATCAAAAAGCTATTTTCAAGTTTTAAGTGTGATCATTTAACTTTCAAAACGTTATTTAAAGACATTTTCACACAGAAGACATCATCATAACTTTATGTAGTTTACCAGCCTTGTAAAGCTCAACGAGAAAAGCTTCCTAACGTCCATTTAACGAAGTAACATCCTTTGATAAATGAGTCTGCAAATTGCGTTATCTTTTCGGCGTGAAACTATTTCAGTTAAGCGATACAAATAGGTCATTTTTTCAATTATTGTTTTTTCAATGATTAATGATAGGTACGCTTGGCATTGGACTCCGAGGTAATGAAACTATAGTTTTATGCTTACCGGTGAGCAAAACTGACATTGGTACTGTCGTGAACAAACATAGGCGTGGGATTCAAGTGACCTATCGAAGCAGATCGTTCCCACAACGATCTGATAGTTAAAAATCTCGTATTCCGTTGACTTTGTTCACGATTGCAGTTTGAATAAAGTAGCAAGGTGAAATTAAAGGTCGACGGATGTAAATATTTCCGATATTTATTTATTTATCTACAGTGCGGTTTTAGCCGGTTCGAATCCGGCATGACATCCGAAGGCATTTCCACGCGATAAAAAAATAAAAGAAAAATATGTGTGTGTACACAGAGTAAACAGGTAAGAAGTGAAACTTCTTTATGACATTTTTTTTACAGCTATAAAATTTCTCTCATACGTCGATAAATAAATTACACTTCAAAAAGAAAATAATATAAATGTGCTTATTTGCACCGATTAGATAGGTAGTGTTGGGTGTTAGTAGCCCCACCAATGTCTTCTGCTAGCGGTGCACCCTGTGACTTAAGGACGAGGCAGGTGCCCTTAACTGGTTTTGACGGTCAGGCGTAAGTCGCTCCTAATAATGCCGAAAATTAAACCCTCAAAAATATCTTTATGTCACCTTCTTCATTTTTCACTCTTACCTAAGTGGGCTTGTATAATAGGTCTCATTTCTGTTTACAGCTCTCTGTAATGAGGATGCCAACGGCAACGTACCACTAGGCAAGTCATGTAACAGATACTGGCAGTGCCAGGGTGGCTACCCACGGCTGCAAAGGTGCCCCGCCATGTTGGTCTTCGACAGAAGGTCATTGAGATGCGTGGTGCCCCCTACTGAGGAATGTGATGTCCCTACAACTACTGCACCACCCCCCGAAGAAGAAGACCAGCAAGAGGTGCGACAGGAAACCAGAAAAGTAAGTTCCAACCAAAATAAATTAAATAAAATTGAAAAACCGGAGAAGTACTAGTCGGCCAGGCCGACCGAGGATTCTGTAAAAATAGTTTTTTTTACTTTTTTATGTTAAATTATTAGAAGTTTGGTTTATTCACAGCTTCAAGGGACTGTAGACCTGAGTACATACATACATATTGCCATGCCTTTATACCGAAAGAGTAGGCAGAGGCAAACTATACGCCCACATTTCAACGTATGCATTTTTGTCCCACGAAACAGGCAGGCGCAGGCTGTGGTGACCTGCTGTTGACTTAACGACTGTCATGTTACTGGTAACCGGGACCAACGGCTTAACGTGCCATCCGAAGCACGGAAATGCTCGCAAATGTAAATGCCACAAAGTGGTCACCCATCCAAGGACCAGCCATAAAGAAAATTGCTTAACGCAGTGATCGTTTACAGAATATTGAGTCCGCTGGACCACGAGCGCTTCATACATTATTGAACAAATAAATAAAGCTATTTTTATTATGAAGTATAATTATAGACGACTATTTTGTTTATTATCCTTATCACTTCATTGTAGTAAAGTTTATTCAGTCTACAGCTTTTATTTCCAGGCATTATTTTCTTCACAGACAGACAGTTCAGATTGGACAGACTCTTTTAAGAGTATTAATACAATAAATCATCTTAAGTGATTTAGGTTGTTCTTTCAAAATTTTCTTACACCAAAAGTTCTGCTCATAAACTTTTGACAGCAATCCAAACAAGTCCTTTAATAACGGACAGGATGGCAATCTTGATTACATCGAAATGCAAATTGAAGTTTTCCGATGTTATCAAACTTTACTTATATAATAGGCTGCGATCTTTCACTGAAATGAAATATTGCGTAATTTCAGATTAAGATTGAAATAATAATATTGAAACCTGTCTAGAGGTTTGAAACATTTGATTTGACTTCATTTTCCTACTTATATTATAAATGTAGAACTGGCATGGAACCATAGATGTTCAGTGTATGTGGGACACTGATTTTATATTTCGTCTTTAATGTTCTTTTTTTTTAATTTACTTGTTATAAATATGAATAAAATAAGGAATGATGTAAGGTATCTGGTACAAAGGTTTAAAATTCCCAGTTAGTTTAATACAAAAGTATCGGAATAACTGCCTCTGTAGCGCGGTGGGAGTGCATTCGACTGCTACGCAGGTGGTCGTGGGCTGATTCCCACTTAGGATAAAACTTTTTGTGATGAGCACGCTGGTTTATTCTGTGTCTGGGTGTTATTTATTATTATATGTATTTAGAAATATATAAGTATGTTTATCAGTTATCTAGGTACCATAGTATAAGCTCTGCTTAGTTTGGAATCAGATGGCGTTGTGTGAGTTGTCCCAACGATATTTATTATTTATTTATTATTATTAATGTAATTGTAATTATCAATAACAGATATTAATTTATGGTGCACTTATCAAAGGAAGAATGTAAATGTTTTACTATTTTCATTGCAGCCTCAACAAAGCAAGCGGCCAAACACAGAATACCAAGACAACCGCTCCCGGTCTAGAAATTAAGAACACTGATTCTAGAGTCGTCTGGAAGCACGTACTGTTCCATACTTTCTTTTTTCACCTCAAACCTCCTTCCCACCATTGTTTCAACCCTATTAGGAGTAATTTATACTTCATCGTTATACTTAAGTCTTAATTATTTTTAGATTTTAATGTGTAAAAGTAAAACTACTGCCTAGAATCTAAAGCAATACTCAAAAATGAATCTGGCGGAACGACCATCCAGTTAGGATATCGTGGCACTATTAAAATTCGTTCGAAAAACTCGTTCAACTGTTTTATTACAGTCTCATTTTTTTCAAGCATTTCTCCTGGCCATAGACAAATGGAAGTGCACCGTGTGGTTTTAGTCGGTAAGAGTCCGGCATAGCATCCATGAGGATTTCCACACGATAAAAAAAAATAAACAAAAGAAAAGCATAGATTTACCTTTTATTCGATGCAAGTTATTATTAGTAGTGGAAATTATAAAGAAAAGCTACATTAATGTAGTAGCTTTTTAAAAATTACAGGCCCCTTTTTCATTGTTTCTTTAAGTCCAATTTTTCATTCGTTATGATTTTTTTACAATGTATACTATCAAATTGCAATTCCTATTTAGAAGTATTACCCGCCCCATTTATTAAGAAGCTTTATAAAGTTAAGTAATACGTTAGAAGTATACTAGGCACAAAAATTTTCCTCATCCTTATCATTGTTCTACGTAAGCCGGGCGTGGGTGTGGTCTGCAGTGGATTTCCAATATAATTTTAGATTAAAATTGTCAAAGGGGCTTCTACGTATGTCCCTGTGTAAGCCTTCCTAAAGTCCGGGTATCTTCGTTGGAAAAATATAGTAGATATATCATGAGAATCAAGTAGTAGAGTTTCTTTTTTCGTGTGGGAATCCTAATGAATGCTATGCCGGACTCGTACCAACCAAAACCACACTTATCCCTTCCATCTGTCTATAGCCGTGGCTGTAATAGTAGAGTAGGTAAGATACTTGTAATGAGAAAAAAACAGATCGCCAGGCTTCGCGATCCATGCATACTTCTTTCGCTTCTTCAAGATTCGTCAATCGCTTCATACACGCACGTCTGGGTATCCGAGTACTTTTGACCTTTCCGTTTTTGAGCAATCTGCTCACGTGGTCTTCATATGTAAGTCTCGGCCTACCCTGATTTCTTCTACCCTCTACTTTCGCATAATATATATTCTTCGTTAATCGTTCCTCACTCATTCGTTGGACGTGTCCAAACCAACGGAGCACGCCCTTTACCAGCTTAAAGCTGTCACTTTCATTCAAACCTGCCATATTGAGTATCACTTCGTTACATATTCGATCGGCCAAAGTAACTACCCCGTCAGGGATACAGCGTGAAGATCATTATGTGTCACGATGATCTAACTGGATTTGAAGGTCTTCAATACTTAGTCAATATTTATATTGGTAAGTTCATATTGTTCGTAGTAACAGTCAATAAAAATATTATTAACATAAATGTGTTTGTTATTGATCTCTGTAGTACATGTGATTGTCATATTTGACGAGAAACAAGTGTCGGGTTTAAACGGTTATGGCTTGAAATCGCAGAGAACGTGATTTTTTATCTATACTTCTATACTAATATATAATACTGAAGAACTTGTTTGTTTGTTTGGTTGAACTCGCTAAGCTCAGACTACTGGTCCGATTTTTTTTTTGTTTTTAATAGTCTATATATTGAGAAAGGCTAGCCTATATATCAGCACACTACTACCTAGAAGAGCGGAGCAGTAATCATAAATGTCAACAAATCGGGTAACTTTTCATAAATAAATATCCATCACGCCTTATCCCCGAAGGGGTGGCAGAGGCATATTATATGCCCACTTTTCACCGTGTGGATTTCTGTCCCACGTAATAGGTGGTGAGACAATTGCCGTGTTGAAATAGACAGACGCAGGTTGTGGCTACCTGCTGTTGAAATTTTTAAGCCGCCTATAAGGCCTTCAACCAGGCTTAACGACTGCCATTTTACTGGCAACCGGGACCAACGGCTTAACGTGCCTTCCGAAGCACGGAAACGCTCGCAAATGTAAATGCCACAAAGTGGTCACACTTCCGACGACCAGCCATAGTGAAAGTTGCGTACCTCAGTGATCGTTTACCGAACTCTGAGACCGCGGGGCCACGAGCGCTTCTAACTTTTCATACATTTTTGTAAAGTAATATAGTAGGCGACGGGATTAAATACGTGCGACGTGGGTTCTAAATATAACACGGTCAAAGCCGCGGGTCAGCTAATAATTAATAATTGATTTCAGCTTCAAGAGAAGTACATAACATGTGACGAAGTAGTTGGCAGCGAGTCACAACATTTCAATCGATTAAATTTCAACGGTAATCACGTTGCACTAGATATCTCAAATACTATGCACCAAACTCAAGACGGGAAACTCAAGGGTTGACGAGAGGCCGGTGCCTAATTAAATGTGTCCTCACTGAGACAATATATCAAGTGCTAAAGGCTCGCTAATATGTACTAAGTAATCCTCGTATAGCAATTTAAGATAAATTCATGACATCGATTGAAATTTTAGCCGGCCGAAATTTTACCCATTATGCAAGGTTTGTTTGTGGAATTTCTATTAATCAAGACTTATCCGCGATGGGGACATTATACGCTGACATTTCACTGTGTTCATTCCTGTTCCACGTAATAGGTAGTGAGTCCATTGCCGCATTGAAATAGACAGAAGCAGGTTGTGGCTACCAGTTGTTTAAACTTTTAAGCCGCCCTAAGGCGGAATCTGGACTTATCTGAGGGAGGGGTAATCTTCCACGGGTCAGATGTTGTTCCTCTTTGCTGCAGATCGTAGGGTTCTCACGGCTAAGCGACGGCTTCCACTCCCGGTCTAGGCGCAACCAGGAGGAGCCTTGGAGCAACTCTAGGCCAACAAGTTGGAACTGTAGTAGTCCCTCCTTGGCTTAATGACTGCCATGTTACTGGCAACCGGGACTAACGGCTTAACGTCAGTTTAAGCCGTCTTTAGATTGGAAACGCAAGTTTCCATTCTAAAGCATGGAAACGCTCGTAAATGGTAACACCTTAAAGCAGTCACCTATCCGTAACTAGCCATAGCGAAAGTTGGTAAACACAGTGATCGTTCACAGAACACTGAGTCAGCGGGGAATTTATCTTCTCTATCCTTGAAGCAACTTTAATTTAATATACGAATCCTATGCAGTACTTTACTAAATTATTATTTGTGGGGACCCACAATGTGTTTTTTCAATGCACTAATACCTATACTAACTCTGCTTATAATGGGTTCCAACGCGATGCAAACTTATTAGTGGCTGGGAAGTTTAATGAAATGATGAAATGAAATTGTTAATTTCCAGATTTACATCCATTATTACAATTATTAATTAATTTAAAATGAATATTACATAACAATAATAATAATAAATTCAAAGGATAAATTAAAGAAATTAAATTAAAACAAATTAAATAATAAGACCTTTTATGTAATCGGCCTGTGGTAAAGTTGCCAGGTTTTATGCAAGGAACTAGCGTATCACTGTCGTACAGCAGCCACCAAATGGTTCTCAGAGCGATACAAAGCGGTGCGCAGCGAGGCCGAACGGCTCCGGAGCAGTGCCAATACTAAAATACTAGTGCAAGTGAGTACAGGACTTAAATTATGTCTCAAACTTATAAAAAAGTGTGTGTATACTTATGTACACGCGTTAGAAGTTATGCTATAGTCTAATAAGATTTCAACAAATATACCAAAACTCTTTGTTTGTAACAGGAATGATAAATAAGTAAGAAAAAAAAACAATCAAAAGAATGAAAACTACTTTGAATGTAATGAAATGAAATATACTTTATTACGAGAAACATGGCTGACTTAGGTGTTCTTATAGTCTATAGTAGTAGTTATAAGTAGCCATGGAAACATTTATCAGCTAACTTCAGGTTGTTTATCTTTATTTTAGTTGTCATGGAAACGCGGTGTCGGATTTTCGTGACGGTCTGCGCGCGCATCGTAAAAAAATACTCTCATTATTTTTCCCTAACGCGCCAAAAGAAGTATAAATTCAAAAATATAGCATATTTTTATTACGGCCTAAAATGTAGGTAGGTACTTTTTGTTTATAAGTTTCTTGATCGTCGGGAACTCGGTTTAAAATAAATTACAAAATTCGACCCGGACATACAAGAATGCGAGTTAACATTTGCTAAAGTTCTTATTTTGTCTATTTTTTCATCTTTGACAAAGCAACTACCTAGTTATCGAACTCCAAAGTTACAATGTAACTCTAGACGGTACTGTTCTCGTAATTACAGCTACTGAACTATCGTATTACTAAACGCTAAACTAATGAGAACAAGGATTTGTTTGCACCATTTCTCCCCCGGTTGGGATATAAGACGTCATTTAGGTATATCTACTGCATTAGTTAAACTTGCATTGAGCTCAGCAATACTAAGTATATTATTGAATTTCTGAGATTAGTCGAAATCAAGTAGTTTGATGTTGAATTTACTTAAAGCTCTGTAATGAAGAGCTTAAGGAACTTAAATAATGAGAAGCAAAATTAATTGTTATTATAATTCGTGCTTATCTCCTATAAGTTGGTTCAGCTTTCCGGATTGAATCGGTTTTCTCTTCAAAAGGGTATTAATAAGAGAGAAGCTAGTTTCTCATGTGGTAGCTTCCATATAATGGGCAGCGCTGTTCCACCACGTTCAGTACTGTTTAGCGCGGTTCCGAAGCTTACAGTAAAAAAAACATTAGAAGATACACTCCCGGACACCTAAATCGAGCCACCTTGATTTTTTTGGTTTGGAGTACTGTAACTTATAAAAGATGTATGTAGAAGAAAAATGTTTTGATGCAGTTTTGGAGCTGGTATGGTATACTCATCATTCATTTAGGGTCGTATTATAGAACCTTACTCAAGCCTCAAGTATTACTTAGAACTAGTTTTAAGCTGAAGTTTTATTATAGAACCTTACTCGATTCGTGAAACGTCAATCTAGAATCACCTGAGAGCTGTCACAGTGAAATGACGTTTGATTCATATTATAGAACAGTGCTCAAGTGTCATTTCAGTAATCCTTTATTTTTAAACCATATTCAGCTCAGATTCGCTACTTGATTCGAGATTTGCGAGCAGTTTTCGTAAGTTTAGTCGACACCACGCTCAAGCAGAGATTTTAGTTAACAAAAATAAAAGATGGCCTCCTTTATCTTTCTAAAAATTGATATTTTTGAAGATAAATAGACTATTACTTACTTATCATTCACATGTTTATCCCCGAAAGGGTGGCAGAGCCATATTTACGCCCCTATTTCAGTGCCAGCACATTCTACCAAACAGCAGACCCGTACCAATCAATAACAATTACTTTACAAAGATATTAATTCAGTATTATATTAATACCGAAGACAGTGTGATCTTGTATTGTGTGGCAGTGTGGATCGTATTGCTTCATTCTTTTATTTCAACTACCACACTTTTAATAGAAATGTGATAATAAAATAATACCTATGATAATAATGAGATATGTGGATATTAAAAAATAATGTCATTATTATGGTTGTGTTGTAGAGTCAATGTCGCTTACGAGTAGTGTAGCTATGTACCATAAAACACATAACATTAAACACAAGATAATACCTTAAATGATGGAACATTTGTTAAAGCAATACCAGCGTGGACATCCTTTTTATGCCACAGCATCCTTTCAGGATAGTACTGTAGCTTGTGCTGTACTGCACTATTGTGCCTATTATATTAATATCCCTATTGACTTCCAATACACTTTACCCCCTAAGAGAGTACTCCATATAATAAGAACATGATCATTCAATATGTAGGAGGAATAGGAATAGATAAAGGAGAGGTTTGTATAAATTTTCAAAGCAATTTGTAGATGCTGACTTTCATATAATTTTTATTAAAGTGAAAAACATGACTTGGTTTAGGATGGGGTTTGACCCGTAACCTATGTCTAACCAGGGCAATGTTCTATGCCACTGAGGTATCATAACCATACCAAAATAAGATGAAATTATTCACTATATTTTCATTGTCACTCGTTCAAGCCCCATCTTGAACCGAGTTATCTTTATCACTGTAATAACATTTATTTGAATGAGAGGTGTGTACACTACAACTTATAACAACCATCATCAATAGATAAAATATTTATTTTAATGATTTTTTTATACTATATTAATTAAATATTCATATTAAACAATACAATTATATTTTATTTTATTTTATTTAAATAAAGAACCTAAAAATAATTAATCATTATTATTATTATTATTTCTTAAGATAATGATTTGATGACAGATTCTTTGGTACTTTCTTGTGGTGAATATTGTGCACGACAGGCTCGGCAAGTTTTTGGACACTTGTGTCACAGTCGACTATCTCATTAATAACAAAAGGACAAGAGTTTCAACTTCTGTTCTCTGAGATACTATTATTTCCACAGTATCTGTTTCAGCTTATAATATCACTGTAACAAAAAAAAATCTTCAGGTATCTTACTGGCTCGGTGGTGTAGGTGATAGTGTATGTGACTGCTACTCATGTAAGGGTCAAGTTTGGGTGTTTGCTCTATAACAATGTATATATTTAGATATACATAAGTATGTTTATCAGGTGAGTAGTTCCCATAACCCAAGCTTAAAGGGTTAGATGGCGCTGTGTGAAAAGTGTCCTACAATGTTTATTTATAAACTCATTACCTACATACAACTTTGATTCACGGTGTTAAAGCTTCTGTTCTACATGTAACTTTAAACTCTATCTTTCTATCCTCTCAAGGTTGTTTATGACAGAGCCCCGAACCCTATGCAACCAATGTTACAAAGTGTACAAAACTCTATAATATTTTCAACAAATAATAGGTAATTACCCGGTATGTGTCAATAGTCTCTGGTATTTAAATTCAGTGCATATGTTACATTAGATATCTGGATCCATATCGGCATCAGGATAAAGACCTCTACAGACAGTGGCTATATGGTACTGCCTTTCACACGTAAGTTCATCACGCTGTCTTGCTGCTCTGCTGATCTGAAACTGCTCTCCGGATGCCTAGAACAAAAATAGAATGAATCTTATTAAACAGTTATCATGAATTACTAGATGGTGTATATCTGCACAAATATATAAGACCATAAACATCCAACACTTACTGTTTCGATAGTTTTTGTAGTAAATATACTTTTCTGAAATATTGGCCCAAGACGTTGTATGGCATCGTTTTGTATTTTGTATACCTAATATTCTTGAAAGATTTCAATATTTCTAGTAATAGATTCCTTTGGACGATCGTAAAATACTTCTTTTTTCAGATATGTACAGAATTAGAAAAATTTCAATTAATTTACAATGTTAACATAACACTGGCACCATAATATCAAATGTCAGTCAAGCAAAGTTTATTAAACTCGCGATCCATTTAACGCAGAGAAAAGGTTCATTTTATGAGTCCGGGACTTCCTCTACAGCAGTTTTTTGTTTAGTATTTTGAAGTAAGGATACTTTAAAGCAATCACAGAGGTTATTAAACCATTTCAATGAAAAAAGTAAATCAAAAATAAGCTTTTGAAACATAAATATTAAAAAGTAAGCTGCGTGGAATGAAAACAAAATATGTAAGGCATAAAAATGTAATAGAAAACAGACTGTTTTTAGGCTTGCAACATTCCAATGCGTATTCTGGCGATTGGAGATTTGGATATTTACTCAAGGTTACTTTTCGCCGATCTGAGCATGGGGATAGTTCTATAATAAACCACATGCTTATGTCTAGATTTAGCACTCAAGTGTCAATCTGCTAAATTCCGTTTATGTGTGACTTGAGTTAGTTTCTGTAATACGACCCTTAGAGTGCCACTATTCTAAATTTAACTACAGTTTATTAAAAAAGTCGAGTTACGTTGAAACAAGTCCATATTTACTTTTTTCAAGGAAAAAAATCTAATCGATTTTTAAATAAAGACATGTTTTACATAAAAAGAAATGTTTATTTATTAACTTGTATTGCCTCCCAGTGCATTTATGACAGCTCTCATACGGTTTGGCATAGAATTCAATCAAATAGAAATCAATGTCGTTTTGACATGTTGAGGAATGTCCTCCCATTCTTCCAAAACTACATTTTTGAGCTCCTGCATGATTTGCGGGGCAGGATGATGAGCTCGAACACGCCTCTTCAGGTCATGCCATAGATGCTCTATAGGATTCATATCAGGACTTCGCGCTGGCCATCTCAAAACAGTGATACCAATGTCATTTAAGTACTCCCTGACGATTCCCGCAGTATGGGCCCTTGCATTATCACGCATTAAAACTAAATCTTGGCCAATAAATCCAGCACATGGCATCACGTGGCTCTCTAAACATTGGCAAATGTATCTATTGCCATCTAGGGGCGGCAGTCGTGGTCCTGTCACTACCTCTAGCTCAGTTTTGCCTTCCATAGAGATTCCTCCCCAGACTGTCCATGATCCTCCACCATAACTCACTTTCTCGTCAATACAGCATTGCGCGAAACGCTCGTTCTGTCTTCGGTACACCTTACTCCTTCCGTCATTACCGTATAGCATTATCTGTGAAGAGAACCTGGCTCCATAGATGTCGAGTCCAATTTAGATGTTCGCGCGCAAACTCTAGACGGGCTATTCGGTGTGCTCGTGTCAATTTAGGTCCATTGGCTGACTTATGGGGCTTTAAACCACGTTCATTGAGTCGCCATCTAACGGTCCGAGCACTTACAGCCACTCCGTGAAAGTCCCTGAGCTGTTCTTGTATCTGAACAGAGTTAAGGCGTTGATTTCGTAAGCTAGTAGTGACAATGTATTGATCTTGTCTCGCCGTTGTCACTCGGTAACGAGGTCCTCCTGTTCGCCGAACGAAGCCCCCAGTCTCCAGGTATCGGTGGTACACTCTTTAAACAGCGGAACGACTGATGTGAAGTTGTGAACTCACATCTCGCTGACTTAGCCCAGATTGAAGAAGTGCTACAGCTTGCGCGGCTACTTAAAGTGAAGTATCCATAATTTTATAGCCAAAAACGGTTCAAATTATAGAAAAATAACTAAACTAAACCTTGGTTAACAACAACAATTGGAAAAATTCAAACCAAATCGACATTAATTTGCTTCAAAAGCAACTTTCAACAGTCATTATTTTTTTCAAATCAGTGACCAAGCTCGACTTTTATTCTTTATTTTAAATTCATTTATTTGGAATAATACATACGGGAAAGACGATGAAATATGAAAATATTTTTATGCATTAAAAATGCGTAAAAACTTTTTTGTTATATTGTATATTTTTTGTGTATTGGGCTTTTAGGCGCGGGAATGTAAGGTGGCTCGATTCAAGAGTCCGGGAGTGTATATATAATATCTGGGCAGGTTATAGATCAGGTCAGGTTGGCACTGACATTGTATATTTATGAAAACTCTAATCTTATTCCATTATAATCTTCGTCATCACAGTCGATTGATGTACCTACAGCATTGCTAAAAGTTTACGCAATTTATTTAGGGAATATTTTGGTCTAGATACTAGTACTATAAAAAACTTGTTAGACTTTGGTAAAGGAGAGCTGTACGCATCCTGTTCTACACATCGTCTACAAGATTCCGTTACAATTTATTAATTCGATTATTTTTTCATCTTTTGCTCATTTTTCTTTTAGAAGTTTTCCACCTATCACTTAAGGACTTGAGAGTAATTTATAATTCGATCGATCAACGACTATGTACATTGTACAATAATAAAAATGGAATCTATCTCATGCAGCGCGTCTTTTGGTATTACATAGGGAATCCACGCGCTGATTGTGGCAAAACGAAGCATTTCAGTAGTAAGGGATAATGGGGTTTGACGGTACACGAGCTACAAACGGCTGAAGGAACCGAAGCTAAGAAAGGGGATGACGAATAAACCTAAGTGAATATTATTCCCCAAAGGTACTAAATTTATCTCCTAAGGGTTAACAAAAACATTTTTACACAAATTGCTATAAAAGGAACCATGACATCATGTCGAGTTCAATTTCTGTAAAGAATATTAGGTCAACCCTAGTATACTCACGGGAAATGAAAAAAAAATGTTAATATGACCGGATTTTGGATACGACCCGTATAGTTCCGTGTTGTGCAGATATTATTATGGCCGAGGGAATAATAGATTGCTAATGGTTCCATATTTGAAATGCAGAATTAATATCATCATCCGTAAGCCCTTCCGTATTTAGCCAGAGGAAATGCATGATGACTGAGTTACGGAACTTTCACTATGGCTGGTTCTCGGATGGGTGACCACTTTGTGGGATTTACATTTGCGAGCGTTTCAGAACTTCGGAAGGCACGTTAAGCCGTTGGTCCCGGTTGCCAGTAAAATGGCAGTCGTTAAGCCTGGTTGAAGGCCTTTGGGCGGCTTGAAAAATTTCAACAGCAGGTAGCCACAACCTGCGTCTGTCGATTTCAACACGGCAATGGGCTCACCACCTATTACGTGGGACAGGAATCCACACGGTGAAAAGTGGGCATATAATGTGCCTCTGCCAACCCTTCGGGAATAAGGTGTGATGGATATTTAATTTAATTTAATTTAATTCATATTTCTTCAACATTCTTTCTAATTACTCGTATCTAAAAAGTCCCAGTCCTTTACGTCTTAGTCAAGTCTAGTCTTAAGTCAAGGTCAATCTCAGCTCAGTATAATAGTGGTTGTTATACTGAGGTTTTCAATGGGGTTTACGTGGCAAAATAAAAAATAGCATTTCACTGCATATATTGCATTGTCTTTCACTATAGCACGTGACAACACTTACGAGTATATGTCCAAGAAACCACAGAAAATAATAAAGCAAGCGCCCGCACTTGCTGACTTTCTCGCGTAGACCCCGCGGACCTATCTAAGCCCGAGTCTCCATAGAGCAAAGAATGTGGTTCACTATCGCCCTAATAGAGACGAAAGTAATAATTGGCTGGAAGCGAATATCGCAGACGTGACCTGTCAGTGTCATGTCGCTTAGTTTGTATAAATTATAGAGTAAGTAATATAATAATACTAGGGTGCGAATCACATTTATTTCTTGCTCTGTGGTATAACTGCACTTCCCATAACATCTTAACTGTATCAGTGAAGGGTCTCATGAAAACTTCTTGAGATCACTTTTATTAGCTACTAGCTTAATTTTGCTGTTTGCAGCTGTCGTTAGACTATATTATACTAGGTGACCCCCCGGCTTTGCCCGTGACATACTATGAACTACCGTCGCACCTATTTAATCCAGTCGTTTATAAATTCTACAATAATGCATAAAAAGTTTACTGATTTGTCGACATTTATGATTACTGCTCCGTTCTCCAAGGTAGAAGTGTAATGATATATAGCCTGTAGCCTTCCTCGATAAATGGGCTATTCAACACAAAAAGAATTTTTCAAATCGGACCGGACCAGTTGCTTCTGAGATTAGGGCGTTCAACCAACCAAACAAACTCTTCAGCTTTATATATTAGTATAGATTATCTGTGGCTAGACTTTTGATTTTCGGTATCATTGGGAGCGACTACCGTCTGAGCTCCCAACCCCGTAAGATCACCGGCATCGTTACTGCCTCTAAAATTCATCGGGTGCACCGCCATTAAGTGAAGCCGCTTGGGCTATTTGGCACACGCACACACGCGCGCACACACACACGCTCTCACACACACACACACACACACACATTGTCACGCATTTATTCCTGAAGGGGTAGGCAGAGGCATGCAATACGCCCACATTTCACCGTATGCATTTTTGTCCCACGTAACAGGTGGTGAGCCCATTGCCGTGTCATTTCTGGTCTACAATAAAGGATATATTATTATTATTATCATGGTGGAATACGCCTAATAGATTGTAATACCTACCTACAACAGATCAATCAACCTTTACAATGAATGAATGAATTTGTCAGCTTCTTCATGAAAGGAACTCGTCCCTTTGTGTAGAACAAATCACACACACATCCCTAACATTCTTTATTAAAAGTACCTACCTAGGTACTAGGTAAGGTTTAGAATATTCATAACAGAAACGGAATTAGGTAGGTACCTAATTCCGTTTCTGTAAAATTTCCGTTTAAATTTCCGTGTGAATTTAGTAAGGAAGAATGGAGAATATTCTAAACCTTATTTCTATTTAAACATTTAAACGCATCAAGTATTATGTAAATATATCCTGTACCTACATAAGTAAAATATTAATAATTAGGATATTTAACATGTCTTATATGTACATGACATGGTAAATCAATATATTTATAAAAATCAATGCCACTGACACATGTAATTTTATATCTCAAGAACGGGCTCACCTATCCAAA
This sequence comes from Thumatha senex, assembly GCA_948477245.1. Classification (NCBI taxonomy): domain Eukaryota; kingdom Metazoa; phylum Arthropoda; class Insecta; order Lepidoptera; family Erebidae; genus Thumatha; species Thumatha senex. The sequence goes on along the minus strand of OX419726.1, from coordinate 6,424,242 downwards.
CCAAATGTTCAGGCTTTGTTCAGAATATATAGTAGATGGTTTATGTGAAGTTTGCACAAAATCAGTCGAGCAGTTCTTCATTTATCACATTTTTGGTGGCGCTAACGATGTTGCGCGGGTCAGCTAGTATATCTATATATGGCTATGTTAATGACTATAACAGTTTATGTGTACTGTAAGTTTTTACAAGGAAGGGTCAAAAGTACTTGGATGAAGCGATTAATGAATCTGCAGGAAGCAAAAGAAGTATGCATGGATCTCGAAACCTGGCGATCTGTTCTCTTTGACTACTCCGTCAGGGACACAGCGTGAAGCGCGCTTCCAGTGATACCGAAAATCAAAAGTGTAACCAAAGATAATCTATACTTATATTATAAAGCTAGAGTTTATTTGTTTGTTTGTTTGGTTGAACGCGCTAATCTCAGGAACTACTGGTAGAAGGTGAAAAATTATTATTGTGTTAGATAGCCCAAATATCGAGGAAGGCTGTATATCATCACGCTAGTAGTAGCAGGGGTAGCCTGGAGAGCGGAGTAGTAGTCATAAATGTCGACAAATCGGGCAAATTGTTAATTTATTATTGTAGAATTTATAAGCAACGGGATTAAATAGGTGCGACGGGAGTTCGAATTATGTCACTGGCGAAGCCTAGTTAATTTTATATATTTTTGACAATAAGAATGTTTTATTTTATTTATTTATTTATAATAGGTACCTATTAATAGGTACTATAGGTACACGGATATCTTATTTTGCTAAGTATATTTCAAAGCACTTTGAAAATACTTAGCAAAATAAGATATCCGTAATTTGCACTGCACAGTAACATACATTTTACGTGTACTCATGCTCAGTTCAATTTTACGAAAGACATACTCGTACACTTTGTGCCAAATTAAATTCCTTGCTATCTACCCACTCGTCTCGAAATTGGAGCTGATTCCACTTCGCCCTTAATCAGTAACTTATTTTTAGACACAATTTTGGTTGTAGCTTTTAAGCTTATTCTCACAATAGGGATTTCTTTCACAAAAGTCCTCTAAACAGGCAATATTAAATAAAAATAAGTGTTTAAGTATTTACTTTTTATTTATTTTATTATTTTATTATTTATCAATCACGCCATATCCCCGAAGCGGTGGCAGAGTCATGCATATTGTATGCCCATTCTTGTCCCACGTAATAGCCTAGGTGATGAGCCCGTTGCCGTGTTGAAATAGACAGACGCAGGTTGTGGCTACCTAATGTTGAAAATTTTCAAGCCGTTCATTAGGCCTTCAACTTGACTTAACGCCTGCCATGTTACTGGCAACCCGTACCAACAGAAGTACGGAAACGCTCGCAAATGTAAATGCCACAAAGTGGTCACCCATCAGAGGGCCAGTCATAGTGAAAGTTGCGTAACTCAGTGATCGTATACAGAACACTTAGACCGCGGGGCCACGAGCGCTTCAAGTATTTACTTAATTAATTAATCTCATCATCATCATCCGAGCATTAGTCACGGTTGAGACAGGAGCACTTGCTTCGAAATCAAGAACCCGCTTTTCTTCTATACTCTCGCCAAATTTCACCATCTTTATAATGTGACCATCAACATAAATGCTATTCTTGTCATACTTTGTTTCTGACGTGTTAGCGTTATCTTCGTAATACTTGACTGTACCAGAAATACGGATGTCAGCACCTCAGGTCATCTCATGAGTGTTATAAATCGCGACTAAGGCTAAATACTTACTCGTAAAATACCTATTGAGGAGAAAATGAAAACATATATTGTTCTGCATCTGGCAATCGTGGTAGTGATTTAGCCAAACAGAATTGTATATATATATATTGTATTGTATATTGTCTTCCGGGAGACTTTTTTTTTCGTGTGGAAATCCTCATGGTTCCTATGCCGGACGCCTACCGACTAAAACTACACGTTAACTTTCCATCTGTCTATGGCCGGGAGTCCCGGGTAAGCCCACGGAAGGATAGCCCCAGGGCTCCTGACAGACCTTGTCCGCTACCGCAGGCTCGTTTAGAGAGGGTTTGAGTGTGTATCCTGCCACTTTGGGGGGTTCGAGTGTTATCTCGCTTCTTTGGGGGTTCGGGTGTTATACCACTTCCTTAAGGGGGTAATCTACGTGCGTGTAACCCTCACGCTACGCTACCGTCCATGGCCTGCTTCTGTATGAACGGCTAGCAGCCTGCCCACCGTACTCAGGCCCCCGGTCAAGTAGGCCGGCAGGCCTTTTTTGGGAGGCTAATACAGTGTGCTTCAATCGGTTGACATGATGGTGATAATAAAATATGCTCGAAGTTCTGATTAATATTCGCTGTCAGTGCCATACGACAAATCAAATGAATGCCGGATATTACATGTCTTCTAACAAATATTATTTTATATTCAGGTATCAACAAAGAGTATCTGATTAAACGGATATTGAAAACGGTCAATGTAACAGTATAGATAATTCGATATTAAGTATATAATATTACTTAAAATATGTTAATTATATTAATATACAAGTTTAAAATATTTACAGAAAGGGGTAATATTAAAAGGATTGTTACAAGATTGAAAATGCTTCGACTAGGTTGTAGAATTACTTCCCATCGAAGGTGAGGTAAGTTTGGAGTCCAAAACGGCTTTAAGCACTATTCTTCTTAAGACTTCGAAAATTATCTTTAAGCACAGTTTTAAGCGGCTCGCAGCTCGTCTCGTGGCTCGCGCGAGTGTAAATGAGGTATGATCACAGGCTAAGGGCCGTATTCCACAACGTTTCTCAATACTCAATCGACGCTTGAGAGTAGATTTTATAAGGCAAAAACTAGCCTCAAGCGTTGATTGCGTATTGAGAAACGTTTTAGAAATACAGACCTAAGAAATCAATGACAGTTACGAGCGAAGGAGCGAGCAACATAACTTACTTGATTCTGTGGAAAATATACTTCCACATCAGGGATCTTATCCTTGGTCCTAGTTCCACATGTTTAAGTCATAAGCTTGAGATTATTCCGGCCATAACTTAATTGTTTTTGAGCGCCTTATATTGTATTAGCTGACCCCCGCTGCTTCGCCGGTATCATACTTCTAAACCCATTTAATTCCGTCGCTTATTACTTTTACAAAAATGTATGAAAATTTACCCGATTTGTTGACATTTATGATTACAGCTCCGCTCTCCTGACTAGTAGCATAATGTTGTATAGCCTATAGCTTTCCTCTATAAATGGGCTATTCAACACAAAAAATCTTCGATTCAGACTAGTAGTAATGGCGTTTCAATGAAATTTTCAGCGCAAAGCATGTTGAGTAAAGAGTACCTCTGAAGTTTCCAAGTGCAGTCTCTTACAGCAAAAGGCATTCCACCATTACTAAAACAAAACACTTTTAATTTTAATTACTTTCTTGTGCAGCGAAATTCACCAGGGATTTCTAAGCTTTTAACTTAGGAAAAGATTTTACATTGGAGTACTTCGACTTAAGAGTTTTGTGTTTTCGTACACAGGTAGACACGGAATAAAGAAGTACTAAAGCAAAGAGCTCGTTCGTTCGTAGCTCGTTTGCCAAACGTTCTGTAAACGATAAATGTGTTAAGCTTCTTAAGCTAGAGTAATCCTGAGATGGTTCACCATTACGGTATTACCATTTATGAGCGTTTCCGTGCTCTGTAAGCCGTTGATCCCGGCAGCCAGTAATATAGTAGTCGTTAAACAAAATTGAAGACCGGGGAAATAGGGAGAAAATTAAATCAGTTTAAAAAAGTGTGTGTGTACTAATGTACACGCGTTAGAAGTTATACTGTCTTTAGTCTAATAAGATTTCATCACATATAATACGACTCTTTGTTTGTAACAGGAATGATTAATTAGTAAGAAAAAAAAAACATCAAAGAATGAAAACTACTTTGAATATAGTTATTGTGATCATGGAAACACTTATCAGATAAACTCATTCAATGCGCGCGCATTGTAAAAATTTACATTCATCATTTTTCCCTAACGCGTCAAAATAAGTAGTAACTTGAACAATAGGTAGCCACAAGATATCCCTGTCCCATTAAACACAGTAATAGGCTCACCAGTTCTTCACCAGTAAATTAAGCACTAAGGTAAAACAATACATTTACATGATCAATAACCGCTTCCAATCCATTAGCAATGTTGTATCAAAGCACAATGTAAAGGAAAATTACATCAGGAAAGGGGTAAGCGAACTGCATGACGTTCGCATGAATATTAATCGCCTAACCAAGAGAAACTAAAAGAGGGCCTCTGAGACGCCAGTCCTCCAAGTGGAAGGAATGAAACGACTAAAAGGAAGTTTACAGCTTACGATTCGTTAAATCTTGCCATGCACATAATTGAAGTAATACACAAACATTTTAAAATGGTGTTGTTTTGTCCTAATATTGGTAATTTTGAATTTGGAAAGCTGTTTTTAAAATGAATATAAAATTGATTGGTTCTGTTCTAATTGCTAGTTTAGCAAATTCAAGATTTATGATAAAAGAACATTATTTTTGGGTATTATTTGTCTTTATTAATTAGTAACATTTATTATATGGCATTTTTAATGTTTATTACATCTGACATTCATAGAAACTGGCATTTTAATCTCATCTCACATTTCCAAAATCTGTCACTATTCGATGCGAATTAAAATATATCGATAGGTATATTTGACTACCCTGTCAGGGATACAGCGTGAAGATATATTTAATGTAAGGTATAATAAATCTCTACAGTATGTTAAAAAAAAACTCATGGCCACTCTTTTCTAACTGCCGGTAATTACATTAGTTTTATTTACATGATATTTGAACAAATTAAATAGTAATGAGGCTATACAAAAAAAAACAAAATCAAATCAAAATGAGAGCGTTTCTTGTTGCCAGTATTAAAAGCCACCCTTATGACGAAGACTCCGGCAAGAAACTCAATGGCTACTATTTTAAAATGCAGGTATGGCTTACAATATTACCTAAACTTACATTGTTCCTTTGGAGTTACGTGAGAACAGTCGACTAAACTTAATTTGCCTTACATATAAATAGTATTATTTGTAATAATTGCTATAACAGCTATGAGCTGACCAGTCCCAACAGACGGTACCCGTTCACGGGTATGACGCATATATCAGCCATCGCCCTACTCAACCGTATTATAGGGAATAAGGCGACCCGATACATGCACCACCACTGCCAGGACACTTAGGCGAGCATGGCATACTCAAACTGCACATGAACCATCATGTCAATTTCAAAAATTATAAAAAGCTATGTGGACGGTGCTCACATAATAACAAACTCAAATTACATATAATTATATTAGTTATTACCGGGACCAAACACGGCCATCCTTCATACCCTTAGTTGCCTGACGTTTCAGATTACTTTGAACAAATGTACATTATATTTATAATGTTTCTTTATTATTATGATTTCTATTTGTATATTTTTGTGTGTTGACTTAGAGCGACTTACTCCCATGCATTTTTATCATTAATATAGTCTGAAATTTTATAATATGCCTTGTCACACAATTTGGCCTTGACTGTTGTCTTAAACATATTTATTGACAATATTCTAATTTCATCGGGAAGTTTGTTATAGAATCGTATACATAGCCCCATAAAAAAATTGCTGATTATTTCGAGACGAGTAGAATGTAATACAAGATTATCTTTATGCCTAGTGTTTACATTATGAATATCACTTTTTTTTTTAAATGTGTCTATGTTTTTCTGCACATAAAGTAAATTCTCATAAATATATTGTGATATAACAGTAAGAATATTAATTTCTTTAATTCTTTCTCTTAGAGATACCCTGGGACTAAGCTGGTATATTGCTCTCACAGCTCTCTTCTGTAAAATAAATATCGTATTATTGTCCGCTGAGTCTCCCCAGAGAAGAATTCCGTATGACATAACGCTTTGGAAATAACTGAAATAAACTATTCTAGCCATTTCAACATCAGTGAGCCGTCTTATTGTTTTTACTGCATATGCAGCAGAGCTTAATTTGCCTGACAACTTTTCTATATGTGGTCCCCACTGCCACTTTGAGTCAATAGTAATACCCAAAAACACAGAAGCCCCAACATTATCCAACCCTGATCCGTTAATTTGCACATTGGTCGCCACCTGTCTCACATTAGGTGTCGAAAACTTAATTACTTTAGTTTTTTTATCATTTAAAAGAAGATTATTAACGTTAAACCAATGAACAACTTTTGAGAGTGCACTGTTAACATCATCATAATTAATTAATTGTCTATTAATTTTAAATGTTAAAGAGGGATCATCCGCAAACAGCACAATCTCATGTTTATCCCCAACATAGTAAGGTAAGTCATTAATGTATATCAAAAAAAGAAATGGACCAAGGATTGATACCTGTGGAACACCCATTTCAACTGGAGATCCTGCTGATCGTTTACCGTTTACTTCAACCCTCTGAATTCTGTTGCTTAAATAAGAAGTCATAAGGTCGAGAGCTTTATTTCTGATACCGTAGTGGCATAATTTCTTTACAAGAGTTTCGTGATGAACGCAATCGAAGGCTTTAGATAAATCGCAAAAAACACCTAATGCATCCTGCGAATCCTCCCAAGCCGCATAAATACTTTTAAGTAAAGCAACCCCTGCATCCACCGTTGAGCAACCCTTTGGAAATTCAAACTGTTTCCTGTGTAGTAAATTATGTATATTAAAGTGTTTAAGCAATTGTCTAAGCATTAGCTTTTCAAATATTTTACTTAGAGTTGGTAGTACGGAAACAGGCCGAAAGTTATAGGGATCTGCATTATCACCGGCTTTGAATAAAGGAATTACTTTACTATGTTTCATTAAGTCAGGAAATACCCCAGACTTGACACAGCAATTGAACACAGCTGCCAGATGTGGAGCTATTACAGTGATAATATGAGAGACAGTTTAACAGATAGACCCTGCAAATCTTTAGTATTTTTCATATTAATTGCCTTAAAAGTTTTTAAAATTTCTATCTCTAGGACTAACAGCTGAAAATTCAAAGTCTGTGCCACATTCCTCCACGCCATGTTTTAAAAGTTGTTCAGCATCGTTAGAGCAAGATGAGAGATTGAAAGAGGAATGTTAGAATAATATTTTTCAAATTCAGTTGCAACTTTAAAATCTTCTATAAAATTTACGTTATTTATTTTTAAAAGAAAATTATGACTGCGCAAATGGATTTACCGGTTTCAATATTTATAACATTCCAAGTTTTCTTAATAACATTATTTGAATATTTGATTTTATATTTTAAATAAATTGATTTTGCTTTCAGGCATGTTTGTCTAAATGTTTTTGAGTATTTTTTTACAAACTCTTGACATCATTCAATCTTGACTCTCTGAAATGACCTTCAGCTATAAATTAGTTATAACAAACATTGTATGTATATTAGCTGTAAGTTTTCCATATAAAATAAAACTAATGGTTCTGTGAATCGTAGACTTCGCGGTAATTTTGTTGTTAAATTTAAAAAAAAACAAATTTTCATTTTTTTTCGCTTTCAGCGCTGTTAACAGACACTATGGGACCATTTCCCCTCCCCTGCCTCCGTTTCCCTCCCGATCGAAAAACCCCCTCGCTAAAAGTGTTGGCTACATCAAGGATTGTCCATGCCAAGTTGCATGCAAATCCGATGCGACCTGTAGACTGAATGGACAGACGGGCTTAAGGTCGGACATCAATAGCATTTTTCCCGTACCAGTGGAGTTAAAACGGTAATATTAATAAAGTATTTTTCTACCCTGCACCATTGTTGGTGCAATTCAATGGTGCTTACGGTACCTACTACGAGCAATCGACATGACCTCGAGGTGGCCTTAGGATGCTTATGTTAGGTATGTGTCATAATTAAGAAGACTTGCTTCTGAAGATGAAATATTGCCACCGTTATCCTCGATATTCAGAAAACAGCTTTTAAGAGAACAAATACAAAAAAGTGTACCGTTTGCACAGATACGCCTAAAAAAAAGAATCAAATGGAAGTATACAGAGAAACAAAGTCGACTGAAAGGTTTTAGAGCCAAGTACTGAACACAAAACCAGACCAATGCTATATATAGTTTATTAAACCAAAGTCGTAGAGCTATACCTCGCCACCAGATTGCACTGGATTGAGTGAAATTCGCGTAGGAGATATTCATTTAAGAAAAATAAATCAGACCATTTTTTGCTATTTATTTCATTATATTAAAGTAATAAAGTGAAAATTGTAGTCGCTACAAATTATAAAACAAAGTCTGTATGGCTGTTATAAACTCAAAAACTAATGCACCAATTTTCATGTTGTTTGTACCAATGGATAGAGTATAGTGGTTCTCGAGGAAGATTTTAGTATGTAGGTAATTTGTTAAGAATTTGTATATATTGGCTAAAATATAAGGATATTTGTTAGCGTCGGAAAAAAAAAAATGCCGTCTGAGAGCTTTTATCGAAAACGCTGTGAGGTAATAACAAATTATTGTATGAACAATTATGGAAAGCAATTAGTATGCTTTTTTTTTTCGCGGGGAATGCCTTTACGCGCCGTCATTCCTTCTGCGGGGGCAACAGGGTGGTGTTCCGCCGCACCTTAAACCGACTCGCAGGGTAGGCCTGAGGTTAAATCACTGCGAGCCGGCAAGGGGCACCCCAGAGTGGAGGGGTCCGTCTCGGGGCGGCCGGAAAAGCGACCACCCCGGAGCTCCCTAAGGAGCGGAAGAATCTAGCCCGCACCTCCACCGCTCTCGAGCGCCCCTCTGAAAGCAGAGGAGGTAGAGAGCGGCCGGTACGGGCGTGCCCTAAGAGGGCAACCCCTGGAACACAGAAAGGGTGCCCGTCGCCATGTGGCCAGTTGGGCGGGGTCCCCCGACCTTCCACCCACGGCCAGACACTATTCGCAATTAGAATGCGAACTTTTTCTAAAATTTTCTAAATTAAAAATGTAAAAAAAAAAAAATATGGTTGAATATATATCATATGTATATCTCTTAAGGATATATAACCTACTGACATAGATATAACACTGGGGGATAAGTGTACGGGAAAATTTTTACTACGCGGGCGGAGCTCCGGGCATCAGCTAGTAAATTATATAAATAAGTCATCGGTGTCGTGTCAAGGTCGTGTCGTAGTCGTGTTTCGTAAAGTCGACTTACAATTTTGATAAATTACTAAGTAGTTAATTTTCATCCGCAACGCTCGGATTATTTTTGCTAGAAAATATTTTAAACTTCATTGAATTTAATTACACAATAATCTGTACTGTATGTACTACAGCAAATTTAATTATTTTTAGGGATTTGTACTTAAAAAACAAGAAAAGAACCTTAAGGCCTGCGCAAACGAGGGTTAATCCCCCGCGTACTTTTTGTCCTTCACCATTATATTGACTACACACGGTGGATTAAAAGTAACCCGTACAAAATGTTCCCCAAAAAACTGAGGCAGACAGACCGGACAAGACTAAAGTACACAGAAAGTCTCAAAAAAAAAAAAAAACGCCGTAGAAAGCGCAGCAACGCACACGGCGGACTTTGGTACGTGTTATTTACTTCCATAGCGTGCGCTTCACTAAATTTCTGTGCAACAAAATGTGCGCAGACCGTGTGCGTTAAGTCCGCGTGAAGTACTCGGCGAACATTTTTTTCACGTTTCAGGGATTTCTGTCCTCCGCAGACAAAATTTATTCGTCTGCGCAGGCCTTTATAGAAACACTTTGTCGTCCATTAAGCCCTCTGTCTGTCACGACCCTCTCGGGAAACTAAATCTCGGGAACTCGTGGAAGATCAAGTTGAAATTAAATCTATATACGTCTAAGTCCCTTAAAGCTGTAAAAAAATCAAACTATTAAGTTAACGTATTAAAAAAAACAAAAATAAAAAAAAAACGTTCAAAGTCTATTCGGTATTTAGGCCGTAAACACGTTTTAGAATAATAACTTTCGTGAGCGATGTTCATTATTACAATTATATTATATTATCTGTGTTATTACTAAATAAACGGCTTTACTCACGTGTAAATTTCGGGATAGCCCGACTAGTTTCGGACCTAACGGAGGTCCTTTTTCCGTAAACTCGTTTATTTCGACACACTCAAAGGAAACAATATTTATAGGGTATTTCCCCTTGACTTAAACCTAAAAATTTTAGCAAGTAATAGGGTCAGTTCGTCTGTTCGCGTCCACTTAGTGGAGTTGGTAGGTTTGAGCAAGAAAATAAAAATGTTAGAGTAGTAATTTCGAATGAAAAATGGATTTCACGTATTCTGTATACAGTCTTGTTAAATTTATGATACAGTTTTGGACAAACCGTTTGATAAATAAATAAATAAATAGACTAATAGCCAAAACATATGATTTTCCCATTTTGCGTCCATAAAATCCAGATTATGACCACCTATGGCCCAGTCTGCGTCCACCAACTTAGAAGAAATCAAATATAAGAGAAAACTATATTAATCTTTAAAAAAAATGAGAGATTTTAGGTGTAGTATTGTTGACAGGAACTAAGCGCAAGAGCGGCGATGTCTTACATCTCCCGGGAGGAGTAAAACAGATCCACAAGAGCACAGTAAATCTGTGCTCCTGTGGATCTGGAGAACGCACTTTTTGAGTGTGACTAAAATGTGGACGCAATCTTTTCTTAGGTCTCACCTATAGGTACAGTTTGCGGACAAGTATGATTTTCGACATCTGTATCTATTTCTATAGTCGTTATAGTGGACGCAACGAGGCTATTACAATGTGTATGTTAATAATGACGGAATCAATATAAAACTCATAATGTTTGTCATGATTTGTCATATAATAAAAACCATCCAAGTTGGAATTAGATAGACCAGATGGCGTCCATTGCGGTCGCAATATGGCTAATGTATAAATTTGGTGGTGCAGTTCGCGTCCAGCGTTATTTTAACTGTTAATCAAATAAAATTTGAGCACAAATATCATTACTTTATTATATGGTTCATAATTAAGGTTTAGAAACGATAATGTATCCCGAATTTGAAATAAAGTCATTAAAACATTCCCGTAAAACGCGCTGCTGCTCACTAATATTTTTGCAAAATGTACAAATATTTGTATTAAACAAGGTTTTAGTATATTTTTTACGTAATAGTGGTAACGCGCATAAAGCTTTTACCTAGGTAACACTGAAAATGTTTAGAATTGGCCAGAAAGAAATATTGCTATTTAAAACTTTTTTGAATTTCAATAATAGAACTCTTTGGTAACCTAATGTAATATATTGCATTCATTTGTCATTTGTTTTTGTGAATTGGCGGCAAATGTAAAACTCTTGTTAAACGTGAAAATGAACTTAACGCGAGAAAAATTTCGGTCAATGATTTATTATGACTTTCGTTGTGGATTTACTCAACAACAAAGCTATTATAGGCTGCGATTAGCATTTCATAATGAAGCCCCATCTCGTGCCACTATTTACAATTGGTTTAACGAGTTTAAGCGTGGACGTAGCAATCTCAGTGATGATCCACGTGAGGGACGTCCTTTAACAGCGACTACTGAAGATAACATCAGTGCTGTGCGACGTATGATAGAGAAAGATAAGAGAGTGACCTATCAGCAGATACGGGCAAGCCTAGGCATTGGTAAGAGTCAAGTTCAAAAAATATTACACGAACATTTAGGCGTCAGGAAGCTTTGTACCAGATGGATTGCTGTATTTGACATCGTCACAGGTGATGAAAGCTGGATATATTGCTACGAACCCGAAACCAAAAGACAATCAGCTCAGCGGGTGTTTCCTTTTGAGGATCGGCCAACTAAGGCAAAGAAAGGAAGAAGTCAAGGAAAAAAGATGATAGCCTCGTTCTTTGGTCGGAAAGGTCATTTCGCGACAGTTATGCTAGAAGATGGAAGGACAGTTACTGCAGACTGGTACGTCAATCGCTGTTTGCCTGTTGTCTTGGAAAAAAATCGACAGCTGCGCCCTCGAAGCAGGATCCTTTTTCACCACGACAATGCTTCAGCGCACTCCGCAAAACGGACTGTTGAATATTTGACTATGGCAGGTGTCGAGATAATGAGTCATCCGCCATACAGTCCCGACCTGGCGCCCTGCTACTTTCATTTATTCCCAAGAACTAAAGATAAACTTCGAGGTATTCGCTTGACAAGCCCTAAAGATGCGGTGAAAGCGTACGAAAATGCCATAGAAGAGACCCCTAAGGAAGAATGGGCCCACAGCTTTTCTCAGTGGTTCCATCGAATGCGACGATGTGTAGAGAGGAACGGAGATAACTTCGAAAAACAATAAAAGTATTAGCAACTTTCTACTTTAAGCCGTTTTTTTATTTTCTAAACATTTTTAGTGCTACCCACGTATTTATATGCATATACCTACCAAATATCAAAGCTTTAATAGAAATACCGTTCATTTTTGTTAGTGACTCGGTATGGTTATTTCCCACCGTTTTTGAGGAGTGCCCCATCTTTTGGACGCGAACTGGGCGGTGGACGCGAACAGGCGACATTACCCTACTGTCTTATAGTACACGTATATGAAACTATACATTCGAAATATTTTTGAAAAGAAGTAAGTAGGTATGGTGATCATATCATAAATTAAAAGTGGATTTTTTATTCAATATCGAGCGGGATTCAAACCTGCAACTTCTAACCGGGTAGCTGCATGTCCAGCTAAGCTACCGAGAAAACTGGCACATTTATTATGCAATGCACCTCTTTCATCTTACGGCGACGGACGCGTTACTACCGGCTTAGTGCCGGCAGATGGAATCAAATGGCCTCGAATAGGAATTTCACTTTTAATTTAACTGTAGGAATATTAGTAAGTAAACCATAAAATATATTCAAATAGAAATTATTTAAAATATTCACCCACAAATTTCTACGGGACCCTCGTTGAGTAAATGCGACTATTTTCAGATTCGACACTTATACCTTAATACTAACTTGCAACTCTTGCAAATCTATACTAATATTATAAAGCTGAAGAGTTTGTTTGTTTGTTTGGTTGAACGCGCTAATCTCAGTAACTACTGGTCGGATTTGAAAAATTCTTTTTGTGTTAGATAGCCCATTTATCGAGGAAGGCTATAGGCTATTACGCTACTTCCCTGGAGAGCGGAGCAGTAGTCATAAATGTCGACAAATCGGGCAAATTTTAATGCATTATTGTAGAATTTATAAGCGACGGGATTAAATAGGTGCGACGAGAGTTCGAATTGTCACGGGCGAAGCCGGGCTGGTCACCTAGTCTTTACATGTAATTATATAATACTAATACTATTTTTAGCCCGTAGCTCCGCCCGCGTGACGAAGTTTTCCCGTTTCTTATAACTTACAACTAATTCCCGCGATAAAAAAGTAGCAAATGTGTTATTGTGATATGTAAGCTATGTTATTGTAAAGTTTTATCAAAATTCGTTATGTAGTTTTTACAGAGTACCTAAAAAACTCTTGCGTTTATAATATAAGTAGGATTCGATATGCACTCATCTCGACAGAGTAAATATATCAGGCGTTCATCTCACTGTCAGGAGCCCTGGGGCTATCCTTCAGAGGGCTCACCCGGGAAGCCTGGCTATAGACAGATGAAGGGAAACGTGTGGTTTTAGTCGGTAGGAGTCCGGCATAGCATCCATGAGGATTTCCAAACGAAAAAAAAAGGCGTTCATCTCAATGTTTTTACTTGTTACGTTCTCAATTGTTAGATCCAGTTCAACCTTACGTATGTATGTTAGGATATTGGATTTTTATCGAAAAAGGTTCACGTGTAGGATGGAATTTATTCGTTCCGTACGTTCGTTCGGAAGGAACATACTCTTATCGAAGCAATTTGTTTCTGACTTTGTAATCTATTACGGTTGTGTTTATTTAATCGGGATTACGAGAAAGTGAATTCTTTTTGGTTGAAAAAAATATATATGCTTTTGATTGCTATGATTACAAATTAAGAATTAAACTAGTTGATGCTCGCGGCTCCGCTCGCGTGATATTTGATTATTACACAAAGTGTTTCCATAGGCATTAGATGTTTTTTTTATATCACTCAGTTGGCAGACAAGCATACGGCCCACCTGACGGAAAGTGGTCACCGTAGCCTATGGACGTGTGCAACACCAGAGGTATAGCACTCGCGCTGACGACCTTTTAAAAACCTTCTACGACCCCTTTTGAAGATCCCCCTTGAAAACCCAGGCAGGGAGCTCATTCACCAACCTAAGCGTACGCGGAATAAAACCTCTATCGGAACTAACCATTATGTGAGCGCTCCGGACGCAGTGTCTGGTTTTTTATGTTTTCCCGATATAAAAAATTCCCTATGTGTTAATCCAGAAAATGTTGTACCTATCTAAATGCCGATTTTCATCTAAATATGGTTAAGTAAGAAGCGCTCGTGGCCCCGCAGACGCAGTGTTCTGTAAACGATCACTGCGTTAAGCATCTTTCACTATGGCTGGTCCTCCGATGGGTGACCACTTTAAGGCATTTATATTTGCGAGCGTTTCCGTGCTTCGGAAGGCACGTTAAGCCGTTGGTCCCGGTTGCCAGTAACATGGCAGTCGTTAAGCCAGTTGAATGACTTTTAGGCGGCTTGAAAAATTTCAACAGCAGTTCGCCACAACCTGCACCTGTCCATTTCAACACGGCAATGGGCTCACCACCTGTTACGTGGGACAAAAAGCAAATCATACGGTAAAATGTGGGCGTATAGTACGCCTCTGCGTACCCCTTCGGGGATAAAGGCGTGATAGTATGTTTTGTTATGTTAATGCGCATTTATTTATTTTAAATAAATAAAATCTATTCAAAATATTTAAAGAAAACATCACGGAATTTCAAATTTCTATATTTAATTGGCTATTTTGTGGGTTTTAGCCACTTAGTTCCCGTTTTTCATGAATTACCTAATGAATACTTTTACCAAATTTCACTTTTCTATGTTAAATAGTATAGGCTATTTGTGGTTCATCCACGTAGTTTTCGTTCCCATGGAAATACAGGAATAAAATACATAGCATATGACATTCGCTGATAATTTAGCTTTCTATTGGTAAAAGAATCTTCAAAATCGATTCAGTAGAACTATAGATTACCCCCTACAACGTCACAAGCTCACAACATCACTTGCAAACACGCCAGGTTTCGAATTTGCTCTACATTCAAAGGAACTCTTGAATTCTAGGTATAACAAATATGTACATAATTAATACAAATTCGTTCGCTGCGTCTGACGTTCTCGATAAACTTAAAAACTACTGAAAAGATTACCATTTACCATGCAATCACGAAACGATCACTGCGTTGAGCAACTTTCGCTATGGCTGGTTACGGATGGGATACTATTATATATATATATACTTTGTGGTATTTTCATTTAAGAGCGTTTCCGTTTTTCAAAAGGAACTTTAAACCGTTGGTCCCGGTTGCCACTAATATGGCAGTCGTCGAAAGCTTTATGGGCGACTTGATAAATTTCACAAGTAGCCACAACCTGCGTCTGTCTACTTCAATACGGCAATGGGCGCAGCACCTGGTACGTTGCAATGTATACGGTGAATTGTGATCGTATAATATGCCTCTGCCACCCATTGAGGGATAAGGCGTGATAAATACTATAAGTTCTAAAATTAACTTCCACCCCAAACTCTAACTCGATATCAATCAAACCTCGTCTAAAAACTGTAAGGTACTTACAGTTTTTACCTCTAATCGAAACCTAACCCCAAAACTCCTATTTTAAATTTCACCGCAAACATAACCCGACTAACTCAAACCATATCTCACATATTTTATACTAGTTGACGCCCGCGGCTTCGCACGCGAATAGAACTTTTTCCGTTTCCCACAGGAACTTGTTCCCAGGATAAAAGTAGCCAATGTGTTATTCTGATGTATAAACTATATTATTGTAAAGTTTCATTAAAATCAAATCAGTAGTTTTTACGTGAAAGAGTAACAAACACCCATACATACCTACAAACTCTCGCGTTTATAATATTAATAGGATCGTTATGGTGGGTATATGACTTTTAAAAACAACTGACAATTGATTACCTACTTTTGAGGGAGGTAACTTTTTTGGATTTATTAAAGTTTTAGATGTAATACAAAAGTAGCCTTCTAAACGTAATGCTGGGTTTCACAGATTAAAGTATATTTAGAAAGAATTAATAGAATTTTGTCTATCAAGAATCCTATATATTCAGTACCAAGAAAAATACATATACGTATGTAGGTATTACTAGACGAGAATAATAGCATAGACGACGATATTTTATTCGCTCTAATGGAGAATAATGAAGCGAGCGCTATTTGCTAAACGACACGTATGTTATAGTAACAGATGATCTAGAAATTCATTTCCTAAGTCGTGGAGCACATTTAACTCATACATATCGCTCATAAATGCTCATTGCATCTTAGGTAAGTACTTACCAAGTTTTATTACCTAAATAAGTATAAGTAGACAAGTTTTCCCTTACCCTTACTTTATAGGTAGGGAAGGGGGGCCTAAAACGGGCATCATAAGGTAAAATGAACGAAAAAAGCATCAATATGAGTGCAAGAAAAACCGTTATTGCTAGTAGATTATATATATACCTAAAGAAGTTTCATGTACAGTGTTTAAATTGTTCATACCTCGCATAAATATGGAACTGGAACCCAAAAAGAAAACCGTTTATAATGCTCGCTTTGCCCGTGGGGCCACCCTAAAGCGGGCACGGTCGTAAGGGCAAAATGATCACACGTCGGGTAAAGCGAGCAAACATTGTTTGTGAATATTCCTTATGAAAATAATTATAAAATATTAAGGAATCTTTGAGTCATAGCTGAGCAGTCAGTATCATTGAATCATTAGAGAAATTACTTATCTTGCTATATCATTTTGATTAATGATTCGCCTATAGTAGAGTCAACTTAAGAAGCCACATTTGACACTTCAACATAAATCGCCAACGTATCCTTGTAACGGTGGGTATAAAATATTATTTAATTTTTCGAAGTTTCGAAGAACTACACAATTTATGACCTTTTTTCAGTTACACACATACGAGGGCGATTTAACAAATATTTAGCCTACAAAAGAAAAACGAAAATTTTAAGAAAGTAGAGATTTATTTTTCAACATAGTCTCATTTCAATTCAATACACTTGGCCCAGCGATGCTCCAACTTTTTTAACCCGTCCAAAAGATACGATTTCCCGAGGTCTGACCTCATCATTCGACCCAAATCTTTTGCCGGCGAGTGACTTTGTCAGATTTGGTAACAAGAAGAAGTCACAGGGAGGGGCGCGGGGAAGATCAAGCAACCGGGTGCGTGCTTGGCATTTCCCCTACTCCCAACTTCTGTCCGATGTTGGGTTTGGCAAATGATCTAGGGAGTAGCGCAGATCGCCAAGATCCCCTAGACAAGGCCAGTGGACTATCCTTCTCGAGGTTGCCGCCCGCTATTGGTTAAATACCTTCTGTAATTAACGTAACTAAAACCTCTGGCCGTTGTCTCCTCCTCAACCCCACCCCATCCCAAAACCCTATCCTACCTTTCCCTAAAATCCTTCCTTCACCCTATTTCCTCTTCCTTTATCCCGTCCCAACACCCACATCTCGCATGCTCACTGGGGCTGGTGGCATGAGTCTCATTTAAATAGCTCGAAACCCATGGCAGCAGAAACTAAAGGAAAACTACCCCAGGAGGGTACCGCCGAAGGCGGAGAATCCCTCACCGAGCAATCTGTCAGTCCCACGTACTCTGGGGGAGACACTTTGTGCCATAAGCCAGGCTAGCCTCGACATGTCCGGCCTCGTAGAGGCCATAAATTTTAAAAATGAAGATGGTAAGGGAGATTGTTGGACCGTAGTCGCCCACAAGCGCGCGGTTAAAACGAAACAGAAAAGGTTGAAGGGTAAACCGGAACGCAGTCGCGCGCGAGGGAAGGCCCTAAGCCAAAAAAAGAACACACCGTGACGACTACCGCAGCAGCGATAACGCAGCGCGAATCGTCGACCACCGCAGCAGCGGAAACGCAGCGCGAGTCGACGCCGACTGTAAAGCCGGCCACGTCACAAACCACGCCGGACCTTCCAACGCCAACAAACCAGCCAAAACGCAGACGGAAGCCGCGAGGATGTCGCGCACGCCGCGGTCGGCAGAACGCAGCGGCGGATAACCCTGAAGAGACTAGCGGGCTCCCAGACCGACAAGCTTCTTCGAAGCGGGTACGTCTGGACGAGACCCAGTCGCCGAGGGGGGACTCCAAACGCGCGAAAACCGATCCAAGGCCGAAGCGGACGATGGGCTATGCTGATGCGGCACAGTCGCATCTGAGAATAGCAGTTACCACCGTTCCGTCGCGCAACTTCTCTCAGGCGCAGGCAGAGCAGCTTAGGGAGGCCATTGATGATGGCATTCTGCAAGCAGTTCTGTCTCCACCGTCTTGCGATGCGCGAGCACCATCTTTCCGCGGTCGCCCCTTCTTTTTGGATGGAGTGCTAGCGATGTGGTGCGAGGATGAGAACGCGCTCAGCTGGATCGTGAATACGGCAAAAGCATGACGTCACCAATCCCGGGGTAGGGGTAGTAATGGTTCCGGTCCATATACTGTTTCTTCTGATCCCCTTTTGGCCAGTTCATCTGCTGCGTCATTTCCCATTGAGTTACTGTGTCCTTTTATCCATTGCAGGGTTACTTTGTTCTTATCCGCAATGTGTTGGAGTGTGTTGTGACATTCCAATATAAGGACCGATGAAATTTTATTATTTTGTAATGCTTTTAGTACGGATGCGCTGTCCGAGATGATTTTAATATTAACACCACGTAAGTCTCTAGCTGCAACCGCTTGTGCTGCCTTAATTAGACCTACACATTCTGCCTGGAAGATTGTGTTTCGTTTGTCTAAAGTGGTTGATATTTTGATGTTTAAGTCGTCCGAGAAGACTCCAGCTCCAGTTCCGTGTTTGGTTTTGGAGCCGTCTGTGTATATCCTAACTTCATCGATGCCAGAGCTGTCTATAGTTTCAGCGATAAGTTGGATATTATATCTTCGGTCAAAGACGAAGTACCCCGAGGTTTTGTCCATGGGGGCCTCAAGAAGCGGGTATTTCTCGAGAATCTCCTTTAGGACTTTGGTATGTGTTGTTTCTATGTTTTGTCTCCATAGGCCGTTTGATCTTAGTCTTAGTGCAGCTGCTTTTGCTTCTTCTTTTATGACCAGATTTAGTGGTCTCAAGTTCAGCAGATACTCGAGTGCGACTGATGGGGTAGTTCTCATGCACCCAGTGGTTACTACACTTGCCAAGCGTTGTAGGCTTTGCAGTTTTGTTCGTGTTATGGATAGTTGTGTTCTGGGCCAACATACAACTGCTCCGTATGTCATAGAGGGTCTGATAACTGATGTGTAGAGCCAAAGAGTGATTTTCGGGTTCAGACCCCATCTTTTTCCAACCACTCTTCTACACTGGTTGAAAGCTATACATGCCTTCTTCGTTTTAGTTTCAATGTGACTCGCCCAGCTCAGTTTGTTGTCAAGGATCACGCCCAGATATTTCACTTGAGTTGATAGGGAAAGTTTGGTGTTGAATAATTTTGGTAGGTCCGTTAAGCCGTAAAACCATTGCGAAGAAAATAAACAATTTCTGTTCCAAAGAACTGAACCTCGTTACAATGTTGCTGCAGTGAACCCTTTTCATTTTTAAACACTAGGGAGGTTATCAAGAATATCGAATGTTTATTAGCAGAATCGAATGTAATGAGACTTATTTGAAATGTTCCACCACTTTTAAAGTTTTGTTTTAATCATACTCATCTTTGTCATTTCGTCATTCTTATGTAGACATAGACATATTGTCACGCTTTTATACCCGAAGGGGTAGGCAGAGGCATACCTTACGCCCACATTTCACCGTATGCACTTATTTATTTATTTATTTTATTTATTTCTGTTCAGAAAGCTTACAGACTAATAAATAGAAATGTGTAATATTATAGAGAAATTGAAATGTGGTGAGCCCATTGCCGTGTTGAAATGGACAGGTGCAAGTTGTGGCGACCTGCTGTAGATTTTTTTCAAGCCGCCCATAAGGCTTTTAACTGGGCTTAACGAGTGCCATGTTACTGGCAACCGGGACCAACGGCTTAACGTAGCACGGAAACGCTCGCAAATGTAAATGCCACAAAGTGGTCACCCATCTGAGGACCAGTGGGGCCACGAGCGCTTCCATTCTTATGTAGTACAATATATTCATCATTTTCATGTTTCTTTAACATACTTTTCTTAGACTTAAATATTTCTCTTATTTTGACAGGTTTACTGATTTTATTTCGATATTGGTTTCTTAACATGTTATGGTCTAATCTGCTTGCAACATCGCCCTTTTATCACAATTTTTCTTGATCACTTAAAATCTGTCTATAACACAGTTCTATTAACATGATTTAGGAAGAGCTTTTTTAGCCGTTAGAAAATGAGCTCGCTATTCAGATCTAGTGTTCAAGAGCTCCGACGACTGAAGGTTCAGGGTACAAAACAATCATTTTTTTCTTTAATTACATACCTGCTCCAGGACTTCTTTTCGTTTTGTTATTATTTCTGTGTAACTAAACGTAATATTACTGCTGTCGCATCTTACTTATTTATTTCATTTCTTGATAAATAAATTACCTGACAGTTATTCTTTTTCCCTTTTTCACTATAAATGAATACCCACATTGACAGCCTTTAGAGTACTCAAAGAATACTATAGAATACTTTCTTCTTGATAGCTTACTTTTTCAAAATAACTGATTCGATTCATATATGTTAGAAGTCTGTATCGGTTCATTCACAATAATCGATATTTTTAATCATGTTATCTCACTATAAAGCTAAAAGTGACACTTGTCAAATGTGGCCTATTATAATGACTCAACTTATAGTATTAGCTATTTGTACAGGATTTCAAACCTATTTTTAATTCTGTTGCCTCCCAAATCGAATTTTTTTTGTATCTTTGCACCAAAAACCTTGTAGTAATTTTCTTTCATCATTCAATTCACAATTCATCATCTAAAAATATCATATCAGAAAAATAATATCGATTTTGAGAAAATTGCATCGGTATATCTAATACAATAAATAATTCTAAGTAGTAGTCATAGTTACCATACTATTAATTAGCTATGCTAGCTATTCTAGCATTCTATTCCAAGAAATACCGGGCATAGTGGCCATGCTTACTTTGTCCATCACGTTACCCTCATTTTCTCATGAACCCGTTTCTATACAATATTTGCATGGAAATATGATTATATTGAGGGTAAATAAAACAATATTTTAAGCAAATCTTAATAATAAAATAGTTTACAAACAGTTACGCAAAACACAAGACATACCTTCATTCTTTTGTATAAAAAGGTCAAAAAAAATGTTTTACGCACAACCGCCGTTCTATTTATCGGAGACAAGGTGACCCTTCCCGGCTTCGACCGTGACATACTTCGAACTCCCGCCGCACCTATTTAATCCCGTCGCTTATAAATTCAGCAATATTGGCTACTGCTCTGCTCTCCATTGAAGTAGCGTGATAATATATGGCCTATATATGGCATTCCTCGATAAATTGGCTATCTAACACAAAGATAATTTTTCAAACCCGACCATTATTTCCTGAGATTAGCACGTTCAACTAAACAAATAAACAAACTCTTTATATTAATAATATTAGTAATCTAAGATGTCAACAAAGACTGCCACGGACTTAGGCGGCAGGGAGGTACAGCCGATGGTACGAGTGACCGCATGGAGTTTACAAGCGATGATGGTGCTCGCTTTAGGCCTACTTTTAAATAATCTACACAAACCGGCACAATTAGCGGAACATAAAAAAAATGCTGAATATTTTTCAAAACAATTTAATTTTAAATAAAATGCCATATTTTAAAATTAAAAGGTTCGTTGTTTGGTGCAATTTAATTTAGAAAAATAAACACTACGGAAAAATAAACATTCTTTAATTTTCATGGTGACTAAAAAAAATTAATAAAACAAACATTTTATTTTTCACTGGAATAAAGGATAATAAATCAGTATCGAGTATTTCCTCCACGTGCCTTTATCAAAGTTTCTACCAGTCTTGGCATGCTAAGAATTATGTTGTCTATCGTTTCTTGCGAAAGTGTCTGCCATTCCTCCAATACGGCATTTCGCAGTTCATCTAAAGTCAGAGGAGCGGGTATTCTGGATTTCATCCCACGTTTCAGTAAGTCCCAGACATGTTTAATTGGATTCATGTCTGGTGACCTTGCTGGCCACTCCATTACTGCGATATTCACATGATTAAGGTACTCGCGAGTTCGCAGTGCGGTATGAGGCCGAGCATTATCTTGCATCAACACAAAGCTGTCACCGATAAAGGAAGCAAAAGGTACCACGTTTTCTTTAAGAACCTCCCTTATGTATCGATCAGCAGTCAGACTCCCTCTATCGAACACCACTAACTCCGTGCGAGCTACCAAACATATCCCCCCCAAAACCATTGTGGACCCTCCGCCGTATGCTACCGAAGTTTCAAAATTTTACTGATTGTATCGTTCCCCTTCACGTCTCCATAATCTTTAACGTCCATCAATTTGATTTAAAAGAATTCTACACTCATCACTGAACAAAACTTTACTTCATTGGTCCGTGGTCCAAAGACAATGCTCTCGAGCGAAATTGAGACTGTTTCTGCGATGATGTACCTCGAGTTTTGGAGCCTTGGCGGGCACGCGTGAACGCAAATGGACTTCATCGAACCGTCTTCGTACCGTGCGTTCACTTACTGCTACTCCTCGAACTTCTTGAAGAAGATTTCTGGCTTGCACAGCCGTCAAACGCGGATTCCTTCGAACACGCAGCTGAACAAAATGGTCATATCTCCTCGATGTACGCCTATTTCTGCCTTGCCCGCGACGTGTAACGAGAGAATTAGTCTCCCTGTCACAGTCACAGAAAAAAGTAACGATCAAAAATAAACATATAGCAACATTAATTGAAAAAGGTTTCACTCTTTTTTTTATGTTCCGCTAATTATGCCGGTGTGTGTATTAGTATCTTATGCTTAAGTATATGAAATACTCTAGTAGATGAAGCTTTGCCCGCGTGATGAAGTTTTCCGTACCCGTTTTCCCAGTATTATAGGAAGCTATCCTTAAGATAGACATCTAACATCGCGGACTTTCAGTAGACCCTATTAGATACATAATTCAACCATACATTATTTTGTTATGTCAAAGGGTTTTTTCTCAAACGGCTTATTCTTTTCCGACACCTCCAACAAATATCCTCCGTACCGCTCGATGAGCTTGCCTTTGGGCTTCACGCAGAAGTCCATGACAAGACGACGATTGTGCAGTGAGACTCTCTCCGGGTATGAACTTGCAGTTGACCACCTTGCCGATGCTGTGTCGCCTAGTGACTAACAAATCAATCTTAGTTATGCGCCTCCCGCTCTTGTAGGTGATGAGATGCTCAGATTTATTTTTGAAATACGTATTAACAATGGCTAGATCGGCAGCCGCACACGTTCAGAGGGTATTTTCTCCTTCAGCGTCGCTGGTGCCGTAAGCAAAGCCACAATGAACACGCTCAAACTCCTCACACCTCTCACCAACATGACCGTTACTACACGAACATTAGCCGGTCTCTACAGCGTTTTACCTCCAAGATGCCACTCTGCAGCCCCTTGGAGAGCACCATGCCCACCCCGTTTTCCCCACCCGTGCACCCGTGTAGTACAGCTTGTAGCCCTTTTGCAAAGGCCAGGCTCTGTTGCCCTTTCACTGAGTCTCCTGCAGGAACGCCTATCCACCCTCTGCCTGGAGTGTACTATGGCCATCTCTACCGCACGCCCTGTCAGCATGCCAATGTTCTACTTTGCGAAGCGGATATTTGGTTGGGGCTAACTTTTTTAGCCGTGCTGGCCCTACACACAGCAACCCTAGCCCACGTGCCACAGGAGTTGGGCAAGGCTCCTGTGCGCCGTTTTGCGGCGGCGCCCTATCCCTAGCAGCATTCCTATTCTTCCTTTTTAGTTTTGGCAGGTGGCTTTTATGGGAGCGATGCCCTCAGAACCAGAGGGAAAGCCAGCGCCAGAGCCTTATCCGTAATACAGCAGGTGCACGCACTAGACTTGGGCCCCGACGGTCTTGGTGGGGCCCCTACACCCAGGACCGTTTTAAGGACATAGCTACCCTGTAAAACAAGAAAATAGATGTAATTTTATCGCAACATTTTTTTTTGGTATTCACTCTAGTTAACTATAACTAACTAACTAACTATCTTCACGCTGTATCCCTGACGGGGTAGTCAGAGAGGACAGATCGCCAGGCTTCGCGATCCATGCACACTTCTTTCGCTTTTTCGAGATTCATCAATCGCTTCATACACGCACGTCTGGGTATCCGAGTACTTTTGACCTTTCCGTTTTTGAGCAATCTGCTCACGTGGTCTTCATAATTATGTAAGTCTCGGCCTACCCTGACTCCTTCTACCCTCTACTTTTGAACAATATATATTCTTCGTCAATCGTTCCTCACTCATTCGTTGGACGTGTCCAAACCAACGGAGCACGCCCTTTTCCAGCTTAACGCTGACACTTTCATTCAAACCTGCCATAATAATAATAACTATAAGGTCTTTTACTTCATATTCACAGATTATGCTGTAGACAAACACAAGGCAGTGCGCGCTGGCACTATTCTCTGTGTAAAAAGAAAAAGCATTCTTCTGAAAACCTCAGTATAAGAATTACCATTATACTGGGGGCAAGGACCAGGACCTACGACTGTGAACACGACATCGACAAAGACTGGACAGGACTAATTAGAAGATAAGATTGAAGAAATATGATATAAAAAACAAGATTTTGCTAAAAGGTCTTTGTAACCAGGCCATAAAATAATATTTAAAAAATCAATCAATAATCAATACACGTCCAGTCTAGAGATGTTTCGATACCATGAAAGTATCGATACCTACTCAAATGAGTAGTAATCAAATCATCTTGCAATACTACTCATAACGAGTACTGAAAAGTATCGAAACCTACTCACATCGATACTTTTGTTTTTTTTTATTCAAACTATGAAGTATGTTATTGTATTGTATTATTAGAAGATATTTTAAGTCTACTTTTTTATACTTGACTAGAGGACGCCCGGGGATTCGCCTGCATGGTTAAGTTTTCATGAATCGTTTTCCCATTATAACTTTATGAACACAATGTATTCATCCAGTCATAACCTATTTTTATTATGGAATCAAGAATAACACATCGTGTTAATCCAATGTGTCAACAGCTTCTACAAATAAGTGAAAAAATCTACAAAAACACGCCGTTTCATACAAACTTAGCAACTTTTACCCCTTATGATGAATTTTCAAGAATCCTTTCCTAGTACACACCTACGTCACTTATGAAATATTTCTGCACAATGTCATAGTTCTAGACCCAGCGGTTTCAGCTGTGCATTGATAGATTAGTACATCAGTTTCTGCTTTTATATAAATAGATTTTAATTTTGTTAGTTTAATTAAACTGGTTTATACATCATATTCTTTTAAGTTGTATATGATTAATAATTTATTGAAGAAAAAGTTTTCTTTTCATAAGTTTCCCAAAGAGAGCAATTATTGTAAATATTTAGGAGACTAAACTCGTTGTAGATAATATGCGACGATTCGATTCGATATGAGTACTTTTCTTTCGATACCGAGTAGGTGTCGAAACAAAAGTATCGAATACTGAATTGTATTTACTTTTATCGAAGCATTACTAGTCCAGTCCACACAAATTAATTTATTGACAATCCAAAGTAGGTACTTATTACCCATTAAAATTTACTACCCTAAATATGGATGCAGTTGTTTTTGTTAGATAATCTTAGAAATCTAACATATCAGTAAGAAAAATGTAATTGCCGCCGGCCGGTGGCAGTGATAAACTGATAACGAATTGTCAAACAGTATAATTGATTAGTATCGTAGTTTTGTTCATTCATAATTTAGTTTCCTTGTGTTTATTATCTATAGTTTCAGATTATATTGTGAGTATTATTTTAATTAATAGTATTCTTTATCTTAGATTACGCTGTATTTTAATTAGCAGAGCACCTCTTTATGCTATTATGATAGCCTTACTGTCAATCAAAGTTAAAGACAACTGGATGATTTACATGGTTTCCGCTATAGTAGACGATAATAATAATAGTGTTTCATAACGACAGAAATGTTCAGGCGCGGGCAAACATTGTGCACTAGTCTTAGTCGCTGTAACAGGGCCGTGGAAGGTGCTCGTCTAGTTCACGAACTGAGAAATCGGTCGCCAATTACTTCAATGGCAGATAAATTTAAGTTACCAGCCCGCTTTGGAGCCGGCGAAAAAAGTGTATGGTAAGTGAATACTGCTAATTTGTAATTTTCATGTAGGTAATAATCACTAAATTATTCGTAGTTTAGAGGATTTACAGTAGGAGTGAAGTAGGTACCTATCTATTTTATTACATAAGTGCCATTGTTAAGTAAATATTTGGTTCCCCAACCCTATTTGCTCTTTAATTTTATATTATTAATTTTTGGGGACTATTGAATAGAATTTTTTTAAATAAAATTAGTTTGTTTATCAATCACGCCTAATCCCCGAAGGGGTGGCAGAGGCATATTATACACCCTCTTTTTACTGAGTATTCCTATCCCACATAATAGGTGAGCCCATTGCTGTGTTCAAATAGACAGCTGCAGGTTGTGGATACCTGCTGTTGAAATTTTTGAAGCCTTCTACTTGACTATATTACTAGCAACCATGATCAATGTCTTAATGTGCCTTCTGAAGCACGAAACACTTGCAAATGTAAATGCCACAAAGTGGTCTGCCGATCCATGCTTAAGGCAGCAATTGTTTACAGAATAATGAGTCAGCAGGGCCACGAGTACTTCAATTAATATATAAATTATACAGGAAGATACTTTTATAACACATACAGAATACCAAATCAATAATTCATATGGGGAAGATCTGGCAAAAACAGAATGTCAACTTTATGACAATTTATGCTCACTGTGCAAGTTATTTTTAATAAAGGGACAAAGTGATTTAAACATGTCGCTGCAGCAATGTGAAATACTGAAAATCATTTTGCAATTTCAAGGTGCCTGAATGAACACAATATTTAAAATACAGTATAGAATTAACAACCACTGACACAAAGATATAGGAAACATTATCATATGAATGATATCAATTTATTGTTTCTTACAGGGTTGAGTACATTCAACTTAATTTTGAGTATAAGCCTGCCGTGAACCTCGGGCAGGGCTTCCCAGATTATCATGCACCACAACATGTATTGAAAGCTCTTTCCAATGCCGCTCTCAGTGATAATCCACTTGTTAACCAGTACACTAGAGGATTTGTAAGTATAAAATAAGGTTTATTAATCATACATTTATTCCAGAGGCATATTATATATCCACATTTCACTCTGTGCATTTTTGTCCCATGTAACAGGTGGAGAATGGACATGCGCATATTATGGCGCCCTGTTGAGTAAAAAATTAATTGATTTACTTTATGTAAGAAGGTTATTGTGACGATGGGGTAAAAGGGATGCCATCTGGGACCTCCGAGGCAGACCTCACCTGCTGTGCTCCACTAAAGGTGCCCTTATGGTGTTGTGAGATTAGACGGCTGTAGCTCCTAACAAGGCCGAAAACTGTCTCCTAACAATAGCTGCTCCTAGTACTCAAATTTAAGTAGAACCCTGGCTCCAAAACCAATCAAGATTTGGTAGTTACTGAGAATACATGAATGATGACGCTAAAGAAGTTTAATGTAACAATAGTTGGTCAAGTTTTCTTATGACACTGGAAAAGTGTCACCTGCTCGTATATTGTATGTAGTGTATGTGTAAGCTATGTTTTAAGAAGACACCTAGATATGTGGGGAACAAGAGTCTGGTCACATTGCCTCCGCCAGGTTACAAGCAGAGGCAGCACCAAAAATTCTGTACTCAATGTGGTGTAGGTTAATACAATGGACATTCAAGATCATGTGAAGTGAAGGGATTCTGATTCTAAGTACCGTATTTTAAAACGTTCCTCCATACTCAAGAAACGCTTAAGGCTAGTTTTCGCCTTAAAATACTACTCTCAAGTGTTTCTTGAGTATTGAGGAATGTTCAAAAATACGGCCTTAAGAGTAGGAAAGCAGACCCTGGGCTCTGAAACAAATGTGTTGAACAAGACTAGCGTTCGGATAATGATGCTGATGATACGATGGTTAATGGGACTCAAGCTAATGTAGTCCGCCAAGAAAATACATGATTAGTTGACCATACATAATGCAAAGGTTAATTGTGTGAACTGTGTCTACTATGCAATAGATAACATCACAGATATTATAAAACAAAGTCCTTCGCCGCGTGTCTGTCTGTCTGTCCGCGATAAACTCGCACACTACTGCACCAATTTTTGTGATGTTTTCACCGTTGGATAGTGGTTTTCGAGGAATGTTTTAGTATTTATTTTGTTAAGTTATTGTTTTTATTATTAATGATATCACAGTCACATACCTTAAACACCTTTATTTTCTTACATACTTAATTAATATATTTTCGAGCCTTTTGGGGTCGAGACTCTGAGTTTGTGGGGCCCAAGTGCACGTTCACTATGTAAAGTTATAGCAAAGCATCTGGACGATGCTACTCGTGACCATAAAGCTGGCTTCTTTCTCGCTTAGAGAATAAGCATTACCATCCAAGGTGGCAATGCGGTTTGCCTTATGGGAACATTACCAGTTGACTTCAGTGGGGATGAATTCTTTGACGCCTATACAAGGTCTTGTACATTGTACCCTCCTGTCTCAATGTCATTAGTGTATGTTAATTCTTGTTTTTTTATTTTAATATAGTTTGTGTTATATCAGATTGTTTTTAACTAAAATTATCTTATAATTTAATTAAAAAAACTTAATAATCTTAAAACTTGTGTCTTTGACGGGTAGTCAGAGAGGACAGATCGCCAGAGTTGCTTCTTCTTTTAGCTCGCATACTTCTTTTGCTTGCTGCAGATTCATTAATCGTTTTATACACTAATCTTTCCGTTTTCCACGTGGTCTTCATATGTAAGTCTTGGCCTACCCTGACTCTTTCTACTCTCTACTTTCGTACAAAATAATATATTCTTCGTCAATCGTTCCTCATTCATTCAGTGGACGTGTCCAAACTTACCCTTTTCTAGTTTAATGCTGAGCCTTTCATTCAAACCTGCCATATTATGTATCATTCTTACGTATTCAGTCGTTCAATGTTACGCCGAACACCTTTACATCCATATTAAACATTTTTTTACACATTTCAACGGTTTTGGTTGGTTAAACAAGGCTATGATAAACAGTTACGAGTTTTATCTTGTACCTAACTGTTAGTTTAGATTAATAGTACAAGCACGATTTTTTGTCGGCAGTGTTCACGTTATTTGCTTTACCTATTTTAGGGTTACAGTTTCGAATCAATTAGAACGTGTTGAAATATGTTTATGCCTTATATTATAACGCCATAGCTTTGTCCCATAGCTGATCATAGTTCTCACACATTAATGTTAGGTCTCCTGCACCAATTTTTATTGTATAAAATTAGATGACCCCCACAGCTTCGCCCCTGGAATATTCGACCTCCTGTCGCACCTATAAATTCTACAATGATGCATAAAAATTGCCCGATTTGTCGATATTTATGACTACTGCTCTGCTCCCCAGTATTGTACCGTTATGATATATAGCCTATAGCCTTCCTCGATAAATGGGCTATCTAACACAAAAACATTTTTTTTTGAAACTGACCAGTAGTTCCTGAGATTAGCGCGTTCAACCAAACAAACAAACAATCAAACTCTTCAGCTTTCTAATATTAGTATAGATGACTAGCTGACCCGCGCGGCTTCGCCCGTGACAAACTTCGAACTCACGTTAGTGTATCAGTCACGCCTTTACTCCCGTCGTTGATTACTTTTACAATAATGTATGAATATTTGCCCGATTTGTTGATTACTGCTCCGCTCCTCAGGGTAGTAGCGTGATGAGATAGCCTTTTATCAGTCACGCCTTTATGCCCGTCGCTCCCATTTAATCCCGTCGTTTATTTTCTACTTTTACAACTGTGTAATAATAATAATAAATCTTTATTCATTTAGGTCACAAAGTAACACTTATGAACGTCAAGAATAATGCTTCTACATTTACAGCCAGATTCGCAAAGCAATAGGTAGAGCCTGAGGAAGAACCTGGCAATAAAATTCATGGCCACTCTTTTCTAAACGCCAGTAATTACATTTGTTTGATTAACATGACATTTGACCAATTATATAGAAATGAATTTAAACAAACAAAAAAAAATCAATGTTGTGTTTAAAATCATATCAAAATTAGAGCGATTATCGTTGCCGGTTCTAAGGGCAGCCACGCAAGAAAGTCGATGGATGCCATTTTAAAATGTAGGAATGGCTTACCTTACAACATTAAAATTACACTTACATTGTTCCTTTGGATTTATGTGAGAACAGTCGACTAAACTTAAGTTTACCTTAAATATAAATAAGATTATTTGTAATAATTGCTATAACAGATATTGTATGAATATTTGCCCGATTTGTTGATTACTGCCCTGCTCTTCAGAGTAGTAGCGTGATGATATAGCCTATAGACTTCCACGATAAATGCGCTATCCAACACATATTAGTATAGTTAACTTTATATTATTATTATTATTTTTTATATTATTGGAACAACTCACACAACGCCATCTGATTCCACACTGAGCAGAGCTTGTACTATGGTAACCAGAATAACTGATAAACTTACTTATATATTTCTAAATACATACATATCATAGATAAATAACACCCAGACACAGAATAAACTATCGTGCTCATCACACAAAGTTTTATCCTGGGTGGGAATCGAACACACGACCTCTTGCGTAGCAGTTGGATGCACTCCCACCGCGCCACAGAGGCAGTCAAATTATATTATAATATTAGTTTAGTTACCAAGGAGACGCGCGGACTTCGCAGAGCTCGCGCGCTATTGGCTAGTGGCGACGTCGCGCATGCGTACTTCGCAAATCATCGGCCATATTTTGACTTGTCATTTTAAGACCAATTTTTTTCACAATAAAATGATTATAATAGTTTAACCCTAAAAAATAGGCATATGCTGTCGCGGACTTTATTTTAGAACTTTTAATGGGGAAATAATTATGGAATACATAGTGTTTTCGTAACTTTAATCGTTACGCAGTTCGCAACGGAAGCTATCAAATATACACACATCAACACGGTCTAGGGATATTTCATACTCAATTAAATAACTCGAAAAGTACTGGCCGCATTGGGATCTTTTATACACCGATTTGTTTGTAATTTATCTCAGACTTATTCCAAATTCAAATTTTTGAAAATTCTTTTGTTTCGGTGGCATAAAAATGTCTTGATGTGTAGGAGAGGGAATTTTCATTTGTGCGAAATTTAGAAAACAATACGAATTACGTTTAGTTACAGTTTTTTTTCATTTTTAAACGAATGATAAAGTTAATATTGAGGTATTGTTGCCATGCAACGCCAACATTTGACGAGGGCGGAGATGTTACGAGCTGTGGGAATGCTGGAAGCTGGGTCTGTTCAGCGTAATGTTGCTGAGGCCATAGGGACCCACCAAAATGTAATTTCAAGATTGTGGACACGCTATCGTGCCACAGGTGAAGTAGCGGAGAGGCACCGGGGGCCTAGTCGCATCACTACCCCCAGACAAGACCGATTTTTGCAAATTACTGCGCGAGCTCAACCAAATGCAACGGCGACTCAATTGGTCCAAAGGCTGCGAGTGGAACACCAAGTGCTTGTGAGTGACCAAACTGTAAGAAGGCGACTGCATGAAAGCAATCTACGCTCTTGTAGACCACTCCGGGTCCCACCTTTACGGAGAGGCAATCGTGGACGACTATTAGAATGGGTTCGGAACCACGTGGACTGGGGCCGTGAGCAATGGTCCAATGTGCTGTTCACGGATGAATCCAGGTTCGGCTTCCATCCAGATTCACGAAAGACGCGTGTTTAGCGAGTTCCTGGACGATGGAGCCGTCTTCAGAACCCTCAGGAAGTTCACCCATACCAAGGAGGAACAATTATGGTTTGGGCAGGAATTCGTCTTGGAGGACGGACGGATCTCGTTTGGGTGCGGGGCAATATGACGGCAGAACGATACGTCCAACAGGTGCTGGGGCCCGTAATCTTGCCCCACAGAACACAAATGGGGCAAGATTTCCTGCTCATGCACGACAATGCCCGGGCACACACGGCGAGAACGGTAGCAGCTTGGTTACATACACACAATGTTAGGGCCTTAGACTGGCCTGCTCAATCGCCAGATCTAAATCCCATTGAGCATGCGTGGGATATGCTGCAAAGAAGAGCTCTGAAGGAAGTTCCTGAAAATCTGGCTACAGAAGATCAACTTTTTGCGCACCTCAGAAGGACATGGGACAATATTCCGCAGCAAGACATTGACAACCTTGTTCTGAGCATGCCGAATCGTTGCCGATGTGTTATGAACATCATGGGCGCTTTCTCAGACTACTAACTTCAAGTTTATAAACACAAATTAAATGATTTTTCTATTTTTTTCAGTTTTTACTCATAAATTAAAAGTTAATTCATGTACGCTGGCAATGGGCTCACCACCTGTTACATGGGGCAAAAATGCATACGGTGAAATGTGGACGTTTAATATGCCTCTTAGGGGATAAAGGCGTTACAATATGTAATATGCGTATGTATTATTAAAGTGAAGTGAAGTGAAAGTGAAGTGAAAAGTGAAGTTAAGTGATAGGTGCGGAACAGCAATGATAAATGTGGCAAATCGGGGACAATATATATATTTGATAGCTTCCGTTGCGAACTGCGAAACGATTAAAGTTACGAAAAAACTATGTATTACATAATTATTTCCCCTTTAAAAGTTCTAAAATAAAGTCCGCGACAGCATATGCCTATTTTTTAGGGTTAAACTATTATAATAATTTTATTGTGAAAAAAATTGGTCTTAAAATGACAAGTCAAAAGTATGGCCGATGATTTGCGAAGTACGCATGCGCGACGTCGCCACTAGCCAATAGCGCGCGAGCTCGGCGAAGTCCGCGCGTCTCCTTGGTAACTAAACTAATATTATAATATAATTTGACTGCCTCTGTGGCGCGGTGGGAGTGCATCCGACTGCTACGCAAGAGGTCGTGTGTTCGATTCCCACCCAGGATAAAACTTTGTGAGATGAGCACGATAGTTTATTCTGTGTCTGGGTGTTATTTATCTATGATATGTATGTATTTAGAAATATATAAGTAAGTTTATCAGTTATTCTGGTTACCATAGTACAAGCTCTGCTCAGTGTGGAAACAGATGGCGTTGTGTGAGTTGTTCCAATAATATAAAAAATAATAATAATAATATAAAGTTAACTATACTAATATGTGTTGGATAGCGCATTTATCGTGGAAGTCTATAGGCTATATCATCACGCTACTACTCTGAAGAGCAGGGCAGTAATCAACAAATCGGGCAAATATTCATACAATAGCTGTTATAGCAATTATTACAAATTGTTGAAGCGCTCGTGGCCCCGCGGTCTCAGTGTTCGGTAAACGATCACTGAGTTACGCAACTTTCACTATGGCTGGTCGTCGGATGGGTGACCACTTTGTGGCATTTACATTTGCGAGCGTTTCCGTGCTTCGGAAGGCACGTTAAGCCGTTGGTCCCGGTTGCCAGTAAAATGGCAGTCGTTAAGCCTGGTTGAAGGCCTTATAGGCGGCTTAAAAAATTTCAACAGCAGGTAGCCACAACCTGCGTCTGTCTATTTCAACACGGCAATGGGCTCACCACCTATTACGTGGGACAGGAATCCACACGGTGAAAAGTGGGCATATAATATGCCTCTGCCACCCCTTCGGGGATAATGGATGGGGAAAACGGGCGTGATGGATAATCTTATTTATATTTAAGGTAAACTTAAGTTTAGTCGACTGTTCTCACATAAGTCCAAAGGAACAATGTAAGTGTAATTTTAATGTTGTAAGGTAAGCCATTCCTACATTTTAAAATGGCATCCATTGACTTTCTTGCGTGGCTGCCCTTAGAACCGGCAACGATAATCGCTCTAATTTTGATATGATTTTAAACACAACATTGATTTTTTTTTGTTTGTTTAAATTCATTACTATATAATTGGTCAAATATCATGTTAATCAAACAAATGTAATTACTGGCGTTTAGAAAAGAGTGGCCATGAATTTTATTGCCAGGTTCTTCCTCAGGCTCTACCTATTGCTTTGCGAATCTGGCTGTAAATGTAGAAGCATTATTCTTGACGTTCATAAGTGTTACTTTGTGACCTAAATGAATAAAGATTTATTATTATTATTACACAGTTGTAAAAGTAGATAATAAACGACGGGATTAAATGGGAGCGACGGGCATAAAGGCGTGACTGATAAAAGGCTATCTCATCACGCTACTACCCTGAGGAGCGGAGCAGTAATCAACAAATCGGGCAAATATGCATACATTATTGTAAAAGTAATCAACGACGGGATTGAATGGAAGCGACGGGAATAAAGGCGTGACTGATACACTAACGTGAGTTCGAAGTTTGTCACGGGCGAAGCCGCGC
Source organism: Thumatha senex (assembly GCA_948477245.1). Taxonomy (NCBI): domain Eukaryota; kingdom Metazoa; phylum Arthropoda; class Insecta; order Lepidoptera; family Erebidae; genus Thumatha; species Thumatha senex. The sequence continues at coordinate 6,389,511 of OX419726.1, read as the reverse complement.
GGGTCAGCTAGTCATCTATACTAATATTAGAAAGCTGAAGAGTTTGATTGTTTGTTTGTTTGGTTGAACGCGCTAATCTCAGGAACTACTGGTCAGTTTCAAAAAAAAATGTTTTTGTGTTAGATAGCCCATTTATCGAGGAAGGCTATAGGCTATATATCATAACGCTACTATACTGGGGAGCAGAGCAGTAGTCATAAATATCGACAAATCGGGCAATTTTTATGCATCATTGTAGAATTTATAGGTGCGACAGGAGGTCGAATATTTCAGGGGCGAAGCTGTGGGGGTCATCTAATTTTATACAATAAAAATTGGTGCAGGAGACCTAACATTAATGTATGAGAACTATGATCAGCTATGGGACAAAGCTATGGCGTTATAATATAAGGCATAAACATATTTCAACACGTTCTAATTGATTCGAAACTGTAACCCTAAAATAGGTAAAGCAAATAACGTGAACACTGCCGACAAAAAATCGTGCTTGTACTATTAATCTAAACTAACAGTTAGGTACAAGATAAAAGTCGTAACTGTTTATCATAGCCTTGTTTAACCAACCAAAACCGTTGAAATGTATAAAAAAATGTTTAATATGGATGTAAAGATGTTCGGCGTAACATTGAACGACTGAATACGTAAGAATGATACATAATATGGCAGGTTTGAATGAAAGGCTCAGCATTAAACTAGAAAAGGGTAAGTTTGGACACGTCCACTGAATGAATGAGGAACGATTGACGAAAAGTAGAGAGTACAAAGAGTCAGGGTAGGCCAAGACTTACATATGAAGACCACGTGGAAAACGGAAAGATTAGTGTATAAAACGATTAATGAATCTGCAGCAAGCAAAAGAAGTTTGCGAGCTAAAAGAAGAAGCAACTCTGGCGATCTGTCCTCTCTGACTACCCGTCAAAGACACAAGTTTTATTAATTAAATTATAAGATAATTTTAGTTAAAAACAATCTGATATAACACAAACTATATTAAAATAAAAAAAAACAAGAATTAACATACACTAATGACATTGAGACAGGAGGGTACAATGTATAAATATTATGGGACACTCAAGATCCTCAATATGGCCTCTGAATATTTCTATTAATTCATCTTGAACAAAAACACTTGTACTGTTCCACTTATTTATGATTTTACCTGACCGGTTTCGCCTTACGGCATTTTCAAAGGTTATCACATATATGTGATAACCTTTGAAAATGCCGTAAGACATTGCATTGTGTAGCAAGTTCCACCAAGTGCCATCAATCAACAGTGTAAACATTCTATTAATTCAAATAAATTATTTGTTGTTAAAATATTATATGTCATAAACGCAATATTTTAAGATAAGACGTTATCTCCAGAGGCCGTCATATATATTTGTATATGATAAAAAGTGTGAAAGTCAATGTTTGTTAGTTGGTTCCACGGGCCGTTCTCTACAACTCTACAGAGTCTCGAGGCATGTATTTTTCGTGGTTCTGTGTGAAGGGTATCCCTAATTGGCTCTTTTCAGATCTTGGAAACTACTACTAAGTACTCTCATTACTATTTAACTACCACCCTACCAAGATGGTGAATAACCTTTTAAAGACAGCGACGGGAAATAATTATGAGTTTTTTACTCCACTGACCTCCTGATAACGGTCGACATTCAAGATTTATTATAAGTTTTAATTAGGTCAAAACGTCACCATTTTATTGATTACGTACTCTAAACATACAAAATAATAAAATTGAAGTGCCTGAGAGCTTTTTACTAAATAGGTACAAGAAGTATATGCAATACTTTAATAAAAAAAAAACTTTATATTTTTATATAACTAATTGAATCGGGCGTTACATGGCGGAAATCCATCGTAGAACGATAATAAAGGAGGGGAGGAGGATCCCACCACACACCCTCGATTCGTCAATCCTAACGCACAACGGTCAAGGATAACCTCCACCAATTGTAACGGAGGAATGACGAACCGAACTCCTCAAGGAAAAGGATGTAGGAGAGGCAAAAGGAAACCCTACCCTCCAGGTTGTCAAAACTTTTGCAATATTCCGCTTCACAAGGTGGCACTTAGTCGACACGTGTTTCGCCTACACACGAGGCATCCTCAAGACTGCTTGACAGCAAGTGTGCTCAGCGCGTTCCGCTCCGCCTTTTTATCACACTATCTCCCCACTACCCCCACTCGTCACCGAGGCACTACGTGATCTGTGTTGCCTGTTCGAAAATAAATTGAGTAATGGAGAAGTGTGAAAATCGGTCTGTTCGTTCAACAATGTATCCCCTTTATGTTTAATAATTTCTAATTGTTCTAAAACGCACAGTTTAAAACTTTTTTGACAAAAATGCAAAACTTCTAACGTATTATTACTATCTAAGTTATGACCGGTGTCCAACAGATGTTTGGCAAAATGTGATTTTTCGGTATGGCAATTTCGAAAAGCTGCTAAGTGTTCTTTATATCTAGTTTCAAATGAGCGACCCGTTTGGCCTATATATATGTTTTTACAAAGATCGCAAATTAATTTATAAATACCCGATTTTTTGTGACGATCTATACTATCTTTGGCATTACATAAACGTTTTAAAGAATTTTGGGATCTATAGGCTGAATAAATATTATTTTCTCTAAGTACCCTCGCCACACGCTGAGTAATATTGCCAAAATAGGGTAGACTCGAAGTAAACTTTTTGCTCTCTCTGACCGATGGATACAAAAGAAGTTTAACCATATTATTTTGTTTTTTATTAATCAGAGAATGTATTATCTTCGAGCTATAACCGTTGGACTGCGCAATGTGACAAATAGTATTTAGTTCGTTTTTATATGACTCTTTGCTTAACGGAACGTTTAATAACCTATGAACCATACTATGGAATGCCGCTAGTTTGTGGTTCCACGGGTGACATGATGTGGAAGGAATTGTAGTGTCTGTATAAGTTGGTTTACGATATATTCCGAAACTGTGATTGGTGCCCTTTCTGGAGATGGATAAATCTAGAAAATTCAGTAAGTGGTTTTGTTCTATTTCTAATTTAAACTTGATTCTAGGATGAATATCATTTAATTTATTTAGAAAGATACTCAGTTGTCTATGTGTCCCTGTCCAACCCATAATAATATCATCAACGTATCTGTAATAATACAAAACACTACTGTTTTTGACAATATGGTTGTTTTCAAAGTAGTCCATAAATAAGTCTGCCATTAAGGGGCTCAAAGGTGATCCCATTGCTAAACCTTCTTTTTGGATGAAGAATTCGTTATTAAACCGAAAATAATTTTGTTTCATACAGAGTTCCGTTAAACGTAAAATATCACTGATCTGTTTCGGATGTAATCTATTTATTTCCAACATATTTTGTATGATTTTCAAGCACTCCTTGTACGGAACGTTTGTAAACAAACTATCGACGTCCAATGAGACTAATATGGAATTACGCGGCAACTGGATATCTTTAATTTTCTCGATCAAATCATAGCTATTACGAATACTATATTTTGGATTGAAACCGGTTCTCTCTCTAATAATTACATTGAGATATTTAGCTAATTTATAAGTGGGCGCGTTTATATATGAAACTACTGGTCGTACAGGTACATTATCCTTATGAATTTTCGGTAAACCGTAAAGCAGTGGGCATTGTGGATTCATCGGTATCAAAGTTCGCAGCAAAGGTGAATCTTCCGGAAAAAAGTATGTGGCGGATTTTAAAGTAAGTTTTAGTTCGCAGTGAAATTTTTTGGTTGGATCAGAGACTAGTCGCTGGAATTCATCTGTTAATATAACGTCACTAACTTTTTTAGAATAATCTACTCTAGGCATAATTACTATAGTATTCCCCTTATCAGCTTTATTAATTATTAAATTATTGGTGGCTAGTTTTTGTTTTATAGATTTAAAGATTTTTAATTCTGGGTTATGGAAGGTTGTCGACTTAAATGATTTAATCTGGTGGGCAGCTAAACTTTTGACTAAATTATCCCTTTTATTTCTTACTATTGCAACTTCGGTATCAACTGCTAAGGTTTCTAAGGACTTTGTAAGAACCGGTTGAGGTATACTGTATTTTAAACCTTTATCAAGAAGTGACATTTCGTTTTCAGAGAATTGAATACTAGACAGATTTTTAACCCTAGGATAGAAAGAGTGACTGCAAAAAACTCTTTGTTCATTGTTGCGAGGTAACGAGGAATTATTCGTCAATATTTGTATTTTTTTATTTTGAACTAAAAATTTCGCGTGGGCTGCTTGGGAAGCTAAATCTCGGGCTTTTTGATCTAATAAATCAAATTCAACATTATGTAGTTTAAATGATAGCTCGGAGTATAGTATTTTTAAATGAAGTTTTAAATTATCTCTAATTTTAAACCAATGCCTAGTCTCTTCACTTAACCAAATTTTTTGGGCCCTTCTTATAGCAATATCCGCAGCTCTATTATGAGTATTTGTTCGTAAACTGATATAATTTGGAATGACGTTGTAGTGCTTACATTGTTGATTGAACCACACGTTTTGGCTAGCAACGCGGTGTAATTTGAATATTTTGATGTATAATTTCGCCTGTACAGCTATGCTTGCTGATTTGATATAACTAATTGAATCGGGCGTTACATGGCGGAAATCCATCGTAGAACGATAATAAAGGAGGGGAGGAGGATCCCACCACACACCCTCGATTCGTCAATCCTAACGCACAACGGTCAAGGATAACCTCCACCAATTGTAACGGAGGAATGACGAACCGAACTCCTCAAGGAAAAGGATGTAGGAGAGGCAAAAGGAAACCCTACCCTCCAGGTTGTCAAAACTTTTGCAATATTCCGCTTCACAAGGTGGCACTTAGTCGACACGTGTTTCGCCTACACACGAGGCATCCTCAAGACTGCTTGACAGCAAGTGTGCTCAGCGCGTTCCGCTCCGCCTTTTTATCACACTATCTCCCCACTACCCCCACTCGTCACCGAGGCACTACGTGATCTGTGTTGCCTGTTCGAAAATAAATTGAGTAATGGAGAAGTGTGAAAATCGGTCTGTTCGTTCAACAATGTATCCCCTTTATGTTTAATAATTTCTAATTGTTCTAAAACGCACAGTTTAAAACTTTTTTGACAAAAATGCAAAACTTCTAACGTATTATTACTATCTAAGTTATGACCGGTGTCCAACAGATGTTTGGCAAAATGTGATTTTTCGGTATGGCAATTTCGAAAAGCTGCTAAGTGTTCTTTATATCTAGTTTCAAATGAGCGACCCGTTTGGCCTATATATATGTTTTTACAAAGATCGCAAATTAATTTATAAATACCCGATTTTTTGTGACGATCTATACTATCTTTGGCATTACATAAACGTTTTAAAGAATTTTGGGATCTATAGGCTGAATAAATATTATTTTCTCTAAGTACCCTCGCCACACGCTGAGTAATATTGCCAAAATAGGGTAGACTCGAAGTAAACTTTTTGCTCTCTCTGACCGATGGATACAAAAGAAGTTTAACCATATTATTTTGTTTTTTATTAATCAGAGAATGTATTATCTTCGAGCTATAACCGTTGGACTGCGCAATGTGACAAATAGTATTTAGTTCGTTTTTATATGACTCTTTGCTTAACGGAACGTTTAATAACCTATGAACCATACTATGGAATGCCGCTAGTTTGTGGTTCCACGGGTGACATGATGTGGAAGGAATTGTAGTGTCTGTATAAGTTGGTTTACGATATATTCCGAAACTGTGATTGGTGCCCTTTCTGGAGATGGATAAATCTAGAAAATTCAGTAAGTGGTTTTGTTCTATTTCTAATTTAAACTTGATTCTAGGATGAATATCATTTAATTTATTTAGAAAGATACTCAGTTGTCTATGTGTCCCTGTCCAACCCATAATAATATCATCAACGTATCTGTAATAATACAAAACACTACTGTTTTTGACAATATGGTTGTTTTCAAAGTAGTCCATAAATAAGTCTGCCATTAAGGGGCTCAAAGGTGATCCCATTGCTAAACCTTCTTTTTGGATGAAGAATTCGTTATTAAACCGAAAATAATTTTGTTTCATACAGAGTTCCGTTAAACGTAAAATATCACTGATCTGTTCCGGATGTAATCTATTCCTTAGAAAGCCAAATGTAATGGGTTAATTATGTTATTGACTATGTTATAACAATGATGGGCGATGAGATTGAATTACTATGTCCCTAAACTGTGCCAATTGTAATAATAAATCAATATATAGGCTACAATTGTTTTATTTTGGGTGAAGAACCAAAAATAATAATAGATCCCTAATTATGGAGATATGAACTAACAAACAAACTAACAAACACAATATATAACTTGTTTCAGGCGCCAGGAGGATAAGTCCTACCAACCTAAAACAAATACTCATAATAGAGCTGCGGATATTGCTATAAGAAGGGCCCAAAAAATTTGGTTAAGTGAAGAGACTAGGCATTGGTTTAAAATTAGAGATAATTTAAAACTTCATTTAAAAATACTATACTCCGAGCTATCATTTAACCTACATAATGTTGAATTTGATTTATTAGATCAAAAAGCCCGAGATTTAGCTTCCCAAGCAGCCCACGCGAAATTTTTAGTTCAAAATAAAAAAATACAAATATTAACGAATAATTCCTCGTTACCTCGCAACAATGAACAAAGAGTTTTTTGCAGTCACTCTTTCTATCCTAGGGTTAAAAATCTGTCTAGTATTCAATTCTCTGAAAACGAAATGTCACTTCTTGATAAAGGTTTAAAATACAGTATACCTCAACCGGTTCTTACAAAGTCCTTAGAAACCTTAGCAGTTGATACCGAAGTTGCAATAGTAAGAAATAAAAGGGATAATTTAGTCAAAAGTTTAGCTGCCCACCAGATTAAATCATTTAAGTCGACAACCTTCCATAACCCAGAATTAAAAATCTTTAAATCTATAAAACAAAAACTAGCCACCAATAATTTAATAATTAATAAAGCTGATAAGGGGAATACTATAGTAATTATGCCTAGAGTAGATTATTCTAAAAAAGTTAGTGACGTTATATTAACAGATGAATTCCAGCGACTAGTCTCTGATCCAACCAAAAAATTTCACTGCGAACTAAAACTTACTATAAAATCCGCCACATACTTTTTTCCGGAAGATTCACCTTTGCTGCGAACTTTGATACCGATGAATCCACAATGCCCACTGCTTTACGGTTTACCGAAAATTCATAAGGATAATGTACCTGTACGACCAGTAGTTTCATATATAAACGCGCCCACTTATAAATTAGCTAAATATCTCAATGTAATTATTAGAGAGAGAACCGGTTTCAATCCAAAATATAGTATTCGTAATAGCTATGATTTGATCGAGAAAATTAAAGATATCCAGTTGCCGCGTAATTCCATATTAGTCTCATTGGACGTCGATAGTTTGTTTACAAACGTTCCGTACAAGGAGTGCTTGAAAATCATACAAAATATGTTGGAAATAAATAGATTACATCCGGAACAGATCAGTGATATTTTACGTTTAACGGAACTCTGTATGAAACAAAATTATTTTCGGTTTAATAACGAATTCTTCATCCAAAAAGAAGGTTTAGCAATGGGATCACCTTTGAGCCCCTTAATGGCAGACTTATTTATGGACTACTTTGAAAACAACCATATTGTCAAAAACAGTAGTGTTTTGTATTATTACAGATACGTTGATGATATTATTATGGGTTGGACAGGGACACATAGACAACTGAGTATCTTTCTAAATAAATTAAATGATATTCATCCTAGAATCAAGTTTAAATTAGAAATAGAACAAAACCACTTACTGAATTTTCTAGATTTATCCATCTCCAGAAAGGGCACCAATCACAGTTTCGGAATATATCGTAAACCAACTTATACAGACACTACAATTCCTTCCACATCATGTCACCCGTGGAACCACAAACTAGCGGCATTCCATAGTATGGTTCATAGGTTATTAAACGTTCCGTTAAGCAAAGAGTCATATAAAAACGAACTAAATACTATTTGTCACATTGCGCAGTCCAACGGTTATAGCTCGAAGATAATACATTCTCTGATTAATAAAAAACAAAATAATATGGTTAAACTTCTTTTGTATCCATCGGTCAGAGAGAGCAAAAAGTTTACTTCGAGTCTACCCTATTTTGGCAATATTACTCAGCGTGTGGCGAGGGTACTTAGAGAAAATAATATTTATTCAGCCTATAGATCCCAAAATTCTTTAAAACGTTTATGTAATGCCAAAGATAGTATAGATCGTCACAAAAAATCGGGTATTTATAAATTAATTTGCGATCTTTGTAAAAACATATATATAGGCCAAACGGGTCGCTCATTTGAAACTAGATATAAAGAACACTTAGCAGCTTTTCGAAATTGCCATACCGAAAAATCACATTTTGCCAAACATCTGTTGGACACCGGTCATAACTTAGATAGCAATAATACGTTAGAAGTTTTGCATTTTTGTCAAAAAAGTTTTAAACTGTGCGTTTTAGAACAATTAGAAATTATTAAACATAAAGGGGATACATTGTTGAACGAACAGACCGATTTTCACACTTCTCCATTACTCAATTTATTTTCGAACAGGCAACACAGATCACGTAGTGCCGCGTTGACGAGTGGGGGTAGTGGGGAGATAGTGTGATAAAAAGGCGGAGCGGAACGCGCTGAGCACACTTGCTGTCAAGCAGTCTTGAGGATGCCTCGTGTGTAGGCGAAACACGTGTCGACTAAGTGCCACCTTGTGAAGCAGAATATTGCAAAAGTTTTGACAACCTGGAGGGTAGGGTTTCCTTTTGCCTCTCCTACATCCTTTTCCTTGAGGAGTTCGGTTCGTCATTCCTCCGTTACAATTGGTGGAGGTTATCCTTGACCGTTGTGCGTTAGGATTGACGAATCGAGGGTGTGTGGTGGGATCCTCCTCCCCTCCTTTATTATCGTACTTTATATTTTTGTTCTCTGTCTGTCTGTTTGTCTCCGAAACGGCTTCACCGATTTCAACGAGCCTCTCACTGGCAGATAGCTGATGTTATAAGGAGTAACTTAGGCTACATTTTATGCCCGTTTTCCCACGGGATCGGGAACTATGCGGGTAAAGAAATAACACAAGGCGTCCGTTACTTTATAATTCCATATTTCGGATATTTTGTCTATCACCAAAGATATCAGCGAACATAGATTCACAAGCATTTTTTTTTATTCACAGGGGCATCCGAGATTAGTACAGACTCTATCAAAATTGTACTCGCCATTAATAGGCAGAGAGCTCGATCCACAAAACGAAATTTTGGTCACTGTTGGGGCATATGAATCTCTATATTCGGCGATTCTGGGTAATTTGTTCCTATATGTCTTTATTTTGTGAGTAACTATCTGTTGAGTGATTTTCAATCTGTTGAACAATGTATGTCATGATAGCAAAAAGCAATCAACATGGTACTGCTAATAATTATTTGGTTTGTCAAATTTGGGCTCGTTATTTTTTTTATACTACTGAGGTGGCAGACACGCATACACCTGATGGAAAGTGGTCACCGTAGCTTATGGACGATTGCAACACCTTTAAAAACCTTTTAAGACCCCTATTGAAAAACCCCATACTGTAGACATTCGGGAAAACACAGGCAGGGAGCTCATTCCGCAACCTAAGCGTACGCGGAATAAAGCCTCTATCGGACCTAACCTTATGTGAGCGCTCCGGACGCAAAGTGTGGGCGAACACCCTGTCTATGGCGAGCGGTGCGAGATGAATATTATGAGACAATCAGGGTTCAATGCATAAAAGGCGAAACGACTCGAAGTTACTGGTAACAATTTAACCTAAACCTAAAAATCAAAGAATTATGACCGCAAATACCATTGACAAATTTGTTTGAGACACCTACGAAAAAATTGTCATCGACATTGTATTTTCAACTTCATTAATTTAATTTTAGATTGTAATCTTATTTTGCCGTGACCCGCCAGGTCTGCATTGACTCTATTTTCCTAAAGAATTAATGTTGCTACAAAAAATAAAACAGAAAAGATGAGGGCAGAAATATCAGAGTTTTATGGTCGATTATCCTTTCAAAAGTTTACCAATAGTCCATAAAGAAGGAAAATTCCATACAATAATTATAAAATTTTCCTTTATTAATATTTGGTGAAGGGTAATAAAGGATTAATAATAAAGCATTTTCCTTTATATTATTAAGCAAAATTCTATTATATTTTAAATTAATATTAATATTACTTATCGAACAATTGAAAATTGTATCACTTTGTCACTTTTCTTTCATAATATTGTTGTATTATGATTTTAGTGTGATTCCTTTATTATTATTTATTTTATAGCTATAGATCGACAAAATTTGATTATTCCCGCGGGCATAAAATGTTTTCCCGGGATGAAAATTAGCCTAAAGCATTGTTCAGCTCTAAAGCCTCTATAATTGCAGTCCATTGCTTCCTTACGAAGTTTTCTAAATTAGGTATCGAAGGATATTTTAATTAGTTAATACATCCTACTTGTAATGCAGTTTTAGGTTATTTAAAACAGTATTAACATGCCTCTTTCTCCGTGTCACTCTGTTATGTATTTTATGGCTGGAATTCTGGTACCATTGCTATAACAGGCTTTTTACATATTTCCAGGTCATGTGGATGAAGGTGATGAGGTTATAGTGATAGAGCCATTCTTCGATTGCTACGATTTCATGATCAAATCCGCCGGAGGTGTGCCGAGGTTTATACCTTTGAAGCAAGTAAGTATAATATATGTATACATAAACAATATTCCAATCTAAAGACGATCGGTCGGGATGCCAATAAACGGTTGTTGGAAATAATTCCACCACTTGGGTGGATGATATTTATATCTAACCTCCCAAAATAACCTTTAGGGGGTTGAACAAAATCTATGAGACCATAACTAGCCTTACCTACAAGCTAGTGTCTATGTCGTATGGTCGAGAATAAGGATCCGAATCTCTACCATAAGACTTGCAAGCGTAGACGGAAATTTGACGATGAAATGTCAATTTTAAAAACGGTGAAATACGAGACGAAATGCATTTTACGCTTTCAAGTCGTAACGTAAACAAAGTCGGGGAATCCTATTAATTGTATTTAGATAGTTATTATAAATCTAGATCTCATAGCACAAGCGTTTTAACTTAATTAGATGGCGTTGTGTACAAAAAGATACCCACACAATACGGATACTTCCATACTCTATACTTACTAATAAATAAAACAGAAGGAACGCGCTTATTTCGGAAACTTCTGGTCTGATTTGAAAAATTATTATTGTGTTTGATAACCCATTTATCGACGAAGGCTTATATATCATTATGAAACTATCCTGAAGACTGGAGCAGGAATCATAAATGTCAACAAATCGGGCAAATTTTATGCATTATTGTAGTATTTATAAGCGACGGGAGTTTGAATATGTCATGGACGAAGCCGTGGGGGTCACCTACTTTATTATAAATCTAGATCTCATAACACAAGCGTATAGAACTTAATTAGATGGCGTTGTGTAAAATATCCCACACAATATTTATGTATAAAATATGGTAGCTTAATGAGAGGCCTCACAATTTTAATTTTTTTTTTTTAAAAATCATTTCAATTTCACCATCAGAAAAAGACTACTGGCACAATCACCTCCGCAGACTGGGTTCTAGATGAGAAAGAGTTAGCTGGTCTCTTTAATGCTCGAACTAAGATGATCATACTGAACACTCCACACAACCCCCTGGGCAAAGTATTCAATATGGAAGAACTGCAGCTTATTGCTGACCTCTGCAAGAAGCATAACGTGCTATGCTTGTCTGATGAGGTGTATGAGTGGATGGTCTATGAGCCCCAAAAGCATATTAGAATTGGTAAGTGACATTAAATTTAATATTAATTGACATTAAATTACATTGAAGCGCTCGTGGCCCCGCGGTCTCAGTGTTCTGTAAACGATCACTGAGTTTCGCAACTTTCACTATGGCTGGTCCTCGGATGGGTGACCACTTTGTGGCATTTAAATTTGCGAGCGTTTCCGTGCTTCGGAAGGCACGTTAAGCCGTTGGTCCCGGTTGCTAGTAAAATGGCAGTCGTTAAGCCTGGTTGAAGGCCTTATGGGCGGCTTGAAAATTTCAACAGCAGGTAGCCACAACCTGCGTCTGTCTATTTCAACACGGCAATGGGCTCACCACCTATTACGTGGGACAGGAATCCACACGGTGAAAAGTGGGCATATAATATGCCTCTGCCACCCCTTCGGGGATAAGGCGTGATGGATATATTTATTTTATTACTAATCATAACATTTATTGGCATATCACTCACTCTCGCATAAAGATTACAAGCCATACATATAGAATACCATAATGTTAACGAGTACATATTTTTATTTTTATATCTAAGACTGAAATGCCCACTGATTAAAAATGTCGATAGTCACTATACTGAAGTTCAAAATTTCAACACATATATAGAATATATAAATAAAATACAAAAAGAAAGTAGGTAGATTAAAACGAGCGATTCTATTCTGGCGCATCGCCGGCCGCTGCCGCGGCCCGCTCGCATCGCTTGGTCGGCTCGCGCGTTGTGGTCACAAATGACCTTACACTCCTCCTCGCTTCGCTCGTCGTCGTACCTATTTACGACTTTGCTCAAGACTAGTCTAAAAAAATAACACTTAAAATATCGTTTTATATGTTACAGCTTAAAAACTTGGCTATGAGTGAGATGATTATTTACAATAGTGTCTTATCATTTCTTAAATATTCTTAGTCAAATTATTATTCATTTATGATTTAAACGGTTATCCATAACTCCATTATGCGTTTTGTATTTTATGATAAATTATCTTTAGGCGTATAACAAATTATACCCTTTACATTTATGCTTATTAAAATTATGATAAAAAAATTAGAGTAAGTTAATGTTATGCCAATAAAACCATTATGAGATTATAACACTCTGCTTATCATAATTTATGCGAGAAAACTTTATGCTGAAACTGTTATGCTAAACTACATGCTGAAAAAAAATATGCGATCGAAAGGGCACGCGTATCCCTGACGGGGTAGTCAGAGAGGACAGATCGCCAGGCTTCGCGATCCATGCATACTTCTTTCGTTTCTTGCAGATTCATCAATTGCGTCATACATGCACGTCTGGGTATCCGAGTACTTTTGACTTTTCCGTTTTTGAGCAATCTGCTCACGTGGTCTTCATATGTGATTATATTTATATCACCTGCTTTTTTTCCATCAAGCATTTGTACTGAGTGCGGCAACAGGCTTATTGATGGGTATCAATATTATTTATTAATATTAAAATAGTTTGTGTTTATGTTTTCTACACGCTCAAATGACGGGACAAATTTGGATAAATTTTCGCATGGAGTTAACTGATACCTGGAAAACACATAGGCTACTTTGTTTACAGAACATGGCGAGGGCTGATAGTAATGTCGAGGATAAATGAGTCAGCAGGGTCACGAGAGCTTCTGATTTAATTATATAAGGTTAAGTTTATTAGTCCGTTATCGCCAAATCCGTCCTTTATCCCCTAAGGGGTGGCCGATGTATTCTATACGCCCACAGTACAGCCCACGTAACAGGAGGTGAGCCTATTGCCGTGTTAAAATGGGTATGCGCAGTTTGTGGCCTCTGGCTGTTTTACCATTCAAAACAGAACCGCACACTATCCCGTTGATCCGTTGCACTCCGGGAGTGCCGACAGAACTGAAAACTCAATTTATTAAGAATTAATTTATACCGCGTTCGCGGTCTGCTATGTGTACATGCATATATGCACACATGCGTCTCGTAACGGTGTCGCGAGTCCAGAGATTTTATCTCATCTAAAAATTATGCGTACCGGCCGCGCTAGCAGAAGTTTTCACTTCAAAAATATGTGTTCAACACGTGACAGCTGAAAAAAAGTATAATTGTTCCTCAGCGACGCTACCGGATATGTGGGAACGTACAATAACAGTAGGATCAGCGGGCAAAACCTTCTCGGTGACAGGCTGGAAGATCGGCTGGGCGTATGCTAACCCGGCACTCATGCGCAACTTGCAAGTCGTGCATCAGAACTGTGTGTACACTTGTTGTACGCCTATACAGGTCAGTTATATGATAAGAAGAGAAAGTTGTATGCCAGGATCGAAGCAAGTTAAAAGCCAAAAAGACAGGCGTGATAATATGTTACTAAACTAACTAGAGAGGACAGATCGCCAGGCTTCGCGATCCATGCATACTTCTTTCGCTTCTTCAAGATTCATCAATCGCTTCATACACGCACGTCTAGGTATCCGAGTACTTTTGACTTTCCGTTTTTGAGCTATCTGCTCGCGTGGTCTTCATATGTAAGTCTCGGCCTACGCTGACTCCTTCTACCCTCTACTTTTTCATTACAGGCTATTATTTAGCTTGCACTACACGTAGAATAAAATTTTAAAATTTTGCGAACTATGTTTCATGTGCTTTATATAGTCTATACTAATATTATAAAGAGAAAAGATTTGTAAGTTTGTTTGTAATGAATAGGCTCAGAAAGTACAGGGCCGATTTTAAAAATATCTTTTATCATTAGAAAGGTACATTCTTTGTGAGTAACATAGGCTTTATGAGATTTACAAAAAGTTTAGGCTTCCATATGTAATCTAGAATAGCAAAACTTCACCATACGGGCGAAGCTGCCAGCATCAGCTAGTATTATATATAACATTGTAACCCTAACTTCCACTTCACTCCATCCAACCACACTTCACTCCATTGGACTTAACCCACTCAGTTCTTTTTCACGCCTAATTGTGGCTAGGCTAGGACGATTTGACCAATGGACGCGTAATGTACTCAATAAAGTATGAAATCACGTTCAACCAACTTTCGTGCGGGGGGGAAACTACTCACATATTGTTTTGTTACTCTTGGATGAAGTGTTGTCACTAACTACACATATATTGTTTTGTTACTCTAGGATGAAGTGTTGTCACTGTCTAACAACCAATAAAAATACAACACATAGAAAAATGTAGGTATGCAATACGAATTTGACACACTATTATTCGACTAATTTGAGATGGTAATTCTTTTTATAATGTTAATAGAGAATGACCGTATATAGGTCGATTAAATTTTTGGTATGTTTCAATAATTAATGGTTTTTGGTAAAATTAGTTATGTTGTACAAGCCAGTACATAGTACTTGGTCATCAAAATCCTAGTATATAATGTTCTACTTATAATGTAATATTTAGTGTGTTTACAATAAACGCTCACAACATCAACATTGCTATTTCTACCCAAATACCTAACAATTTTCAACATTAACTAATTTTGGGACAACTAACAGCTCCAACATTTTGGTCCTTGCGCTTGGTCGGTGAGATACAGAAGTCGGTCGTGTTCCGATTTCGCTCGATTGTCCAATTGCTCAATTTAAATATTGGGTAAATGGTGGTATGAGAACTGTTAAGAAGATAATAGTTGGATCAAGCAATCAACTGATGGCCGATTTGCCTAGACTACAAGACTACTGGGAGTGGTGGTCATCAAATGAGAGAGAGAGATACAAACAATACAGACACGGGGTAAATCGCAAGTTGCCTTATACAACTTAGAGGATACTGCCCTAACAATGCCAGTTCCACGAACACGATCAAAGAACGTTCGAAACATCAACATTGGTATTTCTACCCAAATACCTAACAATTTTCAACATTAACTAATGTTTAGGGACAACTAACAGCCCCAACATATGTCAATGAAAAAAAAAATAAGTTTGACCGCTATAACTTTTACACCATTTCACAGCACATTTCGTCATTTTTGGAACGAAGTTCCTTATCGCGCGTTGCGAAAGGGGGCTCGACGGAAAAGATTAAGACAAAAAGTTGTAACGACACTTTTTGCTACAGTTGTAAGCCGTGCAGGCGGCGTCTGTCCCTATGTATGCTTAGATCTTTAAAACTACGTAACGAATTACGATGCGGTTTTTTTAATAGTTACAGTGATTCATAAGGAAGGTTTTTATCTATACTTTGTTAAGTTATTGTATACTTTGACTAAATTATAACGATACTAGCTGACCCGCGCGGCTTCGCCCGTGACGTACTTCGAACTCCCGTCAGTTTATCAGTCACGCCTTTATTCCCGTCGCTCCCATTTAATTCCGTCGTTTATTACTTTTATAATAATGTTTGAATATTTGCCCGATTCGTTGATTACTGCTCCGCTCTTCAAGGTAGTAGCGTGATGATATAGCCTTTTGTCAGTCACGCCTTTATTCCTGTCGCTCCTATTTAATCCCGTCGTTTGTTACTTTCACAAAAATGTATTAGTATTTGCCCGATTTGTTCATCACTGCTCCGCTCTTCAAGGTAGTAGCGTGATGACATAGCCTTTTATCAGTCACGCCTTTATTCCCGTCGGTCCTATTTAATCCCTTCGTTTATTACATTTACAAAAATGTATGAATATTTGCCCGATTTGTTGATTACTGCTCCGCTCTTCAAGGTAGTAGCGTGATGATATAGCCTTTTATCAGTCACGCCTTTATTCCCGTCGCTGCCATTTAATCCCGCCGTTTATTAGGTATATACTTTTACAATTATGTATGAATATTTGCCCGATTGTTGATAACTGCCCTGCTCTTCAGGGTAGTAGCGTGATGATATACACGAAGCAGGACACATCGTTCGATTCGGCTTCGTATGTACAGCCGAATCGAATTGTTATTGGCTAGTTGCGTCCTCGCGCATGCGTATATCGCAAATATTCAGCCATACTTGACACTTTCATTTTAATAACAAATTTTATTACAATAAAATGATTATAGTAAGTTAACCTTAAAAGATATAGACATGCTGTCGCGGACTTTATTTTAGAACTTTTAAAGGGGATTAATTATATCATACATAGTTTTTGCGTAACTTTAATCGTTTACGCAGCTTTCGCAACGTAAGATTTCAAAAGGAATATTTAGTCCCCGATTTTGCCACATTTATCATTGCTGTTCCGCACCTATTGGTCGTAGAGTGATGCTATATAGCCTATAGCCTTCATCGATAAATGGACTATTCAACACAAAAAGAATTTAGCAAATCTAACCTGTAGTTTCTGAGATTAGCGCGTTCAACCAAACAAACTCTTCAGCTTTAAAATATTAGTATAGATTTGTGGGGGGTGTCGGAAAAATATAAGCCTTCTGGGAGCTTTCAACGAAAACGCTGCCTAAACCCTTTGAGATATAACAAAATAATGTAAAGTGGAATTGTGTATCTAATATAGGTCTACATAGAGTCCGCGACGGTATATGTCTATCTCTTAAGGATAACATACTAAAACAATTTTAATATTTTAAAAACCCATCAATTATTGAGCGATAATTTAAAGGCTATTTACACTAATAGGTTATTAATCCTTATCATTTTTAATATGTTACTTGGCTTCAGCATTTCATGAAGATTATTTAGTCCCTTCACACCTTGCAAATTAAATAAATATGTTAGAAGATAAGGCAAAATCAAAAAAAAAAAAATAGTGTAACCATATTCGATCGGGCCGTGCGGGCGTAGGTACTGAAGGGCGAAGAAGTAATCAACTAATTTGGAAAATGGTCATACATTATTGTGAAATTAATGAACGACGGGGTTAAATGACTGCCACGGGGTTCGAAGTATGACACTGGCAAAGCGGGCGGGTCAGCTAGTAAATAATAAATACAATTACTTCACTAATTAATCGAAAGCAACTTCGTTCCATCCGGGTGTCCCTTGAAACCTCTCAAGATTTTTCTTTATAAATTTCCCTTGAAACGTGCACGATATACTGAGTCCGCGGAACAGTGGCCTAGGTAAAAGATACTTGCCAAATGGCAAGCGGGGTATAGGCACAGACGGTAAGATAGCGCGTCCATTGGTTAAATCGTCCTAGTGGCTAGGAGACTGGGTATACCCTTGAATGGAATTCCCTGGAACCTGGAAGAGCCTCATTCGCCAATCCTGGCAGCCCCTGTCGGTTTGTTGGGCGTATCTTTCCCATTTTTTTGGGCTACCCTGGGTCTGCCTCTCTTAGAACGACAGCAAACCAAAACCATCGGTCCAAGTCTTCAATCACATCCCACCCAACGAAGCCTTATTCGGTGTACCTACTTATTGTATTTTACTTATAATTCTCTTTTTAGGAAGCAATAGCCGATGGTCTAGAATTTGAGCTATCCCGCCGAGACACTCCCGAGTACTACATGAAGTCGTTGGCTCGAGAAATTCAACCGAAGAGAGACATGTTGATCAAAACCTTGACTGAAAACGGTTTTAACCCTACGATACCTGAAGCTGGCTATTTCGTGATTGCTGATTGGACTAAACTGGGTAAGAAGGAACTTTACCAATACTAACTATCTTAGTATTTTCATCAATCAAAACATACCGTCATCCGTGCTTCGGAAGGCACGCTAAGCCCTTGGTCCCGGTTGCCAGTAAAATGACAGCCGTTAAGCCTGGTTAAAGGCCTTATGGGCGGCTTGAATATTTTTAACATTTGGTCGCCACAGCCTGCGACTGTCCATATCAACACGGAAATGGACTCACCACCTGTTACGTGGGACATAAATACATACAGTGAAATGTGGGCGTATAGTATTCGTCTGCCTACCCCTCCTTGAATAAAGGCGTTAAAATAGGTATTGTAAAACATACTGTAGGCCACTTTTAGACTTTATAAGTTTTATAAAACGGCTCAGTCTGTCTGTCCGTCTGAGCCTATCTATTTCTTAGAGACCATAAGCGATAGAGACAAATGGTTTGCGGCATTCTATTCCGGACAGAATGAATACGTGCATAGGCGATTTTCTCCTACGCTTTTAGGTCGAGAACTGACCAGATGTAACTTTAACGTGAAGCTTAGTAGCTTAGCTTAGCTTCGTGGTTTTCCTGAACGTCTAGTCTTCAGTATGGGGTTCTTCAAAAGGGGTCATAGAAGTTTTTAAAATGTCGGCAGGGCGAGTGCTGCACCTCTGGTGTTGCAAACGTCCATAGGCTACAGTGACTACTTTCCATCAGGTGGGCCGTATGCTTGTCTGCCACCTCAGGGGTACAAAAAAAAGCATGAAGATGACCGCCTATTTATGTGTGTGGTTAATGACGGCCGTTTGCCGCAGTGAATCTATACCGTAGTATTATTTTAAGTCCATTTTAATGTTTCCAGCTAATAAGATCGATCTATCCAGTGAAACCGACCAGTACAAAGACTATCGTTTCACCAAGAAGTTCGCTAAAGAGGCCGGCGTCCTCGCTATCCCGCCAAGCGCCTTCTACTCCAAAGAACACAAACATCTAGGAGAGAATTTCGCACGATTTTGTTATATCAAGGTAAGACTAAGACTTAGTTAGTAGTTAATAAATATGGTTGAGTAGAGCGATGGCTGATATATGCGTCATACCCGTGAACAGGTGCCGTCTGTTGGGACTGGTCAGCTCATAGCTGTTATAGCATTTATTTATTTATTTATTTTATACTTTATTGTACACCAAAAAATATAAATAATAACAGTGATAATTTGTTACAACTAAGTTATAGCATTTATATCAAGTATTACATATAACATTACTTAAATTTAAGGCAAACCTAAGTTTAGTCGACTGTTCTCACATACCAAAGAACAATGTAAATTAATTATTGTAAGCAAAACATACATTTTAAAAGATCATCCATGGAGTTTCTTGCTAGATTCTTCCCCATGAAGCATAGGAACTATAACATATAGCCCTTGGAACTGGCAACTAGAATCACTCTCATTTTAATTATTTTCATGACTAAGTGCCTAAAATGGTTTACAAGAATAAAAATGTTTTATTTTTTTGATTTTGAAGACTTAAGTTTAGGCCGAGACTTACATAACATGACCACGTGATCAGATTGCTCAAAAACGGAAAAGTCAAAAGTACTCGGACACCCAGAATTGCATGTATGAAGCGATTAGTGAATTTGCAGGAAGCGAAAGAAGTATGCATGGATCGCGATGTCTGGCGATCTGTCCTCTCTGACTACCCCGTCAGAGAACAGCGTGAATTTAGTTAGTTACTTAAGTTTAATAAACTTAGGATAATAAACTTGCAAAAGAAGTAAAATTAAAATAGTTTCTAGTAGAGCAAAATATGTCCAGAATGAGACGAAAAGTTCCTAAAACGACAATGTCAATTGTATTCTTCATAGAAAATCATATTTAGGGAGCATATAGTTCGTTCAAGTTAAGAATGCAGTATATAAGATATCGAAATGTGGATGTCTTTGCTTTAATCAATTCTTATAAAACTCATAATTCTTTAATAAATGCTCTGGTCATACTCGTAAAATGACGACTAAAATATGGTGGAGAATTTCAACTTGGTTCGATACGGTTCGGGTAGTTCAGGTGGCTAGAACATTGCCCTGGTTAGGCAAAGGTCATAGGTTCAATCCCTGTCTCGAATCGAATTGTCTTTTTCCACTTTTTAAAAAATTTATGAGAAATTTAGCAAAATAATTGTTTTATAAATTTATCATTATACTGAGTGGAGTACATGGCATCAATGTTTAAAAATGGTTGGAACACTGTTCATTGGTATCGAGTTGTTCATTAGCTCGATAGATGGCCTCTGGTCATACTCGTAAAATGACGACTAAAATATGGTGGAGAATTTCAACTTGGTTCGATACGGTTCGGGTAGTTCAGGTGGCTAGAACATTGCCCTGGTTAAGCAAAGGTCTCGAATCGAATTGTCTTTTTCCACTTTATTAAAAATTTATGAGAAATTTAGCAAAATAATTGCTTTAAAAATTTATCTTATAAAACTGTTGGAAGTTTGGCTATATATAGACTTGACGAATCAGAACTATTCAATTCAATTCAATTTTTTGGGTATGGCACTCGTCGAACGAACTCAACGATTCAGCCAAAAACAGACATGCGATGGAGATTATTTGTAAATGTGAAATTGTAAGAATAACAATTTAGCAATTTTGGTTTTGGTCCATATGTGAAAAATTCTTGAATAAACATAATAAGAAAAAAAAACACTAATATAAAAACAAATAAATACGAATAATATAGATAATAATAATTTTATAATAGGGATAAGGATCAGAGTCTGATGGAGTTACACTGAATAAAGGAAATTAAAAGTTTAAACAATTCAGGAGAAGAATAGGTTAGTAAGGAGGAGAAGTTAATGGGTAAAGGGATATCAAGTTCATTTAAGCAGGAATACAAGTTGGGAAATACATTATTTCTAGGGCAACTAAAAAAAATGTGGTCTAATGAACCTTCGTCCAAGCCACATTCACACAATGAAGAGTCACGAACGCGTATTTTATGAAGAAAGACTGGTGTGCAGCAAAAACCTAACCGCAATCTACAGATTACCGATATGATGCTTTTTGAAACTTTTTTAAAACGATAAAACCATGGTTTTAAAATGACTTCGGGCTGAATGGCATGGAAATGTTTCCCTTTCCTTCTGCTACTAATATTCCAGTGGGCCTGCCATGAGGACTGGAGATCCCCTTGGGGAAGACTTAACAAGTCATATCCTTGGTATGCAAGGTGTTTGAGGTCTGATGTTGACGACACTATAGCACTTTTGGCAAGAGTGTCTGCACACTCGTTGCCCTTAATACCACAGTGACTAGGAATCCAAACTAACTGGACTGTCTTTTGCTTGTTGGCACAGGAAAAAAGTACTTGTTTTATCTCCAAGATGAGAGCACTATGGAGTTTACTCTTAAGTGGGTTCTGTTCAAGAGCCTGAAGACAGCTTAGAGAGTCAGTGAAAATAACAGCATTGCTGATATCATGGGACTCTATAAAGAGGCATGCTTCCAAAACTGCCACGCATTCTCCTGTGAATACAGAAGATTCCTTGGGGCACCTGAATTGCAGAACGATTTTTGAGTTCTGGTAATAGACAGCAGCTCCTGTATAACTATCATTATTCAGTTTTGAGGCATCTGTGAAGAACCGTTGGTAACCACACCAACGGTTATTTAGTAATACTTTGAAGACAAATTCCGCCGAGGGGGTATTTTTGTATATTCCAGCGTCCAGACATATATCAGGTTTAAAATACAACACATCGAAGTCATGTCTGAACACTGGCAGTCTCTTAGATTTAATTATGGGATGCTCTAATGTTTGGAAGGAACGAAAGGTCTTAATAATAAGTGGTATGTCTTTACGCAGCCAAAAGCTGGAGTTACAGCATAACTCACTCAATAGACTTAATTTTGGAAGAAGAGGATGGAAAGATTTACTAATTAAACGATATATAAATCGTGAGGCTAAGTATTGGCGTCTTAAGGATAAAGGAGGTTCGGCGCATTCGACCTGCAAAGCATTGACCGGAGTGGATTTCATACAGCCTGAGATGAACCTTAGGCAGCTAGCCTGGGTCCTATCTAGTCTTGCTAGCGCCCCTTTATTACATGGAATGAGCAGAAAAGAACCATAGTCCATGATGCTGCGAACTAGTGCATTATAAACTAACTTCATGGTGTATGGATGCGCACCCCACCAAACACCAGAGAGAGCTTTCAGAATTGGAATAATTCTCTCACACCGCTTCACCTGATAGTTTATATGTGTTAGGCCAGACAGTTTAGCATCCAGATAGACCCCAAGGAATTTAACAACAGTGGCGTTTGGAATATGGAAGTCGTCGATAGTCACTTGAACATGAGGGAGCACACGTTTTCGAGTGAAAGTAACTATAGAGCTTTTAGATGGAGCCAACCTTAAACCATGGTCTAGCAGCCACTGACTCAATGAGTTCAGGGAAAGTGTTAGTGATGTAGCTGCATCACTGATGGAATAATCTGTAACATACAAGGCGAGATCGTCAGCATACTGTAAAATTTGACAATTGCTGTTTAGTGCTGAGCCAATGTTAGCAGAGTACAGGTTATATAGCAGGGGACTGAGGACTGATCCCTGAGGCAGCCCAGTCCACACCTTTCTCAGCCCCATCTCCTCTCCCTGAACTCTAAGCATCAGCGAACGAGACATAAGTAACTGGCATATGCATTGAATTATCCTTACCGGAAAATTCAGGTGTAGCAGTTTCTGCCTGAGAACTGGGAGAAGAACGCTGTCATATGCAGAACTTATGTCCAGGAATGCTGCTACAACAGATTGACCCTGAGATAAAGCAATACGGATATCAGCTATAAGTACTCCTACACTGTCCATAGTTCCAAGTCCCTTTCTAAATCCAAACTGGAATTTTGGCAGTAAACATTTTGATTCCACCATCCATTCTAACCGATTTTTTAATAAGTATTCCAAAATTTTTAACATTACCGATGATAAAGCAATTGGTCTAAAACTGTTTGGATCCTCAGGGTGCTTCCCTGGTTTCAAAATCGGGATAATGACCTGGATTTTCCATTGGTCTGGGATCCAACTATTTATAAAGCAATAATTTAGAATGACCAACAGATATTCTTTAGCAGAGGAGCCAGCGTGAGCAATGAAAGAATATGGGATACCATCTATTCCTGGGGTGGAATCATGAACGTATTTTAATACCATATCGAGTTCCACCATAGAGAATGGAGATTCATGTGGGTCTGTGGATACGTCTGCAATTGATAACTGACTTTCAGCCAGAGAGGGAGCGTAGGGGGGAGCTATTTTTGCAAAAAACAGTTCAGCAGTCTTGGCCGACATTGGAGACGATGAAACAGGGGCACATCCTGAACGGTACCTGTTAATATGTTTCCATACTACTGAGGCTGGAGTTGAAGGGGAGAGAGAAGAGCAGAAGGAGGCCCATCCTGTGCGCTTCTTATGTCGGAATGCCCTCCTACATTTAGCCTCAATATGTTTAAAGTTCAATAAATTAGATGTACTCATGTCAGCATTGTATTTTCTTTCAGCCTCTTTTCTCTGTTTGACCAAACCCGTGCATTCCTGGTCCCACCAAGGGGGTGATGGTATCTTCCCTTGAGCGCTGTTTTTTAAAGGGAACGATAACTCCGCACATGCAGTGATATCACTCATAAATTTGTCTAAGCAGTCTTGAATATGGCAGTGCTCACGGTTTTCTAAATTTTGAGTGGTGATATTTGGGAGGGTTTTAATTTTTTGTTCTAAAAGGGAAGAATACAATGACCAATCAGGATGAGAAATATTAAATTTTAGGAGGGGAGGAGGACTTTTTTCTAGATAAGTTCTATCAGTGAGTGTGACACAGATAGGGTAATGGTCAGTGCCATATGATAAGTCTGCACATTGCCAACAGGCAGATGAGGCAATATCAATGGTGCAGAATGACAGATCAACGCAACTTTTACGTTGACCTTGAACTGGCCTGCGGGTAGAGCAACCATTGTTGAGGATGCACAGATTAAGATCATCCAAGATTGACACTAAGCCTTGCCCAAATGACTCACAGTGGTCTGAACCCCATCTGAAATGATGCCCATTAAAATCACCCATAACTAAAAATGGCGTCTCGGAATTCCCAAATATATTTCTAAGGACTGGTAGGTAGGCTTGCTGAGGGTGGGCAATGTAAATAGAATAAATAATGAGACCTTCAACTCTAACAGCAACAATATTAATTTCATCCAAAGGTGCAACAACTCGCAGGGGAACAAAGGGTACCCTACTATTAATTAGGAGGGCAGACCCTCCATGACCATCAGATCTGTCACACCGTAGTAAGTTGTAGTGTGGAACACGGAAACTCAAACTTGACTTGAGCCAAGTTTCAGAGATACTACAAACAAGTGGTTTATGCTTATTCAGTAGGAATGTAAGGTCGTGCTTTTTATGAGCCACGCTCCTCACATTCCATTGGACGAATACTTGACAGGGAGCCATTATTAATTTTGGAAATTAGATTTATAAGTTGGTCGGCAACGTTGGACGGTAAATTAATATTAGTGGAAACAAGAGATGTTATGACTTGTAAAATAAGTTCTAAAACTGATGATGATTTTGAAGAATATGATGTGGGGGAACTATTAAGAGCACAGCCATCTGGCTGTGAGGATTTAGGGTTATTAATTATACTATTGTGAGCGACTTTATCGTAAGACGAAGAGAGTGAATAATTAGGGCTTTTAGGCCGCGAGATAGTTTTGCGATATGAAACTGTAGGGGAACTTTTAACAGCATTGGCATAACTTCTGGATACAAGAGGTACGATTTTATTGGCTTCCACATAGGACACCACCTTCTCAGCCATGGTTGTCTTGATGACTCTCTGTCTGTCATACTCCGGGCACAATTTGCTGTTAGCAAAATGATTCCCAGAGCACAGCACACAGAAAGCATCTTCCTCAGTAACAAAACAGCCATTGCCAGGATGGTCATGACCACATTTAAGGCAGCGAGGCTTAGATCGACATATAGTTTCCACGTGTCCGAACCTACAACACTTTCGGCACTGTATTGTTGGGTAGATGTACTGGGAAACAGGCAAAGAGGTATAACAACAATACACTCTTTTGGGGAGTGTCTGACCATCAAAGGTCAAGACACAAGTCTCTGTGGGTTTCCAATCAGTTATGCCTTCTCGTATTACCTTGCGATTTATGCGTCTAACTTTCAAAAGATGGCCACATCCTGGGGGCACAGAGATATATGTCTTGGCCTCATCCTCAGACATGTCTGCAGGGACACCGCTGACCACTCCCATACGGGTGACATGGAATGATGGTATGGTGGCGGAAAAATTATTCCTGACCAGTGCTGGATTTGTTAGAAATGAATTTGCATCCTGAGGGGATGCAAATTCAACGGAAATTTTATTACGTCCTACTTTTTAAACCCCATCCTTAACTATATTAGAAATATTATTTTGGAGTAAGAACAGGCCGAAAGTAACAGGGTGGAGATAAGTACCTGGTGTATATTGTGGTTCAATTTTATTTACGTGAACTATGAATGGAGCTTTATCCCCCGCATTGTAATTGGAACGCGACACTAAACTTTTAGATAGCTTTGTTGGCGGACTAGAGGAAACCATGGCTGCTTCCTCCACACGTCTTTTTCGCGTTAATGTGGCTTGGCTATCCGCATAGTTACATGCTACTGAAGCGAATTGCGACAAACAATCTATTTTGGATGTTGGTTCCATAAAAACACTAGGTGGTGGAGTCGAAAAAGTAGGGGTTGAGGGAGGTGAGTAGGTAGGAGTTGAGGGAGTTTCGATATCCGGAGGATCACGAGGTTTATTTTTGCTCATGATGGCAACTTATTTAATATAGAACAACACAAAACCTGCAAGCAGTTATTATCTATAACATAAAAACAAAATACACAGAACTCAATAGGTCACAATATAAACCAAAACTGATAAATATCCAAAAATAATCCAGACACACACGTCACTCAATCACACGCTGCGGCCGACCAATCAGAACTATAGTTTGTTCAATTATAGCTTGATATGCACGACAGCTGCCGATGACAGCTGCCGTGCAAAACTAGCGATGCGACATAGTAGGTCAATTAGATCAATACGAGTATTTGGGTACTAATAATACGAGTATTTCAGGAGTGTTTTTAAAATTTATAATCGGTCTTCGATTTATTATTATCAATATTATTCCAGCAAAAGGTACCTACTGTTTAAGTGTTAATATTAAAATGTATAGTTATACTATTTTTTGTTGGTTTTGACGATGTCCGGTTTTGACGGTCTTTATTGATCTTTATCCATTTTTAAGTCTTAACTTGAACACATAAATCTTCTTCATTTATCTTATATATTAAAATGAATTAACGTTCATTAGTCTCACTAAAACTTCCTGTTTAATATTTATTTACTCCCCTGTTTAATATTTATTACGTAAGAATCTATAGGAAAAATAAATACACGTTTGGTTTCTTTTAATATTTATTGTACAAAGTGACAATTACTGTAATAATGAGATGTTTATTTGTACTTACAAAGGTAGTAATAATTTGATTTTTTTAATATTCATCTTTACGGTTTTTCTTATAAGATTATTATAAGATTTTCATCATAATTCTTTATCAGATTTTCAGTCCTGGGGCTCAAAACCCACTCGGAAAGTGACTCTGCTACTGGAACATCTTTTGTTACAGGTGTTTCTAAAGTAGTCTAATAATCTCTTCTATAATTTTAACTATGCGCCTTTTTGTGATCATACGCAAGAGTTATCTTAAGTCCCTCCCACCCCATTATAAGAAAATATTAGACGTTGTAGAAAATAGATCGACGCCCCTCCCCCCCTTAATGGTCTTACGTAATAAATGAACGGCCCCATAGCAGTTTGCGGTTGCGTATGTTCATGTACAGGTTTGTCAAAAATCTACTTCAGTAAAGCAGTAGAAACTATACCGGAGCTATATTGTATATAATCCTGGGTCGGAACAAATATTTGCGTAATCCCTAAATATTTGTTTCGTAGTTTAGGTGTTTATTCATCATCATCATCCGAGCGTCTCGCGACGCCCAGAGTGCGCTTTGCTACATTTTCTCATACACTTCGCTACTTATGTGCTCCACAAATGTTGGTTCTGAGTTTGGGTATAATATGTATGTATATATAAGTAGTTAGGTATATATTATATTTTATAATATGTATATTATGTATGTATTTAGAAAATATATAAGTATGTTTTTAAGTTGCCTAGATAACATAGCACAAATTTATAGTAAAGTACACTAGTTATTAACTAACTATTTATATAACGTAGCGAAGTCCATAACTTTCGCTATTCCCGCCAAAAAAATCGTAGTTATCCTTATATTCACAATGTTTTATTTACATGTAATAATGCAGTTTTATAACAAATATGAATATTTACTTGTATAAGTACTGGTTGAGCGGGCGAGATAAATAAATTCAAAGTGGACTGTACTTGCGGGGAAAAACTAAAATGAAATTTACACGCGATTGTCGGCGGAAAAAGTAATGGAAAAACAGGAATATGCACACTACCTTGCTGCTTGCTGCGAGATGCTGAGGTGGAGGCTGCCGCGGGCGTCCCTGGACTTGAATTCCTGGTTTCCTTGCACGAAACACTATTTATCCATGGAAAATAGGATTATTGCGATAGGTTATAGCGGGCGCGCGCGCGGAGTTGTAGGAACTGACTGCCAGCCCTCAAACGTGGCCGCCGACGTGCGGATAGCGGAGCGCGCGTAGGTACTTGCGCGCTCGTAAAACAGCTGTCTCGCTCCTCCTTTATAGGTGCGTGTGCGAGACAAGGTAGGTGCGAAAGAGAAATGGAATAAAGGGGAGCGGGGGGAGTGTCGACAACTAATTAATTAAAACCAAATGCAGATCAGCGATGAAACATAGAAAAAATAACGCGGCTATTCTTTCATCATATACCGGCGCAACCATTTCCCCCCGGCTTGAAGGGTTACCTTCGAAAAAGGAACAACTGACTATACAGTTGCCACTAAGCTTTAGCTGCTAAATAAACAAATGCTATCGAACTAAACTAAACCTAATCAAACAAGCTAAATTTGTTATTGAAGTTACTGTTGATTAGGCAAAGGACAAAGGCGAATAACTGGTCGCAAGTACGAACCAGTTGCGGTTTTAACGCGAACTATACGGGTGATCCCATTTGACCCAGGGAAAACTTCTTCTACTACCCCAAGAGGCCAATGTAATGGAGGCATATTTTCAGTTAAAATAACTACGACAGTACCGACAGTAATAGGGTTCGATGGAGTATTCCATTTCTGACGTGACTGTAGCGTATGCAAATAGTCTGTCCTCCAACGCTTCAAAAACGATTGAACGAGTTTATCCAATAATGCATGACGCGAGAGGAGATGAAGTCGATCTTCCTCTATTTCAAAAGCAGGTAAGTATTTTAACTGTGTCACGTTCAAAAGGTGCGCTGGAGTCAGTGCAAGCGGCTCCGAGGGATCACTAGACAAGGTTCTACAAAGAGGACGCGTATTCGTTACGGCCTCGACTTGAGTAAGCACGGTGTTCAGCTCTTCAAACGGAAAGTTTTGGAACGCATAAAATTATGTAGTTCGGAAAGGTTACGACGAGCTCCGACGTAATTCGTACCGTTGTCCGAATACATTCGAGATACGGAACCCCGACGCGACAAAAATCTTTTAAATGCAGCCATGAAGCATGGCGTGCTCAAATGACCAGCTAATTCTATATGAACGGCGCGAGTCGTCATACAAACAAAAAGACAAACATAAGCTTTCGTGGAGACTATACCACGACCACGAGAAACTGTTACCCTGAAGGGGCCAGCGTAATCTGTACCCGTGTGTACGAACGGTTTAGCAGCCCGTACAACACGACAAGGACGATGATCGGCTATTTCCGGCGCGATTGACTTCGGGCGAAGTTTGAAACACGGAATACATCTATGAACCATCGAACGAATCAAATTGCGTGCGGAGAGAATCCAGTATTTCTGGCGCAGAATTGACATTAATAAATCTGGACCAGCGTGACAATTCACCCTATGGTGATATTCAACTAAAAGATCAACGATATGATCCTTGCGCGGGAGAACTATAGGATGCATTTGATCGTACTCTAATGCGGACTGGCTCAATCGACCACCAACTCGAATTCTTCAAAAAAGGTTTCAAATGCTGAAAAGCGCGACTACAAGGCTTATTCAACTCCAAATTTCTAATTTCAGACGAAAAATAAAATCTCTGAAGTTCACGAAGCACGATTAACTCAGCCTTGTTTAAGTCAAAGGCGGTAACCTGATCGCGACGAGGAAGGTTTTTAAAAAATCGACAAATAAAAACAACACTACGTAAAAGAATCGACCACGATGAAACACGGGTAGCCAACTCTAAGATAGGCGACCTTTCGAGCAGCGCGGTAGCAACCAAAGAGGCTTTCTTTTTCTCTGGCGGCGTGGACACAGTAGCGGAGTTGAAAGGGCTAACAGGCCATTCATCAGGTGGGGCTTGGCACCAGGAAGAGCCATGGAACCACAACGTATGATCCAAAATCTGTGCAGGTGTTAACCCACGAGACAAACAATCGGCAGGGTTGTCCGTACCTAAGACGTGATAAAAGTTTTGCGGCGCCAATTCCGACTGAATTTTGGCCACCCTATTTGCGACAAATGTATCCCAACGATGGGGTGAAGAATGTGTCCAACACAAAGCGACGGTCGAGTCCGAGAATGCAAAATTCTATCTATATTAATGCGATGAAATCGGCGATCTGATTTGCGAACACCAATACAAAGCATTTGTCTAATGTCGGCTGAAAGCGCGACAGCGAATAAGCGAAAATTAACTATAATTTCGAACAAATTATCTTGGAGATTTTGCCCACTGTGCAAAATATCGTTTACCGAAACATCCGAACTAGTTTTGGCGCTGCCAAATAAAACAACGCGCAACTTGGTGGTTAGTTTATCCTCGCGGACAACTCCATGGCGCGGTATGGCATACGAAGGAGCGTGCTTCGTCTCTTCGGTTTCGGGAGGCGCGGGTGAAATGAAACCTTTATCCAAATATTCTACTATTACGCCATCGTAAGCCTCCTTCCACCTTGGAGATGTCTGCACTTTCCGTTCTAAACAAAAGAAGCGTTTTTCGGTTGACTGAAACGAATCTCCAAGCGAATTAACATCACCCTTAAAGGGGAGTGCGACAACATAACGACCATCACTATCGCGAGTAGTCGTGCGACTATAAAACTCTTCACAACGTTTATCATCCGGGCTGACAATAGGAGGTACGTTCACCTCTTCTATCTCCCAGAATGTACGGACAGCGGAGTCCAGCGGCTCGACGGTGCAACAATATGACACTGTCGAGTTACAATCAAAATAAGCGGAACCAACAATAACAAACCCAAGAACCGTCTCTAAGGCGAACGGTGCGGGGTGCGATGCGTGACCTTGAACCTTACGCTGCAACAGGAGGTGTGGGAAAATCGAAGCGCCAACTAACAAATCAATATCTCCTGGAACGGCGTAAGTATCATCGGCCAAAGGCAAATCTCTAAAATTAGTCAATAATGAGGTATTGACTGCGACAGTCGGTAAAAGTTCGGTAACCTTATCGACGACTAGCGAATCCATCGAAAAACTAACATTAAAATCAAAACGCGAGTGGAATTTAATCCCTACAGAACCCTGAACGGCTTTATTGGAACCCCCAATACCTTTCACAACATTACAGGCGGGGCGGTTATTTATATGCAAACCAAGACGACTACAACAATTTTTACTAATAAAATTACTTTGAGAAGCACTATCTAAAAGTGCGCGAACACTATGTCCCCTACCGTGCGAATCGTAAACAACAACTCGAGCGGTTGCCAGAAGTACTGTAGTAGGGCTTGTGCGCAAACTTGATAGCGAGCACAAAGCGACATCGTTCGTGGCAGTGGCGCCGCTGCCGCTAGGCGCGGACGGCGACGAAAACACGCGAGAGCGCTCCCCGTCTCGATTCAACGGCGCGGGCGGCCGTGACGTCACGGCGGACGGACGGTTAGTCACTGAGTTCGCGCAGCTGGAATCGACGGGCGAACTACCGGACATGGCGTTATTGTTTTCGAAGTGTAATAATGAGTGGTGTAATAATGAATGGATGAAACACGATGTTTCTTACTGAGACAATTGATACATAAATTACTAGAACGAACAAATTTATAGCGATCGCTTGGAGTGAGTTTATTGAACTCCGAACATTTATAAAGTTGGTCATGGTGACCTTGACACAAAGAACTATTTTTCGAATGCAACACTTGCGATTGCGAAGTTGTGGGTTCAAAATTAACAAAAGAATGCGTGGACTTCGTGGGCTTACTACGATTAGTCGGACTATTTTTCGCTACTCCGTGGTTTAACGAAGTTCGTTGCAAAATTCGAATATGTTGACGAACGAAAGTTTCTAAATCGTCGAACTTAGGTATTTGATGGCCACGTCTATCCATTTCAAACAAGCGAACGGTGTCGGAATCTAATTTCTTTAAACCGATATACAAAAACAAAAAATCACAGAGGTCATTGACCTTGACATTCTTTAGGGCGCGAACAGCTGATGCAAAAATATCTAAGAATTTTTCTAAGTCGTGTTCATTACACGATGAGCTATTTTTCAAATTAAATATTTGATCCAAATAAGCGGTTGTTACTAAGCGTTTGTCTTCGTATTTGACCTTCAAAGTATTCAAAATCAAACTATAATTTTCGGCGCAAAGCGTTATACCGGCGTAAACGGTTTTTGCTTTCCCGGTGAGTTTACTAACTAAGTAATGTAATTTTCGTAATCCGATAACGAATTATTATTATGGATCGTATTTTCCAAAACTAGCGAAAAACAAAGGCCAATTTTTAATATCGCCACAAATTCGGGTATTTGTATGGGCGGGAATTTAGGTCGGTCCCGTTTTAGTAAATCAAAACTGGCTGGCCCGGGTTTCGAATCGGTGCCGGCATCGGGATCGGGCACTTGCAATGACTTAGCGACACGTTTTATGCGACAAATTAAATCTTCGAAAGATGACATGGCGTCATAACTTAATAAGAAATCGGGATTTAATTTTAATTCAAGCAAGTTAATTTTATCGAGAACATTTTCGAAATCTAAGCGCAAAGTATCGGTTTCGATCGAGGATAAAAACAATTCTTTTATTGATTCATTTGCGATCCTCGATGAATGATCACAAATTGATTGCATACGCTTAAAAAGGCTATCCTTCTAAGCGTGTAATAGTTTTAACTCCGGAATCTCTTTCGGAGGCATTGTTAAATCAAAACAACTATAGCTACCTACAGTGCAAAACTAACGAACGATCAAAATGGCAGCGGTGGTAAGCAGCGAGACGCGACGCGAACGAGCGTAGGTACCTGCTCGCGTGGTCTACCTGTTACTATGCGGTGCAGTCGAAATTACCAACTATTTAGTACCTACCTATGCGATAAATAGTAGGTAAGTATGCGTTTATTCCCTAATGGAATAAAAAACTATTATCTAAGCGTTTATTCCCTATAGAATAAAACTATTACCTAATCTATGCGTTTATTCCGTGGTAGAATAAAAAAACTATAACCTATAACTATGCGTTTACTCCGAATGTAGTAAAAAACTATAACCTATACCTATGCGTTTATTCCGTGGTGGAATAAAAACTATAACCTATACCTATGCGTTTACCCCCTATGGGATAAAAACTATTGCGTTTCCATTAGCAAACTACTAAAGCGAATAGATCAAAATCCGGATCGTTGGGACCAGAAAATGGTTGAGCGGGCGAGATAAATAAATTCAAAGTGGACTGTACTTGCGGGGAAAAACTAAAATGAAATTTACACGCGATTGTCGACGGAAAAAGTAATGGAAAAACAGGAATATGCACACTACCTTGCTGCTTGCTGCGAGATGCTGAGGTGGAGGCTGCCGGGGGCGTCCCTGGACTTGAATTCCTGGTTTTCTAGCACGAAACACTATTTATCTATGGAAAATACGATTATTGCGATAGGTTTTAGCGGGCGCGCGCGCGGGGTTGTAGGAACAGACTGCCAGCCCTCAAACGTGGCCGCCGACGTGCGGATAGCGGAGCGCGCGTAGGTACTTGCGCGCTCGTAAAACAGCTGTCTCGCTCCTCCTTTATAGGTGCGTGTGCGAGACAAGGTAGGTGCGAAAGAGAAATGGAATAAAGGGGAGCGGGGGGAGTGTCGACAACTAATTAATTAAAACCAAATGCAGATCAGCGATGAAACATAGAAAAAATAACGCGGCTATTCTTTCATCATATACCGGCGCAACCAAGTACTGAGATCAATAAATTGTTACAACTATTACAGAACATTATTTACTTTCGTAAATAAGGTAGAACTAACGGCATATCTAAACATCCAAACGAAACTACAATTAAAATTATTTAAGTACGGTAATACTCGTATTGTATCAACACGTATTATTTTATAGATTGGTATTTCATACGTTACTAATCACTAAGTCCCTAATTCCCTATTTCTTTCTGTGCCGTTCGCATAACCTTGTTAGCGCGTTATCAGGGAATGTCCGCCAGTATGTTAATAAGTAAAATATTAATAATAATTAACTTAAAGTTTATATTTTATGCATTAATCAAATAGTATTTATGTATAAAATATGTTTAGCTTTAGGTAATGTACCATTGTTAGTAAAATACCAAGATTGAGTATGTTGTGAAATTAAAAGTGCACTATAACCTCAGTGCAAAGTTATTTTGTGGAATTTGCTTCCAGCTGTCGTGCATATCAAGGTATAATGTACAAACTATAGTGATAGTCTTGACTAATTAGAACATATTAAAACTTGACCAGTTAGTACTTTCCATAGTCTTGCCCAATCAGAACCTTTGCATGCCTTGACGAAACGAAACTTTATTAATGTTTGACGAATTTGAACAAAAATGTGTAACAAATACCTCGCTTGACGAGTTGAAACAATTTTCAGGCTTGACCAATCATACCCTAAATCATCGAAATCTTTATGTGTGAACGTACAAAATACACAACTGACAGTCACTATAGATTCGAATTACTGTTTTGCGAACTTAGAAACTTAAGGAAGGTTTCTTAGTATCGATGTCGTATATTGAAATAACACTACAATAAATATTATATCTACAATCCGAAAATTAAAAAAAAAAATCTCCTAGCGGTCAGTTAAATGGTATTCTGAGCTCCGAGGTCGAGATGTTAAAAGCAACCAGGAATTATAGCTTAGAGTAAAAGGTAGATCAATAAATGCACAGACACTAGTTCCAGTAAGAAAATCTGCTGAAGATTTTCTACTGGTCTAGTGCACTCTCACTATTCGCTACTATCACCTAGCGAACGAGGAGAAGGCGGCCCAACAACGGGGAAAATTGGCAAATTTCTAGACTAAACTAGCCAGCGAAAGAGAAGCACTCGTCGCCCCGCTGACTCAGTGTTCTGTAAACGATCACTGCGTTAAGTAACATTGGTCACGGATGCGTGACCACTTTTTGGCATTTACATTTGTGAGCGTTGCCGGAAGGCACGTTTAGCCGTTGGTCCCGGTTGTCAGTAACATGGCAGTCGTTAAGCCAAGTTGAAGGCCTTGGGCGGCATGAAAAATGTCAACAGCTGGTAGCCACAACCTGCGTCTGACTATTTCAACACGGCAATGGGCTCACCACCTTTTACGTGGGACATAAATACACCCGGTGAAACGTATAATATGCCTCTGTCACCCCTTGGGGGATAAGGCGTGATTGATATACCAAAACCAGCTTTCAGCAAAGAACCTTCCATTATTGCTTTTTATATAAAAATAATCGATTTATTACTGTATTTTATAAATTCTTCTTTTATTTTTGTTTACAGAAAGATGAGAACCTAGCATTAACTGAGAAGCTAATGAAAGAGTGGAATGCGAAGAAAAATTAGATAGAAATGAATGAAAATGTAATTAATTATTTGTTATGAGTAAAATATTTTGTTATTTAATTATTTTATAAGAAATATAATTATAATAGTATTTTTATATTCAACGTAAAACTAAAGTTGCTCAGTATAAGTAGGAAAGGGCTGTGAAAAGGTATCAATTTTAGGACATAGTACAATATGTAAATTATTTAGTTTTAATATGCTCTATCCTTTTCTCTCGCCCAAGATATCACATTTGCTAGTGCAAGACAGATTCGTTGCTGCATTATCGCTGTCTCGCTCCAGTAAATTACTTTCTTAAGTGATAGAAAAAGATAGATTTTATAACGTTCTGAAATATTTCGTTATTGTCGCGTCCGATGGATACCGTATATTATATTTATAAATATATAAGATATTGATGTATTTATATTGCATTAATTGTAAAAAATAATAATATTAAAATGATATATGTATGTGGTGATAGTATGAATATGTATTTGTTCTTATATTTAAACAGTACATTTTGTTAAATTTTTCATCTGAAAGTGATCAAGTAGCTTACTAAACAGTAAATTATACCAAATCTTAGTTATTTAGTTTTTCGAAGAAAATTCCTAAATTAAAAGTATTGTAGAGACTGATCCCAAACAAACCATCTTATTGCAAGTGGAAGATAATTTTAATAGATATTTAATTGTTATATGTATGTGTTAAAAATATTAAAAGGATTCCTAAATCTAGAGTCTCAATCTCCTATTCAAGTTATTTATCAACAGACCGCCATTTCTCGACCACAAAACTCGAAAGCGTAGACGAAAATTTACTGGTGGAATGTGTTTTGTCTCATGTTTTACTGTTCATAAATATGAAACTAATTATTTTTCACTTGTATATTTCCGTCGTATGATGACCCAGGCGCCCAATTCTCGACCTTGCGACTCAAGCATACGACTGTGAAATGGTGAAATGTCACTTGTTTCATATTTTGAAACGGCGAAACAATAGACAAAATATATGTCATCAGTAAATAACTCTCATCATTGAATCAAGCGTTACATGGTGGAAATCCATCGTAGAACGATAATAAAGGAGGGAGTAAAGCGGAGTATTGCACAATTTTGACAACCTGGAGGGTAAGGTTACCTATTACCTGTCCTACATCACTTTCCTTGAGGAATTCGGTTCGTCATTCCTCCGTTACAGTTGGTACAGGTTATCCTTGACCGTTGTGCGTTAGGATTGACGAATCGAGGATGTGTGGTGGGATTCTACACCCCTCATTTATTATCGTTCACCTACGTGAGCAGATTGCTCGAAAACGGAAAAGTCAAACGTACTTGGATACCCAGACGTGCATATATGAAGCGTCTAATGAGCCTCTATCAAATACCACCTTTTAGCAAACCGCATTTCACTGAACGTGTTTGCATAATTATTATATTTGATAACTAGCTGTTGCCCGCGACTTCGTTCGCGTGGAAATTATGATATGACGCAAAATTTGTATTACTCTTTACCGAGCCCCTGTAATGATGCGTGGCCAAGCTGCGCCATTATACGACTAACGCCATCTATCGGACGCATGCGGCATTAAAGTTACTCCGTATAAGCGTGGAGGGGAGTTCGAAGTCCCATCTCCCGCGCCTCGATTCACCCCTGGGCCCTATATAAGCAGTTGACAGGAAGTTTCGGGAACAACCTAGATTTGTCAATTACGCTACTGTGTACTACCACACAAAAGTACTTTCCTAAAACAATATTCACCACTACCACCTACTACCCCTTGGCTAAGAGCTGCTCCGAGGCTCCTTCTGGTCGCGCCTAGACCGGGAGTGGAAGCCGTCACCCAGCTGGAGAACCCTACGACTGCGAGAGGAACAACATCCGACTCGTGGAAGATCACCTGGCTCTCCCTCAGATAAGTCCAGATTCCGCGGCCTCTCGCGGCAGAGTCCACCTAACGGTTGCCTTCCTATATTCAACACCCGCGACCCTGACTAGACTTCTTTTGGCCCTATCGGGAAATATATACTATTTTCTAACTATTTCTACTTTTATTTATCTCCCGTAGGGTCCTGTACAACCGAAAGGTTTACACCCTCGGCAAAGTAGTGTTTGTTAATACAAATAGT
This sequence comes from Thumatha senex, assembly GCA_948477245.1. Classification (NCBI taxonomy): domain Eukaryota; kingdom Metazoa; phylum Arthropoda; class Insecta; order Lepidoptera; family Erebidae; genus Thumatha; species Thumatha senex. The sequence continues at coordinate 6,351,971 of OX419726.1, read as the reverse complement.
TAAAATCGGACCATTAGTTTTTGAAGACCAAATTTAACACACAAACAAATTGAAAATTTAATTAGCTATTGTTTTGACGTTTAATTTACCCATACTCAATGTAGGTATAGTTATACAACGTGCTACAGAAAGGTGTAGTCATATTTGAAGTTGGTATTGAGAATCATATCAGTTGGGCGATATAAGCAAACAGGCTCCAATACCTAACAGTCAATCTACTACCCACTAGGGGGAAAGCTGTCGTGACCATATTATCTTAAAACTTGATCATTCACACAAATCAGCTTTAATAATAACATGTTATCCCTTATAATATCTCACGTTAACTATTAAAAATTTTACCAATAAACACAAGACTAAAGTAAATTATGAAAACGCTTATTGTACAGCAGGGCACCGTGAGGAGCACTATTTACCCCGCTGTAGTGTTCGGTGGGACTGGGGTTGGTGAAGTACTAAATGAAAACCGCAATGCCAGATCGTGCTTGACCGTTTATTCTTGCCACAGTAAATTCTTGCTAGAACTATTCTTCTGGTCCAGAATTTCTTCAGGATTCTTGAAGATTTCTTCTGTAGTGGACTGTTCTGTTTCTGAGGACTGTTCCTGGTTACTGTTGCCGGTTGACTGTGTCGATACCCAAAATGGGTCGTGTATTTATTCAATTTTCGCATTATTTATTATTGGACAAAAATACAAGTCCAATCAGAATGTCTACATTTTAACCAATAGTAATTACGCAATATTTACAAATTTTTACTAAGTTACTTCGAAACTTTACCGTAATGAGAGCCGCGGCACATTTTTGTCGATTTCTACCTTAAAATCAAATTAAAAGTCATCATCATCATCCGAGCGTCTGTCCCAGTTGCGTCTCGCGACGCCCGGGGTCCGCTTTCCTACATTTTCTCCTCCACTTCGCACGGTCATTGGCATCCCCTGTAGTGAGACCATTGGCACGCATGTCATCCCTTACGACGTCAAGCCAGCACTTCTTGGGTCTTCCCCTCTTACCGGGACCCGGCGGGGCTGACATGGCCAAACATTTGTTACCTACGTAGCCCGGCGGTTGCCGCAAGACGTGACCATACCAGCGAAGGCGACACTCTTGCAACTTGTCTGCAATGTCACGGACGTGAAGGCTGCCGCGGATGCGAGAGTTCCTCACGCGGTCCATCCGCGTGACTCCACACATCCACCGCAGCATCTTCATTTCCGTGACACGCAGCTCCTGCTTGTGTCGCTCCAATATCGGCCACGTCTCACTGCCATGTAAAAGGACAGGTCTAATAATGGTTTTGTAGACCTGTCCCTTCAACCGGATCGGCATTTTAGGGTCACAAATGACACCGGTCATCTCCCGCCATTTGGCCCACGCGGCAGCAATGCGTGACTTGACATCGCAATCGATGTCACTGGACGTGTGAAAAACAGATCCCAGGTATTTAACCTGGTCCGTGCGCTCGACCAAATCACCGCCTATGCGGACGGATGTGGGATCTGTCGAGTTTAGTGCCAAGCACTCGGTCTTCGCCACATTTAGTTTCAGACCGCCGTTCTCAAGCGTCTCCTTCACCACGCCTCCACGCCTTTACACGTCGCACCAATCTGCCCCTGTCCGCGTCTGCCAGCGCAATATCGTCAGCATACATGAGCAACCATGGAGGCTGCTCATGCGGGTTTCTGATGCTGTCCGACAATTCGTCTAATATTACACTGAACAGAAGCGGACTAAGGACAGAACCCTGGTGTACCCCGACGGTGATGGGAAAGGGTTTCGTGTCGCCAACAGCAGTCCGAACCATTGAATCGGAGTCACAGTACATGTCCCGGATAGTGTCAATATAGACCTCTGGAACCCCTTTGGACCGCAGTGCCCACCAGATCATCGCACGAGGAATACATTCGAAGGCCTTTTGCATGTCTAGAAACAAACAGTGCAGAGGCGTGTTCTTCGACCTGTATTTCTCTGCGACAACCCTCAGGGCAAAAACAGGGTCCGTGGTCCCATGACCAGGGCGAAACCCATATTGACATTCCGAGAGAGTACACTCCTGCCGGATCCGAGAGTCTATAATCCTCTCGAAGATCTTCATGGTGTGGGACATCACCTTTATACCGCGGTAGCTCCCGCACTCCTGCACTGACCCCTTACCTTTGAAGACAGGAGTAATAATACTCAGTCTCCATTGGTTTGGGATCTGCCCGCTGAGGAGTATGCGGTTAAAACGGTTTACTAAAATGCCCACACCGCGAGGACCCATCGCCTTCCAGGCTTCGATGGGGACTCCATCGGGTCCGACAGCTTTCCGATTCTTCATGCGGCGAAGCGCAGTCAGGACTTTTCCAGGCGTTACCGGTGGCACTAGTCCCTGATTCGGAGGGAGGTCCGGAGGCTGTACCTCTTTGTGCTGTTTATTAAGCAGCTCGTGGAAGTACGAGCGCCATCTCTCCTTTACCGCGAGGTCTTCGCTTAACAGGTTGCCCTCAGGGTCTTTTACACAGCGACACTTGGATATATCCTGTGCCGCTTTGACCCTGGAGCGCGCCAGCTTATAGATGAGCTCCTGCCCCTCAGACGATTCCAGCTTATCATACAAAGGTTGTAAGTGGTCTCGTCTGGCTCTGGCTATAGCTCTCTTTGTGGCGCGCTTGGCAGCCCGGTACGCGTCGCGGTCTTCGGGAGATCCGGTCGTTTGCCACTTTTTAAAGAGGGCTTTCTTCTCCTTGGTCTCCCTCAAGACTGCGTCGTTCCACCACCAAGTTTCCTTGTCACATTTGCGTCCACCCTTAGACTCACCGAGCACCACCCTCGCCGCTCCAAGGATGGCCGCCTGAACTTTGTCCCAGTAATCTTGAACTGGTTCGCCTTCAGTGTCGGTGCACTTGTCACCGACAGCTGAGACGAACTCCTGGGACCTAGTTTCATCAAGCAGCCACCATCTGATGCGGCGCTGGCACCGCTCGATGCGTTTGCCTTTAGGCTTCACGCAGAGGTCCATGACAAGGAGACGGTGTTGTGCAGTAAGACTCTCACCGAGTATGACCTTGCAGTTGGCCACCATGCCGATGCTGTGTCGCCTAGTGAGTAAGAAATCGATCTGAGTTGTACGCCTCCCGCTCTTGTAGGTGATGAGATGTTCGGATTTCTTTTTGAAATACGTGTTCACAATGGCCAGATCGGCAGCCGCACACGTTCTGAGGACAGTTTCTCCTTCAGCGTTGCGGGTGCCGTATCCAAAACCAACATGAACACGCTCAAACTCCTCACACCTCTCACCCACATGACCGTTTAGGTCGCCGCCCAAAACGATTCCCTGTGACAACGGAATGCTCCGAAGCACTCCCTCGAGTTGGCCCCAAAACGACATCTTATCGGCGTCGCTACAACCGGCCTGTGGCGCGTAGGCACTTATCAGGTGGGTAATAATCCCATCGATAAGCACCCTCACGATCATAAGCCGGTCGCTACAGCGTTTCACCTCCAAGATGCCGCTCTGCAGCCCTTCGGAGAACACCACGGCCACCCCGTTCCCCTCCAGGCGCACCCGTGTAGTACAGCTTGTAGCCTTTCTGCAAAGGCCGGGCCCTGTTGCCCTTCCACCGAGTCTCCTGCAGGAACGCCACGTCCACCCTCCGCCTGGAGAGTACTTCGGCCAACTCTACCGCACGCCCAGTCAACGTGCCAATGTTCCAAGATGCGAAGCGGATTCGGGTTGGGGCTAACTTCTTTAGCCGTGCTGGCCCGACACACGGCAGCCCTAGCCCACTTGCCACAGGAGACGGGCGGGGCTCCTGCGCGCCGTTTTGCGGCGGCGCCCTATCCCTAGCAGCTTTCCTATTATACTTTTCCATCATGTTTTGGCGGGTGGCTTTTATGGGAGCGACGCCCTCAGACCTCCCAATCCCAGAGGGGAAAGCCAGCGCCAGAGCCTCGTCCGTTAGTCAGCAGGTGCACGCACTAGCACGGGAGGTTGACTTGGGCCCCGAAGATCTTGGTGGTCCTAATTAAAAGTATATAAACTATGTATTTTCTTATTTACTACGTTATTACACATCTATAAAAAATATAAAATCAACAAAAAGACTATATAATAAAACATGTAAACAAAACAAATCGAAACCACAAGTACTGTACGTACTAGTCTATAGAAACGTAGGTATCATTGTACTATGCGATCTTCAAGTCGTCCCGTACATCTCTCCCGCCGTGCAACTATGTTGCATTATCTTCGAGTACGGGCGCGACGTCTGTTGACACGGGTAGTACTATCAGCTTCTTCACCGGCCGCCGCAGGACGCCTCCTTTGGTCGCGATGTCCACTGTCCGCACGATGTTGTCCGGTCCAGGGTACGTGGCGATAACTCGGCCTCGTATCCACACGTTGCGAGGAAGGTTTGCGTCGACTATCTGCACGAGATCGTTGTTCTGTACTGGCTGTCCTCGTCCGTGGGGCTCCCGCCGGTGTTGAAGCTCAGGGAGATACTCTCGTAACCAGCGTGTCCAAAAGAGGTCTGCTAGGCGTTGTGAAGCCCGCCAGCTTGACCTTGATACTGTGTCTTGATCGGTGAATGACCCAGGCTGCGGTACTCGCCCTTGGCCCCCCAGTAGGAAGTGATTGGGCGTCAGGGCTTCTGGATCCTCTTCGTTTACTGATACATGTGTCAGTGGGCGACTGTTGACTGTGTACTCGACTTCTGTTAATAGCGTGACGAGTACTTCTTCTGTAGAAAAGCGTTCATGTAACGTTGATGTTAAGGCCGTCTTCACTGAGCGGACCATTCGTTCCCAAGCCCCCCCCATAAATGGGGCTCCAGGGGGGATGTAGCACCATGAGATTGTCTTCTTGGCTGCTTCTGCCTGCGTTGCTTCGTCGATGCCACGTCGAATTTCTTTGTCCGCTCCCTTTAGGTTGGTGCCGTTGTCTGACCAGATTTCTGTAGGGCAACCACGGCGTGCCATCATTCTTCTTAGGGCCATCACTGCAGAGTCCGTGTTGAGCGAGGCAGCGACTTCCAAATGTATGGCTCGGGTGGTGAGACAAGTGAATATTGACACGTATCTCTTCTGGTGACTTCTTCCGACGGTCACTGTGAGGGGACCAAAGTAATCAACCCCTGTGTATGTGAAGGGTCGCTTGTGGTGAGCTAGGCGACACGCCGGCAGGTTTCCTGTTCTCGGGTGAGGCGGTGTTTGAGTCTTCATTCGGCAGAACAGGCAGCTTCGGAGTAGAGTGCGAGTGATGGGTCTTATTCTTAGCACCCAATATTGCTGTCTGCACTCGTTCACTGTTGCTTCGACTCCAGAGTGATGTAGCTGACGATGTACTGCCTGTACCCAGAGTTTGACTGTTGGGTGTGCACCGTCAAGGATCATAGGGCTTTTAAGTTCTTCTGTGATGCCTTGAACGGCTTGGATACGGCTTCTCAATCTGATGACTCCGCTTTCATACACGACGCTCAACTGTCGAAGACGACTCTCCTTGTCGATCGGTTTTTCATTCTTAAGATTTTCTATTTCGACGGCGAAAGAGTCTTCTTGTGAGGCACGCATTAATAATTCTGCGGCCAATCTGAGGTCTTCTGCGGAGGTTCGGAGGAACTGTTTATTTTGTGATGACGCTTTTTTCTTCCATTCAGTCTGAGTGACGGAGGGTTTGACTGTTTCCTTCCATGTTGAATCCTCCTCTGTATTTTTCTTGGTCCTCTTGTAGCAGACTACCTGTTTATGTGGTCTGCAAAGTCGAATGAACTGTAGGACTCTTGCTGTTGTATACCGAAGTCTATCCCAGTTTGAGAAACGAGAGACGTCCGGTAGGCTATTTGCAAGCTTCTTTTCTGTCTTCAGTTTGATGTGATGAGTTTTCTCTTCATCAGTAGGTATCTGTTGCTCCGCTGTCTGTGGTTCAGTAGGCCAAAGATCTTCTGTCTCGTAGAGGAAGTCGGGGCCCTTGTACCAACGATGGTTCTTTCCGAAATCAGCTGGGACGTCGCGAGTGGCATCATCTGCCACGTTCTTCTTGGTAGGCACCCAGCGCCATTCGTTGACTTTGGAGCTCTCTTCTATAGCTGCTAGCCGATGAGCAACGTAGGGTTTATACGACCTTGAACCGGTTCGTATCCAGGTGAGCACTGTTTTGCTGTCTGTCCAGAACACCTTGCAGTCAGGCTTCCTCTCGTGTTCTTCTATTACTGTTTCCGCAAGTCTTGTCCCCATAACAGCTGCTTGTAATTCTAGTCTTGGGATCGATGTTAACTTCAACGGTGCTACTTTCGCTTTGGCCATAACTAGCGACAGGTTGACTTCGCCGCTGGCATTCTCCGTTCTCCAGAATAGGACTGCGGAGTATGCTGACTCGCTGGCATCGGTAAATACGTGAAGCTGTAGCGAAGTAGTGTCACTGTAGCGAAGATACTGTCGTGGGATTGAAACGTTACGTAGACTGTTCAGGTGAGCCATCCAATTTTTCCATTCTTCGGCTAAGTCGTTGTCAATCTCGGTGTCCCAAGCTGTCCCTCTGCGCCATACTTCCTGTAGCAGTTGTTTCGCTCTTATGGTGACTGGTGACGCAAGACCAAGCGGGTCAAATAAAGACATTACTATCTTCAAAGCTTCTCTTTTAGTTGGTATTTTTCCTTCGAGAAGTTTCGATGGGATGCGGGTGAGGCTGAGGTTGAAACTGAGTTCATCTGTATCGAGCTTCCAAATAACACCCAGCACCCTTTCTGTTGCTTCGTCTGGTTTGTAAAGTTCCAGATCTTCTGTATGTTGACATTCGCCGAGTTCTTCGAGCAGAGCCGTTGAGTTCGACTTCCACTGTTTGAGCTCAAAGCCGGCCTTTGTGTGTACTTCTCTTACGCCCGTCGTGATACGTGTGGCGTCCTGTATCGTCTTGAAGCTGTCCAAGTAGTCGTCGACGTAGTGCTTTTCGATGATCGCCGCTGCTGCCTCAGGGTGACTGTGCTCATACTCTTTAGCGTTCAGGTTCTTGATGTAAATCGCTGTTGATGGAGAACTTGAAGTGCCGAAGATCAATGAGGTCATTCTGTATCCGTCTGGTGGTTGGTTATCTCGTCGGCTGCCGCGCCATAGGTACCGCAGTGTGTCTCTGTCTTCCTTTCGTATCTTGACTTGCATGAACATTTCTTTGATGTCTGCTGTCACGGCGATCGGATGTTGACGAAAACGCATAATGACACCGGGTAGCGACTGTAGAAGGTCTGGGCCTTTAAGCAGCATGTCGTTCAGAGATACGCCCTTCGTCTTGGCTGCAGCGTCATGGACTACTCGTAGTTTGTCCGGTTTCATTGGGTTCACGACGGCGAAGTGAGGCAAGTACCATGTCTTGCCAGGAACTGTATTCTTCGGAGCAAGTTCAGCGTATCCTTTAGAGATGAGAGCTTCCATCTGTTCTGTGTATTTTCTCTTGAGCTCGGGTTCTCTATCTATTTTCTTTTCTATACTGAGGAGACGCTTCAACGAGTTGTCGTAGTTATCGGGAAAGTTTATATCTTCCTTACGCCAGAGTAGACCGGTTTCATATTTGCCTGTTTCTGTTTTCTTCGTGGTCTTCTCTAGGATTTGCAGGGCCTTGACTTCTGGATCTGACTTGGGCTTCTTAGGGTTCAGACTCAGCGCGTCCATCTCGAAGTACTGTCTTACTAAGTCTTCAAGGCTGTCTTCAGCTTTTTCTGTGATGTGCGATACGACGTTCATGGTTCTCCCAAAGGTGTTACTATAGGTTCCGTGCAGAACCCAACCCAGTGGTGTGTCCTTTCCACCTTTCCTTGTTTCCGATGTCAGTAGGAGATGCCAGTTGTCTTGACCTATCAGCACTCTCGGTTTTACTTCTTCATAAGTGAGCTGCCCGCTGATGTCTTCTAAGTGTCGGCATCCTTTGAGCAGACTCACTGGAACTTGCTGAGACGAGACTTGTAAGTTTGTGATGGTGCGTGCTTGTATTCTTTCTTCGTATCCATTACGGCCCCTAAGTTGAACGTTGACCCTTCTTGAGGCTGTTTCTGTTGTCTTCAACTCGTTGATGGCTTCTATCTTGAGAGTTTCCGTTGGCCCTCTTGCTCCGATGCGGTCGGTGATGTTGCTGTCTATCAAAGTGACTGTTGACCCATCGTCCAACAAGGCGAAGGTGTAGACTGTTTCTTTGGGTCCTTCGATCTGTATTGGTATGACCTTCAGAAATGACTGTTTCTTTCTATGAGTCCAGGCTGAGTTGATGGCTTCTGTTGTGTCTTCATTCTGTTTGTTCATTGTCGGCCTATCTGTAGTTCTGTTGTAGTGCAACATCTTGTGATGAAAGTACTTGCAGCTGTTGACACCACACGGCTAAACTCGACAGTGATGCGTCTTGTTTCTGTAATGAAGGCACCGGAAGCAGAGACGCTTGGTCTTTGCTATATCCCATCTTCCGTTTTCATCAGCGGACTTGAACTGTTCGCAGTCTGTTGAGGCATGTCCTTTTACTTGGCATATAGGACATCTTGAATCACCTGTTTTTTCTGTAACATTGTGTATCTTCTGCGACCTCTTCTGTAGTGGGGTATGCGGTACTATCTGTTCAGGTAGTGCATACGGTCCGCATAGCTCGGCTTCTTTCTTCAGGAACTTTTCTATTTTCATTAAATCTGGTTCGTCCCTTGGCAGAGTTGTAGCGAAGTCGGCTCACACCTTCGCTGCGATACAGATTCTAATCTGTATCGCAGCGTAGGTGTGAGCTTGTCGACTACGGTCTTCGAGACTTCCGGGTTGTACATGTAGTTGATGCAGCCCAGTGTCTTCAATGTTGCTACTATGTTGGAGACCTTCGTGGCGAAGATGCAGATGTCACGTGCTGATTCTGTTAATCGTGGTAGACCTCGAAGTGCTTCCATATCCATTATTGCTATGGATTCTGGTCTTCCAAATCTTGACTCCAGGGTTTTCACTATTTCGGATGGGTGAGCGCTGGTGATAAGTAGGCCCTCGACCGCTTCTTTCGCCTTCTCTTTAAGGTTTCTCCGTAGTCTGTTGGTATTCTCGACCGCTGAGAACATGTGCTCCGTCTCGTAGTAGGCGGCACGGAAGGGTAACCACTCTTGATGTGACCCGCTGAAGAAGGGCAGCTCTATATACTTCGGGCGCTGTGCGGCTTTGACAGCACTGGTGATTGCGGCGGCTAGTCCTGCGAAGTCAGGCTGGGCAACCGTCGGTGGATGCCTTGACTGTGAGTACGGTTCCTCTTCTTGCTTCTCTGCGTCTTGTCTTGAGACTACGGGAGTCTTGGCTGGGTGGTCCGTTTCGTTAGTGACCGTAGGCTTGGGTGGTCGTTCATGGGTCTTCAACCAGTGGTCGACACGTTCGTTGGCTTCTGTTCTGCTGCTCGATGAGGTCTCGTTGTCCTTTTCATCCTCGGAGTCCTCGGCTTCCATCGTGGCTATCCTTGCTGTTGCTAGTTCAACTTGTAGTCGCAGGAGCTCTTCTTTTGCTTTTGCAATTCTGTAAGTCTTGTTCTTGCTGCGAGTTGACCCCCCCTTACCCCCTTTTCGGCTGGTGGCGAGGTGGTCCTGTTGTCTGCTTGGGCCCGGCAGACCGGGTGCTCCTTTATTCTGTTCCATATATAAAGGAGCTTCTGTTCTGTACGTTGCCGGCACCCTCCTTTCCGCAGTCGATTCTTCTATATGGGCGGAGAGCAGGGCGGCGTCGGTGACAGTCGAGACGGCGGCGATAGTTCTGGCGGCGGCAGTGGCGGCGGCGGCGGCGTCTGTGAGGACCGAAGCGACGCATGGCGGCGGCGTGGTGATGGCTTCAACCGGGCTTGATGTGGACTCCAATGCCATGGGGGTTAATAATCTTGTCTGTTCTGTGACTCCCGTGGTGGTGGTCCCTGTGACTGTTGCTCCGGTTGTACCGGTCCTCGAGGAAGCGGCAGTGTCCCCCGAGGATGACGGCGTCTGTTCCACGTGCTTGCGGCTTCTTCCCTCCGATCTGGTTACTGGCATCTTGGAATCTTCAGTACTTCACAATCCGGCTCGACCAGGACCAAAATGTACAGCAGGGCACCGTGAGGAGCACTATTTACCCCGCTGTAGTGTTCGGTGGGACTGGGGTGGGCGAAGTACTAAATGAAAACTGCAATGCCAGATCGTGCTTGACCGTTTATTCTTGCCACACAATCTGCCACAGTAAATTCTTGCTAGAACTATTCTTCTGGTCCAGGATTTCTTCGGGATTCTTGAGGATTTCTTCTGTAGTGGACTGTTCTGTTCCTGAGGACTGTTCCTGGTTACTGTTGCCGGTTGACTGTGTCGATACCCAAAATGGGTCGTGTATTTATTCAATTTTCGCATTATTTATTATTGGACAAAAATACAAGTCCAATCAGAATGTCTACATTTTAACCAATAGTAATTACGCAATATTTACAAATTTTTACTAAGCTACTTCGAAACTTTACCGTAACGAGAGCCGCGGCACATTCTTGTCGGTTTCTACCTTAAAATCTAATTAAAAGTATATAAACTATGTATTTTCTTATTTACTACGTTATTACACATCTATAAAAAATATAAAATCAACAAAAAGACTATATAATAAAACATGTAAACAAAACAAATCGAAACCACAAGTGCTGTACGTACTAGTCTATAGATACGTAGGTATCATTGTACTATGCGATCTTCAAGTCGTCCCGTACACTTATAAGCAACTTATGAATACAGATGTATCAAAATTTAATACTTATGGTGACCCTAACGTATACGCAAACGCATTAGTAGGTATGATTAAGGCAGCTATCGATTCTAACTCCAAACTTGTGTTAGTCCCAAATAACAAAAAAATCATAAAGCCGTGGATCACCTCCGGGAATCTTGAGATGCATTAGGCTCCGAAATGACATGCAACTAAAGATAAGAAAAGACCCCCACAACCTGATCTTAAAAATAACATATAAACGGTTTCGTAATTTCTGCACATATTTAATGAAAAAACTAAAAAGACAGTACAATGCAAATAACATAGATAAGTCACTGAAACATCCTCGTTTACTTTAGTCCACGATAAATGAAATTACCCAGTATAAACCGCCCATTAATAAAAACACAGAGTTACTTGACATTCAACCTTTGCCTGAATGCTCTGTCGAGTTTATCAACCAATATTTTATTAATATAGGGAAAAATCTAGCCAATGAAATCACCTCTTGTTCATCCCCACACCCAAACTCTGTTACCTTTACCCAACTGTCTTCTGTATTGCTGGACACCGATCCACAAGAGGTACACTCCATACTCTCGACTATGGATTCAAGCAGCGCTCCAGGCTGGGATGGTATAACCACTGGTTTCCTAAAACAGTGTAAGAATCTTGTGGTTCCACTAATCAGTAACCTAGCCAATCTTTCTTTTCGTCTTGGTGTCTTTCCTTGTGCTCTGAAGCGATCCATTGTCACTCCCGTCTACAAAAGCGGAAAGCGGCAGGCCCATCTCCGTTCTAAATTCTATCTCTAAAGTAATTGAAAAACTTATTAACTTTAGACTCGTTAGCTACCTAAATAACTTTAATTTATTATCAAATTGTCAATACGGTTTCAGGAAGGGACTGTCAACTCAAGATGCTATCGTAGACTTAACGTCTTCAATTGTTAAAGAACTAAATAAAGGTAAAAAATGTATGACAGTCTTCTTGGATCTCAAAAAAGCTTTCGATACGGTTTCTGTTCCTATCCTTATTCGCAGATTGGAGATGTGATATACTCTGTGTGACTTACGACACTTGTTTTATGTTATCTGTACGATTTATATAGTAGTAATAAAAAGATGGCGTTGAGTTGTTGAAATTCTTAAATACGTGTTTTATTTGTGTTTATTGGAATACTTATTATTGGCGACAAGGAAAATGGCTCTTATAGGTAATATAGAACAAAATATGATTCTGTACAGTAAAGGGGATATGGTTTGGTGTAAGGATTTAAATAAAGGTAAAGGATGGATTAAAGGAGTAATAGTAGAAAAATTGAGTAGTATTAGATATTTAGTAAATGTAGAGGGTTCTCTTAAATATTTCCATGCCTCATCAATAAGACCTTGTGCTAGTTCTACAGAAAATAGTTTGTCAAATAATGGGAGAGAGGCTGAGAAGTTGGATATGCCCCAAGCATTAGACATACCAGTGGGACTGGGTGTCTATCTTGAACCAATACCAGAGCAGACACCTGATATGAGTGATGAAACAATACAAGGAACACCAGACCGTGATCAGGTTAGAGGTGGGGATTCTTTTGTAGATAATACAGCAGAAAATGAGTCAAGGCATAGACAGAGTTCTGAAAACCCAGCATCTGTATTTACAGGAATTAGTACTCCAAATAATAGTGTAAGTCAGGGGACACCTTCCAATATATTACGAAGGTCTCAGAGGAATATTAAGGCTCCTGAAAGGTTACATTTATAATATTTGTTATTATTTACTACAATATTTTACTTAATTGATTATTTCATTTTTTCTATTAAACAACTAATTAAAGGGGGACGAGTGTGATATACTCTGTGTGACTTACGACACTTGTTTTATGTTATCTGTACGATTTATATAGTAGTAATAAAAATATGGCGTTGAGTTGTTGAAATTCTTAAAGGAATACTTATTAGGAGAGTATTGGAATTCATGGCACAGCTCTTTCTCTCTTCAGAAGTTATCTAATCTGTCAGGATTGACAAATATCAGAGCGAGGAAGATGTTGTCACTTTTGGTGTACCGCAGGGGAGTGTCCTTGGTCTAACTCTATTTTTGATCTATATCAATGAATTATGTAATCTTCCGGACGTTGGAGGAAGGATCCTCTCCTACGCTGATGACAATGTTTCACTCCTTCATCAATCACTTTCACTGGTAGATCCTGGCAGGATGTAAAAGCTGTTGCCGAAGTAGGCTTGGGTAAAGTGGCTGTATGGCCAGCCAAATAATAACCTCTTAACTTAAATATATGCTTCTCATTATACCAAAATTCTCAACGTTTACCATGTAGTGATTTTAAAATAAAAAATTATAGCTGCTCCAAACAAAACTATCAAACATGTCCACTGATTGAAAAGGTATGTGATATTAAATATCTAGGAATCATGATTGATCAACGACTAAGTTGGCACTCACACCTCGACCTTATCACAACTAGGGTGAGAAAACTAATTTGGATTTTCAAATCATTAAGATACCTAACGAGTAAGACACTAATAAAACAGATATACTTGTCACTGGCTCAATCTGTCATCACTTATTGTATCCCAGTGTGGGGTGGAGTAACTAAAACCCATTTTCTTGATGTCGAAAGAGCACAAAGATCCTTAATGAAGGTAATGTACTCTTAAGCCTCGTAGATTTCCAACAGACACACTATATATTACAAGTAACCTACTTTCAGTTAGAAAACTTTTATTCTAAATATTATCCTAAAATACCATAAGTCATTAACATTTAACCCTAAACTTCTGAATAGAAGAAGGGCGAATATTGTTGCTCCGAAAAATCCATATCGTACAGCTTTTGCTAGCAGACAGTATGACAGTCAGGCCCCATACTTTATACAATAAGATAAATCGTATACTAAAATTATACCCCATGACACTGTTGAAATGTAAACTCGCCCTGATAGAGTGGTTAAAGGCGCTCTCATATGATGAGATCGAAATTCTCCTCGTTAGAATCGCCTAACACGTTTAGAAACAAACAAACGGACAGACATTCACATCTACACACACACACAAATACACACAGACACACAAATACACACTTCACACACATACATACACAACTCTTTATATCGCATAAATTAAGGTAAACTGTAATTTATACATTAAGGTTCCAATACTTTCTTTTCTCTATATACTAGAATGACATTTCTGTATGTCATTATTTCTTTTTAAACCGTAGTGCCTTACTTAGTCGATTTAGTTTATGAATCGAATCGCTCGACTTGCACTAAAGGATTATAAATACTATATTATTAATATTAATACTACAATAATGTGTAAATATTTCTTAACTATCTATATCTGTGGTACAGGCGTCCAACAGGGTTGTGTCATGTCCGCCTGACTGCTCATAGTGTATCTAAACTGTTGCCTGCAGAAGTTGAAAGATTATAATATGGGTGTGACTTAACAGTAAATTGTCTGCTGTGCGCTGATAGCCTCATGAGAAGCCGACCTTCAAGCATTAGTCACTAAAATGAAAGAGGAGTGTGAAAGTAAAGGTCTTCGCTTGAATGCAAATAACACTAAGGTTCTAGTATTTGAAAGAGATGACGTAAGAACTAAATGCAAGATTTGGGTAAACCAGGAACGTCTAGAGCAAGTGAATGAAATAATGTATTTAGGGAGTGTGTTTGGCGCGGACGGAAGATGTGTTTGAATGTAGAACGGGAAGTAACTGCCTGAAACAAAATTAACGTTGCTTTGTTTTATTTTGTAAAGAGACAAAGCATCGTTAAAGAAGCACGACTAGCGATTTATAACTCAGAGCTAGTGCCAACTTTGCTTTACGGTAGCGAAACCTGGGTATTTTTCACACACAATTTTCGAAGTGATCGAAAATGAGTCGGCCAAGGGGCCAACCGAATACGTAACGAAGTGATGCGCAATTTCGCCGGTTTGAATGAAAGTGTCAGCGTTAAGCTGAAATAGGGCGTCCTCCGTTGGTTTGGACACGTTCAACGAATGAGTAAGGAACGATTGACGAAGATATATTATGCAAAAGTAGAGGGTAGAAGGAGACAGGGTAGGCCGAGAGTTACAAATGAGGACCACGTGAGCAGATTGCTCATAAACCGAAAAGTCATAAGTACTCGGATACCCAGACGTGCATGCATGAAGCGATTGATGAATCTGCAAGAAGCGAAAAAAGTATGCATGGATCGCTAAGCCTGGCGATCTATCCTCTGACTACCCCGTCAGGGATATAGCGTGAAGATAGTTATTATTTTTGCTCTTGGACGACGATAGCACTGCGGCAAGCATGTCATGCTCACGAAAGAGGCGGCGTAGAGGGAGCGGGTAGTAACTCTCCAAACCGATCCGCAGTATGTCCGTAAACTAATTCGATAAAAATTAAAATATTTAAAAAAAATTAGGTGACAAACGAAACAATTGCCATTGTGCTCAAAAAAACTTATGTAGTTTTGGGAATTGGTGTTACCACTATTTAATATGTTAAAAGATATAAAAGAGAATGTGAAGCTGATTTTGCCGCAACGATCTGACCATAGGCTTTTAAAGGCAAGTTGGACGAGTTCACATTTTCTGCCATTCAACGCAAAGCGCATAGTTTTAACAAATCGTTTATAAACTTCTAGTCAGAGTGAAATCCGATTTGTTGCTGATCCAGAGCGTACCTTTTTTCTCGTGCGTCACAAATAAGCAACTTGAGATGAACAAAGCCGCGTATCTAAACATATATACGCAAAATCCGAATAAAAATGCATGACTTACATTAATAAAATTCTTATATTTCGCATTCAATACTCTATGAATTTGCATAGACACATGTTTAAACTAATCAACTAACCACCTATTATTTTTGGCCACGGCACTATCTTTTTATTGCGATAAAGCGGCAACACTCCAAATGTCATTCTAGTCTATAATGGAAAAAATCTGAGTATACGCGGTAATGTCTACGTTACTTGTCTATTAAAACCTCAAATACTTATATCTACTAAAGGACATCATTCAATCATATTTTGTATGCATGCAAGTAGTTTTGTTCTATCTTGTTACTTCGTATTCTCAAAAATGTTAAACATAGGTAAGCAATGAATACCAATAGGGAGGTGCGAGATATTCCCAACACAAGTATTTAATTACTTACTGGGAAATCTCAATAATGTAACCATGGGTAACTCTTACTGAAATAAAGAACATTTTATATTATTTATTTTATCAGTAATGTTCGGCTCGGGGTTTTGAATCACAGAGACTTGTCGTGTCGTGGAAAATGATTTTTTTCTATCGTCGACAGTGCAAAATATTGATATCGTATTTATGTTCATACCTAACACAAACAATAAATGTACCTATTTTGAATAAACTCTAGCTTTGAACCCGAGTAGGTTCACCAAAATATTTAAATCAATACGGCTTTGCCTGGTTTTTAAAATAAAAATAAAATAAATAAATATTCATCACGCCTCATCCCCGAAGGGGTGGCAGAGGCATATTATATGCCCACTTTTCACCGTGTGGATTCCTGTCCCACGTAATAGGTGGTAAGCCCATTGCCGTGTTGAAATAGACAGACGCAGGTTGTGGCTACCTGCTGTTGAAATTTTTCAAGCCGCCCATTAGGCCTTCAACCAGGCTTAACGACTGCTATTTTACTCGCAACCGGGACCAACTGCTTAACGTGCCTTCCGAAGCACGGAAACGCTCGCAAATGTAAATGCCACAAAGTGGTCACCCATCCGAGGACCAGCCATAGTGAAAGTTGCGTAACTCAGTGATCGTTTAGAGAACACTGAGACCGCGGGGCCACGAGCGTTTCACGAGCAATTAAAATAATGTAAGTGTATTAATTTTGAGCTATAGCCGTTAGATTGCGCAATGCAGCAAATAATATTCAATTCCTTGTCAAATGCCTCTCCTTGTCAAATTCCTCTCAAATTTTTGAATGATAACAACAGTTATGAAATTTTACATTTATGTGAAAAGGGTCTGAAAATGTCCGTATTAGAGCAGTTGTAAAACGGGACGGGTGTACTTTGCTGAACGAACAAACAGACTTTCCACACTTCGGTTTTGCTTAGTTTATTCAAAAATAGACAAAACAACTAGAAGTCTACATCGCGCTATCGTTTGGTTGCGTTCGAACTACAAAAGGTTGAGGTGAACACGTAAGTACTTTTGCTGCCAAACAGTCTTGATAATGCCTCGTGTGTAGGCGAAACACGTGTCGACATCGTACGACATTCTAAAAAAGCGGAATATTGCAAAAAATAACATTTAAAAACAAAATAATTATAGTTTTTTAAATTGGATTTCCGCCATGTAACGCCTGATTCAATTAGTTATATAAAAGAAGCCTTTAGCCTCCTTGAGACGGCAAAGACGTCGGACACTTCGCTGTCCACAAACATGCCAAGCGCGCTACACCTCCACGGGAGATTAAGCATTACGCGGAAAGCGTTATTATACTGCACACTGTGTACCGGTACCAAAGTTGCCTAATGTAGAACGCCTGACAATACGCATTGAACAGTGTAATTCGTGCTTGTTTAGAGCAGTGAGCAAAGCGCCTAGCGAGCATATTGCTTCTGCATGCAATACCCCTCCTCTGCCGCTCCAAGTCGGCGTCGTCCAATAACGTGTCATGTAACATGTGACCCAGGTATTTAAACGATTTGACAACTTTTAGTATCGTGGTATTAAGAGTGATAGGAATAATATTGTCTGGGCCTTGGCCATATCTGAATATGATTCTGAGTGATGACTTCAGTCTTCTGTGTTTCTTGCCGGTTCTTCTCAGGGGGGCCGCGTTCCGAACCGGTGGTCGCTTTAAATATTTTAAATAGTGTATGACATTTTGTAAGCGCCGTTAAAATGGTCTATGCAAAATAAAGATATTTTTATTTTATTTTATTTTTATTGTACGTCAGACGATGAGCAACAGAGTATCATTCACATATATTAACTAATTTTTTAAGATCGTTGGCTGACGGGCTGAGCAGCGCCATATCATCGGCATAGCTTAAGTTGTTTACATTTATTCCACCTACGTTACAGCCGATTCTGGATCTGCTCAGCTCCTCGATCAATTCATTCATGTATAAATTAAATAGAACCGGAGACGTCATTCCACCCTGTCTTACACCACAGGACAGATTATAAGGCTTAGAATAGGCACTTCCCCATTTTACCAGGTTGATTTGGCTATCGTACCAAAATTCCATAATATTTATAATATTGGAGGGTACTTTCGTCTTACGCATTTTATTCCATAATATTTCATAATCAATTGAATCAAACGCCCCACTTAAATCAAGAAAACATGCCTATACAGAGGTTTTTCTAGATACGTACTTATATACAGTATTTTTTAAAGTAAAAATAGCCAAATCTGTTGACAAACCTTGCCGAAAACCGAACTGGCCATCGTGCAGCGGAATGTTGCCTTTATTTAAATGCTTAGAAATAAGTCGCTCGAAAACTTTGGATATTACTGTTGCCAACGAAATAGGGCGATAATTAGACAGACTAGAAGAGCTCTATTTTTTGCTATAGGTACCACAGTAGTCTTCATAAAATTCTGAGGTAAGTAGCCACAACTAATACAGCAATTAAAGAAGATTGAAATCCTATCAAATAACAGAGGTCCGCCATATATAATATGCTCAACACTGAGTCCGTCATGCCCCGGAGACTTGCCACGCTTCATACTTTTCACACAAGTAAACACGTCTTGCGTCGATATGTGAAGTTGACTATTGTTAGAGTAAGCTTCACGCGCGCACGCCCCCGCTTCTCCACGGACCCTGCGTGAGCGTGAGTTATCACCGGTACATAGAGAGCCCGGGTTAAATTTGCTAGCAAACATGTTGGCAATTTCAACTGGGTTTTGGATACCACCAACGGTTGTTGGCATGCTACTTTTAAATTTTATCTTATTAGTTTCTTTCCACAAATCTACAAAATCTTTATTATTTCGATGTGTGGCTATAATGTCCATTTTTATTTTGTTCTCATTATTTTGACACCATTTTATTTTATTCTTAAAGGCTTTTCGTGACTATACCATGTTGTCATATATATGACCTTGACTCGGGCGGCCATAGAAATTCCACAATTGGAAACACTACACAATTTCCGAGAGAAAAAGTTATACCTATTTACTTATAAAGGTACTCTACCAGAGGACAGCCTCTGGTAAAGTGCCTTCGCAAAGACTTGAAGAATTTCCGAGAATGCATGAGCTTGTAAATTGCAAATTGATTGAACATAACTGTGACACCACAAATCAATTGTTCGTACCTACGGATTTATCGTAAAGTTCTCAAAATGTTCCTGACCTTCTGTTAACGTTCGTGCAAAATTTGAATTAAATCCAAAGAGTAGATTTTGAGTTTATCCACAACAAATGTACTGCAGACAAAAAAAATAAAAATTACGTTTTGGGCTTTGGTGCCGTTCAAATATTACGTAAGCAGATTTATTACAATTATTTACCCCCCGATCCCCCTTGTCAGCAAAAGTAAGCAAAGCTCTCCCCCCCATTGGTATCCTTCGGTGAACACACAGCAAGTGTTTTTTTGTAAAAATATTCTATGTACAGTTTTTACTTTGATAGGATTTTATTATATGTATAAATAGCCTATCGTACCTCAAGGTAGCATACTGGGTCCTACTCTGTTTACAAACGATCTTTGTGAACTAAAAATGCCTATTGCTAAGACAATATATTACGCAGACGACACAGCACTCACATTCGTTGCAGATTCGTATACAGAACTGGAACTCAGGGCACAAGAGGGTTTTGATATGGCTTCAAAATGGTTATCTTCGCATACACTAACGCTCAATACAGAGAAGACTAAATACATTACCTTTTCTATTAGCTCAACATCACAACCACAATTCCCACTAACAATCAAAGCACACTGCTGTATTGCAATAGAGGAATCTGACTGCTACTGTCCATCTCTTTCATCTTGGTGTTATCTTGGATCGATGCCTAGATTACAAATGTCACATAAGTGCTGTCATGGGTAGAGTTCGTAAACTTATATACGTCTTCAAAACCCTCCGCCATGTTGCCAATCAAATTATTGTACGTAAGGTATACTCGTATCACGCTTTATGCTTGTCTCATCATCATCATCCGAGCGTCTGTCCCAGTTGCGTCTCGCGATGCCCGGAGTCCGCTTTCCTACATTTTCTCCTCCACTTCGCACGGTCGTCGGCATCCCCTGTAGTGAGACCATTGGCACGCATGTCATCCCTTACGACGTCAAGCCAGCACTTCTTGGGTCTTCCCCTCTTACTGGGACCCGGCGGGGCTGACATGGCCAGACATTTGTTACCTACGTATTGCGGTTGCCGCAAGACGTGACCATACCAACGAAAGCGACACTCTTGCAACTTGTCTGCAATGTCACAGACGTGAAGGCTGCCGCGGATGCGAGAGTTCCTCACGCGGTCCATCCGCGTGACTCCACACATCCACCGCAGCATCTTCATTTCCGTGACACGCAGCTCCTGTTTGTGTCGCTCCAATACCGGCCACGTCTCACTGCCATGTAAAAGGACAGGTTCTAATAATGGTTTTGTAGACCTGTCCCTTCAACCGGATCGGCATTTTAGGATCACAAATGACACCGGTCATCTCCCGCCATTTGGCCCACGCGGCAGCAATGCGTGACTTGACATCGCAATCGATGTCACTGGACGTGTGAAAAACAGATCCCAGGTATTTAACCTGGTCCGTGCGCTCGACCAAATCACCGCCTATGCGGATGGATGTGGGATCTGTCGAGTTTAGTTCCAAGTACTCGGTCTTCGCCACATTTAGTTTCAGACCGCCGTTCTCAAGCGTCTCCTTCCACGCCTTTATACGTCGCACCAATCTGCCCCTGTCCGCGTCTGCCAGCGCAATATCGTCAGCATACATGAGCAACCATGGAGGCTTCTCATGCGGGTTTCTGATGCTGTCCGACAATTCGTCTAATATTACACTGAACAGAAGCGGACTAAGGACAGAACCCTGGTGTACCCCGACGGTGATGGGGAAGGGTTTCGTGTCGCCAACAGCAGTCTGAACCATTGAATCGGAGTCACAGTACATGTCCCGGATAGTAACAATATAGACCTCTGGAACCCCTTTGGACCGCAGTGCCCACCAGATCATCGTACGAGGAACACAGTCGAAGGCGTTCTGCATGTCTAGAAACAAACAGTGCAGAGGCGTGTTCTTCGACCTGTATTTCTCTGCGACAACCCTCAGGGCAAAAACAGGGTCCGTGGTCCCATGACCAGGGCGAAACCCATATTGACACTCCGAGAGAGTACACTCCTGCCGGATCCGAGAGTCTATAATTCTCTCCAAGATCTTCATGGTGTGGGACATCCCCTTTATACCGCGGTAGCTCCCGCACTCCTGCACTGACCCCTTACCTTTGAAGACTGGAGTAATAATACTCAGTCTCCATTGGTTTGGGATCTGCCCGCTGAGGAGCATGCGGTTAAAAAGGTTTACTAAGATGCAGTGTTGAGCATATTTTAAGTTGGTGGCACTAGTCCCTGATTCGGAGGGAGGTCCGGAGGCTGCACCTCTTTATGCTGTTTATTAAACAGCTCGTGGAAGTACGAGCGCCATCTCTCCTTTACCGCGAGGTCTTCGCTTAACAGGTTGCCCTCAGGGTCTTTTACACAGCGACACTTGGATATATCCTGTGCCGCTTTGACCCTGGAGCGCGCCAGCTTATAGATGAGCTTCTGCCCCTCAGACGACTCCAGCTTATCATACAAAGGTTGTAAGTGGTCTCGTCTGGCTCTGGCTACAGCTCTCTTTGTGGCGCGCTTGGCAGCCCTGTACGCGTAGCGGTCTTCGGGATATCCGGTCGCTTGCCACTTTTTAAAGAGGGCTTTCTTCTCCCTGGTCTCCCTCAGGACTGCGTCGTTCCACCACCAAGTTTCCTTGTCACATTTGCGTCCACCCTTAGACTCACCGAGCACCACCTTCGCCTCTCCAAGGATGGCCGCCTGAACTTTGTCCCAGTAATCTTGAACTGGTTCGCCTTCAGTGTCGGTGCACTTGTCACCGACAGCTGAGACGAACTCCTGGGACCTAGCTTCATCAAGCAGCCACCATCTGATGCGGCGCTGGCACCGCTCGATGCGTTTGCCTTTAGGCTTCACGCAGAGGTCCATGACAAGGAGACGGTGTTGTGCAGTAAGACTCTCACCGGGTATGACCTTGCAGTTGGCCACCTTGCCGATGCTGTGTCGCCTAGTGAGTAGGAAATCGATCTGAGTTGTACGCCTCCCGCTCTTGTAGGTGATGAGATGTTCGGATTTCTTTTTTAAATACGTGTTAACAATGGCCAGATCGGCAGCCGCACACGTTCTGAGGATAGTTTCTCCTTCAGCGTTGCGGGTGCCGTATCCAAAACCACCATGAACACGCTCAAACTCCTCACATCTCTGACCCACATGGCCGTTTAGGTCGCCGCCCAAAACGATTCCCTGTGACAACGGAATGCTCCGAAGCACTCCCTCGAGTTGGCCCCAAAACGACATCTTATCGGCGTCGCTACAACCGGCCTGTGGCGCGTAGGCACTTATCAGGTGGGTAATAATCCCATCGATAAGCACCCTCACGATCATAAGCCGGTCGCTACAGCGTTTCACCTCCAAGATGCCGCTCTGCAGCCCTTCGGAGAGCACCACGGCAACCCCGTTCTCCCCACCAGGCGCTCCCGTGTAGTACAGCTTGTAGCCTTTCTGCAAAGGCCGGGCTCTGTTGCCCTTCCACCGAGTCTCCTGCAGGAACGCCACGTCCACCCTCCGCCTGGAGAGTACTTCGGCCAACTCTACCGCACGCCCAGTCAGCGTGCCAATGTTCTAAGATGCGAAGCGGATTCGGGTTGGGGCTAACTTCTTTAGCCGTGCTGGCCCGACACAAGGCAGCCCTAGCCCACTTGCCACAGGAGTCGGGCGGGGCTCCTGCGCGCCATTTTGCGGCGGCGCCATATCCCTAGCAGCTTTCCTATTGTACTTTACCATTGTTTTGGCGGGTGGCTTTTATGGGAGCGCCGCCCTCAGACCTCCCAACCCCAGAGGGGAAAGCCAGCGCCAGAGCCTCGTCCGTTAATCAGCAGGTGCACGCACTAGCACGGGAGGTTGGGCCCCTTACACACGCTTTATGCTTGTCTATTGTAACGTATTGTGTGACTTGCTGGGGCGGTGCCCCAAAGACAGTACTTATGCCCCTGGAAGTGGCACACAGAGCTATTTTAAAGGTTGCTACGTTTAAGCCTATACTATTTTCTACCAATGAACTATAGCTATACAATAGCTGCGACGTCCTTAATATTGACTTAACACGTTAAAAATAAAATACTTGTTAGCGGTATAACCGTATATTGCATCTTGATTACACTAACGCTAACCTTACATGCCTATACTTTTTAAATGATGCCGACTGAATGCCGTGTCCTGCCCCAAAATGCCTCTTATATAAATTTACTGAATAATCAGCAAAAGTAAAACCACCCTCATTAATATCAAATGCACCGACAGTCATATTTCAAGAAATGCTTTCAGAGCTCAATTTGCGGTTATAATATACTGTTATTGCATTCCTATATTAATAATAATTTACTCACAATAAATTATTAACTTACGATAGAATCAAAATGTATATGAAAAATTAGACTACCCTCATTAAGCTGTATGAAAATAATTATCTATTAGTTTAAATGCTAACATTAATGTAAGGCAATTATTCATATACTATAAAATTCTCTCCCACCATAGACTTACCCCATATAAGGAAGTAACTAAAAGTCGTAAAGACAAAATTTGTGCTTCTCCGAAACCACAATTAACTTTCGCAACGCGTTTTTCTTTTTACTTGGGTCCGTACCTGTATAATAAAATTAACCTAACTTGTCCTATTTATGGTTTGTCATACTTTAAGTGCAAAAATACACTCAGGTCTTTTCTCCAAAAGAAATCCTATGATCAAACTGAAGAATTCTTATTGCAATCTATTTAATCGTAAGCGCTCGTGGCCCCGCGGTCTCAGTGTTCTGTAAACGATCACTGAGTTACACAACTTTCACTATGGCTGGTTCTCGGATGGGTGACCACTTTGTGGCATTTACATTTGCGAGCGTTTCCGTGCTTCGGAAGGCACGTTAAGCCGTTGGTCCCGGTTGCCAGTAAAATGGCAGTCGTTAAGCCTGGTTGAATGCCTTATGGGCGGCTTGAAAAATTTCCACAGCAGGTAGTCACATCCTGCGTCTGTCTATTTCAACACGGCAATGGGCTCACCACCTATTACGTGGGACAGGAATCCACACGGTGAAAAGTGGGCATATAATATGCCTCTGCCACCCCTTCGGGGATAAGGCGTGATGGATATTTATTTAATCAATGTCATACAGTACAATTATGATATGCTAAATTTATGTTCTACCCCAAATTGTTTTTTTTTTCATTTGTATGATTTTTACTAACTTTGGCATGTATCTTATTCTATTACACACACGCACACGCACACGCACACACACACACACACTCCCACACACCACACACAACACAAACATGGAGTTGTATTACAATAATTAAATTAACATAACAGTGTTGAATTTTGTAATTGTGGTCCTATTTATGGGCATAACTCTGTGAAGAACTACCGTTCCCGCAGTAACCATGTAGCTATACCGGAGGGAGGGAACAGTTCATCCTTATTACAGGTTAATAATTGACCTATCAAGGGTAACAGAACTACACCCACTGGATTGTATCCTAGAAATAGATGTAACTATTAGTTGGAAACAGCCTATTGTAAACTTCAATCACTTTAGTACAATAAAAAATTAAATAGATAGCCTATGTGTAGACCCGGCCTACTGTTAATATTCGTGAATAATTTGAATAAAATCCATTAAGTAATTTCCGAGTTTATCCCAGACATGCATTTATAGCTAATTGTTTACTGCCAATTCGCCTTCAAATTACAGCTTTATAATTGTGGGTTTTTGTAAGTGTTTAAATGGGTATAGTATGTTATTTTTAAAACTGAACTTTTTTGTAGACCTATATTAGATACAAAATTGCACCATAAATTATTTTGTTATATCTCAAAGGGCTTAGACAGCGTTTTCGTTGAAGGCTCCCAGACGGCTTATTTTTATTTTTCTGACACCCCTAACAAATATCGTTATAATTTAACCAATGTATACAAAAACTTAACAAATTATACATAAAAACCTTCGTAATTAATCATTATCTATTGAATAAAACCGAATTAAAATCTGTTGCTTACTTTTAAAGGTCTAAGCATAAATAGGGACAGACAGCGGGAAATGACTTTGTTTTATAAAATTATGTAGTGAAATGTAGGTATGTAACTCAATTTCGAAAAAAAAAATAAGTTGTGACCTTTTTCGTTAACACGGCAGAATTATGATAAAGCAATAACTAAGTATATTACATAAGCTTATCTTAAAACAAAATAATATTATTTTTGCACGCCCAGCAACAATCTTTGAGTGAAAATATCGACACACAGGTACGACTCTTGAACTATTATCTAAAGATTTGTCAATTTTCTGCATTTGAAGCTGAAACTAACAGAAGTGCTAGCGTAAAGAAGTTGAATAATGAATTATTTTACACAATAGGAACAATTAGTTATTTTTCATCTATCTATCACGTCTTATTCCGAAAGTGATGGCCATTGCCGAGTTGAAATAGACAGACGCAGGTTGTGGCTACCTGCTGTTGAGAATTTTGCAAGCCGACGTTGTTGAAATTTCTTAACGTGCCTTCCGAAGCACGGAAATGCTCGTAAATATAAATGCCACAATTAGTTATGAATTCTGGAAATTCAAAGTAGCAAGTTCTTAACTTTGTTTAATGTTCTATTAAGGACCATTCTGCGACTAAATGTCGTTGGGTGGCGGTTATGTTTAAGTTTACAAAATCACAACACAGAGTTTTTTTTTTCTCCTTACTCGATGGATGGCGCTGTACCTATTTTTATGTCACAATGTCATTTGATTCTAATATAAATGATAAGTTTCCTTCCCATCAAAATGATATAATCTCCAACCTATTATCTAAACTAATATTTATAAAGCTGAAGAGTTTGTTTGTTTGTTTGGTTGAACGCGCTAATCTCTGGGACTACAGGTTCGATGTGCATAAATCTTTTTGTGTTGAATAGTCCATTTATTGAGGAAGGCTTTAGGCTATATAGCATCAAGCTACGACCAATAGCTGCGGAACAGCAATGATAAATGTGGCAAAATCGGGGACAAAATATTCCTTTTGATAGCTTCCGTTGCGAACGCTGCGTAAACGTAAACTATGTATTACATAACACTGCACAACAAAATTGCAACTTTTGTCTGACTGATGATTGACTTTTATCACTTGATGTTTACTAATTTGACGTCGCTGATTCTAGATAGTAATCAACAAATCGGGCAAATATTCATTCATTATTGTAAAAGTAATAAACGACGGGATTGAATGGGCGCGACGTTAATGATATAATAAAACATAATTTATGATAATACAACCTTTAGACCAGAATACAGTTGTGTTTAATTATTTAAAATCCTTCGAGTACCTACCTAGTTCCTAATAGTTCAACAGTTTACCCGTTCAGTACCTTTGGTAAGGCCATGTGGCGAAACCGGTTTAAGGCTAACTAAGTAAATGTTCTGGAACAGCACAAATGTTGTTATAAATATGCGTAGCAAGTTCCACCAAGTGCCATTAATGAACTTTATGAATAAAAAATACACAAAATAGATAAATTCGATGCGATAATTGATTCGACCTTTACATCTCATAATGTTAAGAACTTTAGGTACTATCCACGTGTTTATTACTGTTTATATGAATTATATAAAGTATGTTACTGTTTATATGAATTATATTATGTTACTTGTTGTGTCCTCCGGTTTCCCATACTTTGAAAAACTTTTAACCTTTATACTACAAGTCTTTTGTTTTGAAAAAATCTTTTTTAGTGGGTGCCTATATTATAAGGAAGGTAGAGAAGCTACCTTCCTTATTAACTTTATATATTTTTCTGGAAGCATTTTATTGAACCCTGCCCTGTACTTTCATTAATATAAATTTTAATATATTGTTGTAGAAACAAACAATTTAACTAACTATATTCACGCTATATTCGTAGCGGGGTAGTCAGAAAGGAAAGATCGCCAGGCTTGTGATCAGAGAGATCGCCTGCAGATTCATTAATCGATTCATACATGCACGTCCGGGTATCCGAGTATTTTTGACTTTTTTGAGCAAGCTGCTCACGTGGTCATCATACCTATATATGTAGGCCTCGGCCAACTCTGACTCCTTCCATCCTCTACTCTCGCACAATATAATATTCTTCGTCAATCGTTCCTTACTCATCCGTTGGACGTGTCCAAACCAACGGAGCACGCCATTTGACATTGTGATGTCATTGTCAATAAAATGTCAAATATTAATAAAAATAAAAGTTTCTTGATTCTACCTAGCCGAGCTGGGTGAGCCGAGTGAATTAGTAATAAAATGTCATGTTAGGTTCAGGTTATCGTACCTTACTAAAAGCGAACAATCTAGAGCAGTATTCAACGCAGTTCTGAATCAAATCCATTAGATACCTTGGTGTTACGTCAAGATCGCCTTACCTTAAGAACCTCAGTTTCCACGAGGCTAGCCCAATAATCCACCATTGAAAATTTCCAAAAGCGGTGCACCAACGCCGCCCGGTTCAACAGTACGTACGGGAAATAACTGCGTATACCGTCCCCATCTGCCACCAGTTAGTGCCATAATCGCCGAAACACTTCTAATGCACATATTTTGTATGGCACTTGTATGTTAGTAAACACTATATAGTAGTCGGTGGTACCCAAGAGAATATTTACCGACATACTGCACTGGGCTTGGCCATTACTTCAATATTTCCACGTTAACCAGCCTACCAGCTAGACGTGGACGGTACGATTCGCACGTTTGCACTGCACTTTTTCTAAGCCATTCACTGTGATCTTTTTAAGCCCACCAGTAATACCAGCTCAGCATTTGGAAATAGCAAAAGGACTAAGGAGGAAGAGTTGTTAAACTGCAAAAATAAGCTACTGCCCTAATGTACACGCAAGCCTTGACTCTATACTGAATTGGTTCTTGGTGATATACTTACGAGACATATAACAGTGACAATAGTTTTGAGATAAAACACGTTTTCGAAAGTTGATGATCCTGCACATTGACTGTGATTTTTAATTTTGGCTTGTTAATTTATGGCATAACATACCTACTCGTAATCCTGTTCTTATCATATTCAGAATGTTATAAATTAAGTTTTGACTTAATGGTATACTTAATTATTGTAATATTATCAACTTAAAGTGAATATTTACTAGAACCGGACTTACCTCCACTTACATTGTTTAATCTGGCTTAATGAAGGCTCATGTGCATATGCAAAAATATCTTTATCGAAATCTGAACCTGCATATTCTCATAATTATAAAAGTTGAGTCAATTTAAGAAGCCACATTTGACACTTCATCAAAAATCCCCAACGTATCCTTGTAACGGCGGGTATAAAATTTTATTTAATACTAGCTTTTGCCCGCGGCCTCGCTCACGTGGTGTTTTGTATGTAACTTAACATAAAATTTAGAACTTGTCGGCA
Source organism: Thumatha senex (assembly GCA_948477245.1). NCBI lineage: Eukaryota > Metazoa > Arthropoda > Insecta > Lepidoptera > Erebidae > Thumatha > Thumatha senex. The sequence continues at coordinate 6,323,550 of OX419726.1, read as the reverse complement.
TTAAAGAGGTAAAAGATGTACGTATAATTTTCACGCCATGCCATAGTCTAGGGTCTTCTGTGAGGACGGCCAGCCGAGCAGCCGCCCACCGTCTTTAGGCCCCCGATCATGGAGTCCTTTAGTCTTCGGCGAAAAAATGTCTGCGGCGGCCGAGCTGCGGAACTCGAGAGGGAGAATTTTCTCCCGCTCCCTCACCGCCGCCTCTTTCGTAAGCATGACTTGCAAATGAATGCAGCTGCGTCCCACTTGCTGGTGAAAACCTTAACGCTGCCCTTTTTTTCAATCATCTTTAAATTCCTGGCAGCTAACCCCATCGTACGATAGCATCATGAAGTGTGGCGCTCCCGGTCTGACTGGTAGAAGCGAAAGACAGAAAGTGTTTGCAGCATCGTTATCGTGATGGAATCGAGGAGAAAAACACTACAGGTGCCGCCGCACCTGTAGTTACTGTAGCACCTTAAAAAAACAGACGACGGTGATGAAGCACCCTTCATCACCGTCGTCTGTTTTGAGGACGCAGCCTTATAGCTGTTATGCGTGATCACGACTGGATTGGCCGTGGTACCTCGTTCAGCAAAATTTTTATAGGACCCCGTGTTACGGGCGTGCATTTAAGCGCACGCTCAACCGCTTTCCATCACCTTGAATCACAGTGACTTAACTTCTCGCTTATCTTGCGTCTCGAACTATTTGGTGGTTTAGTGGTTAGTCCGCTCACCACGACAGGGACTTCATCACAAAGCCGCTCTGCTGCTCTTTGCAGCAATTAAGTGTAGGGCCCTAATGCTTTCCAACACGTACGAAAAATAAACTTCTAAAATCTAAACCTCTACGTAAGCTAGAAGTTCAATCAAAAATGAATTTTGAACAAAATTCAAGTATATAATTATCAGAAAATAAAGTAATGACAACGATTCGATATTTATACCCAGCTCGCGGCCTCGCAAACTCGGTGTTCTGTAAACGATCATTTCGTTTTGGCAATAGCGGGTCCTTGGATGGGTAACCACTTTGTGGCATTTACATTTGCGAGAGTTTTCGGAAGGCACGTCAAACAGTTGGTCCAGGTTGGCTTTATCGGCAGCTCGCCACTGCCTGCGCCTATCCATTTCCACACGGCAATAGGCTCACCACATGTTACGTGTGACAAAAAATACATACGGTGAAATGTGGGCGTATAGCGTATAGTGGGCTTACCTCTTCCTACTCCTTCGGCGATTGAGGCGATGTATTAATTAATATAAAACACTTTTATAAATTGGAAACAGCGTTTGACTATAATCTATAGTTACGCACATAACATACTTACAATCACTAAATTATTCAAGGGATAGACAGAGGTATAAACCATAATGATAATTTTAATTTTAGATCCATACACAATGGTTGGCAATGCGAGTGAATAACCATCTAAATCAAATCATCTTTGGTTTTGCAAAAATCAAATGTATTTAGGCTATGGTGAACATTTTTCGTGAGGTAGCTTAATTTTCACCTTAATAGTACAACAATTTGTTTGTTTAATTGAAAATTGTATCTATCCGCTTATTATCATTCATTTAGTATAATCCGTTGGTCCCGGTTGCCAGTAAAATTAAGCCTAGTTGAAACCTTATGGGCGGCTTGAAAATTTTCAACAGCTAGTTGCTACACTGCCTGCGCCTGTCCATTTCAACACGGTGATGGGCTCACCACCTGTTACGTGGAACAAAAATGCATACGGTCAAATGTTGGCGGTTAGTACGAGTATGCCTCTGCCTACCCCTCCGGGGATAAAGGCGTGACAATATGTATGTATGTATGGTATTTAAAACATTATACATTAGTAGCGACTGCCATTGGCCTACCGACCACCTGAGCTTTCCGAGGCACCTTCACCATAACCTCCACCATCAGTTAGCAGGTGCTGGTGAAACAGGATTGGGCTAAGTGCAATTCTTTAGTACAAATCCTTTAGTGAAAAAATATTACTGCAGTTGTTCTTAACTAACTGCAGATTTCGCAAAATCATCATCCATCCAAAAGTTGACTGAGCTTGGATTACTTTACTTCACTGATCTTTTACCCATTAATAACAGAAATTTGTTATGTGGGTAACTAAAAGCAAAGTGTCTGATGACATGCGATTTACGTCCTTTCAAAGTGACTGACCCTTCTAAAAGTAGAACGCGCATAAGGCGCTTAACTTTACTGATCATTTACCCATTAGCGACAGTAACTGAAAGTAGCGTATATCTGCTGAAATGTGATGCACTGACTTTCACGTGGTTACCCCACTGGTGCACTTAGGTAACATAACTTCACTTATCATCAAATTATAAGTGAATGTAACTCGATATGAGAAAATGCATCACGGAAAATCAGTAGGCATGTGAAAAATGATCTTTTAATTATTAAATAAGGCTATAGGCTTTAATTATTAAAGCCTTACTAACAAACCAAAATACTTTGACCTGTCCTGTGTATAGCTCGTCTAGTAAGATAAAGTTCAAGCTGTATTATCACTTCAGCTGAACCGATTTTGATGAAATATAGCGCAGTATTTAAGCTGGAAAATTAACCACAATATTCTTTTAGCAGAGTTGTGATCAACCGTCTGGATTTTGCTGCAACCCCGAACAAACAAACAGCCACGAAGAAATAAAATCACAGTTTCAGACTTAAAATCCCTTAAATAGTCGATTACAGTATTTATTTTTAATTTATTTTAAATGTACGTCACGGCTAATTTTACAATTTTATAATAGTATAGATTTCGAAGTTAGAACTACACAATTGCTGAACTTTTCTCAGTTACACACATACATATTTTATTATCTAAATGCCCAAGGAAAGCTATTTTACTATCAACTTTCACAAATAAGCCATTGTAAAGAAAATAAACAATTAATGTTCTAAAAAACTGAACGTCGTTACAACGTTGCGACAGTGGATCCTTTACCTTTATAAACACTAGGGAGGTTACTAAGAAAATCGAAAGTTTATTAGCAGAATCGAATGTAATGAGACTTATTCGAAATAGTGCACCACTTTTAAAGGTTTGTTTTAATCATACCTACTTATTTTTCGTCATTCTTATGTAGTACTAGTTGACGCCCGAGGCTTCGCCGCGTAGAGAAGCTTTCCCGATCCCGTTTCCCACAGGAATTTGTTCCTGGGATAAAAAGTAGTCTATGTGTTATTCCGATGTATAAGCTATATTATTGTAATGTTTCATTAAAATCCATTCAGTAGTTTTTACGTGAAAGAGTAACAAAAATCGTTAAGCTCAGTAAAATTTTCAACAGCAGGTCGCCACAACGTTCACCTGTCCATTTCAATACGGCAATGGACTCACCACCTGTTACGTGGGACAAAAATGCATGCGGTGAAATGTGGGCGTATAGTATGTCTCTGCCTACCCCCTTGGGGATAAAGGCGTGACAATATGAATGTATATTTTCTGATTTTATTTCGTTATTTGGTCTCTTACTATGTTAAGGTCTAATGTGCTTGCAACATTGCCCCATAACTCTATTTTTCCTATGATCACTTAAAATATGATCCTAACACAGTTCTATCAACATAATTTAGGAAGTGCTTTTTTAGCCGTCTAGAAACTCAGCTGGCTATTCACATCCAGTTGTCCCAGATCTAGGGCTCTAGTGCTCCGACGTATGAAGGTCCGGCGTACAAAATAATTTTTTTTTATCTAAATACATACTTACTTCAGGACTTATTTTTGTTTTTTTTTTAATATTTCTGTGCAACTAAACGTAATATTGGTACTGACTCATCTTATTTATTTATATATTACATTACTAAAAAAATAAATGACCTTTTCCATAATAACTGATTCGATTCATATATGTTTCAAGTCCGTATCAGTTCGTTCACATTATTCGATATTTTTAATCATGTCATCTCACTATTAAGCAAAAACTGACACTTGTCAAATGTGGCCTCTTCTAATGACTCAACTATAATTAGCTTTCTTGTGTGTTTTAAATGTATGCAATGCACACCTACCTATAGTCACCGTATTATACCAAAGCGGCGAAGTGCAGTCTGTAAGGGCCGTATTTTAGAACGTTACTCAATACTCAACAAACACTTGTGAGTAGTATTTATAAGGCAAAACTAGCCTCAAGCGTTTCTTGAGTATTGAGTAACGTTCTAAAATACGGCCCTTACAGACTGCACTTCGCCGCTTTGGTATAATACGGTGACTATAGGTAGGTGTGCATTGCATACATTTAAAACACACAAGAAAGCTAATTATAGTTGAGTCATTAGAAGAGGCCACATTTGACAAGTGTCAGTTTTTGCTTAATAGTGAGATGACATGATTAAAAATATCGAATAATGTGAACGAACTGATACGGACTTGAAACATATATGAATCGAATCAGTTATTATGGAAAAGTTCATTTATTTTTTTAGTAATGTAATATATAAATAAATAAGATGAGTCAGTACCAATATTACGTTTAGTTGCACAGAAATATTAAAAAAAAAACAAAAATAAGTCCTGAAGTAAGTATGTATTTAGATAAAAAAAAAATATTTTGTACGCCGGACCTTCATTTCGTTCAAGCGTTTCTTGAGTATTGAGTAACGTTCTAAAATACGGCCCTAAAAGACGTTTGTAATTGAAAGCTCTTTTTCTCCTATAAGCCTCTTTCATTTCTGATACCAGTCTATAAACAGTCAATCAAACCTTGCATCCTCTTACAAGGAATCAAAGTACGACTTCTTGTAAGGGGCTAGACGGGTCTCTAACCTGGGACTATGCAGTCCATATTTCTATATGATAACCTTGAAGGGTCAGTAACATAAAAAATAGGATATACGGTGTGGTATATTTTGAAGCAACATGTCCACGATGCTATTGAACATCTCCGTCCTCTATGAGTGTGAGCAAAGGGCCACAATGATCCGGGCAAGTTGTCGCCCTTGCAGAGACAGGCTCAGGGCTTGGCTTTCTCTGTCTATACGGTACCTATGGGAGAATTAATCCTAACCAATGGGAAGGTACTCGAACAGACAGTCCCAGGAATTTCCTTTCTAGCCCGTGCCAAATTCTTTTTGGCTACGCACTGTGGTGTCTTGAGGGAGCGGGTCCAACATGCGCATCTCACCTTTAGCTCCGGTGGTAAAACGTCACCCCCTTGATGTTTATTTCTAGCTTTTTCGTGATCTCAACAACCTCACCACAAAATTACATATGAATGACGTATTGAGCTATTGGTTAATCCACTTTAGGAGCATAGATATTATGTTAATTTTGCTGGAATGTTGCTAAGCATGCCAAGATTCCATAAGAGTCATCATCATCCGAGCGTCTGTCCCAGTTGCGTCTGGCGACACCCGGGGTCGCTTTCCTACATTTTCTCCACCAAATCGCAAGATCGTCAGCATCCCTTGCAGAGTAAAGGAACCACTTACTTACTTACCGATTTAGAAGTATCTTAACCTAGTCATAAGCAATACTCCCACTTCATGGGTTGTGGTTGACTCTTCACTCTCAAATTATCCATCTCTTGTTTGGTTTTCAAACATGGAACATTCCCTAATAATATTCTCAAATTTTTCATCCACACTTCTCTTACATTCCAAGTTACTATCTTTGAACTTATCGAACTTTTAAGTCTTGTATTATGCAAGATACAAGTTAAGCTGAGTCCGCTGCAATGTGTTTTCGTGTTAGCTAACATGTCCTAACATGTTAGGAAAAAACAAACAACAAATTTTTGTTAGGAAAAACACACTGAAACACGATGAAGCGCTCGTGGCCCCGCGGACTCAGTGCTCTGTAAACGCACACCGAATTACCCAACTTTCACTATGTCCTCGGATGGGTGACTACTTTGTGGCATTTACATTTGTGAGCGTTTCTGTGCTTCGAAAGGCACGTTAAGCCGTTGGTCCCGGTTGCAAGTAACATGGCAGTCGGTAAGTCATGTTGAAGGCCTTATGGCCTTTGCTATGCTGAAATTTCAACAGCAGGTAGCCACAACCTGCGTCTGTATGTATTTAAATTTTAAAGTGGAAAAATTATTCAGTCAGGAGCTGGACTCGAACCAGCGTCTTCTGGTTCAACGCACCAGACGCGTTACCAACTACACCACCGTGACCTGCTCGTAACTGACGAATTAATCCACCTCTTGGTGAGTTGAACCAGAAGACGCTGGTTCGAGTCCAGCTCGTGACTGAAAAATTTTTCCACTTTAAAATTTTAATTTAGAAAAAGTTAGCATACTAATTGCTTTTCAAAATTGTTTCTAGTCTGTATTGCCTACTTTTTACCATGTGTATACCTGTCCACCTTTTTACCATTACCCCTCCGGGGCTAAGGTGTGATAGATAAATAATGAAAACACGCTAAAATGTTAGCCGCAGCGAATGTTAAAAAATAGGCGCTGTGAACACAGCTTCACTACATATTTTAAAACAAAGTCGTTTTTCGCTGTCTGTCCCTATGTATGCTTAGATCTTTAAAACTACGCAATGAATTTCGATGCAGTTTTTTTTAATAGTTGGAGTAATTCTCATAGAAGGTTTTTATGTATAATTTGTTAAGTTTTTGCATACATTAACTTAATTATAACGATATATGTTGGGAGTGTCGGAAAAAATGAGCCGTCTGGGAGCTTTTAACGAAAACGCTGCCTAAACCCTTTGAGATATAACAAAATAATGAATTGTGGAATTGTGTATCTAATATAGGTTTACAAAAAAGTCCGCGATGGTATATGTCTATTTCTTAAGGATAACATACTATATCCATTTTTATACTTAAAAAAAACAGCAATTATAAAGTAGTAGTTTGAAGGCTATTTACACAAATATATTATTAGTCCTTATCATTTTTAATATGTTAGTTGGCTTCAGCATTTTATGAAGATTATTTTGACCCTGTACACCTTTCAAATTAAATGAATATCTTTGGAGATATGTCGAAATCAAAAGAAAAAATGCAAAGAAACTAATTTCGTGTAACCAAATTCGACCGGGCCCAGCGAGCGTAGGTACTTGAGAGCGGAGGAGTAGGTAATCAAGTTATATGGAAAATGTTTTTACATTATTGTGAAATTAGTAAACGACGGGATTAAATGGGTGCCACGGGGTTCGAAGTATGTCACGGGCGAAGCCGGGCGGGACAGCTAGTTACATATAAATTAGGAATCACATCGACTCAACAGTGCGAAATTTTCCACTAACTTCTCGCCATCTGACGCCAGTGGGCGTGTGGTTGGCTGATAGGTATAACGTAAAGTTTAAAATCGCTTATTTGTCTAGAGTGGAGTAGACAGTATATAATTATATACAATAGTTGTCTAGGCGTAGACAGCGCGAAGGGATCCATTGAGTCTGTGTGAGTCTGTGCAATAGTACAGGAAAAGGAACTCGTGTATTTTAAGAACATCATCATCCGAGCGTCTGTCCCAGTTGCGTCTCGCGACGCCCGGGGTCCGCTGTGTATTTTAAGAACAGAAGAGTAATTAACCAAATACATCGATGGCAGAGAGATTTAAATTACCGACCCGCTTCGAATCCAGTGAAAAAAATATGTGGTAAGTGACATCAGTATATTTAAAATAAAATATTATAACATTATACAATATATAAAGAATTTTTATTATTACTAAAAAATAATAAATTAAAATATAGTATTTTTTTAAACTAATCAATCACGTCAACATTTCCAATAGTGTCTAAGTTAAGGTAATGGCACCAAATTCCGCTTTATTACCTTAACTCCGAATTTTGATATTTTTACCAAAACGTAACAGAACATTGAACATTAGGTAAGTATTTGGAATGGTATACCTACCTGTAAAGTTTGATTCTTATTATCTTTTTTTGAAAAATAATGACAGTTTGACTTAAAGTTGTTTATAAAAATAAATAATGTAAAAATAGAAATAAATCCGAGGCACCTAATTCTGATTTAAAAATTCTAATTCCGATTGTAAAAAATATAAAGAAAAGGAGATAGGGAGAATAATACAGGCTGTGCAAAAATCTAATCTAGTTGTTGTCTTTGGATTTCAATCTGTCTTAGGGCCGTATTCCAGAACGTTTATCAATACTCAAGAGACACTTAAGAGTAGTATTTATAAGGCTAAACTATTCTTAAGCGTCGATTGAGTATTAAGAAACGTTCTGGAATACGGCCCTAAGTCTATCTTTTACAAATTAAAGATTGTTTTATTTTGTTTGATTACTTATTAAAATATTGAGTGTCGTCAAGTTCTATTTAGTTTCTTTATCGTTTTAACTCCCGACGCAAAATGAGGAGTGTTATAAGTTTGACATGTCTGTGTGTCTATCTGCGGCATCATAGCTCCCGAACGGATGAAGCGACATCAATTTTTTTAAATAAAAATGTGACTTATGTGCGAGTATTCTTAGACATGTTCGACGCAAATTGGATAAGCCATTTAAAAGTTGTGGTGGGGTGGGGAATAGTAACCGAATGTCTGCAAAATATACTCTAGTGGGGTCTCAAATGAAATGCATTACGTGCACATTGCAAAATAATATGTTGAATGACAATCGGTTGAGCTGTGAAAAAGCTCAGGGAGTAAAAGTGGGGATAATACCCAAATATATAGGTATGGGGGGGGGGTGAGAAAATTTTGAAAAAGAAGTTATGTATTTACAACTAAACAAAATCTAAGTACCTACCTATAAAAAATAAAAGTAAAAAATTTAAAAAGTAAAAACATTATAAAGAAACTCAATGTTAAAGTACCTAAGTATGTATTTAAAAAAAAATCACATCGCGTTGGGGAGCACTTCAAACCTAACCATTTAATTACAAATAATTTAACCCAAGTAAGCAACATGGGCATGTGATACTTATAAGTAAAAATTAAATAAATATATTCTTGTCATACATATATACATACATATTGTCACGCCTTTATCCCCGAAGGGGTAGGCAGAGGCATATTAAACGCCCACGTTTCACAGTTTGCATTTTTGTCCCACGTAACAGGTGGTGAGCCCATTGCCGTGTTAAAATGGACAGGCGTAGGCTACGGCGACCTGCTGTTAATATTTTTTATATAAGCCCATAAGGCCTTCAACTTGGCTTAACGACTGCCATTCTATTGGCAACCGGGACCAACGGCTTAACGTGCCTTCTGAAGCACGGAACTGGGCTGGGTCTAAACGGCCGAATAAATTTAATAAAATGTGTCTTTTTTAGATGTTAAATTTCGAAGAAATTTTGAACCCGTTGCCTTTTTAGTAAGGTGGTAAAAAAAGGCTAAAGGTCTTATGTGCTAGACACTACTTAGCACGACCAATTAAAGTCCTGAGAGTCTCCGACTGTCACATAAATGAAAAAAATATACTATACTATACAATACTATACTATCTTCACGCTGTATCCCTGATGGGGTAGTCAGAGAGGACAGATCGCCAGGATTCACGATCCATGCATACTTCTTTCGCTTCTTGCAGATTCATCAATCTGTATGAAGTAAATGTATGAAGCATACATGCACGTCTAGGAATCTGAGTACTTTTGACTTTTCCGTTTTTGAGCAATCTCCTCACGTGAACTTCATATGTAAGTCTCGGTTTACCTTGACTCCTTCTGCCCTCTTCTTTTGCACAATATATATTCTTCGTCAATCGTTCCTCACTCATCTGTTGGACGTGTCCGAACCAACGGGGCATACCCTTTTCCAGGTTAACGTTGACACTCTCATTCCAACCTGCTATATTGCGTATCACTTCGTTGCGCATTCGGTCAACCAAAAATATCTTAGATAATAAATAATTAGGAGCCGTCACCCAAAGCTACGTAGTTTTTTTTAAATCAGGTTGTATTTAAATAAGAGCTAGCAAACCTATATGTGATATGGGATCTAGATAACTCATAAAATTACGTTATTTATATCTAGGTAATATGTAGGCACATTTTACGAACAGAGAAAACATTCTAACTTCAAAATAGGCAGAAATATTGGTTCCGACTCAGGATACATATGAAGTTATTTTTCTTTTAGGTATGAACTCTATTAATTAACGGAAATTGACTGCATAAAATATTATCTTTTACACTTTGGCGTTGCATACTATAAAATAAAATTTAACAAACGTACACTACAAACGAGGCAAAATAAATAACACTGTGTATTAAATGTTAATACCATGTAACCCTATTCCGCCCTAAATAGATACATTGGAATAGAGTTCTACAATACTAAATCTAGTTTTCGAATTCCGAGTCATAAATACAATATGATTTTTTAATATTATCTAAATTAATTTTTAATTGCAAAAGTGTTTGATAAAATATATAAATACGGCCGATAATTAAATCAGAACACATTAATAACGAATTTATTAATACTTAGATTTTCCATACAACTAAATGACGAAATACCTAAATCGACAATCTTTGCGCTCCTATAATTAGTATGCGCGACGCCACACCATACATCGGAAATACCTATATATTTGTGAATTATTTAAATAAGTAATCAAAACCAAAACATCAAAATTGTATCACGAAACTGCCTCCAAAATTTACAAAAACGTAAACTGAATACGCATTTCCGTGGTGTACCTACATCGGGAATTAGGAACCAACTAAAATATTTGGCTCCTAATGCAGCGGTATTTTAAATTCTGATTTTCTCCTTAATTAATAAAAACATACTCAAATACGATGTGGTATCGATAACTCTTCCAATATTTCATTCATAAGAAAAAGTCAAACAGTATAAAATCATCCATTTTGAAAATCGTAGTTTTCTAATGCATACGATTCGAAATGTATGAATAGTACGAGTCGACTCCTGCCGTCAAACTTAGCGATTATTTTAAAATGTACACAAAGCAAATCAAAGCACCCTCTTGCTCATACATAAATAAATAAATATCGTTGGGACAACTCACACAACGCCATCTGATTCCAAACTAAGCAGAGTTTGAAACCTGTTGCGTGAGACAAAAATGCATCCGGTGAAATGTGGGCATATAGTATGCCTCTGCCTACCCCTTCGAGGATAAAGGCGTGACAATATGTCAAAGTAGTAAAAATATATGGCAGTAGATTACAAATTTACTGCCATATATTTTTTTAGAAGTGGTCTATGGCCGGCTTTTCCAGCTCAGATTTATCATAAGCATTTTTATTTTTATTAGTAAGTCATTACAGTAATTCCTGTGTTATGATATCTGCAAAGCTAGGGTACCAGAATTTTGCAGGAGTGTTTCATACAGCGAATGAGTTCGGGTGTGACCCACGGCTTATTGAAATCTTCTTTTTATTGTATAAATATAAAACACAATGTTATTTCAAAAAACATCACAAATACCAAAATAGGTTTGTCTTCTAAAATTACATTTATAAATCGCCTTGGATTATCCTCTAGTTTTATACTGTTTATTTGTTTGTTTGTTTATACTGTTATATTTATTTGTTTTTACCTTTATTTATTTGTTTTTACCAATGTTGATTTGTTTTCACCAACAACACATTTTCTTCTTTTGTTTTCTATTCGTCAATCGGCAATGGGCAATGGGCTCACCACCTGTTACGTGGGACAAAAATGCATACGGTGAAATGTGGGCGTTTAATATGCCTCTGCCTACCCCTTCGGGGATAAAGGCGTAACAATATGTATGTATGTATGTTTTCTATTCTGGCGAGCTTCGGATCGGTTGCCGTGTTTTAATGGTACTACTGACTTAATCCATTCTTTAAAATCGCGCGAAACTTGGCGTTTGAAAAAAGCTAAGGAACTGGTGTCATTGAATTTTCAGAATTTATAATTATCGATTTCTCAAATGATGAATCTGTAACTGTGTGATGCGCGATTTACCTAAAATAATTAAAAAAATGGATATTTTTATAATCAGCAAAATCAACCTTCCTTATTTTGACTCTGTCTGCTAAGTCGTTGTTATAATTGAACATATTTTTGGTTTTAATTGGAGACAAAAGTATTGATAATTTATTTACCTCAAAAATTTATTATTGATTCAAATCGTTAATTGAATGCCGGTTCCATGTTTGATTGTTGAACAGAATATTAACCCCGGTTGCTTCCGAAACCCACGCGCCTTTCTGAGTATTTGATAAATTTGTGTATGAAGTAAATGCTGGTTTGAAGTTTGAATGTTCAACGTCATCCGAGCGTCAGTCGGTTGTAGTTGCACCCCAAAGCCATGCGGTTTTTCTAATTATTTCATAAACTTGTGACATCCGGGTTCGACATTTAATAGTGCAACAATGACCGAATGATTGCCTTACGTATGCTAAAAGGTCATTGATCGTTTCTGCCGAAAGTTCTTATGCCGATCATTGAATGGCAAGTGATCCTTTAGGTTTTGCATGTGCTGTGTTTTCGCGTGTCGAGTAACCGGGCGCGGTTGGGCAGCTGCTGATCCTGCACGGTGGTACCTACTCGGGCCAAAACATTGTACCACCTGGCACAGACATGGGCGTCAAAGCTACCCAGAGGGTGTGTTAAAACGATAGAATAATAATAAATATAATTGACACAAATATTAAAATTAATAGAATAATTTCATATTATATCGATTCAATAGCTATAAGGGGACATCCCCTTATAGCTATTGAATCACCTTATAGGGGGGAAATTGCGTCACATGAATTTATTTTCAAAATTCCGCAGTCTACGCCTCTGACTTGAGCATGACTTCCTCGCAAAAAGACGCAGCGGTATCCTGCTAGCTCCCACTGGAGGCTATGGCTCTCACCATGATCTTCAGCGTGAAAATGTCCACACCCAGACCCGCAACGAGATTCTGGCGCTGCAGCGTCCACGCTGAGCACTCAGTCAGTGTATGCAGCGCCGAACACGCTCGCTGCAGTCCCCGCAGTGCTGACATTCTGGTGTTACCTCCCGGTTTATACGCCACAGTAACTAAAGCACCCGTGTCCGGTCACGGCGGTCACGAGTATGTCATCTGCGTAGCACGTTACGTCGACACCTCTGAGCAACAAACCGCGCAGCACCCAATCGTAGCCGATGTTCCACAGGAGCGGTCCTAGGATCGATCCCTGTGGAATACCGCTTGATACTTTTCGCCGCCCCAGTGGGATATTTTTGTATTCTAGCGGAACTTAATTCAAAAATGAAGTATTCTAAATATGCATGAAATCGACTGCATAGGGTACATTAATAAATGGTAATTACATATAAAGTCAAAAGAAAGAGTTATCGGTACAGCTGATTGGATAGTAAGCCGTTGAATGTCATCTACCAGTATATTAAGTGTTAAAAATAAAAAATTGCAAATTGATTAGGTAATGCATCAAAAAATTATAGCAAGTGATTCTTTAAAGAAATAATCAATAATATATTTGTGGCTGTTAATACAATTCTTTAACTAATAGTTAGGCTATGTTAAATCTTTATTATGTATTTTTAATTATAATAATATTAATTTCTGTCAACCATTTTTTATGAATTAATTTTTCATACAAATAATATTGACTCAAAGAAGACTTTTAAAAAATATACAATTATTACATAATTCTAATCACTTTTTTAATTAGTACTGAATACGGTACAGTTTGTTTTTTTTTTGCTCTTTTTTGCCACCCCTATACATTTTTTTATGTTATCGGACGGCATAAGGGCTGTGAATAGATCGGCGAGATGTTTATGAGCTGTGGCTCCAAGTAAAGACAGGCTATAAAACCTACAGAATATTGTGTGGTAGATGACATTCAACGGCTTACTATCCAATCATGTCGGGAGCTCCAAGCTCTGAAATATTAAATAAATGTGACAGTATTGTGGGTAACCTTAAACAAGATGACATTGTTGTTTTATGTATTGGTAGTAATGACAGCAATATACAAAAGCTGCATTTTAATTTAAGTTTAATACTAAATAAGTTGAGAAAAGCATTTATTTATAGAGCACCGGTACCGTTTAGCCCATATTTGAATGAAAATATGTTGAACAATTCACTAAAACTGTGGACTAGGTGTATTGAAAACTGTTTATTTATTGATGACCCCTGTGCAAGTGTAAACAAATACACCAGTTATGTTAACTATGTTTGTGATAAAATCAATTTATGTATAAATTATGCTAAATATCATTCACAATACTTGAACTATAATCAAATTAAGAAGTATATTCATAATAATTCAAATAGATTTATACATGCTTGCAGCATAGTGTAAATAAAAAGGGAACGATACCTTACTATTTTTCACGTAAAAACCTCAAACAAAATGAGACTGGTAGTTTATCTGGTAATGAATTGGTAAGTAATGACATTCAGGACTTAAGCTCATATAAAGGTGACTTTTTTCGCTCCTAATTCAGCAAATTATTATTTTTCTTTATTTCATCACTAGGTATATACAAGGTTTACTTTCGAAAAAAGAAATACTAGAGATTACTCTTGCTGAAATGAAGCCTCAAATTGACCCCCATATTTTATGTTTTACTGAACTGGTATAAAGGCAGGTTCCGAGAAGGGTTGTAATATTGCAAACTATGAAATTGCATCTTATTTTAGCAGGCCAAAGCGTAGGGGTGGTTCATGTATAATGGTGAAAATAGGCACCCCATACAAAAAAATAACATGTTTTGATGAGTATGTGATGATGTATCATTTTGAACTTTGCGCAATAAAACTAGAGAGTATCAATACCTTAGTCAACTGTATTTATAGAATTCCTTCAGAATTAAAAAGACATTTAGATTATTTTTTTGAAAGACTTAATCTTACATTATATAAATACTTGCATACACTTTCAAAAAATAAAATCATTGTGGTGGGAGACCTAAATGTCAATATGCTAGACAAACAAAAAATTAAAACCCGTAGATTAAATGATATTTTAAAAAAATATAACTAGACATTCCATATATCTGACCCGACCAAGGACAAAACATGCATAGATTTGATTATCAGTAATGTTACGAACATACCTGGTTTAGTGCTGCCATTGCAGTTGTCTGATCATAATACAGCACAAATACTTACATTGCCGGTGGTGATCCGAATGAGTACACCTAAGTTTGTGTTTAATTTTAAAAGATCATATTCTAAAGAAAATATAAAAATGTTCAAACACTACCTGCCTAGTCTCTTTTACTTGGACTGGTACAATGAACCAGATTTTAATGCCTCATTTAACAAATTCTATGACTTCTTTTGCCTTCTCTACTATCTGTGTTTTCCTGTTATTAAAAGGAAGACTAATTTATCGCTCGTGGCCTAGCGGTCTCAGTGTTCTGTAAACGATCACTGAGTTACGCAACTTTCACTATGGCTGGTCCTCGGATGGGTGACCACTTTGTGGCATTTACATTTACAGTTGCCAGTAAAATGGCAGTCGTTAAGCCTGGTTGAAGGCCTTATGGGCGGCTTGAAAACTTCAGCAGCAGGTAGCCACAACTTGCGTCTGTCTATTTCAACACGGCAATGGGCTCACCACCTATTACGTGGGACAGGAATCCACACGGTGAAAAGTGGGCATATAATATGCCTCTGCCACCCCTTCGGGGATAAGGCGTGATGGATATTTATTTTATTTTACTAATTTATTAAAAAACGTTTTTTGGCCAACCAAAGGACTCCAACAAAGTTGTAAAACTAAGAGGCGGCTTCGTTTCAAATATTACAGTACCAAAACTAAGCAAGATCAGAGTGCATATCTTAAATATAGTAAATTATTTAAAAAATGTATAAATTATGCCCAAAGAATTAATAATAGAACCTATGTCATAAACAGTAAAAACGTGTGTAAAGCTACCTGGAAGCTAAATGGAAATACCTGGAAGCCTGTCTGTCTGTCTATAGACAATATGAGGGTAGATTTAGACGATTCTACCTCACAATCGGAGTGACACCGCCTCTTCAGTCTGCTTGTGACCACGGCTGGTGCAACCCAGTCGAAACGTCAAGCTATTTAAGGTAAATAAGCATGATCGCGTTAATACCTGTATTTTACACTTATTTTAATCATGCAACGCGATACATACATTTTTTAAATAATTTGTTATATTTAAGATATGCATTCTTATCTTGCTTAGTTTTGGTACTGTAATATTTGAAACGAAGCCGCCTCTTAGTTTTACAACTCTATAGTGAAACCGTTATATAAGCGGGGGGATAAGACTGACATCAATAACTATAGACCTATTACACTCATACCAATAATGTCTAAATTGTTTGAGAAGGTCATGCATGAAAAACTCACATCTTTCTTCAACACTTATGACATTATAACAAAATACCAATTTGGACTTCAAAAAAACATATCCACTAGAGATGCTACTTTTTATCTAGTTAGAGAAGTATTACAGAATGTCAACTCCGGTCATTACACAACTGTTATGTTCCTAGATATGTCTAAAGCTTTTGACTTAGTTTCACATAGCCTTCTCCTGACAAAGCTGGAACAAAACGGTATTAGAGGACAAGCTCTAGATTGGCTAGAAACGTATATAGTTAATAGACACCAATGCGTAGATGTCACACAAATAAGCTCCAAAAATTATGTTCAGGGACATAGGTCTAGTTACGAAAGAATTCAAGCTGGGGTACCACAGGGTAGCGTTTTGGGCCCCTTGTTGTTTCTTGTATATATTAATGATCTGCCTGAAGTAACTCAATATAAAACAATATTATTTGCTGATGATATTTCAATTATAGTTCATTCTAATAAAGATATGACACTCTCACAACATGAAAGTGATATTAATAATACCTTAACATTAGTAGTAGAGTGGTTAACAAAAAATAATTTGCAAATTAATTTATTAAAGACTAAATACATAAATTTCAATAATTTTAAAAATAATAATATAATGGATATTAATTACAGTGGACAAATTTTAAGCAGCGCTAATAATGTGACATTTCTAGGTATAATAATTAATAATAAATTTAATTGGAAGGAACAGATAGACAGAGTATACAATAAAATTAATAGTTTCTCATTTGCTTTGTACAAGTTAGCTAAAGTTGCTAATAGACATACTGCATGTACAGCCTACTTTTCATATGTAGAATCTGTGCTTAGATATGGTTTACTAATATGGGGAAATAGTACAAATATTGATAAGGATTTTATTGCACAAAAGCGGTGCATAAGGGCTATATGTGACATAGCACCTGATATTTCCTGTCGTCCTTATTTCAAAACTCTGAGGATACTTACACTGCCCTCCCTGTACATTATTGAGGTTGGTAGATTTGTTAAACAGCATCCTAGTATTTTTAAAAAGCGAAAGATTTAAGTCTGAGAAAGAATATTAGAAATCCTAACCGTCTTGTTTTGGAAATCGTTCCAAGGACCACTAAATTTCAAAAAAATTGCTATGCCATGTGTATCAAGATCTACAATAAAATTCCAACAGAACTTAAAGAACTACCGATGAATAGGTTTGTATCGCGGCTTAAAAATTGGCTTGTGGAAAAATGTTTCTACTCCATAACATAATTTTTAAACAGCCGCGAACAACAAGTGCAATAAATTTTTGACATTATGTAATTTTGAGTTTGATAATGATATATTATGTAACTTTTTTTGTTTTTTTTAATGTAATGTTTACACTTGTTTTAAATATTATGTAAAATTAATAATCTAATAGTAAATAAGTAAAATTTGCATGCTATTATTATAATGGCTAAATGAGCACGCACTTATAATATATTTTTTTTGGACATATCAATACCACAATGTATAACTACCTATTTACCTCATTTATAGCAAATAAAGAAATTTGAATTTTGAATTTGTGTTGGATTGTGAACATTCGCTACACAGATAGGCTTCGACAATGCGTCGGAGGTAGAGAGGCACTTTGTGATAAATTAGCGCCTCTCCAATGCAGCTCCAAAGCAAGGTGTTGAAATCGATGGCGATGTCAAGGATGTCACGATGAGCAACGGACGATCACGCAAATATATTGTATTCCGACCTGGGAATCGCACCCAGAACTCACACTTCCACTTGCGCCACCGAGGCACACACGTTATTCAATTACAAAAAACATAAGACGAAATCTTAAAAATATAAATACCTACGTAATAGCATTAGGCTCAAAAAGCATGCACTTTGGCTCCACCCTTTGCAACTGACTGTTAGCTACGCGTAGCTAGCGATCGGTAAACAAAAAGCTAATGGATAACTCACATTCCCTGTTGGTTTTTATACATTCATAAACATTCTGTAATGACAAACTCGCGATGTACATTATATTTGTACGGAACACTGTCTGTCCATTTATTCGAATCCAGCGAACGTATAATATACTGTGTGATGCGTTTGTGTGAATGGATAATACCTATGTGGCTCTAAAGGGCGTCAGTATGTACCCACCATCAATGGGTTTTCAGCGAGTAAACACGCGATAGTATACATTGTATAAATTTTATGGTACTAAAAACATAAGAGTGTGTCAGTAGTATCATCAATGATAACTCTGACATAAAGGACAAATATTGCATAAAACTTCGCTTACTATGCGACACGGCCTGAGACAAGGACTGGTTTGAAGCAAACGGCAGATACACAGGAATAAAATAGAATAGAATAAAAATAAACTTTATTGCACACACATATAAAACATTCACATAAAGAGATGAGGATATGGACACTTACAGGATGTTGCATTACATATAATGTCCATGCCAAAATCAAAACAATATTTATTAATCAAGTGTACAGTACTAGCAACCCCCTGATTTACAGTAGTTAATAAATAAAATAAAAAATAATGTGGGACACTGTACACACAACGCCATCTAGCGCAAAGTAAACTTTAAACTTGTGCTATGAATGTATTATTGATATCTATTTTATAATTCTTTGATTGCGTACTCTAATTTACTGGCATGTATTTCATTCATGAATTCTAATCTAATTCATCTAATTTTGAATGGGTTATTTTGCGCGTTACGATTTCATGAAATTCTTTTGTTATGGAATAGCTCTGTTAATAGCCAGTGTTTTACTTTTAAATTATAAGGTAAAGTTTTACAATATTTAAATTACCCTCTGACACCTTCACTCTCGACAGATTTCCCTAAAATGAAAACCCATAGTATGTAGTGTTTTGTTGCACTGCATTTTTAGGGTTCCGTAGCCAAATGGCAAAAACGGAACCCTCAATGAATTCGCATCGTAGTACTCTCCCAGGCTTTGCAGGGCACCTGATAGATTCAGTTCAACCTGTTCAAAACTAGAAGCTTGGGAGGTCAATGCGAGGTCGTCTGCGTAGAGGAAGCGGGACGTATAGGGAGCCAAGGGTTGGTCGTTGGTGTACACATTGAAAAGACAGGGCGCCAAGACACTGCCTTGAGGCAGGCCATTCTTCTGTGCCCTCCAACGACCCTTTTCGGAAAGAAGGTGGACCTGAAATCGACGGTTTTGCAGAAGTTCGCGGAGAACGTTGACAAACTTGATGTCATTAGTTATGGTCTCCACCTTCCACAGTAACCGTTTCAGATTGACCGTGTCGTAAGCTGCAGACAGGTCAACAAATACAGCACCAGTAACCACTCCCCTCTCGAAACCGTCTTCGATGTGTTGCGTAAGTTTAAGGGTCTGGTTGCTACAAGATTTTACGGGTCGAAATCCGGCTTGTTCGGGAATCAGCATCACGTCGATCAGTGGCGTAAGCCGGACCAACAGCATCCTTTCAAATAATTTATATGTGTAGCACAGTAATGAAATAGGCCGGAAATTTCTCGGATCATCTGTTGATTTACCCGGTTTAGGGATCGCGATGATTTTTGTTTTTCGCCAGAGCCGGGGAATAGACGCATGTTCCATGCTGGAGTTGAACATGTGAAGCAACCAGGACACCGCAACGGGGCCAAGGTGTTTAATTTGCTCCACCGAGATATCATCGACTCCGGAGGCCTTGCCAGTTTTAAGGCCTTTTATGGCAGAACAGATATCAGTCAGGGTGAAGGGTCGACCGACATCGTTGCAGGTGTTGATGGAGCCTTTTGGTTTTAGGGCTCCGCTTAGGCGGTGAGGTGGCTTCCCATTCAGAAGTAGTTGGTGGGCAATCTGATTCGCGGTGACCTTGCTGGGCATAGTAAGCGGAGGGGGCTCGCTGGTAAGTTTGCGGATTGTGGCCCAGGCCTTCTTACTGTTGTGAGTCATATCAATATTGGAGACGGTGTTAACCCACTTCTCCCTTCGCTTTTCTCCAATATTAATCAAATGCTCCTCGCCCACCACAGTAGTCTGCTCTGAGAAAGGGTCTGAGTTGTACAGTATTTCTCCAAGAGTTTGGCAGAGTCTGGTGTCAGCCCTGGGATGTAAGAGGTTCTGCAACCTCGCGAAATACATCGTCGAGAGACGGTCGACACGGTTTCGACAAACCGGTCGTAGTTTTCCGGGGAAGGCGACACACCAAGGAGGTCACCATCGACATACTGAGCAAACAGTTCCCAGTTGGCCTTGGCAAAATTAAACCGCCTTCTGAACGGGACATTGGTGGGAAGGACAATTGGCTGTAGCGTGCACAAAAGGGGCCTGTGTTGAGTACGAGGTATTGGTGGGCATACGCTTTTGAAGGCCTGAGAGCTAATGGAAGATGTGGTAAAGATCAGGTCAGGGTTGTACTCTCTCCTCCATCGGCCACTGTTGAAAGATGCCGGTAGTTTGGGATCATGGACTAGACTTAGATCATTAGCTTCCGCCCACTCTTCCACTGCATGTCCACTTGGATCCGTATCACTGTAGCCCCAGTTGGCGCCTCGGCTGTTAAAGTCTCCCACCACCATCCTCACCGGCCGACTCCCAAAATTCTCCGGAGGATCAAAATGGAAAAGTGTCCCAGGCGGCTTGTATACTGAAGTCACTGTGCAGTTCTGGGTTTCGACTGTAATGAGCTCAATGCCATTATAAGACGAACATGAGGTAGAGACAATGCTCACGCCGGGAGCAGCAAACACTAAAACTATACTATTGAAACTTGGTAAGTAGATGTATTATGTGAACCGCATTACAATTTTAGCACAAAAATGGAAAAAAATAATTTTGGTGTTTACTTAAAAGTAAAAAAAAAAATCATCAAACCCATACGTGTATCTATGGATAGGTCTTCAAAAATGGTATTGAGGTTTCCAATTTTTTTTTTTCTAAAACTAATAGTTTGCGCGAGAGACACTTCCAAAGTGGTAAAATGTGTGCCCCTCTATAACTTCTAAAATAAGAGAATGATAAAACTAAAACAAATATTAAAAATTATTTATTTGTTCAAATTATTAATTATTTATTCTCTCAAAAAATTATAAATTATTAACTTATTTTCTAATGTGTTTTTGAACATATATTATGTAAATTGTATATAATGACAAAATAACCATATAATTTTGAGACTGGTGCCTAAACTAGACACAAAAAGTCATCATCATCATCCGAGCGTCTGTCCCTAGACTAGACACAAAAAGTATCTGTATTTAAAGGTTACCAGATTACTCGCACCTAACGTAAATTGACGGACTAATCAAAGACATTATAACACAATTAATAAAATTATAAGATATTACTTATTACAAAAAGAAAAGGAAAAAAATATATTTGAAATAAATAAGCATACAATTAAAACTGTTAGTACCATATTATTATCAACTTTGAACCCGTAACAGATCCTCAGTTGCATTATAATTTAGCTGCAGCAACCAACCTGTAAGCTTTTCCTTGCATTGATATTTTACTTCTAGGTATATATTTAAGTGCTTATTTGCTAAGTTGTACAGCCTTGGTCCTAAGACATAGCACTGACGAGCCGCAAGCGCTGTTCTGTGCACAACTACTCTGCATTCCGCAACCGGACCAAGGATAATGCCAGAGCATCGTACTTCAAATTTAAATGAGTGAGAAGGATCGATTTGAGCACAAACAGTTGGCGGACTGTGAGGACCTTATATTCAGCATACATAACTGCCCTTTGAGCCCTTTCCCTACCTAACAAAGGGGTTTTAGGTGACCCCCCCCCCCCCACGCCAATATGCAGTACGATAGTATTGATTGAGCCACTGCAAAGTATACCATTTTTAAAGTGGAGGCATTAGCTAAGTTCCGAAGTTGTTTAATAATACAGATTAATTTACGCGTGCCCGATTTGAGAGAGAGAATCTGATGTCTCCACGAGAGCATTTCATCAACATGCACGCCAATATATTTTAATCATAGTCTTTCTTATGTTTTCAGCGCATGCACATTCATCACGATTTATACAAGTATGGGTCTGGAGAGAATTTGCTGAAGGTATTGATATGTTGCTGGCTGCAAATTTTAAAAAACTGTCTTAGATATATTTAGGGTGAGCAGACTATTTGATAGCCAGTTTGTAACCAGTTTCATAATTTCCTCGTCCCTCGTTTGTACATCTTGCCACGTTCTACCCTCCACTTTTAAGGCTGTGTCATCCGCATAAGTTACTATCGAACACCCGGAAAAGCAAATTTGACACAGTTGATTTATATATATCAAAAAGAGCGTAGGGCCTAAAACACTTCTCTGGGGAACTCCACAGGAAAGCTGGGCATAATCACTAAGGACATTGTCTATTTTAGTGCACTGTGTCCGATCAGTCAAATAATCAGTAAAAATGTTTAGTGCCAATACTGGGGGTATTATATATATCCCTATGCTCTCCAGTCTTTTTATAAGAATGGGAATAGATACTGTATCGAATGCCTTCTTCAAGTCAAGGAATATCCCGTCACATCTATATCTTTTATCTAATGTTCTAGAAACAGTTTCAGTCAAGCGAAGAACAGCGTCCTTTGTAACCTATTTTTACGAAAACCATATTGATTATCTGAAAGAATATTCTCCTGTTCAAAATAGTCCAATAGCCTTCGATTTAACACCTTTTCCAGAACCTTAGAAAACACATTCAACACATATAGGTCGGTAGTTTCCGGCACTACCTTGGTCCCCATCTTTGTAGATTGGGTAGACCAATGCTTGTTTAAAAGCCCTTGGAAAGACCCCAGTGCTAATGCATAAATTACAAAGCTGAGTTAGTAGAGGAACCAAAACAGGTCTTACGCTTTTTACAAAAAGTATAGTGATGTTGTCCCAACCGGGGGCACAGTCATTCTTAAGGGACATGATGATGTTTTCTATTTCCATATCATCAGTTTCTAGCAGAGCCATAGAATTTAAGTAGGTGGTGTGAGGAAATACGCTAGGTGGCAGTGGCACGGGAATAATATTGTCGGCAATATTCTTTGCCAACTGTTCTTCAATAGTTGCAAAGAAATTATTTACGAGATTGGCGGCTGTTTTGTGATTTTCCATAGCACCCAGCAACTTAGTGGACGGAACCGTTTTTTTTGACATGTTGGTAAACATTTTGACTATTTTCCAATTTGCCTTAGGATCTTTTCCAGCTCTCTTAAAGTGATCAGATTCATAAGCTCTTTTTAGTTTATTTAATAACTTGCAACAAAAATTTAGATTTCGGGTGTACGTAATTTTTAATAAAATATTATTAGGATCAGTTCTTGCTTTAAGATGTAATTGGTCGCGGTTTCTTATACATTTTAAGAGTCCTGGAGTTATCCATGGTTTAATGGGATGTTTTTTAGCCGAAATTCGTGTTAATATGGTATTAGTATCCATAATCTCCCTAACTTTAGTGATCAAGGTATCAGCGTACTTATTGGGATCCGTCATAAACTTTAACTCGGTAAAGTCGGTTTGTTCCATTTCATTTAATGCTGTCTCAAAGTTTAATCGCTTAATATCCGAAGAAACATTTGTGGAACGTTTAGGATAGTCAATACAAAGGATGGTGGAGTAGTGATCCGTTACCGTGGATGTGAAAATTAAGGTTTTCGAAATTAATTTTGATTTCAAAAAAACATGATCGTAGCACTTTTTGTTATGTGTGACTAAAAATTGTTTAAACAGAAAACCTTGTTCCGCGAACATGTCGAGGTACTGGTCCGCGTGCGCAGAACACTTTTCGGGTAGGATGTCTATATTCATATCGCCAAGTACCGAGACAATTTGAAATGATGATAAATTACGAATAACTTCGCACAAGCTGTTTGTAGATTTATCAGTATTATCAAATGACGGCGATCGGTAAACTGCAACAACAGCAAGATCATTTTTAAATTTGCACACCAAAGCAGTACCCTCGTTAAAACTAGGGCAATCAATTTCGCATCGCATGTCTCTTTTAACGTATATTACTACGCTGTCGTTCTGAGTCATATTAACATTTGTACAATATTAATTGTAACCCGATATTAATGGAATGTTCGACACTTTACTTCACCAACACTCAGATAATACTATGACGTCCATAGAACACCTGTCTGCTAATAAGACTAAAAGTTGATTAAAATTATGGTTTAAGCTACGTATATTCATATGAAAGATTTTAAAACGTGATCTATTATTTCCTATTTCTAAGTGACACTCACTCGGCGAACACATTAAAGAGTCTCTATCTCCCATGTCCTCAATTTCATCACTCACCGTATCCATTGTTCTTTACGGATACTACCGACGCGGCGATGGGCTAAATACGATTTAATCCGGCGCTCTAGGCGCCCTCATAATCAGTTGATTGAATTTGCCGATCTTGTGCACTTTTTTGGGCCGGGCATTGTACATCTCCGGTGCTGTGGTTATATGGCTTATTATATGCACATTTGGCCGGCTGTTCGCGCATTGGACACTCTTTTTTTGTGTGCCCAACTTCACCACAGTGGCCACCTTCACCTTCTCTACAGTATTTTGCCGAGTGCCCATATTGTTGGCATTTATAACACCTAGTTACAAGTGTAAAATTTCTTACTGGACACGAAGTCCACTTTACAAAGATGCGTTGCTGTGGAAGAAGCATTTTTCTTAGTTCAGCTACCACAATTTAGTTGCAGAAAGAGGCGTCTTTACCGGACTTATGGCGCAGTCTAATCAAGCTTAGAAACTCCTCTCGAGTCAGGCCCGGGTGTTTATCAGTTAGGTTTTGTTCAAACAGGCAGTCAAACAAACATTTATCTGATATTTCAGATGGCACACCTATAATAATTAATCGAGGCCTCCTTTTTGTGGTTCCCTGGATTTTTAGTCCAACTGAATGAAGTTGTTGCGATGACTTTAGCTTTTCAAGGTCCTCTTTTCCTTCCGCATTGATGATGACACCACCGTTCCTATTTTTTCTCAATCCTCGTATATGGAGTTTCATTATGTCGGGCTTGATGATATCTTGTACCAACTTTTTGGTCTCGTCACTAGATGTATCTCTATCGGCCGGATAGATTGTTAGGCTGGCGGTTTTTGGAGGGCAAATAAAATCGTTCTTACCTTTTCTAATCATATCAGCATATGATAAATGAGGTGCTGCAGGTGCAGCCCGTGAAACAGCTCCTATATCACTCCTTAGCTGTACCAGCTGGATTCGTATGTCGTTGTTCGTTTCCATGGTCTCTATTTCTAAATATGCTGCTATAAGCTTCTGTTTTGTAGACTAGTACTGCACCGACATCTGAGACGCCTCATGCAACACTCTACACAAGTTAGACATCCGAAGTTTGCTTTCAGAGTTTAACTTGCCTCCGTCAGTCGAAATAGAGCATATAGCAGAAAGGTAGCTTTCGATCTTGCTAAGTCTTTTTTGGATCTCAGGCGTCGTGGCGATCGAAGTAGACTGACCTGCAGAGGGTGTCGAGGGGACTCACTCCGTGAGGGCGAGGGTCCCGGAGGTGGGCTGCGCAGTGTACGGGAGCTCCGAAGAAACGGGCTTTCCATCACGAAAATCATTCGCTACAATTCACTGTAACATTACAATTTACTAAAGAACTTTGAGCCACATGAAAGTGCAGTGTCTGCACAATGTTGACCCAGTATCGGCTAATAAATTAATTGATTTTAAATATTATACATTGAACACGTCCGTCAACAAATGCGGCGCGAGCAAGATCCCATATATTATGTACATGCAAACTTCCACCGAAAATTGGTATGAACGAGATCTAGTAAGTAGTTTTGTATATTATGGATTATTATGGGCGACTCGCACTTGGCCGCTTTTTTAAATAAATACTGCATGATAGACTCCGGTTCTTTCGAGATGTAAACGGGGCCAAAGTCAAGGCTGCGTCAGTTGTTTATATTTAATTTAGTCATACATAGTAGGACAGTGTTATGATCGGTTATATTAAATTACCTATGAGTGCGCATGAAGGATCCTTGAACTTTACCATAATGTAGTTCAAGCTCGAGCCAGTTTCATACGTTTGGGGAAATACCTATAGATTACCTGTAGAGATTTTTCTAGTTAGAGTTAGAGCAGTCTACTATTGCAATAAATATTGTCCATTTCAACACGGCAATGGGCTCACCACCTGTTACGTGGGACAAAAAAATGCATACGGTGAAATATGGGCGTTTAATATGCCTCTGCTTACCATTTCGGAAATAAAGGCGTGACAATATGTATGTGTGTATGTATGTATGTACTATTAGAATCATACTCCAATTGACTTCTATCGGTCGGCCTATAGATTCTACTTACAGCGCCAGTGGCCGCTAGTCAGTTGCATTTTTGATAGTCTTCTAACATTTTGACAGCTAAAAACAGCGATTCTGGTTCTATTCGTAGGCCCCCGATGAGTTTTAACAAATTAAAATCATTCTTCGTGTATTAATGGTTTAAAAAAATAATCAACAATAAAGAAACAACGAATGTACGATTGGCCGCGCAATCGTACATTCGTTGTTTATCTTCAAAGGTAATATATATAAGTAAAATTATTGTAAAATATTGCTCTAGAACTTATATTTATTTTTTAGACAGTTTTTGACAAATTCAATCTTTTTTAACGCCACTGAGGTGGCAGACAGGCGTACGGCTCACCTGATGGAAAGTGGTCACCGTAGCCTATGGACGTTTGCAACACCAGAGGTGCAGCACTCGAGCTGCCGACCCTTTATGTACCTTCTAAGCCCCTTTTGAAGAACCCCTTTGGAGGAACCCATACTGTATACGTTCGGGAAAACCCAGATACCAATGTTTAATTGCCAAAAATAATTAGGTCTCTAACCCTGTTGTTAAGATCTCCGTGGCCGCGCAATCCCCTACGTTTCGTTTCGCGCGGCTAATTTTAAACCCTAATAACTGTTAACCTTTAGGTCCCTACGGAAGATAAATAAAAATAGTAGTAGATAGAATATAATATATATTTCCCGATAGGGCCAAAAGTAGTCTAGTCAGGTCGGGACAATATTTTTTTGGTTTGTTGCATACAGTTTAGACAAAATTCGTCAATTTTTCAAAATCGAGCTGACGTCGCCTTAAGACGGAAAGAGGTGAATTAATTGTCGGTTTCGAGTGGTTCTCGGTAGCCTATTTGATTAAGAGTCTAACCCAACATGTCAGAAGACGCTAATTCGAGTCCAACTCGAGACTGAACATTCCTCCACTTTAAATTTTAAAAAACTGCTAGTATCTTTAGTATATATCTATTAATAATGATTACTTCATTCTTTCTTCTAGGTCGGAGTACAGTGAACTTATATTAAAGTACAAGCCTGCAGTGAACCTCGGCATGGGCTACCCAGACTTTCACGCACCAGAACATGTATTGAAAGCACTTTCTCGGGTAGCCCTCAATAAGGATCCATTCGCTCACCAATACACTAGATCATTTGTGAGTATACATAAAAATACATTTTCAAGCTCGTACATTCGGCAATGCCCGAATGCAAAACAAATTTTAATTCAAAATGGCCAAAAGGTTAAAACAGTAAACTTAATATTTAAGCCCCTATTCATATTAATAAGTAGCTTCGTCACAGCGTAATAAAAGTTTTTGACGACTTGCTTAGGTAGTACCTTAAATGGTCCAATAAGTTTTTTGATTTTTGTAGTCCAATTTTTTTTAATTGATCTAAAGTTTATCAATCACGCCTTATCTCCGCAGACAAACTGCAACGCTAGGCCTTCCTCTGCTAGGGCAATGTTAGCCCAAACCCTTGCCCCCAGGCCCGCGCTCATGGAGGTCGGAAATTCGTCTCGGATCTACGGCTCCCAGTGCGCCTTCTGCGGCCAAGTAGGACTAACGCTTGAATAGAATTGGTTTACCGTTGATGACGATTACAATACATTGCAGTGAATGGCTAGAAAAATATTTGCCCGTGATCTACCTGTTTAATAAACATTACAAATTGGTTACAATTTTACAAATAGGTGAACTACTCTGGTGGACCACGGGCTATAAAGGTTGTTAATTAATAGGTATATGATGTGATGGATAAAATAATGGATTTGGACGAACATGAGCTTTTTTTTCGCAGGGACATGCAAGGTTAGTGCAGAACATTTCGAAATTGTACTCACCGCTGATAGGCAGGGATATCAACCCACAAACTGAAATACTGGTCGGAGTTGGAGCTTTTGGTGCTTTATATGTGGCGATTTTAGGTAATATTTCTTTTTATGTTTTGTGAGTAACTAAATAACCAAGACTATATAAATAAACTCAGACAAAGGATTTCAAAATCCTGTTGAACCTATCAGTGTACCTTTCCAATGGAACAAAACAGTCCTGAGCCGAAAGTTTTGACAACCAAAAACGTTAAAACAGATTGCAACCAAAAACAACAGCTCCAAGATCAGAGTTGTTTTATTCTGATCTCCTTCCTATTTTGATGTATAAGTTTTATAATAAATAAATAAATATCCATCACGCCTTATCCCCGAAGGGGTCTCAGAGGCATACTATATGCCCACTTTTCACCGTGTGGATTCCTGTCCCACGTAATAGGTGGTGAGCCCATTGCCGTGTTGAAATAGACAGACGCAGGTTGTGGCTACCTGCTGTTGAAATTTTCAAGCCGCCTATAAGGCCTTCAGCCAGGCTTAACGACTGCCATTTTACTGGCAACCGGGACCAACGGCTTAACGTGCCTTCCGAAGCACGGAAACGCTCGCAAATGTAAATGCCACAAAGTGGTCACCCATCCGAGGACCAGCCATAGTGAAAGTTGCGTAACTCAGTGATCGTTTACAGAACACTGAGACCGCGGGGCCACGAGGGCTTCGCGGCCAAGAGCGAAGACCTTCATTTTCAGCAAAAGTTTCATTAAAATCCATTCAGTTATTTTTTACGTGAAAGAGTAACAAACATCCATTATTATTACAAACTTTCGCGTTTATGACGCGACGATGAGAGTGAGAAGTGATTTTTTGGGCCGTATTTTAGAACGTTACTCAATACTCAAGAAACGCGTGAGGCTAGTTTTTGCCTCTCCAAGCCCATTTGGTTTTTGATTTTCGCCATTGTTTGGAGCAACTGCTGTCTGACCTACCAGTAAAGCCCAATATTATTTATCTTGATGTTTAAATTTTTTTCAAAACTTGTTGACCTTTTTTTTTATTCAGTCAATTTAATTACATTCTAGGTCATGTGGATGTAGGTGATGAGGTGATAGTGATAGAACCTTTCTTCGATTGCTACAGCTCCATGGTCAAATCCGCCGGAGG
Source organism: Thumatha senex (assembly GCA_948477245.1). Taxonomy (NCBI): domain Eukaryota; kingdom Metazoa; phylum Arthropoda; class Insecta; order Lepidoptera; family Erebidae; genus Thumatha; species Thumatha senex. The sequence goes on along the minus strand of OX419726.1, from coordinate 6,294,067 downwards.
TATGCCAAGGTTCATACCCTTGAGACCGGTTAGTGTATATATAACTTCTGCCTTTTGACATTTAGATTACTGCCCAATAAACATAAATAGCATTTTCCTTTATAAAGTACTAGTCGACGACCGCGTAGAGAAGTTTTCCCGTTCCCGTTTCCCACAGGACCTTGTTCCCGGGATTAAATGTAGCCTGTGTGTTATTCTGATGTATAAGCTATACATCAGAATAACACATAGGTTCATAAAGTTTTATTAAAATGCATTCAGTACTTTTTACGTGAAAGTGCAACAAACATCCATTATTACAAACTTACGCGTTTATAATATTAGTAGGATTAGAGTGTAAAGTTTCTTTGAAAGTATTTGAAAACTAATAACATGGATTAGAGATGTGGGGTGTAATTATGGTCAGTGACGGTACACACACAGCTAGTTAATCTTTAATATTAGGTACCTAGATACTAATAGATACAGAAATTTTAAAAAAATAGTCATTATACAAGGTACAACAGTTTAGGTCTGGAGCCTCGGAAACGGTAAGATCTGATCTTAGTGTTGCTATGGTAGGCCTTAGATCAGTTGGGCCGTGTAGGTTTTAGGATACATTGAGTTAATTTACATCTTGTCGTCCGCTGCAGAAGGGTCGGGTTCGGCTGTGAAAATAGAATCTCTGGTTTACCTGCTGTACTACGTCTGGACCTAAAAAATTAATCTCCATGCCCAATAACCTAGGTCATCTGGTGTGATTGTAATATTTCAACAATTTTGTAATTTACAGAAGGAGACTACTGGTTCGATTACCTCCGCAGATTGGGTTCTAGATGAGAAAGAGTTAGCTGGCCTCTTTAATGATAGGACGAAGATGATCATATTGAACAATCCCCATAACCCCGTGGGTAAAGTGTTCAATATGGAGGAACTGCAACTTATAGCAGACCTTTGCAAGAAACATAACGTGTTGTGCTTGTCTGATGAAGTAAATGAGTGGGTAGTTTTTGATTCCAAACAGCATATCAGGATTGGTAAGTATTTTAATATTGAAAATTACTACCTACTTATTTTATTTATTTATTTATCTATCAAGCCTTATCCCCGAAGGGGTGGCAGAGGCAAATTATTTACCCACTTTTCACCATGTGTATTCCTGTCCCACGTAATAAATGGTGAGCCCATGGGCGTGTTGAAATACCTACCTAGGTACTTACACATTAACATTCTAATTACACATTCTCGCAATCCTGCTGGAAGAGATTTCTTGTAAAAATAAGCAGTGTCATTATACTCTGTTCTTGTAATTACATTTCTTAATAATATACATATATGTGTACGGGGGTTGTGTATGGTGTACATAAACTGTTGAAAAAAAAAGTGCATGCGTACAAAGTAATCGTGATCGGGGTGATCAAATGAATCTGATTTTTATAACATTATTTCTCTTGAATGTACAGAAACCTTTAAGGGTTGATTCACTAGGGATTTTTCTGGAATCTCTACTGCGGGAGCAGCAGGAACGGAGGGTGGGGCTCCCAACCCTTTAGGGGCCGTCCTACCTGATAAACTCCGCGGTGCCTCTTCCCAACCGGATGGGTAGGTAGACCGGAGGACAAGACATCGGCTAAGTAAATGGGAATGAGATGGGGCTCTCCTCGAGGGGCCAGTCGTGCAGACCCCGCGATCACCCGGAGGAGTTGATTCACTAGGGTCGACTTAGATACATCATTTTACTTCAAAAATGACCAGGATCTAGAACTTTGAAGCGAAAGAAGTATGCAAGGATCACGAAGCCTGGCGATCTGTCCTCTCTGACTACCCCGTCAGCGTGAAGATAGTTAAGTTTATTATTCTCTCTCAGCGACGCTGCCGGGCATGTGGGAGCGTACGATAACAGTGGGCTCAGCGAGCAAGACGTTCGCAGTGACGGGCTGGAGGATCGGCTGGGCGTACGGCGATTCAGCAATCTTGCATAACTTGCAAGTCGTACACCAGAAATGTTTGTACACTTGTTGTACACCTATACAGGTCAGTTACGTAATCACTCATCAATTACTGACATTATTTCGTAAGTAGTAGTAAGAAAAAGTAGTAAAGCGCTCGGGGCCCCGCTGACACAGTGTTCTGTAAACGATCACAGCGTTAAGAAACTTTCGCTATGGCTGGTTACGGATGGGTGACCACTTTCTGATATTTCCATTTACCAGCGTTTCCATGCTTCGGAAGGCACGTTAAGCCGTTGTTCCCGGTTGCCCTCGGTTGCCAGTAATATGGCAGTTCTTAAGTCAAGTTGAAGGCTTTATGAGCGGCATGAAGAATTTCAACAGTAGGTAGCCTAACCCTTCGGAAATAAAGGCGTGAGAATATGTATAATGTAAGGGTTTTTGATCATCTGAAATAAATAGATTTTATTTATTTTATTTTTATTTTAAACCTGAGAATATTATGTTTTAGGAAGCAGTAGCCGATGCATTGGAATTCGAACTATCTCGTCGTGACACTCCTGAGTACTTCATGACGTCGTTCGCTCAAGAACTTCAACCGAAGAGAGACATGCTGTATAAGACCCTGGCTGACAGCGGTTTCAAGGCCACGATGCCTGACGCTGGTTACTTCATCTTTGCTGATTGGACTGAGCTAGGTAAAGTGAAATTATACGAATCCTCGTAAGATATTTAATTAACGAAAACATCCCTGGGCCGAGTATCCATTTTACAATAAAAGCAGTTCTATTTCTATTCTATATCGATTCCATTGAGATTGGTTTAAAAATATGGACCAATCTATTTTGTAAACTAATCATTTACGATTGGTTCATAGTTTTGGACCAATCGCAAAGGTTTTTTCTACTAAATCTATTATTTACCAAGCTATCTCGATTTTTGTCCATTCAATGGAGGTCAATGGTTAATTCGGGAAATTATGTTAATGTCAAACTGGGACGTTAGAGTGGTTATATATTTCAAACTGCATAATAAAGTCAGAATCGTAATTTTTAGCTATCAAAATATTAGAATAGACTACCAAAAAGTGCAACTCACGAGCGGTTATGACTGATGCGTCACGTATTAATAGAATTCTATCGACCTGCCCATTGTGATAGTGGCTTTTTATTGCAAGCGCGGATCCACTATAGTAAGCACTATGGGCATGCCCACAACCTATATTGACCTGTTACACCACATTTTATTGAGATCTATTGACCGATGATACATATCCAAAGTCTTAATAAAAAAAGTTTATGGCATTGCGTGTGGCATATGAGTAGCACCAAAAACCTACGACGATATGCCCAGACCAGACGTTCCTAATATTCTCACTAATGTAATGTAGGTATATGATACATTAGTGGTAGTAAAAACTTTGACATTGTTCATATTTACTAGCTAGGCCTGTTTTTACAGAAACCAGGTGCTGAAGGGTTTTTTTTTTATTATTATTCACCACAATTACAACATCTTTACAGTTACCACCAAAACGGCATTGTAAGCAATTCGATAATTACAAAAATAACTTATTACTAATTGCGTCCATACTATACAAATATCTAATTTATGCATATCATTCATTCATGATTAATAATTATAAAAACAAAGTCATTACAGTTATCATGTCATTTCAATAATAAATTCAATTCAATTATTATGTCAATTTAATAATAATATAATTTTAATAATAAATGTCAATTCATTTTCAATACTATACAACTATTTGTCATTCCATAAGAAGTCTGTCAAGAAGGTACACATAACAATTCAATAAAAATAATAATGATTCAACTCATGCAATTAATTTATTAATAATTTGATAAAATTTAATCAACACCATACCAACAAAAGAACATCTACAAAGTAACGATTGCGACAAAGCACAAAGACATGGTCGTAAAAATAGTACTTGCATTTCTCAAATGAGTGTGTGAGATATCGATCGAAATTTTTTATTCGATAGACATATCGATGCCATTATGTGTAGATCATAATTATTATCATTGTTTTGGAGCGCATCCGAAATGTCTAATTTTCCTTGACTCTGGCGCATAAATCAGTCTGAATTTAACTGATGGCACGGCCTGAGGATTGCTGTGATTTTTGAATTATTTGCACGATCTTGGTGGCCAGTTCATATCACCTCTATGTGAAATGAATAGGCCCTCAAATAGCTCGTGCAGAATATACTATGTAGCATGAGCTGTATGGCACTTAACGACATCCTGTTGAAACTACATATCGGCGTTCAAGTCATCTAACTCAGCCCAAAAAAAGTTGTAATCATCGATATATAGTGCTCGACGTGGACAGTGATGGCTCGTTCTCAAAGAAATATCAACCGATGACACCGCCGCCAGCCCAAAATCCACACCAAACAGTGAGTTATTGGGATGCATTGCATTGGTATCATCCTTGTGGAGGGTGGAGATTTTCCTCCGACACAAGGGCCACTATGCCTATAATAGTGGTCTTATTATTCGTCTGCTTAAGCAAGAGAGATATAAGTCTTGTATATGAGATACTTTTCTTTTTATATTCTTACCGTCTATTCTCTCCCTCTTCTTAATATATTTCTTTAGAGTCTCGGTGACCACTTTTATTTGGTTGCTAGGAGCAAGTTTCAATTGAGTTTTAATTTTCGGCATTATTGGTAGCGACTGCCGTTTGATCTCCTAACCCAGTCGTTGCCTCGTCCGTTGGTCAGCAGGTGCACAACTAGCAGGTGAGGTCGCTTGGTCCTCAGAGATCTTGGTGGGATGCCTAACACTCAATCTTGTCTATTATCCCTTGTACTGCTCTGTACTTATGTGTGTGCGTATGTGCAAAGCTCTCCTAAAACAATTATGGTTTTAAAAGTTTTAATATGTCTGGTCGTAGTTGCCGGCCGGTTTTTCTCACGCGTTCGACAATTAGACACCTTGGTCAAACTGTAAACTCAGGTCGAACAAAACTAAAAGCCAAGATAAAAAAAAACAGAGTTCATTTTTTAATTGATTGTTTATAATTTTTGCCATTTTTGCGAGCGAAGCTTTTTTTTCTCAACAATCATCTAAGTACATGCAATTTTCAATCGAATGATACCCTTTAATTTTTTTTTTCGTGTGGAAATCCTGATGTATGAGGTGCCGCACTTCCACCAACTATAAACACGTTTCCATTACATCATATGGCCGGGAGTCCCGGGTGAGCTATCGGAAGAGACTATATTCGCCGCCCCGGGCTCGATTTTTCTTCGGGTGTTATCCTGCCTCTTTGGAGATGCGAGTGCTATAACTTTGAGAGGTTCGGGTGTTGAAGGGAGTGTGTGTAGCTCTCAAAACACGCCACCGTCCAAGGCCTGCTTCTGTAAGTACAGCGAGCAGTCCACCCGCCTTCCTCAGGCCAAGACAACTGCTCAACACAACACACTCAACAGACAACACTCAGGCAGAAGACAAGTCTGCGGAACTCGGGAGGGAGAGTTTTCACCCGTTTTCTCTCCACCGCCTCTTTGGCGGGTTTGGCGTGCTCGCAAAAATACGCAGCGATGTCCCATTTGCTCCCACCGGGAGAATGTCCACGCCCAGACACAACAAGGTCCCGGCGCTGCAGCTCCCACGCTGAGCACACCGCCAGTGTATGCAGCGCCGTATCCTCGCTGCAGTCCCCGTAGTGCTGGCACTCCGGTGCTAGCTCCCGGTTCTTTCGCCACAGAAACTTACCAAATGACACTCCTGAGAAATTGTTGGATCCGCGCCTGTTTTATTGAGCGATGATTTTGACTCTATTCTGACACGATTGAAATAGTAGACTAAGCCCCCAGTAATATCTTGTTATACTCACACGATTTTTAGAAAACATTGTGGTTTTAGAGTATGTTATGGATTACATTAATACTCGTATTTTTGAGAATTTCGGTTACCTCGCGACGTTTCGGGTATATTGCACAAGTCTCTTTTCATCTTAGCCTTTTTCCAATTGCTTTCAAACCTTATCTGGATATTCTGGATTGTTAGGAGCAGCTAATAATTGGACTTTTGATTTTCGGCATTATCATAAGCGGCTACATTACACAATCCACAAGACTATTTACAGTGACTCTCAAGATGGCGGCCCCATGATGTGCCTCTTTACGCTCCGCTTGACGGACCCTGGATTATAAGTGCGCTGGAAACACGTGCGCTGGCAGAGCATTCCAAATTTCTATTGTTCGATAGAGAAGCGATTGTTTGAACCGTTCAGTTCTGGCGAAAAACCTCTGCGCGTTGTTCGGGATCGAAAATGAGCGGGTGGGATTAGGTTAAAGAGCTCTTCAGAACACTCGCTGTGGTAGATACGCTAGCGGTTCACGGCTTCTTGTTACCTCAGGACAATCTAAAACACTAAATTGAACGCATTAAATTAGGTGAATACCCGGAAAGCATAAAAATCACGAAAAATTTGTAGTCGTTTTTTTGAAATGAACTACATTTTTTGTCGCATTAACTTTATCACCGTAATAATTATGTTATTTTGACTTTCCCAGCTAATAAGATCGACTTATCCAGTGAAGATGACCAGTACAAAGACTATCGTTTCACCAAGAAGTTTGCTAAAGAGGTCGGTGTCCTCACCCTTCCACCGAGCACCTTCTACTCCAAAGAACACAAGCATCTAGGAGAGAGTTTCGCACGATTTTGTTATATCAAGGTAAAAATTTATTGAAACTATTGATACCTTATTTTGTAAATCCTCTTCCTTATATCGTCCATTATTATTATATAGTGAACGTACAGCGGTTCCACCCGCGTAGTGCCCGTATATTTGTTTTTTTTTTTATCCATCATGCCTTATCCCCGAAGGGATGACAGAGACATATTACATGCCCACTTTTCACCATGTGTATTCCTGTCCCACGTAATAGGTGGTGAGCCCATTGCCGTGTTGAAATAGACAGACGCAGGTTGTGGCTACCCGCTGTTGAAATTTTTCAAGCCGCCCATAAGACCTTCAACTTGACTTAACGACTGCCATTTTACTGGTAACCGTATATAAACAGACAATCTTTAAAATCTTGTTTTACATGTATGTAAGTACCGTATAGTGTAAAGCTGTTGTCACATGTAAAGATGTTATATATCTACATAGAAAACAAGCCTAACTGTGCCCCGTGGCTTCGCCCATGGCATACTTTAAACGCCTATCTCATATCGCACCCATTTAACCTATAATTAACTGTATTTGTATTAGATGAAAGAAAGAAAGAAAGAAAGCCCATTTATTGAGAAAGGTTAGGTTTTACTCAAAAGAACGGAGGAATAATCATTAATATCAACAAATCGAGCGACTGTCACACATGATTTGAAAACGGGTTGGGTTAGAGGTGAGGGTGCAACGGGAATTCCAAGTATATCACAAGCCTAACCAGCTAGTTTTAAAAAATATCTAAATATGATGTAAACAAATAGACGATATCAAATATAGGTTAAAACACTTATATTTAGCTGCTGTACGAATTTCGTTTGACTTTTTTTGCAATTATTTATTTCCTGGCTTCTTAGGACTTAACGCGGCAAGTTTGAAACTCGCATTTCACTGCATATATTAAATTGTCTTTTACTATAGCACGTTAACACAACTTCAATGTCCAAGAAACCACCTCTCCCGCAAATAAAACAAGATAAATGCAGTGGTTTTAGAAAATAAAATTACATTTACAATAAACATTTTTCCGCCTACAATCGTCGTTAGACTTTTATTTTGGGCATTGTTAGGAGCGACTGCCGTCTAACCTCCCAGCCCTGTAAGACACCTGGGGGCAAAGCCTACTATTTCGATTGCGTAAGCATAGAATCGAAATCATCGCTCAATAAAAAGCCACCGGTACAATTTTGACAGTTCTTCATAGTCTACTATTACAATTTTACTGCAATAGACTTCTATCGGTCGATCGATAGAATTCTACCAACTCGTACCGCGCCAGTGGCCGCTAGTCAGTTGCATTTTCGATAGTCTACTAACATTTGGACAGCTAAAAACAGCGATTCTAGTTCTATTCTACGGCTTGTCAATAGTAGACTCGGCCCCGTGCTTCGTTGCCTTGTCCGTTAGTCAGCAGGTGCACCGCTAACAAGTGAGTTTCCTTGGGCCCCAGAGACTTTGGCGGCGCCCCTTACACCCAACGTAGGAGTTCATTTTATGCCACATAAAGAAATATATAACAACGACTTTTTTTACAGAAAGACGAGAACCTAGCATTAGCCGAGAAGCTTATAAAAGAGTGGATTGCGAAAAAGTAGATTGGGAACTAACTCACCCGCTGAACTTTGGGCCTTAGAATACGTTATTGAAAATTATTTTAATGATAATAATATAATATAGTAAATTAATAAGAAAAGATAAGTATTATCCATAGTTATAATATAAAACTAAAGAGTTTGTTTGTTTGGATGAACGCGCTAATCTCAGAAACTAGTGGTCGTTTAAGAATTTTTTTTTGTGTTTCATAGCCCCATTATCGAGGAAGGCTGTATATCATCACGCTACTACCCTGGAGAGCGGAGCAGTTGTCATATATGTCAACAAATCGGGCAAACGTTTTATGCATTACAAATTGACGCCCGCGGCTTCGCCCGCGTATAGAAGTATTTTCGTACCCATTTTTCACAGGAACTTGTTCGCGGGATAAAAAGTAGCCTATGTGTAATTCTGATGTACCTATAAGCTATATTATTGTAAAGTTTCATTTAAATCTATTCAGTAGTTTTTACGTGAAAGAGTAAAAAACATCTATCCAAACTTTTGCATTTATAATATTACTAAGATTTTATAATTTTTTACCGACGGGATAAAATAGTTGCGACGGGAGTGCAAACTATGCCACGGGCGAAGCCGTGGGGGATCATCTAGTCATCTGTGAGCCGAATACGATATTTATTAATTTTAAATTCCTAAAATTAAATAAGTACTTTATTTTTTTACACATTAATTTATTAAATAAGTATTTTAACCTTTTACACATTAAAGTTTTATTTGACCAAAGCCACTTGTACCTACTGTATTTCATTATTCTGACTGACAACGAGGGGTTTTAGCAGTGAACCATGAAGCTTAATAATACGAACCTCCCTGGGGCTGCGGTTATCCTTGTAGGCTATCCTTCAGAGGGCTCACACGAGACTCCCGGTCTTAGGCAAGGACAACTTGTTATATCTATTAGTCACTAGGGATCCGGCATAACATCCATGAGGATATTCACACGCAAAAAAATGTGTTTTAAGTTTAACCTGTGTATTTGTCTTTGTATAGTTTGACCACGACCGCTGTACCGCTCACCGCGTACAAAATTGTACGCAGTGAGCTGTACATTTTTGTACGCGGTGAGCGGTACAGCGGTCGTGGTCAAACAATAATCGTAGGTCTCTGAACTCTCGAACTCTCTCGGCCTGTGGATCAATATATATGCTTTTTTTTTAAAGTCGATGGATCAGGATGGTTCTTAGCTTTAAATTTTGAAGGGCATCATAACACTTTTCAAGTGATAATGAGGTCTCACTAAATTGTTTATTCAATTCTTTATTTTCGTAAAACTTAGTGTGACGGCTCCCGCTATTTTTACCGTTTAAATTCAAAATAATGGAGGTATTATCAAGAAGAAATAAAAACACGATAACTTACTTGTTTTCAGCGTATATTGTTTAACACACACTTACAGTATAACACACTCATGGTAAGTATGACACCCTTTTATTAAAACACTGTGACTTTACCAAGAGCACTCTTTAGCACCACCGTACTTTTCAACGACTACGAGAGAACTCAGCAACTGCCTATTTTATGGTGAAAATGACAACTATCGCTCCCGCCAAAAGAGTAGTGGCGCCATCTAAAACGTCAGTTTGCTCTTAGTCAATTGAGTTACTTTTGATAGTAGAATGATACGGAACTAATTAAAATAATAAATGATTGTACTATAAATTAATAACAATAATAAATATAGATTGATAACAATAACAAATTGATGACAATAGGTTATACAGGTGTTGGGTACATATGATTTTTGCTCTTCCATTCTCCGCCAGTTTATTATGTAACAATAATAATATAGCTCATCCAAATGCAAAAAATCAAATTCTTTAAATGTCAAACTAAAATAACAATAAATGAAAATTATGTACAAAATCTCATAATAATCCTAATGTCGGTAGAAATGTCAAATATATATAAAAAGTGAATACTTTACAACAAACAAAATATAAAATGTCAAACAACTTATAGACAAGGTACCCACACAATGGAGAACACAAAAGGGTCAAAATATTACTATCAAATACAGCTACAATTGGAGCGTAGTTCATCTACATTACATTAGTTTTTATTTCCCTCCAATACATGTAGTATTTCCGAAGTTATAACGACGAGAAGTTATAGATCTTTTTTGAATTTCCGAGATTTGGCGCGCTCATTATGACGTCACAACGTAGCACAGACAGCGACAAGGCGCGGCGCGGTGCGAACGAGAGCGCGACTGTTAATTGAGCTGTGTTGTGACGTATGCGATAACCCGCGTTATACGCACTTTGATCGTAAATATTTCAGCCATTTTTTGAAATATAAAAAAAGTAAAAACACCGTTTTTCTCGTATTTTTTTGTAGATTCATTTGGCATTTAAAGTAAAAAACGTTTGTCAGACCCATTATGTATCATTTAAAAGATCATTAACAGACTAATAAGCTTTGTAAATCAGAAAGTTAAGTAAACTACGCCTATATTGAGTTATGTCTGGGCAAGTCCTAATATGCTTTGCCAGTTATTGAAAATTTTCGGCTTTTATACTTTTTTTTTCTTTTTTATTGAAATGTTGTGTTTTTTAATATTTTATATTTAGATTAATTCGTTTTAAGTTTTCTTTAGGAAGTTTAGGTTTTATTAAATTTATTACTTTCTATGTAGCCTTTAATTTATAATGATTTATCTGAATGTAATAACTGTTTTGTGCCTTTGGTGTAAGTTTCTTTTTTTGTATCTATATGTATATTTTTTGAAGGCGAGTATAATTTCTTTGCTAATAGTTAATTTATATTGCTAGTCTCGTCTCTTATTGCTGCATAACTTGAGGCCACGTGTAAGCCACGTGGGCCTCTTGATTAAATTAACTTTACTTTTTACTTCAGGAAAGCACAAGTTATAAAAGGTTTTTAATAACTATGAATTGAGTAAAGCTTTCATTAGCGTCATTTGATGTAAGGTTATTGATAGCTTTTTTGAATACATTTAAATGTGCGTCATTAATAACCCTCTTTTTTATATTCAAGTATTTGTCAAGCTTTTATACCTTGTAAATTTGATGCAAATGGACCAATATTCTTTTGACGCTAACGTCAAAAGCTGCTGCTACTTCAGCCGTAGATTGTGTATCATCAGCTTCCACAATCGCCTTAAATGCGTTGTTGTCGATTATATCGCGTCTGCTTTCTAAATATCGAATCCCTCTTTGCAGAACGGCCCTAGAAAATAATTCCATACCTGACTATAGAGGCTACTAACCTATTATACGCAACAAGAAGCGTTTCCGGGACTACCTTTTTAGAAAGTTGTACAGTGCGTATACTCACTGACTCAATCGTGTGCACAATTATTCTGAATGTGATTTCCAAGTTAGTTTATTGTCAATTATTAAGCCTAAGAATTTAATTTTTACAGCATTGTCTATTTCAGAATCGTTAAAAATAATACGAGTCTCTGGAATTATACACCTTTGATGGATGTCCATTATTTTAATTTTCTTTAAATTGATTATCAGATTATTTCTATTGAGCCAATTTGTAATGTTAGATAGGGTATAAATTAAAATTTACTAATACTAAATATACTTAACTTAACTTAATATTAACATTAAATATAACCTTAAAAATATGATACATAACTAAAATATATTATTAAAAGAGGTCCATTTAGGCAAGGTTCCGAATATACTGGCAGCGTTACCCTTTTAAAAACTAGACTAATTCTTTGTCCGAGGTAACTGCCAGCTCTTCGGTCTCCTGTGATGTCAACTAACCTTTTCGCAATTTCCTTAAAAAGCCTTATAGCGCTAGGACCCCACGAACCAAGAGTCTCGACACCGAATGGGACAAAATCATATTCGGAGCCAAAACTTAGCATAAAAGCCCAGGTATTTGAATGCTTTAGCTTTTTCAGCCGCTTCACAAGCCGCACCAGCTCTGTTGTTGGTTCCATGTAGATGGGAAGGGGCCAGCGTGTCTGAACAGGTTGCATCCCATACATCCCATAGGGTATTATAGATGTCATTTTTGTATGTGTCAGGATCTATACATTTTATAATAGCCGGTACTGTCATCAACAAAGGGGACCATCTTACTGGTTGTTTTTGAAAGATTGTTGATATATATTAAGAACTGCAACGGTCCTAGTACACTGCCCTGCGGCACACCGTATTTTACGATTCTAGGTTGTGACAAGTATGTAGTATCAAGACCATTTGTTGTTATTCTTGAAATTTTTGTCTATTGAGTTCGATTGGTTAAGTACGATTCTAAGAGATTTAGAATATTACATCTTATTCCATATCCTTGTATTTTATTCATTAGAGTTTTATGATCCACTTAGTCAAAAGCCTTCTGCTGTAATTTTATTAATATAGATTTGTCCATACTTCACCCGTGATTTAGCTACTTCGAAATCCCGTTGCAACGCCTTCTCCTACCCCACACCTCTAACCCACACCCCTATTTACTGTTTAAATACTATCATTCAAACTTTCATTCTCTATTTTAAAACCTTATGAGATGAATTTTAGAATATCGTAAATCACGTATTTTTTTTTAAATCAAAATTACGTATGCAAAGTTGGTTATTAAAAGAGGTCCCTTTAGGCAAGGTTGTTGAATCTTGAAAATGTAGAATCTCACATATAAACCTTAAATCCCTATTTTATCCCATTACAGGTCAAATTATGCAATACCGCGAAACACAACATGTCCATTTATTTGTAACCAAAAGCACGTTTACGTTGTTTTATGTTTCTAACTTTGAGAGTGAGAACTTCTATACAACAGTGGTATTTGAAAAATCGTTTTTTGTGGGTGTTTACATTATGAAAGAAGCTTACTCCAAAATTTTTAAATTATAGGCTCAAGCGCTTTGGCTGGACGTTTATCATAAGAAGTTCTTCATTTTTATCAATAAAAGACAACCTCTATTTTACACCATTATATGTACATTTTTGCAAAACTGCGATACATATATCCATTTATTTGTAACCAGAAAGAGATACGTAATTTCATGTCTCTAACTTTAAAAATGAAGAATTTTCATACAACAGTTTATTTCCAAAAGTCTTTTTTTATGCGTAAATTATAAGAGCAGCATTTAAAAAATAATCAAGATTTTATGTGAAGTGTAATGTTGCTGGACGTTGATGGATAGTTGAGTCACCCAGTAATTCTATTAATATAGGTAGTGGCTCTCGATTTTGCCCATAATATACTTTAAAATCCTATTACAACCATCCTCTCCCCACTCCCTTAACCCTAACTTTTATCTTCTATTTTACACCCTTATGAGTAGAATTTTGATAAATCCTGAAACACGTGTTTATTATTATTTGATCAAAAGTAAGTATTGCGAATTTTGGTTTTGCTATGTTGGAAAATGAAGAATCTCCTAAATAAACTTAGATAGGGGTTCTAAGTTTATTTGGGAGATTCTTCATTTACCCCTTTATAGGTTAAATTAGGCAAAACCGCGAAACACGTACCCATTTATTTGTAACCAAAAATACGTGTACGTAACTTTATGTTTCTAACTTTGCAAATGACTAACTTTCATACAAAAGTTTGTGCCTTATTTTCCCCCCTTAGAGTTGTAATTATTAAAAACCTGTTTCTTAATGGAAGCCTTCTATATAAGGGTAGCTCATCCTAAAAAAATTAAGCCTGTTGGTCCAAGGGTTTGGTCTGGACGTTGATTTTAAGAATGAGTCACCCATTAATTTTATCAATGAAAGGCAACCTCTATTTTACCCATTTAAATGTAAAATTTGCAAAACCGCGATACACGTGTCCATTAATTTATAGTAAAAAATAGGTATACTTAATTTAATGTCTCTAACTTTGAAAATGACGAACTTTCATACAACCGTTTATGCCTTGTTTACCCCTTTAAGGGTGGAATTTTAAAAATCCCTTCTCAGTGTGTGCCTGTATTATAAGGGTAGTTTACCCTATAAATTTCAAATCTCTGCGGGTAAGTCTATCGGCTGGGCGTTGTTAGATGAGTGAGTTACACGTAATTTTATAAATATAGATATTAATTAATTTTGATTAATATTCAAAATTATTATAGCTATAGGTAGTATCTGTATATATTTCACGAGATATCTCGATTTTAGTTAATTAGATCATAGGTTAATTACGAGAAAATAGGTTATCAAAAAACTGAACGGTCAAGTGGTTATGTAACAATAAGTGTTTTTAGGTGTGTTAGTGAATTCTCAAATAATTAATCGTGGTGTATTACCTTAATAATGTGACAAGTGGATGAAATCGACAGTTGGGTGTATAAAAATATGTACTATTTTCACTACGTGGTTTGTTTACTAATTGCCGCCTTCGTTTATAGGTTACTAGATGACCGGCCCGGCTTCGCCCGTTACATACTTCGAATCCCGTGGCACCCATTTAATCCCGTCGTTTATGAATCTCACAATAATGTATGTACATTTTCCAAATTAGTTGATTATTTCTCCCCTCTCCAGTAAGTACGGCCCATCGAATTATGGCTACACGAAATTAATTTTTTGTTTGTTATATTAGATATTCATTTAATTTGCAAGGTGTAAAGGGACATAATCTTCTTGAAATGCCAACTAACATATTAAAAATGATAAGGTTTAACGACTTATTTGTGTAATTAGCCTTTAAATTACCGCTTTTAATTGCTGGTTTTATAAAGTATTAAAATAGATATAGTATATTATCCTTAAGAGATAGACATATCCCGTCGCGGACTTTTTTGTAAACCTATATTAAATACACAATTCCACGATACATTATTTTGTTGTATCTCAAAGGGTTTAGGCAGCGTTTTCGTTGAAAGCTCCTAGACGGCTTATTTTTTCGACACCTCCAACAAATATCGTTATAATTTCACGCAACCCTACGTCCACCGGATTCCCCAACAAAAAGACGCGCGCAGCGCGAGCGGTGAGAGCGGATGCGCGCAGTGTGCGTAAAGAGTGCTCGGCGAACGGTACGCACCTTTGAAAAAGGGTGTCTGAATACAGCTAAAACTGGTCAGTCTATTACTGGTCATAAAAACGTGAGTAATCCTGTTTATTTATTTATAATGTGTAGTAATAACGTTAGTTTTCAAGTTAAAATTAATGGCACTGTCACTAGTATTCCTTCGGTGGAATGTGAGGAGCATGTATGATGAACGCATGACCTCTCATTCCTATCCAACAAACTAATTCCTCTATCTAGTCATAACCGAGACTTGGCTTAAACCAAGCCTCAACCTTCGTGAACCATAATATGTATATATCTCAATCAAGTGTGGCAAATCCGGTGCATACAGAGAAACACAAAATATGTATCAGCAAAATTATTTGATGCTGTTTTAATGTAGATATCTTACATACAAATCACACGTATTCTATTCTATTTTTAGTTATGGCAAGCTTTGCCAGTGCCGACAATTCTGCCAATATCTTGACGTGCCGTGGAAATGCGTGTGTCGATTATTATAAAAAGTATTTAATTTGAGGGCAACTCTTTACAACGCTGGACTCGTTGTGATCTTTCTTAAGGTTAGAAAGTGTAATAACAAGAATATTATCCGATTTAAAGTTTAATAGAATTGTCGTGGATTAACGACATCAAGGACCTAAACAGTTGCGGGAGAAGGATGAATTAGAAGAGAGGAAAAATTGGCAGGGGGCTTTTAATTTTGTAAGTAGACGATACAAATCTGGAGACATCCAAAGAAGATATGATGCAAGGTTCCATCGTCAAGTCCACACTCGCATATAGATGAATCACGCACATGAATTTTGTAAAGGAACACAGGAGAACAACAGTGGCCCAATCGCAGACGGCAAATGACCGATATGACAGTTTTTGATACCTTTTTACATTTGTAAAACCACGGTTTTGAAGTGATATTTGGTTGGATGGAGAAATAGAATTTGCCTGTTTTCTTCCCGGGGTCTGACCACAGCGACTGCCAGAAAGTCATTAGTATAAAAAAAACAGGTATTTCCATAACACATCTGACATTAGCAGAGTCGTCATCAGTGATATGTTGACACCGCTTGCCATAAAAAAAATGTTTGGCTCAAGTGAAGAAATTGAATAAAACCATAATTTTTTCACTAATCATAAACTCCGGCCGGCGGAAATAGGTAAAAGAGACGAAATACGCGAGCGGTAGCCTTTCTCCATCACAATCGAATATAAAATTAGCAACCTAACAAGCAAGTTAACAGTGTTTTGTCCCAATTAGTAAAGCGACAAAGCATCGTAAATGAAGCACAACTGGCGATTCATAACGCAGTGCTAGTGCCAACGTTGCTTTACGGTAGCGAAACCTGGATATGTCAGCAGATACATGAAAGTAAATTGAATGCTGTGGAGATGCTATTACTTCGTAACTTTGGCCGACCGAATACGAAACGAAGTGATACACAATATGGCAGGTTTCAATAAAAGTGTCAGCGTTAAGCTGGAAAAGGGCGTGCTATAACATTGGCCACCAAGCGTTGTCGAAAGCCCCGGAAATATCGAAAAAGATGGCCAAAACATATTGACAAACCGATGAAGTGACAATTTTTGCACTGATATCGCTGCGTCAATAGTAGATTTTATTACTGTAAATCCAAATTGATTTTCGTGCAATTAATACCGCTCGGCGGGAGCCGGGGGTACTATTAAATGTTCTAACAGCTTTCCCAGTGAGGGTAACAAGGTGATCGGCCGGTTCGACTTGGGGTCATCTGGCAGCTTGTCGCCTTTTTTAGGAATAATCCGAACATAGCCACACCTCCAAATACGGGGAAACACTCCTTCGTAAATACATCGGTTAAAAACATTTAATATTACTTCACCTGACAGTTTGCAAGCCTCCTATATCATTCTGTTAGATATTCTATCATCACCCGACGCCTTACCTATGGACAAAGACCTGACAACATCGAGAAGCTCATCAGAAGTCTGTAGGTCTGACTGTGGTAGTGTAGTGGTGAAGTATTGTGGCTCAAGAGCCCACTGTCATAATTGTCGGTGAAAATCACTATCGTTCTCCGAGCAGTCGTCGAGTATAAGAGAATCAAAGTGGTAATCCGTAGTTTTCTTCACGCCTATAGTATGCTAGTTGTTAATTTTGATGTTTCGTACATATGCAAGGTCAACAGAACGGTTAGCCCTAAACTCATAGGCGACCACGGCCCCTTACCATCCAACTCATGCACTGTTTTTCGTAGCAATAAGATCTTGCAACTCTAAGAGCAAGTAAAGCGCTACTGTATTTCGCACCATCTTTAATTTTATGCTTTTTAAAATAATTTAACTTTCTACGAGCTCTCCGGAAACATCTTCGAAGCTCAGTCAAACGATCACTCCACTAATCGCATCTCCGAGTGTTAGTAATAGATCCACGAGCAATGGCCACGTCGGCACAGTAGTTAAAAGTTTCTGACATTAACGAAGCCCCTTTGCGCCCATCGCCATTCGGATATCGAGACGTTGATGATGTTGAATTTGAATGTTGAATGATATTTTTTACTAATCATTGAACCTTTAATATGAAAATAAAAAGAAACAATTGTTACTTTACTTACAAAAATTTAAAACCTTGAAAAAATAAACGTGAGGTAAAATATCATAAAAATTGTAACATTCTCTAGGTGGTACTGTCTTTAACTGCTGAAGGTGGTTATATTTTATCGCTGTAATCTTATGAAGTAGAGGTTAGTCTACCGTTTCTGGCGCTAATATCTTTGGTCTTGAGGAAAAGGAATCCATTCTACGTAAAATCTTAATTTTACTTGTCATTGTGTCCTATTTTATTGCTCTAATATCTACGAGCTGTGGATCGCCAGCTAAGTAGCCTGGCAGATGGCCTGTGGCGTTTCTGAACGCACCTTATTCTTGTCAAGCCGTCGGTGCGTTTGACAGACACTACTACTTCGCGCCTTTTTCACGAGTGGTGAACCTGTTACTATTGTTCTGTAAATAACTGCTCTGTATTTCATAAGTTACTAAATTACTTGTATTGTAACCCGATGTTGCGAATTACACACACAAAGACTTTCACAAGACTGGAGTTTAATTAACCTACTCGCCCCATGAGAGAGGACTTCTAGTTTGGCGCTAGTTGGAGCGTAACAATATCTAAACGGAAGGAAGGAAGAAGCAAAGGTCCTTCCCCCAAACTGATGACCACCGACGCTGCATACAAACAAGAAGACCCTCACTACCACTTGCTCTGTCGGCATGGTCGCGTCACACAACAAGCAGCAAACTTTAACAAATTTTGTCATCTCAAGTTTGGACAAAGAACATTTCTTGAAAACTTCATAACACCTATTTTGTAATTCATTAATACAAGCCTTCTAACCTTCGTGGCGGACTCCACGACTCTACATTTTTGTGTTATATTTATCGAGGAAGGCTATAGGCTATATATCATTACGCTACTACACTGGGGAGCAGAGCAGTTGTCATAAATGTCGACAAATCGGGCAAATTTTTATTCATCATTGTAGAATTTATAAGCGACGGGATTAAATAGGTGCGAGTGCGACGGGAGGTCGAAATATTCCACGGGCGAAGCTGTGGGGGTCATCTAGTAATAATAAATAACTTGTAGGTGATAAGCATTAACACTGAGGCTATTAATCACTAAGTGTTTTAACATATAATTGTATGTTTTTTATTATTGTATTGTGTGTTTTATCTGTTTGTCATTGTCTTGTGGTTTATCAGTGATTTTGCTTTGGGTGTGTGTATGCATGTGGCAAATCATAGTTACATGTTGCATAATTCTTGCATGTATTGTTCTCCATAGCTACTAATAATATTTAATTGCTTTACGGTAGCCAAACCTGGGTATGTCAGCAGATGTATGAAAGTAAATTGAATGCTGTAGAGATGCGTTCACTTCGAAATTGTGCAGCGTAACTTTGCCGGCCGAATACGTAACGAAGTGATATGCAATATGGCAGGTTTGAATGAAAGTGTCAGCGTTAAGCTGGAAAAGGGCGTGGTCCGTTGGTTTGGACACGTCCAACGAATGAGTGAGGAACGATTGACGAAGAATATAATATTGTGCGAAAGTAGAGGGTAGAAGAAGTCAGGGTAGGCCGAGACTTACAAATGAAGACCAGGTGAGCTGATTGCTCAAAAACGGAAAATTCTAAAGTACTCGGATACCCAGACGTGCGTGTATGAAGCGATTGATGAATCTTGAAGAAGCGAAAGAAGAATGCATGGATCGCGAAGCCTGGCGATCTGTCCTCTCTGACAACCCCGTCAGGGATACAGCTTGAAGATAGTTTAGTTTTTTATTTTCTTAATATATAACATGGGTGAGGAACTGAAAGCTCACTTAGCCACCCTTAAAGCAGAAACACTACACTGCGTGCTCTGCATGAATCTAAACCACCCAGAGTCCGCTGTGTGTCGGGTGGCTGTCAAGCTACCTCCACTATGGCCGGACAGGCTTACAGTATGGTTCGCTCAAGCCGAGGCTCAATTTTTTTTACCATGTACAGCTATGTTCTTTGTCAAATCGACCACAAGGTTGCAGGGGAGACAGATGATATAGTAACCAATGCTCCTGCCGAAGGCAAATATAAAAATTTAAAAGAAACTTTAATTCGAAGTTTTTCCTCTTCTGAGGAGCAAAGAGTTAGGTGACTTCTCAACGATGAAGAACTTGTGACAGGAAACCGTCCCAATTCCTCCGTCATCTGAGGTCACTTGCAGGAACCGCCTTGTCAGACGATAATATCCTGAGACAACTGTGGCTGCGTCGTCTCCATGACCTTGCCCTTGAGAGAATAACTGTCATGGCTGACAAAATTATGGAGGCCCAACTCACCTACTCTCACCTACTCACCTCAAGCTACTGACTCACCGCTCCGGCCATGATGGAAAGGTTAGATGATGTAACTAAACAAGTTGCTGCTATGACTTTGGCCACAAGGAGGTCCCAATCAAGAACACGGTTCTCATCAAACAGGGACAAGTCTTCTCCACCACTTCTGATTCCACCAAAAGACTGTGTTGGTACCACAAGAAGTTTGGTGCAAAAGCCAACAAGTGCACATCTCTATGCGACTTACTTGAAGCGCTCGTGGCCCCGCGGTCTCAGTGTTCTGTAAACCATCACTGAGTTACGCAACTTTCACTATGGCTGGTCCTCGGATGGGTGACCACTTTGTGGCATTTACATTTGCGAGCGTTTCCGTGCTTCGGAAGGCACGTTAAGCCGTTGGTCCCGGTTGCCAGTAACATGGCAGTCGTTAAGCCTGGTTGAATGCCTTATGGGCGGCTTGAAAATTTTCAACAGCAGATAGCCACAACCTGCGTCTGTCTATTTCAACACGGCAATGGGCTCACCACCTATTACGTGGGACAGGAATCCACACGGTGAAAAGTGGGCATATAATATGCCTCTGCCACCCCTTCGGGGATAAGGCGTGATGGATATTTATTATATTTATTTTATTTTATTGTTACAGACCAAGTCAGTAAAAGACAATTTTTTATTGACACTGGATTGGAATTGTGCTGCTATCCTTATTGCTGGCTTGCACGCCGTATGCAAACATCTGACTACCGTGTCAGTGCTGCCAATGGTACTAGTATCCAAACTTTCGGCACCACCAATCTGACACTTAACTTCGGTCTACGTCGCAATATTCAATGGACTCTCGTCGTAGCAGACGTCACTTTGGCTATCATCGGGTCAGACTTTTTGTCATACTACCGCCTGCTGCCTGACTGTAGAACCAAGCGATTGGTTGCCGGTCTCACCAGCTTCTCAGCCCCAGGTTGCACTGCTACTTTGTAACAACCAAGTTTGTAACATCAAAGCTAGCGGAGTTTCCGGCAATAACCCACCCACCTGGCCTGCTTAGGACTATTAAGCACGACACGGTGCATTAAATCAAGACCACAGACGAACCACCTATATCCAGCCGCCGTCGTCGTCTGGCACCGCAGAAACTGATAAGTGCCAAATAAGAATTTGATGTTTTTTTTATACCACAGAGGTGGCAGATAAGCATACGGCCCACCTGATGGAAAGTGGTCACCGTAGCCTATGGACGTTTGCAACACCAGAGGTGCAGCACTCGCGCTGCCGACCCTTTAAAAAACTTCTAAGACCTTCTAAGAAATCGTTCAGTCCGGCATCGCTCGCCCATCTCAAAGGGCTTGGTCATCGCCACTCTACATGACGCTGAAAAAAGATAACACAGCCAGAACTATACCAGAATTTTCAGTACTATCGATCTTGTGAAGGCCTAGTACCAGATACCAGTTTTCGCAGCGGACGTACTGAAGACGGCCATCATTACCCCGTTCGGCCTCTTCTAATTCCCTTTCATGAGCTTCGAGCTCCGCAATGCTGGTCAACCCTTTCAGCGGTTTATTGATGAGGTCACACGGGGTCTCGACTTCTGTTTTCCTTATGTGGATGACATTCTCGTTTATTCCGCAAATGAGACACTCCACTGCGAACACCTATGGATCCTCTTCGGACGCCTAAGAGATCGTTTTCAAGCCAATCTGGATTTTCCCGCTCCACAAACTGTACAAGGTATGCGTTGCTTCCTCGGCATGCTTAATTATTATCTCCGTTTTATACCGCACGCTGCACAGTCCCAAGCCCCATTGATCCAAGCCGTAGATGGGTTCATGGTCACCCGAACTGCTGGAGAATTTCTAAGCATGCAAAGAGAGTCTATCCAACGCTATCTTACTACAACAACCCGTAGGCGACGCACCCCTTGGACTGTTTACTGATGCTCCCCAGTGTCCACATTGGGTCCTGTCTCCAACAAAAACTCGGTGGTAAATGGTTTCCCCTCGCTTTCTTTAGCAAAAAGCTCACTGACAAACAAACTCAGTGGCCAGCCTATTATCGCGAGTTGCTGGCGGTGTACGAAAGTGTACAACATTTTCGCCATGTCCTCGAGATCCAGCATATCACGATTTTACGGACCATAAGCCAATTCTGTGCGCTTTCGTAGAATGCTGGGAAAAGCTGCCACCCGCTCAGTTCAACCAGCTGTCTTTCATCAGTCAGTTCACCACCGATATAGTTTATATAAAGGGTGAAAACAATGTCGTTGTCGACGCTATTTCGCGCGTCGTCGCCATTGCCCTCGAACAAAATTACGAAGCTTTGGCCAAGTCATAGGACACAGACCAGGAACTGTGTACTCTAGAACTCCAAGATTGCAGCCTGAAGTTAAACAAGGTTTTGATACCTGGTACTAACATCTACGTGACCTGCGGCGTCTCCACGGGTAAACCTCGACCCTATTTGACCCCTCCTTTCAGAAGAGCAATCTTCAATAAACTGCATAATCTCAGCCACCCCGGCGCACGAGCTAGCACCCGCCTGGTAACCGAACGTTACGTTTAGCCTTCCGTCAACAGGGACTGCAAACAGTGGCCGCATCTGTGAGGCGTGCCAGCATGCATAAGTTTCACGCCACAACTCCGCTCCTCTCGGCTTCTCATGTGCCATCAAGACACGTGGGTCCGCGCGCTTCCTCTCGTTCTTCTTGGTATGCGATCCGCATTCAAGGAGGACATTAAGTAATAGTTTACGGTGTTTCCGCGGCGGAAATAGTTTACGGTGAATCCCTTCGGTTGCCCGGTGAAATGCTTCCCTCAGCCCCCGGACGTGCGGATAAACTGGACGATCCCACAGACTTCGTGGTACAGTTTCGACATAAAATGTCGACTTTACGACCTACCCCAGTGTCCCGTCATTTCCAGCCATCTAGATCTATCTATCTATCTAGATCTTTAAAAATTTAACTGTGGCAACACACGTTTTTCTCCGCGACAACACAGTGAGGCGCCCGTCAAACTTGTGTGCCGCAACCTACTGTTTCACCATCGCAACCATCAGAACCACATGCGCAGATGCAGACACCGTCCCAACTACTACAAACTTCCGTACACCACGCGTTCCGGAAGAAATGTAAAATTTAAGAATTTTGCGGACTTTTATACCAGAAACCGCTTCATCCCTCTCCGAGGGGTGGTGTGGCGTTTCTGAACGCACCTTATCCTTGTCAAGCCGTCGGTGCGTTTGACAGACACTACTACTTCGCGCCTTTTTCACGAGTGGTGAGCCTGTTACTATTGCTCTGTAAATAACTGCTCTGTATTTCATAAGTTACCTACTAAATTACTTGTATTGTAACCCGATGTTGCGAATTACACACAGAAAGACATTCACAAGACTGGAGTTTGATAAACCTACTCGCCCCATGAGAGAGGACCTCTAGTTTGGCGCTAGTTGGAGCGTAACAATATCAAAAAGGAAGGCAGGAAGGAAGAAGCCAAGGTCCTTCCCCAAAAGGCTTATATAAATCAACTGTCAAAGCCGCGGGAGTCAGCTAGTAATATTTATAATATTTATGTTAATTATTGTAGAATAAAGCTTATTTCTATGCTATAGAAAATATAAATATAAAGCTTAGTTCTTCAATCTGTTTCATTCCTTTCCGCTTTCGTCGGCAATATCGTGATGGAGGGTGGAGTTGTCTTCTGCGGCTGCATATAATGACGTTGCGAGTTGTAGGTATTTCAAGGAATCTCAATGATTCTGATTATTTACAAGGAGAATTGAATGGTATAATATATGTAAAGAGAAAGAGAGATGGAAAACAAAAATTTAACACAGTA
Organism: Thumatha senex; assembly: GCA_948477245.1. Lineage (NCBI taxonomy): Eukaryota > Metazoa > Arthropoda > Insecta > Lepidoptera > Erebidae > Thumatha > Thumatha senex. Next base: position 6,270,176 of record OX419726.1, on the reverse strand, counting down.
CACCGTACAAAATTAACATTAGGCTATATTGTAAGTACTTATATAATTTTGTAATAAATTATAAAAAAAGGTACGAGAACAGATTTATGGGATTCTACGCGGGAAAATTGACAAGTTTCATTGACAAAAGGACGCTTGCTGAGTATTATTTTCTAAAACTAGTGTATTTATCTTGTTTTATGTGCGGGAGTGGTGGTTTCTTGGATATAAAAGTTGTGTTAACGTGCTATAGTGAATGTTATTTTCTATCATGCCGTGAAATGCTATTTTCTATCATGCCACGTAAAATCCACTGAAAACCTCAGTATTACAACTACCATTATGCTGAGGTGAGACGGACCTTGACTTAAGACTAGACTTGACTAAGGCGTAGAGGACAGGGACTGACTTAAGACTAGACTTGACTAAGACGTAGAGGACGGGGACATTTTAGAAATATGAATTAAGATTTGGCTAAAAGGTCTTAGTAACCAGGACATGTGTAAAAAAGAAGCTACGTATTTACAACTTAATAAAATCTAAATTATGATAAGTATGTATCCATAAAAATATCTTAAATATATATTCTCTACACAATTACTCTTGTAAAAAACTGTTAGTGATTGTTTATTAACCTTAAGCTATGATGACACTGAGGCACTGCTTTTTACCATAACATAGCTAAAATGGGATATTTACTTACACACACATATACACAGTCACACTTACACACAAACACACACACACACACACATACAAGCGTAAAAGCGCACTTGTATGCACATATATAAGTAGACTTACTAAATGGGAATGTATAATACATAAAGTTATGAGAGGAGCGGGGCGTACTGTCACAAGTATCTTGATACTTAAAAGAACGCCCCTAACATTGTTATTGTATGTATTAAAATTTTGTAATAGAAAAAGAAAAAAAAAGTATAACATAAAAATAAAAATTGAAAAAAAAAACCGACTTAAAAACCCAAGTTAAAAACTGCGGAAAACCTGCGCAAATATTGTAATCTAGTAGTTGATAATATGTTTGAGCCGTTTGAGGTTGAGACGTTGGAACCTTGGGGTCCAAGGGCCCGCTTTTTTTAAGATTTAGCTAAGCGGCTAATCGACGACGCTACGCAAGACAAGAAGGCTGAATATTTCCTTGCACAAAGGATTAGCATTACCATTCAAGGTGGCAATGCTGCCAGTCTCCTGGGAATGTTTCCGGTCAGCGATGATGCGGAGGAATGTTTGTATGGGTACGCGTGTATGGGTTAGGTATATATTTAAGTTTAGTTAGTTGTTTTCATTTTTAGTTATATTTATAAAAAAAAAGTTAATAATTATAAAAGAAAACTAATCTTAAACTACCTAAGTATGTATTAATAATTCAAAAATACGTAACCCCATCGATATGCATTTTTTTTACCGCACTAAACCTAACAATTTAATTTCAAATAGTCTAACCTAACCTAAGTAAGCAACATAGGCTAATGTGATACTTACGTAGTAGCACAGATAAAATAATATAATTCTTATAGTAGTAGTAAAAACTAAAAAAACGTAGAAATAAATAATATGGAGCGGTCACCCATCGCGACGTATTTTTTTTTACTGACTTAGGTTTTATTGCGGGGTTTTTTTTACTTTTATTCTTTTTATAGGTACATACTTATTACAATATAAGTTTTGTTAAGTTGTAAATACAAAGGTTCTTTTTGAAAATTTTCTCCTCCCCACACATAATATTTGCAGACATTGGGTATTTTCCCCACTTTTACCAATAGAGCTTTTTTAGAACTTTTTTAAGAACAGACTTGGTTAATGATGCGTTTTACTTAAATAAAAGATCTATGGTCTTAGCTTAGACTAAATATAACTAGCTTTATACAGCAACATTACTATCTGAATAGATCATCTTAGGCCTAGTTTCGTTCAAAATCTGTGTCTTCGCCAAGATAACATTCAATGAAAGTAGTTAAAGTAGGTAGTGTGACTTTTACGGGCGATTCGTGGCGCAGGGCAAAAAGGTAAACTGTTTATTTTGAAGGTAGTGATAGTAAAACTGTTAAAACCAATACATACAAAGATTTTTATAATCAAAATTGTTTACAAACGGTGGAATTGACGTTGCGCAATTGGAGATTAAATCGTTGTATTATCAACTGTGCATTTCAAGTTCACATAATTTGTGATCAAATCTTTAAAGTGGTACCAGGAGGTAAATATCCATTTTATTATTTACTAGTTGACGCCCGAAGTGCCGGCAACAGTTCCCGTTTCTCACAGGAACTTGTTCCTGGGATAAAAAGTAGCATAGGCTACTTTTTATACTTATTCGGATGTGTAAGCTATATATATGTATATTGTAAAGTTTATATGTATATTGAAAATTTTCAATAGCAGGTCGACACATCCTGCGCTTGCCTAAACACCGCATTGGGTTCACCATCACCACCTGTTAAGTGGGACAAAACTGCATACGATTAAATGTGGGCGTATAGAATGCATCAGCCTTCGGGGATAAAGGCGTGAAAATATAATAATATGAATGTATGTTACGTAAAATAATTTCTTTATCTAATAGTAGATACAAATACACTCCGCGAAATAGATACGATTTAACTGTACAGGGGCAGAGTTTACTATTGACAAGCCGTAGAATAAAACGAAAAACTGTCAAAATTGTACCGGTGGCTTTCTATTGAGCGACGATTTCTATCCGATTTCGACACGATTTAAATAGCAGACTTGGCCCCGGTATATCGTACGACCCTATAGTCAGAACCGTACAGTTTTTATCATGCACGTTCCAATTATAGGTTCATTTTGAATGGTACAGTTATATCTTAACAATTTTTCGTAGCGTGTGTACCATATACCATATACGTGGGAATGCGGGTGGGATTAGTAACTTTTCCTGGGACTTCACCGAGATCGAGCTCGGTGTAACTTTTGTGGTCTTGGTCATTGCTGTAGATCCTGGTTTACAGGAATTACAGTAATAGGAATGCGGGCGGGTTTATTAACTTTTCCTGGGATTTCACCGAAATCGAGCTCGATGTAACTTTTGTGGTCTTGGTCATTGCTGTAGATCCTGGTTCACAGTAATGGGAATGCGGGTGGGATTAGTAACTTTTCCTGGGACTTCACCGAGATCGAGCTTGGTGTAACTTTTGTAGTCTTGGTCATTGCTGTAGATCCTGGTTTACAGGAATTACAGTAATAGGAATGCGGGCGGGTTTATTAACTTTTCCTGGGACTTCACCGAAATCTCGCTCGGTGTACCTTTTGTGGTCTTGGTCATTGCTATAGATCCTGGTTCACAGTAATGGGAATGCGGGTGGGATTAGTAACTTTTCCTGGGACTTCACCGAAATCGAGCTCGGTGTAACTTTTATGGTCTTGGTCATTGCTATAGATCCTGGTTTAGAGGAGTTACAGTAATGGGAATGCGGGTGGGATTAGTAACTTTTCCTGGGACTTCACCGAAATCGAGCTCGGTATAACTTTTGTGGTCTTGGTCATTGCTGTAGATCCTGGTTTAGAGGAGTCACAGTAATGGGAATGCGGGTGTGATTAGTAACTTTTCCTGGGACTTCACCGAAATCGAGCTCGGTGTAAGTTTTGTGGTGTTGGTCATTGCTGTAGATCCTGGTTTAGAGGAGTCACAGTAATGGGAGTGCAGGTAGGTTAATCCCAATTTAAAAATAAGCTGTATGTAACGCGTTTTAAGACGTCTAAAATTTTACCTGCACAGTGGATTCTGGCCCTTTAATGTTTATATTTAAATTTCAAGTCGTTTTTGTTTTTATATTCCACGTAGGTTTGTTTGTTTGTTTTGTTTTAATACTACACCTTTAAGATAACGACTTAGAACAATGTTTAGGGGGAATCGAATATTCTGCGTTACTGGAATAGCACTAACAGTGCCGTGGATGGTACTCGTGTGATAGATGAGAGTCTGTAGTTAATTGAATCAATGGCAGACAGATTTAAGCTACCAGGCCGCTTCGAAGACCTTGGAAATAATGTATGGTAAGTATAGTAATTATGTATATTTTAAATTGTTCACCTACTTTCAACTATAGTTTGACCAGGACCGCTGTACCGCTCACTGCGTACAATTTTGTATGCAGTGAGCGGTACAGCGGTCCTGAGCAAAATCTGAAAAAATTATTAAAAAAAAACTTGAATGACAGTCTTCAGTGAGTATTTAAATCGTCTAGGTACCTGTTGTCGTTATCAATATCGAGCAAAAACGAGCAAAAATCACGTTTGTTGTAATGGTGCACTCCTAAAAATTTTATTTTATTATAAATTAATTATTTTTAAAGTGAATATACTAATTTATATTCACTTTAATGAATGTTAGAAGGTGATTAATATTTACAAATTAATATCTTCGCTTCCTTTCTATTTTTCCATACATTGGTCTTTAAGTTTATCTCCCGCAATTTCGTGAATAATAAATAAATAATAAATAAATATCCATCACGCCTTATCCCCGAAGGGGTGGCAGAGGCATATTATATGCCCACTTTTCACCGTGTGGATTCCTGTCCCACGTAATAGGTGGTGAGCCCATTGCCGTGTTGAAATAGACAGACACAGGTTGTGGCTACCTGCTGTTGAAATTTTCAAGCCGCCCATAAGGCCTTCAACCAGGCTTAACGACTGCCATTTTACTGGCAACCGGGACCAACGGCTTAACGTGCCTTCCGAAGCACGGAAACGCTCGCAAATGTAAATACCACAAAGTGGTCACCCATCCGAGGACCAGCCATAGTGAAAGTTGCGTAACTCAGTGATCGTTTACAGAACACTGAGACCGCGGGGCCACGAGCGCTTCACCGCGGGGCCACGAGCGCTTCAAGACCTTTTAGCCAAATCTTAATTCATATTTCTTCAATCTTCTTTCTAATTATCTAAAATGTCCCCGTCGTCTACGTCTTAGTCAAGTCTAGTCTTAAGTCTAGGTCATTCTCACCCCGGAATAATGGTGATTGTTATACTGAGGTTTTCAGTGGGGTCTACGCAGCAAAATAGAAAATGACATTTGACTGCATATATATCATTGTCTTTCACTATAGCACGTTAACGCAACTTTTATCTCCAAGAAACCACCACTCCCGCACATAGAATAAGATAAATTACCTTATCCCCGAAGGGGTGACAGAGACATAAAATATGCCCACTTTTCACTGTGTGGATTCTTGTCCCACGTAATAGGTGGTGAGCCCATTGCCGTGTTGAAATAGTTTTAAAAAATAATATACAGCAAGCGTCCGCACTTGTCGACTTTCCCGCGCAGACCCTCACTAAAAGTCCTCCGGGTGGCAATTACCTGCCCATAGACTACGGTAACTCACTTAACCAAGTGCGCCGTTACTTGTCTACCATCTCAGTAATATAAAAGATACAGAATATATTTAGAAAATTGTAATACATACATACATATTCTCGCGCCTTTGGTCTGAGTCCCCGAAGTAGGCAGAGGCATAGTAGCTGATGATGAAATGGACAGGCTCAGGTTGTGCGAACTACTGTTGAATTTTTGCAAGCCGCCCATAAGGCATTATCAACTTGGCTTAACGACAGCCATGCTACTGGCAACCGGGACCAACGGCTTAATGTGCTTCCGAAGCAAGTAAACGCTTAGAATTGTAAATGCCACAAAACGGTCACCCATCCGAGGACCAGCCATAGCGAAAGTTAATTAACGCAGTGATCGTTTACAGAACACAGATAACGGGGCTAAAAAAAATTAAGTATAATAGAAAATATATAAAAATATGACTTGAATTATATTCTTCCAGGGCTGAGTACAATGAACTTTATTTAAAGTATAAACCTGCAGTGAACCTCGGAAAAGGTTTTCCAGACTTTTCCGCTCCAAAGCATGTTCTACAAGCACTTTCTAATGCAGCCCTCAACAAGAATCCGCTTGTGAACCAGTTTACTTATGTTTTTGTAAGTATAAAGTTTGGTAAAGAGTTAGGGTATCATAACGAGAGCTAGTCATCCAGCTTCAGTACCACAGGTTAATTTCATTGCCTTGAGATGTAATAACCCTAAGCTCTTCAAGACATTTTCAAGACGGACCTAGACTAGGCTAATTATTTTTTCACGTCGTACCTATTTAATCCCGTCGCTTATAAATTCTACAATAATGCATTAGATTTTGTCCGATTTGTCGACATTTATGACTACTGCTCCGCTCTCCAGGGAAGTAGCGTGATGATATATAGCCTTCCTCGATAAATGGGCTATGTAACACAAAAAGATTTTTTTAATCCAACCAGTAGTTCCTGAGATAGCGGCGTTCAACGAAACAAACAAACTCTTCAGCTTTATAATATTAGTATAGATGAGTGTATCTCACATCGTCGGTTTGCCACATGTTTTGACAACATCTGCGACACAGTACATATATGAGCAGTAAGGAAACTTCAAACGTGCGAAACGGCTTACTCAAACATCTTAACAAACACACAATCATTCGGCTAGTTGGGGTTGTCGTAGTATTCACGTTATATTTATTAAGTACTAGCTGATGCCCGCAGCTTCGCCCGCGTGGCGAAGTTTTGACGTCCCGATTCCTCCAGAATTATAGCAAGTAACCTTAAAATATAGACATATGCCATCGCGTAATTTTCTGTAGACCTATATAACATAAGGAGATAATTTATGGTGGAATTGTATCCACCATACTTTATTTTCTTATATCTCAAAGGGTTTGGGCAACGTTTTCGATGAAAGCTTCCAGACGTCGTTTATTTCCGATACTCCCTACAAATATCCTTATATTTTAGTTAATATATACAAACACTTCAAAAATTAATACTAAAATCTTTCTCTAGCCACTTTATCCATCGACGCAAACAGCGTTTTTAAGTTTAACGCAGTGGAGAACTTTGTTTCATAATATGTAGTTATTAATATAATTGAGAGTGACAAGTGACAATCCCAATACTAGTTTACAAAAGGTGTAATTGTGCCAATGCTAACTGTTACCTACTATTAAAATATTTAAAACTAATAAATTTAAAAAAATATTAATAATAAAAATAAATAAGTTTTTATATTAATTACACAGACAATCCCCTTACGCTACAGTGAAGAATTGGTGCGTAATTTAAGATTTATGCGTAGTTTCCTTACCGCTTTAGCTTTAATATTTACTGTCTGCGACGAGTCACCTGGTTTCAATGTTTCCACTACTACGACGTAGCGGGAATGCTAGGCGACGCATAGCAGCAAAAGAACTAATCCAGGATGCAAGGTCTACTATTTCAATCGCGTCAGAAAAGAATCGTAATCGTCGCTCAATAGAAAGCCACCGGTATTCGACTTTTTTCGTAGCCTACTATTACAATCGTACTCCAATAGACTTCTATCGGACGGCCGATGAGTTCCACTAACACGAACCGCGCCAGTGGCCGCTAGTCAGTTGCAGTTTTTATAGTTTACTAACATTTTGACTCCTAAAACAGCGATTCTGGTTCTATTTAGTTCTATTCTACGGCTTGTCAATAGTAGACTCGGCCCGAACTCGAAATGTTTGATTATGAAACGTGTTATACGTCTCGAAGACTCCCGAGCTCCGTAGGAAGTACCTACCAATATACTTCAGACGCAACTGTTGATTTATGGATGACGATGTCGATGATGAATAATTTTATTTACAGGGACTCCCTAGATTACTGCAGAATATATCAAAATTGTACTCGCCATTAGTAGGCAGGAATCTCGATCCAGAAACTGAAATACTGGTCACCGTTGGCGCATATGAAGCTTTACATGTGGCGATTTCGGGTAATTTGTTTATGCTTATTAAAATAAATTATTTCTTTTTTTTATCAGTTGGTTAGTTGGGTAAGTCTTCGCAAAATTCATGCATTTTCATCAATGCAACATCAACAAATGGCGTATTTCATCGACAACTACTTTTCCAACTCTGCCGTCCAAAACGATTTAAGTATATTGTTAACTAGATGACCCCCACAGCTTCGCCCGTGGAATATTTCGACCTCCCGTCGCACCTATTGAAACCCGTCGCTTATAAATTCTACAATGATGCATAAAAATTGGGAGCCCTTTCGATCGCATAATCTTTTTCAGCATAGTGTAGTTTGGCATAACAGTTTCAGCATAAAGTTTTCTCGCATAAATCATGATAAGCAGAGTGTTATAAACGCATAATAGTTTTATTGGCATAACTTTAATTTACTCTGTTTTTTTTATCATAATTTTTATTAGCATACATATAAAGGGCATTATTGTTATACGCCTAAAGATAATTTATCATAAAATACAAAACGCATAATGGAGGTATGGATAACCGTTTAAATCATAAATGAATAATAAATTTGACCAAGAATATTTAAGAAATGATGAGACGATTGTAAATAATCATCTCACTCATAGCCAAGTTTTTAAGCTGTAACATTATAAAACGATGTGTTATTAATTTTAGACTAGTCTCGAGCAAAGTCGTAAATAGGTACGACGACGAGCGAAGCAAGGAGTGTTAGGTCCCTTGTGACCTAAGAAAAACCTAGAACTGAATCGCTCGTTTTAATCTTTTGCACTTTATTTATATATTCTATATATAATATAAATGTTGACATTTTGAACTTCAGTGACTATCGACATTTATAAACAGTGGGCATTTGAATCTCAGACATTTCAACCTTAGATATAATAATATGTACTCGTTAACATTATGGTATTTTATATGTATGACTTGTAATCTTTATGCGAGAGTGAGTGAGATGCCAATAAATGTTATGATTAGTAATCGTTATTGTAAAAAAAAATATGCGTAAACGTTTTATGCGGGTATATCATTATTATAAAGAAGGTATGGGAAAATAAAGTATGCCTAATGATTTATTCTGTTTGGACGTTATGCGAAACGAAGAGTATGCCAAAAAACGTTATGCAGTTTTAATTTATGCCTCAAAAATTTATGCAACCCAATACGGTCCCATAAAAATTTGCCCGATTTGTTGACTACTGCTCTGCTCCCAGTGTAGTAGCGTAATGATATTTAGCCTATAGCTTTCCTCGCTAAATGGGCTATTTAACACAAAAATAATATTTCAAATCCAACCAGTAGTTCCTGAGTAATCTCAGGAACTATTGGTTGGATTTGAAATATTATTTTTGTGTAATGTCGCTAATGCGCGTTCAACCAAACAAACTCTTCAGATTTATAATATTAGTATAGATTGACAGGAATTTATTACGTATCGTGAATGAAACCCTTCTACAATTCCACTTATTTACATTTTACCTTGACGGGTTTTGACTTACGGCATAGGTATCAAACGTTAACATATAAAATATGTATTAACCTTCGAAAATGCCATAAGGAACCGAAATAGAAAAAGCCTGATAAGTGCGACTCGAACTTGCTTACCGAGTGTTGCGTAAAAAAAGTTTTTTGGGTCATTTCCGACGATAACATTTTTTTACCTTAATTTAGAAGTTTAATTTTTTCACAGCTTTCAATGAACCGTAGACCTGGGTAAATAATTTTAATTTCAACGCGATACAGAGTCTTGACAGACAGACGGACAACTAAGTGTTCCTAAAAGGGTTCCGGATTTTTCGTTTCGAGGGACGGAACCGTAAGAGTGTTTTCATTCAAGGGGGTTTCTTAATTGACGTTTCGTATCGGACTACTGCAACTGCGATTCTGCCACAGACGTACAAGAGTAAGCAGACCTAGCAAATTCCTTTGCTTTTTGGGCAATACTTTATCCGTGTGTAATAGACTACGCTATTTTTCGCTAACGTTGGGTGTACTGTCTAATATGTATGTGGATTCTGCAGCTGTATGTAGCCAGTAACACATGCTGCAGTCCTACACGAAATATCTAAGCAAAGACTATTCTAAATCTCTTTAATACTTTTTTCTCAGGTCATGTGGAGGAAGGTGATGAAGTGATAGTGATAGAGCCTTTCTTCGATTGTTACAACTTCATGATCAAATCTGCCGGAGGTGTACCAAGGTTCATTGCTTTAAAACCAGTAAGATATTCGCTATTTTGAAGTCAGTTCGATGTCAATTAAACTGAAACTAAAATAATACAAATATAAATTTTAAAAATAATTGTGGGACACTTCACACAGCGACATCTAGCCCAAAGTAAGCTAATATAAGCTTGTGGTATGGGATCTAGATAACTCATAAACATACCTTTATATTTCGAAATACATACATATCAAACATAGAAAACACCCAAACTCCGAAACACACCTTTGTGGATCACACAAGTATTTGTTTCGACCCGGGAATTGGACTTCAAGCACGTCAGTCGCATACACTACCACTGCGTCACCGAGGCAATTAAATTATCATTATTATATTTAAATCAGCCTATGGCAGTCCACTGCTGGACGTAGACCTCTCCCAATTCACGCCACAACACACGATCCTGCTCCTTCCGCATCTAGTACGTTCGTACGATCCTACGACCTTTTCCAAGTCACCGGTCCATCTGGCGCGGTCCTAACGTACGTTTACCGAAGTCGCGGTCTCAATACCGCGGTACTCGATACCCAGACGTGCATGTATGAAGCAATTGATGAATCTGCAAGAAGCGAAAGAAGTATGCATGGATCACGAAGCCTGGCGATCTGTCCCCTCTGACTAGGAGAGGGATACAGCGTGAAGATAGTTAGTATTTTAGTTTTGATTTTAAATTCAATAAAAAAACAAGCCACAAAAATGCCCAACGTGGGCTTTTGAACAGAGGCGGAGTATTGGTGGGATGTGAAAAGCAACTCTAAGAGCCACCGCACACTGGCTTCTTTTAGTATCCACAACCGGTGACTTTTAGACTGTATCAATAGTGCGACGCGCTTGGTCGCTGCATCTGACTTCCACAGAGCTACTAAGTCGCCGGTTGCGGATACTAAAAGAAGCTAGTGTGCGGAGGCCCTAAAATCACCGGGACCGAAGCTATCTCACCTGCTCGTGGTGCACCTGCTGAATTACTGACGAGGCAACGATGAAGACGTTGTTACTGTGGTAAATCCGACGGCAGTGGAAGGTCAAAAACATGGTTTTTTTGTCATTAATGTGAAATTTCAACAATTTATTCACCTCCAGATAAATACTACTGGCACGATCACCTCCGCAGACTGGCTTCTAGATGAGAAAGAGTTAGCTGGTCTCTTTAATGCTCGAACGAAGATGATAATAATTAACAATCCAAACAACCCTTTGGGCAAAGTTTTCACTATGGAAGAGCTGCAATTTATAGCCGATCTTTGCAAGAAGCATAACGTGATATGCTTGGTTGATGAAGTATATGAGTGGGTGGTTTTTGAACCCAAACAGCACATTAGGATGGGTACGTGTTTTATCACTGACATTTTAGTTCACTATGACTAATCAAAGCCAGACTTTCGAACGAATGGTTCAATTTTTTACGTTACATGCATAGACATGATAGAATATAGTCACTGCCTTCTTAACGTTGACAAACCATAGGTGATTTCATCACTTTTTCATACTTACTAACAGTTTTCCTGAAAGGTATACAAAAGCTTACTCTCTTTTAGATTTATTTGCCTCAACCCGAGATGAATTGAGCATTTTTGTAAGCTAAATTTTTTTCTGTGCAAACGGTGCACGGAAATAGTTTACATTTCAAAAATAGAACTGTGGCTAATGAAACAATATAGCAAGAATGTTCCAGCTATCTTGTTTATGTGAGTAGATACGTACTGATAACTGAAACTCGTCTCATCGCATCAAAAGGCTCGGCAAGTCAAGTGAGTGTCCTTAGTAAAAGTAGGCGTAGTTTAAGGTCATTGGGCGGCTTGAAAATAACCTGCGTCTGTCTATGACTCACCACCTGTTACTAGGGATAAAAGTTATCATCATCAACCGAGCGTCTGTCCCAGTTGCGTCTCGCGATGCCCGGGGTCCACTTTCCGGGGTTCGCTTCATTTTCTCCTCCACTTCGCACGGCCGTCGGCATCCCCTGTAGTGAGGCCATTGGCACGCATGTCATCCCTTACGATGTCAAGCGAGTACTTCTTGGGTCTTGCCCTCTTACCGCGAACCGGCGTTTCCAAAAATGCACACGGCGAAATGTACGAGTATATGCCTCTGCCAGGTTAGAGGATAGAAGATTTATGTGGATAAAGGCATGACTGTACTTGATTCTCCCTCAGCGACGTTGCCGGACATGTGGGAGCGTACGATAACAGTGGGCTCAGCGAGCAAGACGTTCGCAGTGACGGGCTGGAGGATCGGCTGGGCCTACACCAACCCTACACTTTTACGCAACTTACAAATCGCACACCGACACTGTGTAAGCACTTCTTGTACACCCATTCAGGTCAGTAGAACACATAATGTTGAATACTCACCCATAGCCAAATTAGGGTCGACTTTCAGTGTCCACTTTACATGTTTTTATAAAGGTCCGATAGTAAACAAGGACTATAAATATATAGTTTTTTCATGTCTGTCCGTCTGTTTGTAGTCTAGCTGGCTAGAGCATCATACTTAAACCTGTAATTTTACGATTCCGATGGACAAAGAAAGAGTGAAAATGATATTATTTTTCATTACTCCATGGTATTTCAAAAATATTGTTACTTTTCTAAAACCGTTTGACGTGTATGAAATATTAAGTTTTAAACTGTTAATTTTTGTCAAAATATGTGTAAAAATCACAGTAGTAAAAGGTATAATAAAATTAAGAGGAAACTTATTACATTGGCTTTAGATTTCGCCAAAATGACGCATTCCGCCTGGTGTAAGCCATTAGTGAATTGAGAGCAGCTCTCGCAGTCTCAAGACTATTTATTGACAGCGACCCTCAAGCTGGCAGCCCAATGATGTGCCCTTCACACTCCGCTTGTAGAATCCGGGGTTGTAAGAGAAAAAGGACGGAAACACGTGCATCGCTGGCAGAGCGATTCAAGTTTCTATGGTTGTACAGAGAAACTCTTTTGAATCACTCGGTTCTGGCAAAGATTCTTTTCCTTTTCATTCATCATTCATTCTCCTGTGGCAGCCTTTTTTTTGGTACACGTTGCTCGGTATCAAAAAGTGTGAATGGGATTAAGTTGACTGTAGAGTCAATAGAATGCAGTGAAAGACGTTAAGTATTATATCTGTGGTATTATTCAACGCTGCGTCAGCGGCTCAAGACCTGTTATATCAGGAAAATCTATAATTCGAACATCACGAAAAAAAAATTGTGAGTTTCACAAATATTGGTTTGAGAAATGGGAGTTTGGAAATGGAAATGGAAATGGAATTTATTCACTTGAAATAGAGTACATTAAGGTGTTAATTACAAATTAATAGTAGTCCTTCTATTCTACCTCCAAGAGGTATGTAAATTATCATTTCATATGAATATGAAATATCATTCAGTAATACCTATAGTTTATCACAAATTTGGCAAAGCATTCATTAGTTTTTATCTTATTTAAATTCAGGTTATGTCATGCAACTCACATAATACGTAATATTATACAAAGCATTAGGTACCTACTCTATGTACCTAATGCTTTGTATAATATCACGTATTATGTGAGTAACTATTCCAACATTTCTTGTACATCATAGAAATTTCTAATTAACAACCATTTTTTTAACTCTTTACAAAATTTAAACAATGGTAACTTCTGTAATATCTTTGGTAACTTATTGTAGATTTTTTTACACATTGCATAACAATTCCTTTGAAACATAGTCGTCCTAGGTATGAATTCAAGTACGAGCCTGCTAGAATTTCTCGTATTTCGAGAAAATGCATCTTTCGCTGAAATGAACATGTGCTGATTTTTTTTACAAATACACTTGTTTCGTAAATATACATCGAAGCTAAAGTTAGTATTTCATATTTTATAAAGAAGGGTTTACAAGACTCATCAGGTGTTTTCTATGTTTTGGGTGTATCCTATGTATAATATTTATTTATTTAGAAATATATAAGTATGTTTATCAGTCGTCTAGATCCCATAACACAAGCTTATATTACGAGTAGCTTACTTTGGGCTAAACGACGCTGTGTAAAAAATGATCCACAATTTATTTTTAATATTTATCTAAGGAGATTTTGCGTACAATTAGCAGCTGCGGAAGTCAATAAATGCGCGTGGCCAAACACACCCGTTTTCCGACTTCACGAGAGCTTGTTCGGTACTCATATTATACCGTATTATGTTTCATATTTTCTTAAGGAAGCAGTAGCCGACGCACTAGAATTCGAGCTATCCCGCCGTGATAAGCCTGAATACTTCATGAAGTCGTTAAGTCGAGAACTTCATCAGAAAAGGGATATGTTGATAAAAATCCTGACTAAGAACGGTTTCATTCCCACGATACCTGAAGCTGGATATTTTATTGTTGCTGATTGGACCAAGCTAGGTAAGAAGAATGTGTACGAACTCATCCAAAGGAGACATTTTGGTAACAGTGTTTTTATGTACCGCTTGTTTACAATATTTGTTGATTTTGTTAGTGTGATATCAATCGGTATTATTATAGTTTGACCGCAACGGTTATACCACTCCTTTAAAACATAATTATACGCAAGGAGCGGTACAGAGATTGCGGTCAAACATTCTCTGGAACCCACAACAAAACCTTATATCAGCTTAATTTAAGTTTCAAGACACTTTATATTATGAGGCTAAAATATCTCAAAGAAACAGTAGTATTTTTGTTACTTTTCACGGCAATCAGTATAAAAAATTTCGGTGATCTTAAAATGGAGTGAGAACGGAATTGCATTACACAAGAGACTAACTTTTCTAAATCCTAAAATATTCAAGTAAGTACCTACATTTCAATGCCTTGATTTCCACAGCTAATACGATAGACTTGTCCAGTGAAGATGACCAGTACAAAGACTATCGTTTCACCAAGAAGTTCGCTAAAGAGGCCGGTGTACTCGCCATCCCGCCAAGCGCCTTCTACTCCAAAGAACACAAGCATCTAGGAGAGAATTTCGCACGGTTTTGTTATATCAAGGTAAGACTTAAATACACCATAAAGCAATGTTGAATATCTTATGGGCGGTTTGGAAAATTTCCACAGCAGGTCAGCAGCGTTTTTACACGGCAATGGGTTCAACACCTGTTACGAGGGACAAAAATGCACAATGCGAAATTTGTGCGTATAATATGCCTTTGTTACCCCTTCGGGGATAAAAGCAGAACTGATATCCTCAAATAAAATATCATAATAAGACGTCTAACCATAGACTGTATAGAAAAAATAAAATCGAAAATCGGACGTACCTTAAAGTAATAATGACCGAAAGTACGTGTTCGAAAATGGTGACGGCAAAACGCTTCGCTTCATTTAGACTTACCGGGACGTACAAGTGCACCTAGAAAACAGTCATGATCCTTTCGAACTCATGTCACCCCTTGCTTGGAATACAAGCTTTCGCCCCTTTCATCAACTAGACTTATTTTTTCCGAAAATGTAACAAAAATATAGGTCTTCCAATTTTTATCATCCTACCACCATATTAGCCACTCCAGAACTCGTTTGCTCCAACGGGCATCGTTTCTTCTTCAAATATAGCCAGCCCCATTGCGACTCTAACGCGTTTACTCTGTGAGCTATGTTGACCACTTCGGTTCTCCGTTAACCACTCCGGATGCAAAATTCTTCTTTTTATATACACTGATTTAATACACTGGGTATTCTGGCCCCTCGCTAGGGTTGGGAGTCACTCAAAAAACTACCTTACTGCTCCCTCAGCAGAGTCATCATACGCGCTTCTGTACTACTAAGTGCTTTTTCTCTGTCACTTCGTACTGTAAACTGCATCCCCTGTAGTGAAACTCCCTGAGCAGAGTGAAGTTCTCAAATGCATTCCAACGCACATAAAAACAAGCATAGAACCTCTAAAATCAGAACCGTAGGGTATATCGGTTTGCAAAAGACGCACAGAATTGTACGTCACTCGTCACTCCGTCCGTGACATACTTCGAACTCCCGTTCCACCGTCTTAAATTTTACAATAATGTATGAAACTTTTCCCGATTTGTTGACATTTATTATTACTGCTTAGCTTAGCCTGTCGATAAATGGGCTATCTAACACAAATAGAATTTTTCAATTCGAATCTGTAGTTCCTGAGATTAGCGGATTTACCCAAAAACACAAACTTCAGCTTTATACAATATGTTAATAAAACCCTGTCCGATCCGTGAAGGTATTGATAGGTATCGAGATGTGATTTTATTCGTGTAATATTTTTTAGAAACTACCCCAATAAATTACCCCAAAATATTTACCCCAAAATTTACCCTGAATAAAATTAATTAAAAATGAATATAATGTGGTAGCTTACATGGCAAAACAGTGAAAGGGCTATTCGGAAATGCAAGGTCAGCTTACACCTGCCGGCGGCTTCTTTTGATATCACATACACTCGTCGCCACAAGCCAACAAATGTGTTGTCAGTTTTTGAAAATTTGCTATATTTTAAGGAAATTGGACTAATTCGGATACTAATTCTGATACTAAAAAAATATAACTATTTTATACTTATAAATAATATGATTTTTAATTTTTTTTGGTTATGTTATTGAAGTGTCTATTTATGCCTTTCGGGTCGGACAGGGTTTTCTTAACACATTGTATATTAAGATATAGATGTTTTTTTTCTGGTTTCAGAAAGATGAAAACCTGGTGTTATTTGAGAAACTTCTGAAAGAGTGGAATGCGAAAAATAAGTAGATTCTAGAATATTATTTGGAGTAAAAGTTTGTATTTTATTGATTTAGTTTAATTTAATTCATTTCATTTAATTTGATTATTTTTGATTTTCTCAAATATAATCAAATATTGTTAAAAATAATAAAAAAAATCAGAAATATAATCACGTTGTATCACTAACGGGGTAGTCAGAGAGAGGACAGATCGCCAGGCTTTACGATCCATGCATAAACAAGTAAGTATTTCGTTTCTTGCAGATTAATTACTTATACATGCAAGTCTGGTTATCCGAGTTTCCGTTTTTAACCAATGTCACGTGAAATTCGTATGTTAGCTTTGGTCTACCCTCTTTCTATCCTCTACTTTAGCACAAAAAGTACCTTTTATTGTCAAACTTTCCTTACTCTACTACCAACCTTTGGACGTGTCCAAGCCATACCCTTCTCCCACATTTTTATATCGACACTTGCATTCAAGCCTGCCATAATGTGTATCACTACGTATTCGGTCGACCACGTTATACGCACAAATTTTCCCCTTCGTCACTTGCATCCATTGTAATAGCTCCAATGATGAATTTTACACACGAGAACACTTTTTCTACACAGAAGTTCATTATGCGCACCCCAAACAATGGAGAATAAAAAAGGGTCGAAATATTACTATCAAATACTACTAAAATTAGAGCGTAGCTCATGGTCATTACATTACTTTTGTATTTCACTTCAATACATGCAGTATTTCCGAAGTTATAACGGTGAGAAGCTTTAGCCCGTTTTTTGAATATCCGAGATTAGGCGCGCTCATTATGACGTCACAGTGCGACACGGCGTTCGGCGCGGTGGGTTGACTACATTACGCGCGTTTCGTTTAATTTTGTTTCTATTTTCTTCGTTTTCCTATTACTCGTATGTCAAAAAAAGACTGACTTGCCCGGCTTCTTCCGTGACGTACATCCAAAAATTTATGAAAGTTTCCCCGATTTGTTGACATTTTTGATTACTGCTCCGCTATCCTCTGTAGTGGCGTGATGGTATATAGCTAATAACCTTCCTTAATGAATGGGCTATCCAATACAAGCAGATTTTTTTTCAAATCGGTCCAGCCGTTCACGCGTGATGGCGTGACCAAGGGAAATAGGGATTCATTTTATATATATAAATGTATAGATTACACTAAAGTAAATGCAAAGAAGAATGGAAGCAGATTTTCTAAAAGAGCAGTTGGGTGCCAGGGCACCAGTGCCATTGTGGAGTAGTCGTCGATCGCCTTGGACATCATGGTTTGTCTTGCTGCAGGAGTGGTGGGTGATTACCACGGCATGATTTACAAAGCTTATTAGTCTGTTAATGATCTTTTAAATGATACATAATGGGTCTGACAAACGATTTTTACTTTAAATGCCAAATGAATCTACAAAAAAATACGAGAAAAACGGTGTTTTTACTTTTTTATATTTCAAAAAATGGCTGAAATATTTACGATCAAAGTGCGTATAACGCGGGTTATCGCATACGTCACAACACAGCAACGTTGTGACGTCATAATGAGCGCGCCAAATCTCGGAAATTCAAAAAAGATCTATAACTTCTCGTCGTTATAACTTCGGAAATACTACATGTATTGGAGGGAAATAAAAACTAATGTAATGTACATGAACTACGCTCCAATTGTAGCTGTATTTGATAGTAATATTTCGACCCTTTTGTGTTCTCCATTGTGTGGGTACCTTGTCTTTAAGTTGTTTGTCATTTTATATTTTGTTTGTTGTATAGTTTTCACATTTTAAATATATTTGATATTTCTACCGACATTAGGATTAATATGAGATTTGTACATAATTATAATTTATTGTTCTTTTAAGTTGTCATTTAAAGAATATGATTTTTTGCATTTGGATGAGCTATATTATTATTGTGACATAATAAAATGGAGGTTATCTACCCACAATAGTTCGTATGCCTACTGGCGGAGCATGGAAGAGCAAAAATCATATGTACCCAACACCTGTATAACCTATGTTTTACGAAAATAAAGAATTGAATAAACAATTTAGTGAGACCTCATTATCACTTGAAAAGTGCTATGATGACCTTCAAAATTAATAGCTAAGAACCATCCTGTACACATCGACATAAAAAAAAGCATATATATTGATCCACAGGCCGAGAGAGTTCGAGAGTTCAGAGACCTACGATTATAGTTTGACCACGACCGCTGTACCGCTCAGGGGCCGTTCAAGTATTACGTGAGCAGATTTCTTACCATTTTTTACCCCCCCCGCCCCCCTTGTCATCAAAAGTAAGGAAAGCACTTACCCCCTCCCCCTATGCTTCCGTAAACATTTTTAGTAATAAATGTTTTTTTAAATTGTTATTTTTAAAATAGGAAAATTCATGAAAATATTAGGTTTAACTGATACACAAAAGAGTAAATGACAAAAAAATATAATCAGAAATAAAGAACATAACTAACATAAAGAATATTTTCGGAACACATTAACAGTCTTCAGTGCATGAAACCTGAATCCATGATTCTAAGTTATCGATGACATTGGATTGCTGCTCAGTGTTGTGAGTCTGCTCACTTTCATCCGATTTTGGAATGTCTACGTCACTCTCATCGAGCCATTCAACATCTTGGTGCTCTAAATTTTGAATAATGCACATCAGTTCATTAGCACGACGAGCAGCGACTCTTACAGGTCTAACTTTTCCCTCTGTGGGCGTGTTTACTTTTTTATGGATCTTCTCGATGTGACGATTTAATGATTTGACGGAAGCATGATAAAGACTACACGTTTTGCATGTTCGGCTTGAGAGCCTCAATTTTACCGTCGGACAAAAATAATCGTAGGGCATTTGCAAAAAATCTTTGAGGGTAGTACTCAAGCGTAGAGCTAAATTGACTGGAAGATCAAGAAATTGTCCTCCTTCATCCAAAACCAAGTCATCAACTGTTTGTTTTACTTTTGCAGGTGGTGGAAGAAACCTGTTGTCTAGTAATCTGAATAGGCCACTTCTTGGACGACAGCATTCTGTATTTTTACATTTTACAATTTGAAGCAAGTATTGGCTTTCACGCACATGTTCTGAGTACCATTTAATGTCTGGAAATTCAGGAACATCTTGTTCATCAGCCTCAACATATTTTGCAGTAACATTATAGCCATAAATTTCCATTGAACTCCATACTTCAGCTATTTCCTGCAAATTCGAAATTATATCTTTCTAATTGTTCATCAATTGTAATGCCACGTTCATCCAAATGAGACCCAAAATGGTCATGAGGCAGTATTAAACCAGCCAGTTCCCGACTCAGAGGAGCCATTCTTCGCTCTACTCTGTTATACGCACTCCTTCCAGGAGCATTGGTAGCTATAAACAATGCATCGAGATCATGTCGTTTAAAATGTTGTATAGCAAACCCTATGACTTTTTGATAACGCGGATTTTCATCTGGCCCTCCATCAACCGTCATAATTACTACTGGTTTTACTAGTCCATGGTCAGTTTTTGCTAATGGTCGAAACTCTTCAAGTTCGAGAAGCGTCTCGAAATCCTGAGCATGAGTATTAGCAGTAGATGAACTATGCTTTCCACTTCGAATAGCGATGAATGTTGGCCCAGAATATCCGACGGCTTGCGGTTGTCCTAGCATATTGGAAGTAACTTTGATACCAGCATAAACAGATGGTATTAATTTATGACGCTCAGCGATTACCCAATCGTGGTCAGGTAATTTGATTCTATATTCCATATGCATTAAAAGAGGTGCTTGCTTTTTTGCCACAGTGACGCCAATAGGGACTCGAGCTTTGTCATCTTGAGATAAGAAAAATACTTGATCTGGTCCAAGTATGGATGCTATGTTCTCTAAATAATGGATTGATGTTTCAGCGAACTTGCTATCTAAGTGGCTCTTGTGGTGATCAGTTTGAGCACGAATGAGCCTAACAGGGACTGTCGATACATGTCTTCGTCCCTCTGTAGAATTCGATTTTCTGGGAATCAAACGAAGATATGTCGCACTGCGACTAATGTCAAATCCTAGTTTACGCAGTTCTTGTGTGAGTTCGTCAAGACTTCTTACGCTGCGAATAGATTCCGTTCGTCTCCTGTCATCACATGCACTCCCAAATAAAGCTATATCCGGAATTGTTTTCAATAGTAATGGTTGATCGCTTTCAAGTTTAGGATGTCCTACTGAATTCCTCAGAGATAGTCTTCTTTTTATTTCAGGATTTTCCTGACAAATATCTTCTAACTTTCTTTTCATACCATCCCTGTGTTTCTTCTGGGCAACTGCGTTTTGAATCTTCCTGTTTAAAGTATTTTTTGCTGTTTTTAGTTCCTCGCGCAACTTAATGATCTGTTTATCAACTTCAGCGCAATTTGGCATAGTATCTCTGGCAGAATACAAAGCGTTCAGATTTTTTTCGAGTAGAGTAATCTTATTTTTCAAAGCTTCTTGAGAAGGTTTTGCTCTTTGTTTATCTGCATTATTATTATTTTCGCATTGCTCTTGTGATTCATTGCCGGTTTTAATTTTATCTTCTTTCTGTTTTTCAATGTTAGAAAATGGCTGTATAATTTGTGTTTTTTCTGCAGGTTTACTGGTAGAAAACGTTGCCTAAAAATGAAAAATTTCTAAGAGTTCTGCTGGATATTCTCTTATTAAGCTACATAAATTCACCGTATTTAATAAAACCAGCGTTTAAATATTATTGAAAGCTTTTCCCCACAGAAACCCTTCACATACAGATATTGAAAACACCGTGTATTTTGTGACCAATTGCCGGAGTCGATCTTAAGAAATAAAATATCAATAATTTACCTTTTTACTTTGAGATAGGCCATCATATTTTTTACTCATAAATCGTTTTAATTGTTACAGAACGTAAAGAGAAACTTTGTACTTATATTTACTCACCTTGGAAAAAAAATGAAGCAGATTGGATTTATTTTTAGTCGCCGCTTGCAATTCTTCTTCAATTCTCTTAGATACAATAATATCTAGTTCCTTATCTGACTTTGCTTGTAATTTATAATTTCGCCAAACTTCGTTAACTAACTTTTGTACATTTTGCACTTTCGTCCCAGTATGAGATTTTTTAAAACTTTCGAACAGTTTTTGGTATAACTTGGATTTGTCTATATGATATAACATTCTAATAAGATATTTAAATTTAAATAACTAAAACGTTAAACTTTGGCTAATTGCATCAACATAAACACAAATGATAACTTTCAATGCTTACAATACGTTTAGAATCCAAACAAAACAATACTGATAGATGCGCACTTGCAGCCGGCACGAGAGTGAATTATTAGACAAGTGAATAGCGCACGGTAATTTCCCTAATGCGCGGTAATTCCCCTAATCAGTTCTCAAAGCGAGTGCCTACGCATATGTATTATTTGCGGGAATCCCCGAAAAAACTTAAATAACTAACGATGACGTAATCATCATCTAGACCCCCCCACCCCCCATGTCATCCAAAATAAGCAAAACAGAGACCCCCCCACCCCCCCTTGGTGC
This sequence comes from Thumatha senex, assembly GCA_948477245.1. Classification (NCBI taxonomy): domain Eukaryota; kingdom Metazoa; phylum Arthropoda; class Insecta; order Lepidoptera; family Erebidae; genus Thumatha; species Thumatha senex. Next base: position 6,247,936 of record OX419726.1, on the reverse strand, counting down.
TTACGTAATACTTGAACGGCCCCTCACCGCGTACAAAATTGTCCCGCTCACTGCGTACAATTTTGTACGCGGTGAGCGGTACAGCGGTCGTGGTCAAACTATACAAAGACAAATAAACAGGTTAAACTTAAAACATACATTTTTTTGCGTGTGAATATCCTCATGGATGTTATGCCGGATCCCTAGTGACTAATAGATATAACAAGTTGTCCTTGCCTAAGACCGGGAGTCTCGTGTGAGCCCTCGGAAGGATAGCCTACAAGGATAACCGCAGCCCCAGGGAGGTTTGTATTATTAAGCTTCATGGTTCACTGCCAAAACCCCTAGTTGTCAGTCAGAATAATGAAATACAGTAGGTACAAGTGGCTTTGGTTCAATTGTTGGTGTAAAAGGTTAAAATACTTATTTAATAATTTAATGTGTAAAAAATTAAAGTACTTATTTATTTTTGGGATTTTAAAACTAATAAATATCGTATTCGGCTTACAGATGACTAGATGATCCCCCACGGCTTCGCCCGTGGCATAGTTTGCACTCCCGTCGCAACTATTTTATCCCGTCGGTTAAAAATTATAAAATCTTAGTAATATTATAAATGCAAAAGTTTGGATTGATGTTTGTTACTCTTTCACGTAAAAACTACTGAATAGATTTAAATGAAACTTTACAATAATATAGCTTATAGGTAGGGGAAGTAAGCCCAAAACGGGTACACAGCCTAAAAAGGGTAGGCAATGCGACATTGCCAGATTGGCCACTGAACATGTCGCGTGCAGTGCAATAGACGCTCTGTGCCCCGAGCTTCTCCAGGCAGTCGCCCGAGAACGATGCTTGTAGAAACACGTACCCAGTAAACAAAAATATTTTTTTGTCGGTTTCGGAAAAAAACTGCAAGATATGTTCACATCGATTTTTGCTTTTACTTGATTAACTGATTAATAGTGTAGCAACAGTATATAAATACATTTATTCAAGTACGTTGTAATCTGGAATTTACGGATTTTGAGTTTATATTTGTAGGTTTCTCGAATACTGTTAACTACTAGCAATAAGGCAAAATGGGTAGGGCAACACGAGTACCTACCCGTTTTGCCCTAGGTCCTAGACTAACTTTTGCCATTCATATCAATTTGAAAGACGCCTCAACACAAAACGCTGTAAGCGGCTTCAGCAAAACCGGCTTGTGGCCTATCAAACAGATGATATAATATGATGAGTCCAATTTTTTTGCCGGCTTCTGTAATGAACAATCTACTAGAATCTGAAGAAGAAAATGCGCTCGTGGCCCCGCGGTCTCAGTGTTAGGTAAACGATCACTGAGGTACGCAACTTTCACTATGGCTGGTCGTCGGATGGGTGACCACTTTGTGGCATTTACATTTGCGAGCGTTTCCGTGCTTCGGAAGGCACGTTACGCTGTTGGTCCCGGTTGCCAGTAAAATGGCAGTCGTTAAGCCAGGTTGAAGGCCTTATGGGCGGCTTAAAATTTCAACAGCAGGTAGCCACAACCTGCGTCTGTCTATTTCAACACGGCAATGGGCTCACCACCTATTACGAGGGACAGGAATCCACACGGTGAAAAGTGGGCATATAATATGCCTCTGCCACCCCTTCGGGGATAAGGCGTGATGGATATTTATTTTTTATTTTTGAAGTGAAAACTTCTTTAGCGGCGTTGAGCACTTTCTGTAATGGGTATAAAATCTTAAACTCGCGTCAGGGTCACGTGTCCGTCAGGGTCACGTGTCCGTCAGGGTCACGTGTCCTGATCGAAAAAGCGTAAGATTTTTTATCATCATCATCTTTACGTCGATCCCGGTCAATTTTTGAAGGAAAAACTTCTTTTAGCGCGGTACGCATATTTTTAGATGAGATAAAATCTCTGGACTCGCGACCATAATCATCATCATCATCTAACGTTGATTCCGGTCATCTACAGGTCTTATTAAATAATGCTGTGTAATCAATTAGGACTCTTTCAGTGTAGAATTATTTTTTATCATCATCATCTTTACGTCGATCCCGGTCAATTTTTGAAGGAAAAACTTCTTTTAGCGCGGTACGCATATTTTTAGATGAGATAAAATCTCTGGACTCGCGACCATAATCATCATCATCATCAAACGTTGATTCCGGTCATCTACAGGTCTTATTAAATAATGCTGTGTAATCAATTAGGACTCTTTCAGTGTAGAATTATTTTTTATCATCATCATCTTTACGTCGATCCCGGTCAATTTTTGAAGGAAAAACTTCTTTTAGCGCGGTACGCATATTTTTAGATAAATCTCTGGACTCGCTACCATAATCATCATCATCATCTAACGTTGATTCCGGTCATCTACAGGTCTTATTAAATAATGCTGTGTAATCAATTAGGACTCTTTCAGTGTAGATTTATTTTTCATCATCATCATCTTTACGTCGATCCCGGTCAATTTTTGAAGGAAAAACTTCTTTTAGCGCGGTACGCAATTTTTTAGATGAGATAAATTTGGACTCGCTACTCCCCGTTACGATACGCAGCTATAGTGTGTGCATATATGCATGTACCAACGCGACTAGATAAATAAATTATTAATAAATTGAGTTTTCACTTCTGTCGGCACTCCCGGAGTGGTTAGATTTTTTTCTACTAGAATCTGATGCCATAAATGTAATACCGTCAGAAAAGCCATAGCAAGATCCAATCCCGTCAACTTTCAGAATAAGAACTTCACCAAAAATTCAGGAGTTTTGCAATGAGAAATACTCTGACCAAACACCGTCTCCATCAATTTCTATAATTGATTAAAATTAGACAATTCAATTAGAAAACTTCATGCCTCAAAAGGTGAAAGTTGTTACATTCTTTGGTAAAGACTATACTAGACATTATAGACTATATCCTTTGGGGACTATGATGAAAAATATTGAGACTTTCTCCGAAAAAGAAATGCAAAAACATATTGGACGAGACTTTGACGTTGACTATGCCAGTAGACATGACGTGTCACATGACTTATCGAAAACCATTTATGAAAATATCGAAATACTTCAAGCAGATCACAGTGTTTTACCGATTGAAGTCGAAAAGGATTTAGTAAGTCATAAAAGCTCTCAAGTTCCTAAAGTGGGCCCGAAAAAAACAGAACGACGAACAAAAGCACAGAGAGCAAAAATCCTGACAAATACGCCAAGTAAAGAAGAACAAAGGGAAAGTGTTTGAAGAAAAATATTAAGATTGAAAAAGAGAAGGCTTCTAAAAACTACTTTGCAAAAGCCAATGAAAACTCGTACTGCTTCTTCTACCAAGGCCCATATGTAGATCCTTTATTATATTATGTTGCTATGTTTTTGTTTAATATTAGATATATATTTAATCAGTAAAACAAAAAAAAACACCACTCTTTTATAAGCTTCTCGGCTAATGCTAGGTTCTCGTCTTTCTGTAAAAAAAGTCGTTGTTATATATTTCTTTATGTGGCATAAAATGAACTCCTACGTTGGGTGTAAGGGGCGCCGTCAGTCTCTGGGGCCCAAGAAAACTCACTCGTTAGCGGTGCACCTGCTGACTAACGGACAAGGCAACGAAGCACGGGGCCGAGTCTAGGTACTATTGACAAGCCGTAGAATAGAACCAGAATCGCTGTTTTTAGCTGTTCAAATGTTAGTAGACTATCGAAAATGCAACTGACTAGCGGCCACTGGCGCGGTACGAGTTGGTAGAATTCTATCGATCGACCGATAGAAGTCTATTACAGTAAAAGTGTAATAGTAGACTATGAAGAACTGTCTAGCCAGGCCATAAATAATTGCAAAAAAAGTCAAACGAAATTCGTACAGCAGCTAAATATAATTGTTTTAACCTATAACGTATCATCGTAAACAAAACACGACTAGCGATTCATAACACAATGCTAGTGCCAACTTTGCTTTTCGGTTGCAAAACCTGTGCATGTCAGAAGATGCATAAAATTAATTTTAATGCTGTGGAGATGTGATCACTTCGAAAATTGTGCGGCGTAACTTTGGCCGACCGAATACGTATCGAAATGATACGCAATTTTGCCAGGTTGAATGAAAGTGTCAGCGTTAATCTGGAAAAGGGCGTCCTCCGTTAGTTTGGACACGTCCAATGAATGAGTGAGGAACGATTGACGAAGATAATATATTGTGCGAAAGTAGAGGGTAGAAGGAGTCAGGGTAGGCTGAGACTTGCATATGAGGACCAGGACCTAAACTACCAAAAGTACTCCCGATATCAGACGTGCATGTATGAAGCGATTGATGAATCTGCAAGAAGAATCCGAAAGAAATATACATGGATCGCGAACTTGGCGATCTATCCTCTCTGACTACCACGACAGGGATATAGCGTGAAGATAGTTAAATTTATTTAATAGTAAATTTCTCAGATCACATGGAGGCTTGTTGTAAAAGCGTATACAGTTATTAGAAGAATAGGAGATACTTACCTTGCAATACATTTTTTTATTGCTATTTGAATGCATGAGCTGCAAGTATCACCAGCACCCATATTCGAGCGGCACCCAATGCTACGGCTACAAAATGATTGACTATTGAAATGAAACGATTTATTATTTACATAATTTTTTTATTTCTATCGATCATATCTTCTGGCGTTTCAGTTAAGTATAATATGTTAGTGTAAGCTTAGTTTAAATAACTGTGTATAAACATTATATAATTTGCTTTAAAAATATCCTTCGACTTAAACCATAGTGCTCACAAGTAAAGGTTTTAAACCATGGTGTTAAACCTATAGATTTGTATTAAAATACACAATTGCACAACAATTCAAGTGGAATTTTGATAATTGGGGTGTTACGACGCAAAATCTCCACGCAACCAGCGTTTAGCATCCCGAGTATCATTTCCGTAGGTCTTGCCAAATCTGAAACAATATGTAACATTTAGTTGGGTCAGTAAAAACGCAACGTAGTTAAATACCGTGTGCAAAAAAAGCATATGTGCGCAATAATAACAGATGCAATGATCCTTCCCTTTTAGTCGAATTTCAAAATAGTTATACCTATACCTTACCTGCCTAGGTAATAGGTAACATTTGGTAAAAAATAATAATTTAAGGTATAGGTAGATCGCGCGGCGACTGATGAGCTCTGTAAGAAAGTGGAAGGGGAATGCGCAGAACTCATAAATTAGGTCTAATTGGTGGGGTGACAGAGGGTGAAGGGCGGGAGAGTAGGAGCGTGGACGCAGGAGTGGTCGAAATCCTACACGCACACTAGGGCACAGCCGCACACTACACCGTGATATGTCGGCACGTGTTGTCACTAGTCTCGGTACTGTCACGCACATAAATATTCTACTCTTTTTGGCAAATCTTTTAATAGCGTATTGAGGTGTTGATGCCCCGAGAAAAATTTATTGGAAAGAATAATGGTTTATTTTTTTTAAGACAATTAGAGTTAATTTTATTGGAAAGAACAATGGTTTATTATGTAATTTGTTTGATCAAATATTTATACCAATTATAATTATTATTATTGGCGAAACATAACGCAGTGATAGTGCCAACGTTGCTTTATGGGTATGTCAGCAAATGCATAAAAGTAAATTAAATGTAGTGGATCGATCACTTCGAAAATTGTGCAGCGTAACTTTGGCCGACCGAATACGTAACGAAGTGATACGCAATATGGCAGGTTTGAATGAAAGTGTCGGCGTTAAGCTGGAAAAGGGTATGCTCCGTTGGTTTGGACACGTCCAACGAAGGAGTAGGGAACGATTGACGAAGTATATATTTTGTGCGAAAGTAGAGGATAGAAAGAATCAGGGTAGGCCGAGACTTGCATATGAAGGCCACGTGAGCAGATTGCTCAAAAACGGAAAAGTCAAAGTACTCGGATACCCAGCCGTGCGTGTATGAAGCGGTTGATGAATCTTAAGGAAGCGAAATAAGTATGCCTGGGTTGCGAAGCCTGGCATTCTGTCCTCTCTGACTACCCCGTAAGGGATACAGCGTGAAGATAGTTATTTTAGTTATAAATTTTCGATAATTTCATTAATTTAATACAAAATAAAATTAAAATCACGTCTATCATTCACCGGGGTAAGCAGAGACTTCTTCCACTTCTTTTACTTTAATAAGTATTGTCAGTGTCACACACATTATATACCTATTTCTACATTAAAATATTACAATAAAATGTTTTTTTTTTAAATACGATCACTGAAAAATAAATATAACCTATCATGGTTTAATATCTTCACGCAAAACACTTTGAACTCACTTGTTGTTAATAATATATACCTACTTACGTACCCACCTACCTACGTTATAAAATAATAATGTTTAATGGTTCATAGCAGAGTCGTATTAAACTTGATTCTTGGTGTAATAATATTGTGCGCGATTATACATGCGCAAACTATCCCCACTAATTTTTGTCACAGCTCATCATTCGACGCGCGACCTGTACCCGCTTGTTTTATTAAAATTAATAGATAATTAATTAATTATGACGATGTTAACAGTGCACTCTCAAAAGTTGTTCAAAGTTAATAATGTTCTTATAAATGATAAATAAACTAAAGTACCTACTAAAGTTAGACGCCTATTGTGCACTTTAATGGATAAGGAATAGATACTGTTGGGGCTACTGTGTTTTTGTGTATTACTATTGACTAAAAGTTGTAGGGGGGGGGGCGCATTTGGAAAAAAAATCAGGCAAATAAAGCTCTGCTGCGTATGCAATAAAAACAATAAGACAGCACACAACATTTTGGGAATTTGAAAGGCTAATAAGTAGGTACTCCATGCAATGAGGTATAATTTCCAAACAAGTAGGTCCCGATGACTGCACAGCATGCTATTAACTAGGTAGGTACTGATTGTAAGCCTTGGTCACACATGACGGAGCGTGAGTGGAGTGGTGCTCGTTGTATCGTTCATAGCATTACAGATAAAATAATACGATTCACTTCAAGGCATTATCGTTAATACCTATATCAAGATGATAATTAAATAGGAAAAATCTATTACAATAGAGGGAATAAAGAAGGCCGGTGTCAAACGACCTCTCATGCTAGCGGTGCGCCTGCTAACGGAGGAGACAACAACGCAGACAGGGCTGGGAGGTCTAACGGCAGTCGCTTCGATAAAATCAATGTCAAACTATCTATCTAGCTAATCCTAGCATTCAAATAAAAATGGAGCTCAGGCTGAGAATACACTGATGAAAAAGGAAGCGTTAAGTACCATAATGTCCACTTCCTATAATGTCAACTTCCCAAATGGACCACATGTGGCGAACTGCTGTTAAATTTTTTTAAACCTATTTTAATTTTTATGAGACGAAATTATAGATGGGTGTGCTATGACCAGTGGCACAATATTCCTGGGGATGCCGCGGACGCTAAGAAATATTCTTGGCGCCCTAGTCTTTGAATGTAATAACGATTAGAACACTTATGATTACACAACTTAAATATTTACCTGAACATGCATCCGGGAACGTGCCCCGCGTAGTTAGGTAGCATACCGACATGCTTGTGATAGATCTCGGTCGGATTGATCGACATCGGCGGATCAGGTCTGAAAACGAGGGAAATAGGAAAAGGTTGGTAGATACTTCCGTTGAAATCAAAATTCATTAAAAAAACAAATAAATTAGCCGGTAAGTAGCGCTGCCAAGAACTCTGATACGCGTGGTGCGGCTGTTATTTAGTTTATTCCAAGGGGTTACAAGGTCAGGCGACATTCGATTCAAAATTTAACAAATCACAACGGCTTCTAGTAAATCGTAGCAGAAATCTTCAGGGTTGTGATATGAGGCTTCACGCTCATATCGAAAATAAAAATAAAAGTCTTATTAATACCAGTATTTAAGTAGAGTTCAAATTCTGTAAAAGAAATCAAAAATAAAACGCTAATGTTAGTGTTAAACACTTTATTTAAACAAGCATTTTGACCATATAAGGCCCCTCAAGGTTATATCCGATCTTGGCGTAATAGTTTCTGGTGCCAACGCCAGATATGACAGCCATCTTGTCGGAACCATGCTCTTCTCGCGCAATCCTTTCTGCTTCCTCCATGAGGAGCATGCCAAAACCTTGGTGTTGGAACTTTGTTGGGTCTCTTGCGTTCACCTAAAAAAAATAGTACGCTTTTATTTAATAATTGTTTAAAAATGGGTAGGTAGTCAGGTGAGACTATCGGACGCCTAGCTGGTTGACCCGCGGAGAGCCTGTTCCCGAGAGAATACGAGGATAAAATGTAGCCTAAGTTGCTCTTTATAACATCAGCTATCTGACAACGAAAGTTCCGTTAAAATCGGTCCAGAATATTATAGACGGTTAATAGATACGTAATTCTAGACTAAGGCATAGTTCTGCTCATATACAGGATTTGGACCCGAAGGCCCACTTGAAAAATTCACTGTATATATTGTGACCAAACGTTTTAACGATCTTTCGGGAAGACTTATGCTCAGCAGTTGGAATCATTTGGTTGAGATGATGATGAAGTCACAAGTTATCACAATGAAAAGATCATTATCACAAAAACTTACCGGCACCACAGACCCATAAACATGCAGTTCTCTGACAATGCTGCACTGTTTGAAAACGGCATTGGGACCGGGCTTCAGCTCTGGCCTGTAAGTGTCCGAGGCACACTTCCTAAGTCTCAACAGACCCACCAATATGTCCTGGTGTGGATCCTCGTAGGCTAAGAATGTTTCCCAACCACCGTTTGCTGTGTAATCACGGCGGATCAGTTCTACCTGAAATTGTGAAACATTTTTAGGGTCAGCTACAAAACCATGAAAATTAAGGTTACTTATGAATAAATAAATATCCATCACGCCTTATCCCCGAAGGGGTGGCAGAGGCATATTATATGCCCACTTTTCACCGTGTGGATTCTTGTCCCACGTAATAGGTGGTGAGCCCATTGCCGTGTTGAAAAAGACAGAAATTATATATATAAAATTTCAACAGCAGGTAGCCACAACCTGCTGTTGAAATTTTTCAAGCCGCCCATTAGGCCTTCAACCAGGCTTAACGACTGCCATTTTACTGGCAACCGGGACCAACGGCTTAACGTGCCTTTCGAAGCATGGAAATGCTCGCAAATGTTAATGCCACAAAGTGGTCACCCGTCCGAGGACCAGCCATAGTGAAAGTTGCGTAACTCAGTGATCGTTTACAGAACACTAAGACCGCGGGGCCACGAGCGCTTCAAGGTTCAAGGTTACTTATGAAGTAAAAAAAAATTATGAGCAGGCAAGCAAGTGCTAGTTATGGTTTCCAAGCCTTCATAATATTGTAAGCATAGATATCATAACTACAAACGTCTACAGTGGGGTTCTTCAAAAGGGGTCTTAAAATGTTTTTAAAAGGTCGGCAGCGCGAGTGCTGCACCTCTGGTGTTGCAATTGTCCATACGCTACGGTGACCACTTTCCATCAGGTGGGCCATATGCTTGTCTGCACCTCAGTGGTATAAAAAGAAACTATAGCGATTTGAGACAAGCGCCCGGCGCCGTCTCACTTATCAGAACGAAAGTTCATTTCAAGGTACATAAATAATTTGCTTAGCAATGTAGCAGTACGTTCCTTTCAGTCAATTATTGATGTGTGAAAGCCAATGAGTGACATTGGTTGAAAGCAGAGGTTCCCAAACTTATTTTGTCTACAGCCCACTTTGAGACTAAATACATTTTTTTTACCTACTTAAAAACCACTATAACTTCAAATTAAATTAATTAATTGTTGTGAGCTATATTAGCGGAGATTAAACATTCATTCTAAAATAGACTTTTACTATAATCCGCAAGAGTTAACTTGAGACCTGAGCACAGTAGGTAGTACATAACGACGCTAAGGTCTCAAGTTAACTCTTACGGGCTATACCTGCCAATGAGAATGATTATTGAAACGCAACTTTATAGTATTCAGACAGAGTATATTTTATTCAAAATAAAACAAACATAATCGATTCTTATATAAAAACTAATGTGAAGGATGAATCTGATGCTGTTTAATAAGTTTGTTGATATCAGGTTCAAATTTACTCAAGAACAGCCGCAATTTGCCACGTTCGGTAAAATGCAAACGATTTCTCTTTTTAGTAAGCAGTGTTGCCACAGTACTAAATCCACGTTCACACAAATATGACGATGGGTATGCTATCAAGAATAGTTGAACGATTGACCACAATCCAGGGTACAATTGCGGGATCGGTTTTTGTAGCCAAAATTCTTGATGGCCATTTTTGAACTTGATTTTTATTTCCTCGTTTGTTGTCAATTCTATAAGTTCTTCTTCCAGCTGAGGTGAGATTGCTGTGTTGACATTTGAAAATGGATCTAACACCCAATTTCAAAATGGGTGTTAGATCCATTTTCAAATGTCAACACTGGTATTTCCAAGTTCAAAATGTCCTGGTATCGTTCGGTGAAGTCAATGTGGAGGTTTTCCAAATGTTAGCAGTAGGCAAACAAGTTGTCGTTACTGCAGGATACTGATAAATTCGGAAAATTGTGAAACTCACGTCTGCCCATATTCTTTTTGTATAGAAGCAGTTTGGCTGCGAAAGCAGCGACGACATTTTTTGTTTTAATTAAATTTAGTTCATCGCCTTGCAGTTGGAGATTCATGTTGTTGAACAATTTATACAGGTCTGTCATGTAAGCTATATCATTTTTTGATGTAATGAGCTTGTTGCGCAATTCTGTATCTTTAGTTTCCAAGAACTAACAGGTTGTAAAATCGAGTCATACAATTGCCTCTTGATAGCCAACAAACCTCAGTATAAAGCAACAAACGGGTGGAATCTTCGTCATTAGTAATACAAAGCTGATGAAATAATCTATCATTTAAAGAGCTGGTACGGATTTTATTGACTGCTTTGATGACATATTGCAGTGATTGAAATAGTCGTTCACTTAAGTTTCTAGCAACCAAATGTTGTCTATGAATAACGCAATGTACAGCAAGTACATCTGGAATTATATTTTTAAGTACGCTATGAAGCCTTTATGGCACCCTGTCATAGCCGGAGCGCCATCCGTAGCAACTGATATAATATTTTTCAAGGGAATCTCTTTTTCATCACAAAACTTTTCTAATGTATTAAATATGGTTTCGACTTTTGTATCGATCTCTAAATTTCTAGCAAACAATAGTTCTTTACATATTTTCTCATGTTTAATAAACCTCACGTAAGACAACAATGCTTCATTAGTAGGTAAAGTGGACTCATCGAGCTGAATTGAGAATTGACTAGTCTTCAGATGATTGCACAATGATCCTTCAATGTTTTCAGCCATTTCACCAATTCGTCTTTGCACAGAAATATTACTCAAAGGAATTTTTCGGATAATATCTGCGACCGGTTTTTGAAGCACAGTAGTTATTACTTCCTTTATTGCTGGCAAAATTAACTCTTCTCCGATGTTGTGTGGTTTGCCTTTTTGAGCAATTAACAAAGAGATATTGTACGAAGCTCGAAGTCCGTCGTCATCTTGCTTAGCAGCTGCCGAAAATAGTTTTGCTACACTTGGCTGAGTATTATGCTTCATCTCTAGATCTTGAAAATATGCTACATTCTTGTCTTTCGTATCTGGATGCATTTTATTCAAATGATCTTGCAGTCTTGAAGGCTTCATTGCTTCATTCGAGAATGTTTTTAGACATTGAAGGCACTCAAAATCAAAATCAAAAATCTTTATTCATGTAGGTCACAAAGTAACGCTTATGAACGTCAAGATTACTGCTTCTACATTTACATTTACTGCCAGATTCGCAAAGCAATAAGTAGAGCCAGAGGAAGAACCTGGCAATAAAACTCATGGCCACTCTTTTCTAACCGCCATTTGACACAGTTTGATTAACATGATATTTGACCAATTATACAGTAAAGAAATTATACACTGAGGCGACGATGGGTTTGTGGGATTTTCAATCAATCCTAATTTAATATATTCCACAGAGTATTGCCGTCTCTTCTTTTTTACTTCCGACATTGTTTTGTTTTAAGAAATACTTAAGTAAGTGTTGAACTTAAGTACTGCTTATCTATTACGCGCGAAACCGCAAATGAAAATAAAATAAATATTCCGTTGTTTATATAGGATTGCATAAGCAGCAAGCACTGACAGGAATAAGACAAACATTCATTAACTAGTTTATCTCATTCGACGCTCAATTGTACTCAACAAGTAAGAACAAGTATTCTATGAATCAGCCGATTGATACAGGAATGCACAAATCGGGTTATTTAACAAAAACTTGTTAAAACATACCCGCGGTCTATTATCTACGAAAATTACCTATCTAGGAATACTAATAACTATTAAAATGCGAAAGTGTGTATATTGCCTTTTTATTTGTTTGTTTGTGTCTACTTTCATTTGGATACGGAGCGACCGATTGACATGATTTTTCTTCTATTTATCGAATAAAACAGGACAGATACGTGAACTACGCGGAGAGAAATATCGAACCGAGTTTGAGCCATCTCTTAATTAATATTAGTTGATGTTCACATGTTGTAGCCGAGAGTCGAGAGCTCACTCGGTGTCTAAGAGTCCTCCTAGCTAGATGAAATTACAAATCGGCCCCCGAAGCCTACACAACGCCCCCCTTTTTTTCTGGGTCTCTTACCGACCCCCTTTAGGCCAGCAGCGCCCACAAGGGGGCGTTATCGCCCACTTTGGGAAACGTTGGTTTAAAGTGTGTTATGCACATTATTGCGCGAATTAATATTTGTCTATGTCTCGTATGTAGTACTGTAGGGAGTAGTGGGACAAACTTGGCGACACAGGTTCGCATAGTAAACGCTGCGTTCGCCAATTATCTCTTTACTTAAGATATCTATGATTGTAAGTCACCAAACCAATTGTTTCAGAAAGTGTAATTATTTTACGGGGTTAAACGCGAATGTCCACTGAGGTGTATCATTGCCCCACTTTATAATAGACACCAACAAAGAAAAAGAAGCTGTTTACCTATTTGTTCTTAATGGACAACTCAATTTTCCATCACAAACTAGTGTAGCACGTTCTAGGTTAATTGTATAGTTAGAACAGAGCATTTTAACTGAAAAAACTTTTGTATTTAAAAAAATCAACATTAACATACCTCATAAGGTCTGACCCTATTATGTATCTCCTGTATGCCGACCTCTCTAGTCCTTACATCTCGGCAGTCCGTGCCCAAGTCAGCCATGCGAGCTAACGCTAGCTCTCTCAAGTTGCCATGTTCTACACCTGATGTTACGAGAGGCATTGGAATGTCTCGTTGCACTCTGTAAAGGCAAATTAGTGGCTAAATTGTAATATTCTTAATCCATTGTAAGAATAATAATATGTCTTGTAAGTTTGCACATGTTATGTGGCAGTTATTGTGATCAAAATAGTGACAAGTATGAGAAAACATAAATAAAATAAATAAATAATATCCATCACGCCTTATCCCCGAAGGGGTGGCAGAGGCATATTATATGCCCACTTTTGACCGTGTGGATTCCTGTACCACGTAATAGGTGGTAAGCCCATTGCCGTGTTGATGAATGGTGAATGTACAGACGCAGGTTGTGGGAAAACATGTTACCTATAAACTCTTGTCCAAGGTGGAACCAGCGCCAAAATCTTTGCAATAAGATCAACCAATGTAGATGGAGGGTAGCTTCGATACCTGCCTGTCTTCCACAATTCATATAAACCTGTTCCCCTAATAACCAAAGTGGGGTATATCTTAAGACCGTCGGCTCTGAATGCTGGGTTCTCGAAGAATTCAATGAACTGTTCAACATCTCGCTCAAAATCTATGTTTGGTAGGTCAGGCATCATATGGGCAACAATCTGAAACAAGATATTATGTATATTGATAAACAGAATGACCAGGGCTTTAATAGAAAACTTCTTTAATTTTACATCAAAAAGGTGGTTCTATATGTTAACATATAAACTGTGCGTAGTTTTAAGTGTCTGCTAAATAACTATTTAGCAGACTGCATTACAACCATAATACAGTGTCTCAGCCAGGGTGACATTACTTAGTGGCATCTTTGTAACCGACCCAACCTAATATGACACCTAAGACATCTAATAAAGTATACTACTTATACTACTATTGTATTTTAATTGGCACTTGGTGCAAGGAGAATGAGTCTTCTGGGTCAGGTCACTGGAGGATTACAGGAACTTATTGAGGTTCATGGAGGTGCTGCACAAGGGCTGGTGGGATGGGTGCAGGGGTATGTGACAATAGATCCAGAAGGAACGAAGTGCTACGGTATCACCCACCCCGGAGAAAGATAAGATTGTTTGATATCTAAGATTGACAAGTAATGTATTAACTTATCTGTGAATCATATTGTCCCAGATTGACTTGTCTGTCTTGGCCCGCCCTATTGACACCCAACTGCTGTTCACTAATAAATAAGTACCTTGTATCCAGCATCCTTAGCCAAACTGAAATTCTCACAGACAGCTTTTACTGTGTGTCCTCTGTTTGTGTCTCTGGCAATATCTTCATAAACTGACTGTACACCAATTTCAAGCCTGAAATATAACAGATTTAGTTTTTTAAATTTTGTAAAGTCCTTTATGAATGGCAGGCACAAAGTAATAAGAATGAAAGGGGAGAGACAAATTCACCTCAGAAAATCAAATTTTACAGGTCAAGCAACATTATTAATATAAGTTGTAAGTCTTTTATAAAAAAGAAAATTGAGATTATTATCATTATAATTTTCTCGCACAATACAATTGTGGTCATCTCAGAGTATAACAATACATACAATAAACAACAATTTATAATTAAAACACCGCGCTCGTGACCCCGCGGTCTCAGTGTTCGGTAAACGATCACTGAGGTACGCAACTTTCACTATGGCTGGTCGTCAGATGGGTGACCACATTGTGGCATTTACATTTGCGAGCGTTTCCGTGCTTCGAAAGGCACGTTAAGCCGTTGGTCCCGGTTGCCAGTAAAATGGCAGTCGTTAAGCCTGGTTGAAGGCCTTATAGGCGGCTTAAAAAATTTCAACAGCAGGTAGCCACAGCCTGCATCTGTCTATTTCAACACGGCAATGGGCTCACCACCTTATTATGTGGGACAGGAATCCACACGGTGAAAAGTAGGCATATAATATGCCTCTGCCACCCCTTCGGGGATAAGGCGTGATGATGGATGGAAACACCTAAACTATTCTTTGTAGGTTTTATCTTCTTCACAAGGCCATGACAGCAGTAGAGATATTTATTGTTTTCATAAATCGCTCATTAATAAATTTATAAAATTTAGTTAAGCCCATTGTACATAGATTTAATTTGGTAGTATATTTCTTATAAGACTTGATATGGAGTACAATAAAGTGTTTTCTATTCTATTCTATTCTATTCTCATTCACAAATGTACCTACACAGCTTATAATATTACAATGCAGTATTAGACCATGTTTTATGTTATTTACAATCCTAACATAAGCATAACATTTCTTATAATGTTGACGCGGATGTCAAATAACCAGTTAAAGCTTTTAAAAGAGATATTTTTGTGTGGGAAATAATATGTATAAGAACAAAATGAAGTTAGAGATCATTGACAAATTTACGTGAAAGCTATTGAATATTAATATGCTGAAATGACTCCGGGCATCGCGAGATGCAACTGGGACAGACGCTCGGATGATGATGATGATTAATATGCTGAAATTTTTAAGTAGATCCTACAATACTAAGCTTACCTAGTGCATCCATAGTTGAGCATATCACTCATATGTCTCTGAAGACAATAATCAGGCCTGGTTTCTATAGTAATGCCTATACATTTTGTCTTTGCCTTCTCAGAAAATTTAACAGCTTCTGCAACACACCTTGATGTATGACCAGAGAGTGCATCATGGAGATTCCTGAAGTTAAATATTCATAAAAATTAATTAATGCAAAATAATAGTCAGATATTAAAGATTTACTTAAATAAATTATAATTTAACATTGATGGCCATTTTAACATAAGCCTACCTTATAAAATAGTCTCTGTAATCTTCAGGCAAACTCATAAAAGTACCACCCATCACGATAAATTCAACTTTATCTACACTGTGGCCGAGTTGTTTAAGCTGTTCTACTCTGTGTCGTGTTTGTAAATAAGGATTATACTTGGCCCTAATAGCTCTCATAGATGTAGGCTCATAACCAGTATAACTTTGAGTAGAGTACTCAAAGTCAGAATCTGGACCTCCGGGACAGTACACACAGATATTGCCGGTAAAATTGATGTGAGGACATCTATGTGGTTTGCACATAACAGCAACGACGGCTATTCCTGATGCTGTTCGGATAGGTTTCGCTTTCAGCTTCGGTAATAATATCTTCTTAGCATCTGCAGGTACCGCTGCGATGATATCTACAAGTCTTGGCGATGTCCCCATACCATATTTCGAAGAAATTCTCGTTTTCATCTTATTGAGGTTAACATCTTTTCCCTGACGATGTGCTATTAATAACTCTTGTATTATCTCAGATATCACTATCACCATTTTCTCTTCCTTCGAGAGGTTCGGTAAAAGCTTTTTCTTTGCCATTTTTAACACAAGTAGAAAGAAATCCAATTGAATTTTTCTCTATACAATTATTACTACGCAGCCCAGCCACCTCAGTAGGACTGGACTGACAATTTGACATTGACAAATGACCGCTTTGACATGACAGTATTGACACTACTTTTGCCGTTCTAAAACTATCGCCTAGCATATCGCTATCCTTAATGCCAACGCATTATTAAATATTACCATTGTTTTCATTAGTTTTTAAGTTATTGCCCCAGTTTTGGAGTAAAAGGGTATTGATCGCTACAAAATGTGACTACGGTCACTCCTAGATTACAGTTAACAAGTGCTTACAATTGTTTAACTTTCACTTTAATTCAACAAATACAACAAATCAAAAATATGGTTACATAACCGTGTTTACGAGTTTTTTTTTTAATATTAACTGTTTTCGTAATTATTTCTTTTTAATAGGTACTACCAAAGCAATTAGACGTTCTTTTTAATAAGTAAGCATTGTCGCTGCAACTGTACTTGCGCAAGCCGACCGTAATTGGAACTTGCCTGAAAAACTGCTAGAGGGTTGCACGAGACCTAAAGTTACGTTTTGGTGATTTTCCCGTCAATCGGCTGAGATGCAACCACAATAACGACTGCAATACGACCACAATAACGACAACGCAGAAAAAAAATTTGTAAAATAAATTGTCTTTCCGAATACAATACCAAACTATCCATGTGTTTTCTGGGTCTGTTCAATGCATAATAATATCAACAGGTAGGTACTTACTTGACTACATTCACTGGTGCCCATTCTGTACTCTGTCTTCGTCTGTAATTAGACGAGAAGTCGCAAAGCGCGGAGTTGGTGAGCTTCTTAGATGATTCGCCAAACCTTGAGAAACCGTAAGGAACATGGCCCGCAAAACCTGTAGGCACACCGTACTCTTTAGCTGAGACTTTGAACCATGCGTAAGGTAGAAATGTCTCCTTCTAAGGTCGATTGAATACCTCATAAATGCCTGAAAAACTGCTAGAGGGTTGCACGAGACCTAACGTTACATTTTGGTGACTTTCACGTCTATCGGCTAAGATGATGATGGACTTATTACATTGTGTGGATAGTATACAGTCATGTCTGTCATTCCAAATAAAGATTTTTATTATTAATTAATTAATATTTTGTAATAAAAAAGAACAACATTTCGACCGTGAAGATAAGATTAGCTTTGGGCATTTGGGCATTGTTTACTGTATTATATATCATATAGTTACAAAGACCAACGATTGAATGACTAAAAATTGAAGATCA
Organism: Thumatha senex; assembly: GCA_948477245.1. Lineage (NCBI taxonomy): Eukaryota > Metazoa > Arthropoda > Insecta > Lepidoptera > Erebidae > Thumatha > Thumatha senex. The sequence continues at coordinate 6,230,097 of OX419726.1, read as the reverse complement.
GCGTGGTTATGAAATAGACATTTAAGTAATTTAACACTTACGCACGGATTGTGATGGATTATACCCCCATATTTCAGATCTTACAAAAGAATTATGGACTCTAGCATAAGACATTAATAAAATTTAATTTTACTTAGAATAAAAACTTAAAATTTATACGCATTGTTGACTTCGATGACATTGGCATGGAGGGTAGAGGTAAGGAGGACTATCTCTGTGTATGAAAAAGTGTCCGTCGAAATGCGTAAAATTAGGGTGGCGCTACAATCGCATCAGTGTAAATTTTAAAAACCACGCCAAAAGTTATTAGAGTAAGATAGAAAAATAAACAAGGAAAGAACAACTTCCGCTGCTTACAAAATTATTTTGGACTACGTAAATAGTTGAAGGTTTGTATCTGTACTGTTACTAACTACTTTAGTCAACAAAAATAATAAATTTATTTACTCAGCACACTTCACTTCTGTCTACAACTGCTACATTCATACCGTACACTGCTGCTACGCCAGCGCCATTCTGGAAGGTTTTTGAACTGTTACTTACAGCTTACAGCTGGACACTTTTTCAACTTGTCCCCCATATAAGATAGTCCTCCTTACCTCTACCCTCCATAGACATTGGTGCATTTGAAATGACAATGTTCTTTTCTTTGCCACAGATTAACAATTACACAACAGAAAAACGCAGCAGGTTGAATACGGTATCTAATATTGCTAATGAGTTTACACTCTCACCTTTCTTGATAAACTTGTCGGGGTGAGCATTTTCCATGAAGTATGGACTGACTGAATGTGTTGCGGGCGAAAGCTTTGGTTCATCCATGGGGACATCTCTGAGTATTCCAGCACATTCTGGGCGTACTGATACCAACGGCAACTTGAATTCTGCAGTTGCCGACTGTGAATAAATTTGGCACTTATAATTCTTTGCTTCTCATCATCTTCATTGTAAAAATATTATTGCGTTTTAAACTTCAATTTTCTTTCATTCTTCTTGCTTCATGCATCTTCATTCGTACTCGAGTAGATGTTCCAAAACTCATTCTACAAACCAATTTAAATAATCCGCTTCACTTACAAATCTGTCGACTAAGTCCCATGGTTGTCCTTTTCCAGCTTGTAGGTCGACTATTCGTTCCAATTGATTTCTAGCTGCTCTCTGGCTCAGCTGTACTCTTTGAAAGTCCGACAGGGCTTCAGTAGCTGCTACAGTGTAACGCTGGCCGAATTGAGAGTTGAGTCGTGGTAGAAAGCCTAGAGTTATGATGGTGAAGGTAAATCGAGATGTTAATGAACTTACAAGCAATCCTATTCTTATGGTAACAGAGTCGATGGCGAAAATGACCAAGTCAATCATGGATCATGGTTGACTCTACTTCTATGTAGTAAGGCTAGCAAAAAACGGTGTCTACATACCTACAATTCTCTAAATACAGTTGAAAATTCATAAAGCGAAACACATTCCCTTGTATTGTAAGCGGAGGTGGCAGAGTTATGTTTATCTGTATAATTACTAAATATGTAGGTTTTACGTCAAAAGGTAAAGTACCTATCTAGGTTTAGTCACCAGCTTAATTATTTTGAACAAAAGCGACTAAATTTCAGATGCTCGCTGCAAATTACAGCTTTAGTCTTTGGTTCTTTGGAATGTCTACATTATATTAGTAGCTTAGATATCAAGCTGATATTGGCGTTGATTTGTTTAACTTAGATGTTAATAATTCTGTGAAAAAATATTAATTCCAAGACTTTTATAGCATTTGTGTAGTAGTTAGTAAATTCCACGCCATAAAGAAATCGTCACCTACATCCCACATATACTTACAAATTGTAGTGTCCTACTAGTAATAGAAAACGTATGTAAGACCTTAATCTAGGTAGACACTGTTCTCAGGAAACAGCGGAATGCCTCTGAGCGCAAAACGTGTCCAGTCTGTGAATCATAAACTATGATTCATCGAAACACAATCAGCTGATCAATCTGAGCCTTCAGACCAGACGCCATATTTATTTAGTGGCTATTTTAACTAAAAATAACGCATTTTCCTTTTAAGTGAAGATATTCGATTATACAGAGTCACTATGTGTACAATTATGTTCTGAATAATGATTACATCAAGCAAAATGTTTCGCGTTGAACATTTTTTCCTATACATATTAGGGCTGAATAAAACGTTTAGTACCATAATGTTCACCTCCTAAAATGTCCATTTAGTAAAAGGACCACATCTCAGATCGACCACTTCCCGTAAGGAATGTACCCAAAACGACCACTTCCTAGATTGTCTACTTCTCAAAATTCCCCTATTCTCATGACCCATTTTTGTCATGACCCATTTTTGTCACGACCCATTTTTGTCACGAGCTTAACATAGAGATTACAAAAAACAAGAGCAAGCAACTTTCGAGCTTAATTTTATTACATTTCAATAAAAAAGAAATCTAAGAAGGTTTTTAAAGGGTCGGCAGCGCGAGTGTTGCAAAAAAACTTATTTTTTTACATCTATAGATGACACTGATCACAAATATTTTAAAAATACATTTTTATTCTAGACATGTTGTTTTAAGGTCTAAGGTGCTTGTTTTTTGCATTGCAATTTTACATGTTTTGTTTTGTTTACTCGAATACACAAACGTTGGACGTGGAAATTTTACAAAGTGATCGTTTAATTTAATGTGCTGAAATCTCTCAGCACCACTCTCCTATCACACTCTTATTTTTTTGAAACGATGGAAATTTATACCTACCCTCATAACCAGGGATCATGGGATGTTTATACACTGGGTCTCCATTCCTAAACCTTGCATTCACCACATCGATGTCAGTTTGTGGTGGCCGGAATATCTATGGAATAAAAACCGTGATAGATTATAAGTAAATGTTCCCTATCCTACTAATATTATAAATGCGAAAGTTTGTAAGAATATATGTTTGTTACTCTTTAGGAACGGAAAATTTTCACCACGCCTGCGGAGCCGCGGACGTCAACTAGTTTATTCATATAAAATTGTTTTCAAAACCATGAAATTTGGTATAACCTGCCGTTAAATAGCCTGGGAATATCAAGAACTTCAGTAATAAGTTCTTTTATAAAGCGAGTAGGTACTTGGGGGAACACGCACTAAACAGTGTAGATAAGAATGAATGCATCACAAGGGTGGTTCCCTTAATCTCCTTGTAAGTTACAAGTCCAAGTCATTGTCAATCTATTAAATAGACAGAAGGAACATCTCAATCTACTTACGAGATGGGTTTGACACCTGCACTTGTAGACTGTATCATATAGGTACATACCTGAAAGTCATCTGCTGTCCTATCTGATAGTACCAGCCGTTCTGAATGCTGGACAGCAGGGTCCAAGAGTATTTTGTGTGTCGTCGACCCATATGTGTCGCCAATGCGATATTTATACTCTGGACAATGACCAGTGTACCTGATAACAAAATATAAAGAATTTTTATAATCACGAAACTAAAATTATGCTGGAAATGGGCGTGTTGTTGTTGGTTCGGTCAAGTGATCACATCCAATGAATGAGTGAGGAATGTTTTGTTGAATAATATTAATTATCCAAAAGTAGAGGGTAGAAGGAGTTAGGGCAGATTGCACAAAACAAAAATGGATAGGTCAAAAGTACTCGGATACTCAGACGTGAATGTATGAAATGTGGGTTTTTTGTACATCAACGAGTTCAAAGGGTTAATAAGGTCAAGGGTAATTACGATAAGGGTACCGCGTATACTTCCATATGCATTTAATGAAAAGCTGTCAATTTGGAATTACATTTTACAAACAGACATACAATTTTGTTTATCTGAGTAGATATATCGACGTTCGATAACGCAATACCCCGAATACATTGTTCGCAGTACACAATCACTCCATAAAAATCGGACAAGTGTGAGTCGGACTCGACCGCTCCACTCGAATGCCGAGTATTAAAAAAATAATTTAATGAATTTAAGTTATTTTTAGTCATAAAGCTGGTTTTGCCAATTTTTATTTATTGAAATAAATAACAGTATCTCCAATACTGTTATTAGCAGCATAAAAACTGTTTATTGCAAAAAAAAAGTTATAACACAAATAAATTATATCGCTTCTTCTTCCTACTTAGAACTTAGTACTAGAGTACAATGTAAACTGGTCGGGTTGGTAAACTAAAGGCACTCGTGCGATAATATACCAGAGCACGCATGTTTATTATCTAGGATTAAAAGCCAAAATTCGGCGGAATAAAAGTGTCGTTTTGAGCAAGTGTTTTGAAAAATACATTCTTTACGTCATAAACGGCTATAACTTCATTTACATTTAGATTTTTTTTTGTTTCACTGGACTGTAGACTGAGTTATAGTATATATATTTATTTACAACTTGATTCCTTCACGCGTTCCGATAAAAGATTCATGACGGACGGAAAACATACTGATCCTAAAAGTGTTTCGTGTTTTACCTTTAGAGGTAAGGAACCCTAAAAGTAATCTCAATAAATGCTTGGATGCGAGGTTCATCAATACAATTATGACACATTCACAAGGTGAAATATGTACCGTCAAATTAATATTGTAATGTAATTGTCAAGACTTCAGTTGCATGTTACATCATTGGCGCCATATTTTTTTGCATTAAAGTTAACTTGTCGAAAAATGGTGAGACAGTAACACGAGTGCGCTTTATTTCGTCAGACGTACGCAAATACGGCGTTGCGTGGAAATATGCAGCCCTTATTTGAAATTTTAATCTTCTGTTACGAATATACGAGTACACACGCAAATTAATAATAGTTATGAAATTCAACAAAGAAGGACTTTATTTTAAATTGAACAACAGTATGAGGTGTCCACAGAGCATGTGGCAGGTTTGAATGAAAGTGTCAGCGTTAAGCTGGAAAAGGGCGTGCCCCGTTGTTTCGACACGTCCAACAGATGAGTGAGGAACGATTGATGAAGAATATATATTGTGCGAAAGTAGAGGGTAAAAGGAGTCAGGGTAGCCCGAGACTTACATATGAAGACCATGTGAGCAGATTGCTTAAAAACTAAAAAGTCAAAAGTACTCCGATACCCAGACGTGCGTGTATGAAGCGATTGATGAATCTTGAAGAAGCGAAAGAAGTATGCATGGATCGCGAAGCCTGGAGATCTGTCCTCGCTGACTACCTCGTCAGGGATGCAGCGTGAAGATAGTTAGTTAAAATATATAACTCAAAATAATTGTGCCAAAGTAGGTACCTAAAATTACACCTAAGACTCGTGGTAAAATATATTTAAAAAATGTAGCAATTATTGCTTTAGACTTCCCTGCGACCTTATCCAGGTCGTCGGTTGATGTACCTATTATTTCTTATTTATCGGACACTCTTACGCCATGAAATATGTTAATATTTGATAATAATATGATGTCGTCAGAGATATTTCTGAGTGTGACTAAAAAAGCATGCACGCAATTTTCATACGGCAAAAAAGGTATACATATCTATATCAGGAAGTGGTTCTTTAAAAATTTCGAAAACCAATAAGCACTCAGATGTTTTCGACTTCAATAATTTACCTACCACTTTCTTATTTTATAAAAACTAGTTTAATAAAGTGTGAACGAAAGTCGGAAGGAATCGCGTTAATAATGTATCATTATACACTAGACTGACTGTTGGTCATCAAAACGATAATAATTAATGTACTGGGTAGGGTATAATTATTGGGTATCGATTACGGTAGTGAATATCACTGTTGTAATGACTTTCATCACTGTTTTGGGTGTAGATAAAGAGGGTTTCATGAGTCCATCAAGCTTCATGAACCTGTTGACTGTTAGATGATCTGGTGGAATGAGATCAAAATCGGCATCTGAGCATCACTTCGGACATAGTAAAAAAATCGACTTTAAAACAGAATTGTTATTGCATAGTGTGCGCGCTATTATTATGTAACATTTTACCCACTAAGTAACTATTGTTTTCATTGAAGTTATTTTTTTTTACCCACGTTTGACTTGGGGGGTAAGCTGGAGAATGCGTTACAAAAAGTGTGATAGAAAGAGAGAATGTTACGTTTTGATTATTACTGTAGGTATAAGAGAGGCGCGAGCACATATTTTCTTTCTCTTCTTCTCTCATAGCCAGTAGATGGAGCTAAAGAAGTTTTAATTCAGTCTCTAAAGCGCACTCGATTTTTTTTTATTAAGACTGCTTGAACTATACAGTCTAAGATTATTTATGATTGAAAATGAACTCTTAAGTGGACTTCAACTTAGTGAATAGGTTTCGCTTTTTTTATACCAATAAGATGTGATCGTAAGTGGTCACCATAGTCTTGGACTTTCGCAATGTCAGAGAACACGAACAATGCTTGGCAAAACCGATGCAGAGAGCCCATTTCTACAGCTTAAATTTAGGTAGAAGGACGTATTAATATGGCACATTGATAAAGATACACCTGCTTACTTTAGGACGAGGCAATAACGTAGGTCAGACCTCCTGCTTCTGGGAGCGTTGCTGGCAATGCCGAAACTTAAAATTCAAACTATACCAGCAGGTATGGTTGGAATCCACTTTTTGCGATGCTGTAGTTCGGATGAGCGAAGTACTGCAAACCTTCAGTTGCATTATTTCGGTTGTAAAATGATATGCATCAGACTGTTGCTACTCTTTTGATGTAGAACACATAAGATGAAGAATATTGCTAAAGAATAGGACGCTAAAGAAACGCTTACCCTGGTATGTAATGAGGTTGTGCTATACTGACTAAGTCTAAAGCCATTTTCTATTGATTTCTAAAAGGTTTCGAAGAATCAACTCATAATTTGTACAAATTGTACATTGTACAATTCAACCTCACCAAATATTTCTTATTCAATGTGACGTTTTAATTGATAGGCTTTTATATTTTTTTATTTACATTTATTGGAAGGGCCATTTCATGGAAATCGATAGGAAAAAGTATTTATTTATTCACAAAAATATTAATTTTAAACACACGTAATGTTCGTCTATTTATCTATTGCTTCAGACCAAGTTAACACCATCTATAAGCTAATATTTAAATGTTGATTCACAGCATACCGTACGGTGAAAAGTGGGCATATAATATGCTTCTGCCACCCCTTCGGGGATAAGGCGTGATGGATATTTATTATTTGATTCACAGCTTGTAAAACGAGAGCTAGAGTTACACAAAGGAGTCAGGGTAGACTGAGACTTACATACGAAGACCACGTCGAAAACGAAGAAAACGGAATGGTCAAAAGATAGATAATAAATATCCATCACGCCTTATCCCCGAAGGGGTGGCAGAGCCATATTATATGCCCACTTTTCACCGTGTGGATTCCTGTCCCACGTAATAGGTGGTGAGCCCATTGCCGTGTTGAAATAGACAGACGCAGGTTGTGGCTACCTGCTGTTGAAATTTTCAAGCCGCCCATAAGGCCTTCAACCAGGCTTAACGACTGCCATTTGACTGGCAACCGGGACCAACGGCTTAACGTGCCTTCCGAAGCACGGAATCGCTCGCAAATGTAAATGCCACAAAGTGGTCACCCATCCGAGGAACAGCCATAGTGAAAGTTGCGTAACTCAGTGATCGTTTACAGAACACTGAGACCGCGAGGCCACGAGAGATTCTTCAAAAGATAGATAATATAATATATAGATAAATATAGATACTCAGACGTGAAATAAGTAAGCATGGATTGCGATTAAGCCTGGTGATATGTCCTCTCTTACTACTCTGGTAGGTACATATAGTATGAAGCTTCTCTAATGGTGCGAGAGTGGAGTTCATAGTGATAGAATTCTGCTTATGAAACCAGATTTGCGAAAATAATGAAGAGTTCTGCTGCTGGTGATACCAAACTCTCTGTTAATGGTGTAGCATATGTTCTGCTCCTGGAGAAACTGGTCAGAATAACTATGCCATCCCCGGTAAGTCTAAATGTTTCGCCGTTTTCGAGTTCTTTTCTCGATGGCCATTTTCCTTCGGTGATTATTTCTCCATGGCATATATTTCTAAACCATCTATGGCTAGATGTAGTATTATGGGTCAAATTTGATCAAAAAGTGTTGAGTGGTTTGGGAGGAGTTCGAAGACAAAGCGAAGTCTGAAAGCGAAGAGAGTGAATTAGCGAAATAAATTAAATACATGAGCGATGGGCGAAATCTCAATATAATCTAATGTCACTGAAGAAGAACTATTGAAACTTATGATAATTAAATATGATTATTTTTATTATAGAATAATTATAATAAAATAATAATAATTAATATAGGTAATTATATTTGACGTCTCTTAAGATTCGTTTATTGTATTTTTGATTAACTTATCATTCACTCTTTTTTAACTTACTTTTAGCTAAGTTCGTTTTTATATATTGAGACCTTTTCGTTGTCATGACACAGGTGGAGCTGAAACTGACGGACAAGTCATTTTATGGCTGTTACGAGTAAGTGATGTGATTGGGAAATTCTTATATCTGCCTACTCTATCAAGTGCATGCAGGAATGCAGGCGTTGCAAGTACCTAGGTAGATACTATAAACTCTACTGGTCATAAGATATTGCTTTTGCGGTGAAATGTGTTTATTTATTATTTCAAATAGTGATAGTTTACATTATGCATATAGTCTTACGACGTTATTGTAGTATAGAAAACAGAAATCAATTCATAATAAAACATTAGAAGAATAGTGTGTTTTGCCTTGTAGTACTTGTCTCCGCGTGCTGCCTTCGGGTTTTTTCGATCGTCTTTCGTGCACTTTCGGAACCATTCGGGACATATTGTTCGTTCTTTTCATACTCGTTTCGTTCATTTACTTCATTTTATCCGCCATATTGAATACAACCACCGTATCGGATGAGCGTATACGGTGGCCCTCCGCGCAGTGACAGTCAGTTAACGATGAATACTTTCAAAACTATGTGTGTCAAAGTGTTATTGATATAATAAAATTTCTAAAAAACTGTGAAGTGTATATGTACGCTTAGTACTCATATTGTATAGTTCCCATATTTATAAGTGATCCAGCAACTTTTAAATGCAAGCATTCCATGGAGACTGTTGAACCTATGTTTTTATTCGTCCGGTTACATTTTGATTCTTATCAAGTACTTGTATTTTGTATATAATACTCTGGTTGAACTCTGGTTTTATTAATGGAGATAAATAAACATTATTTATTATAGTGTCCAGTGTGGTTTAGACTGTGTTGTAAAAATTAAGATCAATCGCAGGGTTCGCCGAAACATTCACGGTATGTATCAGGTTTTCGTAAACTGAGATTTTAATAAGTATTTGTCTTTTAAAATGATAAAATAGATGGATATTAAATTCTAAGACCTGTTTCACTTATAAGACAAAAGTTTCACAAGGCTTTTAGGACTTATGACCTACATAAATGTTAAAATATTATTTAGCTGCACTGAATCCATTACTTGAAAAGAACAAGTTTATAACCAACAATAAAAGCTAAAAAAATGGGTTACAATTTTCATTGAGCTATAAAATGGTTTAATCAAGATGATAATATGATCTATAATTATTTACGGGCCATAAAAATCATAATTATTGTAGGTTGAATTGCTTTAACCGTCAATAAAATAAATAGATCCTTGACACATAACACAAAATACTTTTACAAATCAATTCAGTTCATTATTTCTTTGGTTTCATAGTGTTTGATCTTATCTCGTTTTCTTCCTAGATTCCCGCGGAAAGGGAAATAATTAGAGTTAGAAATTACGAAAGCTCACAATCTCCAGACTTAAAAACCAACTTAAAAGGTCTTTCGAAATCGCGAAAACTTAATTTTTTTAAAGTCGTATCTTTTATTACCAAAGAACGAAAAACTCTATAACATACACTAGTGACACTCTGACCGATATTATCTTCATTGCTTATGTATTTCGTCACATCAGCTGATGTAAAACTTGCTGTATCTGGAAATGTGTTATTTTAGATTACTCATATCTTGTGTCCAGTAGACTATTACATGAGGCTGACTTGATATCTTAAAATAGCTTTTTGTTCACATTGTGTTCAACACAATTCTGTGATGTGCCCTTGCAACCGCTAGGTGTTAATTAGTAATGAGAAAAACGCTGTTTTACAAAGCAAATTATACTTACTTTACAGATAGTTGAAACTCTTATCATTTTCCACAATATTTAGTAAAAAATAAAACATTTTTGCTGCCTGTAATACTAATAACAGTTATATCATCCTGAACAGTGCAATAAATAGAAAGGTGAATTTTAAATCTCTTCAAAGATACTGTCTAACGTTAAGTCGTCTTCACGCGCCCAATAAAATTCAACATGTCATCAAGAATGAACCAAGCACCCATTCAATGTCAAGTAAAATGTATGAAAGGAATCCAGTTTGGTGGTCAGTGAAACAAAACCTCTCGACGACACTACAGTGACGTCGCCATCATCGTTCAAATATGAGAGAACACGCATAAGAAAACTAACTGTAATAATTATAAACCCTTTACTACTTAATTTAAAGTTTAAAATGCTTCGAAACTGTAGAGAGCATTCCAACATATTCCAATGTAGAAACTTGATTGTTTCTTTGTTTTTGTTATTAGACGAATGCAGAATGTTGCCCCGAATACTTTCAAAGTGAAACATTTTGAAAATCTGACATCACGCCAGAAAGTGGATAATTGTTTACTTTAGATAATTCGTTACAATTTGTGTAACGAATTATCTAAGACCAATAAAGTGATGATCTGAGGAATTAATAGACAAAATTATTCTCCTATATGTTGATATTTGCCATACCTAGGTCACGATTTTCGTACGCCATAGAGCACATAATCGTTCAGAAATGGTTTTCCGGGTTCCCAAGCAAGTTATGACCCGACCGGTTTTAGAGGCGGGGACGATTCGTCGGTTGGCAAGTTTGCAATATAAAAAGTGGTAACGTTTAAATTCGTATGACTTAGAGGAAAAATAATCCTTGGTCATTCAAAAAGTCTAAGTTTAAACGACCGAGCAAACTATTCACGAAGCACACAGAGTTTCCAACTATTGATGAAGGTATTTTTTATTGTAAAGTATCTGAATATGACGATTGATAATTAAAAATTATAATTGCCTTAATAAAATACGGAACTCAATAAAAAGAAGTATCTGCCACGGTGGTGGGTATTCGAGGTCGCAACCTAATTGGGGACCAGTCGCAGGTACGCCTTTGTAGTACACTTTCTCCGATGTATGACGCGCCCAGACAGACATTTCACCGTGCTGAGCCTGCAGGTGCGGACTCTCAACGATGTAAATATACAAATTACGATTCAGATTAATAATCTGCTAAAGTTACACTCGTGAAGAAGCGCTCGTGGCCCCGCGGTCTCGGTGTTCTGTAAACGATCACTGAGTTACGCAACTTTCACTATGGCTGTGGTCCTTGGATGGGTGACAACTTTGTGGCATTTATATTTGCGAGCGTTTCCGTGCTTCGAAAGGCACGTTAAGCCGTTGGTCCCGGTTGCCAGTAAATGGCAGTCGTTAGGCCTGGTTGAAGGCCTTATGGGCGGCTTGAAAACCTTCAACAGCAGGTCGCCACAATCTGCGTCTGTCTATTTCAACACGGCAACGGGCTCACCACCTATTACGTGGGACAGGAATCCACACTGTGAGAATTGGGCATATAATAAGCCTCTGCCACCCCTTCGGCGATAAGGCGTGATGGATGTTTATTTATTTATTTATAAAGTTACACTTCCTATGCCAAAGTTACACAAAGTCGACATACATCGCTGGTAATTACTCGAAATACAAATATTCGCTGATGTTTGAAAGTTAAACAAGTCCCAATTTCACGTGCCAGCAAATACTAGATGCATGTGTTAAATGAGATAGTACAAGACTATATTATGTAGGTTTTGGGAACAGAATTCTAGATCGAACGACGAGCAACTATCTGACTACATGACACGTTCAAAATATCATTGACCCTCAAACATAAGATGCGGACCGAACACACCTCTCCACAGGAAATCTCTCTAATATAATGCAAAATTATACACACATGCTGTCATGTTTAAGATTATAATATTGACATGGATCATTATACTCTTTAATGATGGGAATATTATAAAAATGTAGACCAGAGCGCAAAAACAATTGGCTTCGTAACCATTTATTCGTACTTTCCGCACAAAAAGTACGCGTTGTCACGAATAGATAATAGCTCGTGAAGTTTTGGTCAATCAATTATAAAGATTCCACAAGAAATCGTTATTTAAATTCGTTATGACTCGTTAACAACAATTATTTTCGGTATGGTGACGAGATGCTGACATCACTTGAGAACGTTCATTAAAAAATAACTTTGATTAAAAAAAATACAGTTACCTCAGCGTTCAATAATTTTGGCGTATTCAATAGTCATTTGAGGGATTGGCTGACTGGCTAAAGTACGTATACGTTTCGAACAAGCCGTACTATGACTCATCTAATATTATGCAGATTTTCTTCAGACATTCTTCATATTTCAGCTGGTTCATTCGGGATCAAAAAAGTGTATTAACTCATATTGATTGCTATTTATATAACGAATTCTACTAGGTGACGAAATATAGAATAAATACAGATGCTAATAATGTATTGAAATTATGTGACAGTTAATACAAAAGAAAGATAAACGGGAAATCCAAAAACGGTTGCTTTATTGATTTTAACAACATGCATATTATTGTTTCAATAAAGGCCATGTAATGAAGAATTAAATTATAATTTGTAAATTGCACAACCTTATAAAAGTGTTGTTGAATAAATTTTGGTTTGGAGAATTTCTAATTATTTCTAATAGGGATAGGGATTTTATTATTGTTAAGAAGATATTTGAACTAATGCAATAATAAAAATAAATTAATATCGTCATAAATGTCGAACAAATCGCGAGTAATACTACGGATAAACCTTTACAGCCAGCAACAAAACTTTCCAATTAGCAATTTTAATGCATCAAATAAATTTTGTTTATCTATTGGCACCATTCGTTGCTGTGTCCAGTAAAACTAACCAAGAAAATATATCTTACATTTGGAACACAATTGATTCGATGTGCAGAGTAGAAGAACGCTAGAAAGTCGCAACAAAGACGAGACGTATTGAAAAAAAACTGAGACAGCGCAACGGCGTTGTCGGTTGGGTTATCGTCAATACAATATGGCTTTTGTTATGGTTGGATGGGTGACCACTTTGTGGCATTTACATTTGCGAGCGTTTCCGTGCTTCGGAAGGCACATTAAGCCGTTGGTCCCGGTTGCCAGTAAAATGGCAGTCGTTACGCCTGGTTGAAGGCCTTATGGGCGGCTTGAAAAAGTTCAACAGCAGGTAGCCACAACCTGCGTCTGTCTATTTCAACACGGCAATGGGCTCATCACCTATTACGTGGGACAGGAATCCACACGGTGAAAAGTGGGCATATAATATGCCTCTGCCACCCCTTCGGGGATAAGGCGTGATGGATATATATATTTATATAATATTATTCATTGAGACGTATAAATAATTGAGATTATTTCAAAAAGTCTTAAGCGTGTTAAGCGCGACATTTCTGTACTGGATGATCTATAGGTACGGGAATTTTCGCAAGATTAGTCCTGTACTTGGAAAGTACAAACTAATGTACAACGTAACAATAGGTTTATTTCTATATATCTGTGGCTAATATTATCTTTGTTTAAGAATTCATAAATAGGAACTAGTCAATGCCTATTTGAAAGAGCAAAGTAGATAGCCATGCTGAAGACGTTTAGTCACACATACACACGTCTATCGTTACTTTCATATACACAAATACATGTCAGAATGTAGATGAATATCTGATACAAATGTCTTATGCTATATGCAGTCTGTAATACTAGAAAATTAGAGTCATTAGACCTTTAAAAGCGTCCGATTGTCTTGTTCAAACACGCTGCGTCTTGTATCTCAAATATAACAATGAAAGCCTTATCTGTGGTCACGCCTTCTTGGAATTTCACAAAAGGACCTTGCTTGGTGTTATGTTTGACGACTTTTATCTGCAGCCGGAAATGCGACTATTAATTACAAATAGGAGGAGGATCTACATTGGAATGTGTTTTTATGTTTAGTATGTTCAACTACATAATATATTGCCTGCATAATGTATATCGGTTCCGATCCGACCTATACTTGAGTTAATATACTGACAGATTACAATTCGTTCTTTTATTATTACATTTTATTATTAGTAACATTACATTCATAGCACACGATTTTGAACTACACTGTAAAGAACTAAGATATAATTTGGAGTACTTATATAAATTCGGTAAATAATTGTTTGAGAGTGAAAATTTGGTGGTTCATTCTGATTTTTTTTTCGATATCTTATACGAGTACAGATAATGGCATTGTATTTATTTATAGTTTTATTTTGTAGAGTTCCACCAATGGTTTTTTATTTTTTTATTTCTTGATAGTTTTCACGGATAAAATAACCATAGCAACGATTTTGATATTTCGGATTTGAAATAATAATAATTATTATTTTCTTAACATTATCTAATTATAAGTACTTGTTTATATCCACGCATCCGTATATTACGTGGTTTGTGGTTTTGGACTGGGTTCTCACAGCCCAGGATACGGAAACTTGTAAGCAAACGAAGTGTATCAAGTAATGATTTGATGTGTTTATTTATTGAATGAAAGGAAACACGTAACCGTGAAGTGGAGGTAGCAAGAGGAAGCGTTGTAACAAGTGTGCTATCGGTAAATGAACTCACATTTACTTTATTTATGCATAAATATTTACCTAGATTTTAAAACAGATTTTAGATTGTTTCCTAACGTAATAATTTCCCAGTCAATAAAATCATATTTAGTAAATTAACATTTTTAATGTCCATTATAATTTCTTCCTTATACTTTGCGTCCGTAGAGCGCTCGTGTTAGAGTATTCTCAGTTGCTTCCAAGCTCTTCAGGGACTCACTATCTTTTGTTTTTCGGCATTTTAAGGAGCGACTGTTTCTGACCTTTCAAAGACCTCCCTCCGTAAGGATGCCGTGCATGGTTGTCTCGTCCTTAAACATTGCCTAAGGTCCGATTTTGGAAGCGCTTTCCATTCGCGTACGTTTATATTATAGAATGAGCTCCCTGCCTAGGTTGTCCCGAACCGAAATACAGTGGTCATACACACAATACACACTTCGAACCTCTGTGGTACCCACTTAACCAATACATTCCGCAATTTATTAGTTTTACAATTGCATTAATGTAAATTTGCTTAATTTGTTGACATTAATGAATATATAAGTACTTACTCCGCTCTCCTGGGTAGTAACGAGATTACCCTTCCTCAATAAACAGGTTATCCAACACAGCAATGTTTTTTAAAATTTAAACCCGTAGTTCATGAGGTAGGACTTTCTATTAGACAAACTAAGAAACGCTTCAGCTATATAATATTACTAGGTGACCCTCACGGCTTGGCCCGTGACTTACTTTCGAACTCCCGTCGCAGCTATTTCATAATTTTCATTCCGTCGCCTATAAATTCTACAATAATGCATAAAAAATTGCCCGTTTCGTCAACATATATATACTGCTCCGTTCCCCAGGGTAGTAACGTGATGATATATAGCCTATAGCTTTCCTCGATAAATGGGCTATCCAACACAAAAAGAATTATTCAAATCCGACCAGTAGTTCCTGAGATTAGCGAGTTCAACCAAACTCTTCAACTTTATCTATTAATACATATATAGATTTATACTACTTATAGTGTTTATGTTTACAATCGATCGTAATTTGCTAGTTCATCACAACCAGATCATCATAATAAACAAATACATTCGTCTTACCCAATTAACTTTACCGCCAAATTAGATGATTCATCTATAGCCCACATGGGGAAATAATATAAGCTCAAAATGCTTAAAACAAATCTCATCATCATCAATAGTAACGCACTTTCTTACTGTTCAAAATAGTCTCTTTGTAATATGCTGTTGCAATTGGCGACCACTGGGTGTTGCGTGTTGCAAGTACTGAACATTATCGCAATTAACATTACTTTACTTTTGTTTCGATGTTTCATAACATTAAATTACCTGGTTAGTCTGATTACCCAAATTTTTGTGTATAAAGTTGCAGTGTCCCCTTTTTATCCCTGTAGTGTGGTATGGCATAGACTCAATGTTTGTTGTAAAATATTTCAATACTTTTAGTGCTTAGTTACTTCACTTATTGGCGTTAAAATGTTAGATGTTTTCATACATTTCTTTGTTTTATCTGATGTGATTATATCTTAACTGCCGTTATTATACAACGTTCCTTAAAACTCGAGAAATTAAGTTCAAGGGTTTCTTGAGTATCATTTGATAATGCGACCCTTAACCGTTAGTACTATTCATTATTCTGTGCCTTAACCTTTAAAGCGCCTCCACACAATGGCTCATGAAATCAAGATGGGACATCATCGACAGTCATGTGTTGGGACTTTAAGACAATATCATGATGAAGAGTTTGTAATAAAGTCTGCGTGATTATATTTTTATTATATATTTATTTATTATTAAAAAAGGCTTACAGACTAATAAACAAAATATTTTTAGTTAACAATCAATATTACCAAATCGCTATTTACAAGCCTCCACATTTAGATTTATACATTTGACTGCCTTGGTAGCACAATGCTAGTGTTGCGACTGTCGTTGCCAAGAACTCGAGTTCAAATTCCTGGGTCACAACAAATATTTGTGAAATCCCCAAATGTTTGTTTTGGAGTTATTATTGTATTATTTTCTATGAATAATAAATAAGTATGTTTATCAGTTGTCCATTTCACAGCATATAGCATATTCAACAGCATAAGCTTGTATTAGCTTTATTTTGGGTTAGATGGCACTTTGTTGACATTAAGTATTTTTTCTTTGTTACATTAAAATTATAGAAATCCCGTTTTTACTGGAGTAATTTTACAGTTAAAACATTACAATTAACTATGCTTGTACTAAACTATTTCCAGCAGAAAATTTACGACACAATATAAAATAATAGCCTACCATTCTTCCGGGCAACGTAACCTTCCTTTAGTAAAATAATTATTACATTTATATGTAGGTACTTAAAGAATTATTTGTGGTTACAATAAAATAAATCATTTTCATGACTTTAGTATAGGTTGTTGTTTTGGTGTGGCTCTATAAATCAGGGGACCAGAGCATGGCCCTTATATACATGGGTAATATAAGGGCCATGCTCTGGTCACCTGATTTATGGAACCTGATTTAGCATAGGCTAATATTATAAAAGTAAAGAGTTTAATATCAGGATTATAACCGGCTCGTATTGAAAAAATATTTTTGAGTTGGCCCATATTCGTGGAAGTTATTATTACGCTACTACCCAGTAAAGCGGTTCAGGCATCATAAATGTCGACAAATCGGGTAATTTTTTTATCCATCATTGTAATATTAATAAACGAAGGATTGGAATGGGTGACACGTTACGAGGTTCGAAAATTTCGCGGGTAAAAGCGCATGGTTCAGCCGGTACGAGTATTACATCGCTTCGAACCAAATTGTCCTTTATCCCTACTTTTAAGTAAATTGAAAAGATAAATTGGTACACTATAAAATTTGTAGGTATAGATTACACCGCCGCACACAGATATATAGACATAAATCAATCCGTCCTATCTATATCAGATCTTAAGTATTTCTCATTTCACACGAAACGAAAGATAAAACCACACACTACAGACGAAGCGGCATTCTTCCACACATTCTTGAGAGTAAGCATTAAAAGTAACAAGAATTCCATTGCTACACGTATTGTGCAATGTATGTGGAGCGATAACAACAAAAGCAAGGTTACACTACAATAGATATAGTGGACGAAGACCATTTTGTATAGAGTCTAGCTGTGCAAGTTGTTAAGTGGCATTCATTATAGACTATTTTGAGTTATCTTAAGATTATTGTTTTCTTCAGAAACTGCCTTCTGTATCTACTTTTATAATTGCACATGTATTTCATGATTTTCGATATGAATCTGACTTTTCCGCTATCTTCTTTTAAGTTCAGTTTCCATATTGGATATTAGTTTTATAAAGATATCATTATATAGAATAGCAAAAAAAGACAACTTGGTTCAAGACGGGACTATCCACTGCCTTTGCCTTACAGAGACAACACTAACCAGATGAGATCCAGCTACTCAAACTACCTTTGTTTATAAATACCTTTCAGTATAATGTCAGAGTCATATATCACGCCACTTAACTTGCACTTTTATATAAATTCGTTCAATGTCTATATAGGTGCTACTATATATACTGTACTCTATCTGTGCATAAATTTGAGAGCTAATAGTTCCGGCCCTACTACTCGACTAAGTCATGTTTCACTATCAATTAATTTATAGGTCTAAGTATATTATTTTGCTTTTTAAAAATATCACATTTTTATTATAGGTTTTTTTAAAACAATTTTCTATAGAGCTTTCAGAGTTTAAATATGTGCAAGCAAAACTTAAAACACACCAGATATTATCTTACCACATGTCTCACTTTGGCATCAAGGTGATTTTGAATTGGGACAGCCCTGCCCTACAATGTGAACATAGGAATGTCATAGGCGCCTTTTCATAAATATCGATCTATAATCGAGTAGTCATGGCTTGATCGATCACGATCACTCGTCTTACGAAACGTTTACAAGAAGCTATTCTATGTGTAAAGTGTTTTGATATGTGTTTATGACTTTATTAATCTGTTATTAATGACTAACGAACAGTTTTTGGAGGTTACTGGGCATAATCACGATGTTGAACAATAAAATGGTAATCAAGAGTAATAAAATGATCTTTAAATATATTTGCATAAATGTAAGGTTGCCAATAACTGCTTTACGCCATAGACAATAAACGCCTGTCACACTCATCTGAACATGTTCTTGAAGGCTTCTACGGTTGATTTCATCCTCTCAATGGCAATTGTAACTGCTTAACTTGACATAACATTCGAAATAATCGCTATGAATCTTGCTTTGCCACATATTGCTTCGGAGAGTACTTTCTTGAAACTTAAATATATCTGAATCAGTAAACATCGAAATAACAAATATGTCAATTTGAAATTACGAACTGGGATTGTCTTTTGGAATCATCGATAATGGTGCAAATCATGTAAAGAAGAGACTCTTATCGAATATCGTATTAATCGTATCAAAATATGACATTTTTAATCATATTGTCATGAATGTACTGGGGTTTTCAAAACTCAACTGCCAGTGATACATAGTTGACCAACGTGCGAGGCTCTCATCTAGTCGCTCTGATGGGATCCAGAGGTCAAACGGCTACAGCTCCCAACAATGCCGAAGATACCTGCCAAGATAAGAGCCAGTTACAACAGAGAACAGGCTGGAAATCCAGGTACGGTTTGGAAGCTAAGATAAAGAAGGCTTGCTGTTCTCAGCCAAAATGAGGCTGCTCCATGATCGGTCTTAGATTTTGCGTACATTGGTTCACATCATTTCACCTCTCTTCTTCCATTTCCCTTTACTTTGCTTCGGTATCCACAACTACCGATCACAAAGAGGGTATTCAAACGCTTCTTTGATTTCCAATTTGCCAATTTTTAAAACATTCTAAGTGCATCTGCATATCTTAACAAACGAGACCCTGAGGCACATTCAAAGATGCAAACCAATCAACAAGTTTATTCATTGATGATAAGCCAAAAATTTTTATTAATACTGTATTATTAATATTTAGGTATTTGTTGTTTCATACTGCAGATATCTAATCAATAATTTAATAAATAGATAAGTTGCTGTTGAAATCTGATAACTGTTGCAAATTGTATTTTTTATCAAGGCTCTATATCAAAAATAAGTAAAAACATACACACACACACATACACACAGTGCACACGCTCGAAAATGTAAGCTGGGATGCATTAAATGAATTAATTCAACTTACGCACAGACGTATTAAAATAAACACTGAAAGTAAATATAAATATAAATACTTCAGGGACGCGAATTACTTTTTTAGCTATCGGTGGCGTGTAGGTACGAGAGAAATCAGTCAAAATCAAAATTTGCATTTGTCCTGACCTAGAATCCAAACACAAGATGTTATTGAGTTTGACTTACAGCGTAAAAAATACAAACAATACGTAACATTAACCAAACTATAGTGCGTCCAA
The DNA here is from genome assembly GCA_948477245.1 of Thumatha senex. NCBI lineage: Eukaryota > Metazoa > Arthropoda > Insecta > Lepidoptera > Erebidae > Thumatha > Thumatha senex. The sequence continues at coordinate 6,209,901 of OX419726.1, read as the reverse complement.
TTCGTATACACGTTACCAAATTTTATTATATCGTTAGTCATTTAATAAGAGCAACACAGTTTGTCCAAAATGTCAACCATCCATATTGGTGTAATGGTCTCTATACTGGTGTCACATCGCGGTATAAAAATATCATCAAACACGATGACTTGCAAAGAAAATTACATGTATTGAATGACATAACACGACATAACATGTTTCATATTCGGAGTAATGTCGAGTATAGTCGAGTCAATTTAATAGGCCACATTTGACAGTTCTTCAAAAATCACCAGCGTTATCCTTGTAACGTCGGGTATATAATATTATTAAATTTTTCGAAGTTGTAACTACACAATTGCTGAACTTTTTAAATTACCTATTTTATTGTCTAAATGCCCAAAGAAGGTAATTTTACTATTTACTTTCACTAATAAACCATTGTAAAGAAAATAAACAATTTCTGTTCTAAAGAACTGAACGTCGTCGCTACAACGTTGCGGCAGTGAACACTTTTTTTTTTTTTTTTAATAATTATTTAATGGCCTGGTTTCTAAGACCTTTTAGCCAAATCTTATTTTTTATATCATATTTCTTCAATCTTATCTTCTAATTAGTCCTGTCCAGTCGATGTCGTGTCCTCAGGCTCCGTCCTGGTCCTTGCCCTCAGTATAATGATGATTCTTATACTAAGGTTGTCAGTGGAGGTTTCGCGGCAAGAGAGAAAATAGCATTTCACTGCATATATCATTGTCTTTCACTATAGCACGTTAACACAACTTTTATGTCCAAGAAACCACCACTCCCGCACATAAAACAAGATAAATGCACTAGTTTTAGAAAATAATATAAAGCAAGCGTCCATTTTAAACACTAGGGACGTTACCAAGAAAATTGAAAGTTTATTAGTAGAATCGAATGAAATGAGAATTATTCGTAATATTCCACCACTTTTAATGTTATATTTTAATCATACTATTCTTCATAATTTCGTCATTCTTATGTAGTACACATCTATTCATTATTTTCATCTTTGTTTAACATAATTTTCTTTCACTAAATTAGTTCTCTTATTTTGACCAGTAAACCAGTTGACCAATATGTTGTGATGTAGAAATCCCTTCTCTAAATGCATACTCCAGGACTTCATTTTTGTTTTTTTTTTCTCTGTGTACAGTCGCATCTTATTTATATTTATAGAAAAATAAATTACCTGGCAGTTATACTTTTTATGTTTTTGTGCAGGAATATTTCACAAAAATGAATACCCACATTGCCAGCCTTTCATGTCAAAGAGGACTCAAGGAAAATAACAATGATAACGTTTAACATCAATTTATTGATTTAATAATTATACACCTATTTAATATCTTTCATTATTCGTTTTATCTGTGATTCAGCGCCACTTATGAAGTCCTACGGAAAATAATGAAACGCAATGCAAATTTAGACACTATTTTTGCAAATAAATTAATAATTTATCTCCGAGTGCAGTGATGATGATGATGACAATATTCTCGTTCTAATTTTAATAGTTGTCTGATATTGTTTCTAAATTTACGATAGAAAACGTTTAGTAAAAATTAGACTGATCATTTTTAGAATACAATTACAATTTTCAAAATAACTGATTCGATTCATATATGTTTAAAGTCCGTATCGGTTCATTGACATTAATCGATATTTTTAATAATGTCATCTCACTATGAAGCTGAAACTGACACTTGTCAAATGTGACTTCTTATAATGACTCAACTATAGTTAGTTATGGCGTATAATGCATTTGTAGTTACAGTTACCACACACGTACTTATGTAATTCCTTTTTATCTGTGGATTCTTAAAAAATTAACTCCTATAGTTGGATTGTTTCCTTGGGTTACTGAACTTGTGTAACATGAATTCAGCTGTATTATTATTGAGGCCTTATAAAAATTGGTTTGAAAGCAGACCAACAATATAAAACAGCAAATTATATTAGGAATTGTCAAAATTTACCACATATTCGCATTAACGAAGGTTATGGTTGAACATAGCCATGTACATCGAATACATGAAAGGTTAAGAAACAATTAAATTCTCTATAACTTTACATAATATTTACTTTAATGATTACATTCCAGTATATTAATGTCACTATAAATTTATCTAAATGTTATTTAATGCCTACAATGAGTTATGTTTACTTTATGACACATTTCAATGATATTACTTTGGAGAATTAGAACCCTAAATTCTCCATGAAGTATAAACTTTTGTGTAGCATCACCATGAGTCACCATAAATTACTACAATCCCTTCATTAATTAATGCTTAACAGCTAATGGACTATTGTGGCCATCACAGACAAAGGAATTGGTCGTCGTCTTAGTGTTATTGGAATTGCATGCTTTGTTATATAGGTACTAGTTGACATTAGTAGATATAGGTAGGCATATTATATGATATTAGTAGGCATATTATATGCCCACTTTTCACCGTGTGGATTCCTGTCCCACGTAATAGGTGGTGAGCCCATTGCCGTGTTCAAATAGACAGACGCAGGTAGTGGCTACCTGCTGTTGAAATTTTTTAAGCCGCCTATAAGGCCTTCAACCAGGCTTAACGACTGCCATTTTACTGGCAACCGGGACCAACGGCTTAACGTGCCTTCCAAAGCACGGAAACGCTCGCAAATGTAAATGCCACAAAGTGGTCACCCATCCGACGCCCAGCCATAGTGAAAGTTGCGTACCTCAGTGATCGTTTACCGAACACTGAGACCGCGGGGCCACGAGCGCTTCATTAATAATATATATTAATAAGCCTATATTACAATATTGTTGTGTTTGGGTGTTTTGATACCAAAGCTAAGGAAAAAGGTCTTCTGGGGAACGGGTACCGAAAAACTTCACTCGGTAACTGTAAATAACTAGTAAATAATATGAGAGCTGTAACACATTAAAATCAAGATATTAAATTTTGTTATTAACCCTTTTAATCCGTAGGTATTTATTAATCATATTTCTCACGATAATTTACCTTAGGCTACGTTTTAACGAAATTACTTACCACGCAAAACTGGGGTATAGTTCTACGAATACATAATTATTAGGACCGTGGGAAAGTTTGCCATGAGAACCTTTATTTCTGCCAAGGTGTTTAAAAATAAATATTTATTTTACTATTGTCTACAAACTAATAGAAAGTGAGTTCGTTTGTTACGCTTTCGCATCTAAATCTCTGAAACTATTTTAAAGACTTCTGGTACAGATAGACACATTCATAGACAAATACTTTTTAATTTAAATCTTCTTAAAGTTTGTATATCTTTACTGAAGAGTTAGGTTGTTTGTTAGTTTGGTTGCACGTGCTAATCTCAGGGAATCCTTTTTTGCGTTGGATAGCCCAGTTATAGCGTATAGGGTAGGTACATATCGTCACGCTACTATTCAGGAGAGCGGAGTAGTAATTATAAATGTCAACAAATCGGGTAAAATTTCATACATTATTCTAAAATGAATAAACGAAGGAAGTAGGGTCTCATGAGGGTTCGCAGTATACGACACGCAAAGCCGCGACTACCCGTGGGGCTCAGCTTGTGTCTAGTCAATATTCATATTTGATTTCAGTTTTATGTAGATACAAGTTCACGCCCGCTGCTGAAGATTTCCCGTTCCCGTTTCCCACAGGAACTTATTCCCAGGATAACAAGTAGCCTATGTGTTATTCTGATGTGTAAGCTATATTATTGTAAAGTTTCATCAAAACCATTCAATAGATTTTGCGTGAAAGAGTAACAAACATCCATACTTACAAAATTTCGCGTCTATAGTAATAGTACTAACCATACAATTGAGATTACCAGCAAAAGACAAACCTGTGAATACAAAAAAAGACAGGTCTTAAATCCTTTTGTTTAGCCTTCAAACTATTTCTAGACCGTCACTACTTTCCTTGGTTGGCTTCAGCTTACAAAATAAGCGTATTCATAAAGAGGCCTTGGTTAACCACTGTAACTAGAACACAAATCTAATTTGCTTACGCATCGCCACAGAAACCTCGTGAAGCTTCACGAATGCCGCGGCCAATTTCGACATTTTCACAAAAAAATGTGTGGCGATACATCGATTCAAACTATTGGGAAACGATCCATTTTGCTGGTTTTATCTGAGTGACCTTTGCTATTTGTCATAAAAAAAGTTAGTTATAGTTCGAATATAAAAATAAATGAAGTGAAGAAATGAATGCAATCCCTCGATAGCAACTTAGCAATAAGTTCATCGTAATTGGAATGACCCTTAAAGATGGTATATTTGAGGTAGTTCCATTTCAAAATAAGAATGAGACTACCGTGCATAGTATTGATCATTTATTCAGCCAGCAGCCAATGCTAACTAGATATTTTTATAGAAAAGGTTTATTAGTAAAAGCAATAACAGTCTGTGTGTATCTATAAGAACATGAACTATATTTTTCAATAGTAATGGTAAAAATAATCACGATTTTATACTTACATGATAATTTTATACTTATAAGATATAGATCATGAAAATCTATTACGTAATGATAAATTCAATATCACCCAATGTTGATTACCAACAAAATACACTCATAAACACATAAAAGATAATAAGTGACAAGTGAATAATATACCATTGTTATAACGAGAAAAATAACTAGGTATTGAAGCCTTCATTGTTTGATTACCATTTAGATTTCAAAACTTAACATAACAAAAATATTACTTAGCCTAATTTGACAGATTCATTTTGCGTCTCCCTTACACGACCGAACATTTAATTAATGAAGTTATTTTACATTTATAACAGACTTAAATGAAAAGATCGGTCTATTATATGGTGACGTCAGAACAGCTGTGCAAACAAACAGCCTTTACGCAGACACAATAATGCATACGAGTATGAAGCGTAGGTGTGAAAAAATGAACATCAATGCCTTTGTTGCCGCGGTGCTTTCTGAAAACATAATTACGCGATTAAAACTTCATGAATAATGACGCTATTTTGTTAATATATATTTAAAAAAAATAAAGACAATGCTGACTGGCTCAGTGTATGATACTAAAAAATTCGGTGAAACCAGAAATTTTACATACTCTTTTTCATTATTGAATATTTTTTCTTTCATTTTGAAAGACTTGACTATTGATAGTTGAAATGATGTCAATATTAAGAGATTTAAAGAAATTACAGAAAATTTTTTGTCATTAGTAGAGAGTGTCGGATCAGCTAATAAATCTTCAAATTGCAAGTATAATATGCATAAATTTAACCGTACCAACGTGAAGAGAAACGCAGTGTAAGGTACCTACTCTTAATCGTGGAAGTACAGCTAAGTAATCGAAGCAATATACATTGCTCATAGAATCGTAAAGCAGTATGGTGTCCGAGAATTGAATGCTGTACCATAAAAGTCGGCAAGAACGCCTGACCCCATTTTACGTGTATGGATATCCGGCTAGCTTATGGTCAAGAATAATAGGTGCATTTTAATGACAAATGGGAAAGAGCACATTCCTATGTAATGATTAATGAAACAATGGGGGGTATTGGTAAACGGTGCCTTAATGATAGTGCATTTTGTTGAGAATAACTGTAAAACCCATTCAAGTGCGTGTTGGATTATGCGCGATGTAGGGTTCCGTAGCTGCTTGTTTCACCGAAACAAAACTACAAAAACATAATTTTACCTCGTGAAACTACAAAGCCTGAGGTAATTTTCTTTTTAGTGCCAACTTTGCTTTACGGTAGTGAAACCTGGGTATGTCAGCAGATGCATGAAAGTAAATTGAATGCTGTGGAGATGCGATCACTTCGAAAATTGTGCGGCGTTACTTTGGCCGACCGAATACGTAACGAAGTGATACGCAATATGGCAGGTTTGAATGAAAGTGTCAGCGTTAAGCTGGAAAAGGGCGTGCTCCGTTGGTTTGGACACGTCCAACGAATGAGTGAGGTTGACCGATTGGTCGAACGATTGACGAAGAATATATATTGTTCAAAAGTAGAGGGTAGAAGTAGTCAGGGTAGGCCGAGACTTACATATGAAGACCACGTGAGCAGATTGCTCAAAAACGGAAAGGTCAAAAGTACTCGGATACCCAGACGTGCGTGTATGAAGCGATGGATGAATCTCGAAGAAGCGAAAGAAGTATGTATGGATCGCGAAGCCTGGCGATCTGTCCTCTCTGACTACCCCGTCAGGGATACAGCGTGAAGATAGATAGATAGATAATTTTCTTTTTAATTTCGATCTATGTCCTACGTACTGTGATTTTTATTACATGCTTAGAAATACAAAATATACTTGTGAACACTTTACTAAGACAAAAACTATCACTTTAGAGCTAGCACTAGCACTTTATATTTCACAAAAAGATTCCTTGATCTAAAAATAACTGAAAAGAATAGCAATTCCACAAAATTTTAAAAGACCTATCCAACGACCACCTCTTCTTATCGATACCCAACATCTCAAGCCGGATCTCAAAAGGTGCCATTTTAATTGTAAGAGAAAGAGAAGAAGGAGAGAGCGGAGTATGAAGAGACACATCATTGGTCCATCAACTTGGAAGTCCTTTTAATACTTTTTTGGACATGGAGACTTACTCTTATTCCGCTAGATATCACCATGGATTTATACCTAGAGCGGCGTTATTTGCCGAGCTAAATAAAAAAAATATAATAACCCCACTTTACGCATAGAACAAACACTGAGATACGAGATTTTTATATATATATATATATATAGCCAATTCATAAACAAGGTACTATGAAAAATATCGTCTTGATACCGTTTGGACCCCTACTGCGCGATAGAGTGACAATCTATCACTCTTTCACGTGTATTGGACATTAATAAGACTTTTACTAAAACTTGTGCTACCTGCTTTTCTAAATAGAATTGGCCTCGCTCATGAAGGGTAATTTCATGCTTTAAATTGGTCTTATTTTAATAATATTCTTGAAGAGCGGATCTGCGTTGCTGCATATATCAAGAGTAGTTAGTGAATGACACTCTCAGCTTCGCCCGTGAAGTGCTTTGAACCCAGTGACAACTATTTTATCCCGTCGTTTATTGATTTTACAATAATGTCTGAAAATCTGCCAGATTTCTTTAAATTTATGATTACTGCTCGGCTCTCCTGTGCCTCTCCTTTCTCGATAAATAGGCCATCCAACACAAAGAGAATTGTTCATTTCCAATTAGTTGTTTCTAAGATTAGCGTGTTCCACCAAACAACAATCAAAGAAACTCTTCAGGTTTATAATAATAGTATATACTAGTAGATACGACTAAAAGCAGTACTTGTTTTTTACTAAAATAATGCAACAATGTAATGTATGAGGATCTACATGATTTGATTTTCTAAACGCACGTAGAAGTGCACACAATAGGTGGTCTGATTTTCACTCTGATAATGAAATGTATATTGTCTTATAGTATTATTACAACGTTGAAGGTTTAATTTCAGTAGTCAATATTGTCTATAATGTGCTTGAACTTTGTGATACAATTTATCACATCATACGCGCTGATCCTAATACTACAGAATTCTTTGATAGAGGCAAAAACAATACTATACAGACAATTCGATTTGAGACAGGGATTGAACCCGTGAGCTTTGCCTAACCAGGGCAATGTTCTAGCCACCTGAACTAGCCGAACCGTATCGAATCAAGATTTTTTTTTTTGATTCTCCACCATTCTCGAAATTTATGAGAAATTTAGCAAAATAATTGCTTTAAAAATTTATCCAATACTATACAGGTACTAGCAGTACTAGTATGCACATAATCTACAAAATATATATGTTGCATCTTTCTTAGTCATTGCTCGTAAAAGGCTTTAACCAGGTGGTAGTGAGAGGTAAGATAACAACTAAGTAATAATCAGTAGGAATAACGTGCTGGTTATCTTAATCTCATTGGACAGCTTTTGTGAAGCGTGACTTATCTATAAATTACATTTTTATTTAGCCCAACGTTATACGGTATAACCCATATGCAACCCCCAAAATCATATTTTAATTTGATTGAATGTTCGATAGTAGGTGTAAGTTAACCTGAAATGAACGTACGTATAGTACGAAGGGTGGTCATATAGTAAAAAAAATATATTGTGTATTTTTTCTTCTGTTCGGGTTCTGTGTAGATAGCATTATTAAACGAGCGAGCCTTTTTTTCTGTTCTGTGAGCCTTACAGTAGCCGTACATGATGTGAAATATTTGACATTTTTATCTCTCTGACACAGCGCGCACTCATTGATCAAAACAAATAGCGCGCGCTTCTCAGGTTTCTTATAACACATTTCCGTCCGTTTTCCAAATTCACTCGCATAAATATTATCCAACAACCAAGAGGTTGAATGTCACACATCAACGAGAAGACTTTAACGATAATTCAATCAAATCTTACTGATTTATAATGATTTATAGAAGGAGTTATAGAAGGGGATTTATTCAATAGAAGGGGGAATAAATCATTATTAATATACGATACTGCAGTTATGGATAACTTGCAAGAGCAAGTTATCCATAACTGCAGTATTGTATGTCATAAAATTGTTATATCTAGTCTTAAATCAGGCAGTGTAGGTATATAAAATATTAATGTGAAGGTGGACCTCTCTGATCAGTTCCACCCATCTTCGGGAACAATTTGGTTCTGTTACACACTTACGAATTACCTTCTGTTTACTAACAGCTTTGCCTATAACAGTACGAATTAGACATTAGGGCCATATTATGAATGGAATGAATTTCTTGTTAAATAATCATTGTAATAATATTTATTGGTTAGTCTTCTTTAGAACCTTGTCTAAAAAGCAATTTAGTAAAACATATGTCATAATTGATGACATTTATTACTATAACACATCGTTGTAAAAAATATTTCTGCACACATTCAACTTATTTTCAATAAATTGGCCTTTTTCAATAGTCTATACAAGTGGTACGAGAAAAGGGACTTTAGAAATATTCCTGGAATGCACAAGTCACGGTACAGGTAGACGGGGACAACCAAATGTTACTTTTTTAAGTTACCTAATTTAAGAGTAACACATTTATATAGGCGTAAAATTCGGTGTAAATATGTCTACATGTTTTGATGTTTGAGTGCTAATAATGTCAAATATACATATATTAGTACATTTCCTAAACAGTGAGAAATTGAGAATATTAAACTAGTTCAAGAGTATATTTTAAAAATATTCCCATTTTATGAGAACATACGAGCTGCTGAGTTCATAAATTATGTTTTGACAGAATTTTGAGAAATGATTTGTTATTATTTGATTGTACCGTACAATCAAATCACGAATTCGACCACGAGCAACACCACTGTATGCCCATTATACTATAGAAGCAACTCAAAATGGTATACCACTACCCGTGGTACTACTGCACTAATATGGTCAATAAAGTCTATAAATAATGTAGTCAACTAATGTCCAAAAAGTAAAAAAATACAAAATAATGCTTATTAGTTGTGCCTACTAACAGACATGAACTTTAATTCAGGACCCAAGGTAGAATATCGTAAGACATTATCGAAGCTAATATTATTTATTCTTACGTGTGCCAGTAGGACCCGTTATAGTGACTTAGAGGTTTCGATCGTGAAATGTGAATGTTCTAACAATATCGAAAAAATAAATTCCTAATTTAAATTCGTGACGGTCCGTCCGGTCGATAAGTTAAACATATATATAAAACTGCATGTATATGCCTTTAACGTGATAGAACTGTTCTTGAACGCAATGTTGTATCTAAAATGTATTTCTCGCGCTCGTAAGTATTGTATCTTTACTACCGGAAGTTATTGTTCTACTAAAATGAATTGTTTGAAATGACCTTAATTCACAATACCAAATCTTGATACATAACTTAAGTGTTAATTCCGTTTAGAATACATAATCGTCAAATATCATCAAAACTCGTGCTACATTTAAAAAAAATATAATAATTTAATAATATAATATAGTAATAATATTTCGAGTGCGGAATTACTTTTGTCCTCTTTTAGAAGTTTGCTCAATCCGCTTACTTCTTATGATTATTTTAACTATGAACATAAGAGAACTCTAATTAGAATAGTCTAACGACAGATCATTCATTATTCTGATTCTCGATTACGTAACCAGTTTTGTAACATGTCTTTTATTAAAAAAACAAACGGTTCTAAATTGTATAGGCGCCGTAATATAAGAACCCGGATTAAATGTGTATCTTAGTTACCACAATAAAATAACTAATCAAGTAACAAAGTGGTCGATAAATCTTAATAAGGCAACAATCGTGACTGGCCTATTTGCGTTCAAGGTGTATGTTCGACATTAAATGGACAGGCCGTTTTTTGACAGCCTCCTGGATTTAAACTCAAGGGTAACTGGGTACCATATCACACGTAGTTTCTTTAATACGTGTCACTCGTGACCTAGGCATTTATATTTCAATTGTAAGTTAATAGAAGTCGACGACATTATGTAGATCAATCTTTCAGATGTTCAGAATGCAATAAAAATTATTAGACCATCTATCAATCTCGGTTATTTGGCGGTTCTGAAACATATTTCATTTAAGCAATCTTAAAGCATTGTCTTTCAAGAAATCTCTCGGAATTACGTCTCTTGCGGGGGGCAGGGCGAGATCACAAGAGTAGAGAATCATTTGCGCTATAGTTTTCATCGCTTCATTCGCGTTATTAATATCTCTCCATATCAGATAACAAACATCTGCCGAGCCCCATTACCTAGGTGAAGAAAATTCAAAAAAGAACTTAATATCATTGTGGATACCAACTTTCAAAATTTAATCATAAACTCAGAAGTGTATAATGCAACTAAAGATTACGGCTTAGATGATGATGATGATGATTGGTACATCCCAGTAGTTAGACGGTTGACTGTAGAAAGGCTGTATTAATAGGAACTACATTACAGGATACACATATACTCCACCGGGGCTTAATCTATCAATACGGGTTCTAACACTTTTATGGGATTTAACTTCAGATCAAGCAAAAGAATACTTCTCACCTAAGCAGCCTTTGTTACTCAAATAATATAAATTATAAATCATCAGTGCAAATCTTTCCTTGACGTCAGTTTTTTTTATAGATTGTTATCTTGATACGAGTGGCTGACCGCACACGATGCATTCAATTTTACATTACTATGCGTTATAGAAACTTCTGCCCATAGATAGTCACGGTGTGGTTAAGGGTAACGCTAAATATGTTTAGTTTATCAGGACTTGTACAGTCCTGATAAAATGAGTAACGGTTTTAGGCGTGGTACCAGTGGACCTTGCGTGACTGAATGTAGGTGTAAAATTTTGTTTACACAACATAGGAATGCAGTCGTTTTTAAATTTCGCCTTGGGGCAGGGCATTCTATTTTTTTATTTGGGAGATCTATTTTTTCCTTAAGCAAAGAGTCTCGCACCATACAGCCTATTGTTAATATTAAAACGTATTTGTTAATCTTGTGTTTTAGCAATTAAATATTTTTCTTTCATTCTTTCTCTCTTTTCATTCAAGCGGATCTAAATACGTTTGTGATATTTTATGCTTGACAAGTTATTGTCGCAGTCGACACTACGACACGGAACTTGTAGCTGGGACGTATCTTATTGCAGCATGTAATAATGCAGTTATGAGGACAGCAATAATCAGATAACTTGTGTTAAGTGATACAACACTTCCGAAACAGCTGATCAGATGATTAAAATTTATTACAGTACTTATGTAACTTGTATGTAATGCATTTTAATCTCCTTCAATTTTAATTTTAGTGTCGCTTTAAAAGAATTCGGAATTTAACTCTATATCATTAAGAGATTTGAAGCGTTCGTGGCCCCGCTAACTCAGTATTCTGTAAACGATCACTGCGTTGAGCAACTTTAGAAATGGCCGGTTACGAATGGGTGACCGCTTTGTGGTATTTACATTTAAGAGTATTAGTGCTTCGGAAATCACGTTAAACCGTTGGTCTCGTGGTTGACAGTCGTTCAGCCAAGTTAAAAGACAGGGCAGCTTGAAAATTTTCAACAGCAGGTAACCGCAACCTGCGGCTATCTATTTCAACACGGCAATAGGCTCACCGCGTGGGACAAAAATGCTTACGTTGAAATCTGGGCGTATAATATTCCCCTGCCACCCCTTCGGGTATAAAGACGTGAAACAGCCTGATAAAAAAGAATTAAGTATTTTTTATGATCAAATTTTGATTGAGAAAAATTAGATTCATTTTTTATCTCTTTATTCGAACTCAGTGGTCATTGAACTTGACTTCATCGAAAATAAAACGTAGACGGAATGGCGCTACGTCACGCACCGGCGCTTGACCATCAATCGGCTTTGAAATCATTAGAGAAAGAAGCTAACCAGAAAATGAGGACTAATATTATTGCATTATGTGGTCGATCAATATAATTTTACCTCAAGTGCGCATCAATCTCTGGTTAAAAATAACTGAGGATAAACACAAGATTTACAATATTTCTATACAATAATTTGTATTTACTGTGATTTCCTTTCTATTCAACGTAATCTTGTTACGGCTGCCTTATAAGGTAGTAGGCATGCCTTATCAAAGCTGACGTGGTTTTATTTTTAGACGCATTTGACAGATAATATCTGCCGTCAGAAACGACGTAACTATATGTCGGTAAGATAGTTCAATTTTCAAATCTGTGACGGTATATTTGTTTAATAGGAGCAATTATCGGTTTTTGAACGGTGTCGATAGATAATGTTACAAACATTTGAGATTTTTTTAAAGAAATTTTAAAAAAATCTGAAGTCACAGTTACAAAAAAATTGATGGATTTCTCGAAGTTTGCGTGTTCGGTGCCAGTTAATTTGTCGTTGCGTGCGGTTCCGGTTGATTGGTCGCGCCAAGCTTGACTGCCCCGAGGTGGACCTGCAGCTTGAAAGAACTACCTTCATGCGTATCTGCATATCCAGTTCGTTGATATTTACGGTTGATACATCGGTATTTAGGGCGTTTGGACTTTGTCAATTTTGCTACTACTACTTGCTTCTGTGTGGAACCGAAATAATAATTATACAATTAAGGAAATGAAATTTTATTAATGTGCTTCGAATTTCCGATTTATTTAATGCCGTTATTTCAATGTGCTAGATGTTATTTGATAAAGAATTTGCAAATGAATGTAAGAAATACTTACTTACCATTTGCTTGGAAGTATGATTAATAGAGTGACGTAATATTAAACGTACATAAAATTCATGTAACAGGTATACCTGTGGTCATCAGAGTCAGCGGCACTTCCATCTATAAAATTATAATAATACCTACTTACTATATATAGTGTATTTCTGTACCCATTTCCTATCCGTACGGTATTTTGCGTTTGAGCATTGAACAACTTCGGTAATGTAACCATTCCGGTACCTAACTGTAATTGAATGGAAAAAGAGCCGGTAGAGGCCCTAACGTTTTGATACATGCTGGACAAAGCGTTACGGTAACCTTTGACTATTGTTTATTCCATGATCTGTGTTAGATTTGAGATTAGTCGTTTGTAAGTAAAATATCGATTATCGGTATATTTACTACGTCCACTTTCACGCGTGAGAATCCGATATTTTCGATAATCAATATTTTTCTTATGTGAGTGACAATGATAATTTAAATTCTTAAATGGTAGTTTTTATTTTTTCGTATTTCCTTTTTCTATATCACGTGGGACAAAAATGCATACGCTGAAATGTGGGCGTATAGTATGCCTCTACCTGCAGAGGTAAAGGCGTGACAATAAGTATGTATGTAGGAACAACGCATAGTATGTAAAATTGAAAGCATCTCGTAAGATGATTGTTAAATATCCTTGTGTTCAAAAATACGGTAACTTCAAGTACAAGTCAGGCGTCGAGTAATGTAGAAACTGGTAGATTGAACGAAATTTATATTTCAAAGAATTTTTGAAAGTAGAGGGCAGAAGGAGACAAGTTAGGCCGAGACTTACATATAAAGTCCACGTGAGCAGATTGCTCAAAAACGGAAAAGTCAAAAGTACTCGGATACGCAGACTAATGCGATTAATGAAACTACAGGAACCGAAAGAAGTATGCATGGATCGCGATTCCTTGCGATTTGTCCACTCTGACTACCCCGTCAGGCATGAAGGTAGGCGAGTTAAAGAATTTTTGACTCTAAAAACTTTTTGTTTCGCCTACCTGAGGCGAAACAACATGGTGAATCTTTGAAGTTTCTTTATTTTCAAAAGATCTCTAATAAAATGTGCTGACTAAATGTTCTCATTTGTTTCTTGCGGATATTCTGCAAAGAATATGTGCTTTTTATGTAACGGTAAGTGCCTATTATGTTTAGAGTAGGTTTGATTCGATCCGATTAAAACCTGTCTTTTATATTTTTGCGAGTCATCAGGGGCCTGTATGTTCTTAAAAACAGGAATCCATATTGTGATAAGTGGGAATACAATATGTAAACCTCTGCCACCCCTTGGGGATAAGGCGTGATAGATAAATAAAAGCATAGGAAAAACGAAAATAAAGGGTAAGAAGTGATTGCCCTTGATACTACTGTGAGGGGGGTATCACTTAGTAATAAGATAACTCTGCGACAGAGGTATTTTGATCGCGCTGAGTAATTATAAAATACTAGCTATAACGACTTTTCACGTGACATATTTCAAACTCCCGTTGGTTCCCGTTACTTCAACACCTCTAACCTGTGCCCTTAATCAGGAAGAGTTTTAATAATCCGAAACACGTGTCCATATTTTTTTATGTATACTGAACTTGAAAACAATAGCTAGTTATTTTGATCTCCCATTCATAATTTGCCACCACGTTATCTGCAGTTAATCGGTTCTTAGCCTTATTAGATTAGCCAAATTACTAGCAGATGTTTCTAACTTCAATAGTTCCGAATGGTGGTAGATGATTCAGTACTTCTTTAAATACCTATACATAAGGGTAAACTAACCAACAGTTAGGTAATAATTCTTTCCTTATGCTTGTAAAAATTCCACCAACAAAAAACATCGCCACAATTTCCTATCATTTTGCCTCACTGATTACCTATAACTATGTAGAATAATTCATATTGGCGTGTACATGAGTAAATATAGTTCCTGAACAGCGGTACATTATCATATTTATATTAGTTGACGCCTGCAGCTTCGCCCCCGTAGAGAAGTTTTCCCGTTCCCGTTTCCCACAGGAACTTGTTCCCGGGATAAAAAGTAGCCTATGTGTTATTCTGATGTATGAGCTATATTATTGTAAAGTTTCGTCAAAATCTATTCAGTAGTTTTTACGTGAAAGAGTAACAAACATCCACACAAACTTTCGCATTTATAATATTATTAAGAATTAAGATAAAACATGGACGATTGTGAGACAGTTTGGTTTTCAAAGCTTCCGAAGGGTGTTGACGTAACGGTTAGTGATTTTTCCTTGAACTAAGTATGTCGAGTGATTCATAAATGGATTTTTATTCGGTTTTTGTACGTCTACAGCACAAGAGATCACTCAAGCACAGAATAAGTGTTATGACTTATCCTGCGTCTCAAGTTAAATTGTTTAGTGGTCAAGCATTTCAGTAAATTGTAAAGTACAAAATTTAATGGTTATCTAGGAGTCAAGTAACTTCAGATCTCCAACTGAGTGGACTATCGAATACTCACTAACTCTAATAGATTTTGGGTATTCTATCAGATCCTAATATTTTTTTATACCTATGGCTTGTTAAGCCTGCTAGGCATTCCTTCTTACGAGCCTACTATAAAATAGAAATGAATTCAACAAAAATATACTTGCAGACATATGTTCACAATGTAGAAAGATACACGGACTTTCCCTTTAAAAGTAATAATCTTTTTGCTGTCGCTGATAACAAGTAGAAAAGAATTCCTTTATCTGACCGCATTACACAGTGAAGAAGTAAAATTAGAAATAGTTTATATCATTAGGGAAATTGAGGTTGGAATGCAGATTTGCATCAGCATCATCAAAATCGTTCCCTGTCATAGGAATGTGATGATGTTAAAGGAGTAGACAGAAAGTATACGTAAAGTTACTAGATTGTAGGCACTTTCTAGGTGAAAACAGAGTTCTGCGAGAAGGTCGTGGTCGCAAAAGATACGGCGAAGAGGGAACAGGAGAACTCTCCCTGAGCTCCGCAGTCTGCGGCAAGATCGCCGCAGACTAGTCTTCACCCTTAAGACTACCAGCCCCCCTGACCGGCGGGTTGACCACTCGCCGTCCTTACAGAACTAGGCCGAACATGAAAATAGCATGCAAGTCATTTTAAAGTACTTCTACGTGCCTTCTTTTGGGTTGGTTCGGGTGCCGCTTCATTGAGCCTGCATGAAGCGGGATAGCACCCAAACCATCCAGAAAGAATCAGGATAACAAAAACCACGGTGGTAGCCAGTCTTCTGGGAGCACTGGGACATCTTTCGTGGGACTTACCCGGGACGCACGGCACTATACAGATAGGTAGAGTCGTATGTATTGTGTGGTTTTAGTCAGTTTGAGTCCGGCATAACATCTGAATGGGGATTCCCACACATTAAAAAACCTAAACTAAAAACAGGTAAGTAAATCGTGCAACACAAACTTCGAATGCAATATGCAGTGTATGTTAGCTTCTATCGCTTTTCTAACCGACAGCAACAACTGCACGAGTTTTCTAGTCCAACTCACGCAGTCGTAGGTAGCTGATAACGTATCAGGTTTATAGCCACCGTGGCTAACAGACTGTGGATATAATGTAATTTCTATGTAACACGCCATTTTATTACTGTTTTTTGGACAAGTTAGATCGAAAATACAAGGTACCAATATATTTATGTATTACTAGAAAGATATACTTGTATTATTATAGGGCAATACAATCTACTTGATTTATCTTCAAAAGTGCTCGTAGCCCCACTAACTCAAAGTTCTGTAAACGATCACTGCGTTGCGCATCTTTCGCTATGTCTGGTCCTCAGATGGGTGACTTTACGGAATTTCCATTTACGAGCTTCGGACGGCATGTTAAGCCGTTGCCAGTAACATGGCAGTTGTTACGCCAAGTTGTGGAAAGAAAAAAAAATCAGTAGGTATATAACCATTACTTGCGCTTGTCCATTTTAACACGGCTCGACACCAGTCACAAGGGACAAAATGCATTATGGTGAAACGTGGGTGGTATGCTTCTGCCTACTCCTTCGGGGAAAAAGGCGTAACGTTTTACAAAACGAACTCTTTATAAGTAGGTAACAAAGGGAGGATTGCAATATTTGGTTGTTACTTTAAATTTATTTTGACATATTTCTACATTGGGTGCAATCCATTTTATAATTTGTACGCTTTTAAAATTTCAATCAATAATTAAATTCAAGTGTCTACTCTTTAAATACTAAACCACAAATTGAATACTGTTTATTATTCAATTTGTGGTTAGTCCTCGTGATCAGTATATTACATGACGAAATCCTACTAATATTATAAACGTGAAAGTTTGTAATAATGTATCGATGTAGGTTTGTTACTCTTTCACGCAAAAACTGCTGAACAGTTTTTGATGAAACGTTACAATAGTATAGCTTACACATCAAAAAAACAAATTGGTTACTTTTTATCCTGGGATCAAGTTCCTGGGGGAATCGGTAACGGTAATGTCTGCCGGGAGCTCCACCAACTTTCCAACGCGGGTGTCAACTAGTCAAAAATATAATCGATAAAAAAATACGAGAGCCGATGTCTTACGCAAAATAACTAAACTTCCCTCACTTATACAATATAAGTTTATTTTACTCATTATGTCCTTGTTGTAAGTACGGATATACAAAATGTTAATCCAATAGGATTCAAAGTTACAAAGCAGTACAATGCCTATTTAAAGCAATTTCTACTTGGCAGCACTTCGACAAAAAAGTGGTGTTAGGTGGAACCGGTAGTTGATGGCTGTACCTGTTTTAAAATTCTTAATACAATTTTCACAAATAATACTTCCTTAAGTAAAAATTTCATAAGAAGTCTGTTGATAATTATTGCATTACAAGTCGGTCAATTAAAAACTATAACTTTTAATATATCATCATCATATATCAGACGAGTAATTTAACTTCTAAAATCGTAGCTCATCACGTATTACTTGAATGTTTTAGACTTTTTAACCCCAAAGTTTTAAAAAGTCCTACACTGTCCATTCGTCCGTCTGTACGCGTCTATTTCTCAGGAACAATAAGAAATAGAGGCAAACGCTCTTAAACGGAGATTTTGAAGTTTCTACCACTTCCAGTTTTGAAACTGGTTTCCGTTTAAAAATCGTCTGATTCCTTAGCTACAATAGTGGTGGCCGCGTTACTTGTTTATTTTAAGTTATAGGAACAAGAAAAGGGAAAAGTTTTCACTTTATATTGCTTTATACTGCTCCGCTTACGAAGAACGGCGACAAAAATGTGTTGCCATGTGTACAAATAAAGAGTTATTTCTTACTTACTTACTTACTTAGCTACCTTGTTTTCATATGACGTTTCTTTGTTAAATTTGATGCGTTCTTTATTCTTTTTTTTGTTATAAAATAATTAGTTTCAGCTGTGTTAGCACTTACCTAAAGATTTTTATGTCAAAATTATGAATTTGTCGAAAAGTATATTATACTTGCTAGATTCATGGTTCTCCTTTTTCATCATTGCTCTAAACATCGCTTAAGTTGTACACTTACAGAGATAGCGCACGAAACATAATTCCGATTCCCGATATTTGAGTTGAGGCAATCTAAAGTTCATAAAAAGATTATACATCGAAACTGGATCTAAAAAACTACACGTGACATGAAGATCTACGTCGTTAGTTCACTTCGTTTTCCGTTATACGGAATAAAGAAATGTGAAACTTTATTATGACCATAAATAAATTCTTTTATTCAAAGATTCCAGAAACTTTATATAAAAAGGTCTAATATGTCACAACATGATATCAATAACAATTTTATTGGAACGATGCGATGGCAACACAATACCATCACTATTGTAATTTATGTCAAAACGGCCATCATGCGTGCCGCTAGTATGGCTGGCTTACGCATTTTTAGATACTGCTTGCATTAAAAAAATAAAACAGTTATCATGTGACTAACGATTTATCTGAGCCCTAGGTCTTGAGGTAGTAGTAGCGGAACGGTATTAAAACGTTCTTTTAATAGAGCAACTGCAGCATATTTGGAATACTGGTTTGTTTTTTAAGAACAAATTTAAAATTAATCGTGATGGTTCAATAAAACATACACTAAATTATAGGCAAATTCTAAACCTTTAATAATATAGGCAATCAAATACAACAACAACAAAATCCTAACCAAAATGCCTATCAAACGAAAAAAACTGCAAAAAGTTTTTACGTGAAAAAGTAACAAACATCCATATAAACTTTCGCATTAAAATATTACTAGTTGAGACCCGCGGCTTCACCCGCGTAGACAAATTTTCCCGTTCCCGTTTCCAACAGGAACTTGTTCCCGAGATAAAAAGTATCCTATGTGTTATTCTGATGTATAATCTAAATTATTGTAAAGTTTCATTCAAATCCATTCAGTAGATTTTACGTGAAAGAGTAGCAAACATCCATACAACCTTCGCATTAATAATATATTATTAAGATTATGATTTACCAACTATCTAACTATCTTCACGCTGTATCCCTGAGAGATCGCCAGGCTTCGCGATCCAGGCAGATATTTCTTTTGCTTCCTGCAAATTCATTAATCGCTTCATACATGCACATCTGAGGACCTGAGTACTTTTGACTTTTCATTTTCTTGAAAAAAACATTTATCTATCCTTATTAGCCTGCCCTGTATAATTATATCCTTTGCCCATTGTATGACTTTGTATTGTATGATGTAAAAGTCAGAAATTTAAACAAAACGAGTGAGTGTGTAGCCTACTTATCTTCAAAATCCCACGGACAACAATTGTGCCTATACAACAAGCAACAGCTCCAATATGGTTCGTTAATGTTGCAATGTTCACATACCTAAGTAGGTATGTAAGCGTCACGCATTGTTGAGCAGAGCTGAAGGACAAGTGCTTTGGAAAAAGCGTCTTATGGTCATAAAATTATTTAAAAACCTGTTTGCCTTCAAAATTGGAGAGTAATTCATTCAACAATTAAAAATTGATTTAATTTTATATAAATTCTTACCTCCTTTTTGCAGTCCATCTCAGGTGTGTTGTGTTTTTAATGTTGTCTTTACCGGTCACATCGGCAAGGTCATGACCAAGCAGTAACTGAGCCAAATTTCATTCACCTTTGTCACCACAATGGGACCGTAAAATAATCTTAATCCAAGTTCTTCAAAAATGGATTACTGATTATAGATTACAGACTTCAGTGAATCCGTATCCATCTTGAAATTTGGTGGTCAGTATCTACCTTAAACTTTGAAGTTGTAGGCTAAAAGACAAGTCAGGTAAAACTTAATGCAAGGCTACAAGGCAATGTTAGAAGCATAATTGCTGGACTAAAAGCCGAAATGGAGCGTCTAAAGGGTTTATGTCATCAACGCTAAAGTATGGGGCTATTCCATAGCTGTAAACTAGGATCCAGGTACAGCAATTATCAAAACCAGAAAAGTTATAAATTACTCAAACTCGGTAAAGTCCCAGGAGTGTGTAGACTGTCTTGGAACTCGCATCGAAATTAATCAGAAGATAAGTTGAGGAAGTCAAAAAGAAAGAGACTACTGCCAACGCTAGTATAGTCACTATAAAGTTAATAGCATAAAGAGATTTAATTTTTAAATATAGACGATAAAAAACAAGTTTAGAAAAAGACTATACCGTGTGCAAAAACTCATCTTTATATTCAGTTTCTAACTAACTAGTAGTTACATCTGGCCATTCTCAATATGTACGTGTAAATAATAATTGATAGCAATTTAATTTAATTACAAAGCGTCGTGCTGATACTTACAATGCATAATATTAATGATAGACTCCAAAAAAAGGTCATTAACATTGCTTAGCTAAATCACTTACTACGGAACTATTCGCTTTTTGTATGGCATCCATTAAGTAACTATGGTTATCGCCCGGTAGTTGACTTTGATTCATCAAGCTCGACTTAGATCTTATTACATAACTGTTTTTGTTCGTTGCAACCAAAGTAATTACGTCCCCACAAGTATGAATCTTTCTATTTCTCAAGGCTTAAAATCGAATAAATTTACAGTTGATCGGAAAAACGTGAATCATACCACGCAGCTGTATGCACTATTTAAAATTCCTTAAACCGTTTGAAATTCGAAACTGGTGTATTTACGGTAAAGACTGTTTTATATGATGCCTGGGGTATGGCGCATTCTCGTTTGCATTCAATCCCATAACTATCGGCGGTATATTAGAATAAAATGTGGTTAGAGTTGACTATGGAATCCAGCACTTTGTACTAAATCAGTTTTATTACTCACGTTTGTGTACAAAACACAACTCGACTCTAAATAAATTTGTCTATGTGAGGAGTCCAATGTTTTCAATTAAAAAATGTTGATATATGAATGTGCGAATCACTTTTGATGACGTTGAATGACGCCTTTGTGGGGGTACTGAAACCATGCAGACCATGCAGTTACTAGTCAATCATGTACTAGAGATATTCAGTATCTCTAGTACATCATTAATAGATGATATTCAGTATAAATGATTCACGAGAGATATTACAACAACCAAAACCTTCTGTGGAATTACATTTTTTTCGGAAGAGATATAATTTATAAGTGAAACCGTTGGAAGACGCCCTGACCCCTAGCTTTGGTTTGACAGACGTCTGGAAGAATATAGCGTCAATGTGTTAATGTCGAAGGTGGAGGTTATGGTACTCTGCTGACATGGCTTGAGTTGCTGGCATAAAGTATGATATGCAAAATTCAAAAACCACTTTCAATAGATTGATTGATGGATGAGAACTTGGAGATAGTATTTTGACGAAACTTAAAATATTTGCCACGATATATTATATTTAAAGAAAGTTCTTTTGGGAATACGAAATAAGAGTTAAAAGCAAAGACCGAGTAACCCTGTCTACGGGTAAAACTAAAGGCCGTATTTTAGAACGTTCCTCAATACTCAAGAAACGCTTAAGGCTAGTTTTCGCCTTAAAATACTACTCTCAAGTGTTTCTTAAGTATTGAGGAACCTTCTAAAATTCGGCCCTAACTCAAGCGTATCTATCTGCAGAGCTATCTATTCATTATGTTGACACTACGCGTAAACCAAATTGTTATACGTTTAATTGCACATTTTTTATGTTTATCAAGTACATAGTTCCTTTATAGATGAAAACCAATAAAAAAATATAAATGATGGCACAGATCCTATTCTATTGATATACTTTATTTTATCTGTTATCAACTGTTAGTATTGCGTCAAGAAATGTCTTACAATTGATAATTTAGCCTGATGCTGTTATCATTTGTACTTTATTATCATTTTAGATTATCTATAACACGATGCGACGCGCGGAAAATATTTATAAGGTTTTGGTTTCCAATGTAAAAAAATTTAAAGATAATTTTATAATCTGTTTGTAATATTACTATAACAACTAGTGCTAAAATCTTCGATTGCATAGTAGCCCCGCTTACTCATTCAGTTCAAGGCCTTATTGGTAGCTTGAAATTTTTCATCACCAGTTAGCCACAACCTGTCCCTGTCTGTTCGTATACGGCAATGCAATAAGGCTCATTTACCACCTATAATGTGGTACTAAACACAACCCATAAAATGTATCGAATGCCTTTATTTGCTTTTTTCCAAGCCCCGAGTTTTATTTCAATAATTAATATTAGTAGATGCCCATGGCTCCACCTGCGTGGTGCAGTTCTTCGTTCCTGTTCCAAAAGTGACCTATGTCCTATTCTGATGTGAATTGATTCTAATGATGATCTATCTGATGTGATTCTAATGACTCTGCAGCAGTTTTGTTATCATCCACACTTTCGTACAAGCTTTTACATTTGTAATATTAATGGGATGGTTACGTTTTTAATTTAATGGCCGTCAAATAGCGGCGTTTTAGGTGCTCTTTGTTCTATAAGCTCCTATAACACAGTTGTTCAAGGATGTTCACTTAAGAGAACGGCTTTAATATAAAATTTATCTTGAGATTCCAATCGAACTATATTAAAACCAAACACAATGAAACCATCTATTCATATTTCACCTTCACATACAATCATTGCACATAATGTTAGCGTATCGATAGTTCGATCTACACTTAATTGATTCGATTCGTTGATCGATGTATCAATGTGGTTTATCTAAATTACTGAATCCTTGTATAATTTCATCAGATCCAGACGCTTAAAACTGGATCACCGTCAATATACATTAAACTTGCGTAACAATATAGTTACTAAATATGTATGCAATAAAATTATATAGTTCGCGTAACGTCAGATTACAAATCGATAAATCGTGATCTTGCCATCCTCATCGACATTTAAAGCTAAATATAACTGCTTCTTTAAAGCTTGATAACATTACAATAGACCGTATAAAATCAGATATGAAACTATTTGTTTACTTCAAAACAACACTTTGTGTTAATAACAAATCAAACAGTTCAGGTCAAAGTTGAACAAGTTTAGAATTACACAAATGTGTAGGAATAAAATGTGGGATTACCTATACTGATGAATCATTTTATACTTGTTGCAGGCTTACAAACAACCAGTCATCGAAAATCCTGTTCAAACCTTGGAAACTTGGAAATTCACAGCTGACTTTGAACGCACACAGTAAGACGCCGTCACTTACGCAAACACCTACGACCCGAAACGAATGTTGACTTTAAGCTGAAAAACAAAGCGAGGACAGTGGCGACTAGGTGACACGCACCTGTGGGATGTGCCGGCAACATCACATGGATGTGCATGTAGACGTCACTTGATTCGTTCTAGTTCTGGATGAAGTGAAACCATGAAGTTTTCAACTGGTTCGAGTTCGAGCAGTCTTGCCAGCGATTCGCTGTCGAGGAAATCAACTTTATGCATCTATACAGACGTTGATGTTACAGCTTTGCCTCCGCCTTGTGAGAGAGTGAGTACTTCTTCTTTGTGTTTGCGTCTTCCGGTTACATGCAAAGCTTGTCGATTCCCCTTTCGTTAGACAATTTCGTCCAATGAAGAACAATCGCATAATTGCCAACTGACCTTCCAAGCCAAAAAAAGCCGTCTGCGCCAAGGCAGGTTTGGTTTATTCTCCGATGATATCAGTGTCCCCTTACGCTTATATACACCCTGTGTAATGAAATTAACTTATTATTTCTTATACTCGTAATATTTCTCTGCTATACGTATTGCAGTTACTTTATTTTAAAGTTGTTTTTTTCCAAATATGTATACATATTTATACTTGTCCACGAAGACAGCGCGAGTGTTACACTTTACTTCGTGGTCAGCTCTACTGTCGTAAACTTCCAGTGGCTCCGGAAACCACTTTTAATCAGGGCAGTTTTACACCTGTCCTCTAATTTAGTAGTATAAATATAAAATCTGCAGCTAATAAACATTAATTTATCACTTTCAATATGGATATCAGTATAAAGACTGAAGAAAAAGAAAGTTACCGTAACCTTATCAGGGTCCCAGAAATGGACAATTTACTTTCGATTCTTCACAACAACGTATAGTATATTCAAACTTTCAGTTTCGGTCAGCTATAATCATTATATCGCTTTAACAAAAACAATGCCAACCGCGTGTCCTGGTTGGAGAGTTGAAACATACGAGAGAAAGTAGCGTGTCATCTCTGGCCAAGCCACCTGGCTACTGACGTTCATTTGCAACACCACGCGTATTTTTCTCATTGTCCAGCTGTACTCTGTATGTCAGATCTTTTTTGGGATGTGAGTGCAGCTGTATATTTTTATTAAAATTTACCTCTTCTGTGATTACTACAGGAAAAGCATTCGTTCTAATTTTTCATAGGAAGCTCATGTGTATTGAAATTTGGTATAAAATTAATTACTTCGTACCAAATCTACTCGTACAGCATTGAAAACTCTTGCTTTTTCCCACATACTACTGCATTTTGATCAAAATATGCTTGCAAGTTCTCCATAGATTGTGGATAAACTCTTTCCCTCCGCACCAAACAGTTTAGCAAAATTTTTATGCAGTCATAATTTTTTTTATCTTCTTTTCATTTTTCTCTTTCTTTTCTTACAAAAGCATTATTATTTTCTTGAGAACCACCAGCAGTCTTGCCATCTATAAAAGTCGCCTTCAACCTGCGGATAACGCCATAGATAAAAAACGTAGGTACATTTATGCTGGATCGGGTCATTGAAACCTAATAATAATGTCCTCTAGTGATTACAAAGGCAGTTATCTAATCCTAACAACAAAACTGAGTCATAATGTGTCCATCAACCTTGAACGTAGTGAACTATCATAACATTATATCGTCTCATGTTCTTGGAATTTGACATTTAAGGAGTTCTTACAACTAATAATTCTAATTCGTTCACCTTCAATTTATAGCCATTGCTTTATATCTCAATATTGTTATTTATAAAATAACAGTGCCTACCCGCGACTACGTTCGCTTTTACACATTTTGTTTTTAATCCGATCAGTCGACTCCCAAGATTAGCGGATTCAACTAAACAAACAAACTCTTCATCTATTTATATTAGTATAAAAAATAAAATCTATGGCTTTGAAATATTTACAGTAACAATATTTAGAGCTCCCAAAATTAAATTAAATAGTAGATTAGTAGATATTTCAAAATATCTTTAATTATAAGTAAAAATAGATAATAACAAAAGCATTTCTTTTTTATTTTAATAATCTTACTCTGTATTAGAAATGACATCGAAATTCGTTTTTTCAATCTTCAAATCATTTGTATTTGTTATATTTTATTCAGATATTTGCTAGAACTGGTGAGCATCATGATAGAACGTAACATTAAAGTTATTGTTAAATAAATATCCATCACGCCTTATCCCCGAAGGGGTGGCAGAGGCATATTATATGCCCACTTTTCACCGTGTGGATTCCTGTCCCACGCAACAGGTGGTGAGCCCATTGCCGTGTTGAAATAGACAGACGCAGGTTGTGCCAACTGCTGTTGAAATTTTTAAGCCGCCCATAAGGCCTTCAACCAGGCTTAACGACTGCCATTTTACTGGCAACCGGGACCAACGGCTTAACGTGCCTTCCGAAGCACGGAAACGCTCGCAAATGTAAATGCAACAAAGTGGTCACCCATCCGACGACCAGCCATAGTGAAAGTTGCGTACCTCAGTGATCGTTTACCGAACACTGAGACCGCGGGGCCACGAGCGCTTCTAAGTATTTTAAATTAAATTATATTAAAGTTATTGTTCATTACTGATTTCTCTGAAAACTAGGCTGACTCAATCAAAAATAACTGCGTATTTAATCAATATTCTGGTAAACGACTTGTCCTGTTAACAATTTAAAGACACAGTGACTTACGGGAAAATTATTTGGTATAAATCCTAATAAATATTGTAAAGGCTATACCATTTCTTGACAGCTGAAGCCATTAACAAGCAAATTATAATTTTCCTTTCGTTACATTCACCTCTCATCAACGTCAAATAATTTAGAAACACCCACTACAAAACAATTTTCAAGTCAGAGTTCATCTTTTAACAAACAAATACAACTGTTGTAACGAACAGATTATCTAACGTAACACAGTGGTCGAATTCAATTATCTCAGATGACAATACCGCGCTGTCACTTTCGCCAACGTGGGTTTTCAATCACGTTATCACTACTATCATCCATTGTTCTTTCCTCCGGCTAATGAACTTTTACCGTCTCGAATATGAAAGTAAGTAATGACTGCGTTTAGTGATCGCTCGGTTGTCAGCTTTTTTTTTTGATGTTTATTGATGATTTGTTTACAGCACTTTGATGTAATAGAAACTTGTTATATAACAGTTATTTTTTGTTTGGACTTCGATGAATTTGAAAATATTACTGTTACGTTTAATGTTACGGACGTTACGAGGCTCGTAGGTTAAATTGCACAGCATTCTGTAAATTTATCAACTGCGTTAAGCATTTTACAACACGGTTAGTATTAGGATGTGTGACCATTTGTGACATTTACATATAAGTACTATATAAACGTTTTCATACTTCGGAAGGCTTTCTACGGGCCCTGCAGGACCGATTGCCAGTAACATGGCTGTTATTAAGTCAATTTTTAAGGTGGCCCTTTGAGTGGATTAAAATTTCAACAACGGGTAACCACAAATTGTCATTCATTGTTAAATTTTTTCGATCATCTCTTCTACTAGTTGCTCTATTGCTTTATTGATCGTCTTTTCTATATACTGAATCTATACTGGTTCTAAAAGTACTAACACTAACAACAAACTGCAATCCTGGATAAATCAAAGGTGAAGGTGGACGCAATCCACCTTCACTTTTATGAAATGTAATAACAACGAGTCTAAAGATTTTAGATTCATCGCATATATCATTTATTGCAAAGACATAGTCACACACAACAGTATATAATCACTTTCCGTTTTACTTAGAGTAACGAGACACAAACAACTTCAAACAACAGCGCTTTGACATTAACTTCGTAAGTGTGTGGACGTATTATGTCAGCAAAGTATCATAATTAAAATAAAGACTGCTATGACGTCATTCTATTAGCTCCTAGAGACGTTAGTGTAGGTGATGACATTAACATTGTTTAGATTATTGTTGCACAAGAGAACTAGTTTTCTATTTATGTTTAAAGTAAAACATCACTATTGTAGTGGACATTCAAAAATAGAGGCCATTAAAGGTCCGAGTTTCATGCAGGGTCATCTAATCGTCTCGTTGATACCTATCCAGATTTTCAACAATGAGCCCTGGTAATTTGACTAAGGAGTACTGCAGTAAGCAGTACAGTATGGTTGAAAAATAATATTATTTCGTTTCACTGCTGTTAGAAGGTTTAGTTCATTTTTAGCCACCATTTTCCTGCTTATTTTTACATCAGTCCTTTGTTACGTGACATTTGTACTTTTAGTTGTTTTTTTTCATACTACGACATTTAGTCATTTATTTTCTTTGTTTGAGGAGATGTACTTTCAGTCTAGTCCCATTAAAATTTTTAATCAGTTTAATTTGACAGTAAAGCATTGAAATTGGTGGCATGTTTCCGTTAAATAGAAATTTTATTTTAATTAGAAATGTAGTCAACAATACAACGTATCTGAATTACATTAAAAAAGTAAACATTATTTAATTTAAACACAAAAGTTCATTTATAAGTTTAAATGCTCCTCTAAGATACGGATATGTTTATATACATATTTAAGTACATAAATAAGCAGCTCATGCAAAATTATTGTTTACAATGAAATTTATGTATTTTCTTGCCTAGAGGTCATACGCATACGTTATGAAGTGCCTTCTTGGTTTGCTAATAAAATAAAGCCGACATAATCACAGGCGACACATAGCGTCAACCTCTTCATTTTCTTAACGATCCAATAGTTCGTAGCTTTCATCTTGGGTCTTTATTTTCGTTCATAGCTCCTTGTTTATTGGAGTGTGTATTTACGCTCCTGTTATTTTATAGTAATCTGATAGTGTACAACTCTTTGTACTATTCAATATTGTAGTAGACTATTGTTTGTATGGGGGTTACCTCCCACACTTCACTGAACGATATCAGTATTGATTTATCGTTACCATTGATACAGCAGGTTTTATCTGCCCTTAATATAATGTTTCACGGTAACTTACCATGCATTAGTTTTATCACTGCTGAATTAAAAGGGCTTGATATATGAACCTTTATATTTTATATTACTCTTCTAGCCTCTAACGAAATTTTGGGTTATTTTCACTAGTAGTTATGATTAAATTTAATCCTCTTTAGATAGAAAACTGGTATGGTTTTTAAAATCTACACTTTGATATTCCAAATATGATATTAAAACATTTAATCATCATGTTGAATGTGTAATTGAGGAGATATAAAGAAATATTATAATAATAAAATAAATAAGAAATAAATATCCATCACGCCTTATCCCCGAAGGGGTGGCAGAGGCATATTATATGCCCACTTTTCACCGTGTGGATTTCTGTCCCACGTAATAGGTGGTGAGCCCATTGCCGTGTTGAAATAGACAGACGCAGGTTGTGGCTACCTGCTGTTGAAATTTTTCATGCCGCCGATAAGGCATTTAACCAGGCTTAACGACTGCCATTTTACTGGCAACCGGGACCAACAGCTTAAAGTGCCTTCCGAAGCACGGAAACGCTCGCAAATGTAAATGCCACAAAGTGGTCACCCATCCGAGGACCAGCCATAGTGAAAGTTACGTCACTCAGTGATCGTTTAAAGAACACTGAGACCGCGGGGCCACGAGCGCTTCTATATATTATAATAATGTGTGGTATAATATGTCACAAACTGGTATTATATGTAACCAAACTTTAAGCCCTACATTAAATCTTAATACAGTCATATCCATCTAAAGGTTGCCTGGAAGAGATTGCCGCTTGCAATAAGGCCGCCCATTGTACTTACTAGATGTAATAATGATTTCATTTTTTTTTTAATTTATTCCTTGTGTACAATAAAGCATATTATTATTATTATAATGTGTTAAACTTTAGACATATACCGGTATATTAAGTAAATCCTACTGGATTTTTTTCTAGAATCTTGTGATACCAGAAGATATATAAGTGCAATGCCATAATGAAAGGACACTTATAAGTTGCTTCCTATAAGATCCGCTAATGTACTGACAGGATTCTAATCGTAATAAATTCTATCATAATAGAGCGTAGACATCGATAGAAATTTTTCTCTCACACTCAGACGCGAGTGATTTCTTTAAACGATCGACTCCCGGGCCTCAGTTGGAATTCACTGCACCTGGTATGGTAGGCAGGTAGCAGAACAGGAATGTTCGCATTCCTCATTGTAATCTCTAATTCCATGCAGGTCATTATTATAATAAGCTTTTCAGTAATAACAGTGTAGTCTCGAGTCTCGCGTGATCGTCCTTGAGCTGAGCGTGCTCAATCGCACGATTCTTTTTCTAAGCTTGTTACATCAACTGGTGAGATCGTTGCCATAGTCATAGTGTATAGAAATTTCTAAGAACTATATTTGTTACAAGAATTATTACCTCCCATTGTTTTGACATTTCCCATCGTTCTCTAAAAAGACGATTTCTTTTACTTTCGATTTACGACACCATTGACATTGGTCAGTGATATGCAATATTGTTTGTTGTTTTTCATTAGTTTTTCATTCCAATAAAAATGTGTGATGGTATTTGAAATTAGTATCAAATGGACATTCAGTGGTAGGTGCTTTTGAAGCTACATATAACTAGAGTTTCTATATGAACCCATTGAAAAGATAATATAATAGTACTAAAGATACGACCGTTTTGTTTGTGTCGTTGTTATTTTTGATTTGATGAGCACCACTTTGAAAAGTCAGACAAGGTTACACTTATTGTATTATAAACTAGAATCAATAAAAAAAAATCCACAATCTTAATCTGCCTGCCTAATTGTAGTTTCTCCCAACGTAGGTTGGTAGATACCTTATGTTATCAGTACTTTCATCTCACGGAACCTCGCGAACTTTGCTCATGACAAGCAATGAATTTTTGACTGCTTGATTGCATTTTAGTATATGTCATTTATGCATACATTCATTAATAGGAACTTTCTCTTTATAATGTTCATATTTTTGCATTTAAAAATATAAAAATCATGCACCTGAATCTCACAGTCGTAATGATCTCTTTTGCATGTTTTTAGAAAAGTAGGTAAATAGTTATGATTTTTAAAGAAAGGAACAAGAAAAACAACTACAGCTTTTACGAATATTGTGGAGTTCTCCCATAAATATAAAAGTTCTGAAAAACCAGATTCGTAGCTCTTTGTAAAAGTAACATGCGGTTTAATTCTATAGAGCTGTCTCTGTTTTAATTCTATAGTCTGTCAAAGACATGCATCGCTAAATAAGGCTTGTATTATCGTCGTCTCATTTAATCACTAATGGATATGGTATAGGTATGGATAGCTTTTTTATATAATTCAAGTGTTGACGGCGAGCTTTGCACCGTCTTTGAATTAGATTAGGATAGTTTTTAGATATAATTTTTGTTTTTGTAATGATGTCGTCGATACGCTTCATATCCTGAACTCATTTCACAGTTGACTTAGGTATTCCACATTCCGTAGTGAATTCGATTGTCACATTAATTTGATAATTTTATTAGAGAATCCGTTTGATCATGGATTGTTTTATTAAACCCTTTCGTAGTTCTCTGAATTAAATCAATGTATTCACTGTGTAACTTAAATTCGTTACAAGTCCTTCAACACAAAACGTGGTAACCCTGCACGTGCGCCACCCGTATATTACTCAAACCTGATACAAGTACAGTGTAACCCTCATTGTAAGACATTCATTTGCAAATGTGGGTCTTTCCGGTACACTGCACATGTGCCCAGAATAAAATATCTACAGTTACGAGCTACGTTTGTAGACAGGAAACTTGGAGTGGACGGTAATAATACTTGCGTACATTATCGTAGGTATAAAGCACGGTAAGGTTATTAACCGGTTATACACTTCATGGGTTTGATTATTTTGATTGTTAAATTCTACGTTTGTCACTAAACGTGTTAGGAGAACAGATTAGACTAATGGTCGCGTCTCCTCGCGTGATGATGTTTTTGTCTCTCGCAGGTATTTGTCTTGCACTCTTTTCTTACAGGATCTTGTTCCCAGGAAGAAAAGTCTATGTGTTAAAACAGCTGACCACATAGACTTTTGGATAAAATACTATTTAAATTTCATAGAATGATTGAGTAATAAACAACTTCAAAAATTTTCGCACTTATAATATTAGTAGAAAGTAGGATAATAATTCCTCAGTAACCGAAAAATTATCTTTAATAAATATTAAACGGGACGAACGACAAAACAATAAATCAAATATGGCTAAAAAATAACTAGATGCGAATACAGGTCGTGACCTTGGGAGACATAATATAAAAAAAAAACCAAATATCGTGTGAAGTGAAATCTATCCATCGTATTTAAGATTTCACGGTACATTTAATTGAAGATCCATTAACATTGATGAAAAATATAGTGAATCGTAAAATTAAACACATATATGCAAAATCCATGTCGTACTAGTCTTATTCTTAGCATGACGGAAACGCCATTTATATATTACAATATCTAGTCATAAAGCACTGGAACGTGAAACCTTACAACATTTCTATCTACCCGCATTTCACAACGCGATGTACGTTACAATGGTCTATGAAGAAACCTTTAGATGGTTGGTGATTAGCCGTGTAGGACGGTTGAGTGAGAATATAAGGGGGCTTGTGAAGATTAAAATGATGTAGTAACTTATTTAGCTAACAATTTCGATAGAATTTCACATCTAAACTTGCAAATATTTGACCATCATTTTTAGACCATATTTAGACCATCATTTTTCAATGAATCTTTTAAAACAACTTGTCTAATAAGATTCATTAAATAATGATTATGATATGTCATGAACTTAAAAAGAAGTGTAGTCTTCAACAATAATTAGTGAAGAATGCAAATGGCCGCGCCTTTATGTATGTGCATAAAGTGAATATTATTTTTATTCATCGTAAAGGCAACGTTTTGGCACAGCTTTTGTATGTGTGAAGTTTGGGTCTTGAAAAACAAATGAAACCTATTGACAGTTGCAACTTCACCTCTTAATCATAATACATAATACGTCTGGGATAATATTGATATTAAGCTTGCTGTAGAAGGGAGTGGTAGTCTTTATGACCTGATAATAAACCTGAATATATTTAGATCTCTTTTCTCTAGCGATTGGTCAAGGCGTCATTTTTATAATCAGGGGTTAGGTAGAGAGGCAAGCAGCATAGTAGACGTAATATATATATTTTAAATTGAGTTGTTACCACATTCTTTAAGTTCAGCAGTTTGCATTACAATATTGTATGCAAAAAAAATACAATTAATAAATTTAAATTCATAATTTATTAAAATATTCAGCGCCATATGGCTGAGGTCAAGCCGCAGACATTAAAATATTAAATAAGCGGTTTTAATGTCACATTATATTCAGTCACCATGACAGTAGGGTCAGTAGGACTTTCAAACATAATCATTACAAACTTACGAAGACAACACAAACTGTTTATAAACGATTTCACATTTACACCTAAATCTTATACTACCTACTTGGTACTTGTTTTCTTCATTAAAATTACTACTTTCATTCATACGTTTTTGAAAATTAAGAAATAGAGTCTATTCGTGACAAATATTTTTCTTTTTTATGGCCTGACTTCTGAGACTTTAGCCAGATTATAGTATAGTCGAAAGCGAAACGTCTTAAGATGAGCAACTAAAAAGATATGAAAAACATAATATAAATCGTGTTAGTTTAATAAATTATAAACGTAGGCAACTCGCCATTCTATCATTTGGTACACAAACTAAACGAATAATATTAAAGTAAATATATCTGGTTTGAAAGCTAACATACCAGTATCATATTCTCAGAACCAAGAACCATTTCCTAGACTCAATTTCACGCATATCATGACATGTGGCCTAATAAAATTTATCGTTGCGTTCCTAATGTCCATCTAATTTTCCGCTGGAGAAACTTGCTACATGCAACATGTCCTAAGACATGGTACACACTGGTGTCGAAACAACATGAAAGTTTTCAGATTATCATGTGTTATGCATAGTAACCAAAATTATGAATTTAGGAACCCTTTTTCTATTTGGCCTTATATTCGGTAAAATTAATACTAAAATAAGAACCTTAGAAAGAGAATCAGAATCAGAAAATATTTTATCCATTATTATGATCATTAAACTTTTTTACTATCCACATGCTTTAAATCCTCTATAATTGTTTCTGAAATAGTTAGCTTATTGCCAAGATTAAAGCACCCAATGTCATATTAACTAATACCTATATCATCCAAATGTATGATAAAATGTTGTAAGTACTGAATTTCATAATAACACTCTTTTGCTTTTTTTATACCGTCTGCACAAAGAGTTTACTCAACAGACAACCACATACTTACTGCTCGATGCGTGCATCTGTGTATCTGTATGAATTTCAAAAAAGAATATATTATTGTGATTTACTCACGTTTTAATACCAGAACATTTTTTTAAAGTATGCTGTTTGGATCCCCGCCATTTTTTTCGATATAGCAGTCTGCTATTTCAGAATTTTGAAGTGAAAACTTCTTTAGCGGCGTTGAGCACTTTTTCTGTAATGGGTATAAAATCTTAAACTCGCGTCAGGACACGTGACCTGATCGAAAAAGCGTAAGACGGATGGAGTTTTTAAGTGAAAACGCCTCTTAGCGTGGTACACATATTTTTAGAGGAGATAAAATCTCTGGATTTGCGACTATAATCATCATCATCATCTAATGTTGAACCCGGTCATCTACAGGTCTTATTAAATAATATTGTGTAATCAATTAAGACTCTTTCAGAGTAGAATTTTTTTTTCATCATCATCATTAACGTCCATCCCGGTCAATTTTTGAAGTGAATATTCTTTTAGCGCGGTACGCTTATTTTTAGATGAGATAAAATCTCTGGACTCGCGACCATTATCATCATCATCATCTAACGTTGATTCCGGTCATCTACAGGTCTTATTAAATAATGCTGTGTAATCAATTAGGAGTCTTTCAGTGTAGATTTATTTTTCATCATCATCATCATTAACGTCGATCCCGGTCAATTTTTGAAGGAAAAACTTCTTTTAGCGCGGTACGCAATTTTTTAGATGAGATAAATCTCTGGACTCGCTACACCCCGTTACGATACGCAGCTATAGTGTGTGCATATATGCATGTACCACCGCGTCTAGATAAATAAATTATTAATAAATTGAGTTTTCACTTCTGTCGGCACTCCTGGAGTGGTTAGGTTAGGTTTTTTTATAGAAGATTTATGTTATGGGTATAGATTTCACATTCGTGTTTTAAGACCCTTTTTTATACAACAGTGGCATAAATAACTATGAGTGTACTCGTACGTTAACCAATTGTTAAGCACTAGAGGACGCAAGCGGAATCTGTTCCTGGGGTAAAGAGTACCCTATGTGTTAATACAATGTGTCAGCTACTTCCACACCAAATCAAATCTAAATTGGTTTAACCGTTTGAGCATGAATAAGTAACACACACTCACAAATTAGTGCTAATTTAGTACTGAGTGGTTAAGATTTCCCATACGCGTTACCCGAGAGAAATTTAAACTTTAGTACTGAGTGGTGAAGATTTCCCATACGCGTTACCCAAGAGAAACCTGGTTCTGGGATAGTACCCTATGTGTTAATCCGGGGTATCAGCTACCTCCACATCAAGTTTTATCCAAATTAGTCCAGTTGTAGATGAATAAGTAAAAAAAATACAACACTCAAACTTACGCCGTTATAATATTTGTAATGTAAATAATAAATATTAAGTCCATAGAATAATGTGTTCGGTCCGCTAATGTGTTCCATGTCTTATTTGATATAGTACTGACGAGTCCGTGTTGCTAGACAGTCATGTTGCGATTTGAAATTCAAATGCGATTTTGCGGCGACTCGTGGTCACACCAGAACAAAACAAAGTTTTTGAATCAGTAATTATTTATGTAAAACCGTGAATAAATTAACGCCCTCGTATGGCACTGACTTCAATTACAGAAATTAACTTGCTAACTACTTTTGAGAAAAAACAAGTAAACAGAGTGTAGACTACCATCTTTTATTGTTTTAATACTAGCTAACACTTCTGACCCCGCCTGCGTGGTGAAGTTTTTGCGTACCGTTGTCCTTTAGGAACATGGCACGGTATCAAAAGTATGGCCATTTGATTATAGCATTCAGGAATAATACACCCTAATACCAGTTAAAGAAATTTCAAAATCGGTTGTGTAGATCCTGAGATTACTCCCATTTACCTCTGTATAGTATACATAGGTTTATATAACTTTCACCCCCCGAGTAGAACGTCATATTGAGGCATTCCCTTAGTCAGGTCGCCTTTAAATAGCCCTCAGGCCTGTCCAGCGATCCTGTTGGGAAGATCAGCATTATTTTTTTATACTATCAACTGGTAATTAAAGACCTAAATAAAAAATAAAAAAATTAATAAAAAACCCCCGATAAGTCTAAATGGAGCGAAGCGTTTTGCCGTCATCATTTCCGAACTTTCGGTAGTTATTCCTCCATGGTATATCCAATTTTCGATTTTATTTTTTCTAAACCATCTATGGCTAGATGTCATATTATGGGTCAAATATGTGTAAAAAGTGTTGAGTGGTTTGGAAGGAATTCGAGGACAAAACAAAAATCCGCATCGGGGAAGAACAGAGCTACGCTCACTTCGTTTGCTTCGCTCCAATCAAATTTTAACACGGTGTATGTAAGTTGTAATCTTTGGTAATTGATATTTTTTTCTAGATCCTGATCGAAAGTTAAAGTAGGTAATATTGAAATAATATTTATTTAAAAGATGATAGTAGTCCCCAGATAGTTCAATAGTGGTTTCATAATTGCCTACACACATAACAACGATTCGATTTAGGAAATATTATTTTATTTTTGTAACTATTTTATGTACATAATTGTTGCACACGACAGTAAAACTATAATAACATTATTACATTACACACAACACTTGACCATTCACTTCGTTTTAATTTGACTGCAACTATTTACATAACAGAAATCGATAAAGTAAACGCATCGACAACCGATACGAGTACTCTCACTTTGAAGCCGTACAATATTATAATCAGAATTTGTTCGTATATTAAAAATAGAATAATAAGTCAGTTAGACTTATTATTCTATTTTTAATATACGAACAAATTCTAATAACATTTGTAGTTTACACATTACGTATAAAGTTTTATTCTTTACCTCAATACGGTAAAGAATAAAACTTTTTACGTAATGTGTAAGTCTAACAAAAAGGAAATCATAAAGGTTGGTAAAAATTTACCGACTGACTGCTTCTGTGGCGCGGTGGGAGTGAATCCGACTGCTACGCAAGAGGTCATGGGTTCGATTCCCACCCAGGATAAAACTTTGTGTGATGAGCATGATGGTTTATTCTGTGTCTGGGTGTTATTTATCTATAATATGTATGTATTTAGAAATATATAAGTATGTTTATCAGTCATCTGGTTTCAATAGTACAAGCTCTGCTTAGTTTGGAATCAGATGGCGTTGTGTGAGTTGTCCCAACGATATTTTAACTTCTTGACGTATTGATGTGTATCCATTTGTTATGTGTATGTGATATCCATTTGTTATAACTTACTTTTCAAAATTCATTGACTTCGAAAAGTAAGTAAAAACAAATGGATATCACAATATGCACTTGAATCCGATAATTATGGGCGGTTTAAAAATTTCAACAGCAGGTAGCCACAACCTGTGACTGTCTATTTCAACACGGCAATAGGTTCACCCGTTTAAATGTGAGCCTATATTATGCCTCTGCTACCCCTTCGGGGATAAGCCGTGATTGGTTGAATCTTATAATTCTAAATTATTAGTTAATATTATTTGACGTACAAACCCCGTAATAAATGAGTTATTGTTAAGACCGCTTTTCACGTGCGCAATAAATTACGATTATTAGACGGAAAGATTATTACCAATAAATATTGCAAACTTAAAAGGTTTATTTCATTGTAATGTTTGCGATTAAACTTATACATGGTGTTAATAAGTAATGAATAAATCACATATAGGTATGTCAATTGACGGTTGTAACTACAATATCTATACTAATATTATAAAGCTAAAGAGTTTGTTTGTTTGGTTGAACGCGCTAATCTCAGGAACTACTGGTCGGATTTGAAAAATTCTTTTTGTGTTTGATAGCCCATTTATCGAGGAAGGTTATAGGCTATATAGCATCACGCTACGACCAATAGGTGCGGAACAGCAATGATAAATGTGGCAAAATCAGGGACAAAATATTCCTTTTGATAGCTTCCGTTGCGAACGCTGCGTAAACGATTAAAGTTACGCAAAAACTATGTATTACATAATTATTCCCCTTTAAAAGTTCTAAAATAAAGTCCACGACAGCATATGCCTATCTTTTAAGGTAAACCTATTATAATCATTTTATTGTGAAAAAAATTGATCTTAAAATGACAAGTGAAAAGCATGGTCGATGATTTGCGATTTACGCATGCGCGACGTCGTGACTAGCCAATAGCGATCGAGCTCTGCGAAGTCCGCGCGTCTCCATGGTAACTAAGTTTACTAATAATATTATAAAGTTAACTATACTAATATGTGTTGGATAGCGCATTTATCGTGGAAGTCTTTAGGCATCATCACGCTACTACCCGAGGAGCGGAGCAGTAATCAACAAATCGGGCAAATATTCATACATTATTGTAAAAGTAATAAACGACGGGATTGAATGGGCGCGACGTGAATAAAGGTGTGACTGATAAACTAACGGGAGTTCGAAGTTAGTCACGGGCGAAGCCGCGCGGGTCAGCTAGTAATATTATAAAGCTGAAGAGTTTGTTTGTTTGGTTGAACGCGCTAATCTCAGGAACTACTGGTCGAATTTAAAAAATCTTTCTGTGTTAGATAGCCCATTTATCGAGGAAGGCTATAGGCTATATATCATTACGCTACTACAGTGGAGAGCAGAGCAGTAGTCAAAAATGTCGACAAATCGGGCAAATTTTTATGCATCATTGTAGAATTTACAAGCAACGGGATTAAATAGGTGCGACGGGAGGTCGAAATATTCCACGGGCGAAGCTGTGGGGGGTCATCTAGTCGGTAATATAACTGCTTCGGTGGCGCAGTTAGTATGCGACTGCTGCACTGATGCCCCGGGTTAGATTCTGAACTTTCACTCAATTTAGTCTAAAAATTGCATTACTAAATAAGTATCTAAAATAAATTTTTCAAAAATTCTTCAATAACTGGTTCACCATCTATACTAATATTATAAAGCTGATGAGTTTGTTTGTTTGTTTGGTTGAACGCGCTAATCTTAGGAACTACTGGGCGGTTTGAAAAATTCTTTTTGTGTTAGATAGCCCATTTATCGAGGAAGGCTATAGGCTATACATAATTACGCTACAGCACAGGGAGCAGAGCAGTAGTCATAAATGTCGACAAATCGGGCAAATTGTTATGCATCATTGTAGAATTTAAAAGCGACGAGATTAAATAGGTGCGACGGGAGGTCGAAATATTCCACGGGCGAAGCTGTTAATAATAAAGTTGATAACAAAATGTCGTTCCTACTTTTACTTTTATATATTCTCCTAAATAATAAATTATGTGACACTAGGTCGACTATTACTATGCTAAGTCTCTTTTCCTTTTGTAGGTTAAGATTCTGAATAACCATTAAGCTGCTGGCTGACAATGAGCGATATAAATGTTTCTGTGTAACACACATGTTCCGTGAAAGTGTGTCTTTATATTAATAACTAGCTGACCCCCACAGCTTCACTCGTAACATACTTTGAACTCCCGTCGCACTAAGTTTAATCTCATCGTTTATAAATGTTACAAAAATGTATGAAAATTTGGCCGATTTGACACGGCTTTGGGCTAACCAACTGTTATGTGGGACAAAAGTGCATACGGTGAAATGTGGGCGCATAGTATGCCTCTGCTCTATGGGGATAAAGGCGTGACAATATGTATGTATGTTATGATTACTGGTTTACTCTCTAGTAGCGTGCTTATATATAGCCTATAGCCTTCCTCGATAAATGAGCTATCCAACACAAAAAGTTTTTTTTTTTTCAATAAGGGCCGTTAATAGTTCCTGAGATTAGTGCGTTCAACGAAGCAAACAAACTATTCAGCTTTATATACTTGTATAGATTAACGGCCGACGATGTAAGGTGACGGACAACGGAATTTTCTCCATTAAACTTGATACATTTTCGATACCTGTATTGCGCCTGCCGCTGTTTGCCTTTCCTTATCACTTCAGGATCTTAAATTGGAATGTAAAAAGGCTCTCTCAAGGTCAAACCTGAGGTCCACTACACTCTTCTATTATCATCCTCTTGCCCTTGTCCCAATTTACTTGGGATCGGCGCAGTATGTCTAAATTCCATACTGCAAAATGTCTTGGCTTGGTTTTTATGGCCTGCCGCCAGCCTGACACCAACCCTCCTTGGGAATGCTATCGTTTGGTGGATTGCCCGCCACCACACGGATGCCTTTCCAAGCCCTTCAGTACTCCGAACCTTTACGAACCGAATAAAAACAACAATAAATAGAAAAAATATCGACCCGTATCAAGAAATACAAAGATTGACAAAGAACACGAGAGATTAATTCGGGTTAAGGAAGTTATATAAATTAGATATTTCAATTTATTCCTTACATAGGATATATTATATTGTTTGTCACAACTGTCCACGTATTATTTTCTCGTCAAATGTAATAACAATAACATAACTAATAATAAAATATGGAAAAAAAAATCTTTATATTTGCTAGATTTAAAAATATAGTCTTCTATAGTAAAATACATAATTTAATATTCACGACGCCATATTAAATTTCGCCGCCACGTTTAGCAACCAATTCACTTCTTCTTAAATTGTTTGGCCTTTTCTTTTCTTCTTTCTTCTTTTCTTTGTCTTTTATCGATTTGTATAGTTTGTAGCCGAAGAATATTGATAAACTGACGACAACGATCCCGGGAAGAATAAAAAACTGTTTGAGAACACATGTTCAATCAGGCCTTCATAAATCCACCGCCAAGATCCACCATTTTCCCTTTACCTTCTATGAAATCATTTTTTCCATATCAGTATCTCAAGCAAAAAAGGCTATTTGCAACATTAAAAGCGTGGCAGCAGTGCAAGTTAGAAGTTAGAACCTCGTATAATAAGAAAGAAATTATTGCAAAAAATACTTAGTACCTGCAATAATGAATAGTGCAAAAAAAATACGTTATTTCCGTAAGTGCAAAAAACCAGCCAAGAACGTTTTTTGCAACTATCTATAACGATACAGTACCGGTACCGGGTGAAAATGTACGATATGAATTGTTTTTTTTTTATCATCAACGCGAAAGATTGTAAGAATGGATGTTTGTTACTCTTTCACGTAAAATCTACTCAAGGGATTTGATTTTGATGAAACTTTATAATAATATAGCTTATACATCAGAATAACACATAGGCTACTTTTTATCTCTGGA
Source organism: Thumatha senex (assembly GCA_948477245.1). Taxonomy (NCBI): domain Eukaryota; kingdom Metazoa; phylum Arthropoda; class Insecta; order Lepidoptera; family Erebidae; genus Thumatha; species Thumatha senex. Next base: position 6,168,609 of record OX419726.1, on the reverse strand, counting down.
ACAAGTTTCTGTGGGAAACGGGAACTAGAAAACTTTACCACGCGTGCGGAGCCGCGGGCTACTAATAAAACTAACTAGTAGAAAAATAATGTTAGTTGGTTTTTCGCAAGAGGTAGCTTGGGGATAGTTTTTTCTAATGATTGTTGGTTATTCTATTTTACATTTATAACTAACCATCTTCACGCTGTATCCTTGACGGATTAGTCAGAGAGGACAGATCGCAAGGCTTCGAGATCCAGGTATACTTCTTTCGATTTCTGCAGATATATCTTTACATATATCTTTTTAAAATGGCGGCATGACGTGAAAATTTCACATACGCCTCACACCCCAAGAAGCGGGATAGTACCCGAACCAACTCCAAGAGAAGCGGTATAACACGCCGGACCATTAGGTGAGTTCAAAGTCTGCCGGGAGCTCTGGGACATCTTTCCGAGGAGTTACCCGGGGCGTCCGGCAATAGATAGTTAGGCAGGGACAATGTGGTTTGAGCCGGTTCGAGTCCGGCATGACATCCGAGGGGATTTCCACAAGCAAAAAATAAAGGGCAAGATTTATCTTAAGAAACGCAGCTGACCATTTCAGTGAAAGCCCGTGGATTTAAACTTTTTACATTCACAAAATAACATCAAAGGGATTTGTCACTACGTACCGTCGGGTCTATACTCGTACTCTCACATTCAATCCTCGCACTGTCATTAATCAACACATCATTAATGAACACTTTGACAGCTTTAGTCTGGTTTAATTCTTAAACTGTGCATCCAAATGTCACAAGTTTTATTTATTCGTTCCGTTACTGAGTTTCACTCGTCACATCACTATTACTTTGACATCTATTGTTTCGAGCTAGGTATTAAGATTACGACTTGGAACAAATCAGAAGGGGTTAGCAGAAGCATGTTATACGTCCACATTACTCCAGCAATATTAAAATAAAAAAAACAATAATTGGCCTTTTGACTAACTGCTGATTAAATTTTTCAAACCGCTCATAACGCATTCAACTTAGCTTAACGACTGCCATGTTAGATGGATTTCTGGAATCACAGATCTTTCAAAGCCTAGAAACGCTCGGAAATAGAAAAAAGAGGCCAGAAACGGTCATCCATCTCAAAACTGACTGTAGCGAAAGTGCTTAACGCGATGGCCTGTTACAGAACACTGCGTAAGCATGGCTACGGCCTAGCTAGGCCTACGGCTAGGCTAACAAATGAACACACATCACTAGCGTTACTATAAAAATTAAATAATGTTTGCAGCACGAGTGTAGCCCCTCTAGTCTAGTGTTGCAGACGTTCAAATACGCTATATTATTAAGCTGCGTAGACAACTTTTGATTAGGTAGGACGTATACTTACCGGGCTACATTAGTGGTTTTTAAAAAAAATGTTTTGAATCCTTTGTTTTAGTCACGTAGAATTTGTCCCGTAAATTGTTCAAGCGATACAAAATCCTTTTTGCTTCGCATTCAATAAGTAATTTAATAGCTATAAGTTTAGAACGGAGCTTTCAGCTAATACTTGACAGGGAGAAAGTTCACATAATAGCGTCTCTAAAACCGTTTTAATAACTAAAATTCAATAAACCTTGAGGCCGAGTCTACTATTGACAAGCAGTAGAATAGAACCAGAATCGCTGTTTTTAGCTGTCAAAATGTTAGTAGACAATAGAAATGCAACTTACTAGCGGCCACTGGCCCCGTACGTGTTAGTAGAATTCTATCGGCCGACCGATAGAAGTCTATTGGAGTACGATTTTAATAGTAGACTACCTAAAACTGTCAAAATTGTACTGGTGGCTTTCTATTGAGCGACGATTTCGATTCTATTTCGACACGGCCCCTGTATTCGTGAATGCTACAATTTATCCCGCTGGCGTTGTAAACGGTACGAGTTTTGTAATTTGGACCAACCAAACAATATACACTGTCTCTTATTATACAGGTTTTCCTAGAGACCTGGTTAATAAAGCTTGTTAACATAGATGTTTAGAAAATACATATATCTAAATGTTATGTTTTACTAATATTATTGTCAGTATCAATACTAAAATTATGAAGACGAAACAAATAACAATAACTGTTTAGTATCAATATACATATACTAAACTTTTATTATTACTCAAATAAAAATAAAATAAAAATATCTTTATTTTGCATATACCATTTTAACGGCGCTTACAAAATGTCATACACTATTTAAAATATTTAAAGCGACCACCGGTTCGGAACGCGGCCCACCTGAGAAGAACCGGTAAGAAACTTAGGAAGGCTTTTTTTTGATGGCCTATTTACAATTTAATATTATTTCACTTTGCCAGCAGATCATTTCCAGGCATCCCTGTCCTGCAAATAGTCTGTAACGGAGTAAAAACCTTTTTCACAAAGCTTGTTTTTAATAAACTTTTTAAATTTATTTAATGGTAAATTTCTCAGGTCACAGGGAAGCCTGTTGTAAAAGCGTATACAGTTACCCTGGAAAGAATCGCCAATCTTATGTAGTCTAGTGTGGTGGACTGAAAGATTATTTTTATTTCTAGTGTTTATATTATGTTTATCACAGAGTTTAGAAAACTGTGATAGATTTTTCTGGACATACATAAGATTGGCAAAAATGTATTGTGATGATACGGTTAGAATATTTACTTCTTTGAATTTTTCTCGGAGAGAAACTCTGGGGCCCAAATTATAAATAGCGCGTACAGCCCGCTTTTGTAGAACAAAAATAATATTTAAATCTGCAGCACTCCCCCAAAGGAGAATACCGTAAGACATAATGCTATGAAAATAGATGAAGTAAACCATTCTAGCCGTATCCACATCTGTTAGAGTCCTGATCTTTTTTACAGCGTATGCAGCCGAACTTAATCTAGAGGCTGTCTTTTCTATGTGTGGGCCCCACTGCAAATTGGCATCAATAGTTATACCGAGGAACACAGTTGATTCTACAAACTCTAACACTTGTCCATTCAGTTGAACATTGGCCGCAACTTGTTTTACATTTGGTAGAGTAAATTTTATACATTTAGTTTTATTTTCATTAAGGCAAAGATTATTTGAGCTGAACCAATGAACTACTCTTGCAATTGCATTGTTTACATCGTCATAGTTATCTAATTGTCTTTTAATTTTAAAAATTAATGAGGTGTCATCTGCAAACAAAACAATCCTATTCCTGTCCCCTACATAAAATGGTAAATCATTAATATAAATGAGGAACAAGAATGGCCAAATATCGAGCCTTGCGGCACACCCATTGTAACCATGGATCCTACAGAACGTGTACCATTAATATCGACCCTCTGTATTCTATTTTTCAAATATGAAGACAGAAGGTCGAGAGCTTTGCCTCTTATTCCATAGTGGTGTAATTTTTTGCACAGCGTTTCATGTTGAACGCAATCAAAAGCCTTTGATAGATCGCAAAATATACCTAATGCATCGTGCTTGTCTTCCCAAGCTTCATGAATACATTTTAATAACTAAACACCAGCATCGGAAGTTGAGCGCCCTTTCGTAAACCCAAATTGATTCGCATGAAGTATTTTATGACTATTAAAATGGGATAGCATTTGATTCAAGATTATTTTTTCAAATACTTTGCTCAAAGTTGGCAGCACTGACACTGGTCGGAAATTAGACGGCTCTGTAGCGCTGCCAGCCTTGAACAAGGGAACGACTTTGCTGTGTTTCATTGAATCAGGAAATGTACCACTAGAAACACAGTCATTAAACACAGTTGCTAGATGGGGCGCAATTACATCAATTATACATGATGCAGTTTTGACCGATAATCCCCAAAGGTCCGCGGTTTTCTTAATTTCGATACATTTAAATGTTTTTACAATGTCCTGAGCACAAATATCTGTGAATACAAATGCATCCCTGCAACAAAGAACAGATTCTTCTAATAAAAGTTCAGCGGAACTGGAAGATGCTTGGAGAGATTTTGTTGTCAATATAGGTACATTTTTGAAAAAATGTTCAAACTCCGTCGCCACTTCCAGGTCCCCTGTAACATGGCAACCATTTACTTTTAAGTGGAAATCCCTTTCAGTCACTAAAGATCTACCGCATTCAGAGTTAATGATGTTCCACGTCATTTTTATTTTATTTACAGAATTAGAAATTTTATTTTTAATGAAGTTTGACTTAGCAATATGACATGTTTGTTTAAATATCTTTGAATAATTTTTAACATATTCCTGAAAGGTTTGCCTAAAATTATATGATTTTTCTGAATATAATTCAAATAATTTATTTCTACTTTTAAAGATACCTGGTGTTGCTTAAAATTATTCAAACGACTTTGGTTAATTGGTACATATTTAATTTGTTTTTTGCTGACTTTGTTACTACTTTTAGGAAATTTTATCCATTGGCCACGATGATCTGACTACACAGGATCCACAATTCCTTTATCTATAGGTTTAATATCAGTAAAAATATTATCAATACATTTTGCACTGGTGGCTGTAATACGAGTGGGTTCTAAGAATGTACTATGCAGATTAAAGGATTTAAATAAATTTTTCATTTTATTTCTCTCTGATGGAGTTAATGATGTATCTAATATATCAACATTAAAATCTCCACAAACTATTATAGATTTCTTAGAACATTGGCATTTGAACAGTGCTTCTTCAAGCTTTTCTTCAAATTAAATGTACGGTAATCAATCAATATTAAACTGTTGTTTAATATTGATCATAATTTTAATTGTAACTAGCGGACGCCCCCCGGTATCACCCGCGTTGTTCTCGTTCCTGTGGGAATACGGTGAAAAGTATAGCTTAAGTTACTTCTTATAACATCAGCTATCTGCCATTGAAAATCCCGTTAAAATTGCTCTAGCCGTTTCAGAGAGGATTGGAAAAAGAAACAATTTTGTTTTGAAAAGCTGTTTGGAATTACAAATAGACACTTCAATTATATTTAAGGATTTGATAGGATTCTGTCGAGATGCTAAAAGCGGGACATGGCGTGGTAGCTTGCCAGCTGTACCGCCTTTTTAATCTTTGCTGGAGGAGTGGCAGCATGCCAGAAGATTGGTGCAAGGCTGTCGTCGTGCCGCTTTACAAAGGAAAAGGGTCACAGCAAGAGTACAAAAACTACCGCGGCATAAGCTTGCTCAGCATCGTCTGCAAAATGTATGCAAAAGTTTTGATAAAAAGAGTGATGAATGAAACTGAAGGGAAAATGTGGGATGTACAAGCAGGATTTATGAAAGGAAGGGGATGCACGGATCAGGTCTTTTCCTTACGATGCATAGCCAAAAAATTTTTGGCGAAATGTCTAAAGGTCTATTGCATATTTGTAGACTTGGAAAAGGCCTATGACCGAGTGGTGAGGCATGAACTATGTACAACACTGGCCAAGTATGGAGTAAGCAGTCACTTGATACGAGCACTGAAATCTCTCTATGAGGGCTCCAGTGCTTGTGTCAGGATCAACGGAGCTTGCACAAACTTTATTTACATTGAAAAAGGGTTGTGTAGCGTCACCGGAGCTGTTTAACCTATACATGGACAGTTGTTTGAAAGAACTGCAAGAGAGTGCGTATGGTTTAAAAATGAATGAACTGACTGTCAAATGCCTCCTATACGCTGATGATCAGGTAATACTGGCATCATCGGCGGAGGAGTTGCAGTTGATGGTTAACATTATGCATGATACGCTAAAAAGCAAAGGAATGAAAGTGAATGTAAATAAGATAAAAGTAATGGTTTTTTAAAGAGAGGAAAGTATGACGGATTGCTGGATTTTTGAAGAAGGAAAACGAGTGGAACAGGTGAAAGAATTTGTATATTTAGGTTCAAAATTTGTGAGAGACGGAAAGTGTGATTGTGACATTGAACGAAGAGTTTTGGCTGGAAATCAAGTGAATGGAGCCATGTACGCCTTTATGAGCAGTCAGAACGTGTCTGAGACGGCAAGACTGGCTGTGCATAGAGGAGTACTTGTTCCTACACTCATGTATGGCCGTGAAAGTTGAGTGTGGCAGAAGAAGCATAGAAGTAAAATTAATGCAGTGGAAATGAGAAGTCTGCGGAGTATAGCTAGAGTGAAATTAATGGACAAAGAAAGGAACAGTGTGATAAGGGAACATTGCGGTATGGTAGAAGAAGTAGTGACTAAGATAGAAAAAGCTATGCTTAGATGGTTCGGACACGTGGAGAGGATGGATGAAAGTAGGCTTACGAAACAGATTTAAAAGAAGAGAGTGAATGGGCAAACTGGTAAGGGGCGGCCTTGACGTACATATGTCAAGCAAATAAAAGATATTTTGGAAAATGGTCAGGTCAAGAGTACCCTTAACCGGCGTGTGTGTATGAAAACACTTATGAAAGTGGAAGAAGCGAAAGTTGTATGCCAGGATCGTAGCAAGTGGAAAGCCATAGTCTCTGCCTTCCCCGATTGGGAGACAGGCGTGACGATATGTATGTATGTATATATATGTATACTACAGTACTGTCAAAATCCTTAAGGATGCATTCTCGTAATAGTGGAGACAAGGATCAAGAAATCATGTTGGACCCATCAATGGAACTTTCCAATGAAACCAACAGTCCTTAACCCAATAGAGTGTTTATACCAATTTTTTTTTTTTTATCACACTGCGTCTGGAGCGCACGCATACGGCTAGGTCCAATAGAGGCTTTATTCCGCGTACGCTCAGATTGTGGAATGAACTCCCGGCCTGAGTTTTCCCGAACGTCTACAGTAGTCCAAAAGGGGTCTTAGAAGGTTTATAAAAGGCGATTGCTGCACCACTGGTGTTGCAAACGTCCATTGGCTACGGTGACCACTTTCCATAAGGTGGGGCGTGCGATTGCCTGCCACCTCAGTGGTATAAAAAAAATGGAAAGCCTGGGTCAATTGGATCGAGAAAGTGTTAACACTATAAACTTAAACCGACATTAGCAGAACTTGTATATAACTGGATGTGTTTTAACAAACAATGAGTTATCGTTGTGCATTATGAAGTGCCAAGCTACCAACTATTGCAGGTCTTTTTAAATTTGCAGGGTTTCACAACTTTTTTTTACTATTTTTTTTTAATTTACGTCATAAAGTCTCATTTCTAATAATAATGATGAGTGTAACTCTTGCAAATTCGTGTTACAAGGTTATGCAGTTTCGTATCTTTTTTACATTTAGCGAGGTACAAATATGCTTGTACGTCGTACTACCTGACCCAACACAGCTAGCCCGTTGTCACGTTAGGGTTGGTTGGTAGTAGACCAACCACCCCAAGTCAACAAGTTAAGGAAAATTAGGTAGGTGAGAGCTTGAGAGATAAATTAAGCGACGAGACAATTTAAATACAACCTTATGAATATTAGAATTTTAAGTACTTAGTTACATTCAGGGCCGGGTTCGATGCAATGGTTCCGAGGAATTATTAGTTAAGTATCACTCTTGGAAGTCCCTCCGCGTGTCCGAGATGGAGGGAAGAACTTAGCTTGCACTAGGAGGTGGGGGCGTAGGCGCGGCGCTGGTGCGACCGGACACGACGGCGGGCGAAGACTGGGAGATGAGGAGATAGAAGACGAGACCCCGGATCAGTGTAAGTGGAGAGCGTGGCGAGATAAAGAGGTTGATGCGCTTAGAGTCAACCGTTTTATTTGGCCACTACCCACACCCCTACTCTGTCGACTAGTGAAGAGACACAACTGGTCCTATAGTGTTGGGAATGAATTGATCTCACCAGTCTACAATAATCGACTAATTAAACAAAAAAAGAAAAGTACATTGTTACACCGTAAAATACTTCTAATGCTGTCGTTTATAAATTTTTAAATAATGTATGAAAGTTTATCTTATTTGGTAACATTTATGGTTACTGCTCCGCTGTCCTGGGTAGTAGCGTTATGTTATATAGCCTTCCTTGATAAATGGGCTATTCACTACAAAAAGAAAATTTTAAATCCGACCAGTGATTCCTGTGATTAGCATGCTCAACCATACAAACGAAAAAACTCTTCATATAGATTACACAACTAGCTGTGCAGTGCAGGCTTCGCCTGAGGCATACTACCCAGCCATAGATTTGAATACGTACTACATTCTACCAACCCAGTAGCATTGGTACAGGTAAGTTCTTAAGAATTTTAATTCAAAACGGTTTTAGGAAAAAAAAACAGGAGTGTGACTATGCATGTATGAATGCGAGTATTTGTGTGTAATCGTTCTATGTGTGCATGACTGAGGGTGAGTAAGGGTGTAAGTGCGAGTAGGTAAGGGTGTGTGTGAGGGGGGGGGGGGGATTCTAGTAGGTTTTCTGTTCCTTCATAGTCCTGCTCGAGTAGCCAAACAGTTACTGTTTTATTTGTATTCATGATATTATCACAATGATATTTTTTTATTTAGAGTATTCTAGACTTTACTACCTAAGCTCTGGAACTGAGTCCTGGCAAAAGACCTTATAAGTTGTCACGGAAACATTTATTAACTAACTGTAGGGTGTCCGTTTTTCGTGACGGTCTGCGCGCGAATAATAAAAATTTACTCTCATAATTTTGCCCTAACGCGCCGAAAGAATATAACTTCAAAAATATCGAAACAGCTCACAAATTAACAGTTTACAATGACACTTGTAATCAAGTTGCGTGACGACTAAAAAGTGGGTCATAACTATCATCTTAGACAATCCGTCAGTCACTTAAGACATTTAATAACTTTTACTTACTTAAAAAAAACTATAAATATTTTGTTTTAAATGTTATTTTTGTAATATTCCGCTTTTTTAAAATTTCGTACGATGTCGACACGTGTTTCGCCTGCACACGAGGCATTATTAAGACTCTTTGACTCACCCTTTTGTAGTTCGAACGCAACCAAACGATTTTAAAACCCTATACATTCAAAGGGTCTTTAAATGTCCGTATTAGAGCAGCTAGAAAGGCGACTAATGTTCGCTTACTACTCACTATGGTGCAATTGTTTATACTAGTCTAATTTTAGACCCGACCCCATAACACGTTCACTACTCGAGTCACAGAACTCGTTCGTATTTGTGCACAAGACCACAGAAAGTAAAGACAGGACTCTTCTTACAGCGAATATGTAAATGCGAAATGTTGGTAGCATTGATTTGTTTTCTTTAGTGTTGGTAGATTTGTAATACGAGTACCATTTCGTTATTCGCTACTTTCGGCAGGTTAATATAATCTAGCTTTTGGAGGGTGATGATACCTCACAGGTCAAATGTAACTTCACGTAATATAACTGGCTGGGTGTTTATGTTTTATATTATTGTGGAATTTACATTTATGAGCGTTTAGCCGTTGGTCCCAGTTGCCAGTTAAATGGCAGTCGTTAAGCCTGGTTGAAGACGTTATCAGCAGATCGCCACAGCCTGCGCCTGTTCATTTCAACACGATAATGGACTCACCACCCGTTACGTGGGATAAAAATGCATACTTTGAAATGTGGGCGTATAGTATGCCTCTGCCTACCCATTCGGGGATAAAGGCGTGACAATATGTATGTGTGTATTTATTTCGTTGTTTTTAGGTTTGATTTAAATCTCAATCGAAGTATAGTTTTCATATCCAAAAATATGTATTTTAATCTTATTTCTATATTGTTCAAAGGTACAATATGGCCATCGACGGAATCCTGAATCGGTAAGATCTCATTTTTACTATCTCACTGTTACTTACTCATCATTATCACATTTGCGGATGTGACGATGAAAGTTTAGTCCTAGGTTCCCAAAGAATAATATGAAAATTTCATTCCGTAAATGCTGCTTTAAACTCAGTAGAAATCTGCAGAGCTCGTCCCTATATATTTCTACACGGCAATCTGGTCGGTAGAGTGTAATATCGCTGATGGACCGTCGGACCTCCCAACCCCGTGTTGGGAGGTCCAAAGCTAGCAAGTGCACCACTTGCCGGTAAGGTCACATGGGTCCCGGAGATCTTGATGAAAACCTTTCACCTCATGGTTTTTGATACACTAATGGTTAAGAAAGTAAAATATAGGTAACTTTTATACATAATATAACTTTGGCGACCAGCGCCACATAGCGTAAAGCTATTGAACTACGTCGATACTAAGAATCCTACGCGCTATAAGAGTTTGCGCGCTGAAGAATGATATATGCGACAGCCCAACATCAACCGTTGGGCTGCAGCCTGCCAGGCGTGATCACCATGCTTGGTCCGAGGATCCTCCCTTTGTGTCGGATGAACATCTCCACCCGTTCCTCCACATAATAAAAAACGGATCGCAGGTTCCAAATCCACGCTTATTTTGTAACTAGAAATACACTAAGATGGAGAAGGCAGGCTCCGTACATTGACTAGGCTAGTAAAATGATTCATATCATTATAGTTCATGCATATGTATGTGTATTGTATAATATTATATTTACCATGGTAGCTTACCTAATTCAAATTCATATCGCGTGGCGTATAATGTAAGACTGATAAGAAAATATAGTCGGCATTAATACTGGGTTTTAACACCTGCAAATTTGTCAGCAGTTCATGGCCATTTCTTCTTCTTATTAGCTCGCAAACGAAACTCAAATTCTAGTAATCAGTTAAGTCACCATACGTGGCTATATGCCTCTCTAACCTTGGTCACCAAGGTAGAAAGGTAATTAAAAATAGGTATATAGGTCATAAAGTAACACTTATTAACGTCAAGATTATTGCTTCTCATTTATGTATTATGTATCAGCGGGCAGGTGATACATAATGGTGAAGGAAGGCCGAATTCGTGCTTCGGAAGGCACGTTAAGCCGTTGGTCCCGGTTGCCAGTAACATGGCAGTCGTAAAGTCAAGTTGAAGGCCTTATGGGAGGCTTGAGACATTTTAAAGGTAAAAAGTGAGCATTTAATATGCCTACTGTTCACCATGCAAAAATAAATATAAACTATATTAAAAGCTTTTTTTTTACTCAAACAGGTTGAGACAAAACATAAGTGTACGCATATTTAAAACCTATCCCTATTAAATCATATTCATTTACATACATACTAAAATACTTATATAGTCCTGTTGAATTAGTTTTTCATTTAAATTAGTTCAAATACCCTACCCATTTGGTAGTTAATGACGCAATAAATTAAATTAAAGTGTTTGATTAAAATAATGTTGCTAGGTAACCAGTTAACAAACAATACCACGTGAATTCTATTGAACCAGCCAACGAAACTCTTATATCGGCCCCTTCTTTTTCTATGTATTGTATGTATGTATCTTCATGGGTGCGATACAGGCTCCTACCGACTTAAACCAATCAGTGCCCTTTCATCTGCCTATGGCCAGGGTTCCCAGATGAGCCCTCGGAAGAACAGCCCCAGGACTCGTAATTCCTGACTTTTGTACCACGTAACAGGTGGTGAGCCTATTGCAGTGATGAAATGGACAGGCGCAGGTTATGGCGACCTGCTGTAGAACTTTCCCAAGCCGCCCTTAATGCCTTCAACTTGACTTAACGTTCGTATGGAATGGTCATCAAGCAGTCACCTATCTGAAGACCAGTAATAGCGAAAGTTGCTTTACGCCGTGATCTGTTACAGAACAATGAGTTAGTAGGGTTACGAGCGCTTCTATTTTGTAATGTCTAATGTCAAATATACATCATCAACCACTAACATGCAAAATTAACCATCTGGTTTATTTGGGACTAATCCCTACCGCATTACTGTGACTCCTGTAAAACAGGATCTACAGCAATGACCAAGTCCACAAATGTTATACCGAGGTCGATCTTGGTGAAGTCCCAGGAGAAGTTAGAATGTCTTGGAACCCGCAAGGAAATTAATTAGAAGATAATTTGAGAAAGTTGGAAAAAGAACGTAACACCTCTTCCCTCCTTTGCAAAGCAGGAGACCTGGAAAGCAACTAGGTGTAAATCCTATAGAAAAGGTAGGCACGCAGCGATATTGCACGCTAATAGTCTATACTACGTACTATATACGGTACTATTAGGGTGAGCTATGTTTGATTCCAGTAATATGTATGGCAGAAGCGTTTAAAAGCACGAAAATTCCCTTCTAAAGCTACAAGATTCGCATAAAAAAAAAACTTTATATAATCAACCTACTAATTACTAACGAAGAAAATTAATAAAATAAAACGTGCTCAAAGACACACACATCGGTACAAAACAATTAGTTCCATCAACTCCTTACCGTCACGCCTGATGACCGCCAACGAACCCTTGAATAATAAACACCCACAATATCAATACCTAGTTTTTCTTACCAAAGAAAAACGACCAGCCAGCAACCGTTGGACGGTTAAGCGCGTGCCGTACAACCTTTTTTTTTCTTTCACGAGTTCGCTATGTTCTTTTTATACTATGCATCCACTGACTGGATTTAATTAACATTCCAATGGCAACGCGCAACGGGTCGAGCGCCAAACGGTTAGGTAGGCCCTATGTACTGTATACAAAGTAATACCTCGTAAAGTAAAAAAAGTGACTAAGATCATTTTCTTATTAGGGTTGTGACGAATCCATTTCTAACCGAATATAAAAATTAATATTGGACAGAAGTCTCACTTCACCAAACCGGATATTTTCTAATTTTCCAAATACAGTTATACTTCGAGAGGTTTATATAATTTGATTCTTTTCGGTATCTAATTTTAAAAGTAAACCTTGTTAATTAATACGTTTTTTATGTATAAAATGAGATTTTTCTATGTTATTTTCCAGTCAGTCAGCCAGTCTCATCACTGCCCTACTAACCCTTAATATGCAGTAGACCTACATTATTCCAAAATGCAATCTGTTAAGCTAAAGAATAAAAAACTAGATTTTTACAAAATCTTCATACTCGTATACTATGAAACTTATAGGAAAATAAAAAAAAACTATATTTAACACCTAAACTAAGTCCTGGCTTTTGACTGCATCGACTGATAATTATGTTGCCATGCCGTCGTTCGAGTTTATTGCTTTAACATCCGGCTGGTGGACATAATAAAATTAGTTTTTGGTACAATTCACATATTTCTTATTCTATTCATAAGCGACGACGTTCAGAAGTAACAAACATTCAAAAAAACTTTCGCTTAGAAGAACTTCTTTTTTTGGAACACTGCGAAAATAAAACTTGTCTAACTCGACGACCTAATACCTGTTACGCATACCTATTCCATCACAAATAGACAACCTTATGTCAATTTCCCGAGCCTATGACCATACAGACAGATTTCTTTAATGACTAAATCTGGTTGGGGCTATATTTTTTGCTTAGCATTCTACAACTTCTATCTCTATGTTAATTTGTCTCATAGGCTTTGCGATGTGGAATGTGAGAATGTCCATTTAGTTTCTGGTTCAGTTTTGTATGACCACGACGGATATAAAGTTGTTAAATTAACATATGTCTTATATTTATATCCTGGCCTGTAAAAGAGAAGCAGGTCTGTGCTTAATCTTCCTCGTTTTCTAAAAGGGTTTCTTTAGGGTCTTATAAAGCTATACCATCGGAAGTTTCCCCCTAATTTTATTTCATAACCAGATGCCGATTTATTTGGTTTTAAATCTTGTAAATGGACTCTGACCTTACCCTTGGTATCTATTGGTGATGTTATGGAAGTGATACATACATACTTATTGTCACGCCTTTATCCCCGAAGGGGTAGGCAGAGGCATATCAAACGCCCACATTTGTCCCACAGAACAGGTGGTGAGCCCATAGGGAAGTGATCCAATCACTAAATCTGTTTTTTTAAGTTCGTATTTATTATATAAAGGTTTTGCTATGAAACTTAACGTTTTCTGTGTAACAAACACACAGCGCCCTCTACATAAAAGTTTTGCGTTTTCTGCCCCATTAACGTAAAACATTAGATTCGTTTACGATTCTTTATGTCATAACAACACAAGCGAAACATCCACATTTACTGCCATTAATACACTTACTTAAACCTAATATAATCCTGATAAATCTTTGACGTTGAATAAGGCTGCTTAGAGAGTCTTTTAAAGCCTTTTCTTACAAAACATAACATTATAACCTATATATAATGGGGTTATTTTCAACGAAGATCGCGAATTGTTACATAAATGCGGTACAGCTAAGAGCCATTTTAAAGTACACCCTACTGAGTTATTCTATAACAAAATATTAACCTTTTTCATATTTATTAAACACGCGGGAAGGTTATGGTTAGTCAAACCAACAATGAATGATAAATATTTTATTGTAAATAAAATAAATAAATATCCATCACGCCTTATCCCCGAAGGGGTGGCAGAGGCATATTATATGCCCACTTTTCACCGTGTGGATTCCTGTCCCACGTAATAGGTGGTGAGCCCATTGCCGTGTTGAAATAGACAGATGCAGGCTGTGGCTACCTGCTGTTGAAATTTTTAAGCCGCCTATAAGGCCTTCAACCAGGCTTAACGACTGCCATTTTACTGGCAACCGGGACCAACGGCTTAACGTGCCTTCCGAAGCACGGAAACGCTCGCAAATGTAAATGCCACAAAGTGGTCACCCATCCGACGACCAGCCATAGTGAAAGTTGCGTACCTCAGTGATCGTTTACCGAACACTGATACCGCGAGGCCACGAGCGCTTCTATTTTTGGAATATTTTATTGTATTGGTTGTAATGCATTTATCCATTTGTATTATACTAGGTCGATACATTGGCTAAGCATAAAGTTTCGCCAACACCATATATTGAGCGGATACCATGTACATGGAGCACCATATACATCAGAGAAAGGACGGAAAAAAATAAAAAATAAATCAGCGGCAAGGACGGATATATGAATGATAATTTATAATTCTATAAGAATAAAAATTTTCGAAAAGCGCGTGCTTTTGTTTCAATGGAAAATCCCAGTGGCCCCATGTTTTATAGTAATGTTTTATAGTTTAACCTGTAAATTCAATTAAGTACCAAATATACGAAATTCGGCTAAGAACTCGAAGAGTTATGGCGTCACATACATTTCGCCATTGAAACTAATCCATTGAAGCTCCAATCCGATAAAAAGAAACAAATACCGGACTTACTAAATATATAAAAAAAAATTGTAATAATAGATTAGATAGACTGTTTTTAGGATTGCAACAATTGAGTGCTTACTTACGTTATACGAGATACGAATCTCTGTTCAACGGATACGATTTTGGGATAGTTCTATAAAAAACACATGCTTAAGTCTAATTTCTGTACTCAAGTGGTAATCGGCTGAACTCAGTTTATGTAGGTATTACTTGAGTTAGATTTTATACGAACCTTAGGGCCGTATTTTAGAACGTTCCTCAAAACTCAAGAAACGCTTAAGGTTAGTTTTTTTGCCTTAAAATACTACTCTCAAGTGTTTCTTGAGTATTGAGGAACGTTCTAAAATACGGCCCTTAGAAGGTTTTTACAAGGTCTTGGTTTTTACTTTATATTGTAAAGGTCCATAGGCTACGGTGGTCACCGTAGTCTTAGATGCATAATTATTGTCATATACATAGCCTATGTTTACTGACCTTTTTTCATCAGGTAGACCGATGCTTGTCGGCCACCTTAGTGGTATTTAAAAAAAATGTTCATCGTGTCAGATAATTATTGTGATGAAATCAATATCTATATTACAGAATAGGCTATTCAGTACATTTCAATACTAGTATTAACCATTATCATCAGTCAATGATAATGGTTAATACTAGTATTGAAATGTACTGAATAGCCTATTCTGGGCTACGGTGGTCACCGTAGTCTTAGATGCATAATTATTGTCATATACATAGCCTATGTTTACTGACCTTTTTTCATCAGGTAGACCGATGCTTGTCGGCCACCTTAGTGGTATTTAAAAAAAATGTTCATCGTGTCAGATAATTATTGTGATGAAATCAATATCTATATTACAGAATAGGCTATTCAGTACATTTCAATACTAGTATTAACCATTATCATCAGTCAATGGATTAGGTAATCGCATAGCGGTTATGATACCTATTGTTTATATTCCTAATATGAACAGCGGTAGTATTTATTAATATTTCACACAAATTCCTACTACATTACAATGATAATTATATTTATTTCTTCGATATTTTACAACACTATTTGTCCGAGTTTTTGAACATCAATATTACCGTATTATTCATATCAGTGTATGTCCATATAATACGGTCTCATATTTATTATTATAATATCATTAACCATATACATAATTATTATACTATTATACATAAACATATTCAAAACTATTTTCTAAAAAAATATAACAACTGATAAATATACTATCTAATAAAAAAAATCTAGATTGGCGACGTCACAATTAATTTTACACTCCAATACTTCTGAGACGGAGAAAGGACTTCGGTATTTGATGACTGACTAACTAAATAGCGAAAGTATATTAACAAAGTTTGTCAATAATATGAATATCGACGTTCACAACATCGATATTCATATTATTGACATCCGTATCATTATGAATGTTATAATTTAAAGGTATAAAATATTATAACTAATTTTTTTAAGGTTGTCACAAGTCAAAGCTAAGATTTAAAATTTGTAGTGTAATTTATCTACAAAACACTTTTATGTTAACGCGTCCCCAAGATGGTAGATAAGAGTCAACTTACGATGGTGTTTACAAAAAGCATCCACTCGGGGGTAATTCACCATCTCGACTCACACTGGGCTTTCGAGTCGAGATGGTGAATAACCCCACTCCCTGGGTGTTTTTCTTTTATAAGAAGGTGTGGGGTTTTCATAGTATTCCTACTCTAAAAACCCTCCTGCGTATTTTCATCGGAGTAGTAACTTATTTTAAAGTGTATATGTGTACGAAAAATAGTGGGTAGGTGTATAATCATAAAAGTGAAAACAGACTATGTATTTTAAGTAAGAGTTCAGCCGGTGAACGATGCTGTAATTTTGAAACAGTTAAAATATTTCAAGTTTGACCTATTTTTTGTAATTTATGGACTTTAGAAAAGGGCGCTGTCTATATATATTTCAGACAGGAACAAGATGGCTATGTTGTAAACAAGACTTCAATCGATACTCGAAGGCATGAGAATCGATTTAACGTCATCCATCGAAATTCAAGCTATGCCAGAACCAGAAAGACCTAATTCATGATGTGGTAGCCATAATCGTGAAACTGCAACTTAGATTTTGACCATAAGCCTGGGTTTTCCCGAACGTCTACAGTATGGGGTTCTTCTAAAGGGGTCTTAGAAGGTTTATAAAGGGTCGGCAGCGCGAGTGCTGTACCTCTGGTGTTGAAAACGTCAATAGGCTACGGTGACCACTTTCCATCAGGTGGGCCGCTCGCTTGTATACCACCTCAGAGGTATAAAAAAAAATAAACATTTCCAAGAAAAAAAAACGTAAATATTAACCCTATTGTTGAGCAGAACCAGGTCGATATCATTAGTCTATTATCGAGCACTTTCCATCATGATCGTGATTGGAGCATCATTACTAAATTGCTACACATTTTATGGTAATGCGCGCTCGTGCTTTGCTGTCGAGAAAGTTGAATCTTTAATTAAAAAATCTGGGTCAAGTTTTTAAATAATTATGTGGTAGAATTGCCAAAATTTATTTCTGTTAAGATTTCCCTTGACAAATTGAAGAAAACAAATTTAATTCTCGATGATAATAATAAAAATAAATTTAAATAAAACTATTAAAGAATAAAATCTTATAAATGCTTTTGCTTTTCAATACTTATTTATTATTTATCTATCACGCGTTATCTCCGAAGGAGTGGCAGAGGCATACATATTGTATGCCCATATTATATTCAATACTTAAACAGACCATCAAGACCACTTTTTACCTGGTTGCGTTAATTGCTTTAATCGCCTACCCTTTCCATCATCAGACCAAACTTCATGGAGCCATATTAATGCCATTAACTATCGATGTTATAGAAATGAACCAAATTTCAATTGAAAGACGGGAATTAGATTTACAAGATTTTTATGTACTTTACATACCTACAAGTCAAAACAAGTATCAAAATCATTACAGGATAATAATATCAAATGCCTTCGGAACCAACAATTGGAGAGTCACAAATGAATTTTCATCGATATTACAAGCGAATAGAAATCCAAAAAGAGTCGCCCAACGTGGGGCTCGAACCCACGACCCTGAGATTAAGAGTCTCATGCTCTACCGACTGAGCTAGCCGGGCTTGTGATAGGATGTAGGAAATTTTAAACTAGTTTCTACAACTTCAGTTAGATTTTATTATCACTATTAGTATTGGAATGTTGGCCAACCGCCTATTTCAAACAATGCAGACATTGAATTTTTTATGTTCCTTGTGTCGGTGTCCTCGTAGTTAATTTTCAAGTCCAACTTTCTTTTTTGATTATTATTATGTATATATATTTATTTTCTTTGTTCCTAAAGGTTTTGATGTTAATTTTTTTTTTATAAGGTAGATACTATTTTATATGTGAGTAACTTCACGTCGTCGGTAAATGTAAATGTTACAATGATTTGCAGGTAAAAATTAACGTCATTTGCCATTAAGATAACTGACTTTTATGCTAAGCCGAAATCCCTTTTAGTGCTATGGCTTCTTGTTCATCATTATCCTCTTGCCCTTGTCCCAATTGTCTTCTTGTTCATAATTTATTTATTTTTGTTTGTTTTTATAACCGTATTTTAATACTAATGTTGTAATTTTGCCAAATAAATTCATTTCTATTCTATTTAAATCTTACAAGTTTTATGGAATATCTAAATACCAGCCACTAGCCAAGAGGCTATCGCCGGTTTATTTTTGTGACCTACCTTGAAACTAAACAGTACCTATGTATATTTAGTTCCCGTTATCAGTAAAACGCTTGTATCTTCAGACAGTCCAAACAAGTTTTATTATAACCTTCGATGAATCAAGTACAAGATTGTTGACGATATGTCCAGCGTTAACACTGTGGCCTTGACCAGGTTCTGATATGACTCAACGTATCGAGTCATATCTTTCAATTGTCAAAATACAGACAATACCGCTAATTTATTATTGGCGTCCAATGTTCATCTCGTTGCCAACTTATTAGTCACTGTAAAAATGTCGATGTAGGTACCGTTCGCTTCTCTCTCTGAACATCCGTTTTATGAGCTTTTCCCGAAGACTACTTAATAAAAAGACCCAGTAACTGTTTTAAGTGGATCCCCAAGTAGGGAAATATATTTGTGATGTCTCGGATTGGTGTAAATTGAAGAATAAATTTCTATTATTTATTGCCTTTGGTTATGCCCGTCAAATAAATTTTTATTGTTTATCACTGTTCCAAGGGCTCTATGTGAGTTTATTTATATGCCACAATTCGTCCATCATCATCATCAGATCGATTGTGTAATGTATGACATTCGCGAAGCTGGCTGTAAATGATAGTAAACAATATAAAGTTATGTACCAAGGTAGCCAACATAACAAAACTAATCTGAGATACAGTTTCAACAACAAATCTTTCCGTAATTTGCTAAAATTTCATTTCCTAATGCCTACATCGCGTGCTCCTTGACACGTTTTAAAGTTATAAAATGTTGCAATTATTTTTTTCGAACTCCACTTTGTTATATAATAACTACTCACCAAAAATATTATAGTAATCAAGACAAAAAGTCGGTGAAAGTATAAAATGTTTTTGTTTTTTATCCGTCAGTGGAAACAATGGGACTGGTCAAAGGCCACGGCATGCTATTGTACGATATTGAGAAATCATTATTTTCGTGAAACATTGGTTACATCAACTTAGATAATGTTATGTTAATGTGTAGGTAATTATTTTTTACATTTATGAAATGTTGTATTCTTTCTCAACTTTTTACTTGTTTTTACGCTAGTCTATTACAAATTCTATGAAGTGAAAATTTCTTTCGACAGAAATATGAGGATTCATAAATATATATATATATTCCTATTCATAAATAGGATTACATTAACATTTACAAGCGTATACGTGCTTCGGAAGGCACGTTAAGCGGTTGGTCCAGGTTGCCAGTAAAACTAGTAAAATGACAGTCGTTAAGGCCAATTGAAGGGCTTGAAAAATTGAAACAGCAGCTCGCCACAACTTGCGTCTGTCCATTTCAACACAGCAATGAGCTCACCACCTCTTACGTGGGACAAAAATGTAACAATGACATTATTTAAAGGTACTGTCCTGTCTCTTATTACTGTAAATATCTGTTAATATCTGTTTATTTACAGATGAGCAGCACAGAACTGTCCCTATTATTTTAATTCTGCCACCTCAATGGTATAAAAGAAATTACAATGTCGACATTTTGTTTCTGTACAATCTACATCAATCACATACACATCAGTTATAAACAATTGGAAAGTATATTCGGTGTATCTAAGCTAACACACATACCGTTTCCACTTTCTCGTACCACTTACGTAGATACGTCAACTGTGGGCCCTTATCTATGTGCACAATAGTTAAATGCATAGGCATCTCTGCGCTGGCGTCATTTGTCGGTCGCTACTCTATTTATATCACTTGATATGACTAAGAGCTATTTTATAATGAAATTTTATGTACCTCATTATTACAAATAGCCCTTGTATAAGTATTTTACCATACATGAGGTCAAAGAATGTTGTACTAACTGTGCAAACATCGCAATTGTGAGTTTGCGCAGTAAAACATAGTAGACGAAGATATTGTAAGAAGACTAAGAAGGAATATGAAATTAATATGATTTGGTTTAAAAAATCTGGCTAGACAAGGCTGTATGGACTGAGTTTCCAATGTTTCCATCGCCTGTCCAAGATGGGCGAATACAAATAACAACATCTTTCTGACATTTACGAACAAAGAGTATATTTTTTTGAATAAGTACGTACGTAGACCTATAGGAGGAGGTCATCTATGCGTACTGCATTGTTCCATTGGCAACTCTTTACAAAGTCCTTAAGGTATATTTTTACGGTAAAATGCATTTAACTAATGTAGTCACTGTGAAAGGTATTAGTTCCGTTGCATGACGTATTTGTCAAACTGTATAATGATCCCTGACAAAATTGATCACTTGGAGACAAGCCAAGACAAGCAATTCGATAAATACACAAGTGTAAATACTAATTGAATAACTTCTTGAATTTACCCTGAACCTTAGTATGTAGGTAATATTGCTTAAGCTCTGATTATACTTAAATCAATTATGATTGAATATTATAACCTGCCAAAAATCTATGTAAGCATTAGAGGAAATTCGAGTTTAACTTGAAATGCTATGCAAAAAAACTGTATTTAAGAAAAATGCAGTGAAATGGACGATAATTTCACAGTGACACCTCTGCTTTCACACCTAATTATCAACATAAAAATCTCTACCGCATGTCTATATTTTCGCGAAATTATCGGCCTACGTCTTGCAAGAGGCCATAAAAAAGAGAAAAAAAAACAAGAAAATCGTCATCTTATAATAACTTGCGTATGATTTACCTCATTCTTAGCTTAAAAAGAATTACCTAAAATACCTTCCACTTCGGACATTACCGTTTTACAGAGGTGATTATGTGACACACAGCTATAGTTCACTCAAAAGTCAATAAACAGTTAAAAAACTCATTAATTAAATGAGGCAAAGATTACAATCTTTTGTATCAATCAATTATGTATACTACTTACGTGATGAATGATAGTGACCCACTAAATAGTGCAAATTAGCCAGCCTGTAGAGGTCAGGGTCTGGGTGACTATTTTGCCGTATTTGAGACAAGCGTATGTTTCATAAGTCACATAAAAGCTTACGCAAACGCAGTCGCGAGACTGTAATTATTCTTATAGGTTAACATCAAATTAGTTGATCTCTGACTAGGATTGGCAGTTGAAATTATTGTAAAGGTATAAATGAATATTATCTGTCTATTATTATCTGTCTTTTGTCTTTGTGGGTCGTGTGATGGCACGTAGTAATTAGTAATTGAGTGTCCATTTTAAAATGGTCAATCTTTTGTGTTATATTTGTTAAACTGAAACTTTTCATAATTTCTGTACCGAATTTTACTAAACTAAACATAGTGATCCGTACAATCAATGTATTTAAAAATCACGTTTAAAGTTCGTTTCAACAACTTCAAGTATTTTATGTCATAGGTACCTACGGTGCCACTGTTTTGTTCATAGGGGAACCCTTTAGAAAGTAGTGTATATTTTCGTTAACCTGTTTCTGATTAATTTGCGTACTTCTTGTATTCAATGTTTTTGGGACGTTTCTAGACTTATTGACTTCAAATCAATAAATACCTACTATGAGATTTTTTTCACAGCGCTGAATTTAATACAAGCTTGTGCTATAGGATCTAACCCAACCGATGAATCAAACTGATGATCATTTGACATAGAAAACTAACAAAATAGAAACTAGACAAACCAATCGAATGACCCCGTATTTAGATTTTAATATTCATTCTCCGGTTAGCGAATATTAGCATAATCTATCACCAATAAAAGATTTCAACAGGCCGCATGAGATATCCTACTCTTCATTACTTATTTAAATTGTGTTTATTGATGTTTTCACATCACATAGTCTCTGATAAGAAAGTGTGTCTATCTGTTTGCGCTATCTTCTTCATAATTGTTTGATTGATACCACAGATACTCGTATCTTAATTGATACGAACAATTATGAAGAACTGTAGATGATGCTTAGTGCTCCGCCCTCGTGGTGAAGTTTTCCTGTACCCCTCCTAACCGTTTTTCACAGGAACCTATACTGGTATACCTCTCCGATATGTATGTAATACATATCGGAGGTCTAGCTGAATTTACTTTTTACTCAAATAAGGTACTAATTTTTTACGGAACCCTCAGCGCACGAGTTTGACTCGTATCTTTTGAGTCAGCGTTATGGCCAGAAGTGGCTGTTAATCATCTAAAATTTTGATGAAAATGTTTCAATATAAAGGTAATAATTATAGTACCTACACTTCTTCTGCGTGAAGCTGGAAAGGGAAAATAAAGTTTTCTTACCATTGTCTGTCACTAATCAGAGGTCATACGAAAACGGAGTCGAGCCCTGCTTTTCAAATGTAAGACCCTAGTTAACCAGGAAAGAACCTTTATACTTTTAACTAGAAGAGAAGACACAAGTAAAACGTTTTCAGCCCATCTGACAAACCCAATTATCGGACTGAGAACCCAATGAATTTCAAATTTAAATACAATTATTTACTGTGTAAATTGGTAGTAAGTCGTGTTCTACCATTTAGAATTTCGAGAGTTAATTGCTTAGATGCAGTTTCACATAGTATGGGCGACGTCCTTGTTTAATCTCGTTTGCAACCTTCTTTGGTAGCAAACCTACCAAAGAAGGTTACATGTATTCCACAATCTAATGTCGTGGCATGAATTACTTAATAAAACCCTATCACGTAGCAATTGAGGCGAGCTTTTTAAAACTCCCACGTTATGGCTCAGTTCCGCGATTACCGGTTGAAAAGAGTGTCATTTATAGTAACGGTCTTGTAGGGCAGGTCCGTTTACTTTACAAAATTCAACGCTATTTCGAGGTGTGTAAGATATAATTTAAAGTTCATAATTTATAGTACCTAGCGTGTTTCAAACTCTACCAGTTAAAAGTGTTATGTGGAAAATGTGTAAAACTTTAAATAAAACGTAGGGGTCAGCAGCGATCGCTATTATAAGAACAAATTACCCTTTCACTAAATATTTTAAGACTCAGCTCCATAATAGCCTTATGGGCGGCTTGAAAAATTTCAACAGAAGGTAGCCACAACTTGCGTCTGTCTATTTCAACACTGCAATGGGCTCACCACCTATTACGTGGGACAGGAACCCACACGGTGAAAAGTGGGCATATAATTTAAATGTTATCAGTGACTGGCGCGGCTACCTGCTGTTGAAATTTTTGCTATTATTGAATAAACAAAATTTTAATACCCCTAAGCTAGACAGCTTGCTTCTAATAAGCCCACACGTGGTATAATGCTGTGAGTTTCTGTATCTCGCAGAATACTTGATCTAGCAGCAAGTTCCATGTTTTCGAAATACCATCAAAGTAACAGTATACCAAATTTCAGATCAATTGGACTTGTGGAATAAGCTGATAACCTTCAAAATTTATATCTAAGAACCATCTCGATGACAACTAATCAACAACAAAATTGGTCCCATCTGTTTGGGAACTATGATTCCACAAACAAACAGACAGACAGATACACAGGTTAAATTTAAAACGCCCCTCGTAAACTTCCCACCTTAAAAATTAACGCCAGCTTCCCAAAAGTTTCCAAAGTAAGTAGTTTGTATAACATACGCCACTTCAGAAGTGGGTAAGTATGTAGGTTGAAGTTCTGTAGCTACTACCCATTTTCCATAGTAGTACTAATAAATTCTTTGACTACAATGGATACTTGGTGACCACTTTCGATTTCCCCTCGTTTCACATGCGTGGGCGCATTGTACATTGTATAATAATTGGCTTTAGAATGTTTGCCTTATAATTAGTTTGTTTTTGGAAACTTGCGGTTTCATTTTGCGTGTTTTTTTTTTCTTTTATTTTGCTGCTACACTAGTATTTATAACATACAATAACATTACACGCCTAAACCCCCGAGGTGATAAGTGAATTATAAACCCACAATTTACTACAATTTTTATTGATCCTACGTAATAGGAGATAAATCTCTTGTTGTCACCGGGCTTCATAACAGGAGAAAATGTATAAACATTCTGAAATACGAACAAAAATTCTGACAATAAGGACAGATGTTAAACATCCACAAATACAATCTCTGCAATCCAAGCATCTAATGTTTATGTGTGTATGTAGTTTTGTTGTTCTTGTGGCGATACTATTGCTCCGCCAATAACTCAGTGTGGATTTGGTTGGGGTGTTTGTAGTTTAAGCTTAGAGTTTGAGACATTATGTATTAATTATTTGACTTTGACTACCGTTTCTCGGACCGGTCTGTCAGTAATAGTGACGGTATATTGTGTATGTTACATACTGTCATTTCTTCATTTACCGTCGGTAATGATATCATTTCCGTCACCACAATGGATGATATATCACAACTGATGATATATGGATATTTTACAATTTGTTTACTTTGAAATCAACGTTGATGCGCACGTAAGCGATCACCATAACTACCTAAAAATTAATTAAAAATTACTATTCGGAATTAATAGTAAAAGTAATTCCAAAAATCTATCTATCTTCACGCTGTATCCCTGACAGGGTAGTCAGTGACAACAGATTAATGAATAATAGTAAAATTAAGTACTTAATAATGAATATAAGTAATTCAAATAAAAATTTGATGTTTTTTGCACTAAAATGTCTGTTCGCCATAAATTACTATGACTTTGAAAGTTTGTTTGTATCAGTTCAGCACAGTAATGCAGCATTATCTTATAGATACTTATGTACACATTACCTCATAAACAGATACACTCATCGATCTATACTAATATTATAAAGCTGAAGAGTTTGTTTGGTTGAACGCGCTAATCTCAGGAACTACTGGTCGGATTTGAAAAAATCTTTTTGTTTTAGATAGCCCATTTATCGATGACGTCTATAGGCTATATATCATAACGCTACTATCCTGGAGAGCGGTGCAGTAATCATAAATGTCGAAAAACGGGCAAATTTTTATGCATTTTGTTGTATTTATAAGCGACGGGATTAAATAGGTGCGACGGGAGTTTAAAATATGCCACGGGCTAAGCTGTGGGGGGGTCATCTAGTTAGGTATATTTAGATGGCACCATTATTGGCATCGCAAATTCGTAGTAATGCACATCTTATCTTTCACAAGTCAATGACCGTGACTTCGGATGTTAGAGTGCAAAATATTATAATTAAGTGTTGATAAATAGCTTGGCCCGCGATCTTACATGGCTATTATGTATCATGAACGTCCATGAACATGTCTGATTTAGATGTGACCTGTGCAAGAATTTGTGAAAGACCTTGATTTCTAATTTCCTTTCCTACACTATAATAACCAATGATGTACTACAACAACCATGTGCCGAATTTGAGCCAAATCAACAACGGGGAACGGTGCAACGGGGAAAAAGCCGCAGGGGTCAGCTACTCCATGCATAAACATAACTTAAGTACAGATATGCTAGCTAATAGGCCATATACGTCACGTATTTTCTGCTGTGTTTGACTTGAGCTTGCTTGTAAGTATTTCCTTACATGACCTACGTTAAATATGTTATCGTTCGCAAATGCCAAACCCATAATAAACTATTTTACAACTTGTTTACTTTGAAATCAACGTTGATGCGCACGTAAGCGATCACCATTTACCTAAGTGCTTGACGATAACATTATCATGCTTGTTATCAAATCCACTACTGTATTATCATATCACGGACATGTGTGCAAGCCACTGAACGAAATGACGAACAGACCTAAATTGCTGTTTACATAATATCTGTGTCAATACTATCAATAATTTGTTGAACAAATGTTCCGTAGGAAGGACTTAAATAAATAAGATTACAACATTCATAGAGACATTGTCACGCCTTTATCCCCGAAGGTATAGGCAGAGGCATACAATACGCCCACAATTCACATTCATGCATGCATTTATTATGTTTGATTACAAACATAATAATTATGGCCTTTGCTATACAAACATTTATAATAATATCATTAGTCATTCAATAAAAAATAAAATTAACTTGTATTCATGAAGCAAGGTTAATGTTATCTACTAGCAGATGACCCACGGTTTCACTCGCGTAGTGCTTGTTCCAGTTGAGATACTGGGATAAAATGTAGCGTAATTACTCCTAATAACATCAGCTATCTGACAGTGAAAGTCCCGTTAAAATCGGTTCAGCCGTTTCAGAGATGAGCCGGAACAGACAGAATTTTTTTATCAAACAAACAGAGAACAGCTTTTAATTTGGAATTACAAACAGACCCTTCAATTTGATTGTATAGAAATGTATTTGTTTTATTTATTTCTATAGATATGTTTATCCTTTTTACTATAGTTTGAACTTTGACCACGACTGCTGTACCGCTCACTGCGTACAATTTTCGACGCAGTGAGCGGTACAGCGGTCGTGGTCAAACTATAGCATATTATCACAATGCCTGAACCAGGGCATTCTACAAGGTTAAAACTAGGTTATCTGCCAGAGAACCAGAGCGGTCAACATAGCTCGTTAAAATGGCAATTGGCTGACCATATTTCTCCAAGAACCGTCACCATTTTGTCCCACGTTATAGGTGCTGAGCCCATTGCCGTGTTGAAATGGACAGGCGCAGTACTTGCTGTTAAAAATATTCAAGCCGCCCTAAGCCTTTCAACTTTGTCTACGACTGCCATGTTAACTTAACCGGTGCCAACGGCTTAACTTGCCTTTCCAAAGCACAGCTGTGAACGAACGAACGAAGGAACGAAATCCTTTGATTTCATTGACGGCGAAATTAATTAGGGTTCTGGGGACCAAGTCTACTAATTCAATCGCGTCAGAAGAGAATAGAATCGCTCAATAGAGAGCCGACAGAAACAAAATACAGTTTTCGTAGTCCACTTTTACAATTGCGTTCCAATTAAAATCTATGGGCCGGTCGACATAATTTTATTAACACGTGTCGCGCCAGTAGCCGCTCGTTATTAGCATTTTTGGTAGTCCTTATTAATATTTAGACATACAAAAACAGCTACTGTGTCGCTATTCTTCGGCTTGAGAAATGTGAGTATGAAATATATAATAGTTTTAGAAGACTACCTAGTTTTGGACCAATCGCAATGGTATTGATATAGAATAGAAATAGAATGGTTTTATATTGTTAAATAGTAGACTTGGCTTCCTGTTCTTCTGTTTGTCAGAATCAGATGTAAGTTAGCATGGAAGACTTTGAATCCTCTAGGAACTTTACGTTAGGCGTGAGGGTAATGATGATTGATGATAACGACACGTGCAATGCATGTTTTCTTCCTATACACTACGTCTAGTAACGTATATACAAGTGTTGTGCAATTCAAGACAGATTTGTTTACAAAAGGAAATATTATATCGATAGATGAATTAGTTTTGTTTAAACATCGGACAGTGATAGACGTTTGTTGTTTAAATGTGTTTGTTTGTTTATATGTTAATCTACTACCATGTCGGATGTGGTGGAAGTGACAAATACTGTGCCTCCTTCTACTACCAGAAGATGCAGGGTTAGTTTATAAAATTTATTTTTAGAAGGCAGCGCGAGTGCTGCTCCTCTGGTGTTGCAAACGTCCATAGGCTACGGTGACCACTTTCCGTCAGGTGGGCCGTACGCTTCTCTGCCATCATAGTGGTATAAAAAACAATGTGACAAATGTCTACATGAACGTATCCTTCTAATATTATAACTATAAAAGATTTTAAAGATGTATGAATGGATGTCTGTTACTCATTTACGCATAAACTACTTAGCACATTGAATCACTACATATTAAAAAACTAAGTCCTCCGCCGCGTCTGACTGTCTGTCTGTTCGCAATAGACTCAAAATCCACTGCACCGATATTGCCGTTGTTTTTACCAGTGAATAGAATGGTTCTCGAGGTTTTTTTTTGTATATTATACAATATATTTGTTGAGTTTGAATATATATTGGCTAAAATATAACGATTTTTACAGAAGGTGTCGGAAAAAATATACCGTCTAGGAGATTTCAACGACAACGCTTCCTAAATCTTTAGATATACACGGCAAATAAATAATTTAAAAAAAAAAAATTAACAAAATAATGATGGTAGAATTGTGTATATAAGTCTACAGAAAAGTCAGCGATATCATATATGTCTATCTCTTAAGGAACATACTAGCTTACTATAACACGGGGGAAAACGGATTTTTTTTTATCTGGAAATCTTCATGGATGCTGTGCCGGATTTCTACCGACTAAACCACACATTACGCTTCCATCTGTCTATAGCCAAGAGTCCCGGCTGAGCCCTCGGAAGGAAAGCCCCAGGGCTCCTGACAGACTTTGTCCGCTACCGGGGAGAAACGGGTACGGGAAAACTACAGCACGCGGGTGACGCTGCGGGCATCAGCTAGTTTACAATAAGAAAACTACTTATTTTACGTTTCGATCAGACCTTTTACATAAGCTCTTAATCATAATCTCAGCTGACGAAAGGTCGCTCTTGGGAATATGACTCTTCAGAAACCCCCTAGATATTAGACCTTGCGCCGATTAAATAAATATTGTGAGACTGTTTTTTTACACACCGCCGTCTTGCCCAAAGTAAGCTAATATAAACGTGTGTTATGGGATCTAGACGACGGTTAAACATACTTATATATTTTTATATATATACATATTATACATAGGAAACATCCAAACTACGAAACAAACATTTGTGGATCACATAAATACTTTTTCCGACCCGGGAATCGAACCCGGGACCTCATGCGTGGCAGTCGCATACACTGCGCCACCGAGGCAGTTTAGAGAATCTAGTAGACACCCACACCTTTATGAGGTTGTCAGTCTAACTTGTGAGAGAACTACCCACGCTACGCAAACAAATAAAATAACAACATCTAACTAGACAGATATATATAATAGAAGTGTCTCTCTGTACTTCCAAATTAACAGATTATCACTGAATATAGCATATGCATATGCATGTAGCATATAGCATATGAAAGTATACTATACGGCACTTACATAAATAAATCTCTCTATCCGTTAATTCCGGCTAATCTCCGCAATAGCTGGACGATTATAATGGGACTTTCTTTTGGAGATAGCTGATATTTTATAAACTACTCGGGACTTCACGGAAACAATATTCTACTTACATTCAGCCGCGACCACGGGCGCTGCAATGTGTTAGCAACGTCGGTGAATGTACGTAGAATATTGTTTCGCGTGTAGTCCCGAGTAGTATATAAAATATGAAAATAGGTTTAGGTTTAAAGACTTTATTCTCAAAAAAAACTTACAGTCACATGAGAAAAATTTTTTAACTTAATAAATAATTTCATACATCAGTCGTCTAAAATGTACACAACAAAGAAAGAAAAGTGAAATAAAATGTCATTTAGAGCAATACATAATTCATTACGTACTGGCATAAATTGACCTTGAACAATGCAAAACAATATTAGCATCTCTCACATGTTTTTGTAAATTATTGTAAAGTAGAACTTCTTCAAATGTGAGACCTTTCTTCCCAAAATTTGTTTTTATTTTTGACAGAACAAGCAGACTTGATAATATCCACCGCGTAGGTTTAAAAATAACAAGAGAGCCACTACGCGAGTGAAACCGAGGGCCCGCGTGGAGAAGTTATCCCGTTTCAGTTTCCCATAGGAACTTGTTCCTGGGATAAAAAAGTAGTCTGTGTTATTCTGATGTGTAAGCAATATTATTAAGCTATGGCATAGTTTTTATCGCGGGCTTTGAGTGGGCTTTAATCAAGAAATTCCGTAAGGAAAAAAAACTTAAGATCCGAGGTCACACGAAATTCACCGAGCACGGCCGAGCGTTGGCTTAACGTGTATGTACATATATTATATTATATGGTACGATTGTACTAAGCTCGCACGGATCGAGACGTGATGATAGTGAGTGTGAGGATGATGGTGACTGTGAGAGTGAGAGTGGGGTGAGGGTGAGAGTGAGGGTGAGGGTGAGGGTTTTTTTTTGTTTTTTTAGTGTAACTTAAATTAATATCAAAGAAAAACAAAGGTATGCTATGCAATAGCTTTACCGCGGCAGTCTCCGAGTGCCACACGTCTTTTTTTGTAATGTTTAATAAAAAAATATTATGTTATTTTTGTCAGAAAGAGTAACAAACCTACATGCATACATTCTTACAAACTTTCACGTTTATAATATCAGTCGGATATGAATGATAAATTTGTTCTGACCCGGGATTCGAACCCTAGAGCTCAGCGCAACAGCAGTCGCATTTACTATTTTTTTTTATTTTCCACGCGTATAATCCACTGAAGGGAAATCAGCAATGTTTTCTTTTAGTAGGTAATCTAATTAAAGCTGCAACGTAGTTCTACTGTGGAATAAAACCACTCAAATAGTCTAAATTCCATCAAACTGCAGAATTCAATGTAACTGCGAGCCTGTTCATTGGACCTAATTACCTACCTACATCATTAATGTAGGTACACAGTTCATTGTTTTTGTCATTGATGAATGTAATACGACTCCGTACTATTCACACACGAGTGCCTCCTATTGCCTTGTAGCTTCTCACCTTTGTAGCTTTCATTGATGATTTAGAGAGAACAAGGAACTTCATCGAAAATTACTTCTTTCTTTAGTTCTGCAGTAGGGGGAGTATAGTAAGGGGAATTATACCCGCAAACAACAGGGTTGCCAGGTTTGACGACTAAGGCCAAACAATTTCTCAGAAATTTCCTTTTTATACCCAGTTTTGTGACCACATTTCGTGTGATTCTTTTTATTTATACCTAGCATGTCTAAAACTACTTGTTTGCATCAAAATATTTTGGGTTTAGGTGTTACCGCAGAATGAGAAGCAGAGTGAATTTTTTGAGCTTGGTATCATTTTGTAGTCAATGGTGTCACAGGGAATTAATTTCTAGCCCGTCAGCGCCCCCTAGCGCCATCTAGCACAAAATAGCTAATATAAATTTGTGTTAAGGGAGAATGGACATTATTATACATACTTAGTCATTTTTCATTTTAGACCTAAGTGGTCAAACCCATCTAGACAATTGATAAATGATATATTAAATCTATATCTATAAATTTTTAATTGATAATTCTGATCATCTTTTTTAATTACATAAATTTAAAATAAAATAATATAAAACACATTAAAAACTAATCAAAAAACCCGCCCCGAATCGTACCCGGTGCAAACCCATCACACTCGCTGCGTTTCCACGCTGGATTGCGATGGCAAGCTCTGCACCAAGAACGATCCGGATCGAGAGTCACCAGTAAATTCTATGAGCCTCTGTCCAATTTCTTTTATAACACTGCAACTGATAATAATACTTATATTTCCAAATACATACACATTATAGATAGGAAACACCCAAACTCCGAAACAAACGTTTGTGAATCACACATTTATATTTTTCCAACCCGGTAGTCGAAACCTGGACCTTAGCGCGGCAGTAGCATTCGCTACCACTGCGCCACCGAGGCAATCTGATGATAAACTAAAAAAAACTAACTATCTTTACGCTGTATCCCTGACGGGATAGTCAGAGAGGACAGATCGCCAGGCTTCACGATCCATGCATACTTCTTTCGCTTCTTGCAGATTCATCAATCGCTTCATACATGCACGTCTGGGTATCCGAGTACTTTTGAGTTTTCTGTTTTTGAGCAATCTGCTCACGTGGTCATTATATTTAAGTATCGGCCTACCCTGACTCCGTCTACAAAAAAAAACTACCCTCTACTTTCGCACAATATATATTCTTCGTCAATCGTTGCTCACTCATTCGTTGGAAGTGTCCAAACAAAACCACTATTTTGTCATGATTGTATCATTTTTAGCCTTTTTGTTACCACCTCACTAAAAAGGCAACTGGTTCAAAATTTCTTTCAAATTTAACTTCTAAAATAGTCACATTTTATTTTATTTTATTAAATTTATTGGACCCTTTAGACCCGCCCCAGTTCCGTGCTTCGGAAGGCACATTAAGCCGTTGGTCCCGGTTGCCAATAAAATGGCAGTCGTTAAGCAAAGTTGAAGGCCTTATGGGCGGCTTTAAAAATTTCAACAGCAGGTCACTACAGCCTGCGACTGTCCATTTCAACACGGCAATGGGCTCACCACCTGTTACGTGGGACCAAAATGCATACGGTGAAATGTGGGCGTTTAATTTTCCTCTGCCTACCCC
Organism: Thumatha senex; assembly: GCA_948477245.1. Lineage (NCBI taxonomy): Eukaryota > Metazoa > Arthropoda > Insecta > Lepidoptera > Erebidae > Thumatha > Thumatha senex. Next base: position 6,135,781 of record OX419726.1, on the reverse strand, counting down.
TTCGGGGATAAAGGCGTGACCGTATGTATATATATATGTAATATATTGTATCATTTGGTGGTGTAACAGGGACAGAAGCGTATTTAGTAAGTACTCCACGTGACTGGCGACAACGTAAATAATCCATCAAAACAAAACCAACACGAACTATACAAATTGCTAACTTGAAAGTAAAAGTGCTGACTGCAAATTGTTATGTTTACACAAATTAATTACCTGTGTAAATAATGAGACCGGTCAAGGGCCAAAGTCGACATTCAATCAAAGTCCAATTACGTGAACTGGGTGACAAATGCTATGTCTCACGCCTAGTGTATCGTTAAAGAGGTGGTAGTAGCGTATTATTGGTTAGTTTTATTATGTTTAGTAGATTATTATGTGGTATCTATACTAATATTATAAAGCTGAAGAGTTTATTTGGTTTAACTCGCTAATCTCAGGAACTACGGGTCGGATTTAAAAAAATCTTTTTGTGTTAAATAGCCCATTTATCGAGGAAGGCTATAGGCTATATATCATCACGCTACTTCCCTGAAGAGCGGAGCAGTAATCATAAATGTCGACAAATCGGGTAAATTTTCATGAATTATTATTGTAGAATTTATAAGCGACGGGATTAAATAGGTGCGACGCGAGTGATGTATGTCACGGGGGGCAGTCACCTAGTTATACAATATTTGGTCATAATGTATCAAGATTCTTATTTGTCAGTTCCAAGTTGTATCGGTAAATGGAATAGGTACCGTAAATTGGACTTTGAACATTTTTCTTTAGGTTGCACTAGTCGCGAGCATAAACCGCTTAGTTTGTGAGGCAAAAAATGAAAAGTTTTAACAAAAAAAAAATTACGTTCTGCAGTAAAAAGATAGTCCGTAGTATTAAATGAGATTTTATTTATCCATCACGCCTTAACCCCGAAGAAGTTGCAGAGGCATATTATATGCCCACTTTTCACCGTGTGTATTCCTGTCCCACGTAATAGGTGGTGAGCCCATTGCCGTGTTGACGTCGTGACAAGACGCAGGTTGTGATTTGTGATTAAATGAGATGCATTGTAAATGTCATTTAGTTTAAAATAAGCGTTGCAAATTTCATTTTAGATTTTCGGCTTTTGGTAGATTATATATAATTGTGTATATTTAGGTAAGGATAATAAAGTTATTTAACTTTTTAAATAAATAAACTATGTCTGTGTGTCAGTATTTTTGAATGTTTCTAACACTAAATACGCTTTTTACGCGCGATGTTTCATGAAAAATTGCAGTAAAATATGAAGTTTTTTACTTACTTTTAATTATTGTGATTTTGAAACCATACAAACATAGTCATTAACGTGAAAAACTCATATATATGTCATATTTTCGGTCATACGACCTTAACTTTTTGAGTTGTTCAACGAAGTTTGTATGGAAGAATGACTGACTATTTGCCTCCAACATTCATTGAAGAAGCCTTCAACACATAAACCAATATCAAGCAACTATCAAGTAAATGTACGAGAGAAATATTCAGTACTTACCTACTCTGTGGTTATAAACCATTTCAATTTTTTTTTGTATGAAAAAATTTTTGTATTTTAGATCCAGGGCGTAAAAATTTTAGCTTAGATCTCTTTATTCTAAATCTAAGTACGAAATAAAAATGTTTTAGCCATTACTAACCGCTGCACACATCTTTGCCCGCATGGTAAAGTTTACTCATACGCGTTTCCCAAAAGGTGTTTTTTAAAGTAAACTACCTTGAAAAGACGTCTGTCTTTTCAAGATGTCTTTAAATGTTGTCCTTATATGTCACCATTCATCTATGGCCACCACGGACTCTTCTGTACATTTTTTGCTTTGTTTTATATATCATGGTTTAGGTAGCTCTTTTAGTCGGCTTTAACTCCAATATTTTTATTTTAGCCAAACAAAATAGACAGTTGCGGAGCACGGCTTTGGAAATAAAAATCTATTTTCACAGCGCCATCTAGTCCAAATAAATCCATCTAGCTAATATAAGCTGCAACTAATAAACATACTTAACGGATAACCATCCAAATACCGAAACATACAATTGTAGATCACACAGATATTTGGTCCACCCCATAATTTAAACCCAATAAATGAAGGTGCTGAAGTCTCCTCAGCACCTACGTTTGTACGTTGGTCCCGGTTGCCAGTAGCATAGCTTGAAAATTTTAATAGCAGGTGACCACAACCTGCGCCTCTCCAGTTGAAATTAACGCGGCAATAGGCTCACCACCTTAAAGTAGGACAAAAATATAAAACGTAGCTGTAAAGTATACCTCTATCTACCCTTTCGGGGATAATGCTGTGACTATATGTATGTAGGTATTTATTTTATTTACATGTATGATCGTATCCCTGACTCGTGACCTCAGATTCGAATCTATACTAATATTATAAAGCTGAAGAGTTTGTTTGGTTGAACGCGCTAATTTTAGGAACTACTGGTCAGATTTGAAAAAATCTTTTTGTGTTAGATAGCCCATTTATCGAGGAAGGCTATATATCATCACGCTATTACCCAGGAGTGGTGCAGTAATCATAAATGTCGACAAATCGGAAAACTTTTTAAGCATTTTTGTAGAATTTATAAGCGACGTGATTAAATAGGTGCGATTGAGGTTCGAAGTATGGCACGTGCGAAGCCGGGGGGGTCACCTAGTATTTTATACAACTTATAGAATAAAGCCGTAGTGACAGCTTCAAAATAATAATTCATCATCCATATATTAAAAAATAAATAAAAATGTCTTTATTTTGCATAGACCATTTCAACGGCTCTTACAAAATGTCATACACTAATACTAAAGAAAAAAATTGTATATTTAAAGTGACCACCGGTTCGGAACACCACCTGAGAAGAACCGGCAAGAAACTTAGGAAGGCTTTTTTTTTTTGATGGCCTATTTACAATTTAATATATTATGACTATAATATTTTATTTGCCAGCAGATCATTTCCAGGCATCCCTGTCCTGTAAATAGTCTTGAATAGAGTAATAACCTTTTTCACAAAGCTTTCTTTTAATAAGCTTTTTAAATTTATTTAATGGTAAATTTCTCAGGTCACAGTGAAGCTTGTTGTAAAAGCGTATACAGTTACCCTGGAAAGAATCGCCAATCTTTGCAGCCGACTGTGGTGAACTAAAAGATTGTTTTTATGTCTAGTGTTTATATTATGTATATCACAGAGTTTAGTAAACTGTGATAGATTTTTCTGGACATACATAAGATTGGCAAAAATGTATTGTGATGCTACGGTTAGAATATTTACTTCTTTGAATTTTGATTGACTTTGACTCTGGGGCCCAAATTATATATAGCGCGTACAGCCCGCTTTTGAAGAACAAAAATGTTATTTACATCTGCAGCACTCCCCCAAAGGAGAATACCGTAAGACATAATACTAAGAAAATAGCTGAAGTAAACCATTCTAGCCGTATCTACATCTGTTACAGTCCTGATCTTTTTTACAGCGTATGCAGCCGAACCTAACCTAGAGGCCGTATTTTCTATATGCGGGCCCCACTGCAAATTGGCATCAATAGTTATACCAAGGAACACAGTTGATTCCACAAACTCTAACACTTGTCCATTATCTCGCCGAGCCTTGGATAAAACCAGAAATTTTCTGGTTTATACCTATCTTCGGTTAATATCTTGTCTAGAAATATAAAACCTTTTTGTCCTCTATTACAACTGGAATTTTTAAGACATTTTTCTTTAAAAGTGTTTAAGCATAATTTATGTAAAAATTATTCAATAAAATGTGTATTCCGCTTTCGATATTTTTTTTATACTTGACCTCGTTGTACTGCGACTTCGTCTACTGCAAGATGTCTGATTTACATAAAGAGATATTGCCGGCGATTTTACAAAATTTAGTTAGTTTCACCTGTACCAGTGTGTAGGAATCTTGTTAGTCTTAAAAATTAGAGAAATGTACAACACTTTTAAAAATATTTTAAGTTTACACTTCAAAACTAAATTGCTGTAGGTCATATTATAATGAATTTCGTAGTGTATAATCTCAATACTCGATATTATTTAAGTATATTGTGACCATTTCTCAACTGTTGTTAACGATTACTTTTCTTTGTTTCCAGATGGATAGCAGCTCAGAATCGATGGAGCTAAGACGCGAGCTAGACGCAGTAAGGAACGCATTGCAGCAGCAGTCAGAGTCAGTTCTTAAACAAAGACATCAGCTCGTAGAGGCTGGACAAGCCCTAGCTGCACGTGAAAAGAAATCTGCTCAGGAGAGGCGACTAAGAAAAGATCAGTTAGCATTAGTGCTCAGGTCACTGGTGCTACTGGAATCTCGGCTGACCAGGGAACAGAAACAAATACACGTGGCGCTGCACCAGAAAGAGAAAATTATCAAAACACAACAAGAAGAAATCACCAAATTAAAAGCCCGTAAATCCTACTGTAGCAATTGCCAGCAACTGCTCGGCTTCACCAGCGAACAGACCAACATAGAAACTGATCCAGAATTCCAGAGCTTAGAAAGCACAGACTCAAGATTTCAAAATACATTTGTAAGAAGTTGTAGTTATCGCGAAAGAAATTCGCCACCGGCATTCCAAAAGAATACTAGGTTAAGTAAAAGTTTCCAATACCAATTACCGAAAAGTGACCTTGCTTATTGCAACACAAGTTCAAGTGAAGAAGGGAACAATGCTAGTGTCAGCAGTAAAGGTACTTTCATTAAAAATAAACAAGCCTTTGTTAGACGTGACGTATTCAGAAGATCAAGAAAGTACTCTGGGAGGAAGAATAATAATAAATATCATGAATATTCTACAAAGGTTTATAATAATCAAGGAAACAATAGCAGCAGTGCTGAAGAATGCATCGGTATGAGTTATCAGGTGAATCATGATGATAATGATATCACCGCAAATCAAATAGCAAATGACATAAGAAAGGCGTCGTTGAAAATTGACCAACTTATTGGAGAATCTGCAAAGGATTTCGAGAACACAGCCAGTGACTCTAGTAAGACATATTCCACTAAAATGGAAAAAGTACATGGAATCAAAAGACAAGCGTCTGATGAAATTAAAGCTAACCGACAGCTTTTCTTAAGTAACGTTCTTAGTGAAGAAAATGGTGAAAAGCCTTGGTATTGTAATGTTAGCGATCAAGAACAGGAAGGTGACTGCTTAGAACAAAGGTCATTAACTGTTAAGACAAAATCTTCCGATAATCTTTTGACAGAATTGCTTGACGTGGAGTTGGTATCCACAAAAAATGAAGTATTGTGCAATAACTTAATACATGGCAATGAAAGATTCAGTCCAAGATTTGATGATAAAAATAATAATATTGAAACAAAGCTGAGTAAGCAAGCAGCTCAAGCTGAAGTTAACGAAAATTGGTATGCTATTACCAGTGATGCTGACGAAAATTCTACCAATGAAATATATAAAAACAATCCAGTTTTAGAATGCGTAAACCAAATTTTACTTCAAAATTCTCTGGATGATAGCAGTAATGACAATTCAAAATCAAGTGAAACTCCCAGTCCAAAGGCGTCAGCAAAGCGTGTGCAGTTCTCTACTTTAAACAGCATTTCTTACGATGAAAATGTGAGAACAAATAACACTTTGCCAAGACCTGAAAAAAGGGCTAATAAAATTGTTAAATTTAGCCTAGAAACCGCTTCTGAACACAGTTATGAAGTACCAAATACCGCTCAAGGCTTCCAATATGAAATACAAAGCTTGTACAGTAATGAATATGAACCTATTATAACGAAATCAAATGACACCAAACCTGTGCCGTTACCGCGACAAATTCAATCAATTGATAAACCAAACATCCCAACAATAAGAGGCTCCATTGTAAAAAATATCGCTGCTCACATTGAGAATCGTAACTTGAACAATACTAACAGTGTCACCGAGAGGAAAAATGATAATGATCTCGGATCGATGAAAATATTTAACAAAAGAAAGGTACCTAGAACACCTCCCGCCTTGCCGCCTAAGCCAAAGAACCTCTCGGCTAAATGGAAAGCTGATAACACTGTCAAAATAATGACAGAAGAAATAGACTCTGAAGCCGTTGCGGCTAACCAACGGGTTGCAGATGTTAAGATGAGAAAACTGGGGCAAGTAGCAACTGTAAACAATATTGAGCCTGACTATTGCTCCATTTCAGAGATAAATGTTCCAGTAGTCAGCAATGGAAAGAGAGAGTTGCTACTTACACAGCCCACGGTAGAGATCCATAATGAGCAGTATCCAGTGCACGCAATAAGTCCACGTAATAGCATCGCTAAGGTGGTCTCTTTGCCAAGGATCCAGAATAAGATTAGCGATAAAGATATTCCTAAACTTCCTCAAGTCACTGAGATCATCATTCCAGACGAAGATGAAAAGCCAATTGAAGAACAGAATCGATCCTTTCAACGAACTTCAGAAAGTTACTTGGCGAACTTTGTAATGCATCCTTTGCAACCAAAATTAGACCCTCGTGCTTCCATTCAAATGGGCAATACAGTGTCCTCCATACTATCTGAGATTAAAAAAAGCGGCAAGGGAGGAAATAATAAACAAATCAACCTTACTGAATTAGATAATCAATTCAATCATGGATCCGAGAAGAATAAAAACGGTAATGCGGAGATGCATAAAGCCGAATATCTGGATGACATAGACAAATTTGATTTGTCGCAGAACTTCGAAGAGTTTAAGATTGACGATGAACTCGGCAGCATAGTTGCAGAGGAATACCGTATCAGCTCCGGCAGTAGTGACGGTTCAATATCCGATGTTGTTACGGAGCAGCTCACTAATGTACCTGATAAAGAAAAGCAGCATAATACCCATAATAATGATGACAATAGAAAAACTAATAATTTTCTTGAAAGCAACGACAGCACTTTAAAAAAAGGTTCGTCAAAAAACGGAAAATTGTCTAATAAGCCTGATCTCCTTTCTAATATAGAGAATTTAGAGACTGAATCTGTAAGGAACTTCGATATAGAATCTAGTAACTCTTCGGGAAGTAACAGTGGTTCCTACAATACCGTTAAGTGTGAACCAAGAATGGTCTTGCACGACAATGCAGAGGTGAACGCACCTAAAACAAGGGGTTCCTTCGATTTCTTCCTAGAGACATCTGGTCTTAGTTCTAAGTCTATATTTACATCGAATAAGAATTATCTTGGCCTAAGACCGCCTAGTGCCAACCACAAGAGCGTACTTAAGCCTAAAGATATAAAGATGCGTGTGAAGAATCCTATGGCAACGAACAAAGTCAACGAAAAGTCTATGACGACTGCTATTAAATATTTCGAACCATATGTGTAAACTATTGTTAGTAAATTTTATCTATATTATTTTTATGATGAAATGATTAAGCCTATTTATTGTAAAAATGAACTTGCCGGCGTAAAACTATGTACTAATGTATGAATAATGTTGTACTTGTAAATATTACAATTATACCTAGTTATTTTACAGTTATAAAAAAATTAACATTTTCTAAATAGTTTTATTTCAAGAATATACCTTTTGGAAGCGAGGAACTCCCCACGAATGCTCTGGCCAAGGAGCTAACGGACAGATGTGTGTATATGTGTACTCAGACCAGGGGACCAAGTCTACTATTTCAATCGCGTCAGAAAAGAATTGTAACCGTCGCTCAATAGAAAGCCACCTGTACAATTTTGACTTTTTTTCGTAGTCTACTAATACAATAGTACTCCAATAGACTTCTTTCGGTCGGCCGATGAGTTTTACTAACACATACCGCGCCAGTGGCTGCTAGTCAGTTGCGTTTTTGATAGTCTACTACCATTTTGACACCTAAAATAGCTATTCTGGTTCTTTTCTACGGCTTGTCAATAGTAGATTTGGCCCCCTGGCCTTAGACAGCAACCCTAGCGGCCCCTTCTTGCTTTTGTGTGATGAACACCTTTTCTTAACAAAATGGCGCACACGGGAACACGTTACACCTTCACCCTGGGCCTATCTCTGTTAGGCAGACAGGTGGCCTAAAGCGTCGCTCTCAAGAAATCTATACTAATATATAAAACTAAAGAGTTTGTTTGTTTGGTTGAACGCGCTAATTTCAGGCACTACTGATCGGATTTGGATTTTTTTTTTGTTTTGGATAGCCCATTTATCGAGGAAGGCTATCCTACTAATATTATAATTGCGAAAGCTTGTAAGTATGGATGTTTCTTACTCTTTCACGCAAAATCTATCTAAATGGATTTTAATTAAACGTTACAATAATATAGCTTACATATCAGAATAACACATAGGCTACTTTTTATCCCAGGAACAAGTTCCTGTGGGAAACGGGAACAGGAAAACTAGGCCACGCTGTGTGTTGTTTCGCCCGCATAGTTTTCGTTCCCATGACAATATCGGCAATTCTTTTGTTACTTTAAGAATAAATTCCCCATAATTCATGTTTGTATGTTTAGTAATCTAGGCCGTTTGTGGTTTCATTCGTATGAGTCCCTTTCCCATGGCAATATCTGAAATTCCTTTCTTATGCTTATTTATGGTACTATCCATAGAATACTTTCACCAAAACTTAACTTTTCAATGTCTAATAGTTTAGACTGTGTGTGGTTTTACCTGCGTAGTTTCCGTTCCCTGGGGAATGCCGGGAATTCCTTTCCTAGTACTCATCTCAAAAATACCTAAGGAATACATTCACCAAATTTCACGTTTCAATGTTTAATAGTTTAGGCTGTGTATGGTTTACCTGCATAGGCCCTGTTTCCATAGAAACGTAAATTTTGTGAGTATTCTTTAGGTAGTACCTTATATAAGCGCAAAGAAAGGAAATCCTAACATTTCCAAGGGAAAGGGAACTACGCAGGTGAAACCAAAACAGCCTAAACTGATACTCAGCGGATGACGACCTAAACACTTAATTATCATTTTTTTATAAATGAATGTGATGTGACCCTATCGGAAGCTCTTTCACGCTTCGGTCAAAGATCCTACAGCTACTCTGTATAAGAAAGGGTTACAGAACAGCGTGGTTCTAACCACTTAGCAGAGAAAAATATTTTGGAGCACTGTTGTTTTTTATTTTTTTACACAACGTCGTCTAGTCCAAAGTATGTCTACATTCTATAAAGTGTGAATGAATGAATATGTGGCGGTATATGCAGTACCTGCCAGTGCCAGTACCAGGCACTAAATATCCATCCATCCAAACCATTATAAATTGTATTTGTCTGTTAGTCCTTTCACGTCTTTATGGATTGACATGATTAAAACGGCAATTTCTTTTGGTTTGGAGAGTGAAAACCGAAAGCTGATAGGTACCTAGGAAGGGATCGTGATTTAGTATCGTTTACCTAAAAAAAGGGCCCTTTTTAGGTTACTTAGATATGGAATAATGGTTCTGTCTTCTGCTATGTCAGCTTTCAAGAACTCCGATTTGTGGATTGTAATAGCGAGTTTTCAGAAAACACTCAGGGCCGTATTTTAGAAAGTTACTCAATACTCAAGAAACGCTTGAGGCTAGTTTTGCCTTATAAATAATACTCTCAAGTGTTTCTTGAGTATTGAGTAACGTTCTAAAATACGACCCTCAATGTAGTTGATATTGTATATAAACCATAAGACGTCCAGTGGACCAGTATATAACAAGTAATAATAAGTACCTATGTAATGCATATTTGCCGTTGGAAAGTCTAATACATCCACATTTCATCAGTTGTACCTACGTGGTCCACGTAGTTGTAATACAACAAAAACAAAAAACACTAGGTAATTCTATATGAACGCCATTTCAAGCAATTCCCCATCAAAAAATAGTGATAAGTATGCGAGGTCATTAAATGAGGTAGAGTCCTTCAAATAAAGTAGGTACCAACCACACACAGTTATCCGAATAGCAAATTTTATTACAATTAGAAATTTTTGCTTTTCACAATCTGTAAGGCGTTCAACTCTTGCGATCTAATACCGAGAGTTTTGCACAGACAATAATTTGATCAATACTACTTTACGATACACTATTAGAAACAAGCTAAAAATAATACTGTCTGAAAGAGTCAGTTAAAGGGCGTATTCCGTTGTGTTTGGACACGTCCAACGAATGAGTGAGAAACGATCGACGAATATATATTTATAGGTATTGTGCGAAAGTAGAGGGTAGGAGTCCGAGACATACATATGAAGTGATGATGATGATGTTGTGAGCAGATTGCTCAAAAACGGAATGGTCAAAATTACCCGGATACTCAGACGTGCATGTATGCAGCGATTAATGAATCTGCAGGAAGCGAAAGAAGTATGATTTTTTATTAATGAATTCCGATGTGCCACGAGATTAAGTATTTTTCAAAAATAACTAACATTTTTTGTGGATTATATGGCCTGGTTACCAAGACCTTTGGGCCAGCAAATTAACAATCTCTATGATATACACACATAACATATAATAATAGGTATATAAGTTCTGTGGCTAAACAGGAGTAATGAAGATGACGGACTTTTGGAGGGAAGAGGGACAAGTGCGGACGCTTGCTGTATATTATTTTCTAAAACTATAGTGCATTTATCTTGTTTTATGTGCGGAAGTGGTGCTTTCTTGGACATAAAAGTTGTGTTAACGTGCTAAAGTAAAAGACAATGATATACATGCAGTGTGATGCTATTTTCTCTCTTGTCGCGAAAAGTCCACTGTAAATCTCAGTATAAGAATCACCATTATACGGAGGGCAAGGACCAGGACCTAGGACTGAGGACACGACATCGACAAAGACTGGACAGGACTAATTAGAAGATAAGATTGAAGACATATGATAATATAAGAAATAAGATTTAGCTTAAAGGTCTTTGTAACCAGGCCATTAAATAATTATATAAAATAAAATGAAGATGACAATTCAATTCAATTTAATTCTTATTATGGCTTTCTGTGCTCTTTGCAGCAACTTGCCAGTGTCCCGTAGCTAGAATTAGTAACGAAGGAAACGAAGGAACTTGGATATGAAGTTAACTCAGCCAGAATTACACATGAAAAAGTCAACACACACTTACAAATACAACAGATAATAAATATAAGCCAACACAAACAGATAATTAATATTAATTAATAAAGATTTAGGGCCGAACATTAGCTAGGTATCAAAAAATAAGTAATGGGGAACAAAGTATAAATTAAATTTTTAATTGATTAATTTCAATAACTTTACCCAGGGATTTTACAAAGGGAGTGAAAACTAAGGAAAGAAGGGATTCAACAGTGGCGGGGCGAGGGATATTGTCCGGAAGAAAATCATACAGTGATATTCTATAGAGGGGACAACTGAAGAGGATGTGATTGACGGAACCTTCATCTAAACCACACTCGCAGAGAGAATGATCCCTTACCCTAATCTTCGCCAAATGAACCGGAGTACAGGCGTGACCTAAGCGGAGGCGACAAATTACAGAAATGGCATGCTTGTTCATACCGCGATATTTGAAAAACCAAGGTTTATTAGGTATGGTGGATTGGATTGCTGCGTAATATTACCCTTTTATTTTTTTGGATTTCCGCCATTCGTCATTCCAAGCAAGAGTAAGGCTGGTTTTTAGAACTTCCATTAAATCATGCGTTAAAAGGTAAGAGTGCTCAGTTGTTCCTAACCTAATGGCACTTCTTGCGCAAGAGTCTGCAGTCTCATTACCTGGTATGTTGGAATGACCTGGTATCCATGCTAATACTACAAGCAAACCACGTTCGTGGCAATGCAGTAGAGCCTCTCTTATTTTAAAAATGATGGGGAATTTCGTTTTGGAGCGGAAGGGATTTGCAAGTATGGCTTGTAGGCAGCTTTTGGAGTCAGATAGAATCAGGGATTTATTAAGATTATGAGATTTAATATACTGGATGGCTTCGAGAATTGCTATTGACTCTCCGGTGAAAATAGAAGACATAGGGGAACATTGGTAGCACAATATAATTTTGTATGTCGGGATCCACACTGCAGAACCAACAGGCTCGTTTTTGTTCATTTTGGAAGAATCAGTATAGATTTTTAGCCAACCATCAAAATTGTTAGATATAACATTATTGAAAATCGCATTCGCATCTATAGAACCCTTTTCAATACCCAAATCAATCAGTATATTAGGACGGAAAATAGCAGCCTTGAAGGGGAGAGAGTAAAGTGGGTTCAGTTGGCTCTGATTTACCGGATGAGGAAGACGAGTGTACTTTAGGAAACTATTTACAAGACAAGGAAAATTATTTTGATTAGGCCTGGAATTTGAGTTGTAGTAATCGAAAAGGAATTTCAGTTTATCCAGGAGTAAGTGTTGAGAATTTTGAATAAGTTTAAAGAGAAATCTATCACATAGGTACTGTCTGCGAAGAAAAAGTGGGGGATCTACAGCTTCAACTTGTAAAGCGTTGGTAGGAGATGACTTCATTGCCCCGAAAATAATGCGCAGGCACTTATACTGAATCTTGTCCAGTTTTTCAAGAGATCTTTTGTTACAAGGTTCAAGGAGAAAGGCGCCATAGTCCATGTGACTCCTGATGATAGAGTTATAAAGGAGTTTTTGTGTGAAAGGGTGACAACCCCACCATGCTCCAGATAAAGAACGTAGGATATTAACGTTTTTCTCGCATTTAGAAGTTATATAGTCAAAATGAGTGACTCCTGTCATTTTTGAGTCAAGCCAGACTCCAAGGAATTTTGCACTGGAGCACTGGGGGATGGATTGGTCTTCTATCATTAAGTCTATAGAGGGAATGTTTATCTTGAGAGTAAATACCACCGCCTTGCTTTTCGATGGGGACAAAGATAAACCATGTTCCCGTAGCCAAGTGTTTAAAAGGTTAAGGGTGATGTTCAAATTAGTAGATATATTTTCTATTGAGCCAGACGTCATATAGAGAGCTAAATCATCCGCGTACTGAAGAATTTGGCAAGGTGGGATGACAACTGATTCCAAGTCATACGTATAGAGACTGTAGAGAAGTGGGCTTAATACTGAGCCTTGAGGAAGACCCTTCCAAATAGTCCTGGGGGGGAGGACGAAATTCTGATTCTTTATCACAATAGATCTCTCCATCAAAAGACCAATACAGAACTGTACGAGCTTCTCAGAAATATATTCAGCTGCTGGAGTTTCGTCCTGAGTACTGGCAGCAAGACATTGTCATATGCAGATTGAATATCTAGAAATACAGCCACAAGGTACCGCTTTTGAAGGAGAGATATACGTATGTCAGTGGTAAGAATGCCAAGGCTATCCATGGTGCCAACATTTTTCCTAAAACCAAACTGAGACTTGGGTAGAATCTCTCGACTCTCTACATACCACTCAAGCCTATGCTTAATGAGGTGCTCTGCCACCTTGCACATCACAGAGGAGAGGGCTATAGGGTGTCTGCTATTTGGAGAGGAAGGGTTCGAACCGGGTTTCAGGATAGGGATGATGATTTGGGTCTTCCAGTCAGGAGGGAATATGCCATTACTAAAAATTAGATTGACAATATCTAGGAAAAACATTTTGGATTTATCTGAAGCTCTTGTTATAAAAGAGAATGATATCTGGTCTTGACCAGGGGAGGAGTCTTTCAATCCATCCAATGTCAGTTCGAGTTCATTAAAAGTGAAAATTTCATTTAGGGTATTTTGATTGGGCAAGGGAAGAGAATAGGGATAGGGATTGGGAACTGAGTCCTCTGTGGAAACCCACGGTGGGGCCAGCTTGTCAGCAAAGGCGTCAACCCATGACGACAAGTCATTACAGTTAACATCCTCAATGGAACAGGCACCTCTAAATTTTTTGATTTGTTTCCACACCACTGTGGATGGAATTCTGGGTGAGCAGTTTTCGCAGAAGTTCAACCAACCATCCTTTTTTTTTGAGGCCAGAATCTTTCTTGCTCTAGCAGCCTTCTGCTTATATGATAGAAGGTTGTCCACTGTCATTGCTGAATTTTAAGTAATTTCTGCTTCCCGTCTAAGCCTAACAGCCTCTGTGCACTCAGCATCCCACCATGGGGTGGATAAGGAGTGATTGGAAGGGTTTTTGACTGGAATATGCTCATTGGCAGAGGCTATAATGGAGTCCCGTAAATCGGAGTAGGAATTTAAAACATTGTCAGAGAGAGGGGGGGGAATGGCATTAATTTTGTTTTCCAAGGATACTGCATATGCAGTCCAGTCTGCTCCTGACAACCTATACTTGCACGAGGGGGAAGGGTTGATAGAAGGGGATGTGGTTGTAGAAAGTGTAACTATTATAGGAAAATGATCACCACCATAGGAGTGAGGTAGGATGTTCCAGGATATTAGGGAAGCAAGGCCCGGTGACGATATTGTAAGATCAACAGCACTGGGATTTTGGTTTGGGAGGACTCTACGAGTCTGCGATCCATCATTTACTACACACAGATTAGCCTCGTCAAAGATCTCTATTAGTGCATGGCCAAATGAGTTACAGTCACTTGACCCCCAAGAGGTGTGATGACCATTAAAGTCACCCATGATGATCACCGGAGGGGGGACAGAATTGAATAATAATAAAAGATCTGGAATGAGAGAAGAGCAAGGGTGAGGGATATAAAGTGAAATGAGGGTAATATTTTGTATTCTCGCTGCTACTATGTTGAAAAGAGGAGAGTGAGTGGGGAGGATGATTCGGGAAAAGGAAAACTTACGGTTAAGTAAAAGGCAACAACCATTATATCCATTATCCATATCGTCCCGAAGGCATGAGTACCCAGACATACGAAAACGATGTACGGGTTTTAACCACGTCTCCGAGGCTGCAATGGCCAATGGTTTATATTTGCTTATGAGATGAGTTAAATCGGATTTTTTAGAGCGGATGCTCTGGGTGTTCCATTGAATTATTTTTCGGGAATCCATTGGAATGAATAGATAAGGACATTTGGGAAAGTGAAGAGGCAACGTTGGGCGGTAATGTAATGTTATATTGGGAAATTATTGAGAGTAAAGTTTGTAGTAGGGTAAGGAGGAGATCTTGGGACATTGGATGATCTTGAGTGGATTCAGTATAGGGTTGGGAGAGATGAACTGAACTTTGGGGGTTTGTAAGGGCACAACCATTGTCGAAGGAGGATGATGGCTCAGAAACTATTGCCTGATGTGTAATCCTATCATATGATTTTGCCAGAGGAGCTCTGGGTCGAGGGTTAGTGAAGGTGGTTTTTTTGTAGGATGATCTCAATATCGAAGGGTCGGTGGTGATAGGAGATTGAATCGCTGACTTGGTGACTACAGCAAAGGATTTTTGTTTCTTGGGAACCGAGTTTGAAGCCTCCAAGTTAGACACACCTTCTTGGGACATCTTAAGTTTAATGTCCCTTTGTCGATCCTGTTCAGGGCACACCTTGTTAATCGAAAAGTGGTTTTCTAAGCAAAAAAGACAAGTAAACCTAGCTTCCTCAATAGTGCAAGATCGACCCACATGAGGTTGAGTGCACCTGTAACATCTTGGTTTAGAGCGACATTGGGAAGCAATGTGGCCGAATCTACAGCAGCTAAGACATTGTATAGTAGGGAATTGGTAGGGATCAACAGACAGAGAGGTATAATATGAGTAAATACGAGTGGGAAGAACTTGCCCTTTAAAATTGATGACGACTGTTTGGGTAGGGACCCAAGTTATAATATTATTTTCGTCTATAGTCTTCCTATTTAGCCGTCGAGCTTTCAGTATAATGCTGCAATTAGGTGGGAGGACTATGGACTCAACAAATTCATCCATGGATAGGTCTACCGGAACTGATCGGACTACACCCATTCTTGAAACATTGTAGGAGGGAATAAAAGACTTATATTTATTAATAGCCAAAATAGGGTTGTCCAGGAAACCATTGGCGTCGCGAGCTGATTTAAATTGCACTGACATTTTATTTCTGCCTACCCGTTTTATACCATCTTGACAGATATTTTGCACCTTATGTTGAACAAGAAATTGACCGAATTTAATAGGCTTAATATTATAACCTGCAGGAAGGTCTTCATCTTTTTTAGAGACAATGATTACAAATGGTCCTTTATCTAACACACTGTATGATTTTATTCCCAAGACAACTGTAGGGTGGGAGTAAATTGTTTGATAAGACGCCGCCGCTGATTCTGTGTCTATAATAGTTTTTTTTGCTACTCTATAATCTGGTTCGACTATATGACGCTTTTGCCGAGAACTTTTATTAGAAAGCTCCATAGGCTGAGGGGGGTCCGGAGGATCAGGGGGCTTCGGCGGAGAGTCCGCCATGCTTACCTGATACACCACTGAAAATACACACAAAACACTATTTAGTATTTGTTAGTGCCATCAAATGTAATTCTGGCAGTAAAATATTTACACAAAATAGTAAAATAATTTGTTTTTCCACTGAAATCTCGCTTATACGTTACACAGGTCCTAACGTTAGAAGCACCCAGCAAAAAACTTAAATATTTTCTAGCATCGATTTCAGGTTTAATAAACAAAATTCTTAGTCGGGTCAATGACAGCCTCTCAAACATTTTCAATCAATGAAGATGACAAAATACTCTCGTTGGGATTTTGACGGGGAACAGCGAATGACGCGGTCACCACACCGTTATTAATTTTTCAAATTAGTGTATTTTCGGGTGTTTATGATGGTGTTTTAGCCAAACTAACGAAGCAAATGACGCCATCAGTTTTTATGAATTGGTATTTAACAGTATTTAAGGTTTATAGATTGGTATTGTTTTTTTAGTTTTAGCTCTTAAAGGCGAAGTAATAATTATATGATCTGTGAATTTCACTTTTAAAGAATCCCATCCAAGATCGGCTAGTAAATGATTTAAATTTATATTATTACTATACAAACCTGCAGCTTGTTGCAAGCACAATTGGTACCTTTATACAAATAAAACTGAATTCCTTACCTAGGTGTGAAAACCCATCTTCGTCGCAACCAAAGTCGTCAACTTGTGATTATACCTTTATGTCCTTAAATCCTTATGGGCATTTAGCAGGAACGTCCTACTAGTACGACAGGTTGTATATAGTTATAAAATCTAGCCAGCTATGGTAATGGCCCTGACTCTCCTTGCCTTGAAGGACATTGCCATACCTAACTATGAAGTAGACGATTTCATTGGGATATGTTAAAAATAAAAAATAAATTAGAACTTTAACCTTCATGAATTTATTTAAATCTATATACACTTCCATGATAAACTAAATCCAATATATTCATTTCTTTTTCTTCTTTGATACTTTGTTATCTTTTTTCTTCAAATCTTTCTTTTGGACCTGCAATAATATGGACAATTTATTAACTTCCACGTCAGATATCTTGCAGCGACCCAATAAAAAAAGTAGAAAATAATGGTGCCGCCGCATTTCATATGATAACAGATCAGAATCAGAAAGTATTTTAATAAATATTGATTGAAACAATATATTTAATACATATTTATTGAAATAATATAATACTTAATGTAATATATAAATAAATATTATTTAATTTAAATAAAATATTATTCATTTATTGTCGTACCTACTTTCTTTTGGACCTGCAATAATATGGACAATTTATTAACTTCCACGTCAGATATCTTGCAGCGACCCAATAAAAAAAGTAGAAAATAATGGTGCCGCCGCATTTCATATGATAACAGATCAGAATCAGAAAGTATTTTAATAAATATTGATTGAAACAATATATTTAATACATATTTATTGAAATAATATAATACTTAATGTAATATATAAATAAATATTATTTAATTTAAATAAAATATTATTCATTTATTGTCGTACCTACGTAGTTCAGTGATGTTTTGAGAATGTGTATTTATCAGTGAGTTTTGGAGATTTATCTGTGTAAATTTCTAACAAAACAGTCTAAAATACAGTTTCATAACTTATTATCTAACTTGAACTAATTCCGTTTGAAAATTGTTTTTTAAGTATAGTAAAATATCCGTTGAAACTCTTCTTCTGATTTATGTGGCGAGAGTAATTGGGTTTGCCCATTCACTCTCGCCACTCGGTAGGGCTCGACGTCGGCGTAGGTATGTCAACCGAATCGAAGACCTTTTGGAAAAGCGCCAGGTCAAGAGTACCCTTAACCAGCGAGCGTGTATGAAAACACTCATGAAAGTAGAAGTAGGAAAAGTGGTATGTCAAGATCGTAGCAAGTGGAAAACCATAGCTCTGCCTATGTTATGCGAAATAAAATTTAAACAGTTTTTTTATTTATTAAAAACTAGCTGTTGCCCGCAGCTCCGCATGCGTGGAAACGATTTTTATTACCCTTAAATACGTCCTCATTGATCCCGTATTTAGTATGTTAAGAATTTATCGTTGATGCTGTCCGCGACTTGGGTTAACATTGGCTTTAATTTTTGAGATTATCTTAACTTCTGACTGTACAAAATTTCTCATTATATATTTGCATAGTTTAAAGAAATAGCATAGAAGACAATTGTTATGTTTTTTTACTGCGATGCTTCTATGTAGGTACTCTATATTAGATGTACATTAAATTGTCGACGTATTAACAACCCGAGGTACCAACACGCAACAGAGGTGGCTCTATACGCTTATAGCTAATCGTGTGAAAAGCAGCTAACACTTAAGATACACCTTTCAACTTACATCACCCGTCAAGAGCGGGACGTGGGCGGAAATGCTACTTAAGGAGCTTGTGGAGGGAGAGTAGAGGGGCGTCCATCAGGCCTCCAAACAAACCTCTTATCCCGGTTTGTCTTTTTGCTGTATCACAGTGAATAAACCTCTGGCTATTAGACATCGCGCACGACCGCTGCGTAGGCAGCCGACCGACCTTGCGTCTGAGCCGCGCGGGTATCTTTACTCATAGATCTTAACTCCCCTACCGCACGCGCACCCCCGCCTTGGAGACGTCCACTTCGCAACGGGCCGAAACGTCCAATTTTAATCATTCAAAAACCAAATATTATCTACATAAACTGTACTTAGTGATGAAATAATTTATTTTGATAAGGATTAATTGCATGAGTAAAATAAACGCGTTTAAATGTAGTCCAAAAAAAATTCTAGATTTTTAAATAAAAAAATGGTTGTTGTGCCTCACTTGACATAGATAGGTATAGTGTGTCGCGGATTTTTTTGTAGATATTTATAAGATCTACAATTAATTAGAACATTTTATGGCTCTATCTTTTATAGTTTAGGCAGCGTACGCAAAATAAGTAACTTTTCTGGTTGATTTTTTACACCTTGTGTCCGAAAAACCCGAATATCTTACGGAACCCTATTTTTATCCAAAATAAAATATATCATATGTTACTCGTGGATAATGTAGTTTATAATGGGGAAAAGATTTTTTAAAATCGGTCCAGTTGTTTTTGAGCCTATGCATTACAAACAAACAAACAAAGTTTTCCTCTTTATAATATTAGTGTAGATGAGTTATTATAAATAACTATAATTAAAAGATGTCCGCATAAAATCTGATTAATGTGAGGCGCGTATCGTTCAGCAGCTGTATTCGACAAAATAAAAAAGTGTGAACATCACTACCGACCGCGACGCGGGAATTTCGTTAGTTGTGCGACGAACGGGCCGGAAGAAAGTCATTTTAGTTCCATCACAATCATCAAAATCACCTTCACCTGTACCAGGGTCACCGATAGCTTTAAGAGCGCGATCCCCAAAATCATATGTTCATGGGTTCCTGAGGTGCTTTCCAAAACCAGTCCATTATCTGATCCATCCAAACTTTTTGAAGTTCCTCCTCTAATATCTTCAGTATTAGCTTTACTAGGATCTATGAGGGTGGATTCCCCAATAAATGCAGAATCCAGTTCACCAAGATCTCTCAGTCCAAAAAGTTGCCCCTCACAGAGAAGTTTCCCAACACGCCACATTACAAACCCAAAGACCCACAAATAGAAATACCACTATTTTCACTTCAGGAGAAACCATCCTTAAAGCATCTTTTACGCAGACTTCAATATAGGTTTAACAAAGAGCTGGAATTAAAAGACAAAAATATTTTAGAGCTTAAAATAATTAATGAAATATTCAGGAAGAAGATAAAACGATTAGAATCTCATAAGAAAAATCATGAAATGAAGAATCAATGTAGACAAGAAACACAGGAGATTAATCAATCTGAAAATGAGGAACTGCATTCTGAGTTTACCTGTTTTAAAATGAAAGAAGAGTAAAATATGCCCTGGAACGAAGAATTTATTGCCTACAAAAAAGAAAAAATAAGAAAACAAGCGATGTTTTACAGAGAACCTGCAACATTTACACAAAAAGTTTCTTGATACTTGCAATCCCCAATTTAAAATAAGTAATGGTAGCTTTTGAAGGTAGTCCATCTTGAATACTCATTCCCAAGTCAATATCAGAGAAACTTGATTGTGTAGATATCATAAAATATGGATTTGGTTTTTAATCTTTCTTCTCGGAGAAATAATTTAATATTGTGGAAATATTATAAATTAGGGTCTATGCTGTGATTCTAGGAAATTGACTGCCAGGCTAGAAATTGAGAGATATGTAAAATATAGGTTTTCAAGTTGCTAATTCACAGGAAATACATTATATTACTGGATTTGAAGTAACATAAAATGATATACATTAGAGGTGGTAAAGAAAACAATACTCTTCTAACGGTTAAGAAAAGAATTATTAACACAAAGATATTTTACATTTTAAAAATTTTTAACGCTGTGGAAATATTACAGGACAATATAAAATCTGAGACCTGAAGAATGCATTTAACATTGTAAGCCGGGTAAAAATGAATACAAACTGCATTTGATCAACTTATACAGAGCACGATTTAAATACTGTTTTAACTCCCTATTTTATTAATTACTGTTTTAACTCTTGGAAAGTAAGTTTTTTTTTAGAATTAAATTCTCTAAAAAGCTATAAAAAATATTGCAACACAGTATATCAAAAAAACCAGGAACGTCTAGAGCAAGTGAATGAAATGAAGTATGTTTAGCGCGGATGGAAGATGTGATTCGGATGTAGAACGGCGAGTAGCTGCCGGAAACAAAGTTAACGGTGCTTTGTCAAAGCATCGTAAAAGAAGCACGAATGGCGATTCATAACGCAGTGCTAGTGGCAACTTTGCTTTACGGTAGTGAAACCTGGGTATGTCAGCAAATGCATGATAGTAAATTGAATACTGTGGAGATGCGATCACTTCGAAAATTGTGCCGCGTTACCTTGGCCGACCGAATACGTAACGAAGTGATACGCAATATGGCAGGTTTGAATGAAAGTGTCAGCGTTAAGCTGGAAAAGGGCGTGCTCCGTTGGTTTGGACACGTCCAACGAATGAGTGAGGAACGATTGACGAAGAATATATATTGTTCAATAGTAGAGGGTAGAAGGAGTCAGGGTAAGGCCGAGACTTAATATGAAGACCACGTGAGCAGATTGCTCAAAAACGGAAAGGTCAAAAGTACTTGGGTACCCAGACGTGCGTGTATGAAGCGATTGCTGAATCTCGAAGAAGCGAAAGAAGTATGCATGGATCGCGAAGCCTGGCGATCTGTCCTCTCTGACTACCCCGTCAGGGATACAGCGTAATGATAGTTAGTTAGTTATATAAAAAAAAATCATTTGTTTTTTAGTAATTGTTATCACATGTTCTGCTAACTTCTGCTTAAATGCATCAAGAGAGTTACCTTTCCATAACTGGTTAATAAATGTCCAACATCATTATTTGTTCTCTTCTTCTTTTTACCACCGGACTTTAAAATGCTCTTTGATTTCATCATGTCTCTCTCCTCATTTGCTTTGCACTTTTCTTCTTTCCTTTTCTGCATTAATTCTTTGTAGTTCACATACTCTTTCTTAGGAGGTTTGGCACCTGTAACAGTTTTATTTGACAATCTCATAAATTAACACACTTTATAATTCCAATAATAACTAGCTTATGCCTAGGCTTAGCTTGCAAATACTTTGATACTCACTCAGGTAGGAATTTTCAAAAAAATATCCTATCCGAGTGAGTATAATAAATAAATAAAATATAAAGTGAGATAATAATAAATATTGTGGGACACGTTTCACACAGCCCAATTTAAACTTTAAACTTATACTATATATCTAGACAGCTAATAAACACTCTTATTAATTTCTAAATACATACATATTATACATTGAAGCAATACAATGAAGCGCTCGTGGCCCCGCGGTCTCAGTGTTCTGTAAACAATCACTGAGTTACGCAACTACTATGGCTGGTCCTCAGATGGGTGACCACTTTGTGGCATTTACATTTGCGAGCTTTTCCGTGCTTCGGAAGGCACGTTAAGCCGTTGAATGCCAATTGGGCTGCTTGAAAAATTTCAACAGCAGGTAGCCACAATCTGCGTCTGTCTATTTCAACACGGCAATGGACTCACCACCTATTACGTGGGACAGGAATCCACACGGTGAAAAGTGGGCATAAAATATGCCTCTGCCACCCCTTCGGGGATAAGGCGTGATAGATATTTTATTTATTTTATATTATACATAGGCCACACCCAAACTCCGAAACAAACATTTGTACATCACACGAATATCTATTATGTCCCGGCAATCAAACCTCAGTATGGCAGTCCCTCAGTGTGGCAAATGGCATAATTTGAGCTAAATCTGTTCAGCAGTTTGATCTGTGCATTAGTAGATCAGTTAATAGTCTGCCTCTGTGGCGAGGTGGGAGTGCATCCGACTGCTACGCAAGAGGTCGTGGGTTCGATTCCCACCCAGGATAAAACGTTGTGTGATGAGCACGATGGTTTATTGTGTCTGGATGTTATTTATTTATAATATGTATGTATTTAGAAATATATAAGTATGTTTATGAGTTATCTAGATCCCATAACACAAGCTAATATTAGCTTACTTTGGGCTAGATGTCGCTGTGTGAAAAGTGTCCCACAATTTTTTTTATTTTAAATTACAGTAGCATTATATATATTTTATTTAGCATAGGTTTTAAATAAATTAATAACTACCCAGGAAACCATGATATAACTACTACTTTATGAAAAGACCTTTGAATCCCCTATAGACAACATTTAGTGACCAGTTTTAATTTATGAGTGAGGAACGATTGACGAAGAATATATATTGTTCAAAAGTAGAGGGAAGGAGGAGTCAGGGTAGGCCGAAACTTACATATGAAGACCACGTGAGCAGATCAGCAGGTCAAAAGTACTCGGATACCCAGACGTGCGTGTATGGAGCGATTGATGAATCTCGAAGAAGCGAAAGAAGAAATCAAGATTATAAAATTGTGCCAGTCATTAAAACGTAAAAAAAATCTAAAAAATACCAAACAAACATTTAAAATTATCTTTGTAATTATGATATTGAGAATCCCAATATGTTTTATATGAAATGCCAATATGCCATAAATTTATTGCCAATGTGCATTGGCAATAAATTAATGAAATGAGTGTTATCACCTGAGATGGGCCTCTTTACAGGTGCTAATCTCAGAGAATGTGCTAGTCTGTCAGCAGATATACCTACCAATTTACGGGTGAGGATAGCACATAGTTATGGATAGCTAAGATTTTTTAGCATGCAATTTATATGACCAATGTTTAAAAAAATTGAGTACATAATTTGTCTAACCTAAACTAACCGCCAGCGCAATTTTTGCTTCTTGTTTCTTTGCTGAGTCAAAGCCAGACATTCCAAACTTAAGAACTTCGTGTCGTAGTTTTTTAAGGTCTAACTCTTTGTTGAATTGCTTGCCGTCTGCTTTGAAATCACTATTTTCGTCGTCATTTTTAATTTCTTTCTTCTTAGGCTTGTGTGCTTCATATTTTACAAACTGGAATCCACTTTCAGCATTTTTTAAGGCGAGTGCGGCTTTAGTCATAATTATGGACATTTTAAATTATTTAAAGATAAACGCACGCTGACGAGCTTAACCAAACCATGTCTGTCAAGTGTCACGATGACTGCAAGTGACACCGGTGACACTACTGCTAACAAGTTGTTGTTTTTGATGCCCATCTTGGCTAGGCAAAGAAAACTCAGTCTATACAGCCTTGCTATTTAGTATTTTTTTCAATATTCGTCTTGTTGCAGGTCAAATACCAAAAAGCTTTAAATAGGAGAGTACAGGACTCCTGTGCATTCCTTCCTCGATGTAAAGACCAGTCCTTAGTCCTATGTCCTTGTCCAGTAAATCAATATTTTTGCTATGACACCACTGCAGGGGGATTATTGGGCGTTCTCTCACTCATGAATACTTCGTGTATCATAGGACGTCCGTTGAAGATGAAGATGACTGTGACATATTTATGGTCCCCCCCTCCCCCTTCCGTTCCCTAACAGCACTGGCGGGTCAGAGATGTCATCCTTATACTGTGGACACCATCGTGCCTAGATCCGAAAGATTTCGTAGGTCCTTCATATCCTGGGTCGCAAACCTCTTACAATCCTGGGTTCTTTAAAAGAAGCGTGAAAAGGCATATTTCTGGGCTGACAAGATGGGGGTCACTATCGGAGCCCTGCGGGTTAAGATAGCGTCCCCAATCACGTGTCATTGTCTTCGCTTACCATCAGGTGGGCGACGCCATTTTGTCGTGCCACATATAAAAAAAAAGTTATAATTACTCCTTTTAAACCTATATTTTAAATACTCCTCAGGACTTCACTAAAAAAAATTCTACTTACATTCACCGACTTTTCAAATACAATACAGCGTCCGTGGTCGCGGCTGGTCATTTTAAACCATCGCTTGTTTACTGATCTGCACTTACTTTAATGGGTATGGTCACAGATATAGAAGAGTAAGCAGATCCAACGATTGCGAAAAATAACGTAGCCTATTTCACACATATAGACAGGTAGCTTAATCCAGGGTCGCATTTAGCTATCATTTAATAAATAACCGTGTTGATAGGTTATTAGTAATGAAATGAGTCAGCAATAAAGGAATGTCAAATTACAGAGTTTCACATTATGACATAGATTTCGGAACCCGATTTTGAACAGCAATTTAATAAATAAATATTGAGGGACACTTGTGCTATGGAATCTCGACAACTGATAAACATACATAAACTGATAAAAATACACAATTATACATAAGAACACCCAAACTCCAAAATAAATATTTGTGGATCAACAACTATTTGTTCTGACTAAGGTATCGATCCCGGAACTTCAGCACAGCAATCACATACACCACCACTTACGCCACCGTGATAGACGATAATCGATGCAGTGAATCGCGGCATAGGTTTTAGTAGGTATATACAAAGTAGACCAATTGTAAAACTCCAGCAAAATGTCAAGACCCAGGTAGCTAACAGCATAATTAATGACGATAAAGTTATTCCATTCTTTTAATTTTAGGGTAGATACCTATTGCTTGAATTATAATGCTATGCACCTCGTGAAAATCACAGGATGGGGGTGGGCCGGTGCTAGCTCCTTTGATCTTGACCTTTCGAACCGCATTAATGCGCACACGTACTTTGTCCATGGAGACATGCTTTACTTGACGAAGAAGAGACCTAGGACTCCTTTGAAGCACTTCCATGGCGCAGCTTGACAGTATAATGCTGAGAGAACCTGCTCCGTAACAAATTGACAAAAATAAAAGACACGTCGGTGATTAGGACCTTAGCTATCTACTCTTGGCCATTTCCTGGTGTATAAGACATACGCAGTATTTGTGAGTGATGGGATGCCAAATAATCTTGCAGTTGTGGTTGATAACGATCGCAAAAATATGACACCTGCATGACCACATTTCTTATTATCTTCGCCAGGAAAAATACTGTCCTACAGTAGTAGAAAAGGACTATAGGAATGCTGCTAGGGATAGGGCGCCGCCGCAAAACGGCGCGCATGATCCCGTCCGACTCCTGTGGCAAGTGGGCTAGGGCTGCCGTGTGTCGAGCCAGCACGGCTAAAGAAGTTAGCCCCAACCCGAATCCGCTTCGCATCTTGGAACATTGGCACGCTGACTGGGCGTGCGGTAGAGTTGGCTCCAGGGTCAAAGCGGCACAGGATATATCCAAGTGTCGCTGTGTAAAAGACCTTGAGGGCAACCTGTTAAGCGAAGACCTCACGGTAAAGGAGAGATGGCGCTCGTACTTCCACGAGCTGCTTAATAAACAGCACAAAGAGGTGCAGCCTCCGGACCTCCCTCCGAATCAGGGACTAGTGCCACCGGTAACGCCTGGAGAAGTCCTGACTACGCTTCGCCGCATGAAGAATCGGAAAGCTGTCGGACCCGATGGAGTCCCCATCGAAGCCTGGAAGGCGATGGGTCCTCGCGGTGTGGGCATCTTAGTAAACCTTTTTAACCGCATACTCCTCAGCGGGCAGATCCCAAATCAATGGAGGCTGAGTATTATTACTCCAGTCTTCAAAGGTAAGGGGTCAGTGCAGGAGTGCGGGAGCTACCGCGGTATTAAGGTGATGTCCCACACCATGAAGATCTTCGAGAGGATTATAGACTCTCAGATCGGGCAGGAGTGCACTCTCTCGGAGTGTCAATATGGGTTTCGCCCTGGTTATGGGACCACGGACCCTGTTTTTGCCCTGAGGGTTGTCGCAGAGAAATGCAGGTCGAAGAAAACGCCTCTGCACTGTTTGTTTCTAGACATGCAGAAGGCCTTCGACTGTGTTCTTCGTGCGATGATCTGGTGGGCACTGCGGTCCAAAGGGGTTCCAGAGGTCTATATTGACACTATCCGGGACATGTACTGTGACTCCGATTCAATGGTTCGGACTGCTGTTGGCGACACGAAACCCTGCCCCATTACCGTCGGGGTACACCAGGGTTCGGTCCTTAGTCCGCTTCTGTTCAGTGTAATATTAGACGAATTGTCGGACAGCATCAGAAACCCACAGGAGCAGCCTCCATGGTTGCTCATGTATGCTGACGATATTGCGCTGGCAGACGCGGACAGGGGCAGATTGGTGCGACGTGTAAAGGCGTGGAAGGAGACGCTTGAGAACGGCGGTCTGGAACTAAATGTGGCGAAGACCGAGTACTTGGCACTAAACTCGACAGATCCCACATCCGTCCGCATAGGCGGTGATTTGGTCGAGCGCACGGACCAGGTTAAATACCTGGGATCTGATTTTCACACGTCCAGTGACATCGATTGCGATGTCAAGTCACGCATTGCTGCCGCGTGGGCCAAATGGCGGGAGATGACCGGTGTCATTTGTGACCCTAAAATGCCGATCCGGTTGAAGGGACAGGTCTACAAAACCATTATTAGACCTGTCCTTTTACATGGCAGTGAGACGTGGCCGATATTGGAGCAACACAAGCAGGAGCTGCGTGTCACGGAAATGAAGATGCTGCGGTGGATGTGTGGGGTCACGCGGATGGACCGCGTGAGAAACTCTCGCATCCGCGGCAGCTTTCACGTCCGTGACATTGCAGAAAAGTTGCAAGAGTGTCGCCTTCGTTGGTATGGTCACGTCTTGCGGCAACCTACGTAGGTAACAAATGTCTGGCCATGTCAGCCCCGCCGGGTCCCGGTAAGAGGGGAAGACCCAAGAAGTGCTGGCTTGACGTCGTAAGGGATGACATGCGTGCCAATGGTCTCACTACAGGGGATGCCGAAGACCGTGCGAAGTGGAGGAGAAAATGTAGGAAAGCGGACCCCGGGTGTCGCGAGACGCAACTGGGACAGACGCTCGGATGATGATGATGATGAGTTAATACGCAGAGACCCTTGAGAATTTTTGACCCTTGGGACTTATCTAATAGGAAATGGGACCCTCATTCGAACATATAGCTGTAGTTGGGAGAGGGAAGACTAACCGGTCAACAAAGGCAAGCCTGTTGTGAGATTTGCTGCACTCCTGAGATTAAGACCCACGATTTGTACTACACTGAAAGCAACCGAAAACAGAAATACTGTCTTATAGGGTCTAAGATAAGATAAAATTTAAACCATTATTGTACAAAGTTATTTATTTATAATTAATACAATAACCTTTTATTTTACAATTTTTAACAGTTATTTATTGATTATATTATTGTAAACCTAAAACAAGATTTATATAACATTTAGATACACTGAGTATTGAAATATAACATTTTGTGGCCTCTGTACTAAATTCGTCCCTGATTACTTGAAATAGCATTACAGTACAAAGTGTAACTAAATTAACAAAAAACTTAGCTGTAGGTGACGACAGAAACCAAACGATTTATGGAACAAATACTATGAACAGTTAGCAATAACCTTTTCAAGTGTTCACCAAGAAATTTCATCATTTTGGATACAAATCTTAGTGTAACGTAGTCGTAAGTGGTACATAAATTATCCATGAAAAGTTATTCCTGGTCATTTCTTGTTCACCACTCTATGTTTTGTTTGAATAATTGAACATATTTTTTTACTACTTGTGTTACATTTTACAATAATTTTATGTAATATTTTCACTTCGATAAATAAATCTTTGATTCAAAGATGACAGCGACGGTTGACATTAGTAGAAAAATTGGCTACACGCTGGTTGCTGTCTAAATGTGAGTTGGATATAACTACACAGAAATAATAAAGATGGCTTTATACAACTAATGGCAAGAGTGAAAAGAATAAAGTATTACACCATAAAAAAAGGAATATGTTTGATCTGCTTACTCTTCTATATTTGTGGGTATGATATATTATTTATCTATCACGCCTTATCCCCAAAGCCACTGCCACCCCAGAGGAGGCATATTACCATGTGAATTCCCGTCCCACGAAATAGGAGATGAGCCCATTGCCATGTTGAAATAGACAGATACAGGTTGTGGCTACCTGCTGTTGAAAATTTTCAAGCCGCACATAAGACCTTCAACTTTACTTTACGACTGCTATGTTACTGGCAACTGGGACCAACGGCTTAATTTGCCTTTCGAATTACGGAAACGCTCGCAAATGTAAATGCCACAAAGTGGTCACCCCATCCGTGACCAGTCATAGCGAAAGTTGATTAACGCAGTGATCACTGAGTCTGCGGGACCACGAGCGCTTTAATTTATTGTTATAATACATGGCTGCCCAAAATCCGGTTGCGAAATGTATGACAGATGATGATTTTAATATCAAAATCTGTCAAATAGCTTAGATATTAATCAATCAACATGGTTACTTATTAAATTATAGCTGAATGCGACCCTGGATTATGCTACCTGTCTGTGTGTGTAATAGGCTACCTACTGTTGGGTCTGCTTACTGTCTTATATGTCTGTGGTCCTAGCCCCGGTAATACGATAGAAACTCTTGCAGCTTTCTGTGGAAATTTGGAACCAACACAAAGAACGCCGCTGTTCACTGCAAAATATTACTTCACTTATGTATACCCATTTTTAAACCCTTTGTGTTAATGTATCCACCATTATTAAGTTCGAATTGTACTCTTGTTTTGGACAATATTAATTTACAGTACTATGCTATATAATAATATCGATAATATGCTATTGATAGTTGATATTGAAAACAGATAGAGAATTAATAGGACCTCCCCTCCTGTCTCCCCATTAATTACTGTCGATGTTGGTAATGCCATAATGGAAATAGTAGATCTGATACTATCCGTTTCAATTCTGCTCTCTGTAAATGTTATTCAAACAAGGTAAGCTTTGCCAGTTTTAATTAAGGTAGCTTTCTAAATTGGCAACGTTTTCACAGAGCCTGCAATTATTATTAGCTGCAGAACAGTTACGGCTGTTGTTCAAGTTTCAAGTTTGCGCGCTAAATAAATTTCAAAAATCTCATAAAATTATTTCACGATGTTCAGTATTTGTGGTTTACAGATCCAGCGATCTTTCTTGGTTGAAGTTTGGTTTGCAATTCAAGGTTGTTGATGCCTGTAGCAAAACGATCTCTTAACATTTTAATTTAGTAAGGCGTTAGTATAGTCGCAGTCAGTACCTACAGAGTTTCTTAATTTATTGGCATATTTTTCATAGTTAAGGTAAGTTTGAACAAGCTGCCCCTATTAGCTTAATTTGGGCTAGACGGCTGCTAGGCTGTATGCTTTGTGTTTCTTATGCTGTACTAATATAGGCGAAGAGAGGACAAATAACAATAATGATAGCATAATGCAGTGGTCTCGAACCTACCGATTTTTCGGTATTTCTACTGATATGGGCTCTGTTCTACCGAAATCCAGAAATATAACGATTTTTCTACGATTGCAGAGTATACATGGAAATTCTCCCGCTTTTTCTACCGATTTTACACTTTTAAGTTGGCAACCCTTTTCATTTATGTTTAATGTTTATTAAACATAAATTTAATATAAGCCCCTAATAACCTAGTGCAGAATGTTCCATATATTTTGGGGAATACCCTTGTATTCTACAATTCGATGTTATTAAGGGGCTTCCCGCTCGGGAATTTATCTGTCTAGTCAGTCTATATAACCAGGAATTCGGTTTTACTTTTTTCATTAATTACATTTTTTATAGATAATTAGAGAGTACCTAACCTAAAGAGTGCCTACAAAATCAGATCATTAAGTTAAAAATAAAATGTCGTCTGACAAGGAGCCAAGCACAAGTGTGAGAAGAAAAAAATATCTACAATATTATAGAAAAGAATGGGATGAACAATTTCCAGGCTGGCTGCAAGATAGTCGTAAAGGCGAAAGCTATGCCTATTGTAAGAGTTGTAATAAATATACCTACATCACATCAGGAAAAGACGCTATAAAGAAACATAGTTCTTCACAAGCACACTCAGTATCATCAAAGAATATAAAATCACAACCGAAGATATCATCATTTATGGTTGCCTGTAAGAAATTGCCACTGTGTGATAAGGCCGTCAATTGTATCACCTTTACATTATAAACTAATCTGTTTATTTATATTCTTGGGGTACAATAAAGCATTACTTACTTGCTTACTTACTTACGTTTACTGTGACCAAAACTCAAAAATCTGATACACTGGTTCAGCAAGGTATTTTTTTAATTTTTGTTATGCTACTTACATTGTTATATTATTTTGTTTTCTACTTATTGGTTATAGAAGCACTGGATATAATTAGACCCTAATCGCTACTAGATGTACCAACATAATTTTAATTTTTTATTTTAATTTCAGGTGAAATAAGATTAGCCTCGTTTGTTGTTGAACACAATCTACCATTCACTATTATGATGCACCTACCGAAGCTGATGCAAGCCGTTTGTCCTACTTCAAAAATAGCAAAAAAAAAAAAATGCTCTTCGACCAAAACTCATGACATAATTGATCAAATGATAGGTAAAGAAAGTTTTAATAATTTATGTGAAGATCTAGGGCGAATTAAGTTTTCGCTTATTATTGACGAGTCCACTGATCTTAGTACAACCAAACACTTTTGCTTAGTCGTGAGATATGCGAAAATGAATTGTTTTTTAAAAAAGATTGTTTTTTAGCTCTTATTCCATTAGAAGAAGCTAATGCAGCAACCTTATTTGAACACATTGAAAATTTTTTAGAAGCAATGATATTCCAAATAAAAATAATCTAAAAGGTTTTTCATCTCTATATATCATTTTTCATATCTAATAGGTCATTATCTGATGGGGCAAACGTAATGATGGGACGTAATAATTCTGTAGTAACATTGCAGCAAAATGAAATTCCCAACATTTTTATTCTTAAATGCGCCTGCCATTCGTTTCATCTTTGCGCGTCATATGCTTGTACCAAATTGCCACGCTTTATAGAAGCGTATAATAAATATACTTTTCTTCTAGCCCAAAAAGAGTGGCAGAGTTTAAAAACTTTCAAATGTTATGCGACTTAAAAGTCCATAAAATACTTCACCCCTCTCAAACACGCTGGTTATCAGTACATGCAGCAGTGAAGAGAATATTGGAACAACTCTCTGCTCCAAAACTATTTTTTATAGACCAAATCTCTAATAATGATCATCTTTTAGCTGCAGAACATATATTACAAAAGGTCCAAGATCCCACAACGATATTATTTTTGGAATTTTTAGATTTTGTATTACCATTATTTACCGATTTAAATAAAGAAATGCAAGCAGAACACCTGCAAAATCTATATTTTTAAAAAGAGAATATTTATTTTGATTTTAAGAATCCCAGAAATTTTATGGATATTGACGCCGTATACTATGGTGCTGCTGCGTCTAATACACTACTAAGTAGTTCAGAAAATCTAAACTCAGACTAAGTAAATTTGTTTAAATGCAGATGCCTAGATTTTTATATCGAAGCTTGTGAGCAAATAATCACGCGGTTTCCATTAAAAATAAACCAATAAAAGGTTTAGACATAATTGATCCAAGAAAAAAACTGCTTCGATAGTTCGTGTGAGTAGGCTCTTTCCCAATATTGTTCAGAGCAATGATTTACAGAGCGCAGCGTTGTAAGAAATTATGAACAAATCAAAACATTTCCTGATGATGTAGAACTATTTTGGGATGAAGTAAGTTTACTAAAGCGTGGCGATGATGTTCAAATGTTTCCTTTGTTGTCTAATTTCATCTTTAATATTTTATCACTTCCCTATTCATCCGCTAACGTTGAACGCATATTTTAACATATTAATCTTTTGAAAACAAAACAGTGAAATAGGCTCTCGACTGAATCAATCACTGATCTATTACATTTAAAACAACTATTTAATACAGCTAATTGTTATAATTTTGAAATTAATTCGAAGATGACCGCGGCTATGGCCAAAGTATATTGGTATAATAAATAATTATACTTAAGCACAGCCGAAAGACATACAGTCGGTCGACGAAGCTGTCTAGACAGAGTAATCGTGCTCGTGCGGGGGACAAGGGACGAAACGAGGGAGGGTTTGTCCCAACCTGCGAACAAAATTTGTTAGTAGCTTGGGACAGTCTTTCAGGGCTGACGCATTCACGACCGCTTGCTATGATTATTTTAATTTTGTATCGATTATATAGAGAGCTATAAATAACATCAGCCTTGTACACTTGTGACAACCCTACAAGCATCACTGTCTAGACGTTATCGGCATTTTTGTAAACTTCAAAGGCGTAACGCTACTGATAGGTTTACTCTTTATACTGTGACCTAAGTGTGATTGTTATAAATTAGTCTGTAAGTTTTTTTCAATAAATAAACGAATTTGATTGAATATTGTATTTTTTTGTCAAATACCGATTTTGAGTTCAAATATACTGATTTTAGCTGGCGACTCTACCGATGTCGCTCTATGACGTTCGAGACCACTGGCATAATGTTTGTGTTTTCCTTTGCCTGCCCAAGATGGGCGACGACAAATAAAAATAAAATGTTTGTTTGTTTTTTTCGTAAATTCAACGTGTGTTCACGATGAGAATAAATACTGATTTAAAAATAGTATAGCTTTCTGTTTATTTTTTGATATGATACCGGCAGCTGGCGCGTCTTTACTAAAAATAATGTAACCGGTATTACTGTAGTTAAATTTGGCTTTGCAGGTAGCGAGGCCAAGAGTAAAATTTTCGTCATTCGTAAGAACACCTCACAACTTGTAGTCGAACGTTGACATTCCAATTACATTCTATGCAGAAGACGTACGCTAGTGATAAGCTCTAATAAAGTTGTAATTCGAATTGTCGACATGAAAAATAAATACAGAAACACCGACTCTTCTATAAAAGCTGGTGATTTAATTTTAACAGAACAGCCCTTCGCTTATGTGTTATCCTCGAAAGAGCAGGGTACCCGGTGCGATAATTGCTTGGCAAAGTGAGTATTATTCATAAAAAAATTATATTGAAATATTATTCATTCATTTATTTTACAAACACCTAGAAAAATATTGTCAGTACATAATTTCAACAGAAAATACATGTTAGAAATGGTCAGAATAATATACCGAAATTTATTGCTTTAAACAAGCGGTTTTTAAAATGTTACCAATACCTAAATAATTTGTATTACAAATGTCTATACTTCTGCCACTAAAGTGCAGTGGTAGTTTATGTGGCTGCCTTTGGTTATGGTTTTAACTTCAAATCATACTTACATATTGATCGTCACACCTCTAACCCCGCATGGGTGGCAGAGGCATACTAATACATTTCACTATAAGCATTTGGTACAAATATTTGTGTGATCAGAAAGTTTGTTTCTCAGTTTGGGTGTTCGATCAATTAAATCAGGATTGGAAGTCCACTTCGGAAAATAGGCTTCACACAGTTTTTACCTTGACACACTGTTCTGTATCTTCTGCATCTAGTTCCTCAACAACCATCTGTCCCATCCCCATCTGTCGCTGGGCATCCAACGTAACATTCAGTCAGTCTCCACTCTGTAAATTGTCTGTTTCATGGACTGTTGATTTTTGTTTGTTTCATGGACCATTTTAACTTGTGTAATCTGCAAGCAATGTAAATTGCTCTGGATTGTATTATATTTAATTACTCACAGATCCCTTCTAACAATGCAATGGTACATTGTGTTGACAAAAATACTTTCATGGCCGTCAAGATGATAAGAGGGTACCGCAAGATCTCCGTTAAGGTGGCATGTCTCCTAGCCGGGACCCCTCCATGGGACCTGGAAGCGAGAGCCCTTGCGTCGTTGTATCAATGGCGCAAGGAGGCGCTGGAGCGGAACTATAGGCCTGTGCCCCGGGCAATCGAGGCTCAGCGATCCCTGCTCCGTCAGGAGCTCATGGAGACTTGGAAGGTGCGACTTGCATCCTAAGTGGGCACATACCACAATTGAGGCGGTGAAGCCGGTCATGGAGGAGTGGCTGGAGAGGCAACACGGAAGCCTCACCTACCGGATGTCACAGATACTTACCGGGCACGGGTGCTTCAGTAAGTTTCTGTGGCGTATACACCGGGAGGTAACACCAGAGTGCCAGCACTGTACGGACTGCAGCGGGGATACGGCGCTGCATGCACTGTCGGAGTGTTCAGCGTGGGAGCTGCAGCCGCCGCTGGGACGCCGCTGCGTCTTTTTGCGAGCAATTCATGCTCGCAAAAGAGGCGGCGGAGAGAGATCGAGAGAGAACTTTTCCCCGAGTTCCGCAGTCTGCGGCGGGGGCGCCGCAGACTTGTCTTCGCCCAAGACTACCGACCTCCGTGACCGGGGGCCTGAGTACGGCGGGTGGGCTCCTCGCCGTTCTTACAGAAACAGGCCATGGAACGTGGCGCAGCGTGAGAGTTACACGCATGCCCTTCTCCCTCTCAATAGCGGTATAACACCCACACCCCCAAAGAAGCGAGTTAACACTCGAACCCCCCAAAGAGGCAGGATAACACCCGAACCCCCTCTGAACGAGCCTGACAAAGTCTGTCAGGAGCCCTGGGGCTATCCTTCCGTGGGCTCACCCGTGTGGTTTTAGTCGGTAGGAGTCCGGCGTAGCATCCATGAGGATTTACAAACGTAAAAAAAAAAAACCTTAACCTGTTTTGAACAAAAAAATTTTTCTTTTCTCTCTTTATAAAATCGATAAATATTGTAGCTAATTATTGTAAATAAACTAAACTATTCTAACTATTAACTATGCCCAACCGAATACATAACAAACTGCTACGCAATATGGCAGGTTTGAATGAAACTGTCAGCGTTAAGCTGGAAAAGAGTGTGCTCCGTTGGTTTGGACAAGTCAAACGAATGAGCGAGAACAATTGACGAAGAATATATATTGTGTGAGAGTAGAGGGTAGAAGGAGTCAGGGTAGGCCGAGACTTACATATGAAGATTACGTGAGCAGATTGCTCAAAAACGGAAAAGTCAAAAGTACTTGGATACCCAGACGGTGCGTGTATGAAGCGATTGATGAATCTTGAAGAAGCGAAAGAAGTATGCATGGATCGCGAAGCCTGGCGATCCGTCCTCTCTGACTACTCCGTCAGGAATGCAGCGTGAAGATAGTTAGTTTAGTTTAATTATTGTGCAGGGTGCTGAAATGGGACGGGCCGCCTTTTACCTCACAGGCAATATTCGGTGTTGACTTGCCGCTGCCGGTTGTAGTGCGAGCCATGGTCAGCAGCCTACGGGGTTAGGCCGCTGTCGCATCGTTTGTTAGTAAAATTATAGCGGCAAAACGTGAGGCTCTCGGGGGCGTCGTCGTAAACAATTCATGCGGCCCCCGACTAGTATCTGACCAAGGGCAGATTAGCTTGTACCGGCCGCTCTTACTTCCACTGCTGTTCTCTGCGAGCCGGTTTAAGGTGAAGCGGAACACCTCGCGCTGCAGTCGTATAGACTATCACTTACGCAACTGCACTGCTAGAATCATGTAAAACCAAAATTTTAAATATTTAAATTTTTTAATTTATTTTTCCAAGCTGTATTACTTGCCTTAGAATTCTTGGATGATTTCCAGTTTCGATCCTTTGACACAAATTAGTCCTAATGTGACAAAGAAACCAAAGATGTGAGATGCTCTCACCGTGTTCATTCAAACTCCATTCCTTGACATCCATCATCTTAGAGACGTCTTCGGACGTAGCGCGATGGTGTAAGAGCTTTGGGATATTACATCTCTGTGTGACCCCTTTTCACAGTTCAAATAGATAATCTTTTGGTCCTGCAGCTGGTCATGGTCGTGAAATCATTCAAATATCGCGACACTTTGATATAGGTATCGCCAGTCAATACGATATTGATGCTGTCCTCTTTGGTTTTTTGTACAATCTGCACTACGATATGTACATGGTCCATCCATTTAGAGTAGAAGGTTCTGTCGACAAAAATATCCCACCATCTATCAACATGGTTAATACTAATAAATTACTAAACGTTTGACTATAGTTAGTTTTTTGTAGGGGATTATTGACATGATGTAATTTTTATTTATCTCTCAGGCCTTTATCACGTTCCACCGTAAGTTTTTTTGTCCCACGCAACAGGTGATGAGCCCATTACCGTGTTAAGATGGACAGGCGCAGGTTGTGATGACATACTGTTGAATTTTTTTAAGCCACTCATAAGGCCTTTAACTTGGCTTAACGACTGCCATGTTACAACAGGGACCAACGGATTAACGTGTAGCAGTGATCGTTTACAGAACACTGAGTTCGCCGATCGCTTCTACGTATTTTTTCATGGAAGTATTATGGCTATCTGATATGAGCTTATAATCCTATTCAGTGCAACTAGAGCTAGAAGATCGGATGATGAGGCGACAAATGTTATTCACTTGTGTTTTATCGAGACTATCAAGAGCACATGTTGACAGTGACATTGTTTCAGGGGCAAAGTGTTGAAATGTTCAGGATGCCAGTACGTTCACTACTGCGGCCGGTCGTGCCAAAAAGAGGCGTGGATTGATCATAAGGTATGTCGCTCTATGTATGTTTGATAGTACCTATGGTTTTGTATATGCACTATTCTTTCTTTATGTTTTATTCTAGTCAGCAGATTTACGTAGCGAGAATGAATGAGCAAACTGGTAGTGGTCGACCTCATCGTACGTATGTCAATCAAATCGATGATCTTTTAGAAAAAGGCCAGGTCAAGAGTCCCTAAGAAAGTGGGATAAGCAAAAGTTGTATGTCAGGATCGTAGTAAATGGAAATCCATAGTTTCTGTCTACCCCAGTAGGAAACAGGCGTGATGATATGTATGTATGGATCTCAGTCAATGTCTATTGTGCAAGGCGTCATCCATCAAGCATGCAATGTGAATACGGTATCCGACAATTCCAACATAGGCATCTCTCTTCCTACTAGACTTTGGGTATCAGACAATATAAAGTCGTTCTCAAGAAAGCCCAAATAAACAAACATATGAAATAAAAGCCTATGACTGTAGAGAGTAGGATCTAGGTGCTGGCTAAGACGATATAACCAGTCAAGTGCATATCAGGTTACGTGCTATTTATGGTTTCAAAGTAGCGCAACCTAATTACAACTTTCTTTTCTGCCTTGTGGGCTAAGAATTACTTACAACAAAATTTTACTTACGTATCTATACATAACCTTGTTACAAATAGATACCTACTCAGTTTTCCGCAATTTTTTATAGAACAAATCTATTTTTCTTAACACATTGCAATATTTTCGAACGGTTATACAATATTTTCTGAATAATTGACGCAAATGTCATGACAGCCCTCACGTAATACGCGAAAAAGTTGGCACGCATCAACAACGCCTTCAACGCAATATTTTACTCAAACGTTCAAAAACTTACCGTCAAATTACCTGTTACGCAATTGTACGCAACTGAGTCTAAACTCATTTAGATTATAAATGGATGCCAGATCTTTACTAAAAGCTTTTACAAGATGCAATAAATGTTTAGTACATGGTTGCTACGGATGTTATATAACTCGATGTAGCAACAAATTGCGGCGAAACATAAACACAAACGCTTTATTTAAACAACGCCTTTAAGTTTTACCATTAGGTATATCTTATTTTGAACATACGCCTATCATTGCCTCATCGCCAAAATTCACCTTCTGGTACATAAAACCAACAGTGAGAGCAAATGTCGTTGACTTGCTGCTACTTTTAGCATTGCCGACTGGCGATTCACACCGCCGACTTAATAACGCCAGTCGCGGAGACGGAGTAATTGAAGAGCGTGACTCCAATACCACGACCTATCCTAGCCCGCGAAATCGCGATGCAGAATGATAACAGTCGCTAAAACGCACGATTCCGATGCTGCTTCCAGAGTCGCCAAAACGTGATGCAATATCGATACAGTCGCAAAATCGCCGTTCGCCGTTGCTAAAAGTAGCTAGTCTGAGGTGTGATCCCTACGTGATGATGAAGAATTAATGGCTATGCCAAGGATCTTGTCGGGCCAGATCTCCCAACCCCTTTTTTATGGGGCGGAATACTCATGGACTTTTCCAATGACGCGATCGCTGTGAACTATCAGCGAGGTGGGCATATCGGACACGTAGACATAGACCAAACCGCATGGTGTCTTTCTGGCTATGTGCTCGAAGATAAATAAAAATTGTGCTATTTCACACAGCGCCGTCTATCCCAAACTAAGCTTAAAGCTTTTTTCCGACCCGGGAATCGAACTCGGGATCTCAGCGCTAGATCTCAGCGTTAGCCCAAACCCTTAGCACCATCCCGTACTCATGAAGGTCGCAGATCCGAGTCGTGCCAGGAAAGGCATCTTTCCCGAGATCTCCCAGCCCTGTAATACCTAAATTACACACCGATTTGGGACTCGAAGCACTAAATTATCGTCCATGGGCTACGGTGACCACTTTCCACCAGGTTGGCCGTACGCTTGTCTGACACCTCTTTATTATATGGCAATTGGCTCACCACCTGTTACGTGGGACAAAAGTGCATACGATGAAATGTGGGCGTATAGTAATCCTATGCCTACCCTTTCGGGGATAAAGGCGTGACAATATGTATGTATTAATGTAATGTACATATTTTACAAATATTGGCACTCGTGACTGTTGGTGGTTGACGCAACTTTTATCTATCTTTACCCGTCATCTTTTCTTTGTATGATGTAACCGCGGATATAAAGCCAATCTGGACCTATGGCATCTAATTATGGGGTGTCACTTGTAAATCTAACATGAACATAATTCAACGCTTGAAAAATACAGTATTCAAATGTGTAACGAATGTATCCTGGTACAATCTGATGAGGTCTAGCTACTGAATACAGTAATAAAATAAATTAGATTGTTTGCCAGTAGATATGAAACACGACTGAAAGAGCTACGAGCTGGCAAACCAACTCGCAGCGCCCACTTGTATAAGACGTCTCAAGAAGCATGACTTCATAAACCTTGGCCACTATAAGATTTAATAGTTGGCCTTCCTAGAAGGGGCCGGTCCCTTAATGGAGAGACTTGTCTGTAAGACCATATAATGACAATATATTTGCCTTTGGTCAGGACAGACCGATTTTAAAACCTACATTCTAAAAAAATCCCTGAGTGTAACTTAACATTGCCATTGCAAGAGTTGTTTAGTCTGTGGCATAAATTTCTTTTGAATAACAAAATGTATTTTGAAATCATTCAGTCTGAATAAAATCGTTTCTTTCAGCAAAACAAAACTAAGCTATATGGTGTTTCATATAAACAAATGACGTTTTATGGATCGTATCTCAGAAAATAAAACAGCAAATGATACACACGTCGATACCTTTCCTATATCACATGGTTTTGAAGCAAAACTAATTTACGCACGCTTGACTTGGGGAGTAAGCTGGTGAATGTGTGACGAGAGCGTTACGAAAAGTGTGATCCAGAGAGGTGATCGGAAGTTAAGAGGAAGATATAAGTTAGTGATGATAGAAAGAGAGAGTTACGTTTCGCTTATTACTTTGGGGCAAGAGAGAGGTGTGAGCACACATTTTTTCTCTCTCTTTATCTCGTGGCCAGTGAAGCTAAAGAAATTTAACTTCAGTCGTGTGGTCTAAAGCATACTCGTTTTTTATACATACAATGACCACTATATTAATATTGACGCTCGCTGTTGGCCTCAGACCGCAGCTTTCCCGAGGATGGGACTATCTTCTACTTCAACCGCCTGCTTGTTCATCATCTTAATGTATTCCCAGTTACTTTCACACCCTACTTGTATTTGGAGCCTGAGGTCCACTTTTATTTGACTGCCAGGAGCAGCAATATTTTAACTTTGATTTTCGGCATTTGATGCGTGTGGTTATGAGCTTTTCGCATCGTGGTTTCCATAGAACCACCTATTCGCTGCGCGAATTCTCCAGAAAAATTAGCAGAACGAAGAAGATATTCAAGTCTTCTAGTTTCGGCAACGAACTTAAGAATCCTGGAATGGACTATTAATTTTATTAGTAAATTATTTTCAGTGGGAATGCGCTAATTTCAAAAGAATATCCCCGAAGGTCTTACCTGATGGAGCACGAATGCTGGCGAAGATTATTAACCGCTTGCACAGGGGAGACGGACATTCCTTTAGATCGTTTTATTCCGGAACTTCGTTTAGGATGTGGAAGGATTTGATGTCGCGTATGTATTTAAATTCGTATCAAATCATCATAATAAT
Organism: Thumatha senex; assembly: GCA_948477245.1. Lineage (NCBI taxonomy): Eukaryota > Metazoa > Arthropoda > Insecta > Lepidoptera > Erebidae > Thumatha > Thumatha senex. The sequence continues at coordinate 6,094,868 of OX419726.1, read as the reverse complement.
AATCATAATAATCATCCGCAGGGCAGCTTGTGGCGAGTTGAATGTGCGTGGCTACACATCGGTCCCGATTCCTCAGAGTTTTGTTGCCCTTCTGCACCGGTTAGGATTTAATGGCCTAACGGGAGAGCAGTGAGAGTGCTCCTCCAGGGAGTGCAGCAAATCTCAACTCTGGCTTGCCTTAATTGGCCGGTCAGAGGGAGGGAGCCAGAGCTATATGCTCGGGGGTGGAAGTGTCATTTTCAAGGGCATAACTACGGGGAAGCCCGCTCCGGTCCTGTCCCGCGAAGGTGAAACCGGCGCCGCACCGCTCGACACCCCAAGCCGCTCACACCGGTGTTGCCCTCTGTCGCCTTACAGGCTTATCATGCCTACGGTGATTGTATAGGGGGCCCATCTAGTGAGTTGGCGAGTCACCGTCTGCCAGTAGTTTAATAATAATATAATAAAATGGCAGACGCCGTTTTCATCAATAGCTTAATTCATCCTATCCATTTAACCCCCATCCCAATAGCCCATTTCATAGTTAGCACATTTTACAATAGTTTAACTCCCACTGGAGGTGATCCATTACCGTTCTTCTACATAAGGCGGGCGTGGACTATCTGTAGTGGGGGTCCCATTCCCTATTAGATTAAAATTCTCAAAGGGCCTCTGCGTGTTGGACCTATGTCCCCATGTAAGCCTATCAAAAGTCCGAGTATCTTCATGAGAAAAAAAAAGAAGATACCCGTGTAAAGAAGAGATCATAATAAAATGGGCTAACGGGAAAGCAGTGAGAGTGCTACTCCCGGGAGTGCAGCAAATCTTAACTCTGGCTTGTCTTAATTGGCCGGTCAGAGGGAGGGAGCATATGAGCTATATGCTCGGGGGTGGAAGCGTCATTTTCAAGGGCATAACTACGGGGAAGCCCGCTCCGGGTCTGACCCGCGATGGTGAAACCGGCGCCGCACCGCTCGACACCCCAAGCCGTTCACACCGGTGTTGCCTCCTGTCGCCTTACATGCTTATCATGCCTATGGCGATTGTATAGGGGGCCCATCTAGTGAGTTGGCTAATCACCGTCTGCCAAAATTTTGATAATCATATATTAAAATGGCAGACGCCGCATTCATCCATAGTTATAATCACCTAGTTCATCAAACCCCCAACCCAATAGCCCATTTCTTAGTTAGCATATTTTACAATAGTTTAACTCCCATTGGAGGTGGTCAATTATCGTTCTTCTATAAGGCGGGCGTGGACTGTCTGCAGTGGGGGTTCCATTTCCTTTTAGATTAAAATTCTCAAAGGGCCTCTGCGTGTTGGACCAGTATGTCCCCATGTACGCCTACCAAAAGCCCGGGTATCTTCATTTTAACAATAGAATTAAAAGAAGATACCCGTGAAAAGAAGAATCATAATAAATCATCATCATAATAAGGTTAACTTTGTTTTACATTGAGAGTCCGTAGGTACCTTCGTACTTTTAAGCATCCTAGTAGTGATCTCACTAGTAAGCATGACTTTTTATCAATCACGCCTTTATTTCCGAACAGAGGCATATTGTGTTCAATGAAATGGACAAGTGCAGGTTGTGGCGATCTGCTGTTTAAATTGTTCAAGACTTCAACTAGACTTAACGACTACCATTTTACTGGCATCCGGGACCAATGGCTTAACGTGCCTTCCAAAAAACGGAAACGAAAATGGAATTCTGTGACTAGCTAATGCGAAAGTTGCTTAACGCAGTGATCGTTTACATAACGCATAGCTAGCTGGGCTACGAGCGCTTCAAATTTTAAGTTAGCAAGCATATTATTATTTTAGTATCGTATACATAAGTACGTTGTACTATGATCGTTCTGCTTTTACGTACATAGCCGATCGGTCTCTGCAAATCGTGACCGTATCTGAGGTGACTTTTGCAGCTTGTCCACAGTGTTTCTTGTAAATGTGCAAATGAGATTTGTAGCCATGATTTCCTAGTAAGGAGACTACTAGAAATGCCGAAGAATGCGAATTGGGGCGAAAAATGAAAACTGAAACTGCAATACAAAGCGAGGGCTTCGCATGCAACCAGGGGCCGAGTCTGCTATATCAATCGTGTTAATTTCTTAATTTTATGAAAAAAATAAAATAAAACAATTGTCCCTCAATAGAAATCCACCGGTACATTTTGTCAGTTTTCCGCAGTCTACTATTACAATCGTACTCCCATAGACTTCTATCGGTCGTCCGATAGAATCCTACTAACTCGTACCAAGCCAGTGGCTGCTAGTCAGTTGAAGTTTTTGATAGTCTACTAACATTTTGACAGCTAAAAACAGCGATTCTGGTTCTATTCTACGGCTTGTCAGTATTAGACCTGGCCCTCTGGTTGATGATGGTTCCGCAGCATGTAATAATTTCATTTAAAAGCATGTATAGAAACCTATCCCAACAGATGCACAATTTAAACGGGAAATGATTTATTCTGATGCTATTTCAGATACCATTAATCATTCGTACTGTAACGGATGAGCTACGAGATATCTTTGAGCCAACTCTCAATTGCAATTGTAGAGGCGTAGATACTAGTAGCGCGTCGATTTGTTTTGTTTTATTTTTTATGACATACATTACTCTACGGCTATAAATGTTACTTTGTCTTTTGTTCCACGGATGTAAAATCATGTTAGTTATTGATATGTCTATAAATAATCAGAAATGCACTCAAAACTTTCCCATTAAATAGGGCTCTCTGAAACCACCTTCGATTTCTGCCGGTTCTCTCTTTTGTATCCGAGTTAATAATAATTACAATCACCATTAACCAGGAGCTGACATATTTTTAATATTCTACATTTCTTGAGAAATCTCCTTCTCTTTCCCATGACCTCGTCCGAGTCAACAGGTAGGGCCAGACTGCATCCCATTTAGTACATTTATTAATAGCTTAGATAATCGAAAATAAACATATTTAAATTGAATATTTCAAAATAATTACCTAGTAATTATGTATTATCGCAGACTATTCAGACTTGAAAGCTGACATTAAACGGATGGATCACTTTACGTCGTTATGTGTCGTCCTGTACGACTTTCTGAAAGACATCTCGCTACCAAACACTGTGGAACTTATGGGATTATATGGAAGGGTAAGTTTCGAAGACTAGTGTAACTAGGTATTTACTAGTTTGTACTTTCTATCAGACTACCTAGAAATATAAGAAATGTTTGGAACAAACTACAAAGAATACTAATACGACGATAGTATCATCGCGATTTTTTCGCTTAGCTTATCGCAAGACGGTTCCTTACTTGTTTACTACGATACTCTTAAGAAAAAGGTAATACTTTGCAGAGTATGTATGTAAGTACTATAAGAACTAGATTACTGGTGATACCTAATTACCGATTACATAAGTTTTTTTTTATATTTAACTGGTCAAAATGACACCGCTCGCTTGATGGAAAGCCATGGCGACTTTTAGTGAATTGAGGACCAGTCTCACAGTCCACAAGATTGATAAACCCTCAAGTCGACGGCCCAATGATGAGGGTCTTCGCACTCCGCTTGAAGAACCCAGGATTGTAAGAGGAAGGAAACATGCGGAGGCCAACTGCTGTTCCAATAGTCTATGGATATCAGTGAACGAGCTCATAGTGCATACCTTGTGTCTGGAGCACTCGTATGACCTAAGTCCATATCAGACCTTCCGATAGAGACTTTCTTACTTATACACTTAATACATTTTGGACGGAAGTCCCTGCCTAAGTTCCAGAACGTCGAGAGTATAGGGTTCTTCATAAAGGTGTTTAGAAGGTTTTTGGAGGTTCGACAGCGCGAGTGTAGCACTTCGTATGTTGCAAACGGCGAAAGGTTACGTAACCACTTTCGATCAGGTGGGCCGTATGCTTGTCTGCCATCTTAGTGGTTAAAAAATGTGACAAACTCTGCCGATTTGTTGACATTTATGATTATTGCTCCGCTCTCCTGGGCACTAGCGTGAATATATATAGCCTACAGCCTTCCTCGAAAGCTGCGCTATCCAACACAAACAAAATAAAATAATTGGAACCAGGACATAGTTCGTGAGATTAGTGTATTCAACGAATAAAACAAACAAATTCTTTATAATATGAGTATTGATGTTTCCCCTATTTCAGATGGTAATTAACAGCTTCATGATCTTGGACATAGATATGAATTCTATAGGAACAGGTATATACCTCGCCTCGTCTATACTGGATCATAGCTGTGAGCCCAACGCGGTCGCTACGTTCGACGGGAAGACCATCAATATCAGGGCCATTAAAGACATGCCGTGCTTAGATTGGAATCAGGTAAATAACAGCCGTCGAGAAAATGTATTTGAAGTATTGAATTAACACTTGAAGAGCTCGTGGCCCCGCTGACTCAGTGTTCTGTAAACGATCACTGCGTTAAGCAACTTTCGCTATGGCTGGTCATGGATGGGTAACCGTTTTGTGGCATTTACATATGCGAGCGTTTCCGTGCTTTGGAAGGCACGTTAAGCCGTGGGTCCCGGTTGCCATGGCGGTCGTTAAGCTAAGTACAAGTACTTATTTGCGGCTTGAAAATTTTTAACAGCAGGTAGTCACAACCCGCATCTGTCTATTTCAACATTTTCAACACGGCAATGGGTTCACCTAGGTGGTTACGTGAGACAGGAATACACACGGTGAAAAGTTGACGTATAATATGCCTTTGCCACCCCTTCGGGCATTAGGCGTGATTGATTTTAATCAACTTGACATGTATAATTAGTAATAGTAATAGTTTTTTTTTTATTCATTTTTTGTTCATTATGTGTAATTTAAGTTTGTTATTATGTGTGAGCACCATTTTTAAATTTAACATTATCATTGCTGTGCTGTTTGAGTATGTCATGCTCGCCTAAGTGTCCTGGCAGTGGTGGCATATGTATCGGGTCGCCCTATTCCCTATAATATGGTTGAGTAGGGCGATGACTGATATATGCGTCATACCCGTGAACGGGTGCCGTCCCTTGGCTCTGGTCAGCTCATTGCTGTTATAGCAATTATACGAAACATTACAAATAATATTGTTTAAATTTAAAGCAAACCAAGTTTAGACGACTGTTCTTACATAACTCCAAAGAACAAAGTTAATTATTGTAAGCCATACCTACATTTTAGAAGACAATCTATGGAGTTTCTTGCCAGATTCTTCTACATAAAGGGTAGGCTGCCCTTGGAACTGGCAATTAGAATCGCTCTCATTTTATTTATTGTCATGACTATTCGTGCCTAAAATGGTCGACATAAATTTTTTTTTTATTTCGTTTTGATTTTGTTTAACAATTTCAATGTATCTAATTAACCTAGCTTATTGCTTATTTATAGCCAGGGTACTCACTAGTAGAGAGAAGCTTTACGCGGTGATAATCGGCGTCAACAGTGGCATCTTAATTACCGAACGGATGTACCAATTTTGATGCGGATAATTAAATAAATAAATATCGTTGGGACAACTCACATAACGCCATCTGATTCCAAACTAAGCAGAGCTTGTAGTATGGTAACCAGATAACTGATAAACATACTTATATATTTCTAAATACATACATATTATAGATAAATAACACCCAGACACAGAATAAACCATCGTGCTCATCACACAAAGTTTTATCCTGGGTGGGAATCGAACCCACGACCTCTTGCGTAGCAGTCGGATACACTCCCACCGCACCACAGAGGCAGTCAAAATTTTGTCCATATTATAGAAATCGAGTTATAAAATGGATGATTTTATTTCCAGATGCGAATATCTTACATCGATCTTATGAAGACCCCGTACGATCGGCAATCGGAGCTACTGCTGAACTACTACTTCTTGTGCCAGTGTGACAGGTGCATGGGTAAATGCTTTAAATGTGCATACTTATTTGTTCTTATTAGGCCGAGACTTACATATGAAGACCACGTGAGCAGATTGTTCAGAAACCCAGACGTGCGAGATTGATGAATCTGCAAGAAGCGAAAGAAGTTTGGATGAACCGCGAAGCCTGGCGATGTGCCCTCTCTGACTATGGTCACGGATATGATATGAAAATAGATTGTTCTCGAATAGCATAGAAATCTATATAATAAGTCAATAAAAAATACTCGTAGGCCCGCTAACTCAGTGTTCGTAAACGATCACTGCTTAAAGTAACTTTTGGCAGATTTTTTTTATTTCATTCTATTCTAAAATACTATAATTATTTTGTTTTTAAATGTTATTTTTGCAATATTCCGCTTTTTTAGAATTTCGTACGATGTCGACACGTGTTTCGCCTACACACGAGGCATTATCAAGACTGTTTGGCTGCTAAACAATCTTGATAATGCCTACGACATTCTAAAAAAGCGGAATATTGCAAAAATAACATTTAAAAACAAAATAATAGTATTTTATAATGGATTTCCGCCATGTAACGCCTGATTCAATTTCATTCCATTCATTTTTAATATACAAGCTTACAGTATACAGAACACCAAGACGTTTTAAGGGTGTTCCCTATGTATAATATTAAAAAAAATGTATTTATTTAGAAATATACATGTATGTTTATCAGTCGTCTAGATCCCATAACACAAACATATATTAGCATACTTTGGACTAGACGGCGCTGTGTATGAAATGTCCCACAATATTTATTTATTATTATTATTATTTATTTATTACCGCTTTGTGCGCATAGAGAGATAAAAAGCACTAATAGAGAACGTCATGTTCTCACTTAGTGCATCAGCAAAATGGTATAATGTTGTATTACAGTAATCCCTTATTTATTTAAATTTTTCCGATTGCCCGATTTTGCGTAAAATTGAGGCTATCACAATTTTACGAAAATTCGGACATTTTTTCCTTATATAATATTATAACTTTATATTTGATCATTTTGATGATTCTTCATCAATTTTTATTTATCCAGATATTATTGCTTTCTTTTGTTTTCGTGACCCTGGTTTTGATGAAACATAATTTGTTCAATATTAATATTTTTAATTTTTACGTCTTTTTTATTATTGTCCATTTCAACACGGTAATGGGCTCACCGCCTGTTACTTAGGACAAAAATGCATGTATATAAGGGTATTTAAGGCCATACAAAACTTAACCCCGATTTCAAGGTTACTACTTGGTCCCACACATCGCGTAAATCCAAGTTATTACTGTACTTTACAGACGGACGACTTACAGATAAATAAATTTGAAGTGCCTGTTAGTAATTCCAGATTAACAGTTTTTCACTAAACTAATATAAAAGAACATAAGACGTATACAAAATAAGATACTTTTCAGTCTGTTTGTGCCGGCTAATCTCTGAAACAGCTACAGCTATATTCACGGTACTTCACTGGCAGATAGCTGATGTTGCTGAGAAATAACTTAGACTGCATTTTATCCCTGTATTCCCACGGGAACTGGCACTATGCACGTTAAACCGCTAGTATCACAATAAGTACGAATATACAATTTCTAAATGACTAACAAGTCTTTTTCAAACCATTCCAGATGAAAAACAAATAAAGTACGCGCACTCAGCGATATGCCTGAACAAGCAATGCGACCATCCCGTCAACATACCATGGAGCGAGACCTGCCATCTAGTCAGAAAACCAGAGAAACTAAAAGAAAATCAAAATGGCGATTCTAACAATAAAACACTAGAAGATACTGAACAAGATTTTAATCACAACAGTGATGTGAAATGTGAAAGTGATATAGATGATACAAGTGATGTTAAAAATAATTCAGATGCAATACATTGTCGTGAATGTGGTACTAAATATGATGAGAAACAAATTGATGTTTTTGTCAAGACTATGGAGTTCACACATGTGCATTTACAGAATATGGAGAGGGCTTCTGTGGCGTGTATCCTTTTTTTATTAAACTTGATGATAGTGAGATATATTGACAAATTTAAAGTAGAATATATTACAGTCTCTAACTGGACTCGAACCAGCTTCTTCTGACTTGCCTGTTAGCTGCAATTTAAAAAAAAACCGGCCTTTTTCTTCTGTATAGATCGTAAAAGAAACCTCTACGCAAAGTTTTAAGTTATGCCTCTGTTCAAGGTTATGTGCTGGGCGTTTTGTTTTTAAACTTTCGCGATTTTCATTCATATTAATATGATATTCGGGTCTTATTCGCGACGTATATTATTATTACTGACAGAAATTGTGAGTGTTGTGTGTAGACCGACCGACATTAGAACAATGAATCTAAATTGTGACGACCAAGTGCGGGTAGCTGTAGAAAGCACTCGCGACGCTGAATGCTTCATTACACCCGTGACCACGGCTGGTGTAATCCGGTCGAAACGTCGGGAAGTATAAGGTAGGCTTTGTACCTAATAATATACGTCGCGAATAAGACCCGAAATATCATATTAATAAAAATTTTCTCTTTATATATTAAGAAGACTACAAAGTTTTTTTTGTACATAATGAACAAAATCTCTGAAAAAGTTGCGAAACTCTATTCTGCGGCCGCTTGGTTTCCGGCAGAAATTTGTTGGGGTAGTTAAACTAATAACGACTGCCTCTGTGGCGCGGTGGGAGTGTATCCGACTGCTACGCAAGAGGTGGTGGGCTCGATTTCCACCCAGGATAAAACTTTGTGTGATGAGAACGATGGTTTATTCTGAGTCTGGGTGTTATTCTATAATATGTATGTATTTAGAAATATTTAAGTATGTTTATCAGTTATCTGGTTACCACAGTACAAGCTCTGCTTAGTTTGGAATCAGATGGCGTTGTGAGAGTTGTCCCAACGATATTTATATTTATTTATAATTCTCTGGTGTTTATTTCTATAGATTTATAACCTTAACACCTAACCAGATGTGGACGTATGTCAGTACTGCTTAGACAGACAAGAGGGCGTGTTACATCCACTGAACGTGCTGCATGCACAGACGTTAGACCACGCGTTCGACGCTCTCGTACAAATACAGATATGGGAGAAGGCGTGCGGGTATGCTGAAAAACTCATCCCTTGCTTCAGGTAAATGCATTTTTTTCATACACCTTTTAAAGCGCCACGACTTCTGATCAGCGGTCATAAAACTTTTTTTGATGAGCACGATAGTTTATTCTTTGTCTGGGTGTTATTTATCTATAATATTTAGACATATATAAGTATGTTTATCAGTTATCTGGTTACCTATGCCTTGTACTAACAACCTCAGCTTAGTTTAGAATTAGATGGCGTTGTGTGAGTTGTCCCAACAATATTTATATTTATTATTATTTATTGTGCAGTCACGAACTTTAAGTAAGGCTATAAGACTGCGCCTTCTATAACCTATAGCATGTTCCTACTACTACTTTTTCCGTGGTATTGTTATTAAGCGCTCGTGGTCTCGCAAATTTAGCTATGGCTGGTTAGAATTGATGACCGCTTTGTGGTATTTTCATTCACGAGCGTTTCCATGCTTCGAAAGGCATGTTAGCCGTTAGTCCCAGTTGCCAGTAACATGATATTCGTTAAGCGATGTCAAACGCCTAATGAGCGGCTTAAAAAATTTAAACAGCAGGTCGCTACAACCTGTTTTAACACGGCAATGCGCAACCTATTAAGTGGGACATGAATGCACACGGTGACATGTGCGCGTATAATATCTGCTGCCACCTCTTCAGGGATTAAGGCGAGATTGATAAATATTTAAAAAAACTTTATGTACAAATAGGCTATAACAATGTTCCATCTATAACCTGTAGCTACTATTATTATGCTATTTTTCGTGGTCTTGTTAATATTGTATTATTATGTTAAAAAAGTATTATTAAAGTTAAATCGAAATAAAAAATTTACCACTACTGTGGTGAACATCAAAAATGGACACATGCGCTGCCATTATTTTAAAAAAATGTGTGTACCAGAGTACACAGTAAGAAGTGAAACTTCTTTACGACATTTTTGTTTACAGCAATAAAATTTCTCTCATACCTTATGATAGAAGTTACACTTCAAAACAACATGGCGCGTAACCGAAAAACATGACCTTTTTACAGCTATAATAGATTTCACAAATAAGTTTCACTTCAAAAATATAAAGCTAATGCTTTTTTTTTTTTTTAGATTTTATTATGGTGACAGAAACCCATTGCTTGGTATTCTCCATCTAAAATACGGAAAAATACTTCTCTACAAAATGGAAATTGAAAAAGCCTTAGCACAACTGAAGTGTGCTGAGAAAATTATCAAAATGACTCACGGAGATCGACACCCGCTATACAAGGAACAGTTACTGCCTTTACTTCAACAGGCAATAATGGAATCGTGAATAATTCAGTGCCTGTAGATAATATAAGATAGATTTAAGTATTTGAAGTTTGAAATACTTAGAATTTTTTCAAATTATTAATACTGGCATTACATATTAGTGTGCTCTGCGTTGACACATGAAAGTTTTGATAAGACACATTTTAGTATTTGTGTATCCTACTAATATTATAAATGCAAAAGTTTGTGAGAATGGATGTTTGTTACTCTTTCACGTAAAAACTACTTAACGGATTTTAATGAAACTTTACAATAATGTAGCTTATACATCAGAATAACACATAGGCTACTTTTTGTCCCGGGAACAAGTTCCTGTGGGAAACGGGAACGGAAAACTTCTCTACGCGCGCAAAGCAGCGGGCGTCAACTTGTACTATACTAACTTCACGCTATATCCCTGACAGTATGTAGTCAGAGGCAGATCAGCAGCCTGTGCGATCTTTGCATACATCTTTCGCTTCTTTAGATTCATTCATCGTACAAACATTCACGATTATGGGTATTCGAGCACTTTTGACCTTTCCGGTTTTGCGAAATCAGCTCACGCAGTCTTCGTTTGTAATCCTTTGTCTACCCTCTACCTTCGCACAATAAATGTTGATCGTTAATCGTAACTTGACTATCTTCATCCTGTATCCCTGACGGAGTAGTCAGAGAGGACAGATCGCCAGACTTCACAAACCATGCATACTTCTTTCGCTGCTCGCAGATTTATTAATCGTTTCATACATGCACGTCTGGGTATCCAAAATACTTATGACCTTTCCGTTTATGCGATATCTGCTCATGTGGTCTTCGTATGTAAATTAACTATCGATCTAAATAAATTCCTTTTGCCCTCTACTTTCGCACAATAATTATTGTCGGTAAATCGTTTTTTACTCATTCTAATGACAAGTCTAAAACAATTAAATTTGGAATCAATTTTAGTACTATAAATAAACAAAGTATTGCCAGGTTAAAATAAGCCATTCTCTACTAAGATTTAATATCAAGCAATTTATAGATGTAGAAGAGTGCTTGCCTTATTGAACAATATACTTATTAAAAAAAAACTGAATATTCTAGAAGGATTTGTTCGGATATTCTAGTTTTCATGATTAGGCATATCAAATATTTACTTATTGATACAAGTAATATGTCAGATAGAACGACTAAGGCCGTAAATCATAGGTTTTCACAAAACTTAGAAACAGAGGGTAGTTTAATATATAAAGAGAAAATGACGTCAAACGTTTCGTGAATACGGCTCTAATGGTAGCTAAACATGCTCCAAGAAATCGTAATACCTCATTTACACTATCGCGCGAGCCACGAGACGAGCTGCGAGACGAGCCGCGAGTGTAAACGCAGTATTATGGTACATTTACATTCGAACGTTCGCCTAGCTTGTCTCGTGGCTCGCGCAAGTGTGTAAATGGGGTATTACGATTTAACTGTACTGTTTTATCGTACTGGCCTATAACCTAAACTAGTTTTTATCATTCACACGTTCCGATTATCGGTTCAGTTTGAACGGTACAGTTAAATCCTAACGATTATGCGTAGTGTGTGTTTGTTTGTTACCGTTCTGAAAAACGTTTCTGTTTCGAACAATAGAAACTTGGCACCTTTTACATAACACGCATTGTTTCCATCCTCTTACATAACTGTGTTCTTCAAGCGGAACGTAAAGTGGCTTTACTGGGCCGCCAACTTGAAGCCCCTTGTTATTAGTCTTGTGGACTGTGACAGTGGCCCTCGATTCGCTAGATGTCGCCATGGCTTTTAATCAAGCGCGCGGCAGCGCCACTTTATCGAGCTAAACAAAAAAAAATAGATAAGACTTTATTTTTACAATTTCAGCCATACATTTGAATTTAATAAAAGGTGTATTGTTGTGTTTAGTCACATACTCAACGTTCTCATTTGGCGTGACGCATTGGAAAAAAAGTCGCATTATGTCTGTGACATAATGCATGCGACTGGAAATTAAATCCTAATGAGTCACATATCTGGGGATGATTGAACGGGAACAAAAAAATTAAAAATATATATTAGCAACCTATAACTGTTCCTCAATGAGGGAGAAATATCGTTGTCACAGTATACCTCTTGTTATATTTTCTTGTTCAGTCACACTGCTTAGCATTGTAGTTTTTAACTGATTTGGAAATAAATCACAATAGGTCGCAGTGTTACTCAATAGGAATTACACTTTAATTGAGTCATAACTCACATGTCTGGGTGTGACTGAACAGAAACAAACCAGATTATAGATATGTGAGGCAAATGTAGTGTTGGCAGTGGAGCCCTGTTAATTTTATTTACCAAGATTAGTGCCTTATAACATTCCAACCCACAATGAAGAAAATGAGCTCTTATCTGGATAAGTTTCAATATAATTTTAATGGTTCATGAATTTGGTAATATTGAATAATTATAAAACTTCATAATTTTCTAAGGAATAGTAGCATATTCATATAATATTTGTATAAAAGTGTGTCAATTATTTTTTATGATCCACAAGGCCACAATAAGCAATAAATTGGATAATTTTATTTAGATGTTTTAAATTAATAAAAATGTACAGCTATAATATTCTTTGAGTTTACTTGCGTGACGGCCATATTGGTGACGTCATGTAATATACTGTTCCGTATCAATCCCCACATACCATATATTCATACGGCGAGACAGTGATTCGGGAACTTATGACCCCACGGATGCGCCTATTGGTACCTTTCATTCTTGGAATACTTTACCCATGTGCAGCTGCGGGCGGTCCATACAAGCAAATAAGCACTGCATACCCTAGCCCAATACTACAAGTTGTATAAATAATTAATTGCCTATACAATGAAATATGTGATAGTGCCATCTATGAGTATTCGAGGGAACTACTAACGTAACACCTAGCAGTATGTATGGAGGTCAGTGCCTTATCAGCGTATCGTATCGCGACTGCGACTAGCAGCGCTGCGCGCGGATTTATGCAAAGCTGATGTTTGCTTTTTGTAATCATATTTTTATAGTGCAAATCATTTGTATGTGTGTGTCAATTTTACGATTGGGTTCGAAATTATAAGTCGCGGAGGAAGCACTGCCTCTGAGTATAAAGCGACATATTTAAGTAGTTGTCAAAAATAGAATAGTTGTTTCTAATATAGATCTATTTTTTTAGGTAGGATAATATGAATACGCCATTTGTAATTAAAATATTGTTTCACTACAAAGAGCTGTCGAGTGACTTTAAGCGCCGTGTTTGATATCTAATTAATTACTTAGTTTACTAGTATTACTGTGAATTATGGGAAATTATAGCTGTGAGATCTGTGCTAGTGATGTGTTTAAATCAATTAAAAACTTGTGTTTTCTCGACGTTGTCGTTTGATGAATAAAACAATATTATTGTCAGAGGACGTTCTGTTCGCGATTTGATCCTAATTAAAAAAAGGTAATAGCATACGTTATTTTAATAAAAAGTATTACGATAATTATAACTGGCTAGCGGACTGTGTACACACAAATAAATTATTTTGTTTTCCTTGTAGGTATATTATTTTCAACTAACTAACTAACTATCTTCACGCTGTATCCCTGACGGGGTAGTCAGAGAGGACAGATCGCCAGGCTTCGCGATCCATGCATACTTCTTTCGCTTCTTCGAGATTCATCAATCGCTTCATACACGCACGTCTGGGTATCCGAGTACTTTTGACCTTTCCGTTTTTGAGCAATCTGCTCTCGTGGTCTTCATATGTAAGTCTCGGCCTACCCTGACTCCTTCTACCCTCTACTTTTGAATAATATATATTCTTCGTCAATCGTTCCTCACTCATTCGTTGGACGTGTCCAAACCAACGGAGCACGCCCTTTTCCAGCTTAACGCTGACACTTTCGGCCAAAGTTACGCCGCACAATTTTCGAAGTGATCGCATCTCCACAACATTCAATTTACTTTCATGCATCTGCTGACATACCCAGGTTTCACTACCGTAAAGCAAAGTTGGCACTAGCACTGCGTTATGAATCGCCATTCGTGCTTCTTTTACGATGCTTTGTCGTTTTACTAACTGGGACAAAGCACCGTTAACTTTGTTTCCGGCAGCTACTCGCCGTTCTACACCCGAATCACATCTTCCATCCGCGCTAAAACTAACTTCCTAAATACACAATTTCTTTCACTTGCTCTAGACGTTCCTGGTTTACCCTAATCTCGCATTTAGTTCTTACGTCACCTCTTTCAAATACTAGAACCTTAGTTATACTTGCATTCAAGCGAAGACCCTTACTTTCACACTCCTCATTCATATTAGTGACTAATGACTGAAGGTCGGCTTCTGATGAGACCATGAGCACAGCATCATCAGCGTACAGCAGACAGTTTACTGTAAAGTCACCCAAATTCACACCCATATTAAAATCTTTCAACTTTTGCAGGCAACTGTCCAGATACACTATGAACAGCCAGGCGGACATGACACATCCCTGTTTGACGCCTGTACAGACATCAAAAAGAGGTGACACATCCCCCTACTCGCACGCAAGCCTTACAGTCCCTATAAAGCAACTGTATTGCCCGCAGTAGCGAGCCGTCCACCATATCCGGGCAGCAAGTCCCACAGCGTTTCTCTCACAACGTTATCAAACGCTTTATCTAGATCCACAAAAGCGCAGAAAACCTTCTGGCTAACAGCCAGAAACTTTTCCGCGATCATGCGGAGAGAAAACACTTGATCCATGCAACCTCTTCCACGTCGGAATCCGCATTGAGCCTCCCATAAATACCTTTCATCTTTTCTTGCATTCGTGCCGTTATAACCTTTGCATACACCTTACTAGCTAAGCTGACCAAGCTGATCGCCCTGTAGCTGGAGTAGTTTAGGCGCGAGCCTTTCCCATTGTAAATAGGTACTACAACTGCTACTCGCCAGTCATCTGGGACCTCACCCGTCCGCCAGCACAAGTTGCATAACAGACATAGTGTGTCCCAGACACGCGACCCACCGTACTTGATCTTCTCAGCAGTAACTCTGTCTTTTCCCGCAGCCTTACCACATTTCATACTTCTTATCGCTTGTTCTCTCTTATATCTCTCATCTTATATTATTTTCAAAACAAGATAAAATTAATGTTTGGTCTTTAATCGGGTATTTCGATTTAAATAATTTTTACAAAGCGGCTTCTAAACACGATTTGTCGGAAAAATTATAGATTCTTGTTTAAAGTTCAAAATTTTTGGAAAAGGTAGAGTAGAGTCTAGTTTGAATAGCCAGTTCAAATTAGACGTTGATAGGCACAACGCAAAAGTTGGTGAATATAAATATTTTTAGAAAAATTGATAGACTTTGCTGTCTGTGGTTTGCTTTCTCGGTAAACAAGAATTAGCTTTTCGTGGTCATAATGAACACGCTTCATCATATAATAAAGGTATTTTTTTGGAACTTGTAGATCTGTTAGCTAAATATGACGGTAATTTAGAAAATCATTTACAATGGACATCTGGTAGCTCATTTACGGGGTTGTTGAATAGAACTCAAAATAGTCTGATTTCTGGCGTCGCGTCTGTAATGTATAATGAGATAAAAAAAGAAATAACACAATCTGATTTTGTTGCTGTTATTGTTGACGAAACTCCGGATGTCAGCGGTCGCGAACATTTAGTTCTTGTTTTAAGATATTTTCGCGACTCAGAAATAATAGATCGATGTTAGTTCTGATCGGAGAGCTGTCACTTTAAGCTCGATTATTATCAACGTTTTAGATGAATTTAATTGCCTAAATAAAGTAGTTGCTCAAACTTACGATTGGGTGTCAGTTTTATCTTCTCAGGTTAATGGAGTTCAAAACATAATATAACAAAAATGTATTAAATATTACTCATGACGTATGTTTGGTGTTCAGCACATGTACTTAATCTTGAAGCGCTCGTGGCCCCGCGGTCTCAGTGTTCTGTAAACGATCACTGAGTTACGCAACTTACACTATCCAAAAAGTGTATCCAAATGTAAATGTCACAAAGTGGACCAGCCCTCGGATGGGTGACCACTTTGTGGCATTTACATTTGCGAGCGTTTCCGTGCTTCGGAAGGCACGTTAAGCCGTTGGTCCCGGTTGCCAGTAAAATGGCAGTCGTTAAGCCTGGTTGAAGGCCTTATGGGCGGCTTGAAAAAGTTTAACAGCAGGTAGCCACAACCTGCGTCTGTCTATTTCAACACGGCAATGGGCTCACCACCTATTACGTGGGACAGGAATCCACACGGTAAAAATTGGGCATATAATATGCCTCTGCCACCCCTTCGGGGATAAGGCGTGATGGATATTTATTTATTTACTTAATCTTATTATTTCCAAGTCTTTTGAAAGAGTTTCGGAAGCCAAACGGTATTTCAGTATTTTTTTCGAGTTAGTTATTTTAAAAATATTACAGCTAGCAGCGCCCGCGGTTTCTCACGTCGTTCCTGTTAACGTGGCTACATCAGGATAATAAGTAGATATGTTAATCTAGGTCTCTAGCTATCTACATACCAAGTTTCAATGCAATCCGTTGCTGTTTTTACACAACAAACATCCATCCATCAAAACTTTCACATTTATGTTTATCAATCACGCCTTATCCCCGAAGGCAGGCAGGCATATTATACGCCCAATTTACACCGTATGTACTCCTGTGTCACGTAATAGGTGGTGAGCCCATTGCCGTGATGAAATACAGAGACGCAGGTTATGGCTACCTGCTGTTGAAATTATAAAGTCGCCCACGAGGCCTTTGTACTTTGCTTAACGACTGCCATGTTACTGGCCCCGGTTGCCAGTAACGTGGCAGTCGTTAAGCCAACCAACGGTTTAAGATGCCTTCCAAAGCACGGAAACACTCGCAAATATAAATTACACAAAGTGCACACCCATCCGTGACCAGCCATAGCGAAAGTTGCTTAAAGCAGTGATCGTTTACAGAACACTGAGTCAGCGCTTCATTTCTCGCTGGGATTTCGGGTAGTTGGGCATGCATACCCTATCCCAAATCCTTGTGCACGCCACTGCCCATGTGTGGTTCAGGTTTCAATAACCCACCCGCTAATTTTAGGTCAGCCAACACCATCCAATCTGCACTAATATATAAAGCTAATGAATTTGTTTGTTCGGTAGAAAGCTCTAATCTCAGGAACCACTGGGCCGATTTGATAAATTATTTGTGTTAGATAGCCCATATATCGAGTAAGGCAATAGGCTATACATCATCACGCTACTACCTAGGAGAGTTGAGCCGTAATCATAAATGTCACTAAATCGGGCAAATTTTTATACATAATTGTAATGTTTTTAAGCGACGGATTTAATTAGGTGCGACGGGTGTTTGAAGTATGTCACAGGCAAAGGGGGGTCAGCTAGTTGTCGAAAAAGTAAAATAAAGCGAAATCGCCTCTAGACCCAGCCCTGCCAAACTTACACGGAGTGTAAGTAAGTATTGAGCGTCTATTTTAAAGCAATGCGTGCCAATATGTTTTGGCATTATAATTTAGAAAATTATACTGTGTTCTCGATGTTCACGCACCGACCACTATCGAAGAATAATGCGCATCTACGGCCCTAAACATAAGAATATTGCACTCTTCATCGTTAACATGTAGGGGTTGTTCACGCTTGCATCTACATTCGTCGTTTCAGACCACCTAACAATGCCGAAACTAAACAATAGCTGCTTCTATCAGCAAAATAATAGTGAGATTCGAAGATTCGAAGCTTCAAATCGAGGTAGAGTTTGAAGCAAATGGGAATTATAGATACACTGAAATGTAGTCTGAGAATACCTGGGACTTTAATTGGTCGTGCTAATTAGTGTCTAGCACATAAGACCTTTTAGCCTTTTTGTTACCACCTCACTAAAAAGGCAAAAGGTTCAAAATTACATCCAAATTTAACATCTAAAATAGACACATTTTATTTTATTTACTTATTTTTTTAGGCCCTTTAGACCCACCCCAGTTTCGTGCTTCGGAAGTCACGTTAAGCCGTTGGTCCCGTAGACAGTTTTTAACGTGCTTCGCTGGTATGGTCACGTCATGCGGCAACGGCCGGCCTACGTGGGAAAGAAATGTCTGGCCATGTCGGCCCCGCCGGGTCCCGGTAAGAGAAGACCCAAGAAGTGCTGGCTTGACGTCGTAAAGGATGACATGCGTGCCATTGGTCTCACTACAAGGGATGCCGACGACCGACCGTGCGAAGTGGAGGAGAAAAAGTAGGCAAGCGGACCCCGGGCGTCGCTGGACGCAACTAAGACAGACGCTCGGATGATGATGAAACGGTTTAACGTGCCTTCCGAAGTAGGGTAAAGCTCGTAAATGTAAATGCCACAATGCGGACACAATACGTGAACAGCCATGTCGAAAGTTGCTTAACGCAGTGATCGCTGAGTTTGCGGGGATACGGGGGCTTTAGTTTTACAAGCCGCCCATAAGGCCTTCAACTTGTCTTAGCAACTGCCATGTTATTGGCAGCTGAGGCCAACGGCTTCACAAGTCTTCGTAAGATGCTTGGCGCACTGGTTTAGTGTCCAATCCTGGTCATAAATTATTGCATCGAAATCTATCTGCTCATTGTGTTATAGATTGGAGCATTTAACATATTGATTATTTACTGCTCTGTTGGTTAAGAACTATATGTGCTGTAGTTGCTGCCCGCGGCTCTGAACGCGTAGTGAAGTTTTCCTATTCCCGTTTCCCATAGAAACTTGTAGGTACCCAAGATAAAAGTAGCCTATAATCTTATTGTACCTATTAGCTTAAGCTACATTACTGAGATGTTTTATTAAAAATTTTTCAGTAGTTTTTGTGTGAAAGAGTAACAAACATCTAACCACACATTACATACCAACTTTCACATTTATAATACTAATTGCCCGCGACTTCGCTCGCGTGGTGAATTTTTCCAAGTCACTCCCATCACCAAAAGTTAAATGATAGCTACTTTCAGCAGTCTGATAAGAGTCGACCCCAGACTTAACTCCAAATAGGGTTTGGAAAAAACTAGGAACACACCATACAGAAGATATACAGTGATTCAGATCTGTTAGTTCAGGTTTCAGTTAAAACTACATCTGTCCAAGTCTGTCTAGAAAATTGGGAGGGGATATTGTCAGTCTGTAAAGCACAAGGATTAGGTTTTAGGCTGATATTTACACAGTGACTTTCACCACTATGCTTGTGTAATGAATTGATTGCAATGAACCAGTTAATTCATAAGTCACTGTGTAAACCACAGCCTAAAAATAATATTAAGGGAAAATTCAATATAAAAATAAAAATTTATTTGCCACACTACATGTCAATTACTCAGTAGTCTGTTGAGGTACTGTCCGTGAAGAGTGTGGTAGTCTGTTGATGTACTGTCCGTGAAGTAGTGTGGCAGTCCAGTCTGTTATTATGGTCCAAACTTCCTCCTTTTAGCATTGCTCTCGTCTTCTGCTTCTAACACTTTTATACGAATGCCGCAAACCTCCGCTCCATGTAAGACTCTCATAGCCTCATCAGCAGCATTAGTAGAGGCATAACGAGCATAACCTACTGTCTTATTGGGCAGAGTATAAACATTGATCAAGTCCCCGAATCGACAGAATATATCACGCAATACAGTCAATGGCGGGGGTTGTGGCTTACATACCAAAAAACATCTCTTAGCGACTAGACTATCAATATCTGCCAATGGTTGGGGAGGAGGCAACTTAACGCTGCAGTAGTTTAAGTCACCGCTATCACGGTTTTCTGAGACTCCTGTGGTTGCCATCTTAATCAACTTAGAGGCTTCTGCTATAGCCTCAGCTAACTGTGCCAAGTCGGGGGTTGTAGAATTGGCTGCAGACTGAACAGCTTGGTTTAAACTCTGTGCAACCTGAGGTAACCTACTAAAATTTTGTTCATGATGATCAAATTGGGATCTGTAAGGTTTGACATAGACTCTCATGCCTGGTGGATACTCAAATTCATTTAATTTTTGAACAGCATACCCAGCACATATGGGATTTGAATATGAAATGTATCCTCTTCCACAATGGCGAACTGGATCTACAAAGTATTGACAGTCAACCATACCAGGTATAATATCAAACAAACATTCTACTTGCATTTTAGATAATCGTGGACAACACATGAAATTTACTCTGGTGAAGTTGGCTGAACGGGTATTCATCATTGAAATGAGATCCAAATGAGGTCTCTCACTTGAGGTTGCTGCCATAGCTAAATCATTAATACTAGACTCAAAAGTAGTTCGCATAGGAGATTTCCTATCTTGCTTTGGCAGTGCAAATATGGCCCTGAATTCTCTAGGGCACTCTTCAAATGCAAGGGCTGCTTCTGAGAAAAATCTGTATTTGACATATGCAAAGCCTCTGGATTCACCCGTGTTTCTGTCCTTTTGAATGGTAACAGATTCAACTTTACCATATTCACTGAAAGCATCAATGATCTCATTTTCACTGATATTTTTTGGCACAGTAATAAAGAGTCTATTAAAATTGTCGTCATTTTCACTCATGTGAATGTCAGAACGATTTGCTGCCACCTTAACTTTCAAAGGGCGACTGAACTCGCTAAGACTCTTCCTATTCATGGCTTCTAAGGCATTTGCAGCCTCTGTTGTTTTCGAGTACTTAATATATGCCACGCCTTTTTGTTCTCCTGTATCCCGGTCAACTGGGATACGTATATCTTCAATTGTTCCATATTTTGAGAAGGCCTCCCGAAAATCTTCCTCCTTATATCGTTTTTCGCAGACTATGAATAGCCTAGAATATACAGGAGTGTCTTCCGATGTGTCTTCATTACGTTTACGTCTATTATTCATCATGGAACTAACTGTTGTAATGCCTGATAACGCTGTAAACAAGATTTATATTATATAACTGTTGAAACTTGAAATGGATTGTGTGTGATATTCTGCAAAGATCACTCACAACCTCGTTCGACTCTAGAGACCGTACGTATTCTAATGTATGCTAGACTACCCAAAACTATTACGACACAGTTGTAATGTAATATGGATAAATTAAAAGCCCTGTCCATCAATACCAATTGTAAACAGATATCATAGCAGGCAGCAGCTTGCTACTAGATGCTACTTTTTAGGTCTCAAGTCAAAAATCACAAAAATGCTTTTCTCATTTCTTTAATTTTTTTTTTGTAGTCTTCGCCCATATTGGGGAGGCAAAAGAAACTGTGTCCATACAGCCTAGTCTTCGGTATTTATATTTTCTTAGTATATAGTCCTGTCCAGTCTTTGTCGATGTCGAGTCCTCAGTCCTAGGTCCTTATCCTTGCCCTCAGTATAATGGTGATTTTTATACTGAGGTTTTCAGTGCACTTTTCGCGTCAAGAGAGAAAATAGCATTTCACTGCATATATTTCATTGTCTATCACTATAGCACGTTAACACAACTTTTATGTCCAGGAAACCACCACTCCGCACATAAAACAAGATAAATGCACTAGTTTTAGCAATTAATATAAAGCAAGCGTCCGCACTTGTCACTCTTCCCCGCCTAAAGTCCAAATCAGCACAAATCCAAACAAATCATTGAGGTAGGAATAAATGGAGCGAGCGTAATGTTCTATATGAACTATCGGTTATACAAATATGATATAAATCGACATTGTACTTAAACTTATAGCCATCTTGCTTTAACTTACTTGTAATTCCCCATGTAAAAAGAGACAACAATATATTTATTCATCTTATGTTTTGGCAACATAAAAACGTGACGCCATAGCAATGGAGGATCGTGCCCAGTCGCCATTTTAGTTCCACACTTTAAACTGTCAAAGTGAGTCTTTAGAGCTGTCCATCAAATCATTTTTCATATCGATTTTTCAAGTGTGAATTGTAGTTTAATATTTTTAATCAGGGTTTAATTTTTATTTTATGTTGCTTTGAAATTACAGTTAAAGAAGAATATGAATGTATATATTAGGAATGGGGAAGTCAAAAACTCTATTAGTAAATCAATTTTTATATTGTATGTTTTAATTGTACTCCAAATATCTTTATCTCTAAATAATTTTAGTTAAGTATTTTACTCACGTAGATTTATAGACTTTACCCCTTTAATGGTTCTAAAGGTATTGAAATTTAGCTATTAACTAACTATCAAGATTCTAATAAATAAATGTGACTCAAAGTTATATGTATAAGAGAACATGATTCTAGTTGAAATCCTCATTAAAATGTACATACATACACACATATTTTCACGACTTTATCCCCAAAGGGGTAGGCAGATGCATACTATACATAGTATGCATTTTTGTCCCACGTAACAGCAACGTTGTAATTTTTAAGCCGCCCATAAGGCCTTCAACCAGGCTTAACGACTGCCATTTTACTGGCAACCGGGACCAATAACTTAACGTGCCTTCCGAAGCACGAAAACGCTCGCAAATGTAAATTCCACAAAGTGGTCATCCATCCAATGACCACCTATAGCGAATGTTGCTTAAGGCAGGGATCATTTACAGAACACTGAGTCCGCGGAGCGACGGGCGCTTCTTTAAAATGTACATTTAGATAAATCTATTACTTTTTTTTAATTTACATAATCTGTGATACTCGTAGTAATTACAGATAATGTACAATATTTACATTACTTAAGTGAATTTCATTTCGAGCATTTTTTAAGTTACGAGGAATAAAAAATTAATGCACCTACTCACGTTCCTTATGTATTTTTCGGAATGAATTTAATTAAAAATTAAATAATTAAACTGGATAGCTGTTCTCCTTTGTGATTTATATTGTAATGTGTATAAAAAAAAGGAATATCATGCCAATCCTTGGTGCATGAAAATAATATGTTTTTGCAATGTAGATAATAAATAAATAAATAAATATCTATCACGCCTTATCCCCAAAGGGGTGGCAGAGGCATATTATATGCCCACTTTTCACCGTGTGGATTCCTGTCGAAAGTTGCGTAACTCAGTGATCGTGTACAGAACACTGAAACCGCGAGGCCACGTGCGCTGCAATATAGATCTTTTTGTTTTATTTAGCTTTTGTATTCTTAATTTTGAGATAACTTGAAATCGATACCAATATTACTATTTAGGGTACTGGAACTGTACTTCAGGAACTGTACTTTTAACATGACATTAGTTAATTGGACATAATCTTAGTTGCCATTAAAATAGTAATTTTGGTAGTATTTTTATAGATAATATCAAAAGATATCAACAAACAATACAAAGTACGTTTATGGAGCTAGCTTTTAAAATGAGTTTAATAAAACTGGCGAATTTAACTATTTTTCAGCGAAATTTCTTATAACTTCAGTTTTACATGATATGACTTTTCTCTGGCATGACAGTTAATAATCTTACTCGATTGGTGATTATCATTACCTTTCACGTAGCACTACTACTACGTTTCTGTGTACATATTTCTATAATGTTTAGGAACTCCATATCCCTAGACATTCATAAAATTAAATTCCTGATATTTCAAGTGGGAAAGAGTTAAACAATTGGATGAATTAAATGCCTTAAATTATCTCCGGTCGAAACCCGGACACTCTGTATTCTAACTTCATCTTTAAATAAAACTATATACAATAGGGCAGCACTACGGAAAGGCGCCATTTTTGTTTCGCATTTTGAGTAGTAGGTATACACGCCTATTTCGTAGGTGTTACACGCCTCTAGTTACTCTAAGAAACAAATCAATTATTGTTGTTATTTGTCTCCGCACATCTTGGATCTTTGGCAGGCAAAGTAAACCCCGTCCATACAGCCTTATCTTACTTTACTACACTGGCAGTCACGGTGCAGCGAATACATTATACTTATAACATTATACTTATAGGTATTAGGTCTTTGAGGTGCAATGACGAAGGAAATAGTACATTATTGAAAAGGCCGGGAAATAGGCAATTGCAGGTTAAGTATGAGTGTGAAGGCCAAGCCGTAGGCGAGGACTTCACTAATACGATACATACAATTGCCATTCCGGCCGAGGCATTTATAGTGCTTTTCTCAAAAGCATGCATGGAAATAAAACAAAAGTATTATACATTGTATTATTATTAAAAATCTTAATTAATAAACTCTGATAAAAGTTTGTTGCGGAGTTCGGGTGTTTTCTCTAAATCTGTGGTTTTCTATGTA
Source organism: Thumatha senex (assembly GCA_948477245.1). NCBI lineage: Eukaryota > Metazoa > Arthropoda > Insecta > Lepidoptera > Erebidae > Thumatha > Thumatha senex. Next base: position 6,070,448 of record OX419726.1, on the reverse strand, counting down.
AAAAAAAACCGAGTTTATTTTATCTCTATTTGTCTGTCTGTATGCATCGATGATGATGTTATAAGGAACGTGGTGTCCGTTAATATAATACACACATGAATAATATAAATCTTGTTATTGACAATATTGTGTTGATAAAAACGGCAGCTTTTACTATTTTGATCTGAAAGCAGTCTTGAAGGAAAAAGCCGTTGTGTTTTGAAAGTTATATTTTTTTACTTGCAACACATTCTGTAATATGTAATGTATGACATTCCGCGAAAGGGTTTATTTTCAATACATTTTTTCATTTCTACTGCAGTATCGTACTAATTTGGGACACTAAAATTACTTTGAAATACAAAAAATAATAATTTGAGCAACATAGAAATTAAAAATTAGAACGTTATTTGTGACAACCTGGTGTTATCTATAAGAACTGTTGACAATGTTTTCGGTTGCGCTTTGGAGCATGTCGGATGTAGTCAAATGGATTACAGCAGTCAGTGAGAGCACTACTGCGTTTGGTATTGTTTGTTTTGACTCCGAGTGCTGAAGTAAACAGTGTGGTGGGAACAATTTCATTGACAGACAATGTGCGATTGAACTTCCTGCTTATAAAAATATTCTAGTCTATTCTCTTCCATATACCCTCTAGTTTTGGTGATTTTACTGAATTTTAATTTAAGATTAAGACATTCCGTGTGTAAGACTCAAACTGGAAACGTGTAAAATGTTCAGTAAACACTATGAGACCAGGCTGGTGCAGCAATGCAGTCCCTTGAGCAAGAAGCAGTGTCTTAGATATCCAGCTACACAAACAAATGGAGACAGATTTACACCTTGTCGTGTTGGGAACAATTGGCAGACAGCCTTTCAAGGTAAGCTTTTAGTGAATATGATAGACTGATTATTGATCGTATAAATGACATTAGTTTGTGTATTTGATATGATCTAGTTAGAATAAAGCAATTGATATTTTTTTAATTAAAGTATTAGGCAGGCAGTTGCAACAACTGATAATGCTTGAATCGTGCTATTGCCTACTAATAGCATCCTTGCTGCTCACTACATGTTCATCTAGTTTGAATTTGTATTGGTTTATATTTTTTGCTGAGATCATGACTTCTGGTAGCTTGTTCCATGCTCTGATAACCCGATTGAAAGTCCTAAAGAAATGTCTAAGGGTTCTTTTTAGAGAAATATATAGTGATTTTTGTTAAATTTGTGATTGATAGGTGATATGATAAACTGAGAATCTATTTAAAAATAACCACTTTTATATGAAGCATGTAATAATTTATTATTGCATATATTATTTTATAAGTAACATACATGGACAATGATGTGATGTGAAAATATGTCACATCACATTCAACATAATAGCAAAGAGTGGTGAGGGTAGAGGTGATATAAATCCAGTTGCCAAAGACTTGCTTAACTTAAAGCCTCACCCCAAAAATTTACATTACAGATGACTAAATAGTGATCCTTCACATATGCAAGAGTTTTTTGTCTACCCTTAACTTGTATGAGGTGCTTCTTTTGCCGCACTGCACGCAGATTTTTCCATACGTAGTAAATTAGGCTGATCCGTCACACTCTGAGGTGACAGGCCTGATTGGGTGAACTCGGGATCACCTTGTTGCGATTGCCAATGAAGTTTTCTTAAGAACAAGCACTTTAATATTTTTGAATTTTTAAATTTGTGGAACCATGCAGACTAAAGTGGTGATATAAATATGTATGATTGGTGATACTAATAAATAAATAAATTAAAAGAGAAGTATTACACACAGCATTTTCACGCCGTGAATTGACTAGAAAAGTGCCCTGCCTGCTGTCACTTGATCTTTACACTTCGACTATATTGGTGACTTGGGTATGACTTCCTGTGGTGAAGTGGACAAGTTCGTTTCCGTTTCCCACAGAACTTGTTTCTGGGATATAAAGTTGATAGTTGTTATTCAGATTTTTAAGGTAAGGTATTATTGTAAAGTGTCATCAAAACCCATTGAATTGTTTTTGCGTGAAAGAGTAACAAACATGGATATATGTTTTTTACTCTTACACACTACATTCTTACTAACTTCCACATTTATAATATTAGTAATAAGTATCATTGGTCTAAAGTAAACTCCTGAATCCGGTGGTATCTGCATAAACCAATGGGAAAGAGATATGATATGTAATCTTTTCTGGTCATGGTCATGTGAAATTGCAATGTCATCCTTTAGAATAGTTAATAGGGATGTGGTAATAGGTATGACATTGAATTTCCTTTATCTAGAATCAGATCAGGGTAAATTGAAAACATCTGGGTCCATGACATATCCATTTTTCACAATTACATAAATAATATGAATGAAGCAAGTACCAGAAACAATCAATAATGCACAAAGTGTTCGTTTTATTTAATAAAATGTCAAGTACCTTCAGGAATGATACACCAATATCTAATCATATATTTATTAATAAATATAAATTCATAAACATTTTTAAAAGCTCTTCCTGAAATTCAGTTCAGTTCTCGCCGCAAATTCTCTTTGATGTTATCTACTGAATAAAACTTTAAAAAACTTTTTGGGTTTAGACAAAAGAAAGAAGTCAACTGGAGCCATATTTGTTGAATAAAAGGGGTGGTTGATGATATTTGTTGACTTTTGGTCAAAAATTCCTTAACAATGATGGCCTTGTACGGAGGAGCATATAATAATAACAACTAGGTGACCCCCACTGCTTCACCCTTGACATATTTCAAACTCCCGTCGCACCTATTTAATTCCATCACTTATAAATTTACAATTATGCATGAAAATTTGCCCGATTTGACGACATTTATGATTCCTGCTCCACTTTTCAGATAAATGGGCTATCCAATACAAAAATATATTTTCATATCCGACCAGTACTTCCTGAGATTAGTGTGTTCAACCAACAAACCAAACAAAAAAAACAAACTCTTTTGCTTTATATAGTAATAATAATAATAAATATTCTTTATTTACTCTGACCTTTGCACAATATGTAATATAAAAAACTTAAAACTATACTTTTGGATGTTAACATTTAATATCAGTTACTAGATCAGGCTGTCTTGCGGCATAGACCTTCTCAAATTTCCTCCACATTTGTCAGTCCATTGCTGGCCTCCAACCTTTGGGCAGATAGTCTTCCCTATTCTTTTTTCTGCTTTCCTCTAAATCTTTTTCCGTCCCGCGGGTACCATTCTGTTACTTTTTTGGTCCACTCTCCTGTTATTGATCTCATCATGTGACATAACCAAAGTAGCAGATGTTAAAGTAAAACATGAACCCTGAAATTGAAATGGACTGGTCAAATTACGAAGGAGCATATTATAGTGGTACAAAATTCAGGAATTTTCTTTTCACAAATCTGGCCTTCTCATTTAACTTGCTCTCTTAAATTCACAAATAATGTTCGTGTTGAAGTTTTTTATGTCCTACCATGTCAAGGCAAACTTTTCATCGCATCTAGACTGCTTTTGATCGCTTTGTACCACTCATAAATAAATTAGCAAGTCCACTGCTGGACATATGACATCCCAATTTTTGCCATAACACGGTTGTGTTCCTTCCGCATCCAAGTCATCGGACCGAAGCGCGGTCTCTAATCCAGAATTCATTTTTCCATTGGCCGTCTCGTCTTTGACAGATGGCCATTGCCACTTTAACGTGCTTACTCAGACTAGCTCCATTGTCAGTGTTCATATTTCGACACCGTAGTTCAGCACCATATACTTCATCGCAACATGCAGCGCCTACCTGAATCGTCCAAGGACTACCCACATTTTGCAGCTGCACAGAAGGATAGGCCTTATGATTTGTAGAGCTACCACTTCTTTCGTTGTACGATGCTTGACGTTGCAGTCGACTGACCTAGGTTTTTGATCATCACTGTATCGTTACATCTAAAATAGACACATTTTATTAAATTTATTCGGCCCTTTAGACCCACCCTAGTTCCGTGCTTCAGAATGCACGTTAAGCCGTTGGTCCCGGTTGCCAATAAAATGGCAGTCGTTAAGACAAGTTGAAGCACAAATGGGCGGCTTAAAAAAATTCAATAGCAGGTCGCCGCAGCCTGCGTCTATCCATTTCAACACGGCAATGGGCTCACCACCTGTTACGTGGGACAAAAATGCATTCGCTGAAATGTGGGCGTTTAATATGCCTTTGCATACCCTTTCGGGGATAAAGGCGTGACAATATGTATCTGTGCCCCATCTAGCAACTGTGTTTAATGACTGTGTTTCTAGTGGTACATTTCCTGATTTAATGAAACACAGCAAAGTCGTTTCCTTGTTCAAGGCTGGCAGCGCTACAGAGCCGTCTAATTTCCGACCAGTGTCAGTGCTGCCAACTTTGAGCAAAGTATTTGAAAAAATAATCTTGAATCAAATGCTATCCCATTTTAATAGTCATAAAATACTCCATGCGAATCAATTTGGGTTTACGAAAGGGCGCTCAACTTCCGATGCTGGTGTTGAGTTATTAAAATGTATTCATGAAGCATGGGAAGACAAGCACGATGCATTAGGTATATTTTGCGATCTATCAAAGGCTTTTGATTGCGTTCAACATGAAACGCTGTGCAAAAAATTACACCACTATGGTATAAGAGGCAAAGCTCTCGACCTTCTGTCTTCATATTTGAACAATAGAATACAGAGGGTCGATATTAATGGTACACGTTCTGTAGGATCCATGGTTACAATGGGTGTGCCGCAAGGCTCGATACTTGGGCCATTCTTGTTCCTCATTTATATTAATGATTTACCATTTTATGTAGGGGACAGGAATAGGATTGTTTTGTTTGCAGATGACACCTCATTAATTTTTAAAATTAAAAGACAATTAGATAACTATGACGATGTAAACAATGCAATTGCAAGAGTAGTTCATTGGTTCAGCTCAAATAATCTTTGCCTTAATGAAAATAAAACTAAATGTATAAAATTTACTCTACCAAATGTAAAACAAGTTGCGGCCAATGTTCAACTGAATGGACAAGTGTTAGAGTTTGTAGAATCAACTGTGTTCCTAGGTATAACTATTGATGCCAATTTGCAGTGGGGCCCACACATAGAAAAGACAGCCTCTAGATTAAGTTCGGCTGCATACGCTGTAAAAAAGATCAGGACTCTAACAGATGTGGATACGGCTAGAATGGTTTACTTCAGCTATTTTCATAGTATTATGTCTTACGGTATTCTCCTTTGGGGGAGTGCTGCAGATTTAAATATTATTTTTGTTCTACAAAAGCGGGCTGTACGCGCTATTTATAATTTGGGCCCCAGAGTTTCTCTCCGAGAAAAATTCAAAGAAGTGAATATTCTAACCGTACCATCACAATACATTTTTGCCAATCTTATGTATGTCCAGAAAAATCTATCACAGTTTTCTAAACTCTGTGATAAACATAATATAAACACTAGAAATAAAAATAATCTTTCAGTCCACCACAGTCGACTACATAAGATTGGCGATTCTTTCCAGGGTAACTGTATACGCTTTTACAACAAGCTTCCCTGTGACCTGAGAAATTTACCTTTAAATAAATTTAAAAAGTTTATTAAAAACAAGCTTTGTGAAAAAGGTTTTTACTCCGTTACAGACTATTTGCAGGACAGGGACGCCTGGAAATGATCTGCTGGCAAAATGAAATAATATTAAATTGTAAATAGGCCATCAAAAAAAAAGCCTTCCTAAGTTTCTTGCCGGTTCTTCTCAGGTGGGCCGCGTTCCGAACCGGTGGTCGCTTTAAATATTTTAAATAGTGTATGACATTTTGTAAGCGCCGTTAAAATGGTCTATGCAAAATAAAGATATTTTTATTTTATTTTATTTTATTTTATTTATTGTGTTTTATCATGGTCTCCTCCGCCCATTGTCAATTTATTCGAGCAAGCGCACACGCCTTGCGATGGCACCCTCTGACTAGACAGCCCATAATCAAATGGGCCGCTTCTACTTTGATTGGGTGTTGGCCGTAAGGTGAGAAGAGCAAGAATTTCCTCCCATTACTTATAATGTATATGTGGAGATGATCATCATTGATGAAGCATAGCGATGGCGCTCCAGTGTTCACGTAGTACTAGAGTACTAGCTAGTTACTTATCGTTACAAATTTAAAGCAACGCCGCAGCTTCACCCTATGTAAGTTAAAACTTTCCGCAGCCTAGGTTTCGAAATAGAATCGAAATCTTTGCTCAATAGAACGCCACCGGTATAATTTTGACAGTTTTTCATAGTCTACTATTACAATCGTACTCCAATAGACTTCTATCGGCCGGCTGATAGAATTCTAACACATACCGCGACAGTGTCCGCTTGTCAGTTGCATTTTTGATAGTCTACTAACATTTTGACAGCTAAAAACAGCAATTCTGATTCTAACCGGCCCCCAGTTTTGCTGGTGGAGCAGCAGCTACCTATCGTTTGACATTTTATTTTCGGTATTGTTGGGAGCGACTGCCGTCTGACCTCCCAACTTTGTAATGGCGCTTGCTTCATTGACCCACACAGAAAGTAATAGGACATCACTATGTACAATTACCAATTTATAAGGACCGTAAACATTTACTTTAAAAGAACCTTTATTCCAGTTAAACCAATCGCAAAGCTACGCGTACTTACAAATTAGCGCAGTGAAATTAAATTAAATATAAATAAATTGTGCGATTTTTTTTTAAAAACTCTGTCTAGCCCAAAGTAAGCTAATATAAGCTTCTGTTATGGGATCTAGACTACTTATAAACATACATATTTATTTCTAAATACATACATAAGGCCGATAAGGCCGGCCTCTGTACATTAATAAAATTGTTCTCTCTTTGTATGATTTATTTTTATAATGGTGTGCAATAAAGTTTATTCTATTCTATTATATTCTACATATGATACCTAGGAAACATCCAAACTACGAAACAAACATTTGTGGATCAAATGAAATGAAAAATCTTTATTCACATGTTTTTTTTTGTCCCACTTATGAACGTCAAGATTATCTATTGCTTCTACATTTACTGCCAGATTCGGCAAGCAATAGTTAGAGCCTAAGGAACCTGGCAATTAAACTCCAGGCCACTCTTTTCTAACTACAAGTAATTAGTATTGAAGACGAGCCATGAAGATTTTGTGAATTAAAATGATGTTGAAATATTCGTGTCCTTATCAAATTGATACATAACTTTGAATCTCCCAGCAGATTCGGTGGCAGATATATAAAATAACGTAAAAATGTTTGATTTATTATGCTTGTCGACTTATATTTAGTTACAACAATGACCAATACTTTCGGCCTAGACAAAAAATCTGCTCATAGCTAAATTTGGTCACGCTTCAGGGTCTTGCGATGTGAACAACCTGCTTACAGGTTTCCCAAGGCTAAGGTGCACGTGTTTGCTAGGAAGAAGGGGTTCTCTTACTATTAATGTTTCATGACAGCTTAAACGCTGATCCACTAGAAGCTTACTCTTGTTTTATCATTGTAAGCACAAATATGACTGTAGAGCATCAGCACACAATTTTATGTACTAGAAATAATTTAGAAAAGCTATTATGTAGGGGGATGCTAACTATATCATAAACCAAAGTGGAGAATAATTTCAGCCTCAAGCGGGATAAATACGGAAAAAATGTACATCAATTTACGTTCATTAATTTCATTTGGCAGTCGTTAAGCCAAGTTGAAGGCCTTTGGGCGGCTTAAAAACTTCAACAGCAGGGTCACCACAGCCTGCGCCTGTCCATTTCAACACGGCAATGGGCTCACCACCTGTTAAGTTGGACAAAAATGCATACGGTGAAATGTGGGCGTTTAATATGCCTCTGCCTACCCCTTCGGGGATAAAGGCGTGACAATATGTATGTATGTAATTTACGTTCTATGTAAATCTGACACACTATTAATATCTAAGATATCAATTACCGCCATAATAGACTGAATGCTTCGGTGGCGTAGTGCATGCGACTGCCGCGAATGAGGTCCCGGGTTCGATTCCCAGGTCGGAACAAATATTTGGGTGATCTACAAATGTTTGTTTCAGAGTTTGGGTGTTTCCTATGTATAATATGTATGTATTTAGAAATATATAAGTATGTATATCAGTTGTTTAGATCCCATAACACAAACTTATATTAACTTACTTTGGGCTAGACGGCGCTGTGTAAAAAAAAATGTCCCACAATATTTATCAATTTATTTATAAATGAGATAAATAAGTTTTAGAGCACTGCAAAATTTGTACATTTACAAACGGATGTCTTTGTAGTAAGACTGAAAATTCCTACAGCATTAAGCATTCTAAGCTCTTTGCAACACTACACCAATCAATATACATGTACATACAATACGGGCGCGTGCATGGCCTTATATCAAAACATGCACATATTAGGTTCTGTCGTCCGTCACACATTATTGACGCTCCACGTGGAGAATATAGCATGTGCACAAAGGTATTGTTGTTTTAGTTCATGTTTTGACTACAATTCTGATTTTGGTTAAGAGCAATTGAAAGCAAAGTCAACAATTTGCAAACGTATGGTGCATTTGCAAGTGTAATTGGAGCCATTGTTGATGTGTTTTTGTGATGCACTAATTGACTGTTTATTTAAAACCAACTTTTATGTATATTTTTTGAGTGTTTCATAACCATTAACTAACAAAGCTGTATTATAGTCGGATGAGGGATTAGAAAATGTCTTCCAAAATCTCCATGAATCATGATACCCTCCACGATGTTTTTTTTAAATTTGTCTTTACCTTTGTTTCCTATTGTTAATTATTGATCCTGTCATTTTTCTGTCTTCTATCTATATACTATTCTATATATAAAGGCCCTATCGGACTCTGTATGCGAGCGCTCCGGACGCAAAGTATGAACATCCTATTTATGGCCAGTAGTGCGATTATAGAAAGTAGCCGTGGCCATCCTAGTAAACAATTCCTCAGAGCACAGGCCGTTCAACAGACGACAGAACACGCAGGAGGCGTAGTGTCACCTGTCGCGAAGGACCTCCACACCACCTGTTAGTAGAGGATCCGTAGATCCATAGAGGATGATACTGTCTATGGCGAACAGTGCGATGATAGAAAGTAGATGTGGGCAGCATTTAAAAGAATTTCTCAATAACTTCGAAAAGCTGTAGTATTTCGTAGACACAAAATAAAAAAATTTAACTTTCCATATTTAATGTGACCTTCTTTTTTATTTTCGCATTAATATATGATATTTAAATTTTTCATTTTATTTCGTTTTTTATTAAATTACTTTTCCGGGCATTTGTTTCTCATTGTGTTTTTTTTCTTTCAATAAATCAAAATCTTTATAATAAGTTAAGCTAATAACTAAACACAAACTTTAGTTGCAGCTGGTTTTGCAATAAATTTCTATCCTAGACTTGCAATTTATGAGAGCTATAAAAGTTACAAAGATGTAAGCAACTAAATGGTAGTAAACCTGCCAGCACTACGAACGTCGCTTCTCACAGGGTTCTTTAAGGGTGTAATTTGATTTTTGATTGTGTAACGCAGTTTTTATAGCTTTCTGTAATTACATTTAATAATAAAACGTTGTGGTCACAAAAACACCTTTTAAATTCTGACCAATCAAAAGTCAATAATCTTTTACTTATTGTCTTTTTGCTATTCCTATACAGCCTAATGACAATGATACGTACAAAATTTAATATCTACCCGTAATTACAGGTTGTAGTTCTGACACGTACGATCTTAATTTTACTTATTTTTTAAAGAGTGATTGAAACTGGACTTCTTATAAGCGGTAGTCGTAATTGTATTCAGAGCAAATTTATCTATCTATTTATCTCACGCTGTGTCCCTGACGGGGGAGAAGACGGATCGCCAGATTTTGCGCTTCATTTATACTTCTTTCGCTTCCTGCAGATTCATTACTCTTTTCATATGCACAAATGCACGTCTGGTTATCCAAGTACTTTAGACCTTTCCGTTTTTCCTATGTAAGTCTCGGTCTACCCTAACTACAATATACTTTCGCACAATACATATTCTTCGTCAATTGTCAATTGCAAATTTCTATCATAGCATAATTTGTTTTAGTCGCGTTTCTGTCTAAACCTGTTCGATTGCAGTTTGTAGTACCCTGACGTTTTTGCAATTCAATTAAGCTTGAACACGAATAGACTCGGTTAATTCTAAGACTATTCGTTGCATTTAATGAACATGGCGAAGAAGTCAGCTTCATACAGTTTTAGACTAGACTGTTTTTTTACTGAAATTTTGAAGATTACACCGTGTCCGTGTTGTCTAAATTAAAAATAAGTTTTGTCTGGGTATGCAGAAATTTTATATAAATGTATTTCTATCAAAAATATACATATATTCAAACGCAAAGAAGTTTCACTTCTAAAAAGGAAGTCTTGACGGGTTAAGCTACAGCCTGGTGGCCTCGGTGGCATAAGTGGTAGTGTATGTGACTGCCGCGTCGATGTCCCAGATTCGATTCCCGGGTCGAAACAAATATTTGTGTAATCCGCAAATGTTTTTTTCGGAGTTTGGGTTTTTCCTACATATAATATGTATTTAGATATAAATAAGTATGTTTATCAGCTGTCGTGGTATATAGATACCATACCATAAGCTCGATTTGGGCTAGACAGCGTTGTGTGTCCCACAATAATAATTAATTTATATTTATATCCTTTGCCCATTGTATAAACCAGGATAACCTTCCCTTAACGTATAATTTTAATTCTATACAGCGGGCAAAATCATTACAGAAATTGGCCACACTGTTATTCGTCTTCGTTACATATGTCAATGTCACATACATAGATATACATATTGTCACATTTTATCCCCGAAAGGGTAGGCACAGACATTCTATAAGCTCACATTTCACCGTATGCATTTTTGAACCATGTAACATGTGGTGAGCCAATTACCGTAATATAATAATTGACTATCTATAAATCAAAATGAATATCAAAAACAATCTAGTGGCACGTGCACGGAGCGCCACGTGGTAGATGCGGATGAAAAGCCTGAGCCTAAGAAGCGGTGAACCTTACATTATTATACCGCTACCAAGTTCCTCACACATCATTTACAGTTACACAAATGCATCAGCCCACAAAAATTATGACTCGATGATATAATATTTTAATAAACAGTCCAATTAAAATTTTCATCACCATAAACCAGTATATATTCTCCATATTTGTCTATTCTAAGTTAAACAATGAATTAGTGGGCTTTCTCCCAACAATACCACAACCAGGTACCGAAGCGTGAAGCTTTATGAATTATAAATAAAGCACTATTGTTCATGGTGGCGTGATTTAGTCGCGTTTTCATCTTGCTAGAGACAAAAAGAGTTTTAATTATGTAAGAACCAAGGGCCGTTCACCTTGGACACTAATTAGCTTAGCACCACAAGCTCATGGAAAAGCTGATAATTGATATGTGCTGATGGTAGCTACTCTTTGGGTAAGCAATAAACTTTTATGGTACGTTAGGTCGTAGTATTTTATAGAATTAGTAATTGCTGGGCTCTGAGGGCCGATGCAATATGAGTGGCTCGGTACCATCCACAGATAGATGAGTCGATGACCTGAGAACGGCACGAGGGTACGAGTAACTACGACATCCCGTATGCACAAAGAGGACTTACTAACAGATTTTGCCGAGTAGGTTTTGTGTATTGAATTATTGCATCCAAGCACCTAGAGATTTTACTGGCAATTTTTTGCTATGAGTACTAGACTATATCCAACGGAATTTTAGTTATAATAAAACAAACAGTACTCGTAAATTACGCGACTATAGTGATCTGTCTATAGCATAACTATGAGAAGATTGATTGACATTCTTAAGACTACGACAGCCATCGGTCAAGAATCCAATCCTTGAAAAAACACGAGAAAAATAGCTGATGCTCGTTTGAAACAAATATAATTAAGATTTATTACAGTTAAAATACGACTGTAAGCATACAATATTTCACACACATATATTTTTTATTTCTATAAAAATCTTGCTTAGTGTATATTTTCATGAATAGTATATTACACAGTTACACCCATTTAATAAACATAGCAAATATCAACATATAAAAATATATGATAAAACAACATTCCTTATAAGAGTAGCCCTGTTACTATATCCTTTGCCCACTGTAGGACTGTCATAAATATTGTGAGACATTTAGCCCACAACACACCACAACATTCTAGCCCAAAATAAGCTAATTTAGGCTTGTGGTATGGGATCTAGACATCTAATAGACATATATTTTTAAATACATACAACATATTATACATATGAAACACTCAATTATTGTCATACTGGGATTCCTATATCATATAGTCATACATACTGAAAACTTACCCCCTTTTTTTAAGTCGGTTAAAAACTAAAGCTATTAAGTACCTATACTTAACAGTATTGTACACTTTGCCCGTCATATGATAAATGATATTTTTACCATGGATATTAAGCTTCTCCAAACAAATATAATTAAGATTTATTACAGTTAAAATACGACTGTAAGCATACAATATTTCTAAACAACCATTTTAATTCACGCACCAAGTATCACACAGTGAACAATATAATACTTATTTGAATATATTAACGAACTATATATGTAGATAATGTTATCGTATATAAAATATATATATATAAAAGTTCTACTATATAAGTAGATAGTGTTGTCGTATATAAAATATATATTATATATTTTTAAAAGTTCATCGACTAAAGCTCAGTCGGGGTATTTGCATAGTCACCTAGGTATGAAATATAACGCTGTAAAAAGTATAAAAACAAACTACATAAGGTGTATGTACAATTATCTATATCTATCTATACTAAGCGAAGCGCTCGTGGCCCCGCGGTCTCAGTGTTCGGTAAACGATCACTGAGGTACGCAACTTTCACTATGGCTGGTCCTCGGATGGGTGACCACTTTGTGGCATTTACATTTGCGAGCGTTTCCGTGCTTCGGAAGGCACTTTAAGCCGTTGGTCCCGGTTGCCAGTAAAATGGCAGTCGTTAAGCCCGGTTGAAAGCCGTATAGGCGGCTTAAAAAATTTCAACAGCAGGTAGCCACAACCTGCGTCTGTCTATTCCAACACGGCAATGGGCTCACCACCTATTACGTGGGACAGGAATGCACACGGTGAAAAGTGGGCATATAATATGCCTCTGCCACCCCTTCGGGGATAAGGCGTGATGGATATTTATTTTATTTATCTATACTAATATTATAAATATAAAAAGTTTTGGTTTGGCGCTACTCTCAGGAACTAACTGGTCCGAAGTTATAAAATATTTTTAAGAAAAGCCCAAGATAAGAACCACTTCCTCACGAGCGATGGTAGGTACAGTTACGGAGATATGTTATTTTATCTTCCTATTGTCATACCTACCGAATATTATGTATCTTTGGTGAATTAAAATTGACCGAACCCGATCACCAACACCGTGGCACGAGACTTAGGTAAATTATTTGTCTTATGCTGAGGATAAGGATGAGGAGCTTGTGGATTACTTTTTGACGAATATAAATAAATAAATAATAAATAAATATTGTGGGACACTTTTCACACAGCGCCATCTAGCCCAAAGTAAGCTAATATTAGCTTGTGTTATGGGATCTAGATAACTGATCAACATACTTATATATTTCTAAATACATACATATTATAGATAAATAACACCCAGACACAGAATAAACCATCGTGCTCATCACACAAAGTTTTATCCTGGGTGGGAATCGAACCCACGACCTCTTGCGTAGCAGTCGGATGCACTCCCACCGCGCCACAGAGGCAGTCAAATATGTTTTCTGTCTCTTCCCTTCAAATTTAATACAATAATATTGTAACCAAAATCTATGCATGTTATATTATTGTATTGCCATCGTTTCATTATATGCGCAAATTATTACATTTTGAGTCGTTGGCACGCAAGACAAAATAAGATTGAACAATTCCATTAAATTCATAACTACCAAACCGAATAAATAAAACCTAAATAAGGTCTTGTTTGAAACCCTTCTTTAAAGAGGGTTAAATTATAAAAAGATCAGTTCATTGAACCTTCAATTGCAGCCCCTTGCACGATATAACATAAGCTTTATGCTCCTTATTATCATATAGCACGCTTCTGTCGACCATGGTAACTAAAATGATTTTTGTTTCTCTTCATCAATGTAATAAAAAAAGAATTACACGCGGCTACTGTAGATTTAATTACGTAAAAAACTATAAAACTATGCTAACTATAATAACGAGGCGGTCTTTATGTTTATCCGGGTACGGTCATGCGGTACGCGTTACTCCATTAACCATCAAAATATGTAGTTTTAATGCACTGAAATGTATTCTCAGTTTTATATTAAACTATCTCCATACCTGTGTGCTCAATGTATTCCTTAATTAGATCAATGTATTCTTTAAGAAGATGTAGTGACTAAGATAGAAAAAGGGATGCTTAGATGGTTCGGACACGTGAAAAGGATGGATGAGAATAGACTGACGAAGCAGATTTATGTGGCGAGAGTGAATGGGCAAATTGGTAGGGGTCGACCTCGGCGTATGTATGTCAATCAAATCGAAGACCTTTTGGAAAAGGCTAGGTCAAGAGTACCTTTAACCGGCGAGCGTGTATGAAAACACTCATGAAAGTAGGAGATGCGAAAGTGGTATGTCCGGATCGTAGCAAGTGGAAAACCACAGTCTTTGCATACCCCAATGGGAAACAGGCGTGATAATATGTATGTATGTATGTATAATTAGATGGGAAAAAGGAACGGGCAGACTCAAGCACGAGGACAAAGGAGATAGATTGCAGGGAAGGACTGGAAGCGGACGGCGCAGGACCGTGTGTTGTGGCGTAAATTGGGAGAGGCCTACGTCCTGCAGTGGACTGCATAGGCTGATTTGATTGATGAAAATAGGGGTGTAAGAGGCAGCACCAAAATCTGCCGGGCCCAAGCGACCAAGGGGCGAGCCTAATATTGACAAGCCGTGGAATAGAACCAGAATAGCTGTTTTTAGCTGTCATAATGTTAGTAGACTATCAAAAATGCAACTGACTAGCGGCCACTGGCGCGGTACGTGTTAGTAGAATTCAATCGGCCGACCGATACGAGTAGACGTCTATTGGCTATACGATTGTAATAGTAGACTAGTCTGGTGACACAGATTTATAGAAAAAAAAACTAAAAGCTTTATCGCCAATATATTTGACTTTGATGCTACAAATATCTACTACTTTGGTCTTCATAGCCAAGTCCAAATGAAAAATTGTTAATACTGACTGCTTCCCGCGGCATCACCCGTGATATAATTTGAAATTCGTTTCACCCATTTAATCCCGCCGTTTTTACAATCTTTATATTTTACGTGTGCATGTCACTAAACTCCTCCTAAAATGCTGGACCGCTTCGAAAGGGAATGGACGTCAGTTGGGTCTGTTGCTCATGTATTAAAATTTGCCTAATTTGTTATATTTATGATTACTGCTCCGCTCTCTTGGGTAGCGGCGTCATGATATATAGCATATAGCCTTCCTCGATAAATGGGCTATCAAACATAAGAAGAATTTTTCAATTCGAACCATTAGTCCTGAAATTAACCCGTTAAACCTGCCAACCAAACAAACAGCTTTATATATATTATATACAATATATTATATCACAATGCTGATAATAAATCAGCGAAGTGTAGAAAAAAGTCATATATCACTAGTTAAGCAAATAGCGAGCCCTTATATCAATCGCGTGCCTCCACAATCAGAACTTAAGGGCGTTCACACCGTAGATAGTTCATTAACATGCATTAGGGCATATAAATCACTTGAGCAGAACCATTACGCAATACTTTCTCAACGGAGATTAATTAAGGAACTTTTTCCACATGAACTGTAAATCTATTACTTTCTTTACTACTAGTACTAAACAGTCTATATATTTCACTGTATGCATTTTAGTTTAGTTTGGACACGTTCCACGAATGAGTGACAAACGATTGACGAAGAATGTATATTGTGCGAAAGTAGAGGGCAGAAGGAGTCAGGGTAAGCCGAGACTTACATATGAAGACCACGTGTGCAGATTGCTCAATAACGGAAAAGTCAAATGTACTCGGTTACCCAGACGTGCGTGTATGATCCGACTAATGAATTTACAGGAAGCGAAAGAATTATGCATGGATCGCGATGCCTGGCGATCTGTCCTCTCTGACTACCACATCAGGGATACATACATGAAGATAGTTAAGTTATGCATTTTAGTTTCACGTAACATGTGGTGAGTCCATTGCTTTTTCTATACATTTTCAGTTTCACTAACTTCATTAGGTAATTTCATCATGATTGATGAGTTATTAGATTTTATAAATTTTAATTGTCGCTATATAATATACTAGTTGACGCCCGCGGCTTCGCCCGCGTGGAGAAGTGTTCCGGTTCGCGTTTCCCACAGGAACTTGTTCCCGGGATAAAAAGTAGCCTATGTATTATTCTGATGTGTAAAGCTATATTATTGTAAAATTTCATCAAAATACATTCAGTAGATTTAGCGTGAAAGAGTAACAAACATCCATTCTTACAAAATTTCGCGTTTATAGTATTAGTAGAATGTGAAATATGGGTGTGTATATTGCCCGAATTAAAGATTAAATTATCTTATTTTTACAAAATTAACTTAGTATGAGCAAAGATTGTACCACTTGTTGAAATCCTTCATGGATGCTATCATTCATACTGATTAAAACCACACATTGCCCATTCCATGTGCCTAAGGCCACTAGATTATTTTCTGATACATTCGTTACATTCTTGAGTTCTTTGAATACTTATTTACAGAAAGTAATTCTAGTTTCCGCTCGCAGATTCAGCCCCGTGGATGTAGACTGTTACGAACAAAAATAGCTATTGTCCTCTGGGGGGCAAACTATTCTCATAATAATTTTTCGTTCATTGAGCACGACGAGACACAGTAGAATTTTCTGCCGCCATAGTGAAAAAAAAATTTTCTACTTTGGTCCAATAATCAGATTCCATAGAAAATGTATGACAAAAAGAGTATGTTATATATTTTTTTAACTTTTTCTATTTTATTTTACTTATTTTGCTTTGACAATTCCAACAAATCTAAGATAAAAGTCGAGCCCACCCGTTCTTAATTTATTATAAGTAGTGTAAGGAAGAAGAGTCCAAACTTTGTTTTACCGTTCCTTTTCTAGTATCTATATTACCTTTGATTGATATATGGATCCCGGGATTGTTTATTGGGAAGGTGAAAGCCATGTGGTAGGCTCAAAATAGAATCTAATTAAAAGTTATTACCGCCTGAGATGAGCAAAGGGGCTATGTGCTCATTTCGTTCAGTAATATCTTTCACTGGATTATGATTCATGCTGTATACCAATATGTTATTATTATGCTAATTAAACCTACTATTGGGTTTTCATACCTGAGAATTCTATATTACACCGATAATTATGAAAATAAAAAAATTACTAAAGTATTTTTTTTTAAA
This sequence comes from Thumatha senex, assembly GCA_948477245.1. NCBI lineage: Eukaryota > Metazoa > Arthropoda > Insecta > Lepidoptera > Erebidae > Thumatha > Thumatha senex. The sequence goes on along the minus strand of OX419726.1, from coordinate 6,052,915 downwards.
CCTCAAAGTCCTTTAATCCTTTTTTTTTCAGTAGACTTTATCGGTGTCAATATTATGATCAATAAAAACAAATCATCAATAAAAAATAGTCAAATAGTCATTTTATCTCATTTTATCCTTTTGAGCATATTTTAAAATGGAAGGTGTTAAATAGTCGTCAAAATATGTGTAAAAATATTAAAGGTAGACAGTTTCGAATAGCTTCTTTTTCGAGCTGTGTAAAATATTACCCGAAAATATTATCTTAGAGTCTTTTAACCGTAGAAAACATACACTAATGCATATAATTAAGTATATTTCGTAAAAAAATAAAGTATTTTTTATTTAATGCTGCAAGACTTTTTTTACTCTATAAAGTGACTCCAGCCGGCTAGTATTTACGTGTCCGCTCAAATGGTTTCGCACAGATTTTTTTCCAATTTACTGCGATTACGAAGCATGACGCGCTTTACTTCAATCTAAAGAGGGCCGATGGATTTGTTCGCAGTCGTTCGTACTCGTGCAAGTAGAGATATGTTGTACTAAGGTCTACAGGATATACGTCTAGTTCCTCAAAGGCTCTCATCCGAGACGGCGTATGCCCGTTTATCTTGCCAAGTTCGCGTGAGGATTACACTCGTTAGCAATGTCTTTGTTGTCTGATAGGTTATAATCGCTGCCATCTTCGTTACGGTTAATAACTAGACGTTTTAATCAGATTTGCCATATTAGGTTGAAATTCTTTCTTATATTTCCTTGGAAAAATGTTAACTCGTGTTTATTAGCTTCTTGCTTCAATATGTCTCCGGTAAATATTGAATGTGATTTTCACTTCAAAATGTGGGATTAAATTGAAGTCATGCAAAGTTATTAAGGGTATAATGACATGCTTGTTATTGGCTATACTACAAAGGATACTGAAGAACGTACGAATTGGATGGATAAAAGTAGAAAAGCAAACACCTAACACCCACGCGAGGGCTTCGGGAACACCAATCATTAACGCTCCGATGATGATGATGATTGGAATCGATCAACGTTTGACTTCATAACTTCGCCAATGCCTGCACCATAGCTTTTGGTTATAGTCTACCGTACACTTGAAATGACTTGGGGTCTTGTAATTTAGGCTCTGGAAGTTTATGTGGGGCCTCCTTTGCACCTTTAAATATTTGCATAGTAAGGACTCGTGATGCTCCAAATACAGATTATTTTGTATATTTACTTTTTTTTGTCGCTGTAACTTTAAAATGGTAATTAAGTACATTATAGCAGTCGCAGGAACACCGGGTCAAAAGCCATTGGAGTCAATTATAGGTTGTTAATTTTCGTCGCATTCATTAAGTGACTTGACTCAAGACCTTTGTGTTCTGAATGTATTTAACCTATTTTAAAGTATTGTATCCTTCAACTGGCTGTATTATCTATTGAATCTTTGGTTTTCATATTGCTATATATACATTTTAACTTGTTGCGTGGTAAATATGGTTCATTTCACTTTATTTATCCCTTGTCTATGTGAAAACGTGTTGAGAGCCAACATCTTTGATTGTAACTTTTTTCATTTGTTGATAATTTGGCAATACAGTATAGAGCTCGGATATCCTGAAGTTAAAAAAATACGCAGAATTTACTGTTGTTGTTATTTATTTATTTTAGTTAATTTTTTACTTATTTTTAATTTTGAATTCTAGTTGTGTATAATTGTGTATGTTTTATTATAAGTTCATTTTTTATTTTTGTGTAAGATGCTGTGTTTGGAATGGTTCTTTCTTTCTGCCAAATTATTCTTTAAATATTGAATAGTTTTTAAAGAGAATATTATTCTTTTACTACATACATTATATCAAACAACGATTGATGCATGATACGCCCCTGACCTTAGCCAATATATCTTAAAGTGGGTGATACTGTTCTCCAAATATAACCAGACATTATCTTTTAATACGATGCAAATCGATGACAAATTCTGCAACTTGTACGTTTGCGATAAATATACTGTGCGTGTATACACTTGTGACCGTCCTACTAACTTTGCAAATAACCTACACGACTTCTTGTTGATTATGTTCTTATCTGACTATTGCTAGGTGCATTTTACTGCGTATTGCATTTTTTATCTGGTTATAGCTAAGTAAATTTCAATGCGCTTTTAGTACATTTAAGTCTTAATATTATAATTTCTTTGTATATGAAGGTGAATCGTGTAAGATAATTAGAAATATTTGCGTGAAGAAGTAATAAACTACTAAGAACTAATTGTATTTCCCATTGTGTTTAAAGTTTGATGTGGGAGACTCCGCGGGGTATGGGTTAGGTAGGCTAGCATTAAATAAAACGAGTTTTTTGATATTACTCGATTTTCAAATTCGGTTTTCTGGTCGCGTAAGAGCATAAATTTTAATTAAAAGCACTAAATGATCTATTGATGTTTTTTTTTATTTAATGAGAGAGCGTTTAAAATTAAAAGACCTCCCGGAATAAAATACTGCTAATTAAATAAAAATCTAATCAAATCATGTCCATTAAACGTGTGTAACATTGTTATTATCATTTATGTGTCTAAATTCCTAATGTGCTCTATAATTTATACTAGAAATGCTGTTTTTAGTGTCTCTGTCTGCAGTCGCCATATATGCAAATCAGCATAAATAAAAATAACATTCAAATCGCTTTTTTACAATGACGAATCACATACAATATGGTGAATTTATTTAAATTTTTGACCAAGTGAATACAAAAGACTGCATCAAAATTTAACGTCATCTGTCATCATAATCATACCTACTTGCTAAATCAAATACATTCAAATGCTGATTTAAATATTTTTTACATCAAGATAATTCAAGTCGAAATTGTTTTAAAGAATCTTCGGCAAATTTAATCAAAGCGCCACATCCATATACGTTTACAGCAAATAATTGCATTTGACACGACAGAGATAATTCCTGCACCTGTGTAAACTTTTACACGATTCTGCTAATTTTGGGTGGGCGACTGCATATTTGCACCATCAAACTTTGTAACTGACAAATTAGCACTTTCGGCCACATCAAGTAAGATAAACTTCCAGTTTTTTTCATTGCATTTGATTGAATACATAAATTTCGATTCATCACTACGTGTTTTGATGTTCGTATGCTTTTAGCTTATCTTTAAAGTTTAGTAATGATTTATGAGGATTTCAAACTATTTAAATGTCATTTTTATTGCACTGTCGCAAGGCGGTAAAATTGGATAATTTTTCTTTGTCAGACTAAATGCCCAATAATTCCATCCACTGTTGCTACATATTTTAGACAGGTCCATGACATTCGCAGATTCGCGACACCTACGGTCATTTCTTAGATTTGACCAGCCTTCAACTTGTGATCAGCTGAAGTGATGTCATCTAGTTGAAATTATTTAATTTTGACTTTAAGGTAGAATGGGGCTTGGATGCAATTGAAATTAAGGTGTGAAGATAAGATAGATTATTTTTACACTTTGTATCAGCTGACTATGATTCAACCATCGGGACTTGTATGGTATCAAGGTTTCGGTTCTTAGAAGTTCATTGCACGTATCAGCTGAGTCAACCTTTGTTTATCCTTTTCCAAGATCAGGACAATAATGTAGTATTCGCAAAAAAAAAATTCAAAGGTGCCCAATATTTCGACTAAACTTTATGAGGAACTGTATCGTAAAGTTATTGAATCTTTATATTCTTGTTTTTGTATTCGCGACTGACATTTATTTTGTCTGTGTCAATAAATTGATTACCAATCCCTGCATCTTCTTTATTGATTTTCTAAGCAAATGATATCATCTGTTGGCACCTTCGTAGCTCCGCCTAAAATCATTGTCTGATTTAGTATATTGACGACAATGTTAAAAATAAACATTTCTGTAAAGTCATGTCTAGACACGTTACGCACCCTCTTGGCGGTCAGAAATCAGCTGTATTGATGAGTTAGGTATCTGTTAAGACGACAGATACACATTGTTCAACATTAATCACTCACATCATCAACTTGATAGTTAGTTTTTTGGGGAATTTATTTTATAGACTTGTCTGCCAATGCTTCCATCACGAAATTCGATGCAGGTTTTTAGGCGATGATCAATAAAAGTTGATTGATGCATATTTTCAGTCAGCTTTTAATGTATTTTTAATCTAGAATTTTACACTATGTCTAGTAATCAACGTATTAGATATTTTTATAATTATGATTAGCAATAGACGAGCTACGGAACGTACAAATCTTGAAGCGAGTTGAAAGATTTATATGTATAAACATTCGTGTAACTGTTTGCAAAGTTTTGAATGGGCACTTCGAGTACAATTTGAAAGTAGGCTGGAGAAATGACAGCGTCTGTAAAAGGCACTGAAGCATTGTTGTACTTGTACAAAGTACAGTTCTGTTGGGCCAAGTATATCTTCAAACCCGATGTATATACCTATTAAATCAATAAGTTTTACAAAATAATGGGCAAATAGCACATTCATAGTTTACCGTAGCGGTGTTTGATAAAGGCTTGGTTTCTGGCGACATTCTAAATTCCGCGCCCTAACACCCGACTGTGAGGCGTAACAAAAGGAAACAGTGCTTGTTACAATGTTTGTTCACTTATGCCAATAGTTATGGCCTCATTGAGGTGCCAGCTACCAGTTGTACGTTTAGTTCGTTGCTTCGAGAGCTATAAGTACGTTTAGAAAAAAAAAATATTGAACAGAAGCTGTAATCATGTAGGTAGCGGTTGAGGTGTTATGACTTGATAATCGCTCATCTATTTTCAATGTCAGGTATAGTAACTAATAACAAATGATTCTCTGTATAAACCTTGTCAGCAGTATGACTTATTTATTTTTTTGTCTTACAATATTATTATCTGAGTCCATACATGTAAATAGTAATGCTGTCTGTCGTGATAGATTTAGTTGACGTCTAAGTATATTCTAGTATTGTCACATGGAATTATTTAGAGCTAAGAACCAGATGATTAATGTCCTAGGTATTAGCATGTATTGTTGTTTTTCAATGTAATTGCTAAAGTTTTTTCGCATTGTCTCCGCTCTTGACACCTGAGATGAAACATAAATCAACTGTCACACTGTTAAATTTATGCCGATGGCACATAAGGATTGATAATAAATTGTTGTCTCCAGGATTTGCCTGTCTTACATCATCATCTTCAGAGCTAAAGTCAGATGATCTTTGACATGTTTAAGCTCAATCGCATCTAGATTATGTCAATGAATTAAATCAGCTAATGTAGTCTTATATTTTTTGTGTAGATAGAAATATTTACTATTCAAGATCATTATAATCGTTGTTAGTAATGAAATAGCAAAAACATCAACACATTCTATCGGTATTAGGTAAAAATTTAACAAAAAACGTTTTGCATGCAAAAAGCATGGTCGCTCACGATCCTTAGTTATGTGTTAAGTAATGAACCATGTTTTGGTTCAATGCACTCACGAATCTGTATTTTACTGAATATTCTAATAACTATCAATATTCTATAGATTATCAATACATTTGTTTTTAACGTCATTATTTGCATGTACACGATTTCATTGCTCCAAATAAATGACTGTACATGATTGGTCTATAATTCTATGTCATAAATTGAGTGCATTATATGAATGCAGGATCATATTTATCATTGCATCTACTTATTTAATTCGGTCTCGTCGAATTTGAAATGGTGCACGTGGGAGTGGTTTTAAATTATCTGATGTCATTGGTTGCGCTAGACAATTGCGGCGGTTCAACGCACCTCATTTAGGTTCGCAGCCAATTTTCCGTTTTCCACGCTGCGTCGTCTGATGCTACTATTGTGAGTGCTTAGACGCAGCTGTTTCGAAGGCCGGTTCTGTAGTTAGCGCCGTGTCTGTAAGCAAGTTGCAACATGTACTTATTATAAGGAAACTTCTACGTTTTATATGACATCACTTTCTGAGGTAGCGGAGATAATCAATCCTTAATTGTTTAAACAGGTTCTTTTTTTCATAGATGCATTATTGTCTTGCTGAACATTGTACACAGGAAAACAGACCGTTGTACAATATTTTTAAGTTTAATGTTATCTTTCAAACTATTTTCAGCTCATCTTTTGAACTATAAGAAGTTGAAGTAGTACCCCGATAAGAAAAAGGGCCGATAACTGGTGCATTGTAAAACTACGTCAACAACAAACACCACTGTTACATTTACGACATCTTTTCAATAGCGCACTTTGTTCTTTATGCATCTAAACAGGAGTTGTAAAGGTTAAAGAACCTTTTATAGGACAATCTAGTACTAGTTTGAAAGTGCATCGGCGTGGATGCGCTTAGGCAGGAGATAGAATGCGATGCAAAATGCGTCGGGTACTCGGGTCCCGTTATTGACCTGACTGAACTAAACAAGTAGGTACATAGGTACACGGCATTTGCAAATAAGTGCGTAGAATTTTCGTAAAAAATACACCTACCGACATTATCAAGGTGAAACAAATTGCAGTCGAATGCAATGTAATATCCTACCGTGAATAGGTTATTATAGTTTAATAGTGTTCGTTAGAAAGTTAGTACTTTTCACACTCTATATTTTGAATAAATCGTTACGCAATTATATTCTGACTAACTGATTTCAAATTGAAGTCTATGGTTGTCGTTTATCAAAATATATTATTATGTGAAGCGAAAACTTAGTACCTCTTTAAAAAAAAATGCGCTATCTGATGAACGTGAAATTTGACTCTGTTAAAGTTAATGCGGAGAAGTACACTAAACATTTTTTTTAATTTGGTCGTATTCCGACTTAAAGCGTCCAGTACTACTACTTTGATCAAAATCTACACAATCGATACTTCCGGTACTCGTTCAACCACTTCAGAACTTTCGGTCCCATCGATCATCACTTCTATAAGCATCGGCTCAGATGATGATGATTATTTTACCAGACATTATAACAAAGTAGGAACTTTAATTCTAATATTTGTACGAGTATTATGATTCTGAACCATTTTACCGTTCTTCAGTTTTTTTGCCTATCAACGATGTACTTATCATTAATGACATTCCTCAAGAACCTGCTATGCCGTCTTAAAACGCTTACTAAGTACTAGAAATATTCTAATTCCATGGTAACTTGGATACCTTCCAAACGAATTAGTATTCATTAGAAAATCTTGGTGAACATGTCTTTCGCTCCCGACTTAAAGAGGTTTTATCTCTTAGTTACCTAATGATGACTGCGCCATTTTGAATTGTGTAAAATACAATAATTTGTCTAATTAAAAAAAAATGACCTGCCAATCGAGGTTCATTATTAACAATTATTTTTTGGTTGTGTGTGAGAGTGTTTCTATATTGCCTGTCTCTTCTCTCTAGATTTTGCACACCTATTGATTTTTTTATCTATTTATAGTATCTTCGAGAAAGCTTTCATGAAAGTTCGTTCGAGGTACTTGACCCTGCAGAATTTAAATGGTAACGATGAAAACTCTACTTGTGGCATCATCTCGAACCTATCTTTCAATACCGAGATTCAATCTACCAGAAACGTTTCATTTTGCTGTAGGTAGGTACACATGGTCGTGCCTTCTTCAGGTATAAATAAATCTCGTGACATTATTGGCAGAAAAATATATACTATCCCTCGTGTTTGAGGTTTTTTTTCATTATGACACCTGACATGACTAGCTTGCTGCTCGTACTTATTATCAGAAATACGTTTCCGATATACTAACTCGGCTTTCTCAGTACTTACGTTGTAAGCGCAGGCTTTGAATAGTATTTTCGATTTAGGTCATGTTATCGCCACCTCGACTCAAGTAGTCGTAGCAATAATTAGTTGTTAGTTACGGTTTGTGTATGACGGAGGTGGAACGAAATTCTAGCGCTTGTTAACCAATTTTTTTTTTATTCCATTACAACATTGGGTTCAGCTAGTAAGGAAGCTATATAAGTGAAATGTAGATGAGTTAATGTACAAAATAACTTTACATTTTAAGAATTGTTAGAATACTGAGCTACGTGGCTAGGCTTTACAATCTTGATTAATATATTTATGCATTTATCATTATACACTGCAACGTAAACTAAAATACCTTAGGTACTTTATCGATTTTCTCAACCTAAATCAGAAACAGGTGCGCATACGCATTGTGTAAAACATTCAACGTAACTTGTAGTTCAAATACTGTAGTATGTGTGCTATTACGTATCTACAGATAAGTGTTCCTGGTGCAAGTATTTAACGAGAGTTTTTTTTTCACCTGCTACCACGTGCGATAACATACTTTCTGGACTGCGTGACACACTTTTGACGAATTTTGACTGATAGCTAGTATCTGGTTCTTTTTCACGTCTTATAGAAAATACTTCAAACTATGCAGAATTTATCTTGGTCATGACTCACCAGTCCAATGACTTATCCTTATCATGGTGTATAGAACATAAAAATTCTCAACAATTTACTCAAACAGTATTCATTTAAAGAATCGAGATTGTAACCGATCAGAAATTGGGGCCAATTTGTGACCAGTATCCAGGAGAATTGGATGTGGGCAGACACCACGTAGGAGGAGGCCTTGTAAGAGACTGTTACGCTTAGACAATTAATTGGATTATCACCTTGCAAAAATAGACTCTATACCTTTATAAATTCAGCATGGATTCGCGTTTGTCCAGGATGTTAACGGATTTAGCCATCTTCTGAATTAATTATTGCGCCGATGGTCTGTCACGTAGGTGACCAAATATAGTTTCATATAACGTCTCCCACCATGTATGGTGTGAGCTCAGGAAGGAAGAGGTGTGAGTGAACCCATGCGCGCGTTAGGCACATGGGGAACAATTGATGTTTTTATTCATAACACTACGATTGTAATGCAATTTTGGTTACGTGCTTCCGATCCGCCTTCTGTTATGGAAGTGCATCGACCACACATGGCAAAATGTTCTTTAAAGGATAATGGTCTTAGATTTTACATGTAATAGGTATATTTATGTACAGATTGCTACTCTGTTTTTAATGACATTTTGAGGGGTTGAATATTGGGAATAAACCATGCCTCATGAACCTGCTCTGCAGTCTTCAAACGTTGAGGCTGACTAAAGTTATTCTAGTTTCATATCAATATGCCCTTCAAAAGAAATTTTAATTCATTAGAAAATGTGTGGAGGAGCGCAGTGAGATCTTGCGTTACGAATTTTCCGAACACGCAAATTCATTAATCCTTGCGGGTTGTGGTTCATTGATTTATATTGGGTTCACCGCGGCACCGCTCTCTCATAGCAAGACTGAAGATTCGTGGTATATTTTCGGCGTGTGAATTCGGCATCGAAGTAATCAGGATGTTCATCGCTGTAATGTAACTAAGCATTCAATTATTATCATGCGCTGCTAAATCAAAATTGCTGTCTTTTAACTATATCTATATCCTTCTGACTATATCCTAAAAAGTTTGATAAATTTTTAGTAAATATGACAGTGTACGGAATAATCTGCCATCAATCAAAATTTTATCTACATTTCTTTCGCAAATTACTGATAAGTATATGGATTATAAAATAAATATTTATGCATTTTCTCACACCACCACTACAAGATATCGATTTAAAAAGTTAAATAATCTATTTATGCGATATTTTATTTTGTAGACCACTAAATATATAACTTTAATCGTTCGAAATAGTATTGATTTCGTCATAATAGTACCATTATTTATGGTAATAGTATCCATCCAGTCATCTTAATACTACTTTTTTACCATGTATAATAGAAATATAATGTAAATTATACAAGTGAGATTTTTCGAGGCGTTCCTAAGCTCAATGAATCATTCTAAGTGCAATATATTTGTTCTGTGAATCACCTACGAAAAATTCTTAGCAGCGACGGCGCATAATGAACGTGCAGGGGTATTTTTGGCGATATCTCCCAGGTTGTTGCTAAATTGTCCATCATGCCACTCGCATGTGTTTTTGATAAATATGATCCAGGTGAAATGTTTGACTACGAGAGGCGAAACTAAGATGGACTATTTTAATCTTTGAAGTGGAAAGTGACTTCATGCGGTGCTGAACTTTACTTGCGAGCTAAGGGCCGTATTCCAGAACGTTTATCAATACTCAAGAAACACTTGGGAGTAGTATTTATAAGGCAAAAACTAGCCTCAAGAGTCGATTGAGTATTGAGAAACGTTCTGGAATACGACCCTAAGTTTAGGGAATGAAAGTAGATATTTACCAAAGACAAAATTGTGACTCGTCTGAATAGATATCCTTTCCCAAGCCACTTAAAAGACCCGAGATTTAAACATATACCAACGCCCACATTTCTATCCCACACGGTGGTGAGCCTATTGACATTGTGGTAGATTTAAAGGAGGGGGTAAATACGAGAGTAGACAGAAATTGCAGTCCTATTTATGTCACTATTACTGACAGTTTCTGAATGATTTGTGTAGTACCACAAAAAACAGGTTTTAATTGGCATGGTCTCCATATTGTGGGGGAATGTGTGAGTAGAAGGTACGATTGTTTGATAAAGCTAATTACTTCTTGGCAAAATATTCGAAATATTATCCCGTATCTTTTTATAAATAACCTTTGACATTAATAAGTGATTTTTCCAATATAATACTCAAGATAAAAGTAATTTAGTAAATAGAAGAAATTAATTTATTTTAATATAAATAGTAAGTAGCGAATAAGCATTATAAAAAGCTGTTTCGGTATCTATGTGAATAAATCAGAAAAACAGTCGTCGAAGCAATTAATCGCGTGTGATGTGAAATATTGTCAAATGATAAGGTTAGGTTTTTTCACTATGTGCTGAGTCACGTGGCACGTGCAACCTGCTCTTGCCCATATGGCTCTAAACAGACAGGACGCACGCGTGAAGACAGATTAAAAATAAACGATTGATATTATGATTACGATGGTTTATTGTGACAGCGCTTCTAAACAATTTCGATTTATGTCATTGTAAGAGTGACATGACTTTTTTAGTTTAGTTTCATGATTTGCTATTTAGTAAAATTTAAAAATTAATAATAATCTCAAGAATATTTGAGGTGACTCGCATTGAAGTCATGGAACTCAAACATTCTTTTGAAATAACTTACTCATAATCTCATAACTTTCTCAGCCCATTCAACGCCCACTGCTGGGCATAGGCCTACCCCAATGATCGCCACAACGTTCGGTCCTGTGCCTTCCGCAACCAGCAAGGTCCAGCAAACTTCACCAGATCGGCTGACCATCTTGCGGGAGGCCCATTTTTTGGGGGGTATTTTGGCCTTACTATAACACGCTGGCCTGGCGGGTTGGTAGTGGTACAGGGTTTTATTTCGAGTTTCTGTCTCTACGCAATTGGTATTTTTTCCCTAGTTGCATTTTACGACACCCACGGGATGAATTGGGGTGGTGACATTTTGTATTCTAGCCCGACAGCACACGGGATCCCGTCACCACACGGGACACTTTCACATGATCATGGCAAATTCCTTAAATTTGTTTTAGTAACAAGTGTCATCTGGTGTTGAAACAACACTACTTATATATTTTAATTAGGTATATATAAGTACTCACAATATTTTTTCTTTCTTTTCAGCCATACACAGAGGCACAGAAAACCAACCTACCAAAAAAGCCAGAGGCGATGGAGGGGGCGACAGTAGCAATGGAGGGCGTGATCAACATGCATACAACTGCCTTCTACAAAATGAGCTTCTTGGAGCTAGAATCGAAGAAGTTCGTGGTCCCTCAGCTTCTTGCGCAGACGGGAGCAAAGCCAGCTTAGGAGCTGCACAATCTCCGAAGTCTTCACCAGCATATCTGCCAGTCTACAGATTTAGCGCACAAAATCAAAATGCTGCGGTAAGTTGTACTTAGCTATTATAATGTTAGCAGTGCCTCCTGGCTTTTATCCCCGTGTAATATTTTGAAAACCCATTGTACCTCATACATAAACCATGCTCCTTATTAGTTTTCAAATACTTTCAAACACACTTTGATACCTTATTTTACATCCTTATGGATAGATTTTTAATAAATCCTGTAAACCGTGTTTATTTTTTTTAATCAGAAGTAGGTATACGAAATTTGGTTGTCTTTGAAAATGCTGTCGCATATAAACTTTTAACCCCTCTTTTACCCCTTATTGTTGAAATTATGCAAAACCGCTATTCGCGTAATATTCCAATGATATTCCACGTTATTGTATAGTAAGATGTATCTCACAATACTATCCGGTTCCTGTCGAATTATGTATATAGCATCTATGGTTTAGTACTAAACATTTTAACCAAGATGATCTTTGAAACCTCATCACCGTGTCTGCACAGCATGAATTTGTATAATGCACGATTTTTATTCAGTTTTATATTACTTCAAACCATTAATGTGTATGTCTACTAACCTTTTTGCAAGTTAGTGTACTCGACTTTGTATGTCGCAAACTAGAAATATGTATTGGAAAACTAGCAACACATAAAATTGTATCTATTTGTGGAAGTATGTACTTGTTTAGGAGAACGGGTATCGCCTTGTGCCAAATACAGACCCGATGATGTATTTTCAATGATTCTAGTTAACGCTCCGTTCGTTCTAAACTCAGTATCTAAATACGGTGCGTATCCAAGGTTTATATAAGGAACTTTTGAAGAAGACATGGTTTTTAAAATTAAAATATTTATAATAGTTAAATGACTTGTTTGGAGGAGTATGCCTTCTACTAATTTTTTTTAATATAAATTTTGAGTGCTGTGTTTATAGAAATGGCTGGTATGACAATAGTCGGGACTCACCATCATTTAAAATTGTTAATCAAAAATTTTGTGTATTGTAATATCAGTGTTCAAAATTGGAGTTTAATAAATGCCAAACACATCTAGTTTTGGTATGAAAATATACCAAAATTACACGTGTTTTACTTGGTACATGGCTAGTTTGGCATAATTTGTAATTTTTTATTTGTCGTTTGAGAAAGAGGTAAACGAGATAAATGGCTCGATAAGTTGTGTATCTCGAAATTCAGATGATATCGATGCGAAATAGGTCAAAATGACCTAGTTTCCAGTTTCTCTTTAAGCTAGCAAAATGCTTGACAATTTCCGGGTAATAGTAATAATTCGTAAATGATTCCCGAATAGAAATCGATCACCGAAAGCTGCGTTATATTTATTCACGAAAACGTTGAGTACTTTAATGTTCGATGTCTTAGCAGTACAAGCTTTATAAATGTGATAATTGAAAGCTTCGATAATAGATTAGTTTTCAATTTCCGCCGTCTTTTTCAAACACGGAAAACAATAAGCCATTTCCCTTGCGTTTAATCTTATAACGGGATTTTAAACTTTAAAGCGATGCTTGACAAGGCGTAAGTTTATTCAGTGCGTGACGTAACTAATCGGACTTAGAACAGAGAAATGCATTGTCATTAAACTTCAAGATGCGATTGATATTCGTGTAAACTTAATAAGTATAAGTGATCTGTGAGAATATTTGTACCATTTTTACAACTTTGTAGCATTGATTGGCTCTACAGCAAATTTATCACTTTGTCTCAATTTATATCGACATAAATAGTGGGTGTAATTTCTTAATGTACCTTGTGTTCTCTGTACTTTCCAGCAGGAAAGCTTTAGTAGCATAAAGTCTGTTCAGCTTTTGATTAATGAAAGAGCACCAAAATTACGTTATTTAGTTCCTCGACAGAGATTAGAGATATCTACAGAGAAATGCAACAGGAGCTGGTGTTCTGCAAACACGAGCCACCATGATAGACCATCTCATACGTCACCAAAGTATTTAGTTATTTAAAAAGGAAAACATTATTTTTTAGCATTATCAGGCACCTTCTCAGTGTTCGAGTGTAACAAAATTTCGCAAGCTACTGTTGGGTCGGTAGTTTTATGTAAATTACATAATACATATTTAATAAGACCTTGGTAGTAGTTGATTGTCAATGTTAAAGTACCTACTTAGTAGCTTACCAAAAGTGTTGATACGTAAGAATACGATACTGTGTAGCGAGTTGTTGTGTGAACAGAACAGTAGCTTCTTTTTTATTTTATTCTTTTTTTGTTCAAGAAAATGTAGTATTTAAATGAATGGTGTCGTCAAACCAAGTCGATATCCTTATGGACTGATTGAAAATTTTTACTGCAGGTTGATAGAACCTGACTCTCAATGCGGTAATACGCTCGCCACGTGGGACTAAAAGAACTGATTAAACGTAGGTGTATAATAATGTCTCTGCAACCCCTACAGGAAAAGCGGCATGAATGTTTTTAATAATTATATTGAGTTATGTCATTATTCTCATATGCATATACATATCTACTTATACGTAATGAGAATAGTATGTAATAAAAGTAATTCTTAGGTGAGACAAGAAAGCATGTACTGTGAATTTATCAAGAGTATTGGGAATTCAACACGTAATATTCAGCACGAATATCGTTATTCTAAACATTTCTGCCGTTGAATCCGTAAATTTTAAAAGGCAATAAAAATTTATACGTAGCTCTCACATCAAATAGGTTACAGTATAAAAAAGGTGCATGTCTAATGAGCATTTTGGCTGGGTACCAATGAATATGCGATAGACTTGCATGTTTCTACTGTGTCTAATTGCATATATATCCTTTGTTTGGCGTGTTTTGCAATAAGCGTAATCGGTAATTTGTTTTTTTGGACAGTTTTTGCTTTTCCGTTGTGTTTGTGGCTAACAACCAACTATTTGGTATAAACATTTGAATTTGTTTTTAGTACGTACTAGATTTTTACCTACAGCGTTAAATATTGACTAGCTGAGCCTCGCGACTTTGTCCGGGACATCGAATTCCCGTTGTACCTATTTAATTCCGACGTTAATTAATATGAATTAATATTAATTAATTCTCAATTCTGTTAATAATTTCACGGTACATGCTTTTTTGTCTTAACAAGAGTCACTTTTGTTACATACTAATCTAATAGATAGAATCTAATAGACTACTAATACCAAAGAAGAACCTCCCCCTGTGAAAAATCAACCTGCCCCATGTAAAGGTTCAGAGTACTTGAAGGCTTGAAAAGGCACCCGTGTGGTGGCGGGCAAACCACCAAACGATAGCTTTCCCAAGGAGGGTTGGTGTCAGGCTGGCGGCCGACCATAAAAACCAAGCCAAAACATTTTGCAATATGGAATTTAGACATACGGCGCCGACCCCAAGTAAATTGGGACAAGGGCAAGAGGATGATGTTAATTAATATCAATAATATATTATTATGAAAGTTTGCCATATTTGTTGAAATTTATGATTATCGCGTTCCTGAATAGCGCGATGATTATAGCCTATTATATACCTTCCTCGATAAATGAGCTATCCAACACAAAAATAAATTTTTCACTTCGAACCATTAGTGCCTGAGATAACTGCGTTCAAACAATCAAACTCTTCAACTTTGTAATACTAGTATAGGTTAGCAATTTTCCAATTTAGTATTAGATAATACTTTTATCATGCCTCGAATTTGATCGATTCTTAAAGGCAACCATTGAAAATTTCACTTGCAATAGTAATATTCACTTGAAAAGATATCTGAACCATTTTTTCCAAGGCTATTTTTTCTTCTCCCAACTGGCCTTCATGACTTGACCTGGCCTGAGGACGGGGGTGGGCTTCTCGCCGTTGTAACAAATGAAGGCCATTAGGATGGTAAGATGCAAATGGAAGGGTACCGTTTGGTTTTAATTGGTAGAAGAAAGTAAAGTGAAAGAAGTATGCATAGATGGCGAAATCTGTCGATCTGTCGTCACTGACTACCCCGTCAGGGATACAGCGTAAAAGTAGTTAGTTGGTAGAACAATGACATCCATAAGGATTTCTACACGTAAAAAGTTTGCTGTTCTTGAATATTCTGGTATGAGTGAGCCGCATGGATGGCGTGATGATAGGAACTTTACTCGGGGAATAATTATCAAAGATTCATGAAAAGAGCCAAAACATTAACCTTTTGAACATTACAAAATTAGAGTTACAAAGGCTAAATTAAGCCTTTATGTTTCAACAAAATTTATTAGGATGTCACAATGATATATATATTACGAGCATATGTTGATGCCATGAGTTATTTAGATGGCGATTGGCGTATTGTCAAAATGCATTTAGTTTATTGCACAATAAAGCGAGGCTTTAATTTGATTTTGTATTTGTGAGGCTTTTTACAATCATTTGGGTTCATTATAACAGGTTGTGGATATCCTGTGTAGTTTGTATACCGTACTACATGAATAAATTAATATTATGTATTTGTCGCGACTATACGACGAAACTTTTTTTGATGAATATTAATTTGATAGTGACGCATTATGAATTTCCTTTATACAGCAACAAAATAAAGCGTTTAAAAGAACAATAAAGCCAAATAAGGCTTAATTGTTCATAAATTAACATTCTACCAGAATAATAAGTGCGCAAGTTTTTGAGGATCGACGAATGTTTCTTTCACGCTAAAAACGATTGATTGCATCAATGTGTCCTAAATAGAGCTTATAACCTGGACTAACACACAGAAACATTTATAACTCACAGGATATAACCCAGAACTTAAGGATTTTACGGCAACAGAAATAAAAAACGTTGCACATTGTCCTACATTGAACTTGAACATTTATATGAATATAACCACCCACTTCGCGATAAATATAATTGTATCGATCCCAACATTTAATTCTCTTGGTGCCTTATTGAATTAGCCACTATCGGGCCGTAACGTCACCTAAAATGCTCATCTAATGGCACCCAACCAATGTTTTGACAGTATCCTCGTCGTTACGTACACATTTTTATTCGTTTCCAATATAAAATTTGTTCAAAATGTTGCCAACATCGATTTTTATTATACATTCGTTTCAATATAAAGTCAGATAATTCGTATCGTATTACCTAAATATATTTTTTATAACTACCCACGGATGTTCTCTTAAAGTCATGCACTTTTCACATATCATGATTTTTTTTCTTCCGGATAAATATCATAAAGTTTTATTGGCAGATACCGACACATTAGCGATTTTTTTTTTCTTATATTTCGCCATTCTTAAAAATATAATCGACTGGCATATTCACTCTTTATCCTTTGCAAAGGACGACTGCGCCAAAGGCTACAAATATAAGTGCAGTTAGTTCGTCAAAATGATGCGGGCCCGCTGATAGTCATGGCGACACTCATTAATAGATTGAAGGAATAGAGACTTAAATAAATAAATAAATATCCATCACGCCTTATCCCCGAAGGGGTGGCAGAGGCATATTATATGCCCACTTTTCAACGTGTGGATTCATGTCCCACGTAATAGGTGGTGAGCCCATTGCCGTGTTGAAATAGACAGACGCAGGTTGTGGCTACCTGCTGTTGAAATTTTTTAAGCCGCCTATAAGGCCTTCAACCAGGCTTAACGACCGCCATTTTACTGGCAACCGGAACCAACGGCTTAACGTGCCTTCCGAAGCACGGAAACGCTCGCAAATGTAAATGCCACAAAGTGGTCACCCATCCGACGACCAGCCATAGTGAAAGTTGCGTACCTCAGTGATCGTTTACCGAACACTGAGACCGCGGGGCCACGAGCGCTTCTCCACGAGACTTAAATTGTCATATGAAACGTCCATTTGGTGTTAACACTAAAATTATGGTATTACACCATAATTTTAGTGTTAAGATTATTCGAAAAAGACCTAAAGCGTCAGTTATATCTCACCTTCTCATTGTTTTACTAACACTGCAGGAGTACCAAAAAGGATTATTAATTCTTTAAAGAATACCGATCGACTAACAATCACGCTACCTCGCATCGAAGCTAATAAGCAAACACATACCATTGCTAATACTGAAATTGAAGCATTTGCAAGTAAGCTTTCAAAAAGGATGACTAGTAGAAATTCATCAATTTGTGTATTTATTGGTAATCTGTTAGTTTGGCTTGACTGAAGTATACATAAAATTGATTTTCAATTTGCACTCTCATCGTATACCGTCATAGACTATGAGTGATTGACATAGACATTCAAAACATCAGAGCAGTCAATGTAATGATGTCCGTAACCTATGCACTTACATTTTTTTTACATAAACACTACTTCAAACAAACACTATGAAGTTATTAATCTTTTCAGAATTGATGTATCCTTATATCCTTTTAAATACGCATGAATTAAGTGTATGCTTAATACTTTTTGATACCGATCTCTAATTTAAACAGAATATATTTATTAGATTATCTGTTCTCTCTGACTACCCCGTTAGAGATATAGTTAAGATAGTATACCTCATATAATTAGAGGTAGCAAACCTTTAATTATTCATCGCAAAGCAGTCCACTAGGGTTTGTTCATATACATCATCTATACAGATTGTTCTCTTACTATCTTTTATTTCATTGGTGGTTCATATTAAGACAGACATACATATTATTTGTGTAACGAGTGGGAAATCTATGATCTGACTCAATTTTGTGTGAGAGTGGTACTTTCTGGCTCCACTTTCATTTCACTTAATATTACAAATTACGGCACACATTCTTTGTAATTTTCCATTCCACATTTCGATGATATTCCATATTGAAATAATCAGTATAACCGTAATGAACTGCTTCTTCAGCAGCATTCTCAGCACTTTGTATTCCACTGAATACTTTAAGTTACCGATGTGTGACAACAAAGTTATTTGGACTGGCTTCGTCAACAAAGCGGGGCGGTATTATTGTAACTGAATACTTGGATCCAATGTCACGCTATTCTTGTAAAATATTGTATCAAATATGTCCGCACTGACAAGTCAATATGAGATATTAGTTTCAATGCTTCTCGAATATTGTTATTGAATTTTTAGGTATAACAACTAAATCATCATCATGCAAAGATTAGTTTCGGTTACCTTTGAAGTAAGGGGTAACCAAAACCTGCCGACTAACGTACGAGGCAATAACGTCGGTGCTCTGTGCTATCCCCGTAGGGATGGGAGGTCGGATGACAGTCACTCCCAATAATGCCAAAAACCAAAAGCCAAACGATAGCTGCTAGCAGTTTAATAAAACTACAGGCTCTGTTTAGAAGTAATTGGGACTATACTTAGAAGAAAGAAGCTTTTGAAGCCTCCTACTTAATCAATCAAATCAATCTATGCCAGTCCGCGCTAGTCGTAGACTTCTCCCAATTTTAACCATCATATACGTTTCCACGACTTCTACATCTAGTCCATCTCTGCGACCTTTTCTAGGACCTCATTGGTACCGGAGGGCGTCTTGCCTTACTAATCTCTCCGCTTGCTCAGTTTTTTGTATCCCCCCTAATGAATTCATTAATGTCACACATGTCCTCCAAATAGCCAAGGCAGTGAAAAAGCTGCACTTTAGTCTTTGACTCGATACATTGTATGAATATGGATATTTTTGTTCGTATGTAACGCTCTGTACATGTAATTTACGTAGTTATGCTAGCGATTTCATTGTTGGATATATATGATTTCCCCAATTTGAGAAATAGGGACATTCTCCTTTAATCTACCCATTGTAGTAGGTCATTATAATATTTTTGCAAAACATTAAATATACAGTTGGATATCTCGATACTGATCAATATTCATAGAAATCTCTTTCAATTCATGATTTAGGTTTTAAAGAACAAAACAAATACACTCTCGTATAATATTAGTAGGGTAAATTATGGTGAAAGTATGTGTTCATACAATCAGCAAACTGTTCATTGAATGTGCAGAAAGGAGCATTGCCTGGACTTTGTGTGTCAATTATCACAATGCCAACATTTAGCGTATGAGTGACAAAGAGGATATGCTAATTACCAAAGCACTCATATTTCCACTTTTTTGTTTTTTGTGCGCATTGCAAATGCTTCAAATTGTGTGATTTGGTCGAGTTATGTGCCTTCTTATGCGAACTGTTGTTACGAAACATATGAGAGGTTCCACAACAAGGGACCCAGAACAGAGCCCTGTGGGACCCCGCAGTACACTTTCCTCCAATTTACCACCCCGTTCTGACTACTCGAGCTACCCTAAACCACGTAAGTTCTATTAATTATTCTGTGCTTAAACATTGTTGAAGTTATAGTTGTAATACCCAGTAGTGATAGAATCCTCATTTACTGATTGTTAGTCTAACGCTGGTATAGTATGACTTTGCCACCCCGTCGGGGATAAAGTAACAGTTTATTACTATTGCTGATATCATTGTTCAATTGTCATGTAAAATATGTTTTTGTCCAACTAAACGATTTGAATTTGAAAGGCGTGAGTGATAATAAATGCTTTAACCACTCAAATCACCATAAATGTATTCTAGAGTTTCCAAATCTCAACAGTTCTCTTTACATAGTCAATAAACTCAGCTGGCATCAATTTCGAAGGGGTTATCATGGTATCATCGTGGTCTAAACGTTGCGACATAAACATTATCAATTGTGGCGCATTGTGGCCACCGAAATGTTAAACCACGAATACCACTTGTTCGAACTTACCTACCTTACTAAAAATATAAAATATGAAACTTTTTATATTAGAAATATGTTTATTTGTTTATTGTACGTTTTTTTATCAGACATTAGCTATCATGTCAGTATGAAGCGATGATGGTTTTGCACGACCCAGCGTGCTCTCGCGCACTGCTGCTGTCATCGAATTAATAAAAAACAAATTTCTTGAATTAACTAGATAATCATTTATTTGCTATGACGGATGCTGTTATTAGTTTTGTGGAAGTCAATGTTCAGTTTTTTTATTCAACGTTAAGTCTATTACTTATAGCAATACTAACATTGTCGTTTAAGAATTGACTTGCTTTTTTTACACGACAAATTATAAATTTCGCCAAAATGTATCGGTTATTGCCGAGCTGGAACTCAATATCACAAATAGCTCGTGCCACAAATTATTAAGAATTGAAGTTTAATATTCGTTATTAAAACAAAATACTTTGACCTGCACGTGTCTGAAGTTGAAAAAACATAATTGAACATTCACGATTTTAAAAACAGAAACGGTACGTGCAAACCATAGATCACAGGAAAAAAATACCTTAAAATGAAATTCTAAGTCTGTAGGCGGTCCCACCCACTGGATTATTTTGCATTATGCATGGCATACTAATTTTTTGAACATAAAAAATGCATTGTTATTTGATGCGATCCTCGATGCGGCACCTTCTCATATAAATTTGTGACTCCTCTGCACATGTTGAATTTAAGTAGCCACCTAATTTAAACAGAAATCAATTACCAAAAATCCTTGCGACCTTTTTGAAGTTTTCTGTGTATGTGTGTTCGTTATTAGTGAACGCCGCCATGATCTTCAAGATAGTGTTTGAGACTGCGGTAAGAGCCTCATGACGCGCTGTCACGAGGGGAGATTTACCAATAGGTGACAACGGGACAGGAGGCAACGGATGGGTTGGGCGGGATAGTGAAACGTATCCGAGGCTTCATTTTTCCATGGGTCTCGAAAGCGGTCACCTGCAGGCCTTATCGTGGGAGAATTCCGATGATGTAGCGGAGAGGCATAGAAATTTCCCGTGCCGCAGAAGACGCATGGAGCGCCGGAGATACAGAACGATTTCCGTCCTCGTAGGGCTGAGGGTTACAGTATTGGTTAATTATAGCCCTAGCAGCTGAAGTTCCGAGGTGTTTACGACGCGCTGCCTCACACGCGGCAAACATATCAGAGTCAAGCCTGATCGGGGCCTAGGGATTTTATTGCGAGAGTTTACACGGTTCCCTACCAATACACAGTCGCCAGTATGTATTGAGTATTTCTGATCGGTTTAGGTCATCCCTCTGTTTACTAGTGTGCGGTAAATCAGGTGGTAATTTCATGTTAAAAAGAAAGCTGTTGCAAGGGTACCCAATAAATTAGTATAGTCTCAGTAATGACTAACTTCATTTACATTTTAGTAGTCACAACCATAACGGTCTTCATTTACAGCTTTGGTGCTCAAACTAATAACGCAATAGACTCTAGTGTAGACCTTCAAATCTGTTGTAGGGTTACTAGTTGGTACTGTAGTATTTGTCCCTATATTTTGTACTAGATGACCTACTACTACTAACTAGCTTCGCACGTGGAATATTGCGACCTCCCATTGCACCTATTCAATCCCGTCGCTTACAAATTCTACAATGATGCATAAAAATTTGCCCGATTTGTCGACATTTATGACTACTGCTCTGATCCCCAGTGTAGTAGCGTAATGATGTATAGCATATAGCCTTCCTCGATAAATGGGCTATCTAACACAAAAATAATTTTTCAAATCCGACCAGTAGTTCCTGAGATAAGCGCGTTCAACCGAACAAACAAACAAACTCTTCATCTTTATAAAATTAGTATAGATGGAGGACGCAATCCACGGTATAATGTCAAGCGTGCTGGCTGGGCGCAGCGATAGCCATTTGTCAAATAAATAATTATTGTTTAAAGAAAGAACGCAAAATAAAAGATAGAAAGGCCAATGTCACTTCTTCGAAGATTAGATGGCTGAGCTTCGTGGTGAGGACTTCGCTGCTGATCGCAAAGTATAAAATTCGGATTAGAATTGGAAGTCGGGTTTGTGATCCTAAAGTAAAAGATCTTTACATAATAACATGCGATAAACCCAAATAACATACATCGTTATAGTATGTTTATATTTAAATACCAGTGTATACCACGTCCCTATCTCAGGCGTGACCTAGCTGCATAATCCAGTACCGGACAGTTCCAATCCCACACCTCGTACTCCTGTTACTGTTGACTCCAGAAGAGCGTCACGGTACGCAGGATAGCGTGTCAATAATGGCGTTGATGAAACTCGTCCAAATCAGTATCTGATCCGAAATAGTTCGTCTAAATCAAAATTTCACAGCTTTTATATACGCATTTAACGTTTCATTCTACGCTATTTAGGATACCTGCGACTAGAAATTTGCAATTCGAACAATGCCCGAGGTCTCGTACCACATTTCGTGTCGTTATTGCGTTGCGGTCTGTAATTTTATTGCGTATAAATGAATATATGAAATTCCCAGGTGTAAATGATTTGAGCATAGACAATAAAAGCTCCTAAAATGGCAATGTCTGTACCATTCATAATTCGATTTGTTTCAAATGTGCATAACATTGTTGTCTAAACTAGCCGAGAACCTGGGAATACGCGATATACATTCATTTTTATAACCCAGTTGATAAACTTAATGAAATTACTAATTATATTATCTTTTCCTAAATCTATAAGGTTTGAAAATTACAAAATAAAATAAAATAGCCCGACACCGTTTTCTTATCCGTTAATTTAGATAACATATGCTCACGCACGCATAGCGTTTGATATTTACATATAAAATAAATCAATCAAAAAAAGAATTATGAAAATAACCTATGATTCTCAAGTGTACTTTCGAAGGTTTATCCGAGCCGCTCATTGATTATACAATGGGTAGGAATCGTATGACATTTTAGCCGGTTTGAGTCCGGCATGACATCCTTGGGAGGATGGATAACACACACACACAAACACAAAAAGGATTTCAAGTGAGACATGACTTGAAAATTTTGAAAAAATAACTTCTATTAAGTTCGATATCACCCAAAATCTAATTGTGCGCCTGATCCATATCAAATGCAATTAAATGAAAGCTATTGATGCGTCTGGTAAGGTAACCCACAGGCGCAATAAAAACATCTTGTTACGAAAAAATCAAAGTCGACACAGTCATTTTATTTACACGACATGAAACTATCATCAGAAAAATGATTGAGGATGAGTCCGGGCCTGAAATTATCAATATCTAGGGACCTTGCTAACAACATTACGCGTTTTACAGAGATGCAAAAGAAAACAAAAAATACTTTAAATGTCATAAAAAAATGTCAATTCACTCTACAATGTAATCGATTTATAATGGTATTCTGAAAATATTTTAGATAAAACAAGTACATAATTAATTACGGTCTCGGCAGTTGTCAGTGAGTATCATGCCAAATGAAGTTTCTGTGTATTGTTATTCAATAAAATGTGAAATCAATTATCTCCAAGCTGGACGCAGTTATTTAAAAACACTGACCATATTAGTGCTTACACACATATAAAGTAATAGTTCTATAACTGCTGTCGATAAAAACATTTATAAGTAATTCACCACGAGGATTGAGTATTTGCTCATCAAATAGTTATTATAAAGTTTTTTTGGCAGAGACAAGTTTTAGCATAGACATAAATTTTTGTCTAGACTTAAGAGTTCAATGACGGGATGATTCGTAAATTTTGCAATGCCAATTTGTTTGAATGCATTTTTTTCTTATGATTTTTTATGTAACTGCATGAAATAGATTTCTTTGTGGTTGTTTTTGGCTATACGTCTACCGGTTACGGCGGCGTTGTTACAATCTAGATCATGTTTTAGATTGTCCTTCCGAGTTGCTGCATAGTCACGTTTCTGGATCATTGTCTGGGTGCTCTTATAATTTTCTAGACATCTCGTTGTTAATTTCTCAGTAATTATTATATGAATTATTTTTATCGCTGGATCGATAGAAACTTGTAACCTTAACCCTGAATCAAAGTTTATGACCAGCAGCGCCTACGTGCAAAAGTTTTTCATCACGCATTGATACGTAAGCACTGAGTGACATTAACAACATGCTAATCAAATTGCAGATGTCTGAATAGTTATCTGATATGGGACTTGCCTCGTTTCCATATGCGACAACATCGGTGACTGACACATCACACGACTCGCGATAGATGTATCATTACAATAGAATGTGACGCGGCTCATATTGGATGACTAGGTATTGTGTTTTCTGCACGGTCTGTACCTAACTTTGGTACTTAGATACTAAGCAACATTTGTTTACTATCATTGTACGCGTGCGATTCATGCAGCATAAAAACACGGATCTCTCTAGATTCGAGATTAGAATTGCAGCTGGAAATAAAATTTAATAACTGCTTCAATTTAAGAGTGATGAAACGGCAAAAAAGTGGTCACGTGGTTTATGTTTTTAAACTCGTTTTGCATTATTATAAAGGCACGAGTTTATCTTGTACGAATAATAATATGTGCAAAGTGGCTTCTGTGTCCACCAGCAGCCATTGAACCGATCACCAGAAGTGCTCATCCATGTTCTCTCAGTGGTTTATTGACAGAAAAAACAAAATCTACTGGAACCTATGCGAGGGAATTTCGCGTACGGCCTCTGTTTAAACTTATTTTTTTCCAAAGTACATATTTAAACATAGACTTGTCCAAACAGAGGCTTTTTGCGACCGAGGCTCTGTAGGGTTTCTCATATTGACAGTATTAAATCATTCGATTATATGATGGCTTGATGAGACATAATTATGGAACATTATAATATATTACGAACGTAAGGTTGACATTATTTAAATTTGTAATAGGTTTAATCTGTATTGTGCTTAATTTAATTAATGAATTTAATGAAGCCTTTATTTCCGAAAAAGGGACAAACAAATACAATATACAAGAGGTAAATTACACATAACAAGATTAATTCTATAAGATATCCCTGACTTCTGCGTGCCTTTTGGCATAGGACTACTCCAGCTCTCTCCAATATGCTCTGTCCTGGGCAACTCAAGACCAGTAGGTCCCAAAGTCAGACTGATGTCATCGTGCCAACGTGTTTTAGGGCGGCCCTGTCTTCTTGATCTGTCTCTTGGGTACCACAGAGTCACTCGTTTGTTCCATTTATCAGCATTGCATCTTAGCATGTGTCCTGTCCATAACTGTATTGTGCATAATAAAAAGAAATAAAAAAATATTACAAACTATTTAAATAATAATTGTTTTATGCAGGTAAAAAAAAGTTTACTAAGCATTGAAAATCATCTCAAAGTCATGAATCAGCTAAAGTAATTATTAGTATTAGAAATGTACATAGCAATAGGTGAGCTGTGCAATATCTACGTGACAATAAAATTGTAGGTGATATATGCGAAAGAACTGCAACCAATACACTTAACTAAAAACAGTAGAGATAGGAATAACGAATGAAGATAATTTCGATGTGAAATTCAATGGAATTTGAACCTTCAAAAATGTAATTTAACTTTCTGAGAGAGAAATTACCCAATTTTAGAAGATTTTATCATTTTGTTATCTCTCTGACTACCCCGTCAGAGATACAGCGTGAAGATAGATTTTTTATCATTTTGTTTAGTGCAGAATCTCGAAACTCTTAAGATTTAATTTTATATTAGTGATGCGGTTCGCTTTGTGATACCTACTGTGTCAACTGGGTTCCTTGTTTTTTTAATTAGTATTCTTTGTATTTTCATGTGTGCACTGGCTCATTTTGTTTTATTGCATTAGCTTTTACGTGATGTGCCTATGAATCTAATACAGGTCACAACTCGTGCATATCACTAATCAATCTTCTATCTGAGTTCTCGTCACTGCAATTTTTTTTAGGTTTTTATACGTCTGCTCTGTGAGGTTAATAAACTTTTTATTCTGATTACTCATTCATCTTACATCATTGTGGTTTGCGTCAGATTGAAATTTTTCATTTATCCTACTCGGCTCCTGTATCATTAGTATCTATAATTTAGTCTCGCTCGCCTAGATTTAGTATTCATTTTTTTGAACCTTTTTGTTACGTTGATTTCATGAATATTATAGCGTCGAGCTAGACCAGACAAACTCCTATTGTGGACAATTGTAAGATCCATTGTTGTGTACTTTTTGTCTGTTTCGTTACAATAAGCCAATTGCGGATCAAGGAAGTGAACAATTTCTGATCCAAGTTGTTCGCTAACACACGCTATCTAAACATTTTTCTTAAATAATGACTTGACGTTAGTTACCTACTTAAAGTTACACGTACTATGGTGCGTGAAGGATGTTAAGTATACTTAATTTTTTACATCAATTTAGCTAACCTCTTGAGATGATGTTGACTTACAAAATGTGTAGCTTAAGTAGTTAGGTAAACGTCTAATTCTCATTGTATGACGTGGTCATCGCTATAACCGACAATTTTATTACGTAAAGAAAATATTCGTAATTCGAGTAATCAAAACAGCATTAACGAATCTAAAATGGTTAGTAGAGTTTGTTCTTAATTATTACCTGAAAGGTTTTTTTCGTCACGCACTATATCTTGAATGTTACATTCACCAATTATATAAAAATACGTCACTAAAACACTTCTGCCGAGTGAATGCGTATTTATTATTTTTAGGATCACCGAATCAGTCCGATGATCCTAAAAATAATAAAAGCTCTGCTACTGAAATTTAATAAAAAGAAGGAATGGTCACTTTTCAGTATGATACACTTAAAAATATTTCCTTGACGATCAGCTCCTAAAAAAATAGTATGGTAAACAAGGATACGAAACACACCTGATATACCTGATCGAAAGTGATTATCGTAGCCTAAGGACGAATCTAATCGAATTCTAGGAATGTTACACTCACGTTCATTTTGGCTAAACGTCTACAATGTTACTGCCATTCAGAAGCAACGGTTTTATATGCTTTCAAAAACACAGAAACCTTCTAAAATGGAAATGCTACAAACGATGTCCCCATCCCAGGATTGATCGTAGCATGAGATGTGAAATTTGATACTGAGCTAACGGGGCTACGAGTGCTTCAAAAGCATATGAATATTATTGACATTGACATGGGCATAGACATATTGTCACTATCCCCGAATGGGGTAGGCAGTGGCATTCTATACACCCACATTTCACCGTATGCACTTTTGTCCCACGTAACAAGTGATGAGCCCATTGCCATGTTAACATTATTGAGCATTGTAAAATCTTAAATATACCATTCTGTAATCAAGACTTTTAAGTTCGTCAGTGCATTACATCTGGTAGATGTGTTAAGTCTGATCGGCAGTAGCGAGGTCGTTGGTACACGATATTATCTCATATGCATCCTAGTCTATATTAAACGTGATGTAGAGTGATTCTACAAAGACACGATCTTTCTCATGCGAGATTCAACCCATTTGCAGTCGCATCGCACTCGAACGTTATCGCGGCAAATCTCAGTATATATGTAGGTTTCTTTATCACCAATGACCAGTTTAACCTGAAGATAATCCAATATTATCTATAATTTGTATATGATATGCATTTATCGTAGGACAACAAAGTTGGTATATCGATGACTGTGTTTAAAGGCGGGGCTCTGTTACGTCAAAATATATTCTATTCTTAAGTGGCACTTGCGAATGACCGAACTAATATTCACGCTTGTCTCGATGCACTTTTAATTTTATAGCAAATGCTACGTTAGCGATTTAATTCATTCATGAATTTTACAACTGCTAAAGAATTGGATATTATTATGTGATACTTTTTTTACAATTTATGTGTAGTATCGATTGAAAACAAAAAATCGGAACGAGGCAACATTGTCGTACGAGTTATCTTGTAATATTACATGTAAATTCTTTTTATCAGCGATTTATTGAACATCCTTATCTTTAAACATTCATGTTTATTATTTCAGTACCTTTGTAGCACCTTTTTGGTTGACGTAGGCGTCACACTGTTGTGTTCCAATCTAAATTACTGTAAAATGTGTCCCAAAGTGGACGTGATTTGTATTTTGTAAAGCAGACTCTTCCAATATTTTCACCCACACAACCAAATTCTATGCAACAACAAAAGGATTTTTATCAGACCCAAAAATACACATATGGTAATGGCAACTCACATTATGTCTCACGTAATTTGAGTCTCTTTATGAAGGTGTTATTCATCTAGATTACTTAGGAGCCCGTAATAAAAACGAGTTCACGGACACTGAACTGCCTCGAGTTTAACGAAATTCTGCACTTTTTGCAGTAAAATACTAAGAAGTTCAAACTCTTTTGTCGGTGCCAAAAGTAACATTAAAAATGACAACATCGTAGTAATTTCGCACTGTAATAAACGAAATTAATGCATGTTTTAAGTAAATAATTGTTCTGCGCAAACGCACGAGATGTGACAAAGTGTAAGAGCGGCTACTACGTGTCAATACCAATTAATTACGAAAGATACGGTTCGAATTCGAGTGGTAGCTCAATATTCAAGAATATATCAATTAAGCTTTTAATTCTAGTTTACAATAAAACTAATCAAAATAATTTTAAAGATTAATTGAAAGCATAACGTAAAAAATGGCTGACAAAACGAAACACTGTCAGACATACACGTTAAGTTTATTAGTTTTTTTTTTATATTCCTATGCGTTGTTATTCAGCAGCTTCGGACAAAAGACCTGGGTGGGCGAACTCTTTCAAGGCCTAGAATCTAGTTTTATTATGTTAGCTTCAGGATATTTGAATTTTTTCACCATTTTGTAACCATTATTTTTACTGTCTCTAACTTAAAAGTTTCGTTTCAGATAGCCTAAAAGCTAATATTTTGAAAATGCTAAGTTAGGTGATATTTTTTTTCGTTTTTGATCTCATTATTTGCGTGCGCCATCTTTAAAACTCAGATCTTTTAAGGCTTTGCTGATTTGAGTAATTGTCTCAATTTGTTTCGTATGCGTTTTATTTTTTTATCTCGAATAAGATTGATCAAAATAAATTGTCTAGCTCTAAATTGTTCTGTTAATATAAGCCGATTCAATTTGTCAATAGTTTTTGTATAATCATCATCTTTAGTATCCGTGATGTTTCACTATTTTATTGCCGTAATGAAGCTAATGACTGCAGCAACATTTATTATTTTAACACTACGCAATAAATGCTTCTTTTTATGATTTTTAATCACACTTAGTTGCCATATTAGATATTTTTTCATCGCAAACTAACTTTTGAAGATATGAGATACAACTTTTTCTATTGTTGTTACAGCTTGATCAGTAATGAGATTTTTTATATCAGTTGTGATCAGATTGTCAAGATAGACAGATTTTGTAATGGGCGTTTATCGACTACCGTTCGCAGCCGCGCTATTTGAATCGATACAGTTAAAGAATTCTGTCTTATCACACAGCATAACGAATCTTATTATTCTGATTCCACTGTGGCTCCTATTTTGACTGTGATTGTTATTTATATCGCTTTATAGGTCATTAAAAAAGCTATTATAAAAATTTGTATGACTTATTATGTCGTTATGTGAGTTTTTAGGAATATGAGTTCCTACAGTACCATAATGAACAAGTTTTGATTCATTTATATGCACATTAAATGTCCAAGTACATTTTTTTGTTTAATTTGACGAGTATGTATCCGTACTTGACGTACCATCATGTATTTTCTGGGAATTATATTTTCTTTTAAAATATAAGTAGCTTGTGTTTCGTCTGGTAATTCTCTATGCCATTAAATGCGAAAGTTTCTAAGATTATATATACTTTTGCATACATTGGATATTTTTACAACTGTTGCTTCTGAATCACGGGACCGAGTCTTGGACAGTGGGTAAAAGAAAAAGTATTGAGGGCCGCCTTGTATGGTTTAATTTATTTTAGAATATCTTTAATGTATTTTAATCATATTTGCTATCGTTATTAAATAAGTGTACTTGTGTAACGATAAAAAATCCTCTTTAAAAATATAGACTTTCGAAATGGATTTTCTTTTTATAGATATGAATTTTGCTGCATACTTATCTCCTTTGCTCACTATACTTACATGGGGTCCAGTTTCATTGACTAAATGGTTTTATTTTTTGCAGGAAAACATAGACCCCTCACCGTACAGCCTGTCTCCAATATCATCGAAGTCAGAGAAGTTACTTCGCTCCCCGAGAAAGGCCACACGGAAGATATCCAGGATCCCGTTCAAGGTGCTTGATGCGCCAGAACTGCAGGACGACTTCTACCTGAATTTGGTGGACTGGTCCGCACAAAACGTTCTTAGTGTGGGGTTGGGTAGCTGCGTATATTTATGGAGTGCATGTACTAGTCAGGTGAGTGAAAGAAATTCATTATTTTTGACTTTGATAAGGATTTATTTACAGTTGGATTGAGTGCATCATTATTGATATAGTTATTTTGCTTGCGAAATATACCCCGCCCGCCTGGTGAAAAGCCAAAGTTAGAGTAAGCCACGGTAAATCAATGCATTTGATGCATTTTAGAGGTTTTGACCTGGGATGCTGAAACATAATTGTTCTCTAGCCTGGGTTTAGAATGCTAGTTTAGCTATTCTGTACACCAACGTACTCATAATAGTCAAGTAAATACCCTGCTAATTGGTGCACCTCTTCACTTCAAAGTAAGTAGCATAGACGACTGTTTCCCCCTTAAGGCTATCGCAGACTAGCTACTTATTCGCAAGTACCTTTAGATATTGATCGATGTATTTTAACTTCTAAAAGTGGTTGAAAGTAAAGTTTTGTAGCACAAGTACGAAAAATAATCAAGTTTAAAAATGAAAGTAACTTCTGGTAATTACAAGTTTTCGCAAAAATCTAAATTGGCCCATATCTTTTTATCAGTGGTCAGTTTTATAAAGTGGGCTATGGATAGCCGCTTTGCTACACTGAATATAAGAGTAGGATTAAAAGATAAAATTGAGGAAGTATATGAGATGATGCGAGAGAGACGAATTGATATTCTGTGCGTGGATGAAACAAAGAGGAAAGGATGTGAGTGGACCCTATACGGCCTACTGGTCAGGTGTAGCCCCGACCAGTACAGCGTGCCAGGGTGTAGGTGTGTTACATTCCGCGAGAATGAATGAATGTGTGAGCCCAAGACTCCTTTGGTTGAGGCTGAAGGTTGGGCTTACCCTTATCTTTGTTTTAGGAGTTTATGTTCAGCAAGATGCGTGGTGGCGCCGATCTTCAAAGGACCAAAGTGAGAGACAGGCATTTTGGGAGAGTGTGAGCGATAAACTGAGTAAATGCAAACGGAATGAAAGAATAGTAATGTTAGGTGATTTTAATGGTTGGGTTGGTGTGAAGCGTGATGAAGAGACCCATGAAAGGACGGCGTTTTTCCTCGATTAAAGAAATAAAAGCCGAATCGCTGAGAGTGCTCAAGGACATGCCAAAAAAGTGAATATCAAGAGTGCTTCGAAGATTGGAAAAAACGCTG
This sequence comes from Thumatha senex, assembly GCA_948477245.1. Lineage (NCBI taxonomy): Eukaryota > Metazoa > Arthropoda > Insecta > Lepidoptera > Erebidae > Thumatha > Thumatha senex. The sequence goes on along the minus strand of OX419726.1, from coordinate 6,020,891 downwards.
GCATAAGTGTATTATATCTGGGGGGGGGACTACTTTGAGGGGGACCACATTGATGTAGACGAATAAACAAATATTTTTGAAAAAAAAAAAAAAAAAAAACGAAAATTCCGGGTAGTTTTTGAACACACCTCGTATTGGTAAAGTATGGTGACGAACGAGTGAATGAAAATGGAGAAAGTTTGCTTGAGGTATGTTTGGAGAGGAACCTTGTGGTAACCAACACCATGTTCAACAACAAGGATATCCATTTGTTTACGAGACAAGAAGTAAACCAGAGAAGCATGATTGATTATGTGATTGTAGATGTAAGGATGAGAAAGAAAGTGTTAGACACTCGGGCATACCGCGGTGCCGGGATTGACACAGACCACTTCTTGGTTGTCGAGTCGAGTAAGAGGTCTGTTTCAGCGGTGGCGGCATCGTGTGCATGCACCTGTGAGTGTACTAGAACGCAGAAAAGTCGAGAATTTGCAAGAGATAGGCATAAAAGAGGAATTTAAGTGTAAGCTAAGCAAGAAATTTGAAAATTCTGATGACGTATGTGAGATCGAAGAAGTATGGAAGTCATTTAAGGAAGGTCTAGTGGAAGTTGCGGTGGAAATGTGTGGGGTAAGTAAGAGAAGCCAAGGATGTAAGAGAAAGAGAATGTGTGCAGAAGTCCGAAAGGCGTTGTCTGATTAGAAGAAAGCATGGTTGGACTGGTTGACTACAAAAGTCAATCAAAGAATGCAGAAGGCAACGGATGTGGACCTAAAAATGGCAAAAGAGGAGTACAAAAGGTATAAGCGTGTTGCAAAAGAGGTGATGAAAATAAAGAAAGAGAATGACAGAGATGAATTTGATAAAAGGTTATCTGATGACTTCCAACAGAATATGAAATTCTTTTGGAAGTCCATAAGAATAGTGAGGGGTCAACAGACGACATCGCATCTCAACCATATCAGAAACCATGATGGTAGTCTTGTAAAAGGAGAAGAATGTGTGTTAAAAAGATGGAAGCAATATTTTGAAAGCTTGTTTGAAAAAGAGGATATGCAAGTACAGACTAGTATCTGGTAAATTAACGAAATTGGTAAGGAAGAAGTCATAAGTATGTAAGAAATAGTGGAAGCATTGAATAGCATGAAAGTGGGAAAAGCTGCGGGACTTGATAGGATCTCTGTCGAGATGTTGATAGTGGGAAAAGCCGTGGTAGCTTGCCAGCTGTACTGCCTTTTCAACCTTTGTTGGAGGAATGGCAGCGTACCAAGAGATTGGTGTAAGGCTGTCATCGTGCCGCTTTATAAGGGAAAAGGGTCACAGCAAGAGTGCAAAAACTACCGCGGCATAAGCTTGCTCAGCATCGTCAGCAAATTGTATGCAAAAATCTTGATAAAAAGAGTGATGAATGAAACTGAAGGAAAAATGTGGGATGTACAAGCAGGATTTATGAAAGGAAGAGGATGTACGGATCAGGTCTTTTCCATACGATGCGTAGCAGAAAAGGTTTTGGCGAAAAGTCACAAAGATTTGGTGTCATATCCACAAGTGTATTCATTGATTATTTCTAAACGAAATTCTATTCGCTAAACACGATAATCACCATATATTATGGCTAACTTGCGTTAAACAGTAGCCGTCGAAACCGGTATTTAAATATCGGTTTGTTCATCTAGCCTAATCTATCATCTTTATTACCGACTACAAGAAGCCTTCCCGCCGTTCCGTCTCTGTGGAATAATGCTTTAGGTATGATATACCTACTCCTAAAAACTGTTGAGTTACAATAAATATTTGTACCTAGAGATTAAGCACTTTCAATTTTTCAGTGCTTTATGTTTTATATTATATATTTATACAGATATTAAAATTAAATAGTCTGTTTGTTATTCCAAATAAATAGCTTTTCATCAAATGCATATGAAAGTATATACATAGGTAGGTACGGTGAGTAATTACAAAAAAAATATATATATTCTGTCAGTCTATTTGTTTGTGCCGGTTAATCTCAGAAAAGGCTGGACAGATTTTAACGAAATATCTGCGTTCATATAGCTGATGTTATAAAGAATTACTTAGGCTACATTTTGTCCCCGTATTCCGGGGCGTCCGCCAGCACTTGTAAAAATAATATGAAGAGTTTGGTTCACAGGTGACACGGCTATGCGACCTGTCTTCAGAAGGTAATGCGGTCACTTCAGTGGCGTGGAGCGAAAGGGGGCATTTGGTTGCTGTCGGTACGCAAAAGGGGCACATAAGTGTTTGGGACGTTGCTGTAAATAAAGAGGTAAGGTTGATACCTTTTTTAACTCGTTTTCTTGTATGTCACTTCAACTTAGTGTATTTTCATGGACTCCGCGATGCACTTTTATTTGGCAGCTAAGAGCATAGTCTTTTGGTTTTTGATATTCGGCATTTAAATTTGGTGGACTGGTCGCCACAAAATGTCCTCAAGTGTGGGGTTGGTAGCTGCGTTTTTTATGAACTGCATTGTACTAGACAGGTGAGTGAAAGAAATAGATTATAGTTCTGTTTTTTATAAGGATTTATTGTCAGTCTGGTTGAGTGTAAAAAAAAATGGGAGCGACTGCCATCTAATCGCAGAACTCCGTAAGAGCGCCTGCGTCGCGTCGATGCCTCGTCTGTTAGTCAGCAGATGCACTACTAGCAGGTGAAGTCGTTTGGGCCCCGGAGATCTTGGTGGGGCCCCTTATACCCATCGTACGTTTCTCCGGGTTGATATTTTTGATTGATTTTAAACTAACTTTATGATTAGCTAGTTACTTGAAATATACAGCTGAGAAGTAAATTAAACTGCAAGGAAATGTGTAAAAAAAAGTGCTTTTTATCCGGTATTAAAACATAGTATATATAACGCGCTATTTATAATTTGGGCCCCAGAGTTTCTCTCCGAGAAAAATTCAAAGAAGTAAATATTCTAACCGTACCATCACAATACATTTTTGCCAATCTTATGTATGTCCAGAAAAATCTATCACAGTTTTCTAAACTCTGTGATAAACATAATATAAACACTAGAAATAAAAATAATCTTTCAGTCCACCACAGTCGACTACATAAGATTGGCGATTCTTTCCAGGTTAACTGTATACGCTTTTACAACAAGCTTCCCTGTGACCTGAGAAATTTAACATTAAATAAATTTAAAAAGTTAATTAAAAACAAGCTTTGTGACAAAGGTTTTTACTCCGTTAAAGACTATTTGCAGGACAGGGACGCCTGGAAATGATCTGCTGGCAAAGTAAAATAATATTAAATTGTAAATAGGCCATCAAAAAAAAGCCTTCCAAAGTTTCTTGCCGGTTCTTCTCAGGTGGGCCGCGTTCCGAACCGGTGGTCGCTTTAAATATTTTATTTTGTATGATTTATAGTGTATGACATTTTGTAAGCGCCGTTAAAATGGTCTATGCAAAATAAAGATATTTTTACTTTTTTTTACTTTTAGTCCAACGTATGGTAGTCCACTGTTGGTTGTAGGTCTATCCCAACTCACACTACAAAACACGGTCATGCGGCTTTCGTACCAACTTGTCCCGCATATCATTATCTTAAAATTTCAATGAAGTCAACGTAACTTGTGTAAAGTTATGTAAGCTCGTATCGTCGGTGCGACAGGTAGTAAGCCAATTACAATATTAGCATTTTATAGGATGTAGAAAATGTCGATGCCGGAATGAGGTAAGCTGTGCAGCTCGATTGATGCGTACATTGCAATAGAATTACATACCGGTTTTGTACCGAGTGCAGTCATACGCATCGGCATATCGCCGGAATATACAAGATAGTATCCTATATATAGTAATATTATAAAGAAGTAAAGTATGTGAATTTGGACGTTAGAAATAATCTCCGCTACTACTAATCCGATATAGAAAATTCGTTCATTGTTAAAAAGGCATATTATCCCCGAGTGCTTTTAATGCCGGGAACAAATTCCCGTTGGTACCTACGGGAAAAGTTTACCACGCGAGTGGTGCTGCGGGAAATGACTAGCCTTGTATAAAAATACTTTATTGTTACATAGAAGATTTTGTGCAAGTCGTTATCTGAGGGATAGTTTGTGTCTGATGGGATTTTCTATACGGGGTAACTTCTTCCACTAATATATCACAGCCGGACCCTTAAAAAGCCAATGCTGATTTTGGGCTGGAAACCGACTATTCTTCTTCTTTATCATAACTTCTTTCCAGTTACACCCAAACACTGTTTAGATTTGGAGCCCGGGGTCCGCTATAATTGGCTGTTGTCGGTCGAAGTCGATACAATTTGGCTTATTATTGTCGGCTTTGTTCAAAGCGACTGGGGTCTGAACATCTTGGTCATCCCGAACATCGTGGTGGAGCTCCCTACTGCCCAGATCTCCCGGAGGCCCGGAATCCCGCTGCTGGAAACGGACCATTAGTTTATGTAAAATTATTGCCATTTACATACGAAATATATGCGTGTAAAGAGAGTGTAATGGGACCTATCACTATCTGCGGGGCCCGAGCTACCTCACCGACTATCGGTGAGGTAGCTCGGGCCCCACCTATGGTGGGATGTCAGATGGTAGTCGCTCCCAATAATGCCTAAAAATAATGGCAAACCATATCTGCAAATAGCACCCAATACGGACCTCAAGCTCTAAATCTCAGCTAAGGAAGTGATAGGGTTATAGTAGAATGGTATTTATAGCGGGATTGTATGTAGATATACTTATACAGATGCGTATGCATATGTATGTAGATATACTTAATTGTTATTTTTTTGACATATTGTGTAAAAGCATGCCTATTGGCAGAAGCATTATCGCCTATGCATTGTTTCAAAATCATCAATTGTAAGTTTCTCAATAAATGAATATGAAAATCTGAAATCTGGGATTTCGCGAAAATGAAGGAGAACAAGATACGAATAAGAGACCTTATAAAAAATTCGCAGTTTTTTTGTAAAACCGTTTTTGTTGTATCTAGGTGACGAAACTACAAGGCCACATCGCCCGAGTGGGCGCGCTGGCGTGGAACGGCGATATACTCAGCTCCGGTTCCAGGGACAGACACATACGACAGAGAGATACTAGAACACCACGTAAGTTGCCTCATAAAATATAAAAGTACTCGTTAATTGCCGCGGCTGCGCCCGCGTGGTGAAGTTTTCCCTTTGTTAATTCTTACCGCTGCGCCTGCCTAGTGAAGTATTAGCATTTTCGTATCCCACAGGAATTGGTTACCGGGATAAAAAGTAGCCTATGTAATATTCTGAAGTGAAAGAGTAACAAACATCCATTCAAACTATAGTAGGATTTGATTACTTTACTCAAAGTCGTCGAAATACAAAAGTAGCTCACACTTATTAGGGAGAAGAAGTACACTTTTAAATCCCATTTCAATTTTCCAATCTTTCATTGCCCACTTGAGCAGTTAAATAAAAGAAATCTTCTAAGAAACTGTCTCACCCGACCTTGGTGGAGGCTAAACTGGAGAAAATTTACTGCTTTTGTACATGTGTGTGACTTCATAGGCTTCATTTCGGAACCAATCGGTATGTAGGAATCGGACTACAACTACGCAATGCACCAGAATTGCAGTCCAGTCACTCAAGAATTTCATACTACCCTTTTTTGGCCTTCAAAAATCACATTTAAGCAATTTTAAAAGGTGAAAAGAGTGAAAACGTTCTGAAGTGAGTCTTGGATAAGATTCGGTCACCGAGATGGTATGAGAGTAAATGATTCTTTTTAAATATGTCGTAAGGCCATTGCTCGCAGCGGACATCGCTACAATATTACCGACCGTCAGATTCTCTGCCCACACTGGGGCCCCATAGAGGGCCATGGAGCGTAAAGCTATATGTATAAACGTTTTTAAGAATAAATTTTAGTAATCGTGTAGGTACATTAAAGATCTAGTGCTACTCAAGTTTCTATTATCTAAGGTATTATCTAATGTGATTTGAACATCCTAGATGCTTTATACCCTAAATTCGTGTACTGTAAATTGCCAATATAGAAACCAAAAACAATATTGGGTTTCAGTTATAGCCAAATTCTGGAATTAGACAAGCTCATTATATTATTAGATACAGTAGCGATCGCGAAGTGAGGATGACGGTTGAAAGAACTTTTTAGCTGCTCATGTATTTAGAAAAGCTTACGATCATAACCTCAGTTTACTTTGTCAATGTCGGGACATTTTAATTACACAGCGCACTCTAGCCCATGGTAAGCTAATTTAAGCTTATGGTATGGGATCTAAACAACTGACAAACATACTTTTATATTTTTCAATGGCGCTCGGAACTGACGAATTAATCCACCTCTTTCCGTCGAGAGGCGACGTAAGGCGCCATCGACAGGCATTTAGCAAAGTTGCACGGCACGAATGTATAGAATTGCATTTATAATCATTCGATTTCTGAGGACACCTGCATAAACATTAAAAACAAATTTTAAAAGTAATTTTCAATTTTTAATTAGTATGATGGAGGAAGCCTTTACCCAAACCGGGGTACCTGTTAATTTTTTTTTTTAAACATATTTGTACTAATATTACTAATATAATCTAAGCTAACTTACTAATCAAATTTGTGTTTACTATAATATTGTTACTACCAACTATTAAAACCAAAAAATAAAAAGGCTAATTATTATTTTATTAGTATGCTAACTTTTTCTAAATTAAAATTACATAATTGAAAAAAATAATAATCACGTGCTGGATACGAACCAGAACAATTTTTGCGTGGAACAGTAACAAATTTCGCATACTTGCTTAAACAATATCAGTAATAGTGCATTCGTTTTGTGAAAAGGGACTGACCTCCCAAGACCTCTAAAGGAAGAATATGTAGTTTTATAACTTTATCCCGAGTGCATGTTATATAATAACAGAGCTTGCCTTCGCTAGTGCAAAACAGGTTTAACTAGAAGCTGCCTCATCGCGTTTAGATACTGCAGCGGTTGTCAAAGTTTCGTTGTTCTTCATGTCTCACAATATTTATATTAATTATTATTTAAGTATACTAACAGTCGCCTACACGTCGAAATTCGCCCAAATAAAAAAAAATAGATTTGTGTACTTCTTCTCCACATAAAATTTCCGTTTGCGGAATTTTCTTTAAACAGGATACAAAGTTTACGCATCGCGTATTGCGAAACATTTTTTTACACAGCGCCATTAAACCCAAAGTAAGCTAACATAAGCTTGTGGTATGGAATCTAGACTGGTGAATATACTTATATAGAAGACACCTAAACTCCGAAACAAACATCTGTAAATCACACAAATATTTGTCCCGGAAACGGGGAATCGAATCCGGGACTTCAGTGCAGAAGTTGCGTACTTTACCACTTCCGCCACTAACAGCCGCACTCAGAGTCGTTCATTAAATTAGTGTAAATTGTCCTTTAACTAATTATGATTAAAATAAATAATTGGGCGTTGCTCCTAGAGACGAAAATTAATGGTTCATTAGTTAATGCCAACTTAAGTCAACGTAGCGCGGTGCGCTGTATCGAAACGTATGTCGGCAAAGTACAATATCGTTACATGCCTAAGGACATTTTAATAATTTTATAAAATATACTAGTTTTTATAGGGTAAAGTTATAATTTTCCTTCAAAATAAAAAAGTTTAATGTTTTACTATTATTTTTAAGGAAAATTACTATCAATTACGGAATATTTCCTGAATCCATGACTATAGATATGGATGGATCACTATACATTTCGCTCTTTGATTCTCTCCGCAAAAAACATAGGTGACACAATAGCGCTAACACACGTTCCGATTTGGTCTGCCGGACCTCGATAGATCAAATGCACCGAGTCCGCCAAACAAAAATCTGTCATTATGATCTCTCATTATGAAAAAGTGTCTTTTTTGAGAAAAATATAATTAAATCTTGGAAAATGTACGATCAAGTAGCTAGAACGGCAACATTTACCATATCCGATGCGGATCGAAGCGGATTCAATTAATAATAATTATGTTCGCTGGACTGCTGTACACACGGTAAGATTTGGTCGGGAAGCAAATCAAAACCGCGATCAGGACAAACCAAATCCGAACGTGTGTTAGCGCTATAACCATACTTTTGGCATGTGAACGTCAATTTAATGTCTATTTAAGATTTAAGTAAGGGTTTAGCGGCCATTAAGGTTAATTGACATTAAATGACAATAATGACTCGTTAACTGTCTCTGAGAGTAAATTCTTATTAATCTTTACTTAAAACTCCTTAATCAATCATTAAATCGAGTGCGGCAGTGTGACAGTCAAAATATTATAATATAGATTTTTAATTGCAACAGTTATTTATTTGCTAGGGTAGTAAATCCAGAGGGTTACCACTTGCCATCACGAGAACCTTTCACGTGATGGCAAGCAGTCACCTTCATTAATTATTATCTGACCGGTTGATTTGTTTAGATTCATCATAATTTCATTAAACAGACATTTCAGTTTCTTTTGTGTTAGTCACTTGACCACGGGCATTTTAAATTTTATCTTTAAATCGTAGTTGCCTGCATTACTGCACATACTTTCTTACAAAAATGCTTTCCCAACAATATTAAATAAATCTGCAGGAAGCGAATGAAGTATGCTTGGGATGCGAAGCCAGGCGATCTGTCCTCTCTGAATACCCTGTAATAAATAGGAATAAAGCGTGAAGATAAAATGCCTAGTCTACATAATAAAAGGAACTTAAAAATTTCAGCTTTTATATTCTATATTGGTTGAACGAGCTTGGGTTCATTCTGACTGAAAATAAAAATATATATAAGGATAGGTTTGTAAAAAAGTTTGAGAGCCGTATTCTAAACACCGTTGGTTGTGGCGTAAAGAGCTGCGCACGAGTTGCACGACTTGAGGTTCAACGACAATGCAATTATATGCAGCGCTGTATTTACGCAACTATATCTTTGTGGCGCTTTACGGTGCATCGTGATTTGTGAGGCGCTGTGAGTTCGTTAATCTAGTCTATTTACTAGTAACTATCTATTATTATTGGACTTTGTACACATTTTGATTGCTTTTCATAATCTTGGTGGAATAGATAGAAATCGTATTGCCTTAAATGACTGCTACATAAACAAGACTGAGTAGTCTCACTACCCAGTCTTTACCTTCATTCGCATTAGCATCGGGTCACTTAGCGGGTGCCGGGTTCATTACATGTTCGATACCGAGATAGCACAGTAGGTTTAAAGAGTTCTCTTTGTGACGCGTCAATGTTAACCTTTTTCTACCATTATCTGATGTGTTTATTCTTCAGGGAGATTCATTAGGGAGTATATTTAGCGCGGATGGAAGATGTGATTCGGATGTAGAACGGCGAGTAGCTGCCGGAAACAGAGTTAACGGTGCTTTGTCCCAATTAGTAAAGCGACAAAGCATCGTAAAAGAAGCACGACTGGCGATTCATAACGCAGTGCTAGTGCCAACTTTGCTTTACGGTAGCGAAACCTGTCAGCAGATGCATGAAAGTAAATTGAATCCTGTGGAGATGCGATCACTTCGAAAATTGTGCGGCGTTACCGTGGCCGACCGAATACGTAACGAAGTGATACGCAATATGGCAGGTTTGAGTTTTGAATGAAAGTGTCAGCGTTAAGCGGGAAAAGGGCGTGCTCCGTTAGTTTGGACACGTCCAACGAATGAGTGAGGAACGATTGACGAAGAATATATATTGTGCGAAAGCAGAGAGTAGAAGAGGTCAGGGTAGGCAGAGACTTACATATGAAGACCACGTGAGCAGATTCCTCAAAAACGGAAAGGTCAAAAGTACTCGGATACCCAGACGTGCGCGTATGAAGCGATTGATGAATCTCGAAGAAGCGAAAGAAGTATGCATGAATCGCGAAGCCTGGCGATCTGTCCTCTCTGACTACCCCGTCAGGGATACAGCGTGAAGATAGTTAAGTTTTTTTTAACATAACCACTCGTTTATGAGAAGCGCTCGTGGCCCCGCGGAGTCAGTGTTCTGTAAACGATCACAGCGTTAAGCAACTTTCGCTATGCCTGGTCCCAGATGGGTGACCACTTTGTGGCATTTACATTTGCGATTGTTTACGTGCTTCGGTAGGCATGTTAAGCCGTTGATCCCGGTTGCCAGTAACATGGCAGTCGTTAAGTCAAGTTAAAGGCCCTATGGGCGACTTGAAAAATTTCAACCGAAGGTAGCCAGAACCTCCATCTGTCTATTTCAACACGGCAATGGGCTCACCACCTATTACGTGGGACAGGAATGCACCCGGCGAAAAGTGGGCGTATAATATGCCTCTGCCACACCTTCTGGGATAAGGCGTGATAGATAAATAAATAAGAACTCATATTTGCCGATTTATTTTATTTATTTACCGATCCTATCGAAAATCTCCAACCAAACCAGAACTACTAAATGACATATTTTCTCTACAGCCTTCCTATTCTCGATGTTGGCTAGTGCCTTATTGACCTTGGTGGTTAAATACATACATAATTTCTACATTTGATTAAAGATATTCATTGTTCCTTTTCACAGCGTCACAAGCGTCGCGTGTACTACAGGGGCATAGACAAGAGGTTTGCGGTCTAAAATGGTCACCGGACGGCCAATCACTGGCTTCTGGCGGGAACGATAATAAACTGTTTGTGTGGTCTATGGTGAGTTGTCTATTAAATTTATCTTATGAACTTGGGGTCGTGGCCGAACTAATGTTAAGCAATGAATTGATAAAGTACATCGATCTAATGCAATTTCGGTTACAATGTGTCAATAAAATAATCATTTGAAAATAGTACGTGTCAATTTATAAATAAGCGTTGACTATTAAAAAAATACTAAAAGGAAGTGCGGGTGCTTTGTGCTCTCTTTCTAGTGTGAAGTTCAGATTGCATTTACAATCTAAAAGCTTAATTCTGGTGTCTGCGGTTTCTTTCTTCGACATTTCAGAAGGTACTGCTGTTTGACTTATATACTACTCGGTCTATAAGTTGGGGAGGTTGACTTGTGTGCTGGAGATCTTCTTAGTCTCATACGCTATGTACTTATAGAACACCGATACATGCAGAAGTAAAAGCAAAAAGCTAAAAAACATACAAATAGCAGAAGAGAAGATAAGCTAAACCATCAGATTCCGCTGAGCAAAACAGTTCTAGAATAGGGAAGAATGATTGATCCAGTAAAATGGACAACCTGATCGATGTAAAACTATGTCTGAACTCTAATGGTAGCTACACACGTTCCAAGAAATCGTTACTATTTAACTGTACCGTTCACACAGAAACGATAATTAATCGGGACGTTTTTTTCACATATTATAAATAAGTAAACGGGATTACTCTATCAAGTAATCCCTTATACGAGGGCTGCACTAAAAGTATCGGGAATGGAACATTTCCACTGTTCCTGTCATATTAAAATCTTTTTAATTGAAAACTCCTTGGTTTTAAAAATCGAATACCATTTATTTATTTAAAAAAAAGATTCTTGGTCTTGTCACAAGGTTTTGTCAAACTTGTTTAGTCGTTGAGAAAATGGAATAGAAAATTCAATAGCAATGATTAATTATGACTTTCAAAGTGGTTTAACACAAAAACAGTGTGTTGACCGGATGATTTCTGCATTTGGTGACGAAGCCCCATCCAAAATCACAATTTATCGCTGGTTTGCTGAATTTCAACGTGGACGTGTCAAGCTCAGTGATGATCCCCGTCAAGGTCGTCCAAAAACTGCAGTTACCCAAGAAAACGTTGATGCTGTGCGTAAGCTGATTGAGGAAGATACAAAGATACACACATAGACATGTGACATACCGCGAAATTCAGGCAACTTTAGACATTGGCATGAGTCAAATACAAATAATCTTGCATGAACAATTATGTGTAAAAAAGTTGTTTTCCCGATGGATACCGCATTCGCTCTGTGAAAAATTAGTTAAAGCCAACAAAAATTGTTCGTTCACGGAGTGTTGCAAAAAAAATGGTGGCCACGTTTGTCTCTAAAACCGGCCATGTTGCGACTATTCCTCTTGAGGGACAAAGAACGGTTAATGCAGAATGGTATGCTAGCATTTGTTTGCCACAGGTCGTTTCTGAACTCCGTAAAAAGAACTGCAACCGCCGCATCATCCTCCATCACGACAATGCGAGTTCTCACACCGCGCACAGAACAAAAGAGTTTTTAGAGCAAGAAAACATAGAATTATTAGACCATCCGCCGTACAGCCCCGACCTAAGCCCTAATGATTTCTATACTTTCCCTAAAAGAAAGAATAAATTGCGTGGTCAGAGATTTTCATCACCTGAAGAAGCTGTGGACGCCTACAAAACGACCATTTTGGATACCCCAACTTCGGAATGGAATGGTTGCTTCAATTATTGGTTCCATTATATGGAAAAATGTGTCAAATTTCGCGGAGAATACTTCGAAAAGCAATAAATACATTTTTAAATAGTAATGTTGTGTCACTTCCTTGATTCCCGAAATTTTCAGTGCCGCCCTCGTACTTATTTATAATGAAATAAATACGTGTGTATGATAAAAATTGTATACTTCTGCCTATAGGACCGTACTATTAAACTGTACAGTTAAATCGTAACGATTTCTCTAAGCGTGTGTAGCTACAATTACATTTTGATTTTTAACATAGTGTCCTCCGATAACTACCATTTAATACAAAATTTCGTTAGAAATTATTAGCCCATTTTTGATTTACCTGTGCGAATAATATTTTTATGTAAGGAATAACTAGTTATTAGATAATTGTTTTACTATTTTGTATGTTCCTATTGTTCCTATCGTGAGAACTTGGTTACAATGGCTATGATAAACTGATAACCGGTGCTCGTTGTGGTAACTCTGATATGTGTGTCTACCGCAGTATTTTATTACATTGTGAATTCCTTGAATGAAAATGTAATACACAGGAGCGGAGCAATAATAGTAAACATCAACAAATTGGACCGACTTTCATAATTCACATTTTTATCGCTGAAGGGGTGGGCAGATGCATCTTATACGCCCACATTTCTCCGTGTACTTTTTGTTGTCCCGATTTTAATACATTGAAAATACGGACATAAATGAGTAAAACAGGTGTTACGCGGTTCGAAGTATTGCACAGTTAAAGCCATGGGGCGCAGCTAGTTAGGTATTTACATGTTTACTAGCAGAGTCCCGCGGCTTTTCCTGTGGCACTCATTTTAATACAGTTGTTTATTAATGTTACAATAATAAATTAAAAATTGCTCGATTGCAAATTGATACGCTTCTACCCAGGCTAAATGTAAAAAAATACTTTTAGCCTGGTTAGAAGCGTATAGTATTTCTTTCTTCTTTCCGTTTTAAAGCGACGTAAGCGTCATCTACCGGCACTATATATAGCCTTTCTCGATAAATGAGCTATTCAACACACAAAAGTTTTTTTTTTAAATCTGACCATTCACGTTTGTTAATCTATACTATTTATACTAATATTATAAAGCTGAAGAGTTTGTTTGTTTGGTTGAACGCGCTAATCTCAGGAACATTGGGTCGGATTTGAAAAAATATTTTGTTGTTAGATAGCCCATTTATCGAGGAAGGCTATAGGCTATGTACCATCACGCTACTACCCTGGAGAGCGAAGCAGTAGGTGCGACGGATGGTCGAAATATTCCACGGGCGAAGCTGTGGGGTCATCTAGTATATTATATACCTTTTAGCTTTATAATTATTATATATATATATAATAGTATAGAAGCGCTCTTGGCCCCGCGGTCTCAGTGTTCTGTGAACGATCACTGAGTTACGCAACTTTCACTATGGCTGGTACTCGGATGGGTAACCACTTTGTGGCATTTACATTTGCGAGCGTTTCCGTGCTTTGGAAGGCACGTTAAGCTGTTGGTCCCGGTTGCCAGTAAAATGGCAGTCGTTAAGCCTAGTTGAAGGCCTTATGGGCGGCTTAAAAATTTCAACAGCAGGTAGCCACAACCTGCGTCTGTCTATTTCAACACGGCAATGGGCTCACCACCTATTACGTGGGACAGGAATCCACACGGTGAAAAGTGGGCATATAATATGCCTCTGCCACCCCTTCGGGGATAAGGCGTGATGGATATTTATTTATTTATTTAAAATTATTGGTAGGGATTACTAAGTTTACTAATAGCATGTAATTGTTCCAGCACTCGACAATCCCGGTCCAGACGTACGGCGCGCACGTGGCCGCGGTAAAGGCCATCGCGTGGTCGCCTCACCAGCATGGCCTACTCGCGTCCGGCGGTGGGACGGCAGATCGCTGCATACGCTTTTGGAATACGCTCACGTCACAGCCTATGCAGTGTGTCGATACAGGTAATGTAGATCCCAGTCCTGGGACATTTTGGAGATCATAACTAACTATCTTTACGCTGTATCCCTGACGGGGTAGTCAGAGAGGTCAGATCGCTAGGCTTCACGATCCATGCATACTTCTTTCGCTTCCCGCTGATTCATCAATCGCTTCATACATGCACGTCTGGGTATCCGAGTACTTTTGAATTTTCCGCTTTTTGAGCAATCGGCTCTCGTGTTCCTCATTTGTAAGTCTCGGCCTACTTTGACTCCCTACCCTCTACTTTCGCACAATATATATTCTTCGTCAATCGCTTCTCACAGGCCCCCTATTATCGGTTAGCCCAGGCAGTCGATTACTGGACCTAAATCTCTCCCAATTCATATTATATTGACGGGACGGTGACGTAGTGGTAGTGACAGAGGTCTAGAGTTCAAATCCTGGGTCGGAACAAATAGTTGTGTGATTCGCAAATGTTTTTATTTGGGTTTGGCTATTTTTTATGTAAAATTTGTATGTATAATGTTTCTCAGTTGTCTAGATTCTATAGCACAAGCTGTAATTAGCTTAATACGAATTTAAAAAAAATAAGTATCTTCACGCTGTATCCCTCGGGATAGTCGGGAAACGAAAGAAGTATGCATAGATCGCGAAACCTGACAATCTGTCCTCTCTGATTACCCCGTCCGCCTTATCCCCGAAGTATACTGTATGCCCCTGCCTCCCCTTTCCACCATGTGTATTCCTGTTCCTTTCCACGTAATAGTTGGTGAGTTCTTTGCAGTGTTGAAATAGACAGACGCAGGTTGTGGCTACCTGCTGTTGAAATTTTTGAAAGCCGCCCATAAGGCCTTCAACTTTACTTAACAACTGCCATGTTAATGTCCCACAATATTCAATTTTCATAATAATATTCATTGATAATTCGTTACAGGATCCCAAGTGTGCAATTTGGCGTGGTCCAAACACTCGAGCGAGCTGGTATCTACGCACGGGTATTCTCAAAACCAAATACTTGTGTGGAAGTATCCTTCGTTAACACAGGTTAGTTCGCGATTTGTTACAAGTAGAAGAAAATTCTTCTCTAGAGAGAGAAGATATTTTCTAATAACCAATTGTTTCAAAACAAACCTGGTAATATTTAGAGCGGCAATGGGTTACGTAGGACAAAAATAAATACGGTGAAATGTGGGCGTATAGTATGCCTCTGCCTATCCCTTCTGGGATAAAGGCGTGACGGTATGTATGTATGTATGTTAAGTTTAGAAGCAACTGGGAAGACACTAAAATGAAGTCATTTTAGTGTATTTCCAGTTGCTTCCAAAATTTACCAGGCTTTGTAGTCTGGGGTTCACTTTTATTGGGCTGCTAGCCATAGTTTGGTTTTTGGTATTCGGTATTGTTAGCCACTGGTTTAGTTACTGCCCTCTGAACTTCGAACTTTGTACGGGCATCTGCGTCGTAGCCTCGCCCGTTAGGCCATAGGTATATGAAATTTCAATAAATTCCAAGTTATAATCCCGACTTCGAATCCTGGTTTGAAATAAATATTAATTTTTAATTTATAAAATTTAGTAGTATTCTAGATTAATAAGTATTAAGAATGTCTTAAAGATATTTTTAAATTAACAAAAGTTATCATTATTATGTTGTTTTTTTAAATTCAATTTACAGGTAGCGAAACTAACGGGCCATTCGTACCGTGTACTTTACCTGGCGTTGTCGCCCGACGGTGAGGCGATAGTCACGGGAGCAGGGGACGAGACGCTAAGATTTTGGAACGTATTTTCTAAAACACCCTCACATAAAGAAAATAAAAGTGTTTTAAACTTATATACGGCCCTTAGATAGATATATTACTATTATTTAATAGAATACAAAACATACACGCTTTTTACATATGTTTTTCGGAGCAAAATATGTGATTTAATATAGATTTTTTTTTTATTGGGCAATGTAATGTCTTTTACTATTCATATTATGAGTAACGATTTTACTCGAGAATATAATGAAACACTTTTCGTATGCAAACAATTTTAAAATCTCAAAAACATTCAAAAATCTCTAAAATAGTATATTTGTATTTACAGGATTATTTGTGTTTTTCTTTTTGTGATTTCAAAGTACATTCAATAAGAAAAGTGGTTCACGAATAAAATAATAAACTTATAAATGAACAGTAATGAAAAATTGCCTGATGCAGTCGAGGTGAAAAATGCTGTAATAAAATAGCAAATGTTAAAATGCTTGTGTGTTTAGAAGTTATATTACAGATTTTTGTAAATATTAGTTTTATTTATTATTTATAAATATAGAAAAGGTTTCGAACATTCATTTGTATTTTTTTGGATGTTTATAATAAGGTATATTATGTGGATTGGGAGGTCGTTTGTGTAAATAGCTTCTTGCTGAATATTTAGATATTAACGATACCTATTATACAAAGTAATAGTAGTAGTGCATTTGTGATAGAGCAGGATTAAGTATTGGTTTGTCTCTTTTTCGCAAGGTAACGCTATTTGCGTTCCTTTATACAAATTGAAGGAAAATTATGTTACGAACTTGTATCAAAACCTTTTTATATACAATGTACACTAGTTTGTATATAAATTATATATTATTATAACATTATATGTTTATAAACTTTGGTTGTTTCACAGTCTAAGACATAAATATTGATATATTCATTCAATAAATAACAACAAATTGTGACACATTTCTTACAAATAAAAAAATATTCATAAGTTTCAAGTAAGTAAATCAACATTAAATAAAACCACTAGTACTGTTCCAGAACATTTACTTTGTAATAAACGGTTTTGCCTCACGTCCCGTCACCGGTTTGGCATTATTTGAGAATGCCGTGAGCCGATACCGGTTAGGTGTATAAAGTAAATTTTATGGAACAAAGTGAATAATTTTATTTAATGTGTACACATATTGAATAAAATCACTCGTATAGTTCCACCAAGTGCCATCAATCATATATAAATAAGCTGAGTACATCAATATTGTTATGTTTGTGACTGTACCGTTTTCGTAACTGCGTAATTCTTTGATAGAACTGCAAAGTTGCTTTTATTTCGATGTCTTTACTAACATTTAGTGTCAAACTAAAGACATACTTACATATATGCAAATTACTAACTAATTTCAGGTTAATAAATTTCTCAAGGAATTGAGACTGCAGGCAGTGTAATAAAATTATTGAAATTAAATCACGAATTCAGAGTATTTGTAAAAGAGTACGCCGCCATTTTAAAAAGTCTCGAAATTTAAATTTATAAAAAGAATGGAAACTACGACTGCAATAAAAAAAAAACTAAAAATTCGTACTATGAACTGTTTTGAGTAAAACTGACCTCTACCGAAGTAGGCTTGTTTGTAAAATATCAGTGCTTGTGACATAAAAACAGATTAAAAATGTCTTTTTCTTTTCATTGAAATTATGTTGAAAATAAAGTACTGTCTATAAAAATACTTTATTTAAAATTTTTTGTACAAGCTGCTGCGCAGATAATTATGTCTTTAGTTTTACACTTTGAATCGTGAAACTAGATGTTGGAGAGTCTTAATATTGGTCACCTTTTTAATTAAATGCTATTCTGTAAGAACAATTTTAATATCTTGATGAAAGGGTCGGCAGCGCGAGTGCTGCACCTTAGGTGTTGTAAACGTCCATAGGCTACGGTGACCACTTTCCATCAGGTGAGTCGTATGCTTGTCTGCCACCTCTATGGTATAAAAAAATACAGTTTTTTGTTTCGAGGTTTCCTTGTCTTCGCTTTGGTTGTCCGTAAGGTATTACTCGCAGGTGACAGGGTCACCTTTTGGGCCCCGAAGACTTGGTAGGACCTCATTGCACCTTTGTATTCATTTGGTATAGTAACTATTTTATTTGAAATTCACTTTTGTATTGAATTGGTCCAAGTTCACATTGAAATAGTCAATTTACGTAATTTTTTAAATTGTCTTTTTAATGGTATTTTGGCTTAAAATCTTCATTAGTAATATAACAGAGTTATGTTTGGTAGTTTTTTTTTGTTTTTAGTAAAACAGTAGTCTCTCCAACATCTATTTTGAAATTTTGAGCTAACCATGTAATTCTTTTGTAGTTGCACTTATATTTAATTTGAAAAAAGTATTATTTCTTACGAAATTTTGGTTTGTATAACGTTTCATTTACAAACTGTTTGTAGTAATTATTGCAATGGATTTTTTGTTTCAGTTTCGAATCATTTGATAAAATAAAATGTCTTTGGATATTTTTTTATTAAATGATTTTGATATCACGTGTTTATGTTTTAGTAGCCGGTATAAATTTGGGATCAGAGAAAATTTATACAGATGTACACTAGTACAAATTATTTTATTATTTTTATGATTCAGCCAAACTATTCATTTAATAGGTAAGTATGCTATGTTATCAAGAAATATGCATTTACTTTTTATAATTAAGAAGTTACTTAGAGGGGCCGTGTTTGATCTCATTACACCCGATCTTAGTATGGCAACACTGTATCGTTAACTTAATTATTTATCTACTTATTTTTTTAAACTTTTTGGTTTTAATACTTGTAATGTTGTAGCGTTTCATTTGTGAAATACTACCACCGTTCCGAGTTTCCTACAGGAACTTGTTCCCGGGATAAAAAGTAACCTATGTGTTATTTTAAAGTTTCATCAAAATCCTTTCAGTAGATTTTGCGTGAAAGAGTAACAAATATCCATTCATACTTACAAACTTTCGCGTTTATAATATTAGTATAATTTATGTATTTAGAAGTATAGAAGTATGTTTATCAGATGTCTCACTCACCAACAAGCTGTTCACAAACCACTAGTTAGACGCAAATTAGATCACATACTACAAGCTTCTATACACTTACTTTTGGCTAGATGGCGCCGTTTAAAAAAAATGTCCAACAATGTTTATTTATTTATTTTTATACGTACTACAACATTACAAGTCTTAACATTCCAAAGGTAGGTATCCTCTAAATTGTTTAAAAAATATATAAAATATGATGAAATCCTATTAGTTTATAAATTAGTTTTAAAAATAAAGTCTATTCGATGAGTGCAATGTCCTTAGTTATATAATTTAATTGGATACTTATATAAATTGATTGTGACTAATATAAAAAATGTTATGGATTTGGTTGTGTCCTATTTAAGCGATATTATACAAACTAGCGGCTTATTCCATTGTAACTTGTTCAATACTTAGAATTTTCCTTTTTCTATATCACCTTTCACTATAAAAAAAAACTTTTTCGTAAAAATAGTCTACTCAATGTTTTGAGCTAGGTTGTGCAATTTTTACAAAAAAATTGTATTTGGTAAAAATTGTACATAATATATACGTAGATTTTACCAAAAACAGTCAGTGTACAAAATTTACTCATCTTGCTGACAATATCTTTTTCGTAAAAGATATTATCTAACTATGATAAAGGTTCTTTTATTATACAATACTGACAATTATCATGTTATTGATCAAATTGCTATGGCCAGTAACAAATTAATATGGTACGTAACAATTTCATTTATATTAAATAGAAAAATATGAAATAAGAAATTCATATTGTTGTAATTTAACTGCCACGGTGGTGTAAGATGTATGGGATTGCTGCTATAAAGTCTCTGGTTCACATCCCGGGTCGGAACTAATATGTGTGTGAGATCCACACATATTTGTTTGGAACAAATATGTGTGTACACATAATTGTTCCGACACGAATGTTTGTTGTGTATAAAATTACATATATATGTATTTATTGCAAAATATATAAGTATGTTTATGTCTAGATCACATAGCACAGGCTTTTATTAGTTTAATTTTATCTAGACGGCGTTGTGTGAGAATGTCCCAAAATATTTAAACCAAACTACTTAAATGGTTAGGATATAATATACTAACCAGAACAAATCGCTAATGTAAAGATACCGTATTGTCAGTAAGATAAATCAATTTTGTACACTTATTAGTTCTTTTGTACACTACAAGTTGTAAAAACAAAAATCAGTGATGTAGTTTGTTAATAATGTTTTAAATTTCTCAGTATAATATCTCGTATATAGGACATAGCGTTTTATGGAGAAGTATAAGCCAAAAAGTGGGCAGAATCCAGCCCCATTAAATCTTGCATTAGAGTGTGTTTTAAACACGAAAAATTATGAATGTATTAGATATTAAGGTTTCGTCTACAAGATAATGTCTTATGTCTCAGGATATGTATGTATAATCAGTCAGTTCTGGGTGTGTAGTAATATATATGTCCGTATTGTAAAAGTCGATCAGAAATTCAGCTCGTGTTCACCAATATACATTTTTTGTTTTGTCTGTCATACACAATGAAAAATCGTAAGGAATAGTGCAAAATTCATCCAACGATGTCGAGACTTGCAGCTAGTGTATAAGAAACAGACGTATCGTTTTATATACTGTCTGTTTCTGCACTGGGATAGTTGTTTAAATTTTGGTGAGTACCGGCCAATGTTCTACTGATTGTGTAACTATTACAATATATATATCTTTTTGGTCTGAGGTTTGAATTTTGGGTTCGTTTAATTCCTGCAGTTTGAATATTCAGTTTTATATTTAATATACACACATTATTAACCAATTGTTTTCCAAGTCAGTTCTTTAAATGTTTTATAAATAAATACATAAGTTAGTTATTGGGTTTATTTTTTTACAGGGAGCATAAACATGATATGGATTGAAGGAATTACACAAAACCGAATGAATTTACATGTATTTCTGTATTCTGGTATAACTATTTTGTCTGTATCTTTAGTACGAGTTACAAAATGTATGTATTCTTTTTGAGAACAAACTTTTTATAGAAAAAAAAATCAAAACTCAATTGAGTTTTTTTTTTAATAGAGCATTTTCCCTAAAACTGCAATGAGTTCAATTTACGTCCCGTCACAAATCAGTCATGTGTGTTTTATTTCCACAGAATACATTTATTATAAGCAAATGATATCATATTATTTGCTATAATTAATAATTTTCTGAAGGTCTTGGTTCATAATTGTTATTATTTGTTTTCAGAACGAAAAACTTAGTACCGTTTGTCGTCCAAAAACTTGTATTGCCGTGAACGAATGTATAAAATGAAACATTAAATACAACACCGCCTCGAATACACACACAAAGGCGTTCAAACAAATGTTAGGAGCTATGTGTGGTATTGTCTAATCGTTACGTATATTTTGTAAGCTCGTACTAGGAAAATGAACCTTATTATGTCAACATAGCTAATGTTTTATCTCACAAATCTTCGCTTTTGTTACATTATGTCTACAGTTGGCGGTTAAAACAGTCACCCGGGACGCGCTGTACAAAAGTGTTACCTACCCGTACAGTTAGTACTTAGACTAAATAGCTAAAGAGAAAAGTAAAATTTTCTCGATAATTAAACATTATCTATGCATATTTTTGATGACTAGGCCAATAATATGTACCAAAAACCCGGGGTCTCTCAAAGCCTACAATCGCCATTGTAAAGGTAAGATAAGTGCGCTATTACCACAGACGTATAAGAAAAGGCAGACTACATAAAATTGTGATTAATGATATTTTATCTCTTTCGTACTAGTTCGTAATTAATATACGCTATCTTGTTTCTTCCCACCTACTCAAATATTGGCAAAATGTCGAATTATTATTGGATGGCGATTGTCAAAGACGGTCGTAATAAAAATAATTTTAAATATCCAAAGTTTATTTTCTAAGTAGCTGTGAAATTACAAAATGGTTACAGTCGTTATTTTTTAATACGAAGCATTTATTGTTAACTTTTTTTAAATTGAACTTGTCAGAATCAGTGCGGATTTGGTATTAAATTCAATATGGTACAATACCTATTCCTTTAATTGGGGTGAGTTACTAATCAAATGCACAGAATATTATACAATATGAAAATTCCATTCGGTACTTTTTGTAAACAGACGCGGGAGTAAAAGTCTGTTTGTACTTAGTATTATTATTGTTAATAACCTATGTTGTATCATTTAGTTCCTCAATCATCAATTCTATTGTTGTATCATTTGTTTATGTGTTGTATTATTTAGTGGATATATAGGATTCCATAGACCTTATGGAATCCTATATATCCACTAAAATTCCACTAAATGACCATCGCAAAGGCTTTGTGGAATTCCCAGGAGCAACCCTTGAATGATGATGGTATTAATACTGGTTACTTTAGTTCGCCTCGCTGAAATCAAAATTACATTTATATAGGTTGTCTGCCTACTCTCTTATAAGTCTGTGTCTGTGTGTCTAAATCATTACCGATGTTTGTCGCCATTTTTTTTCGTATTACAATACAACTATTGTAGCTTTAAATTACATATAGCCAACTGTTCTTCATAATTTCAAACCCTTTGTTTATTTATTAGATTTTATTGCTATGCACATAATCTATGTTTAGGTTATATAAAAATTTATACTTCGTTCTATCATTCTAACTTAACTAAAACCTATCTAAAAGATTCTTTTTTTAAGTACATTATAGTTTTATTACTAGTATGAGTACTATTTGTATAAAAAATATTATTTATATGAAATACAGAGTAAATAATATATTAAACTTGTATAGACTGACGATATGCATCTTTATTTTTAATTTCAATGTACTTTAGAATTAAAAGTTTGATTGTGTGTTCTATTTGGAGTTTTCTTTTATAAATAAGAGAAGAGAGAAGAGCCTCATATTGGGGCATGCCATTAGCCAGGTCGCCGTGAATAGCCCTCATGCCTATACAGCGACTTGGAGGTCCAATAAAGGGCCAGGAGTCCCACACACCTTTACTGTTGCCCCTGCAGTAGGAATGACGGCGCGAAAACACATACACATAGTCAACAAAAAAAAATAGATTGAATATTATTAATATAAATCAGTTGGCCACGGGTCTAGCAATGGTTACATTGGTGCTAATTCTGTTGTTGAAACCACTAAACTAAATTTCTCTAAAATTTTCTTATTTTTATTAAGAGATTGCCAAATGCTATTCTGTTATTATGTCGAACTAAAGTTGGTGATATCATAAATAGCACTTAGTTTGTATCTGATATCATTAAAATTCATTTTATAGTTAATTAGCACCATTGTCTAACTAAAAATACTGATTGGACAATTGCCTCTACCGAAAACCCGTAGTCCAACTGGTTGGACATTACAGTTGGATCACGGTCCCGAAACCGCTATTGGTTTTAGCTGGAACTAGTCACCAAATATTTTTTTTATTAGATTTAGTCTGGCACTAGTTTCAAAGTTATAAGGGTTCATATTGGACTGACCTGGAAGATGCTGACCCCAGCTTCGCCCACTTTTATCTCAATGACTACGGTAGTACTACTGTGAATTCCTGAAAATATAAGCCACCTAATGAAAATCTGTTTTATCCCAAATTTAATCGCTATTTAATCGAAATTTATAGTCAAATATCAGAATTTATCGATAACTGGTTCAAAAGTTATAAGGTTTTACTGGACTTAGCTGGAAGCCACTCTCACCAGACATCTGTAGCTATGGGCGTACCGCAGGGATAAATTCTAGGTCCGTCCGATGAAAATCTGTTTTATCCCAAATTTAATCGGAATTTATAGTCAAATATCAGAATTTATCGATAACTGGTTCAAAAGTTATAAGGTTTTACTGGACTTATCTGGATGCCACTCTCACCAGACATCTGTAGCTATGGGCGTACCGCAGGGATAAATTCTAGGTCCGTCCGATGAAAATCTGTTTTATCCCAAATTTAATCGGAATTTATAGTCAAATATCAGAATTTATCGATAACTGGTTCAAAAGTTATAAGGTTTTACTGGACTTATCTGGATGCCACTCTCACCAGACATCTGTAGCTATGGGCGTACCGCAGGGATCAATTCTAGGTCCGTTCTATTTTTAATTTATGTTAACGATCTGACATTCTATATACAGAACTTGTTGGACGTTGTTCTATTTGCTGATGATACGTCACTTATTTTTAAAGTTGATCGCACGCTTACTGATTTTAACGGCGTAAATAGTTCACTTGCCCAAGTTGTAGATTGGTTTACGACCAATAATTTTGCTACTAAACGCTAAGAAGACAAAATGTATCAGATTCAGCATGCCTAATGTCAGGAATTGCGGTACAAATATAGCATTGAACGGTGATATTCCTTCCCTTAATCTTGTAGAATCAACTGTATTTTTGGGGATCACTT
The DNA here is from genome assembly GCA_948477245.1 of Thumatha senex. NCBI lineage: Eukaryota > Metazoa > Arthropoda > Insecta > Lepidoptera > Erebidae > Thumatha > Thumatha senex. Next base: position 5,996,379 of record OX419726.1, on the reverse strand, counting down.
TAGATAGCAAACGGCAGTGGAACGCCCAAATAACGTGTCTTGCAGGTAAACTCAGCTCGGCAGCCTTTCCCGTAGGAAAAGTCAGGCAGCTCACTGATGTAAAAACTGCCAGGCTAGTATACTTTAGTTATTTTCATAGTGTCATGTCTTACGGCATTTCGCTGTGGGGCACAGCAGCTGATACCTATACAATTAATTTTGTAATCCAGAAGAGAGCTATACGTGCAATATATAAATTGAGTGCTAGAGTGACTCTTAGAGAAAAATTTAAAGAAATTGACATTTTAACGGTTGCATCACAGTATATATTTGCAAAGATCATGTTAGTTAAACAGAACATACATTTATTCAATGGACACAGTGACATACATTCGATAAATACTAGAAATAAGCATAAATTAATTGGAACGCATCATCGTTTACAAAAGGTTCATGACTCTTTTGCAGGAATTGGCGTACGCCTATATAATAAAATTCTTTTAGACATTATGAACCTGCCGTTACATAAATTTAAGGCGGAAATTAAGACGCACCTCTTGAAAAGGGCTTATTACAGAATTAATGATTATTTAAATGACAAAAATAAATGGAAATGAGTTGCTTGCTCTTCGCTCGAGCTATTTAGGATTCGAATGAATCTTGTGTTATTTTGTACTTGTCTTGAAGCTACATATACACTCCCGGACACCTAAATCGAGCCACCTTGATTTTTTGAGTTGGAGTAGGTACTGTAACTTATAAAAGATGTATGTAGAAGGAAAATGTTTTGATGCAGTTTTGGAGCTGGTATACTCATCATTCATTTAGAGTGCCACTGTTCTAAATTTGAACTACAGTTTATTAAAAAAGTCGAGTTACGTTGAAACAAGTCCATATTTGCATTTTTAAAGGAAAAAAATCTAATCGATTTTTAAATAAAGACATGTTTTACATGAAAAGAAATGTTTATTTAGTAACTTGTATTGCCTCCCAGTGCATTTATGACAGCTCTCATACGGTTTGGCCTAGAATTAATCAATGTCGTTATGACATGTTGAGGAATGTCCTCCCATTCTTCCAAAATTACATTTTTTAAGTTCCTGCATGGTTTGCGGGGCAGGATGATGAGCTCGAACACGCCTCTTCAGCTCATCCCATAGATGCTCTATTGGATTCATATCAGGACTTCGCGCTGGCCATCTCATAACAGTAATACCAATGTCATTTAAGTACTCCCTGACGATTCCCGTAGTATGGGCCCTTGCATTATCATGCATTAAAACGAAATCTTGGCCAATAAATCCAGCATATGGCGTCACGTGGTTCTCTAAACATTGGCGAATGTATCTATTGCCATCTAGGGGCGGCAGTCGTGGTCCCGTCACTACCTCTAGCTCAGTTTTGCCTTCCATAGAGATTCCTCCCCAGACTGTCCATGATCCTCCACCATAACTCACTTTCTCGTCAATACAGCATTGCGCGGAACGCTCATTCTGTCTTCGGTACATCTTACTCCTTCCGTCTTTACCGTATAGTATTATCTTGGACTCATCTGTGAAGAGAACCTGGCTCCATTGATGTCGAGTACAATTTAGATGTTCCCGCGCAAACTCTAGACGGGCTATTCGGTGTGCTAGTGTCAATTTGGGTCCATTGGCTGGCTTATGGGGCTTTAAACCACGTTCATTGAGTCGCCTTCTAACGGTCCGAGCACTTACAGCCACTCCGTGAAAGTCCCTGAGCTGTTCTTGTATCTGAACAGAGTTAAGGCGTCGATTTCATAAGCTAGTAGTGACAATGTATTGATCTTGTCTCGCCGTTGTCACTCGGTAACGAGGTTCTTCTGTTCGCCGAACGAAGCCGCCAACTCTCCAGGTATCGGTGGTACACTCTTTGAACAGCGGAACGACTTATGTGAAGTTGTGAACTCACATCTCGCTGACTTAGCCCAGATTGAAGAAGTGCTACAGCTTGCGCGGCTACTTCAGGTGAAGTATCCATAATTTTATAGCCAAAAACGGTTCAAATTATAGAAAAATAACTAAACTAAACTTTGGTTAACAACAATTGCGAAAATTCAAACCAAATCGACATTAAATTACTTCAAAAGCAACTTTCAACAGTCATTATTTTTTTCAAATCAGTGACCAAGCTCGGCTTTTGTTCTTTATTTTAAATTCTAAATTTCAAATTTGGAATAATACATAAATTTTTAATAATTTTTTAATAAAGTGGAAAAAGACAATCCGATTCGAGACAGGGATTGAACCTGTGACCTTTGCCTAACCAGGGCAATGTTCTAGCCACCTGAACTACCCGAACCGTATCGAATCAAGTTGAAATTCTCCACCATATTTATATTGTCATTTTAAGAGTATGACCTACTTAGTATGAACTAAGAGTATGATATAATACATACGGGAAAGACGACTAAATATGCCAGCATTAAAAATGCATAAAAACTTTTTTGTTGTATATTTTTTGTGTGTGTATATTGTATATTTTTTGTGTATTGGGCTTTTAGGCCCGGGAATGTAAGGTGGCTCGATTCAAGAGTCCGGGAGTGTATAATATTAAAATTTACAAATAAAAAATGTAAAGTTAATGTATACAACATTAATTTTAGATTTTTTGGTTGCATGATATGAATTCGCTGTGACTGATTACTAAAAAAGTTATTACTAAAAAAGTTATGACACAATCACAAAATAGTACCTACCTATGTCATTGTGGAAGTACTTCCTTCCCCTTCCCCTACTTTATCAGTTGTCTATCATTATCGTAGCACATACTTGTGGCGTTGTTTTAAAACATTTATTAGTAGGTCCCAAAATATTTATTTAATTTAAGTATCTACAATTTAAAGAACCGTGAAGCATCACAAACTTTTTTCTCTTTTCAAATTAGGAACGTAATGGTGGCCAAAACTCGTCGTACGGCATTGGATTTACTCCTTGGTTACGTCTGGCGTGAAGTTTTTCAGCTGGATCGAAATGTGACATTTTGGCATATCTCTGTTGTAACTGGTATTGTGGATATAGCACATCCATTTCAATAGAACCTGACTCGTCTGTTACAGCTCCGATCATTACAGTCCCGTACAACATAAGGCATTTAAGGGTAGCAATACTAGTAACATACATTCTTGATATACCCTACCTGCAACAAATTTTAGAACGCAACCTTTTTAGAACGCATCTGGAAGCGTTTTATGTATGTAACGCTTATATTTATGATATTTCGGGTCTTATTCGCGACGTAGGTATATTATTAGGTACAAAGCCTACTTTATACTTCCCGACGTTTCGCCCGGATTACACCAGGCGTGTTTATGGGTTGTCTGATGAATAAGACCCGAAATATCATAAATATGAGTGAAAATCGCGAAAGTTTAAAAGCATGTAACGCTTATTCGGTCATAACGTGTCTAGGTAACAAGCTCCAGACTTTCTATATCTTAAATTCGGAGTAGATGTACCATAAAACTCAATGTATATTCTTGTCTGGTCTTACCAGTCTTGGTCAATAATCCTGGCAAACTTTGCTTTTTGGGGTTTCATTACTTCTTCCCTTTAATATCACAGAAATAAAAACACATTCAAGAGTGCCTTTCCATAAACCGAGGCTCAATGAATAGATGCGTAGGTAGTCATTTTAGCAAAATGTAATTTACACTTACCATAATCATGTAAAAGTAGTTGTAAAATTGAATTGCTACTAAAAATATTTCATATTAACCTATACCTACTTATGAAGTTCAAACAATCTTTAATTTGATAGTTGTCGATAACATTTCAATTATAGTTTCATGTCAACTAAGTATTAACAATTTAAGCAATTTAACCAGAAGTTGTAAACTTTTGATTGATGATCTTAAAATTACCTTCTACATCTAGAAACGATAAACTGTTTGAAACTGCATTGGGGAATGCAGTTTAGATCAGTCACGGTGGATGTGCCTTGCCCCAATCTCAGTTTACCACTCTAGTACTCTCTATCACTCACGGAAGCGCTCGTGGTCCCGCGGTTCAGTAAACGATCACTGCGTTAAGCAACTTTTACTATGATTGTTCCTCGGATGGGTGATCACTTTGTGGCATTTACATTTGCGAGCGTTTCCGTGCTTCGGAATAGAATAGAATTTAATAAACTATATTGCACACAAATATAAAACACTCACATAAAGAGATTACAGTTTCATAAATGTACAAAGGGCGGCCTGCAATCTCTTACAGGCAACCTTAAAGCCGTTGGTCCCGGTTGCCAGTAACATGGCAGTCGTTAAGGCCAGTTGTAAGTCTTATAGCGGCTTGAAAATTTCAACAGCGGGTCGTCACAACCTGTGTCTGTCTATTTTTAACACGGCAATGGGCTCACCACCTGTTACGTGGGACAAAAATGCCTACGGTGAAATGTGAGCGTATAGCATGTCTCTGCCTACTTCTTCGGGGATATAGGCGTGGCAATATGTATGTACCACTCTGAGCACTGAAACCTAGAAACGTTGTTGGTTATGACTTTAGCTATCCAGTCCTAGCAGTTATCTGATGTTTAACAAATAACCCTGTATGTAGTAATAAATATGCAGGATATGAGTGGCTGACCTCTCAAAATGCAAAATAAGTACCTCAGAGTTGTACTCGATGGCGAATATGAACTTTGGGGCGCTTTCAAAAACTTGTAGGTAGGTACTTGCAGCCGAAATTTGAGTCATAATATTCAAGATAACTCATATAGTATTAATATGAAGTCTCGTACTAAGCATAATTTTAACCCAAATTTGGTTACAGGGACAAAAATATTGTAACTAATAATATAAATTTATCCTGTAAATATTTTAATGTATTTATGAAATTATAGAGTGACCATGTGTTTTGATGGAGTGGGGTAAATTAAATTTTAACGTGGACACAATTTTCAGTCACGACAATTACACCACTGTGAACTCCTCGAAACTGACGAATTAATCCACCTCTTTACGTCTTAAGGCGAGGTGAGGCGCCATCGACCGGCACTTAGCAAAGTTGCACGAGGTACGAATGTATAGAATTGCATCTATAATATAATTATTCGATTTGTGATGACACCTGCCTAAACATTAGAAAAAAATTTGAAAAGTAATTACTTAATATACTAACTTTTTGTAAATTTAAATTTTAAAGTGGATGTTTTTTTTGTCACTAGCTGGACTTTTTTTCAACGCACCAGACGCGTTTACCAACTACACCACCGTGACCTGCTCGAAACTGACGAATTAATTCACCTCTTTAAGTCTTAAGGCGACGTAAGGCTCCATCGACACTTGCCGATGGCACCTTACGTCGCCTTAAGACGTCCAGAATACGCTGGTTCGAGTCCAGCTCGTGACTGAAAAAATATTACACTTTTAAAATAAAAAAGAGTGGGATAATGTTGTGTGGCCATTAATACGATTATACACGCCTCGTCAGTGAAATTAAAGCTAAAAAAGTCATTAATCCCGGTTAAGATAGACAAACCGTTCAGCTAAAATGAACATATTTGCGAACTCCGTCTTCTATTCTTTTGAATTTCATAGTTAATATTGTCAAGATTACGAGTAATGCTCGCCTGACAAATAAATGTACATTTCGAATTAAAATTGGCCGCTACAAAGCCCTACATAATGCGTGTATTGTTCTTTTGCAAAATTGACTTAATAAGGAGTGATAGTTGCTTCTTAAATGCTAATTAATTTATTATGCGTGCATAAAATCTACAAAGTTCATCAACATTCGTAAAATCATGTCTGCATTATAAACTCAGCAATAAATCTTAGAGAAATTGTTGAGTTGTGATACCACTGAGGTGGCACACAAGCACATGGCCTACCTGAAAGAAAGTGTTAACCATAACCTATGGACGTTTGCAAGACCAGAGGTGCGGCACTCGCGTTGCCCTCTTCTCTTCGAATATTATTATGAATGTGGACTTATTTCATTCCTCTCTTTTCATCTTAGTGTATCTTCACTTGCTTGTAAGCCGTACCTAGATTTGGAGCCTGGAGCTATCGTTTAGCTTTTGATTTTCAGCATAGTGGAGAGAGGACCTAACCCCGTAAGGGCGCCTCATTGCCTCCTCCGTTACTTAGTAGGTGCACAGCCAGCAGTTTACTTGGGCCTCAGAGATCTTACACCCAACTGGGTTGCCAATTGCAATGTCGTCTGTATGAATATGATTATGAATAAATACTTTTTCACTCCTATGTGACATTAAAATTTCGAACAAACTAGTCCATAAAGTTACTTATTCACAGTCACCCTACAGAATGCAAATAAGTACATGAATTACAAGGATAATGTGGTCTGATGATGTTACAATATAATGTACAAGTATTTATTAAATAAGTACAGAAGTAACTCATAACGTTTACATATTTCGTAAATATTTAATACTAATGTGATAATAAGTGATTAAAAACCTGAATCGCAGATGCCTGCTAAGATGAATTTGCTACTTGTACTGTACTTTATAACTGTGTGTTTGTTTTTACATAATAGCGCCTCGGGTAAGTACAATAGTTATTGCAATAATTATCAATTTCACGAAGTATCATAGCGGTTTCTTTAATCTAGTGCAGCGAGAGTACGTAAAGGCCACCTGATGTACTTAGGTTAGGAAGTTTAAATTTAAATTTACTGAACGGAAATAGAATAAATTGAAACCTACATCAGAGAGTTACGGTACAGTTGAATCCAAAATCCTCGATGTTTATTCAGAATTTAATACTGCGGTCCGCTTTGTTTCGGCTATTTTGGGACAGCTGTGATTTTTAACTTTTCATTTTAATTGTTGCCATCATCTCGATAACAATATCGAGATGGTAGTTATATACGTGTACTATAAAATACACCATCGATATATACCAGTTGTTTATACGTCAATGGTTGCCACTGCTTCTAAAGTCTAACTCTAAACCCAAAGGGGTTATTCGGTAGAGTTCGAACTGGGTTTTCAGTCAGGGGTTTACTTATGGCAATTGTTAGTTATTTTTGTGTACGCTTAGGTACTAAGAAAGTATGACTTTTTTCACACATTGTTTATGGTATCTTGTACCCGTGTCTCAATGTAGATGCATCTCCACACACTCCTGAGAAAAAGAACCTCGACATTTTGTACTAAAATTAAATAAAACAATTTTTTCCTTTGTTTGTGCCATATGACACTTCATAGCAATGTTCATATTACTAGACGGTTAAGTTGGGACCATATAGTTTTAGTCGGTTACGTATTTACTGTGTATACATGAGAGTGTATAAGTATTACAAGTAACTAGGTAATGCCCGCAGCTACGCCCACGTGTTTTCCCGTACCTATTTTCGTACAGTATTATGGTAAGCTAGTATGTTACCAGAGATACACATACGCCATGGCGGACTTTTCTGTAGACCTATATAAGACAAATCATTCCAACATTATTTTGTTTTATCTCCGAGAATGCTTAGGCAGCGTTTTCGTTGAAAGTTCCCAGACGGCTTATTATTTCCGACACCTCCAACAAATATGGTTATATTTTAGCCAATATATACAAAAACTTATCAAATTAAATATTAAAATCTTTCTCGAGAGCTACTCTACCCATTGGTGAAAACAGCATGAAAATTAGTGCAATCGTTTTTGAGTTTATTGTGAACAGACAGCAAGACGTGGCGGAGGTCTTTGTTTTATAAAATGTAGTACCTATTACAACGAGGTTATAGGGCAGTATAGAGAAATGATATTACAGTAAGTATGTCAACGTAGATTGTTTATTGCTTGACTTACAACGACATAATGAACAGAGAAACATGTGCATACGCTATTTATAACAACCACAAGTACCTAAGCATTGCCGCCCAATAAGGCATAGTAGGAAACGACGTCACAACTTGTGTCGACTATTAAACATGTTTTCTGGCGTGGCGTTACAATCAGCCATCCTGTAAGCAATTGAACCTGCAATAAGAATGAGCTGTCTAAGTAGGTTCGGCTTGACTTGGGCATAGCTTGGCAGGCATTGGCGTTGCCTGGCATCGGCTTCGTCTGACATCGGCATTGGCTGGCATTGGCATTGGCTTGGCATACCTGACTTGGTATCTGCCTGGCTGTGGCATTGGCTTGGCATTTGCCTGGTTTGGCATTTGCCTGGTTTGGCATTTGCCTGGCTTGGCATTTGCCTGGCTTGGCATTGGCATGGCATTTGCCTGGCTTTGGCTTGGCATGGCATTACATCACCGTAGACTGGCAGTCGTTCAGCTCTGGTTTTCTGTAACAATTGTTCCCATAATGGGAACAAGAGAATTGGTTAGTGGCTGGCTGGATATAAAAAGAAAGTAATAGGCAGTACAATACTATGGTCGCTTAAGATCCTAGCAGCTATATAGCTATCCTAAGATCTGTCTTTACATTATACGCCAGTATATACATAGTATTACATAGTATTACATAGTATTTGACATTGGATCTAATCACAAGGCAAATTAAAGCATCCTATTTCATCAATAACGGAAATCCTTTATACTGCGTTTCAAAAATTTACGTTGTACAACTTAATGTTGGTCAGAACTAGCAGCTATCACTTGGCACGGTTATAATATAACAGTTATGCAATTTTATCAAAATTGTAGCTCTTTCAGGTACTAATTAGTTTGAATTAATGTTATCTGTATTCCAAGTTGAATATCTATGGCTACCTTGCACATTTATTTCCTTTAGTACTTAGTACTATCATATCCACTTGAAAATAAAACAAAATAGAAAAGAAACACCGCGCTAGTAGTATGTACCTAACAGAAGGTACGTTGTAGTCCAAACGTTGCAAAAATAGTTAATCGCTAACCTTTGTCAAACTATACACCAAATTGAAATACTTTACTTTATTATTTTTTATCCTGCTGAGTATACAGCCCACCGGATATGTGATTAACGTAGCCTGTAGGTAATTGCAATACCAAAGGTTACATTCGCGCTGTCAAGTTGACCCTGTTGCTGCGTTGAAACGGACAGCACCGGCTGTGGTTAAGCCAATTTTAAGGCCTTCAACTCTGCTTAACGGCAATTGGGACCAACTGATTGTGTGGCTTTCAAATCACGGCAACGCCCTTGAATGAAAGAAATACTACAAACAGTTACCCATCTCAAAACCAATCTTAGTGTAGATGCTTAACGCAGTGATAGCTTACAGAATACTTGGCTAACGGAGCTACGAGCATTACAAGCGAAATTATACAAAATTACCCGTAATTTTTAAACATTTCATAATCTAGAGGTCAACCCAGGTACGACAAGGATACTGTTTAACGATTTGGTGCTAGCTAACTAAATCCTTTTACGAATTACGTACGATTGACATCATGCGCTGCACTTTGTCTCGAGTTTGTTCTAGTTCAATAGAGAATATAAAAATCGCACGTAGTGCTACAAGTGAGCGAAGCACGGCACAGTAATAGTCTCGTTATTTATATTATTATATCTCCTACACGTATTATCCTTCGGGTAAACTATTTTTCCATTAATAATGTGAAGAGTCATTGGTCTCAGTAGCTTTAGTCTCAATGTCATTGGTGTCTAGTGTATATGTCGCTTTTCAGTAATATAAAAAACTTGATCCAATGTACAAAAGATCATCACATATTATGCATTTACAGCTAGTTATCTCTTCACGCGCGGCGGGGCGGTGCGGATTATACAATTCTATACCTACTTTAATCAAAGGCAATTATTTTTCACTAACTATCTTCACGCTGTATTCCTGACGGGGTAGTATACATAGTACAATTATTGTTGCGTATGCATATTACGATATTAACACCCTCAGGGCATCGTAATAAAATAATTATGTATTTTAAGATTAGTCACGTTTCTGCAGAACATACCTACAGTACGTAGCGGTTACGACGATAAACTAATTAATTTGTAGAAACAATCATTATAAATAAATACAGATCCCTTTCGACTAAATGGATAGATTTATTAAAGTACTTTATTTGTCAGTTTAGAAACCTTTAACCTAAACGGAAACCAAACACCTAGCTAGGCACATTTTTCAATTGAATCTAGACATTTTAGCAAACTATTTAACTAACGGCATATGTTCATTTTAACCAACATCCCATGTGGCTAAACTTGAACTTTCCAATAGATTACAGTCTTATATATAGCCTTAATTAGCAATACCAAATAATTGTATCATTACACTGATCTTTACAGCAAGTGCAAGTATATTTATGCGATACCTATCTAAATAGCCTGAATACAATTAAGCGGTTCACACTCATTATTCGGCACACGATATTGCATTTTACTTGATTTTTACATTCATCACTTTCTTTCGCAGGGCATAATCCTGTACACATTTTTTTATTTAAAAACACGCTTCTTCCATTACATTTTTTAAACGCGACAACCGAGTCATACGTATAACCAGAGATTTATCTCATCTAAAAAATTGCGTACCGCGCTAAAAGAAGTTTTTCCTTCAAAAATTGACCGGGATCGACGTTAATGATGATGATGATGAAAAATAAATCTACACTGAAAGACTCCTAATTGATTACACAGCATTATTTAATAAGACCTGTAGATGACCGGAATCAACGTTAGATGATGATGATGATAATGGTCGCGAGTCCAGAGATTTTATCTCATCTAAAAATATGCGTACCGCGCTAAAAGAAGTTTTTCCTTCAAAAATTGACCGGGATCGACGTAAAGATGATGATGATAAAAAATAATTCTACACTGAAAGAGTCCTAATTGATTACACAGCATTATTTAATAAGACCTGTAGATGACCGGAATCAACGTTTGATGATGATGATGATTATGGTCGCAAGTCCAGAGATTTTATCTCATCTAAAAATATGCGTACCGCGCTAAAAGAAGTTTTTCCTTCAAAAATTGACCGGGATCGACGTAAAGATGATGATGATAAAAAATAATTCTACACTGAAAGAGTCCTAATTGATTACACAGCATTATTTAATAAGACCTGTAGATGACCGGAATCAACGTTAGATGATGATGATGATTATGGACGCGAGTCCAGAGATTTTATCTCATCTAAAAATATGGGTACCGCGCTAAAAGAAGTTTTTCCTTCAAAAATTGACCGGGATCGACGTAAAGATGATGATGATAAAAAATAATTCTACACTAAAAGAGTCCTAATTGATTACACAGCATTATTTAATAAGACCTGTAGATGACCGGAATCAACGTTTGATGATGATGATGATTATGGTCGCGAGTCCAGAGATTTTATCTCATCTAAAAATATGCGTACCGCGCTAAAAGAAGTTTTTCCTTCAAAAATTGACCGGGATCGACGTAAAGATGATGATGATAAAAATAATTCTACACTGAAAGAGTCCTAATTGATTACACAGCATTATTTAATAAGACCTGTAGATGACCGGAATCAACGTTAGATGATGATGATGATTATGGTCGCGAGTCCAGAGATTTTATCTCATCTAAAAATATGCGTACCGCGCTAATAGAAGTTTTTCCTTCAAAAATTGACCGGGATCGACGTAAAGATGATGATGATAAAAATCTTACGCTTTTTCGATCAGGTCACGTGTCCTGACGCGAGTTTAAGATTTTATACCCATTACAGAAAAAGTGCTCAACGCCGCTAAAGAAGTTTTCACTTCAAAAATAAAAACGGCAACGGCTTCTAGTGCACATAAATTATTTTGATTTACTTTTGTATTTAACTAAAACAAGACTGAACTGCGTGTAGGCGAAGACATTCTAGTTCTATAAGTCTATTGCTTTCACAAGCGAAACTAAGATTTCAATCAGCTACCAACTATCAATATGTATTTTCAACAACTGGCCCGATCATAGATTTAACCCACCTACAGTTAAATTGCTATTTTACTAAGCTGTCACTTTTACAAGCAGTAACACTTGCTTTGGCTGGCATAGTAGCCATGGCTTATGATGGCTAGGCGAAAAGCAATGAGTGGCATGGTGTGTGGCTATTTGGGGTAGGCAAAAGGCAGATAGCACCCACCTTAATAAAGTCTATGCAGAATGTGGCTCGTAGCAGCATCTGTCATTGGCGATGAGGCGGGTCGTGGTGACGGTCTCCGTCGAGCGCCTTGGCAGGCGTTGAGTCGTACCGGTATTGTAAGTCTTCCACGATGCAGACCTTGACGACCGAAACAACCGTTGGCGAACATTCCGGTGATACCATTTTGACATCAAAGCAGCTGCGATTGTCGAATTGTCGTAATACGGTAGTTCATTTCTTCCTAGTTCCTCAGTGATGAAATATAGGAATGTGAAGTCTTGCTAAACTTGCGTGCAAAGGGTAGTCTCAGGAGAATAGGTTGTTCTACTCCATAGTTTTGTCATTTGTTCTCTTCAGAATGTCTTCTCTGTGGGGTTTTACTTAATATTGTTAGGATACCCACATAATCACGATGTTTTTGAGAGTGCATGGAGTGCAATCTGCTTCTATTGTTCTTGTAATAGCAAGGTCCTGGTGGTGTAGTGATGGTATTTTCCCACTAGAACAGTCAGCTTATCTTGAAGTTGGAATTTTCTTCTTCAAAATCAGCAGCAGTCTTCGACATTTATTTCTTGAATCTTCGAATACGTGGATCCCACTTCACTTCTGAATTATTACAACGAGGTTATAGGGCGGTATAGAGAAATGATATTACAGCAAGTATGTCAACGTAGATTGTTTATTGCTTGACTTACAACGACAGAATGAACAGAGAAACATGTGCATACGCTATTTATAACAATCACAGGTAAGCACCGCCTAATATGGCGTAGTAGGAAACGACGTCACAACTTATGTCGACTATTAAACATATTTTCTGGCGTGGCGTTAGAGCGTTTTCACATTTTCCGATCCGATATCGGTGTCGGACGCCGATCCGATATCGGTGTCGGACGCCGATCCGATATCGGGGTAAGTAAAATTTATGAAATATGTACCTGTCTTTCATATTGTCCGGCCCGATATCGGCTATCGGAGCCGACACCGATATGCTGGCGGCACCATCGGACGCCCGTGAGCCGTCGGGCGATAATGTTTGTATGTATGCTATACGTGTATCTAAATTGTCTCTGTGTGCGTAGAGCCCGATGCGCGGCGGCCATTTTGAGCTTAATTACTTTAATTAAATTGAATTATCAAATAATTGAATGTGGATTCACTCATACGAAAGTAATTAAAACATTTTCTAGGTGAGTTTTGTAGCTTGCTAAAAAGAGTATAAAATGCTCCCTCTGAATATCTAGCTTCCACAATGGGATGTATCCAATACTCTGTCTGTGGACAGATATTTTTTTTGCGTCTCAAATATAATAGATACAGCAAATAAAGTTTTCTATTATAGTCTGCCATGATGACCTGCCCGCACTAAGCTATCGAGCAAATGGCCGTATCGGAACGATTTAGTCGGAAATATGTGAAAATAGCACATGGTGTCGGCTATCGGATGTCGGCTATCGTCGTCCGACACCGATATCGGATCGGATAATGTGAAAACGCTCGTACAGTAAGTAGGTGGTGATTGGATAAATGCATCATTTCCCGCTGTGCACGTCTACACTAGTAATTATCTGGTGTTATAATTATGTGTTTTGTTACAGATCAACAAATTACAATAAAGTCAAACACATTTAGTAAATATCTGGTCTCAGATAAGGAAAACCTTTATATAATTTTTGAGAATTTCACTGGTAGCCAACTACAGTAAGTAAGATTCGTACATACATACATAAATACATATTGACACGTCTTTATCTCCGAAGGCACTGCCTACCCCTTCTATATATGCTATACTGCCCATAAGGCCTTCAACTGAGGTAGTGGTTGCCAGTAAAATGGCAGTGGTTAGGTACTGTAAATAAGATGATCAAGTTAGTTGTGTTCACGTTTTTTTTTCCTATCTTTATTTATTGATTTTCATTTACACCTTAATCCCCGAATGGGTGGCAAAGGCGTATTATAAGTCCACTTTTCACTTTTAGTATTTTTTTACGCGGTCTATGACGCCCTTGTGGACGTTTTATTCTATTCTGACTATAAATGTGCAAAGTTAAAAGCAAAACATTGCCTGGTCTTCAGTGTAGAAAATGCAGTATCTAAGTGGTATTGGTGGTGGATCATTTACAGAATGCTGCTGACTCAGTGTTCGGGGCCACAAGCGCTTCAATTTGTTATTATGTTTTTTATCATATTGGAAATTCTGTGTATATTAATGGTGGAGAAAGAAGTAAATTTTACTATCTTCACGCTGTATCCCTGACGGTGTAGTCAAAGAAGACAGATCACCAGGCTTCGCGGTCCATGTATACTTCTTTCGCTTCATGCACTTTCATTAATCGCTTCATACACGCACGTCTTGGTATCCGAGTACTTTTGACCTTTCCGTTTAGAAATAAATAACATAAATAAATAAATATTGTGGGACACTTTTCACACAGCACCATCTAACCCAAAGTAAGCTAATATTAGCTTGTGTTATGGAATCTAGATAACTGATAAACATACTTATATATTTCTAAATACATACATATTATAGATAAATAACACCCAGACACAGAATATACCATCGTGCTCATCACACAAAGTTTCATCCTGGGTGGGAATCGAACCCACGACCTCTTGCGTAGCAGTCGGATGCACTCCCACCGCGCCACAGTGGCAGTCAAATATGCTCGAGTAGTAAAATTTTACCCCTCGATATTTGAAAATAGAGGTAGTAACTCCAATTTGACTTCCTTGATAACGAACCTATTACGGCAATGGAAGTTAGTGTTGTTCTAGCGCTACCACAGATATCATATGCCCTCATAATATCCTCATTTAATAAGTTAAGAATACTGACCCTGCCTTCTGTGTATATTTATGAGGCCTTAACAAAAGTAAAGCAGGATGTAAAGAAATATAATACCCTATCTAGTAATAGACATAAAAGTACACTTCACATAGATAGGTGTAGGACTCAACAATTTAGAAATAGTATTTTTGGAATGAGTGCTGAGCTGTATAATAAGTTACTTGACTATATTAAATCATCTGAATGCATGAGTATATTTAAAGACAGACTACAAACATTTTTAATTAATAAGACATATTATTCAATTGATAAATACATTTTGATAAGAATATTTGACATTGTATACTGACTATTATTTATGACAAGTGACTAAATTAATATAATGGTAGTATAAGATGTTCTTAGACCTAATACTTAAAAAAAAAACTTAACTATCTTCACGCTGTATCCCAGTTAGTAAAGCGACAAAGCATCGTAAAAGAAGCACGACTGGCGATTCATAACGCAGTGCTAGTGCCAACTTTGCTTTACGGTAGTGAAACCTGGGTATGTCAGCAGATGCATGAAAGTAAATTGAATGCTGTGGAGATACGATCACTTCGAAAATTGTGCGGCGTTACCTTGGCCGACCGAATACGTAACGAAGTGATACGCAATATGGCAGGTTTGAATGAAAGTTTCAGCGTTAAGCTGGAAAAAGGCGTGCTCCGTTGGTTTGGACACGTCCAACGAATGAGTGAGGAACGATTGACAAGAAAATATATTTTTCAAAAGTAGAGGGTAGAAGGAGTCAGGGAAGGCCGAGACTTACATATGAAGACCACGTGAGCAGATTGCTCAAAAACGGAAAGGTCAAAAGTACTCGGATACCCAGACGTGCGTGTATGAAGCGATTGATGAATCTCGAAGAAGCGAAAGAAGTATGCATGGATCGCGAAGCCTGGCGATCTGTCCTCTCTGACTACCCCGTCAGGGATAGACCTAATACTGACATTAATATTATTTAAAATGTTGTTTATTATTAAAATATAAATATTATTGTACGCCTGTAAGGCATGTTACGGAAGGACATTTGTATTAAATTTATAACATCAATATAACAAACCTGTAACAAACGATAAATAAATTGAAATTGAAATCATAAAAGTGATATGGCTAACGCAACGTTTACTACCTATGCTAACCTGTGTCGCAAAGGTTATCCCAATACTCCCAACATTACTACAACATTCGAGTCATATAATACAAATATTAATTGGTACACTAATGTGCATCACGCACTTTGAACTAATGTCACTCATTGGCTTTCACACAAATATTAATTAACCCTAAGTGAACGTACTACCACGTACTACTATGCAAAAGCAAATTATTTACATTAAAATCGAAATTATATACGTTCGTACTGGAAAGGGAGACAGCGCTGCGATATAATAAAGAGCGCAACTAATGAGTAATATTATTTTTACAGATGCTATATCGGCAGTAAACTGCGTGAGAGTGATAGTTTGGAAAGTAAAGTTGAAGACACTTACAAGATAAAAGTAAGTTCTGTTGGCAACACAACAAAAATTTTTTATTAATAGTTTCGTTAAACCTGAACTCTGTCTGTATTTCGGTCGGTTTGTGTTTTTTTCGGATAATCTCTGAAACAGGTGGACCCACGGGCATAGCCAGGTTATATTTCAAGGGTTCTCCAATACTTGTAGTAATGTGTCAATATTTGGATAGATCGCACTTATTTAAGCATTTAAAAGTGTATTTTGGGTGCGATCGGACCCTACCTACATCTTCGGGGTCCAAGCTAGCCTCACCTGCGAGTGGTGCACCTGCTGACTAACGGACGATTGGCGAAGAAAAGGTAAATTCAAGACAAAACTCCGTACCAATCCATCTGGCCAGCGTGGTATAGTAAGGCCAAACCTTCCCAATATGAAGGTACAAACAAGAACAGTTCCCCTAGTTCCTGGCACTTCCACTGTTCTTGATTACAGTTGCAGTCGGGGTGACGGTGAAAGAGGGGGTGCAAAGAATCTCCGGGCTCTGTATTTCACACATCTTGTGACATCGATTGCGACTTCAATGCACATATTTCTGCCGCATGAGTTACGTGGCTGGAGATGCCTGGTGTAGTTTGTGACCCAAAATTGCCGTTCAGGTTATAGAGACAGGTCTTTAAAACTTTTTACCTCTGTTGGAGCCACACAAGCAGGTGCTGCGTGTCACGGCAATGAAATTAATACGGTAGATGCGTGGAGGAGCTCTTGTACCCGCGGTCTCGCTACCAGGGATATAGATGATCGTATAAAGTGGAAGAGAAGAAGTAGGAAAGCAGACCCCGGGCGCTGTAAACACAACGAAGACAGACGCTCGGATGATGTTAATATCGTTAATATTTCCAAGATTTGGTTTGAGCCCCCAAAAGCCCTCCCCCTGGCTACGCCAATGGCTGGACCTATTTAAACGGGACTTTCACTGCCAGATGCCAGAGTCATCCCCATATTCCCACAGGAACTACGCCGTAGAAATCGTGGGCGGCCCGCTAGTTTTAAGATGATTGTGAGAGATCATTGTAATGGTTTCTGATTTTTTTAGATTCTTATACTAATGAGTTATATGACCACAAATTGGTCTTGCAAAGAATTAGATGGGAAATCAGCTACTATTGGTAACAAAACATACGTATTCGAGCTTATGGTTATAAGTAAGTAACTTTGTGCGTTTACGCTATTTTTTATTTCAGATCCGGGCAACAACATTAATATATTATTAATATGAATCTGCTTCTTTAGTATTAAGTAAATTCTTGTTGATAGCAATGTATCTATTCATGTATAGGTTTATTTAAAGTTTCACGCCAGCAAACCATTGGAAATACATAGCTGCTATGGAACTTGGAAAGTAACAAAAAAAGCCACATTCAACTGAGGTGTCTAATTCCACAACATTTGTGCACGTTTCGAATCTATACTAATATTATAAAGCTGAAGAGTTTGTTTGTTTGTTTGGTTGAACGCGCTAATCTCAGGAACTACTGGACGGAATTGAAAAAATCTTTTTGTGTTAGATAGCCCATTTATCGAGGAAGGCTATAGGCTATATAACATTACGCAAGTACACTAGGGAGCTGAGCAGTAGTCATAAATGTCGGCAAATCGGGCAAATTTTAATGCATCATTGTAGAATTTATAAGCGACGGGATTAAATAGGTGCGACGGAAGGTCAAAATATTCCACGGGCGAAGCTCTCATCAAGTCTTTTATATATTTAAAAGTCTACCATTTTCATGAACGAACAAGCAATGTCGCTCGCTTCCTTTCGCTCGCACCTAATGCAAAAATAAAATAATACGGCATGCCAAGTTTTCGGAAAACTATATGCGAGAATCCGATGCGACCTGTTAGTTGCCTATGATCCGTCTGTAGTGTCTATAATTATTTATAACTAGTTGACGCCCGCGGCTTCAACTAGTTATAAATAATAAGTTTTCCCGTTCCCGTTTCCCACAGAAACTTGTTCCCGGGATAAAAAGTAACCTATGTGTTATTCTGATGTATAGGCTATATTGTTGTAAAGTTTCATTAAAATCTATTCAGTAGTTTTTACATGAAAGAGTAACAAACATCCATACAAACTTTCACATTTATATTTTTTGTAAGTTAAGTATAAACGTATAAGTAAAGAGTGACGCCCCCTGACTAGGGTTGCCAACATTTCTTCGGCGAAATATAGTATTTTTCTAAATAAGCTATGAAAATATAGTACAATTCTAATAAATATAGTATTTATGGTAAATAAAAAAATAGACAATGATATATTTTTTAATTATTTATTAAAAAAAAAATATTTTATTCGCACATATTTCATCTTTTAACAATGTTTTATCTAAAATAAAAATTTTCTTTTGCAAAAATTTCATTGAATGTTGTTAAAGATCGTCCATTCCAAAACTCGTTTTTTTTTAAAATTAGGATTTGTCTCTGGTGTGTTGTGGTGAAAATATAGTATTTATACGTAGGGGAAGTAAGCCCAAAACGGGTATTCTAAGGCAAAATTAAAATTTGAGGATGTTAACAACATAATTTTTAATGAATTAAGTTGATACATATGACGAAGTTAAGTAGATATAGTTTGATAAATTTGGGTCATATTACTTAACACTACATCCGCAACATTGTTATGGCGAAATAACAAAAAGGTTCCTAAAACTCATTTTGCCCGAAAGGGGGGCCTAAAATGGGTACTGATCGCGGGCAAAACGGACGGCAGGCCTAAGATGAGTAGTACTTTGAATAAAGTATGTATCTATATGAAACTATGTATCTAAATAAAAGAATAAGTATAATATTGGCGAAATTACTTGTTATTGTAATTAAATATAAAATATTAAACAATAACATGGCAACATTATATAATAAAGGATCTACATATGGGCCTTGGCAGAAGAGGCAGTACCACTTTTTCTTTTATCTTTAGATATTATCTTTTTCTGTTTCTTGTGTGACGAGTTTTCTTTGTCTTTTGCAAAGTACCGTTTAAGTTTTAAGAAGCCTTCTCTTTTTTAATCTTAATATTTCTCTTCAAAAACTTTTCCCTTTGTTCTTCTTTATTTGGCGTATTTGTCAGGTTTTCTGCTCTCTGTGCTTTTGTTCTTCGTTCTGTTTTTTTTCGGGCCCACTTTAGGAACTTGAGGGCTTTTATGACTTACTAAATCCTTTTCGACTTCAATCGGTAAAACACTGTTATCTGCTTGAAATATTTCGATATTTTCTTATATGGTGTTCGATAAGTCAGCTGACACGTCCATGTCTACTGGCATAGTCACCGTCAAAGTCTCGTCCATGTGTTCTTGCACTACTTTTACGGAGGATGTCTCAACATTTTTCATCATAGTCCCCAAAGGTGTTCTGTCTATAATATCTAGTACAGTCTTTACCAAAGGATGTAACAACGTTCACGTTTTGAGGCATGGAGTTTTCTAATTGATTTGTCTAATTTCAATTAATTATAGAAATTGATGGAGACGGTGTTTGGTCAGAGACTCTCTCATTGCAAAACTCCTGAATTGTTGGTGGAGAAGTTCTTATTCTGAAAGTTGACGGGATTGGATCTTGCTATGGCATTTCTGACGGTATTTCATTTATGGCATCAGATTCTAGTAGATTGTTCATTACAGAAGCCGGCAAAAAATTTGGACTCATCATATTATCATCTGTTTGGTAGGCCACAAGCCGGTTTTGCTGAAGCCGCTAACAGCGTTTTGTGTTGAGGCGTCTTTCAAATTGTGGCAAGTAAAGTTTTGAATTATTATTCTGTTCGCATGCGACTTCTGAAATGTTTGAAATGAATGGCAAAAGTTAGTCTAGGACCTAGGGCAAAACGGGTAGGTACTCGTGTTGCCCTACCCATTTTGCCTTTTTGGTAGTAGTTAACAGTATTCGAGAAATAACCTACAAATATAAACTCAAAATCGGTAAATTCCAGATTACAACGTACTTGAATAAATGTATTTATATACTGTTGCTACACTATTAATCAGTTAATCAAGTAAAAGCAAAAATCGATGTGAACATTTCTTGCAATTTTTTTCCGAAACCTACAAAAAATATTTTTGTTTACTGCGTACGTGTTTCTACAAGCTTCGTTCTCGGGCGACTGCCTGGAGAAGCTCGGCGTGTTTCTACAAGCTTCGTTCTCGGGCGACTGCCTGGAGAAGCTAGGCGTGTTTCTACAAGCTTCGTTCTCGGGCGACTGCCTGGAGAAGCTCGGCGTGTTTCTACAAGCTTCGTTCTCGGGCGACTGCCTGGAGAAGCTCGGCGTGTTTCTACAAGCTTCGTTCTCGGGCGACTGCCTGGAGAAGCTCGGCGTGTTTCTACAAGCTTCGTTCTCGGGCGACTGCCTGGAGAAGCTCGGCGTGTTTCTACAAGCTTCGTTCTCGGGCGACTGCCTGGAGAAGCTCGGGGCACAGAGCGTCTATTACACTGCACGCGACATGTTCAGTGGCCAATCTGGCAATGTCGCATTGCCTACCCTTTTTAGGCTGTGTACCCGTTTTGAGCTTACTTCCCCAACTATGTATTATTTTAACAGAAGTACGCAGACCGGAAATATAGTATAATACTACTAGTTGACGCCCGCGTCTTCGCCCGCGCAGAGAAGTTTTCCCGTTCCCGTTTCACACAGGAACATGTTACAGGGATAAAAAGTAGCCTATGTGTTATTCTGATGTGTGAGCTATATAATTGCAAAGTTTCATTTAAATATATTTAGTAGTTTTTACGTGAAAGAGTAACAAACATCCATACAAACTTTCGCATCAATCTATACACGACTACTTAGAGCTGTCAAAATTATAAATAGGATATAATTATTTATATTTTATAGAAGCGCTCGTGGCCCCGCGGTCTCAGTGTTCGGTAAACGATCACTGAGGTACGCAACTTTCACTATGGCTGGTCGTCGGATGGGTGACCCCTTTGTGGCATTTACATTTGCGAGCGTTTCCGTGCTTCGGAAGGCACGTTAAGCCGTTGGTCCCGGTTGCCAGTAAAATGGCAGTCGTTAAGCCTGGCTGAAGGCCTTATGGAGGCTTAAAAAAATTTCAACAGCTGGTAGCCACAGCCTGCGTCTGTCTATTTCAACACGGCAATGGGCTCACCACCTATTACGTGGGACAGGAATCCACACGGTGAAAAGTGGGCATATAATATGCCTCTGCCACCCATTCGGGGATAAGGCGTGATGGATATTTATTTTATATTTATTTTAAATGATAGCTGCTCCTAGCAACTAAATAGAAGTGAACCCCAGGCTCTTTCTTTTTCGAAAA
This sequence comes from Thumatha senex, assembly GCA_948477245.1. Classification (NCBI taxonomy): domain Eukaryota; kingdom Metazoa; phylum Arthropoda; class Insecta; order Lepidoptera; family Erebidae; genus Thumatha; species Thumatha senex. The sequence continues at coordinate 5,974,761 of OX419726.1, read as the reverse complement.
TTTCAATCAAAATGGATTTAAATGCGAAGATATTTTTAATTAAAACACGAGCTCATTAACAATTAGTTGTGCGCCTCACGGCTTTGCTTGTGACCTTTTTCAAGCCTCGTAGATCGTTGTTTAATATTTAACAATATTGTATTTACAATATTGTATTTACAATATTGACATTTATTATTGGAACGGAGCTCCCATGGATCACTTTCAATGACGAAATGTATTTAACTCCATAACTCATAAAATTCTCAACCGATTTTATAATTTTGGTTTGGCTTATTACCAATAACATCACCACCTGTTACGTGAGACAAAAATACATACGGTAAAATGTGGGCGAATAGTACCTCTGCCTACCCCTCCCGGGATAAAGGTGTGACAATATTATTTATTTTACATATGTATGTATGTATGTATGTATCAAAAAGCGTGTGTACACTTAGCTTTAATATAAGATGTTAGCGAAGCTTTATAGACCAGAGCCGATAACTTTTGAAACAAAAAAAAAATTCAGTAGAATGAAACCTATCGGAAAAGGAAAAGAATATAATAAAAATGAAAGGAAAAATAATTTACGAGCGATCTGAGGTCGGGAAGGGTAAAATTGTGAGTATTTAAGGATATTAAGGTTATTAAACTCACAAACTCATTCATTTTTTATAATATTCTCTTCCTTTTCCGATAGGTTTTATTCTACAATTTTTTCTTTACTCTCTGTCCTGGTCTATTAGGAATTGCAATTGTCTCGACTTACGAGAGTACCTTCCTTGGGTAGTAACTTAAGATAAAGCCTACTATAGATACTGTTATTATTTCAGAAAACGTCAATATGACTATCAACGATAATAGCGTGAAATTTAATATTACAAAAACATACTCATCACAGATGAAATACGTTGGGATTTATGAGCATACATACAAGATTGGAGACACTATAGACGTAACTTGCAAGAACATGTATGACGAAGGGCAGATTACATTAGAGTATTATGATGCCCAAGGTAAAATCATTTCTTATTCATTTATAATTACGCCTTTACTCTGATTGTAAAGGGCCTTAAGTGAACTTCTATCAGGATTTTAAAACTTCTTGATTTCACTGATTTAGAGAGAAATTTACAAAATCCATTTACAATCAGTGGAATGATTTTTTGAGTACAATTAAATTCTTATAAATATTTTGAACTCAGCAAGAACTACTTCAATTTGAGTGGATTGATGTTTCTGACAACCCCTTATACTAAGGAATAACTTTTTAAAAATTGTACGCCCAATAGTAATAACTTATTTGATCTTAGCACCATCGGATGGTAACAGACTCTTTAGGACATTGTGGAATATAACCTGTGCAGAATTGTTTTACTGTGATCGCGAATTTGTAACATTTGTCTTTTAGAAATTGAGAAGTCTATTTCTGAAACCTATACTAAATGTAACTGTAGTCACATGTATAGCTTTCTAGACTGTACTATTAAATAATCTAATCATCCCATTACAGTCCATACCTGGATGTTGGTCTCTTCGAATTTTCGCTACATTATGCCAGATCAGGGGTGCAGGGTACTTACTGTACTGTGTGTTTTGTGTCGCGTTTTCCGTCTTTGTGTCATGATTTTGCCCATTAGTTCTTGGGGTACACCAAAGCAAGGTTAGGCTGCCTTGGGACCTCAAGTTCTCGCTACGACACTTTCAATATTGTGCGTGTTTATAATCCAGCTTGTCATAAGTGCGGTTTTAACAATTTCAGGTACAAGGATTATTGATACTCGACTCTATGAACATAAAACAGGCTTCTATTTGACGTTCCGTAAATTAGTTAGAGATGAAAGTGTAAATAATTCCTATGCGGATTGTAGTTATATAACAAACATGGAATCAGATAATGGTAGGCAACAGAAGTTTACAACGTTTGCATACAGGATTGTATTTACATTAACAAAGGAAGACCGGAAAGATGGTAACTTTATTTTTAAGTATTCTACTAAAATGTTTACACTGTAGATTGATGGCACTTGGTGGAACTTGCTACACATCTTGAACTAAAACATTTGTATTGTTCCACTTATTTATTACTTAAACCTGACCGGTTTCGCCTTACGGCATTTTCAAAGGTTAGCACATATTGTATGTATTTCGGATGTCATTGAGTACAATATATTCATCAGCGCTATTAAAATCATCTATTCTACTAAAATATTCATCAGCGCACCACTTGGTAATTGGTACAGCAAAACTAATTTGCAAGAACAATAAATTTGCGGAGATGAGTATGGGTATTTTTATGTTTTTTTATATTTGCATGGATCAAGTGTTTTCTCTCCGCATGATCGCGGAAAAGTTTCTGTCTGTTAGCCAGAAGGTTTTCTGCGCTTTTGTGGATCTAGAGAAAGCATTTGATAACGTTGTGAGAGAAACGCTGTGGGACTTGCTGCCCGGATATGGTGTGGACGGCTCGCTACTGCGGGCAATACAGTCGCTTTATAGGGACTGTAAGGCTTGCGTGCGAGTAGGGGGGGGGGATGTGTCACCTCTTTTTGATGTCTGTACAGGCGTCACACAGGGATGTCTCATGTCCGCCTGGCTGTTCATAGTGTATCTGGACAGTTGCCTGCAGAAGTTGAAAGATTTTAATATGGGTGTGAATTTGGGTGACTTTACAGTAAACTGTCTGCTGTCATGGCCTCATCAGAAGCCGACCTTCAGGCATTAGTCACTAATATGAAAGAGGAGTGTGAAAGTAAGGGTCTTCGCTTGAATGCAAGTAAAACGAAGGTTCTAGTATTTGAAAGAGGTGACGTAAGAACTAAATGCGAGATTAGGGTAAACCAGTAACGTCTAGAGCAAGTGAATGAAATTGTGTATTTAGGAAGTATGTTTAGCGCGGATGGAAGATGTGATGCGGATGTAGAACGGCGAATAGCTGCCGGAAACAAAGTTAACGGTGCTTTGTCCCAGTTAGTAAAGCGACAAAGCATCGTAAAAGAAGCACGAATGGCGATTCATAACGCAGTGCTAGTGCCAACTTTGCTTTACGGTAGTGAAACCTGGGTATGTCAGCAGATGCATGAAAGTAAATTGAATGCTGTGGAGATGCGATCACTTCGAAAATTGTGCGGCGTTACCTTGGCCGACCGAATACGTAACGAAGTGATACGCAATATGGCAGGTTTAAATGAAAGTGTCAGCGTTAAGCTGGAAAAGGGCGTGCTCCGTTGGTTTGGACACGTCCAACGAATGAGTGAGGAACGATTGACGAAGAATATATATTGTTCAAAAGTAGAGGGTAGAAGAAGTCAGGGTAGGCCGAGACTTACATATGAAGACCACGTGAGCAGATTGTTCAAAAACGGAAAGGTCAAAAGTACTCGGATACCCAGACGTGCGTGTATGAAGCGATTGATGAATCTCGAAGAAGCGAAAGAAGTATATATGGATCGCGAAGCCTGGCGATCTGTCCTCTCTGACTACCCCGTCAGGGATACAGCGTGAAAATAGTTAGTTAGTTTAGTTTTAGAGTATGGGTATTGCAAACCATTTATACATTCTTCTAAGTATAAGTTTTCTTGTAAGTATAAGTTTTCAGGAATACACATGGTGAAAAGTAGGTTATTATATGCCCTCTTTTCACCTCGGCTTTCACTTTTGGCCTCAGCCGCCACTTTGGGGATAACAAGTGATAGATGAACCTATTATAGTTGTAAAATTGTACTTTGTAAAATTGTAAAATTGTATTTTATGATACATGTTATTTGGTACAATTATGTGTTCAAGTTTAGACGAGAGATCACGATGAGAATGACTAGGTTTCTTATTTAAGAAGTTATTCTGTGCTCTGGAATTCTACAGATATTGCACATAATGTTACTGCTAATGATCATGGGCTAGGGATAGCCACTTTGCTACATTGAATGTTAGAGGAGGAATGAAAGACAAAATTGATGAGGTATGCGAGATGATGCGAGAAAGACGACTTGATGTTTTGTGTGTGAATGAAACAAAGAGGAAAGGATGTAACACCACTACACATGGACCCTATACAGCCTACTGGTCAGGTGTAGCCACAATCAGTACAGCGAGCCAGGGTGTCGGTGTTCTACTGTCCGCGAGAATGAATAAATGTGTGACTGACTATGAATGTGTGAGCCCAAGACTACTTTGGTTGAGGTTGAAGGTTGGACTTACCCGCATCTTTGTTTTGGGCGTTTATGCTCCGCAAGATGCGCGGTGGCGCTGATCTTCAAGAGACCAAAGTGAGAGACAGGCATTTTGGTAGAGTGTTAGCGATAATCTGAGTAATGCAATAGGAACGAGAGAATAATGAATGTAATATTAGGTGATTTTAATGGTTGGGTTGGAGTAAAGCGTGATGGATATGAAAGTGTATTGGGCAAGTTTGGTGACGAACGAGTGAATGAAAATGGTGAGAGTTTGCTTGAAGTATGTTTGGAGAGGAATCTTGTGGTAACTAACACCATATTTAACCACAAACAGATACACTTGTATACTAAACAAGAGGAAAACCAGAGAAGTATGATTGATTTTGTGATTGTAGATGCAAGACTAAGAAAGAAAGTCTTAGACACCCCGGCATACCGCGGTGCCGGGGTTGATACAGATCACTTTTTGATTATCAGCCGAGTAGGAGGTCTGTTTCAACGGTGGCGGCATCGTGTGCGTGAATCTGTAAGTGTACTAGAGCGCATAAAAGTCGAAAATTTGCAAGAGATGAGCATAAAAGAACGATTCGTGAGAAAATTTAGTAAGAAATTTAAAAATTTTAGATGAAGTATGTGAGATTGAAGAATTACTGAAGACGCTTAAGGAAGGTCTAGTGGAAGTTGCGGTGGAAGTGTGTGGGGTAAATTAAAGGAGCCAAGGATGTAAGGTGAAGAGAATGTGTGCAGAAGTCACGAAAGCATTGTCCGATAAGAAGAAAGCATGGTTAGACTGGCTGACTTCAAAGGTCAATCGAAGATTGCGGAGGGCAACGGATGAGGATGTAAAAATGGCAAAGAATGAATATAAAAGGTATAAACGAGTTGCAAAAGAAGTTATAAAAAGAGAGAAAGAGAATGATAGGGATAAATTTAATAGTAGGTTATTTGATAATTTCTAGCAGAATATAAAATTCTTTTGGAAATCTATAAATCTGTGAGGGGTCAACAAACATCGTCGAAACTCAGTAATATCAGAAACCAGGATGGCAGTTTTCTAAAAGGAGAAGGATTATATTATATTATAACCACACTAGCAGCTCACTGAGCTGATGCGTGTGTATCTCTGAGTCTGTAAGAAACATTGTCCAGTCGGTTTTTGAATGCATTAACTGTCGGTGCCTCTACAACATGCTCAGGTAAATTATTCCATTCCTTGACCACACGATTTGATAGAAAAGGTTTAAGGGGATTTCCATTGAATGGCATTTTCCACAGTTTTAATGAATGACCACGGAGATGCTTATTCTCATTTTCTGTGAACATGTTACTTATTTCAGGCACATTGTAGTAATCATTAAGTATTTTATATGTCTCTATAAGACTTCCTCGCTGTCTGCGTCTTTCAAGGGAACTAAGACCAAGTGCTATCAGGCGTTGATCATAAGGCCTATTTCTCAATACTCCAACCATCCTGGTAGCCCTCCTCTGAACATTCTCTAACAGTGCTATATCTTTTTTAAAATAGGGGTCCCATACCACATATGCATACTCTAATAGTGGTCTTATATATGTTTTGTTCAATTTGGTAAATGTTATTGGTGTGAGACATTTAAATGCTTTTCTTATAAGGTAAAGCTTCGAATTTGCTCTCTTGACAATATGTGTGATATGCATTTCCCACTTCAAGTCATTACTTATGATTACACCCAAATCTTTCTGTGAATCAACTGATCTTAATTGCTGGTTATTCAAGTAGTACAGTTTATGAGGATTATTTTTTCCTATGTGTAGAACAGTGCATTTTGCTACATTAAGCGATAACAACCATCGCTTGGTCCAGTCAAAAATTGCATCCAAGTCGCCTTGAATATCTTGTCCTTGGATAAGTGGGTCTCTAAAAAACTTGGTATCATCCGCAAATAGCGAAAAGGGTAGTTGTAAGGTATTCTTCAGATCTGATAAATAGAGGATAAAAAGCAATGGCCCCAGCACTGATCTTTGAGGTACTCCACTAAGTACTGAACGTGCAGAAGATAACTTATCACCAATGCGTACTTTAAGTGTTCTATCAATAAGGAAATCACAGATCCATTTCAAATTTTTGCCTCGGATACCAAGGTGGTTCAGCTTGTGTATTAGGCGTCGTATAGGGACGCGGTCAAATGCCTTCTCATAGTCGAGGTAGATCACATCTGTAGGTCGCCGGTCATTAAACTTATTGATCCACTCATTTGCACATATCAACAGATTTGTATTTACAGAACGTTTAGGCACAAAGCCATGCTGTTCATCCATGATGATGCGTTCTTGTTCCAAAAATTGCCTAATTTTGTCAGCTATGATCTTTTCCATGCACTTGCACAGTATGCTAGTCAGACTTATGGGTCTATAGTTAGCTGGCAATAATTTGTTGCCTTTTTTATATATCGGCACAACAGTAGCAACCTTCCAATCTGAGGGTAATGAACCAGATTTCAAAGACTGGACCATTATATTGGTTATTTCATCCACTAATGCAGATGAACACTTTGTCAGAAGTATGGATGGGATGCCATCAGGTCCTGTAGCTGTATCATCATTGAAAGTATGTAATGTTTTACGTACAATGTCGGCAGTGATGTTAATATCCTCTAGGATGTGTGCTAAAAAGATGGAATGATTATTTTGAAAGCTTATATGAAAAAGAGGATATGGAAGCACAAACAAGTTCTTGGGAAAGGAATGAACTTAGCAACGAAAGCATCATAAGTATGGAAGAAATTGTGTAAGCATTGAGTAGTATGAAATTGTGTAAGGCTGCTGGATTTGATAGCTACCACCTACTACCTCTTGGCTAAGAGCTGCTCCGAGGCTCCTTCTGGTCGCGCCTAGACCGGGAGTGGAAGCCGTCGCCCAGCCGGAGAACCCTACGACTGCGAGAGGAACAACATCCGACCCGTGGAAGATCACCTGGCCCTCCCTCAGATAAGTCCAGATTCCGCGGCCTCTCGCGGCAGGGTCCACCTTACGGTTGCCTATCTAAATTCAACACCCGCGACCCTGACCCTATACTACTTTTGGCCCTATCGGGAAATATATACTATTTTCTAACTACTTCTACTTTTATTTATCTCCCGTAGGGTCCTGTACAACCATAAGGTTTACAAGGTGAAAGAATTTGTATATTTAGGTTCAAAATTTGCGAGAGATGGAAAGTGTGATTGTGACATTGAACGAAGAGTTTTGGCGGGAAATCAAGTGAATACGCCTTTATGAACGCCAGAACGTGTCTGAGAAGGCAAGACTGGTTGTGCATAGAGGAGTACTTGTTTCTATACTCAAGTATGGCAGTGAAAGTTGGGTGTGGCAGAAGAAGCATAGAAGTAAAATAAATGCAGTGGAAATGAGAAGTCCGCGGAGTGAAATTGATGGACAAAGAAAGGAACAGTGTGATAAGGGAACATTGCGGTATGGTAGAAGAAGTAGTGACTAAGATAGAAAAAGGTATGCTTAGATGGTTCGCACACGTGGAGAGGATGGATGAAAGTAGACTAACGAAACAAATGTGTCAGAAAAGAGTGAATGGGCAAACTGGTAAGGGTCGACCTCGACGTACATATGTCAATCAAATAGAAGACATTTTGGAAAAAGGTCAGGTTAAGAGTAACCTTAACCGGCGTGTGTGTATGAAAACACTTATGAAAGTGGAAGAAGCGAAAGTTGTATGCCAGGATCGTAGCAAGTGGAAAGCCATAGTCTCTGCCTACCCCGAGGGGAGACAAACGTGACGATATGTGTGTATGTATGTAATGATCAATAATTTAAAATTTACAGAAAACTTCACTGTTATTATAAATGACATGAAATTAACTCCAAACGACAGAGATACATACATTTACAAATTCATTAATTGGCAACCCATAAACCTTTATTGTGAAAAGAAAAGTGAACTGCAAGGCTTTATTAAAGGAAAACTGAGTAATCCAATTGTTCAAATTAAAGGTAAAGTATGACATCACAGTATTCAGTCTACGACGGTATGAATTTTTTGCTATCCACAAATTAAAGTAAGTACCGCTGAAAGTTCCGATAATCCTGTAAAAGATCATTATGTTAAGCATTTTACGCTAAGGTCAATTTGCAACAACAACGAGTGTTTTTATGATTTGAAATACTAGGCTAACGTCAATCAATCTTTTGAATTTTAGTAATATCTGGCATACCCCAGGGGTCAAACTGGGTCCAAAATTAGTGTAGATTTTACACATCACAAAAACCAATAATAATGTTGGACCCAATAATGTCTTATTTATGACTAAATGAGACAAAGTCCGTACAAATTGACTTCACAAATAAAAGATATAAGTACCATCCCATATTTATAAATGGCGTGCCAGTGCGACACACACAAGCACAGCTAAATATCTAGGTATGACACTAGACGCTAAACTACGATGGAAAGCGCATGTTAAAAAGAAAAGGCTAGAACTGAACATTAGATATAAAAGTATGGTATACTAAGCCGAAACTCCAGTCTATCAATACATAACAAATTACTACTATATAAGTTTACGCTAATGCATATCTGGAAGTACGGCATACAACTCTGGGGCTGTACTAAACCAACCAATGTAGATATAATACAACCATTCCAGAACAAAGTACTACGGGAAATTGCCAACGCACCCTGGTCCATACGAAACGACGACCTCCACCGTGATCTCAACATAGATACAGTCAACCAAACCATCCAGAAGTCTGCTGAAGCCCACGAATGCAGGCTTTTACACCATATGAATATCGAAGCGATTCAATTGCTTGATACCACAAACATAGTGAGACAATTAAATAGAACTAAACCTTTCGAGTTAGTGTAGTAATAGTGAATCACGGGTCACCTCCTGGGAGCCTGAGAGTGATCTGTGTAGTGAACAAACAATAGTGAAGTGCTATAATATAAAACACGTTAACAAACTGTTTTAATTGGTTTTCATACTTATCAGACTCTAAAAGAGTGCAATGAACACGACTCTTTAGTGAAAAACAATACACCTAGGAAATTAAGTTAGATTTAAATCGATAGATCATAATTGATTATTAAGAACTTACTTCTTGTAATTAAAAAAAAACTTTTTTTAAAGTTTTTTTTAAAGATCATCATTATCATTCGCTTAAAATCTTCTGACAGCTTAATGCAATCATCATTTCTGATGTAATTTAAAAATAATAATTGTGTTGTTTCAATTTCAGACTTAATGGCAGTTAAACATTATAAAATTACAATAGGCACTATAAATCTGCTAGATGGCGATGTATTTCAATGTTACACTGAATCAATGCTGCAGGCTCAGATAAAATTTATAAAGGATCTTAATCGTGGTAAGTTATCTTTTTGAAATGAAAACTTCTATAGCGGCGTTGTGGATTTTTTGGAATAGATAAATAATGCAAAACTCGCGTCAGGACACCTGACCAGTAACGCAATTCACAAATCTCGGATCCAAATCCTGTACTGCGCAAATGTCATCGATATTCAAGGTTTATGAATATCGATGACATTTGCGCAGTAGAGGATTTCCGAGATTTGTGAATTACAGGCCTGATCAGAAAATTCGCAAGACAAATGGAGAGTAGACCGCCGGTGTGGCGTAGGAGAGGAAGTAATATCCCCCTCTCTTTCTACCACGTGGTCAAAATGTATGCCTGCTCCTGTGGCGCTGAGCGATTGCGCAAGTATGCGTGTGTGCTTTTATATACTGCCTGCTAATTTTGCACCTCGTTAATGTTCAAGTTTTTACTTCTGCTGGCACTCCCGGTATGCATCCGTAGTTTTTTTTAAATTTGTCACATCAAATTAGTGTTGCCCAAATGCAAGAACAAGACGAGACTTAGCCAGCCTTGGCCTTGGTCTTGCGCCAATACACCTGGTCTTGGTCTTGCGCTCCCAGTCTTGGTCTTGGTCTTGGTATTGCAGCAAGAGTCTTGCAAGTCTTGCAATTACCTATTAGACTATTGCTATTTATTAAAGTTTACTTTAGATCTTAGAAAAACGTATTAGAATTGGAACATTGTGAGCTTGAATTAACATAGCCATAGTAAAGACCAATGAGATTTGATAAGAAATTTGAATAATTAACTGCCACATGGTTATCAACTGAGCTATATGCCGTTTTCCATGGGAGTAACTGTTTCTTAATAAACATTTACGCTTTATAAGCTAACATGTGCTAAACCATGTAAAAAACAAATTAATTACAATAACTTGACTGTATTTTAAAGAACAATACCTGTCTATAAAGAGATTGAACCCTCAACTTATATGAAATTTAATAAAAGAGTTTTACGATTTAACATTTATTTCAGAAAAAATAAAATACAACACAAATCAAAAAACCTAACGGTACACAACAGCTTTGACATTAGATTCTGTTACTTTATATCATTTTTTTTGATCAAGAATTAATCCAAAGTAGCCATCTGGCTGACTCATCACTTAACCTATTTCTATGTTTTCTAATTACTAATGATGCTTTAGAAAATAATCTCTCAGCAGGTACTGAAGTTGCAGGTATTGAGAGAAAATCACGGGCCACCTTCGATAAAGTCGGATACTCTGTCTCATGCGTCCTCCACCAATCTAAAATGTCTTCCGAGCTGGCAGCTCTTGGTTTTCTCCTAAGCTTAAGCCTTGAAGACAAGATCCAGATGACGTCGAGGGACATTCATACAGTTTATCAAAGTCTATTACGTCTTCATCTTATCTTTATTTTCTTTTCTTAGTAATTCCAGAGATTTGTCCAGTGAGTGTAGACTTTTATATTCTTCATAAAGTTCATTGAACTTGCGCAGGCTTTCTGTTTTAAGTTGCTTCCCTCATATTGTCAGGTCAAAAGTCTGAGCCTTATGCCTTGGGTCTAAAATTAAAGAAGTACAATAAATCCAGTTGCTCTTCTTATAATGTTTAAGCATTTTGTCTCGAGCTACTTGGAAGGCCAGAATGAGCCTTTCATCCACTTCAGATCGATTAAGTTTCTCATCTAACTGTTTTACCATGGATTCAATTTTATCGAGCAAGAGATTGAATGATACAATGACTAACGGTAATGTAACATATTTTTCTCCACTAAGTTTTGTACTTAAAAGTTTAAAGTTTATAAGAAACTTATGTATTTTTTCGAGTATTTGCCATTCACTAGCTGTGATTTGAAAATCATTCAATTCGGTGACAGAACTGCATAATATGTTAATGCCCGCTCTCACTTTTAAACCAAATCCAATCATATCATGTGTGGAATTCCATCTCGTTGGACAGTCAAGAATGGAATTCAGATTTGATGGATCTCACTTCTTTTTATTTTACTGGAAATACTACGTAATTTTGTTACAGATGTACGCGAGTCAGCAATATTTGGTGCATATTCTTCATGTTTTTAATCTTCCTCAGTTTCGTCTGCATAGTCTTCATACTGCTGATCTTGCGCGTTAGTGTCAGTCTCACAGTGTAATGCTAAGGTCTTTAATAAATCTTGTACACCAAGGTTTAAAATGTGGGCAAAGCACCGGAAATGTTGAAATGGTCTGAATCAAAGTGTGGCGGCAGCTGTTTGCCCAGTTCATACATAAATTTGATATTTGCAGTTGCGTTGTCGACCGTGATACCTTGTATTTTATCAATTATGTCATATTCCAATAAACATTCGTGGAAAATCGTTGCAATATCTTCCCCAGTATGTGGACGATGATGGTATAAAATCAAGAACTACAGATCGATACTTCCATTCGTTGTCTATATAATGCATAGTAACCCCGTAGTAACTCCTACCAGCAATTAACGTCCACCCATCAATGGTAAACGACATTCTAGATGATAATTGTTGAAGTCGTTCCTTGAGATTCAATTAGAGCTCTTCAAATCGCTCTTTGACTTTCCTTCTAAGTGTGGACCTTTTAGGAAACACCATATTAGGGCAAATACGTTGAAAATATACTTGTGTAGCTTCGTCACCGAAAAATGAGAAGGGAAGATATTTTTTCACCACCCAATCAACTGTAGTTATCGTGATGTTGTCACTGCTGTTTTCCGACTGAAATAAAACAAAAAATCTTGTGTTATTATTTAAAACATACTAGGTTTGAGCGTTTACGAGGAGGAGGTTTGTTGTTGTTAAATCGAGAAAATCGTTAAATTGAGGTTTGTTATATTAAGGTTGCACTGTACTGTAATTTACCTAAATAAAGTACTTAGTTGTTACTGGCCGATTATGAAAACAAATGAAAATATGGGTGTTTTATAAAAAAATATTTAACACGTAATTACATACTTAATATGTATTATGTAATTGTGAGATAAGTAAATTTATTCTTACCTGTCCACTTCTTCCAGCGGTTACCTACTAAAAAGCTTGCGATATCTCCACTTAATTTTGGTTTAACAGGAAGAAATATTTGTGATTCCTTTTTGTGGAAAGATATTAGATGTTTCCTTAAGCCTGAAGTGTTTCTGTTTTTCATTTTTATTTCAACCTTTTTATGTTGGCACAATTTACACAAGGCAGTTTAGGATGCATGAATTATTTCGAAAAACTCCTCAAATTTGCTTTTGGGTCTTTTAGATCTCTAACTGAAACTCTCATTACTCGGACTAGAACAATTTGAATCTTCGTCACTCATATTAAATTGTACACGTGATACGTTTTCCAAAAACAATAAGAATTAGTAAAAACAATTATTACGTTAGACTCGAAGCACAGCTCAATTGGAAATGACTGGAATTAAAATAATTCCTTTTTTTATAGTACATTTCCTTGCTTTCTACCGCGCCGTCTCGGCAAGTGCCGGCTCTATTAAAATGATGCCGCCGCAAATCAAACGATGCTGCGTGCGGCGTACAAACACAGATTAATACCTACTTGTACAGACGCGTGACATTGTGCCAATCACCATTCTATACATATAAGTGAATGTTTTGTCGTACATCTATACTATCTATACTAATATTATAAAGCTAAAGAGTTTGTTTGTATGTTTGATGACAGAAGTTTTAAAATAAATAAATAAATCCTGAACGTCACTATACCTCCAAAGTTACTATTCCTCGTGGAGGAAGTCGCGGGCACTGCTAGTAAATACTTACTCTCATCATCTCTCTCAGAGATATTCGGGCTCGTAAGCAATACAAAAATCTTATCACAGGCTTTTTATTTTATAATTAGGTAGGTACACTTTTTATATTATTTTATTAGTTTTGTAGAATATTTTTACACGTTTCAAGTATATTTAAAAGTGGCTACAATATTTATCAAACGGGTGACCACTTTTTTGCTATTTTTTCTTGTAAAAACTTAAGAAATTTAAGAAATATTTTGTCTAAATGTACAATAATAGTACCTAAGTAATTAGTTTAAACCCATATAATCAATATTATAATATATAATTACTAGAATAAATTATTATGACATCTACTACCTATCCTTACCATTATCTAATCATAATACTACTTGCGTGATCAGTATAATGTATTCGTTTTCATTCTAAGCACTCTGAAACTTATTTATTCTTTGGAACACCTGTACTCTTAAAATTCGAAAATTGAAGTTTGTGTCGTACTGTCTCGCTCGCTCATATATTAAATAGTATTATCGTGAGTGGGACGGCACGACACGAAATTAGAATTTTGCATGAGTATACCTAGGCCCTGTGGCGGCAATCAAATAGTGTCAAATGTTGTGATTTCGGCGCGGCGGCAACGTTGTATGTGATTTCAATAGAAGCCGCCGGCGCGTGTATCATCACCATGTACTTCCGAAAAGCGGCAAATTTCTTTGAGAAGTCAGTACAAAACCTTTGATGCCGCATTATCAAAGTGCCGATGGTTAAAACAAAACTATGCATGCACTCTGTTTGATTTTAATGGCTATTTTTTTATTCGCTATGTATGTGTATGGTATTGGTCGTAATGCGCATAGGTCCAGTTTTTCATATTCGTTGATACAGTTTTTTGCGTTTCATAGAATTTCTAAGCGTACCTATACACCGAACTGTTTTACCTAACTACTCCGTGAAATAGCGCTAAGTCCTAACTGCAAGACGCAAGAGTCTTGCCGGATTAGTCTTGTTCTTGCTCAAGTCTTGCACGGTCAGTCTTGGTCTTGGTCTTGCTAGAAATACGAGGTCTTGTTCTTGGTCTTGCAAAATTGCAAGAACAAGACCAAGACTGCAAGACCAAGACTGAATTTGGGCAACACTACATCAAATTAGTGCCGCCTGCCTGATAGAAAGCAGTAAAGAAGTTCTTTGACTCAGGGCCTGCTATATTAGCCAACAGGGTTCCAATAGCAGCCCTCAGGCGTTCTTTTCACGCCAATTAAAGGACCCAAGATTGTAAGAGGAGAGAAACACATGCGACGGCAGACAGTTCCGTATTTTTATGGTGCAACGCTTATGTTCTGCTGTTAAAGACCTGCGGAATCTTACGGTTCTGGGCACGAGAGTGTCCGCAGTGTGAGGATGTCATCTGTGAGCCGCCCGTGTTATTTGGGAACAGCAAGGAGAGGAAATGAGGAAAAATAGGCTCATCATAATTATAAACCTTTGAGCATTTCAGCGCGAATTACTATTATGAGATAATAATAATTCTTAGCATTATCTCTTCTTAGTGTAGTTCCTGTTGCCTGCAAACGTCTACCTGGTTTGGAGCCTGGTTTTTGGCCTAGGTTCCACTTTTAATTGGCTGCTAGGAGCAGATATCGTTTGGCTTTTGATATTTGGCGTTGTTGAGTGTGACTGCTGTCTGACCTGCCTACACCTGCGTTGTTGCCTCGTCTGTTGGCCAGCAGATGCACCGCTAGCAAGTGACGTTGCTTAGACCCTAGAGACCTTGGTGGATCAAACGTGCATAGGCTGCGATATATACTTTCCATTAGGTGGGCCGTATGCTTGTCTGCCACCATAGCAGTATTAAAATAATACCTAATTGTTTTAGATCCATTTGTGCAAGGCTTGTCTGTCAGCAAAATTCTTTACCAATATAACACAGGCGATTTAAAATGGATAATATATTATCAGTATGTGGCTGGTGAAGAGCTGAACCTAACTTGTATTACAGAGATGGACAGAACACCTAATTTTGAATATGAAGGTAAGTGCGCAATACATAATTAAGTTGTCTACATACCTAAGCCGACGCGCACTACCCCGGTGGGCCGACGGCTTAGATGTGTAGACAGCTTTATGTTTTAAGAAACCCGTGTGAGCTTCGGCTATCTTCCACATGTGTACCCTGAGAACAAAACGTTTCTCGTCGGAATATTAATATCGATGAAACACGTATCTATATGGAAGAATAATGGTAAATAAAAAATTTACCTTGATGATTCTAATTTTTGGTTTGAAGAGGGAAGAAGTTTGTTATAGCGACGTTTACGCCATTTTTGTGCTTCATCCGTGATAAGTTTAGATTACATCCAATTTTTGACCCGTGGTCAAACTGTTGACATATTTGGGCTACGTTCCACTTAACGTCCGCAACGATCGTAACACCCAATGTATCGTTCCACCTAAGGTTCGTGGTCGTTGTGAGCGATCGTATGACGTCATACATGACGTCATTGCTCGCGACCGCACGACGCCCACTTCGCCATCGAAATATAGGTGTGTTCAAGTGGGCTTACAGCGCTCAAGATGTGCGTTCCACTTATAAATTTCGAACACAACTTACGTTAGTGGAACGACAATTTTAGCGGTCGCGGTCGTGGGCGTTGCGGGCGATAAGTGGAACGCGCCCTTGCAATTAACGTTTTTAAAGTTTTTGCAAAAACCGGTTAACACGTAAGAACCGAGACTTAGTACCACTCCACAGAACAGGAAATATTGCTCGCTGCCTCTCACTCCTGCACTAAGAGGAGAAAGTCATAAATATCGCGTTCAGTTGTATGAAATATTGTATATAGAGTAAGGCGTCTATGGTAGTGAGATGACAATATTGATTCCTATTGATTCCATGCTTTGTGTGTACCACTCTTTTTTATTTATCTATAAATAAACTTTATTAAATTTTACGCTGTATCCCTGACGGGGTAGTCAGAGAGGGCAGATCGCCAGGCTTCGCAATCCATGCATTCTTCTTTCGCTTTATGCAGATTCATCAATCGCTTCACCACGTCTGTGTATATTGTGTACGAGTTCATTAGACATTTCAGTTTTTGAGTAATCTGCTCACATGGTCTTCATATGTAATCTCAAAAAAATAATTAATTATTACTTTTCAGATAAAAATAGCACTGATAGTACTTATCAAAGTGAGTACTATACTATGAACACAAATCACTTGTTTACTGTAAATTCAGATTATTTATATAAAAATATCATTTGTCGATCTAAGAAGAATACCACATCTGCTCGAGAGCTGATAATCTATTTTCAGCAAACTTCTACAATAAATACAGGTACATTTTTTTTTTTGCTTTCTTTTTTTTTTTCTTTTTCTTCTTCCTTTGCCCACTAAACAGTATAGTGGGAAAAAGATATAAGTAGGTATACAGCTCTATAACAATAAGGATTCTTTTTCAGAACATTCTGCAAGTATTTTTATGTGACTTTGTATGATTACACAATTATACTAATTTAATAACCAAAATGAAAAACTAGTCGACGACCGCGGCTTCGCCCGCGTTGATTAGTTTTCCCATTCTCGTTTCCCACAGGAACTTGTTCCCGAAGCTATATTATTGTAAAGTTTCATTAAATCTTTCACGTAATAACTACTGAATGGATATTCAGTAGTTATTACGTGAAAGAGTAACAAACTTTCGCGTTAATAATATTAGTAGGATTAATCCTTATAGCAAAGAATGTTTATCCCTAAAGTATAATTATATATGTTTCTAATTTTGCAATATTCTGCATTTTAAATGTCGTATGAAGGGGTATTAACAAGAATGTTTGGCAGCCAAATATTATCCTACTAATATTATAAACGCGAAAGTTTGTAAGTCGATAGTTACAAACTTTGCCAAACATTACTTACAAATATCCATATGTTTGTTGCTCTTTCACGTAAACTTCTGAATGGATTTTAATGAAATTTTACGATAATATAGCTTATACATCAGAATAACACATAGGCTACTTTTTATCCCGGGGACAAGTTTCTGTGGGAGACGGGAATATTTCTTAAATAAATCAATAAGACGGGAATACTTGTATAATATAAATCAATAAACAATGCCTCGTGTGTAGGCGAAACACGTGTTGACATTTTACGACATCTAAAAAGCAGAATATAGAAATTTAAAAAAAAAACCGCTACGTCCATAAATACTTATACTCTAAGGCACTTTTAAAATGTTTGAGTTTTCGAAGACTCGGGTTTTCTGGAGACCATCCTGGTTGTAGCTCCAGGTCAACGTGACCGTATTATAATAATCTGCAAGGTACCACTCATTGAAACTAATCTATTGAACCCAAATACGATATGTCTGCTGTAAGCTGACATATATGCTAATTCGACTAATAATGTAAATCGAATTTTTATCTGTAGCTATTACATTAAATGTGATGCTTGGATGAATTTAGTGACAAACTGGGATTGCTTTGAGTTGAGGGCGGTGGACTAATCCGTCTGAGGCACTGTATACAATGGGAGACTCATTTATTGTAGACTAGATGACCCCCACAGCTACGCCTGTGGAATATACCGACCTCCCGTCGCACCTATTTAATTCCGTCGCTTATAAATTATACAATGATGCATAAACTTGCCCGATTTGCCTGCTCTGCTCTCCAGTGTAGTAGCGTAATGATATATAGCCTATAGCCTTCTTCGATAAATGGGCTATCTAACACAATAATAATTTTTCAAATCCGACCAGTAGTTCCTGAGATTAGCGCGTTCAATGAAACAAACAAACAAACTCTTCAGCTTTATAATATTAGTATAGGTGCGGAATTGGAATTTTACAATTTGTATAAATCTCAATTCAATTCAATTAATTTATTATTGCGAAATACAGGTATATCAGAGGTACATAGGTGTTAGTGTTGAATTTTAGTTTCACTATATTTCTGCCAGTCTGGCATGCAAAATTATTACATTACAATAAGGCATAGTAACTTATAATAAATTATGATGTAAAATTTTAATGATCCATACAAATTTAGTTATAAATGTCATTTCATTAGTATTTATAATATAATTAAATAATTGGAATTGGAATTACTGCATGTCAATCAAATGTCAATATTATGAATTATTATAATAATGTCAATGTTACGAAACCTTGTATACTACCATTCAAATATTCGTCAACTGAGTAAAAACATTTATTCAATAGTATGACTTTGACTCTAGCTTTAAACCTATTCAATTCATTTATTTCTAATAAATCTCTTGGTAACTTGTTATAAAGGCGGGGGGCCATGAATAAAGAGCTCTTTTTCATAAATTCAGTCTTATTTGCCGGCTCAATGTTAAGTTATGCCGTTTACTGTTAAAATTTATAAATAAATGACTATTTTTCTAACAAAGAGTACAACTTCTAAAATATATATACACGGTAGTGTTAAAACATTGAACAGTTGGAAATAAGGCCTGCAACTATACAAGGGTTTTAAATTGCATATAGACCGGATACATCTCTTTTGAGCCACAAATTCAGCTTCTTTATTAGTGGAATTTCCCCAAAACATGACACCATACCTCAAGAGAGGTGCAACATAACCGTGATATGCAGTGAGAACAGCTGTTTGACTGGCTGTTTTCCTCAACATGAATAAAGCATATGAAAACGCATTTACTTAAAATAAGGTTCTTTGTACTTCACTTGTCTTACAATCACGCTAGTAATATTTGTACGTCTAAATTGACAGATCATGTTGAAACTAATTGTATTATTATGTAACACCCAATGTACACATGTTATCACAATAATAAATTATCTTAAGTTTTCGAAGAGTCGGGTTTTCTGGAGACCATTTTGGTTGCAGCATCAGGTCGAAGTTATCAATTAATTGTCATTTAACGATTTTACTGGCACGCGTTAAGAACTAAATTGAGTAATAATACGATACATACAAATGCCTTACATTATTGGAAAAGAGCTGACACTTTTATACTGCTGGACCGATATTAATCAAACAGAAGAACCGCACCGCAAGAAAACTGACTTTCAGATGAAACAAAACTGCATCGAAATCGGT
This sequence comes from Thumatha senex, assembly GCA_948477245.1. Taxonomy (NCBI): domain Eukaryota; kingdom Metazoa; phylum Arthropoda; class Insecta; order Lepidoptera; family Erebidae; genus Thumatha; species Thumatha senex. The sequence continues at coordinate 5,955,433 of OX419726.1, read as the reverse complement.
CCATCTGTTTGAGATCTATGATACACACACACGCACATCGACCTAAAACTTATAAAACCCGTCTTTATGCGTCAGGGGTTAAAAGCAAAAATAATTATAGTTTAACGATGACTTTCCACCATGTAACGCCTGATTCGATTGGTAATTTAACGTTTTACTGTTTATTGATAGCACTTAGCGGAATTTGCTATATTTATATTTATTTATTTATTTATCTATCGCAGAGGCATATTGTATTCCCCCTTTTCATCGTCTGATTCCTGTCCCAGATAATAGGTGGTGAGCCCATTGCCGTGTTGAAATAGACAGACGCAGGTTGTGGCTGTCTGCTGTTGAAATTTTTCAAGCCGCCCATTAGGCCTTCAACTTGACTTAACGACTGCCATGTTACTGGCAACCGGGACCAACGGCTTAACGTGCCTTCCGAAGCACAGAAACGCTCGCAAATGAAAATGCCACAACCTCTTTACATTTCAACGCGGAAAAAAGCTCACCACATAGGCTGTAACGTGGGACAAATGTATGTAAGGACAATGTGGACGTTTCGTATGCCTTTTCCTGCCCTTTTGGGGAATACGATGTTTTTAAATGTATATGTAATATATATTCTTCTTTCTATTCCATAGTCATTAGCTTACTTTGGGCTAGATAGCGCTGTGTGAAAAGTAAGCAATATTTATTGAAGTGAAACTTCTTCATCATAATTTTTATTAGGACTAATCCCACCCACATTCCCATTACTGTGACTCCTGTAAACCAGGATCTACAGCAATGACCAAAACTCCAGAAAAGTTACACCGAGCTCGATCTCGGTGATGTCCCAGTAGAAGTTAGCATGTCTTGGAACCCGCAACGAAATTAATCAGAAGATAATGTGAGGAAGTAAGAAAAGAACGTAATGCCTCTTCCCTCCTTTGCAAAGCGGGAGACCTGGAAAGCAACTAGGTGTAAATCCTATAGAAATAGGGAAGCACCACGGTAATAGTATATTACGGATACGTGTATACGGATCATAAGTGATACTTCTTTATCGACGTATGAAAGAAATTTTATAGCTGTAAAAATATCGTAAAGAAGTTTCACTTCTTACCTGTGTACTCTGGTACACACATATTTTTTTATTATTTATATTCTTGTAAATATAATTGATATCAATTTACTTTGCAGAATTTACTTTTACAACATTAGAAATAATTGGTGCTACTGTTGGTATTGTACTATCAGCTGTTACTGCGATTTGTATGTTTTATTGGTGGCGGTCGAAAAGAAATATCACGAAAGAACAGGTATGTTAGGCTTTTTCTTTTCACCTTCTTTCTTTTTTCTACTCTTGTAAGGGGGCCAAAGACCTCTGGGGCACAAGCGACCTGACCTGCTAGCGGATTGGTGCAGATTTTTGTTTTTTATTCTCTTTACCTTGATCTCGTTCGTTTATTTATTTATTTTTATTTATTGACTTGTGTACACACAATGATAATAAAAAAAAAAACAAGAAGACAACAATGTACAAAGGCCTACTTATTTCCACAGAAATCTCTTCCAGTAGGCTTGAGATAGGAGATGTTAAGGTGTGACAGAATGAATATGTGTGTGCAGGTTAACGAACATACATCAATAATAATAGCATACATATTCACATACTATATTATCAGTTAGTCACCAAGAGCACCACTTGCAAGAGAGATTTTCTCGGGCCCCAAAGATCTTGGTAGAGCATTTCACTCCCATGCATGGACCCACATTCAGCATGATTTCTCAAATAACTGTCATAATTATCTTGTGTTATCTTTCGCGTGGCTATTAAAATTACCAAAAAGCAAAGATATAAATAGACTAGCTGACCCTCGTGGCTTCGCCTGTAACATACATCGAACTCATCGCACCCATTTAATCTCTTCGTTACTTTAAAACAATGTATGAAACTTTGCCCGATTTGTTCACATTTTAATTTACTGCTTCGCTCTCTAGTGTAGTATTATTACTGCGCCACCGAGGGAGTTAATGATTTATTTATCCATAATGCCTTATCCCGGAAGGGGTGGCAGAGGCATATTATATGCCCACTTTTCACCATGTGTATTCCTGTCCCACGTAATAGGTGGTGAGCCCATTGCCATGTTGAAAAAGACAGACGCAGGTTGTTGGCTACCTGCTGTTGAATTTTTTCAAGCCCATAAGGCCTTCAACCAGGCTTAACGACTGCCATGTTACTGGCAACCGGGACCAACGGCTTAGCGTGCCTTCCGAAGCATGAAAACACTCGCAAATGTAAATGCCACAAAGTGGTCACCCATCCGAGGACCGGCCATAGTGAAAGTTGCGTAACTCAGTGATCGTTTACAGAACACTAAGACCGCGGGGCTACGAGCGCTTCCGGGAGTCAATGAAGGAACTGTATAATTACACATCGATCAGACCAATCATTAAAATCAGCCTATCACAATCAACTGAATGACGAGGTTCTTCCCAATTTTGATTTTGGTATGGTGCTAGCAGATAAATTATGTAATTCGCACTTAATGATGGAGAAGCATAATTTATACTATATAACACCGATGACTTTGCACACATGTGTTTTGATGACCCCATAGATATAATAGGTATATAAAAGAAGGATAAACAAACAATCAAATACTTACACACACACACGCACGCACGCACATACACTCACACTTACACTCAAAGGATGAAAGAAGTTCGGTGTGTTAAAATAATAACTACGACTTAATTCTAGGAATATTATACCTTCACAGGTGCGGTACGAAAATTTCACTGGAGACTGTAATCAGACAGACGAAAACCATGAATATATGTACATTCAAAATGAGTATATGGACAATACAAACCGACACAGTGTTATGAGGATAAACAATATATATATTGGAGCTGAATCAAATCATTATACGGAAAATAATATGAAGACAAAACCTGATGAAGCGAACCATACATATGCTGAACCTTATGAACTTGTTAACACAAATAAAAATAAAACTGTAAAAAACGTCCAATGTAATAGCTTCGAAAATAGAAAAGGTTCTTTGCAAAGTAGAAATAAGAGTATAGATATAATTTATAATAACTTAGAAGAAAAAAGTAGCAGTTCAGGTTACAATAACTTGGAACATCTAATTAGTCCCAGTTATAGCAATTTGAATGCCATTAGTAATAAAAAATCTTGAGATTTTCACGTCTTTCATCAACGATTTAAAGGGAACACCTGAAACAAAATTGACGGATGAATTCTTGAAAAGGTCATTGATTAGATAAAAAGCTTTGTTAAAGAACTGACAGAAGACTTTTGTTAAGTAAATGAAGATAATATCTCTACTTTACAGTGGAGTGATTTTCAATTCGAACCAGGAGATCCTGAGATTATTGCCTTCAACCAAGCAAACAAATCTACTCTTCAGTTTTGTTATTTCCAGCGAAAACTCCGTCACAAGCCAATCCATACAACGATACTTGCACAAAATAGTACTTAAATTAAACTTTTTTTTTTTCGTTGTATAGAAAATATTTACTACGGATCTTTTAAAAATACTAAAAATGATAATCTATACCAGTGAATAAAAAACATGAGAAAGATTCTTAATTTTTAATTAAAAGACATCCATCACGCCTTATCCCCGAAGGGGTGGCAGAGGCATATTATATGCCCACTTTTCACCGTGTGGATTCCTGTCCCACGTAATGGGTGGTGAGCCCATTGCCGTGTTGAAAATGGACAGACGCAGGTTGTGGCTACCTGCTGTTGAAATTTTTCAAGCCGCCCATAAGGCCTTCAACCAGGCTTAACGACTGCCATTTTACTGGCAACCGGGACCAACGGCTTAACGTGCCTTCCGAAGCACGGAAACGCTCGCAAATGTAAATGCCACAAAGTGGTCACCCATCCGAGGACCAGCCATAGTCAAAGTTGCGTAACTCAGTGATCGTTTACAGAACACTGAGACCGCGGGGCCACGAGCGCTTCTAATTAAAAGACAAAGTAACCTTATATTAAACAATTAAAAGAAGCTGTTTTTGAACTAATTTGAAGGTCCAATCTAAGCTTACTGACTAGATACAGTGCAGAATATATTACATTACATACATGCAGGCACACCTATGACTATTATATACAGGGTACAGCCAGGAGTAGTTAGCCAAGGTCATAACCAACAACATGTGTTCCACGACTTCTGACAATTCAAAGCGAGATCATACCTACATATATATTAACCCTCAGGGATCAGGGGATATACGTTACTTCATCATGAGGCTAACGCAATACCCTGAGGGCACAGTGAAATTAGCTTCTTCAATTAGAGCCCTAAGATCTAAAATCTTAGGGACCGACAAAAAGGACACATTAAGATGCCTCCATCTTTAGCATTAACGGTACTCCGTTCGACGAGCAGCCCGCCTGGCGCAGCAACTCCACCCTGCAGAAGACCGCTATAATAGTAGCCCTGCTGGGCTATGTTTTCCGTCGGTGAGCAGGGTTCCAGAGTTTACTGGAGTAACTATGTGCCGGTGACGGCGAGACCAGAGGCTAGTCTACCTTCACTGGCAGGTACAGGCGCGGAATGTTGGTACGGCGGTCAGGGAGACCCGTTGTAACGGTTATTCACTGGCCGCCCGCAGGCTGTACGGGACCTGAACCTGATTATCATCGAATCTCCGCCCCAGGAGGCTGAACCAGCAGCCTGTGTAAAGTCCCTGATGATGTGGTCGTGCCGGAGGAGGAAACCGGGGTGGACCCAGCCATTGCATCAAGGGGGGGACCGGGGGCCCTTCCGCCCGCCGTGCCAGCTAGTCGCATAACTTGTGCCTGCCTTTGGAGAGGTGGAGCTTCACTTAGTATCTTGCGTCTCGGGCACACAGGCTCCCCTCCATCATCATCTCTCTAACTCCGCCTTTTTAAAAAAAAACATTAAGGGCTCGGAAAAACAAGAAAAATAGTTTCACACTGTATATGGACTTGGGAAGCACACAAGCATCAACGCATCAGCTGCATGCCTCGATGAACAATGGCGCATCAATGCGGTTGAAAAGGGTCAAGGTCAAAGAAGCTAGCGACGCCTACCCGCATCCCCTGTGGTTTTCAAAAGTTGCGGAGTACTGTAATTCAAGCAGTACGTTAAACAATAAAGGTAAATTAAAAAAAAAATTGTAGAACATTTTTTACACGACTCATTTATATGCTTTTTTATTAATATTTGGTAGTAGCTGAGTACGTCTTTTTCATAAACAACGTTTGATTCAATCAAAATCGTTTATCGTTCGTGTCGATCGAAACATTCATTTTGTTGTGGATTCATTTCATCATTTTATTACCCGTCAACAACTTTTTTCTGTATATTCGAGGATAAGTTTCAGTCTGTTTGCTAGATGTGCTCTTTATTTCTGTAACCAAAATCTTGCAGGCTTCTATTATATAAAGAGTTTGCTATGCTAGCACGATCTTCAATGTAATGATATTCATTTTCAATGTACGTATATTCGTTACTTTCTCTGTGACCGGGGAACACTGCTGGTATCTGGAAATAGATTTAAATATATAATATATGATAACTTACCCTTTCGTCTCCGCCTGTGACATACATCGAAACCCTAGTCTCACATATTTATTCCCGTCGTTAGTTACTTTTACAATATTGGATGAATATTTGGCCGATTTGTTGACATTTATGACTACAGCTTCATTCTCGTGGGTAGTAGCGTAATGATATATAGTCTATAGCCTTTCTCGATAAATGGGCTTTCCAACCCAAAAAGATTTTTTCAATGGGAATCAGTAGTTCTTGTAATTAGTGCGTTCAACCAAACAAACTCCTTAGGAGTTTTTTTACGTAGTTATGTGCAGATATTTCGTTACGGTTTTCGAGTATTTTTCGCGTCTAATTAATCTACTCGTCTCTGACTCTAAGTCTACTCCTGGCTACGGTGAGCAATGTTACAAAAATATTAATAAGACTAAAAATCGAAAACTCGAAAGCCATGATAAATTTTACAAATCGTGTGAGTTTAAAGACATTATCTGCAAATATTTATTTGAAAACTTTTCATTAATTCCAGTTTTATTGTCAACAACAATTAGTTTTTAATTCAGTCATATGGTCTAATAATATTATAAGCGTGAAAGTTTATAAGAATGTATGGATGTAAGTTTCTTACGCTTTCACGCAAAAACTACTTAATGAATTTTTGAGGTAACACATCAGAATAACACACAGGCTACTTTTTATCGCGGGAATAAGTTCCTGTGGGAAACAGAAACGGGGGAACTTCACCACGTAGGCGAAGCCGCGGGCGTCAACTAGTATATTATAAATATAAAAGTTAATTAAGATATTTGGACGTTTGGTACTCAATCACACTTTAATTCCAGAATCCATTTGGCTGGAACTTAACATACGCATGGTGGACACTCTGGATTCACACATATCCTTTTTATCTCGGGATGAGATTCCTGTGGGAAACGGGATTGGAAAAAAATTACTATCTATGAAGAGGAAAGTTGTGTTTGTTGTACTTGTTTGTTTGTTGTAACTGATGGACCGTTTCCGCACTTAGCCACTTGATTGGGCCATTGTGCGTGTATTCTTCAGCAGCCTTTTAAGGTGCTGGCATGCTTCCGGGAGTGTTTGCGGCGACTGTCTGTACTTCTACACGCTCAAATGGTCGGTCGATCAAACGGTTTCAGGGTCGGCAGCGCGAGTACTGCATCTTTGATGTCAAACGTCCACAGACTACAGTGACTACTTTCCATCAGATGGGACGTATGCTTGTCTGCCACTTTAGTGGTATAAAAAAGGTTGTCCATAGAAATCGTAAAGGCAAGAGTAGCGTATCTATACGCGTATCTAACGTATATATTGTATGTATATTTTTCCCACATTTAAGGTGGTGAGCCTATTGCCGTGTTGAAATGGATAGGGGCAGGCCGTGGCGACCTGCTGTTAAAATTTTTCAAGCTGCCCATAAGGCCTTCAATTTGGCTTAAGGTCAGGTAGTTCAAGTCGCGTAGGCACCAAAACGCTTCCTCAGCCCCCGCTAAGATAGATTGACGATGTGTTTTCTCGTTCCCGTTTTCTAAAGGAACTTGTTCCCGGAATAAAAAGTAGCCTATGTGTTATTCTGATAGATAAGCTATATTTTTGTAAAGTTTATTTAAATTCCTTTTTATGTTATAGTTTTTATGTTCATTAAAATAAAAAATTTAGTAGTTTTTATATGTATCATCAAACATTCATACTTACAAACTTTCGCGTTTATAATATTAGTAGGAGTTAATGATGATATATTTAATAACGAATTTATGTTTTATGTACAAGTACCAAATAAAATGTCCCGTACTCAATATACTCATCTTTTTTTTTTTAAATATTAATTAAAAAAAATCAAAATGTTATGTCCCTGTCTCAGGCAGCTAGTCACCGTTGTACTTCAGAACACATCTTCCGTTCGCGTAAGTCCATTCTCCCTAAGTATATAACTTCATTTAATTGGTCTAAACGTTTCCGGTTTACCCAAATCTTGCTATTAGTTCCTACTTTTTCTCTTTCAAATACCTAATTCTTAGTTAAACATGCAGCGAAGACTTCTACTTTCGTATTAGTGACTAATGCCTGAAGGTCGGCTTCTGATGAGACCATCACTACCGCATCATCAGCGTACAACAATGTACTGTAAAGTTTACAATTTTACAACACATCATAATCTTTTAACTTTTGCAGCCAACTATTAGATACACTATGAAAAACACAACCAAGGCAGACATAACACAACCCCGTTTTACGCCCAAACAGACGGCAAAAAGAGGCGCCAGGTGAACATCCCCTTTGGTCGCACGCAAGCTTTACAGTCCGTATAAAGTGACTGTATCGCGGCCAGCCAGGCCACACGGAGGAGTACCACAGAGTTTCTTTTTAAACGTTATGAAATGCTTTCTCCAGATCCACTAAAGCGCAGGAAACCTTCGGGTTAAAATGTTGGGATTATTAATTATTATAAGCAAACTTTGCGGTGGAGATCACAAGAACACTTTTTGTTAGATGCACCTCTTGCGAATAATCTTGATTACGATTAAATTTGTTATAGAGGTAGCTGACAACCTTGATTAACATTGGGAATAGTTTCCTATAAGAAACAGGTACGGGAAACCCTTTCCACACGGGCGGAGCCGCGTGCGGCTTCTAGTTGCTCTATAATTGTTAACATACCTCTCTTTTAGTGATAGTGTTTGTATTTTTGTTATGTATGTAGTATACAAAACAAATCACAATAACAGCCACAACTAGAAATAGCTATCGGAAACAGGTACGGGAAACCTTTTCTACGCGGGCGGAGCCGCGGGCGTCTTCAAGTTTAACTATAATTCTTAACATACCTCTCTCTTAGTGATAGTGTTTGTATTTTTGTTATGTATGTAGTATACAATACAAATGACACTAACAGCCACCAGCAGAACTCCTCCCACACCACCGATGATCACATACAACCAAGTCTGAGAACTATCTAAAAGGAAAATGTTACAAAGTAATTTAATTTATTGTTAGTACATTTGCTATAATTATTAAGTCATTAATATGTACGCTTAGATTGTAATCAAAATTAGTTATTATTATTTTATATTTAGGACTGGCTAATGGCCTCGTACGCGTGTAGTGATATGCTACTTTATATATTTGTGCAGAACCCTAATTATTTTTCTATACTAATATTATTAAGAGGAAAATTTGTAAGTTTTTTTTTAATTTTTTCTTTTGTTTGTTTTTTTTGAATTTGCACGCGATCAGAAACTACAGGACCGATTTAAAAATTATTTTACCATTAGATAGCTGATGATGAGTAACATAGACTATATTGAACTTTTAAAATGTTTAGGATTCCGTACGAAATCTCAAATAGGAAAACTTCACCACGCGGGCGAAACTGCAGGCATCAGTTAGTCTAAAATAAAGGAACTTAATGGTAACATCCAATATCTACCTAGGAATCATACATTCTAATTTAAACAGGCTACGCGCCCCTCAGTATCCTACCGAAGGATCAGATGACTTCTAAACCAATTATGCAATAATACCAGAACTTTAAGTGGTAGAAACTTCAAAATCGCCTATGCACGTATTCATGGTGTCCAGAATCGAATGTCGCAAACCGCTTGTCTCTATCTCTTATGGTTTCAGAGAAATAGATGCGTGCAAACGGACGGACTGAGCCGTTTTAATGTTTTCTCCATTTACGAGCGTTTCCGTGCTTTAGAAAGCAGTTGCTTGAAAAATTACAATAGCAAGTCACCATAAACTTATGCACCTGTCTATTTCAACACGGCAATGGGCTCACATACTTCGAAATATGGGCGTATAGTATGCGTCTGCGTACGGGGATAAAGGTATGGCTGATACGAATTAAAAAAAAAAAATGTTTTTTTTAAATGTTCATTCTAGGGCTGGATAAGGAGAAGTTGTATCAGTGCTTAACTTAGTTTTGGGCGTACATTGTCATATAGTGGGATCTAAATCAGGCCAATAGGTTTGTATGGTCCAAAAGCATCATCTTAAATACTAATATTAAGTTTGCTGTCAAGCAGTCGTCTTGAAGATGCCTCGTGTGTAGGCGAAACACGTGTCGACTTGTCAACTAAGTGTCATCTTGTAAAGCGGCTATCCTACATCCCTTTCTTTGAGGAGTTCGGTTCGTCATTCCTCCGTGACAATTAGTAAAGGTGTGTAACGTTGTAAAACGTCACATTGGAATGTCATTGTTAGTCTTGAGATTTAGAGAGAGAGGTGAGTAGATTGTTGACTCTTTCGCTCCGTGTGTCATCGATTTTAAACAAATTGCGATTTCTGTAAGGCTGTATGCCTGCCTTAGTTTACATGCCATAGGGTAAACTTGGAAACAAAATGTCTTTTTCTGTGGTAACGGAACAAGCATTCGTCTAGCTACATTGACAAAAAGATGTCGATTGTAAATATATTTTTAAACTTCGCTAAAAAGAAGTAATCTTTTATAAATTGTATATGGAAGTTCACGCCTGTGAATTCTTATAAATGGTTATACCAAAATAACTATGTATTTCGGTAAGAACTTTGGATTTTTGGAACCACGTTTCTAGCCGCTTTTTTCTATGATCTTTAGTATTTTGACGAAAGATTATTCGTTTGTTTACAGCTTATTACGAAGCTTGGAGCGGCGTTAATGGAATATTTGCCTGCTCTCCAAGATTTATTGGATCCAAGATTTATTGGTTTACCGAACATCAAAAAGTTAGGCGTAAAATCTGTAGCAAGATTCACACTATTGTTCAAAGCTAGTTGAACATGAGATAAAAACTTCGACCACGTTCTATGATCATCTTTAACAAAACATGCTATACATGTCTCAACGGTTTTATTTTATTAGATCAACTAGAGGTAGGAGATAGAAGTTCTTTTGCAACTTCACTCAATTCACTCAGTGAAATCTTTGTTAAAGTACAATCTTGTTTGTTGAAAGCGTATAAGCGAAATGCTAGTTATTATAATGTAGGGAGGCGAATCATTTCTTTTGGTGTTGATGATATTGTGTGGAGGAGAAGCTTTGTGCAGTCTAATGCTCCTGCATATTTTTCTCCAAAACTTGCACCTAAGTTCGTTAAGTGTAAAGTAGTTTCTAAAGTTTCACCTAACGTTTACCTTCTGGAGGACCTGAATAAAGGATCCACAGGTCGCTACCATGTTAAGGATATAATTAAATATTAAATTATTTTGTTTTGAATGGTTTTGGTACTGGTTTGGAAGGAATTGGCTTTTGTTAGTATGATGTATGAGAGAAAATAGCCATTTGAAAGAGATGTATGTTAGGTTACTTCACAATTTTTTATTAGAATCAAGTACTGAATCTTTAAAAAAAAAATAGAACTTAGGATATAACAAATTGATTAAAATTTTATCAATTTACCTTTTGGAATTAAAATTAGCCTTTTAGAAATAACACTAACTTTTTCACACAAATAACGGTCATACACATCGAAAGATTATCTTTTTGTTTGTTTGTTGGAACCTTAATTGGTTATTAAAACATTATTATTCCACTTATATTATGGAATGATATTGTTCTGTTTTGTAGGAAATTTTCCTAGTTTTGTTTGTATGTTTAGGTTATTACTCCTAAATTTTAACATATTGTATTCTTATATTGGGATGATGAATCCTTAAGAATAGTTTTGATGTTGCGTTTCTGGGTTAGTGGAAGTAGCTGTATCTCAGTTCTTCTGATCCCGAGGCCATGTCGCAGGGCTGACCTAAGCATATTGTATATATTTTGTTTGTTTGTTAAGTAATTCAAAGTTCGGATATGACTTTTGAAATACCTTTTGGTGTCGATTTCTGTCTCTTTTGACGGATAACATCTTTATATATGCATTTGTGATCGGAAAGTCGGTAGGGTTGTGCCGGTCACATTTGTCATATTGTTTTGTTACAGCATTTGTGTTCGGAAGTTCGGTGGTGTTGAGCCGATCACATCTGTTTGGTTTTGTTTCAGCATTTGTGTTCGGAAGTTCGGTGGTGTTGGGCCGATCACATCTGTTTGGTTTTGTTACAGCGTTTGTGCTCCGGAGTTCGGTGGTGTTGAGCCGATCATATCTGCTTAGTGTTTTTTTCCACAATAAATTTTTGTTGGAATATTTTGCTTGTCACAGTACTATGTGCAGTTACTGTTTGACTTTGTGTCTTTGTTTGTCACAGCCACGTTGGTGATGCTGTTTGATATTGAAGTTTTTCGTTTGTCATGACATTTTGTACAGTTGCTGTTTGACTTTGTAATGATTACAGGTTACAGCGCTGATTTTGTTTGCTGATATTTTGATTTTTATATGGGATTGTAAGTAAAAGTAGTCGGTGGCAATATAGCTCAACCTCATCTTTAGTATATATAATAATAAAATTGGATGAAAGAGTCAGTGGCTAGATAGCTTAACTGAACTCCTGGTTTGAGACCTTGGTTGGATTTGTTATTCTTTAGTACTTACGTTAAGTCAATGCTTTGACTTTAAGTTTTTTTTGTTGTATCAATTTTGATATTCTTATTTGTAAAAAGTTGGATGATAGAGTCGGTGGCTATGGTGCTCAACCGTACTTTCGTATTAAGTTTAGTGTTGGTAGAGTCGGATGTTTTTCTGAACTCGTGGAATGTGAATGATCTGGTTTGTGTTATAGATTTTTATTGGAACTATACTTATGGTTAGTTGGTTATTTATTCTTGTTGCAGAGTTTTGTTTTTGGGATTTTGGTTTTCCTTTATTGGAATATTATTTCCATTTCTTTCTTAGAGCTTTATTGTTTAAAAAGGAAATTCCTTTCTTTTGTTGCTGGTTGGGTGTGATGTAACGTTGTAAAACGTCACATTGGAATGTCATTGTTAGTCTTGAGATTTAGAGAGAGAGGTGAGTAGATTGTTGACTCTTTTGCTCCGTGTCTCATCGATTTTAAACAAATTGCGATTTCTGTAAGGCTGTATGCCTGCCTTAGTTTCCATGCCATAGGGCAGACTAGGAAAGAAAAAAAAAATCTTTTGTCTGTGGTGACGGAACAAGCATTCGTCTAGCTACATCGACAAAAAGATGTCGATTGTAAATATATTTTTAAACTTCGCTAAAAAGGAGTAATCTTTTATAAATTATTTATGTAAGTTCACGCCTGTGAATTCTTATAAATGGTTATACCAAAATAACTATGTATTTCGGTAAGAACTTTGGATTTTTGAAACCACGTTTCTAACCTTAATGATCTTTAGTATTTTGACGATGATTCGTTTGTTTACAGCTTATTACGAAGCTTGGAGCGGCGTTAATGGAATATTTGCCTGCTCTCCAAGATTTTTTGGTTTTTCTTTGAAAAAGTGGTAAGTTCTCTTTATGTGTTCAAATCACGAATAAATCTCCAATTGTTTATCCAAATCTAATGAAACTAATTCTTTTCTTTGCAGCTGAATAAGCACTTTTTTTATATTAACTTTATTCTTGGATGAAATTTGCCATAAATGCTGACCATGCGGTTACGGGCTCGTCATTCTTGTGGAGACGGCACCTGTCGCGGTCTGCAGATGTGATTCCGAATCCCGTGGTAATGTAACCACGCCTTTAGGTACCTAGTTTGAATTGTTTTTGTGTAGATTAATCTAGTAATAATGCACGACTCAATGATCAGGCCCATGTAACGACTCAATGATTAGGCCCATGTAATGACTCCATGACTCAATGATTTAGCTCATGTTTTGAATCATGTTACGATATATATTTTGACTAATAAGCTGGCATTATGCTGGATCTCACTATTCTAAATTGCACGACTCAACCCTGTGAATAGTTAATCTTTAGCTTACTAAATCATTGGAATAGGTTATACCAATAGCAATAACGTATATAATGTATATTCAATCAATTCGCCTATAAAAATATAGAAACTTTCTTCTAGAGATGTATTCTATTATTTTTGGTTCCTGCTCTTATGATTAGAAGCTCAATCTCTATCGCCGATATCCGTGTGCATAAAGTTGGTAGGACTTATCCTCCTGGCGCCTGAACCGAGTTAAAACTTTTGTTTGTTTGTTAGTTCAAGTCACCATAATAAGACAATTGAAAGATTATTATTATTACAGGTTATGTATTCTTGACCGTTGTGCCACAGTACATAATAAAGTTAAATATATTTATGTTCTTTGGTTGTGCGTTAGGATTGACGAATGGTGTGTGGTGGGAGTCTCGTTCGTTTTGCGATGGATTTCCGCCATTTAACGCCCGATTCAATTAGTTATCATAATATTGCATTTGTAAAGGTCACCAGTCCGTTGTGAATATTAAATACTTGACTATTACAAGTCTTCATCGAGGTACCTGAGCGCGGCACGCTGCCCTTACAGAAGCAGACTCAAGACGATGGCGTGACCTGAGAGTTTCACGCACGCCTTACGCCCCAGGAAGCGGGATGACACCCGAACAAACCCCCAAAGAAGCAGGATAGCACCCGAATTAACCCCAAAAGAAGCGGGATAACACCCGAATTAACCCCAAAAGAAGCGGAATAACACCCGAACCATAGCCAAAGTCTGTCGGGTACACTGGGACATCCTTCCGAGGAGTTTCCCGAGGGCCCGGCGCTAGACAGATAGGTAAGGACCTAAGTACCTAAGTAGTCTTCGTTGGTTTAAGTCAGCAATGACATCCGTGGGGATTTCCACAGCACAAAATAGGGTTTTCATCGAAACAACTCTGACAGCATTCTTTGATGGATACATCACACCGTAACGTCACCTAAAATAGGTCTTAACATGGATGCGTTTCTGGATCCTGACTAAAGCGATTAGTAAGATATCCATTGAGCTATATTGTACGATGCATAGAAATAGTAAAAACAGGAGAAATGTCATGCGGAAACATTTGTGTTTCACCGCGACATGCACAACGTGCTCAAGATTATTATTAACTAGGTGACCCCCCCACGGTTTCGCCCGTGACATACTTCGATCTCCCGTTGCACCTATTTAATCCCGTCGCTTATAAATTCTACAATAATGCCATAATATTACATACAATAATGCCTAAAATTTGCCCGGTTATTCGGCATTTATGATTACTGCTCCGCTCTCGAGGGTAATAGCGTAATGATATATAGCCTATAGCCTTCCTCGATAAATGGGCTATCCAACACAAAAAGAATTTTCAAATCTGAGCAGTGGTTTAGTTCCTGAGATTAGCGCGTTCAAAAAACCAAACAAACATACTCTTCAGCCATTAGTATAGATATAGTGTTCTTTTGATCCCCACTGCGAAGTTTGCTTAAAATCTGGCGTTTTCATGTAGGTATAAAACGAACCGGTTGTACCATAGTAAGTACGTAAATCCATGACTAGTGAAGGTTTTAATCGTATTTTAAACATACTTGATTGTTGTGCATATCGCGGCGACACGTAAATGTTCCAGCATGGCATTTCTCCTGTTTTTACGATCTCTATGGTACTATGTAATACTAGTACTTTAGCGTAATATTAGTTCAACGGGGAAAGCTGTATTTTACGCAGGTTAAGTTAGGACGTCAACTGGTTATTTTTATTTTTAAAGTGTTTTTTTTTATCGTTGTTGACGTGGAGAGTAAGCTGGTGAAAGCGTGACGAGGGAGCGTTACGAAAAGTGTAATCGGGTGAGGCGATCGGACGTTGTGAGGGAGATATAAGATAGTGAAGATAATACAGAAAGAGTAACGTTTTGTACATTACTATAGGGGCAAGAGAAACAGGTGCGAGCACACAATTTCTTTTTCGATTCACTCATAGCCAGTTACGTTTCGTATACCTAAGACACTAGTGCAGGGGGCCGAGTCTACTATTGACAAGCCGTAGAATAGAACCAGAACCGCTGTTTTTAGCTTTCAAAATGTTAGTAGGTAGACTATCAAAAATGCAACTAAATAGCGGCCACTGGCGCGGTACGTGTTAGTATAACTCATCGGCCGACCGATAGGAGTCTATTTGAGTACGATTGTATTAGTAGACTATGAAAAAAAGTCAAAATTGTACCGGTGGCTTTCCATTGAGCGACGATTACGATTATTTTCTAACGCGATTAATATAGTAGATTTGGCCCCCAGGTCTATTGTCTTTTATCCACCTTACCATTACTGATAATTGTCTCATGAAATATTAGCTCCGTTCGTGAGCCGTCGTCTTCGTTCACACAAGTGATATTGTTGTGATCCAAAGTAAATTCCTCACTAATGTACTTTAGTTTTATCATTTCTCTAGTGGTTTGTAAATATTGTGTGGCAGGTACTATTCGTGTTTCTGAAAGAATTTATATTTATATAAATTATATTAATTATTTAATAGGCTTAAAATTATTTTTGAAAACAACAATTCTCATTGAAACAATAATTCTTATTGAAAACAAAGATCCTACGATGACGGTCGAAACTGTCTGATTTTCACTCTGTATCCCTGACGGGGTAGTCAGAATAAATAGATCGATGGTCTTCGCGAATATTCGCGATCCATTCATACTTCGTTCGCTCTCCAATTCATTAATAGCTTCATACATGCACGTCTGGGTATCCGAGTTCTTTTGGCCTTTCTATTTTTGAGCTATTTGCTCATGTGGTCTTCATATTTACTAGATCGTTCAATAAGTCCCGAGACTAACTTGGAAATGGCGTATATATTAAAAACTCTTTTGATTTTAAAAAAGGGCTGCCCTCAATAAAAGATGTGTGTCAAATTTATAACATATTGAACATTAATATATTGATTTTGCAGACATTTAAGTGACGCTACGCTTGTAGTTTCGATACGATGGAAAAAAACGAGTTTCGCGTATAAAATATTCCCTCTAAAGCAACCATTTGTTGGTGGTATGCCGACTTCAAACGCGGTCGCATGGACACAAATGATGGGAAACGCTCAGGTCGTCCAAATGAAGCAGTGACACAACAAAATATTAACCAAGTCCTTAAAATCCTAATGGAAGATCGGAAAATAAAAGTGCGCGAGATAGCCGAGATAGTGAAGATTAGCTGGTAGTGTTTTCACTATTTTACATAAAAATATGGCCATGAAAAAGCTTTTTTCCAAGTGGGTGCCACGTTTGCTTACAACCGATCAAAAGGACCAAAGTATCAATGATTCAGAGCGATGTTTGGCGCTGATGAATCGTAATAAAAAGGATTTTTTACGTTGACATGTGACAATGGATGAAACATGGATACACCATTTTACTCCGGAATCCAATCGGCAGTCAGCGGAGTAGAGAGCAGCTGGTGAAAGTCGCCCAAAGCGGCCAAAGACTCAGAAATCGGCCGGTAAGGTTATGGCGTCTATATTTTGGGATGCGCATGGCATACTTTTCATCGACTACCTTGAAAAGGGGCAAAATATAAATAGTGACTATTACATGTGCTTATTGGAGCGATTGAAGTACGAAATTGCGGATAAACGGCCTCAAATGAACAAAAAGAAAGTGGTGTTTCACCAGAACAACATTAATGAATTGGGCTTTGAATTGCTTCCTCATCCCCTTATTCGCCAGACTTGGCCCCCAGCGATTACTGGATTACTGGCTGTTTGCAGATCTCAAAAAATGCTCCAGTTTAAGAAATTTGACTCAAATAGTGAAGTTATCACAGCAACGGAGGCTTATTTTGAAGCCAAAGACTTGAGATTCTACACGCATAGGATAGAAAAGTTAGAAAAGCGTTGGAGGGACTGTATCGCTCTTAGAGGAGACTACGTTGATGAATAAAAAATAATTTAAAAAAAAACCTTGTTTTAGTACTTAGTCTCGGGACTTATTGAACCACGTGTTAACTCTAGTTCTACCCTGACTACTTATACCCGATACTTTCACATAATACGGCCCCTTCCGGACGAGATCGACCGCTGGAGACAGTCGGCTCGCGACGATCTCTTCCGGAAGTGGGCCGAGAGGTTGGTAGGCCCCTCAGTTAGCCCCCGGCTCGTGGGGGCTGTCCGGCCCGTCCTGCGGGCTTGGGTGGAGAGGGCACACGGAGCGCCGACATTTCACCTCAGTCAGCTCCTCACAGGGCATGGCGTATTCGCCAAGTACCTGTGGGAAGTGGCTGGGGTGGAGCCGGACCCCGTGTGTCGCCACTGCTCAAGTGGCGTCGTGGACACGGCGGAGCACACACTCGCCGTGTGCCCGGCGTGGGGCGGGCCGCGTATCGCCCTTACGGGCCTTGTCGGTGTAAATTTGTCGCTGCCGGCTGTGGTGCAAGCCATGGTCGGCAGCCAACAGTGTTGGGCCGCCGTCGCCTCGTTTGCTAGCGAGGTGATGGCGGCGAAACGAGAGGAGTTGCGGGTGCGGGAGCGTACGGGACAGACGCTCCCGCCCCGCCGTCCGGTTCGGGGGCGTCAACGTGCTAATTACATGCGCGCCCCCGAATAGTGTCTGGCCGTGGGCGGAAGGTCGGGGGACCCCGCCCAACTGGCCACTTGGCGACGGGCACCCTTTCTGTGTCCCAGGGGGTGCCCACTTTTTTGCGCACGCCCGTACCGGCCGCTCTCACCTCCTCTGCTTACAGAGGAGCGCTCGAGAGCGGTGGAGGTGCGGGCTAGTTCATCAGCTCCTTAGGGAGCTCCGGGGTGGTCGCTTATCGACCGCCCCGAGACGGACCCCTCCGTTCTGGGGTGCCCCTTGCCGGCTCGCAGTGATTTATCCTCAGGCCTACCCTGCGAGTCGGTTTTAAGGTGAGGCGGAACACCGCGGGGCTTAGTGGGTAGGACGGCCCTCTCTCTCGGGCCGGGAGCCCCACACACCGTCCCTGCTGCCCCCGCAGCAGGGATGACGGTGCGTAAATGCATTACCCGCGAAAATAAAAAAAAAAAAAAAAAAAAAATACTTTCACATAATACAAATATTCCTATTCATTGATTTCTAAAAACGTTGTATATCATGTACTAAAAAAAATATTTACTGAAAAACCAAAAAAAATTTCGGCAAATCCTAGGTAGCAGCCATATTACCACTCCACTCATTAATCTAAGGCATTTATCTAACAAAAAGACTTTAGTGCCGGACGCCTGTTACGTCACACATCGGAACGATGTTCTAAGGAAGTATATAGGTAAATTTCGGGATAGCCGGACTAGTTTCGGACCTAACGGAGGTACTTTTTAAGAGGAGCGTCAAGTTACAGTGTCGGCGCAGATTCCATCGTAGCTTGACGCTCCTCTTGAAAAAGGACCTCCGTTAGGTCCGAAACTAGTCGGGCTATCCCGAAATTTACAGGAGAGTAAAACCGTTTATTTAGTAATAATGAACATCGCTCACGAAAGTTATTATTCTAAAAACGTAAATACATAATAATATTGAGGGATTTTTTTAAGCCAGCATCATTTTCTCCTATGTAAGTTAAATGTAAGCTTAGTTCTTACACCATGGCTTTTAAATACTAGAACCTTTATTTTACATGCATTCAAACGAAGACCTTTCACACTCCTCTTTCATATTAGTGACTAATGCCTGAAGGTTTCTGTAGAGGCCATGTGCACCGCATCATCAGCATACAACAGAGAATTTACTGTTAAGTCACCCAAATTCACACCCATATCACAATCTCTCAACTTCTGCAGGCAACTGTCCAGATACACTATGAACAACCAGGCAGACATGACACAACCCGGTTTGTCGCCTATACTGACGTCGAAAAGAGGTGACACATCCCCCCCCCCCCCCCCTACTCGCATGTAAGGCTTACAATCCGTATAAAGCGACTAGACTACAAGTTTATATGAGCTTACTATAAGTTGTGTAAAAAAATATCACACAATATTTATTTAATTTTAGGTAGGAACATATTTTTTTGCTACATTTAAGACATACATTTACAACAAATTATTAAATAGCCTTAAAAATATGATAATCTCAAATTTATTAATAAAAGGAGTCCCTTTAGGCAAGGTTCCGAAGATACTGACAGCGTTCCCCCTTTGAATAGCTACACTAATTCTTTGTCCGAGGTAGCTGCCAGCTATTCGGTCTCCTGTGATGTCGACTAACCTTTTTGCTATTTCTTTAATAAGCCTTATAGCGCTAGGACCCCACGGACCAAGGGTCTCGACACCGAATGGGACAAAATCTAATTCGGAGGGGTCTAGCCCCTGTATTTGCATGCTTTAGCTTTTTCAGTCGCTTCACAAGCCGTACCAGCTCTGTTGTTGGTTCCATGTAGATAGGAAGGGGCCAGCGTGTCTGAACAGGTTGCATCCCACACCAGCACCCGGCCCATCTTCCATGGAATCAAACTCATACCGTCCGGTCTCTTACCATCCAATACCAGTACCCTCTTATAATCCAATTGCAATACCAGTCGGCTCAAGTAGACTTGGCACGTTGACGGTGGCAAGAGACCGGCGAATGATATCGTTAAGTGTATGTCTCGAGAAGCGGCCTGCACTTTTGGCATGACAGTCCGTGATGTCCTAGCTTGTCGACATCACTGCCACAGGGACATTTATGAGGAACGCAGACCGGAACCCCAAGCCGTAGACAGGTTGTGATTCGAAGCGTGTCAGGCTCAAGAAATGTTCCTGTATTTAACGAAGGGTGCGCGTGAAGCCAGTAGCCGGCTTCATGCGTACCCACAGCCAAAAGCCTAGCACGTGCCGAACCTGTACTACAGCTCAAGAGATTGTTATAAATCAATTTACAATGCATGTCGTCCCAGCTCCTCTGTAAATTTGGAGAAACTGGAAAATTTTGACCTGGGCATGCAATTAAGACTCAAAACTCAATATGTTTATTGCATTCCATAATGTGATTAAACAGATGTTAAGACAAACTATGTAGCAATTATGGACCCTGTCCGGCACAGCAAAAATATGGTCGGACAGAGGAAGTACATATTAATTTATAGGTGTTTTCTTTGCCACAATACTCATTCAAAACTCAAATGCAAATATCTATGATTAGGCACTAATTTTTCTCCCTTTACTGATCATTACTTATTTATATTATTATTATTATATTGAATGCAAAAAAAAATATGTAATTTCATTCCCAATAATATTATTATTTCCTTTATTCGTTTACTAAACATATAGATTACATTTTTAAATATATCTATAAAAAAATACATTTAAAATATAAAAAATAGTGCCCCACCGGTATCGGGTACAGGGACCAAGCTACCGGTGGTTAGGGCTCCAGAGAAAGGAATTTCCTCACGATACGTGCCGTGTCGAGAAGAACTGCTTTCTGCATCAGGCCCTTGATCCAGCTGCTTAACGAGAGCCTTTGTAGATGTTGATCAAGGCTCTTGGCTATAAGTCCGTGGACAGATATGACTATCGGAACAATGATTGCTGAATCCACATCCCACATGTCGACAACCTCATGAGCTAAGTCCAAATACTTCTTCTGCTTGTCTATCTCAGCTTTCATGAGGTTCTCGTCGTGGGGGATGGTGACGTCAACAATCATTGCACGGCGTTCTAATCGATCTATTACCACAATGTCAGGCTTGTTGGCGACAACAGTCCTGTCTGTGATAATAGATCGACCCCAGTATAATGTGACACGACCATTTTCGAGAACTGGGTCGGGCACATATCTATAGTATGGTACCTCTAAATCAACAAGATTGTATTTAAGAGCAAGTTGTTGGTGTATAATCCTGGCTACTTGATTGTGTCGATGCAAATACTCACCATTTGCAAGACTTGAACAACCAGAAATAATATGCCTAAGGGACTCACCGGGAAGATGACATGCCCGACAGATGTCAACCGTGGTACGGTTGACATCTGTCGGGCATCTTTTAGGATATATTTCCTATAGTTCTTCGTCATTACAACTTCGTCAGTAATAGCAAAAACAAACCCTTCAGTTTCTCCGAAGAGATCACCAAATCTTAGCCAAGACACCGAGGCATTGAAATCAATATCAGATTTATGTAAAGCCTGATAAAAACGACCATGTAGCTCCTTACTCTTCCATACCTCCTTGCGATCAGCAATACTAAGTACTATAGGTTTATGCCAATTCTCTTTAGCCAACGAGATCGGGGTATGGCCATTATCCACTGCAACCACATCGCAATGCAACCTCGTATCAGTATTGAGAAAATATTCTCTGAGGTTGCATATCTCACGGTTGTGGAAAGTCTTGACATTTAAAAGGCCCCGACCTCCAAACTTCCGAGGGATATACAACCTCATTACTGATGAACGGGGATGATGCATTAGAAACATGGTCAACAGGGATCGCACTCTTCTATCCAGGGCGTCTAATTCAGCCTGAGTCCACCTAAGTATACCAAAGGAATACATTAGGACTGGTATGACCCACCCGATAAAAGACTTTTGAGTATTTTTTTTAAACGGCCAAAGAATCGCTCCTTCAATATTTGTTTCACACCAGATTCGTTAATTCCCAACGCCTGTGATATACCTAGATACTTATAGGTCTCAGTAGTGGAGAGAGATCTGAGTTTTATGGAATCTGAAAGCTCAACACCTTCAGACTCCACAATCCTGCCCTTCTTTACATGCATGACTGCACATTTGTCGACACCTGAAGGATTTTGTCAACTTCATTAACTCTATCAGTTCTAAATTGGTGGTGGCAAAAAGCTTAAGATCATCCATGTAAAGTAGGTGGGATATAACTCGACCTTCTCTCCGTAACCGAAAGCCTAGCCCTGAACTATCCAGTACAGTACTAAGAAGGTTCAGTGCTAGACAAAACCATAAAGGACTGAGACTATCACCCTGGAAGATACCCCGCTCAATCGGTAGACCATTCGTTACAATCTGACGACATCCTGCATAATAAAGGTTTGTTCTCCATTGCCTCATACATGACTCCAAGAAAGTGCAAAGAGTTGCATCTATTTTGTACAACTGCAACACTCTTAGAAGCCAGGTATGAGGCACAGAGTCAAAAGCCTTTTTATAATCAATCCAACATGTCGACAGATTACGACGCTTACGGCGTACCTGTTGGTTTATGGTCATGTCAATAAGAAGGAGCTCTTTGGTGCCTCGGGTCCCACTTCTACATCCATTTTGAGACAAGGACATGATTAAATTTTTATCGAAATGTAAATTAATTTTGATTCTCAAAATGGATGTCAGAAGTTTATAGACTGTTGGTAAACATGTAATTGGTCTATAATTTTTGGGATCCAAGGCACTTCCAGATTTATAGAGAAGATGGGTTATACCAGTTGTTATCAAATCAGGCAAAGAACCCGACTCTACTGATGATTGGAATTGAGTTGCTAAGCGAGCATGTGAACTACGGAACCACTTAAGCCAGAAATTATGCAGTCCGTCCAGTCCCGCTGCTTTCCAGTTCGGCAACGAACGGACTGCATTTGCTACATCTTCTTCCGTTATATTAATTGGCTCCATTGCATGTATAGATTCACATGCCCGCTCAACACCTCCCATCCATTCGCGCCTTCAATATGACTAACGGACCTCGACCAAATACCACGCCAAAATGCATTTGTAGCATCAGCATTTGGCCGCGGTCCATCACCCATATCAGAATCGGGGTTTTCCCACTTTCGGTAAACCCACCTTTCATCCCTTTCGAACATGCGATTCTGGGTATATCGCTCTACGCGTTTTTTATAACGCCGGATCCGGTTTGCCCATGCACAAACTTTCTGCTTCAGAAAGTCAATGCGCTCCGTGATACATGACGTTCTCATATATTCTTGAGGCTTGATGTT
This sequence comes from Thumatha senex, assembly GCA_948477245.1. Taxonomy (NCBI): domain Eukaryota; kingdom Metazoa; phylum Arthropoda; class Insecta; order Lepidoptera; family Erebidae; genus Thumatha; species Thumatha senex. The sequence goes on along the minus strand of OX419726.1, from coordinate 5,932,217 downwards.
AGTGCCTGAGGACGCCTGCTTCACAAAGCGCATGGCCCATATTATTATTATTATAATTATGATTATAGTCAATATATAATTAATTGATATACTTAACAAGATGTCATCTGGCTATTTTATAATTAGTTATTACTATTATTTAATGTTGAATTTAATTTTAAATAATTAATTAATAAAAAGAAAATGAGAAGGTCAAATAGTGCATTTTCATATAGGTACGGTGTTCTTATCGTCAAGGTATATTTGAATACTGTAATAACATTTATTTACCAAGAATGATTTCAGTTCATTTACGAAAGGGTTAAAAATTTTACAATTTTTTATCAGCTCTGGCAGTTTGTTGTATACTTTTATTGACATGACCAAAGGACCCGTGGAGTGCATAACTAAACGGGATTTTGGTAAATTCAGTCTATTTTTGTGCCTTAGAATATACTGTTTTGTATTTCTTCACGTGTAGTATAATATTCGCGGTGTTTACTTACAAATTTATATATTTCTAAGATAAGGTTAATGACAAGGTTAATATTTTCAGAATTCTAAAATGAGTCGTAAAATGATTCTAAAATTTCTCATTTTTTTTTTCACTTTTTGTCTTTTTCCACTTTATTAGAAAATAATGAGAAATATAGCAAATAATTGCTTTAAAAAAAATTATCAATATACTGAGTGGAGTCCATTGCATCAATGTTTAAAAATAGTTGTAACACTGTCCATTGGTATCGAGTAGTTCCTTAGCTCGATAGATGGCGGTGGTCATACTCTTAAAATGACGATATAAATATGGTGGAGAATTTCAACTTGATTCGATACGGTTCGGGTAGTTCAGGTGGCTAGAACATTGCCCTGGTTAGGCAAAGGTCACAGGTTCAATCCCTGTCTCGAATCAAATTGTCTTTTTCCACTTTATTAAAAAAAAATATGAGAAATTTAGCAAATAATTGCTTTAAAAATTTATCAATATACTGAGTGGAGTCCATTGCATCAATGTTTAAAAATAGTTGTAACACTGTTCATTGGTATCGACTTGTTCATTAGCTCGATAGATGGCTCTGGTCATACTCTTAAAATGACGATATAAATATGGTGGAGAATTTCAACTTGATTCGATACGGTTCGGGTAGTTCAGGTGGCTAGAACATTGCCCTGGTTAGGCAAAGGTTCAATCCCTGTCTCGAATCAAATTGTCTTTTTCCACTTTATTAAAAAAATATGAGAAATTTAGCAAATAATTGCTTTAAAAAAAATTATCAATATACTGAGTGTAGTCCATTGCATCAATGTTTAAAAATAGTTGTAACACTGTTCATTGGTATCGACTTGTTCATTAGCTCGATAGATGGCTCTGGTCATACTCTTAAAATGACGATATAAATATGGTGGAGAATTTCAACTTGATTCGATACGGTTCGGGTAGTTCAGGTGGCTAGAACATTGCCCTGGTTAGGCAAAGGTTCAATCCCTGTCTCGAATCAAATTGTCTTTTTCCACTTTATTAAAAAAATATGAGAAATTTAGCAAATAATTGCTTTAAAAAAATTATCAATATACTGAGTGGAGTCCATTGCATCAATGTTTAAAAATAGTTGTAACACTGTTCATTGGTGATTATAGTCAATATATAATTAATTGATATACTTAACAAGATGTCATCTGGCTATTTTATAATTAGTTATTACTATTATTTAATTTTGAATTTAATTTTAAATAATTAATTAATAAAAAGAAAAAGAGAAGGTCAAATAGTGCATTTTCATATAGGTACGGTGTTCTTATCGTCAAGGTATACTTGAATACTGTAATAACATTTATTTACCAAGAATGATTTCAGTTTATTTACTAAAGGGTTAAAAATTTTAAAATTTTTTATCAGCTCTGGCAGTTTGTTGTATACTTTTATTGACATGACCAAAGGACCCGTGGAGTGCATAACTAAACGGGATTTTGGTAAATTCAGTCTATTTTTGTGCCTTAGAATATACTGTTTTGTATTTCTTCACGTGTAGTATAATATTCGCGGTGTTTCCTTACAAATTTACATATTTCTAAAATAAGGTTAATGACAAGGTTAATATTTTCAGAATTCTAAAATGAGTCGTAAAATGATTCTAAAATTTCTCATATTTTTTCACTTTTTGTCTTTTCCACTTTATTAGAAAATTATGAGAAATATAGCAAATAATTGCTTTAAAAAAAATTATCAATATACTGAGTGGAGTCCATTGCATCAATGTTTAAAAATAGTTGTAACACTGTCCATTGGTATCGAGTAGTTCCTTAGCTCGATAGATGGCGGTGGTCATACTCTTAAAATGACGATATAAATATGGTGGAGAATTTCAACTTGATTCGATACGGTTCGGGTAGTTCAGGTGGCTAGAACATTGCCCTGGTTAGGCAAAGGTCACAGGTTCAATCCCTGTCTCGAATCAAATTGTCTTTTTCCACTTTATTAAAAAAAAATTATGAGAAATTTAGCAAATAATTGCTTTATAAATTTATCAATATACTGAGTGGAGTCCATTGCATCAATGTTTAAAAATAGTTGTAACACTGTTCATTGGTATCGACTTGTTCATTAGCTCGATAGATGGCTCTGGTCATACTCTTAAAATGACGATATAAATATGGTGGAGAATTTCAACTTGATTTGATACGGTTCGGGTAGTTCAGGTGGCTAGAACATTGCCCTGGTTAGGCAAAGGTTCAATCCCTGTCTCGAATCAAATTGTCTTTTTCCACTTTATTAAAAAAATATGAGAAATTTAGCAAATAATTGCTTTAAAAAAAATTATCAATATACTGAGTGGAGTCCATTGCATCAATGTTTAAAAATAGTTGTAACACTGTTCATTGGTATCGAGTAGTTCATTAGCTCGATAGATGGCGCTGGTCATACTCTTAAAATGACGATATAAATATGGTGGAGAATTTCAACTTGATTCGATACGGTTCGGGTAGTTCAGGTCGCTAGAACATTGCCCTGGTTTAGGCAAAGGTCACAGGTTCAATCCCTGTCTCGAATCAAATTGTCTTTTTCCACTTTACTAAAAAGAATTGAGAAATTTAACAAATAATTGCTTTAAAAATTTATCAATATATTGTTTCACTCAAAAACATTTTTTCTTCTCTAATGCCACCACCTTATTTTACTTACCTCCATGAAACCATTGCAGATTAGACCTTTTTGTAGTGACACAAGTAAGAGGCATTGTCGTGTTCGGTCTATACTGATAGTGTATCACCCATGTTTTATGATTCTTATTGTATTGAAATAGTATATTGGTTCCAGGTAGACCTGGTATACCCGGATCTGCACAAAAAATGTTATTATGTGACAGTGTGAGTGTATTTAAATTTTAAAGTGGAAAAAAAAAATCAGTCACGAGCTGGACTCGAACCAGCGTCTTCTGGTTCAACGCACCAGGCGCGTTTACCAACTACACCACGCGTGGTGAAGTTTTCCCGTTCCCGTTTCCCACAGGAACTTGTTGCCGGGATTAAAAGTAGCCTATGTGTTATTTTGATGTGAAAGCTATATTAGTGTAAAGTTTCATCAAAATCCATTCAGTAGATTTCGCGTGAAAGAGTAACAAACATTCTTAAAAACTTTCGCGTTTATAATATTAGTAGGATTAAAAACCATATAAAAACTTACCTCCATAACGATGTATATAAAAAAAAATTTTGGCCGTGTAATAGTTTGTTTCAGATCCCTTCATTTTACACTGTACATAACCGTCATTTAAAAGTTTAGTATCGACTTGGAATCGATTTAATGACTGCGAGTACTCGATTACTGAAAACAGATATTGGATCTTTAATAAGTTATGTATCTAGTAGGAATTAAATTCAAGCGCTCGTGGTCCCGCGGACTCAATGTTCTGTAAACGACCACTGTGTTACGCAACTTTCACTATGGCTGGTCCTCGGATGGGTGACCACTTTCTGGCATTTACATTTGCGAGCGTTTCTGTGCTTCGGAAGGCACGTTAAGCCGTTGGTCCCGGTTGCCAGTAACATGCCAGTCGTTAAGTCAAGGCCTTATGAGTGGCTTGAAAATTTTCAACAGCGGGTAGCCACAACCTGCGTCTGTCTATTTCTACACGGCAATGGGCTTACGGTATTACGTGGGACAGGAATACACATGGTGAAATGTGTTCCACAGTTCCATATCCACCCTACAGAACAAACGCCCAAAGCGCCGGCGAGCGCGTGACGCTGCGCTATCTAGTTGACACATACAATGATATATTTTGGACCTAGACATTTTGTGTGTTTCGGCAATAACTTTTAAAAAAACTAGCATCAGATATTTAAAAAAAATATTGTATGATCATGAAAACACATTCATTTTACTTATATATGATACCTAAACTGATAAGCTCAAATAACTAGTTGTAATACCTATATTGTAACATGTTCACTAACAATCTGTGGATAACGGTGTGGGTTTCACGATAATTAATACCGTTAAGACTGTAATTAGTAAGTAAGACACATTGTGACGACTGTTTGTTATCCATAGTAAATAAAATGAAATGAAAGAAATCGTTTCAGAGATAAGCCATTAGACATTTTGCCCTAATTATACTAATAGTCTTCATTATTTTTCATTTCTAAATCATTAGTAGTGATGTAACCCTATTCCTCGAAATGGTTTTTGATTTGTAACCCATTTTAAAGTAGTGAAAAGGCCCAGATGCCCATTGGGAGAAGCCTTCGTCTAACAGTGGACCGTGATAGGCTGTTTTAAAAGATTAGACACAAAGGAATTAGTATTGTAAAGAATCAGAAATATAGTTCTTTATTTTCGAGTAAGTCTCGATGGTGTAATTGGTAACGCATCTGGTGCGTTAAACCAGAAGATGCTGGTTCGAGTTCAGTTCAAGACTTTGTTGGTTGGTTGCATTGAGACCCTGCCGAGATCATCATCATCAGGGTCTCCTGCGACTGGTGCACCTCGCGAGCCTCTCCTGCACGTGGTGCACCTGCTAACTAACGAACGAGGTCCTGGCAAGGAGAACGCAAACTTGAAACTAAACCCTGTACCAACACTTCTGACTAGCGTGGTAAAAAAACGAGAATCACGCTCCAAGAATGATTGGGAAAGGTCTACTATCTAGAAGTGGCCTACGATAAGGTTTAAAACTTTTTTTTTACTATAAATAATTGTGTAACTACAAATTTATTTAAATACTACTCAAAATTTAAGAAGCCACACTACGATTTAACCTGTACTCTAGTGCCTTTATTGCCTGTAGGTACCCGATACAGTATCATTTCCAATAGCACAGGTAGCTTGACAGGTACTGTTAGCTTGATTCCCCTTTCCCTCTTTTTACAGGGATACGGAACCGTGTTTTTTGAATAGATACTAATTTTTAAATAAGTATCTTGTTTATCAACCACATTTTATACCCGAAGCAGAGGCATATTATAAGCCCACTTTTCACTGTGTCTATTTCTGTCCCATGTAATAGGTGGTGAGCCTATTGCCGTGTTGAAATAGACAGACGCAGGTTGTGGCTACCTGCTGTTGAAATTTTTTAAGCCGCCCATAAGGCTTTCGACTTGACTTAACGACTGCCATGTTACTGACAACCGGGACCAACGGCTTAACGTGCCTTCCGAAGTATGGAAACGCTCGCAAATGTAAATGCCACAAAGTGGTCACCTATCCATCAATTATGTGTACTTACTTCGTGTATTAATTTTTTCTCTACTGTTAGAGGGCTTGGCATGTTGATTTATATCAGATAGTAAAGTTTTGTTTCTTTTCTCGCAAGTAACTATTACGGACTCTCCATAGATGAACTTGTAATTGAAAATATCCAAATCATGTATCGTAGACCCTGGTATTAGTTTTACACCGTTTATTGTTATAATGAAATGATCTGTAAACAAGATTAAAATTATTTTTGAAGTGAAACTTCTTTATCGACGTTGAGAAAAAATTAATAGCTGTAAACGAAAATCGTCACGTTTTTCAGTTAGGCGCCATGTTGTTTTGAAGTGACATTTTTTTACAGCTATAAAATTTATCTCATACGTCGATAAAGAAGTTTCACTAATGATAAAGAATTATCATTAGTGAAACTTCTTTATCGACGTATGAGATAAATTTTATAGCTGTAAAAAAATGTTGTAGAGAAGTTTCACTTATGAATTATGTACTCTGGTACACACTAATTTTTTTAACACATTCATATTGTCACGTCTTTATCGCTGTAGGGGTAGAAAGAGGCATACTATACGCCTATATTTTGTATGCATTTATGTCCCCGTATGTAGGTGGAAAGCCTATTGCCATAAGGCTTTCAACTTGGTTTAAATGGCTTAACGTGCCGTCTGACGGACGCACGGAAACCCTCGTAAATTTAAATGCCGTAGAGCGGTCACCCAACCGAGGACCAGCCATGGCGAAAGTTGGTTAATGCAATGATCGTTTACAGAACACGGAGTTGCAACATATGATAATGGGTTCATCACCTATTACGTGGGACAAAAATATATATGGCGAAATGTGATTGTGTTATAGTATGCCTCTGCCTAGCCCTTCGGGGATTAAGGCGTGCCAATTTTATGTATGTATGTACTAATTTTTTAAAAATACACAGCTTCATCTCAGCCATTTGAGTTAGGTTATTAGTATGGTTAAATTATTACCTAGTATGGGTATTGTTAAACTATTAATAAGGAATCTAGGCTACAGATACTCGTGACATACTTTATTTCTACATAGAAAACATCCATACCAACTCGGAAACAAATACTTGAGGAAAAAACATTTTTTTTTTAGGTTTGACCCGACTACTCATATATCATGGTTTTCATTTGCCAACACGGCAAGCGAGATTTTACGCTATTATATAACATAACTTACTCTGTCTAAAAGGTTTGTTCGTCACAATGAAAATAATTCTGTACGTATATTTGACTTTACGTCGATTGGAGTGATGACAATCTACGTAGGATCCATTAGTTTCAGCTCTCACTAACAGGTTAAAATACAATGGATTCATTAACATTTCCTTTTCAGTTTCTATTATTTTTTTACCTAAAAAGTAATAAAATATGGTTGAAACTGTTATAATTGTAATTGACAATATAATATTTGGGGTAAGGGCCAAGCTAACCTCTCCTGCGAGTGCGCTTATTCGGAATTATTTATTCTTTCCAGGGTAACTGTATACGCTTTTACAACAAGCTTCCCTGTGACCTGAGAAATTTACCTTTAAATAAATTTAAAAAGTTTATTAAAAACAAGCTTTGTGAAAAAGGTTTTTACTCCGTTACAGACTATTTGCAGGACAGGGACGCCTGGAAATGATCTGCTGGCAAAATGAAATAATATTAAATTGTAAATAGGCCATCAAAAAAAAAGCCTTCCTAAGTTTCTTGCCGGTTCTTCTCAGGTGGGCCGCGTTCCGAACCGGTGGTCGCTTTAAATATTTTAAATAGTGTATGACATTTTGTAAGCGCCGTTAAAATGGTCTATGCAAAATAAAGATATTTTTATTTTATTTTTATTTTAATAGACTTGGGAGGTTAATCACATACTTTGGGAGTGTAGCATTTGGCGAAATGAGCTAAATAATATGCTATCATTAGGAGTAGTTTCCAATGTGGATCTCGTGGCACTAAGAATTTGGTGCTTTTAAAAGTTTCTATCATACATATCACTGAAATCGAACATAGCTTACGTAGGACCCGTAATATGCCATTGCCATGGTGCTTCCCTTTTTCAATAGGATGTATATCTAGTTGCTTTCCAGGTCTCCCGCTTTGCAAAGGAGGCAAGAGGCGTTACGTTCTTTTTTTTTGTACGATTATTGTCTGATTAATTTCATTGCGGATTCCAAGACATTCTACTTCTCCTGGGACTTCACCAAGTTCGAGCTCGGTGTGTCTTTTGTGGTCTTGGTCATTGCTGTAGATCAGGGTTTCCAGGAGTCACAGTGATGGGAATATGGGCGGGATTAGTCCCAATTTAGACAGGTCAAACGACAGTTGCTCTTAACAATACCGATGATAATAAGTCAAATCATAGCTGCATTCAATAACAGTGGACTTCAAGCTACAAATCCATTTCAACATAGCAATGGGCTCACTACCTATTATGTGTACAATAAAATATTTATTTATGATCGGGGTGATGCACATCCCATTAAGATGGTAGGAGGTGGGATACCCTCCACCTCCTATTCTTTCAGAAAAGACCTTGCAAGCAATTCGAAGCTAGTATGATTGGAGGGACATTTCTTTTTTCTTTTTTTTTCATGTGGAAATCCTCATGGATGCTATGATGACTCCTACCGACTAAAACTACACGTTTCCCTTCATCTGTCATGTAGACGAGAGTCTCATTTCAGGGTGTTCTTTTATCGAGTGTTAGTGACTTAATATGTGGACTATGGCGAGGCGGAACATCGTAGTGGCTAAGTGGGTAGTCTGATCTTTCTCCATTAACCACACAAAGCAGACTTGCTACCCCCGCGGCAAGTAGAAAACTGTCCAAATGCATTCCAAAACTCAGAATTATAAAAGAAAACCTAGTTTACCACAGGAACTTGGTCGCGGGCCTATTTCCACCTCGGGCTTTAGACTATCTATCTACCAAATTTCAATGAAATTGGTTCATTAGTTTTGGTGCGAAAGCGCTACAGACTGATAGAGTTACTTTTGTATTTATAATATTAGTAAGGATATTCTTACCATATTCGTCATAGTATGTTAACTTCACACTACCGCTTCTGTAACGGTTACTGCAAATCAAATCTATTGTTTCTCCCAGCTCGCACAGATAATTATAAGTTCTGTTTTCAAATTGGGATACTATTTCATCTGATAATGTTATTACCAGGGGCGAATTTTGCACGAGTCCTGCAGCAGGTAATTATACAAATATTTTTTTAGGTGACAATTAATACAAATGAATGCAGCGCTCGTAGCCCGGCTGACTCGTTGTTCTGTAAACGATTACTGCGTTAAGCTATTTTCACTATGGCTGGCAACGGATGGGTAACCACTTTGTGGCATTAACATTTGCAAGCGTTTCTTTGCTTCAACAGCAGGTCGCCACAGCCTGCGCCTGTACATTTCAACACGACTATGGGCTCACCATCTGTTACGTGGGACAAAAATGTGGGCGTATGGTGTGCCTCTGCCAACCCATTCGGGGATAAAGGCGTAGCAATATGTATGTATGTGAGTTTTGAGGTTTACCTACTACAGGCCTTACAAATATTGAATGTAAAGGAGCTTCGGACCGCGGTAAACAGCCTCTTCTGTGATGGACTTTAACTGCACGAATTGATAACAGAATGGCATTGGCTACTTCGTGGAAGAGTGATTATGATGAATATTATTAGTTTTGTTGACGCAGTTTATTCTGATTCACGCTAATAAGAGCGGTATATACACCAGTAGCCACTGTTAGAGCAACGTTATATTAGCGGTTCACAGGCATTTTTTCAGCTTTGTTCGGGATACAGCCTGTATCATACAGGTGTCTACCTAGTTCGGCTACAGATGTGGACATAATATATTGTAAGCTTAGCACGTACCTACTATATGTTATTTTCATAAGCGAAAATATTGTAATTATTGCACTTGGTGTGTGTGATTTAAATATTAAATATTTAAAAAATATATCGTTGGGACAACTCACACAACGCCATCTGATTCCAAACTAAGCAGAGCTTGTACTATGGTAACCAGATAACTGATAAACATAGGTACCTATATGTTTCTAAATACATACATATTATAGATAAATAACACCCAGACAATGAATAAAGCATCGTGCTCATCACACATTTTTTTATTCTGGGTGGGAATCGAACCCACGACGTCTTGCGTTACAGCAGTCGGATACACTCCCACCGCGCCACAGAGGCATTCAAATAACTAGCAGACGCCCTGTGGTTCTGAGTAACTCCCGTTCCCGTGGGAATACCGGGATTAAATGTTACTTAGTAAACTTCACCTAGATACTCCTTATAATATCAGCAATCTGCCAGTGCAAATCCCGTAAAATCGCTTCAGCCGTTTCAGAGATTATCCACATCACATATAAAATATATTAGGATTTACATGAAACTGAGGTAAAACTTGATATACATAAGCAATTTGCCAGGGTAAGAAAATGGTTCAGGCGTCTCAGAAATTTTCCTACACACAGACATACTTTAAAAAATGTTTTTTTTATGTAAATAGCATTTAAACAACATTTTCATAGTGAGTAAAAAGCTGTTAATTTGGAATTACAAACAAACACTTTAATTAAATTTATCTGTAGACATAAGTACAACAATTTTTAATATGTGAAAAATATTATTTGTTTAATCCAATTCGCAAATATTACTATATTATTACTAAAATATCAACATACCAATGGTCTCACAATACACATAATAAAAATGTAAAAGAAATACACAACGTATTATACTCATGTTTCCCGATAAAGGGTATTAAGCCTTCTGTTCAGTACTGAATCAAAACTTCATTTAAATCAAACATCCCGTTGTATTATTCAAGCTTTCTGGTACAATGTACAATTACAAGTATATTAATTTACCTAATAATATCTATAGGTATATCCTAACCACAAAGTGTCGTTCTCATTCTATGCCACAAGTCAGTAATTATAAATATTTATTGAGGACAAAACATTTTTGTTGTTCGAAAATAATATTTCAATCGCTCACCTATCACGAAATTGTAAAAATGCCCGGCATATTATAGACTAGGTAACCCCCACGACTTCGCCCGTGCCCGTGACATACTTCGAACTCCCGTCATACCTATTAAATCCCGTCGTTTATGAATGCCATTTACCATGATATATAAAAAATTGCCGGATTTGTCGACATTTATGATTACTGCTTCAACGTATTAGCGTGATGATAAATAGTCTATGGCCTTCCTCGTTAAATTGGCTATCCAACAAATTATTATTTTTTCAAATCCGATTAGTAGTTTCTGACATTAGCGTGTTCAACCAAACAAACTCTTCAGCTTTATATATTTGTTTTTCAAATTGGATCCATTGTTCCTGAGATTTGCGCATTCACCAAAAAAAAAACAAATTATCTCTTCAGCTTAATAGGTACATTAAAAATACTATATGGATAAAGGCGTAATTGATAAGCATTTGGTGTGTAACCTATGCGAATTGAACCAGATAGCACAAGCGCAGAATTGGGCGTTTACGTTACTAACAGTACTACTACCACAAGTGGAGTTACCCGGGGCGTCCGGCAATAGAAAGTTAGGCGGGGACTGTGTGGTTTTAGCCGGTTGGAGTCCGGCATGACAATCGAGGGGATTTCTAACTAACTAACTATCTTCACGCTGTATCCCTGACGGGGTAGTCAGAGAGGACAGATCGCCAGGCTTCGCGATCCATGCATACTCATTTCGCTTCTTGCAGATTCATCAATCGCTTCATACACGCACGTCTGGGTATCCGAGTACTTTTGACTTTCCCGTTTTTGAGCAATTTGCTCTCGTGGTCTTCATGTCTACAGGCCTACCCTGACTCCTTCTACCCTCTACTTTCGCAAAATATATATTCTACGTCAATCGTTCCTCACTCATTCGTTGGACGTATATAAACCAACGGAAAATCAAATAATTAATTTAAAACTTAAATAATTAATTAAACATATTTTATATTTTCGAACTATGGGCGACCAATAGTTTATAAATGTATATTGTGTAATTATTTTGACGAATGTTGAACAAATAAGGAAAAATAGGTAATATATGTTGCCGACTGAATATATCGACGGCCTCAGATAAAAAGCTGGTAACTGTAAAATATTACTATCACATTATTTGCATTGCCCTGGGTTAGATTTTAGGTTAAGTGGGTAGTGTTCACTTTTAATGTTATGAAACAATAGCTAAGCCCCGTGACCTCGCCCGTGACATACTTCGAACTCCTGTCGCACCTATTTAATGCCGTCGCTTATAATTCTACAATAATGTATAAAAATTTGCCCGATTTGTCGACATTTATGATTACCGCTCCGAAACAAAATTTGCAGATCACAAAAATATTAACTCCGACCCGGGAATCGAACCCGTGATATCAGTGCGGCAGTCGCATATACTGCCACTTATGCTGCCGAGGCAGTCAAACATTAAGAAGCAAACATTTTAATTAAATGTAAAAGAATTTCCTTCCTACACAGATTATATTTGCAATATTTGTGTTCTGATAAAGATTTACACAGGTGAACAGCAGGTTATCACTATCTGCGCGTGTCCATTTTTAACACGGCAATGGGCTCGCCACCTGTTACGTTGGCTAAAAATGTATACGGTGAAATGTAGGTGTATAGTATGCCTCTGCCGACCCTCTCGGGGGTAAGGCGTGAATATATGTATGTATATATGTTTGAAATTAAAAATTTTCACTTACCTATTTGTACAATATAGTTTAGGTACAGAACAATAACATATTATGTGTATTTTGTTATTTATATATTGTTGTGCATATTGCCACTGTAAATGGTTTAATTTAAATAAAAATTAATTATATTTTAGTTCTGTTGGTACAATTTCTAAAATAATGAAAGCATTTTTAACGCTGTGTATGATTTTATATTTGTTTAAGTGTCAAATTATCAATGGTATGTTGTTTTTATATCTTTAATTAAATTAATAATATATCAATACTAGTACTAGATGACCCCTTGTGCCCATTTCCCACATGAACTTGTTCCCGGTATAAAAAGTAGCCTATGTGATGTTCTGATGTATAAGCTATATTATTGTAAAGTTTTATCAAAAACCGTTCAGTAGTTATTGCGTGAAAGAGTAACAAATCTACATTCTTACTAACATTATTACTAACTTTTTCTTACTATACTATAATTGCATTTGTAAGCAAGATAGACAGCTGAAAAGTTGTATAATTATGTTTAAATGGAACTCAGGAACTACTGGTTCGAATTGAAAAATTCTTTTTGGGATGGATAGTCCATTTATCAACAAATGCTATGGGCTATATATCATCACGCTACTACTCAGGAGAGCGGAGCAGTAATCATAAATTTGAACAAATCGGGCAAATTTTCATATATAAAATTACAAAACGACAGGAATAAATGGGTGCCACGAAGGTTAAAGTATGTCACGGGCAAAGCCGCGGGATCAGCTAGCCTACTATATTATGCTCCGAGGTAGGAGCATCTCCTCAGTAGATAAACAGTTTTTTTCAAGTGCCATTTAGCCCAAAGTAAGCTAATATAAGCTTGTGGTATGGGATCTAGACAACTGATTAACATACCTATATATTTTTAAATACATACATTTTATACATAGGAAATACCCAAACTCCGAAATAAACATTCCGAATCGAACCCGGGACCTCAGGCGCGGCAGTCGCATAGGTACAATACCACTGCGCCATACCGATGCAGTCAATGTCATCGACTTAAATCCTGATGGGGTAGTCAGAGAGGACGGATCGCCAGGCTTCGCGAACCATGCATACTTCTTTCGCTTCCTGCAGATTCATTAATCGCTTCATACATGCACGGCGAGTAGACACTTGACCTTTTTTTTTCTTACAAATTTCTCTTTTTTATGTTATGAATTTTGTAACTTACAGTTAGAGGCGAGGCTTTACAGAACGATCTTATTGAAGCAACTCCACAAAAGCAAGTGATACATATAGAGCAAATTATTTCAGTTTCACTATTGAAGACTTTGCAGCTAGTATTTACAGAACTTGAAGCCAAAAGTGCTAAGTAAGGTTATATTACAGAGCTAAGCATTCTCTCTCTCGCTCGCGCCTAATATAGACGAAAGAAATATACCGCTTGCCAAATTTATTTCCGGCTGTATGCGAAAATCGCACTGTAATCGTATGAAAAGAGGGTGACTCACCTAGACACGATTGGTTGTATCTATACTTCTATACTAATGTATATATAGATGAAGAACGATTGGTTGTATCTATACTTCTATCCTAATATATATATAGATGAAGAACGATTGGTTGTATCTATACTTCTATACTAATGTATATATAGATGAAGAACGATTGGTTGTATCTATACTTCTATACTAATGTATATATATATATATATATATATAGATGAAGAACAATTGTTTGAATCTATACTTCTATACTAATGTATATATAGATGAAGAACGATTGGTTGTATCTATACTTCTATCCTAATATATATATATATATATAGATGAAGAACAATTGTTTGAATCTATACTTCTATACTAATGTATATATAGATGAAGAACGATTGGTTGTATCTATACTTCTATCCTAATATATATATATATATATAGATGAAGAACGATTGTTTGAATCTATACTTCTATCCTAATATATATATATAGATGAAGAACGATTGTTTGAATCTATACTTCTATCCTAATATATATATATAGATGAAGAACGATTGGTTGTATCTATACTTCTATCCTAATATATATATATATAGATGAAGAACGATTGGTTGTATCTATACTTCTACACTAATGTATATATAGATGAAGAACGATTGGTTGTATCTATACTTCTATCCTAATATATATATATATATATTAGACAACTAAGTGGGTAGTCACAAGTAATACACAACTATTTTAGAGCCCTCATTAATTTATTAAAATTAAAATAATTATACTTATTTATAACACTAGTTTCTGGTACAATCGAATGCCAGTATAATACACTCACCAGCTGTGTATAATCTCCATCCATTTTATCCAATACCAAAAGATATTCGCACTTATAAACACTAGCACAAAGATGGAGGCAATGAAGGACTCATTTGCATCAACCATGAGTGGGATTGAGGAACGCCTGGCTAGTTTTGAGTCGGAACTACAGAGAAGCAATAAGGTATCCAGTTCTCCAAATCTGGTGAGTCTTACATCAGACTTTTCAAATTTCAAAATCTTTGTGCTGAGTACAATATCAGCTTTTCGTACTCAATTGGAATTCCTAGGACGTGAGTTGGACAATGTTGAGATGAGGAGTCGTCGCAAAATACTTTTAATGCATGGCATTCCTGAGGAGCAAGCTGAGCAGACATCACAAGTTGTGGTAAAAGTTATTACTGATAACTTAAAACTGACTGATGTGGTAGTTAATGACATAAAGCGTTGCCAAAGAATGGGAAGACCTTCAAGTGCCAACAAGCCCAGACCTATCCTGGTTAAGTTCCAGCAGGTAGCAGTTCGTGACAAGGTGTGTTTCTCCAAAACTAAGTTTAAGGGCACTGGGTTTACGTTGTCGGAGTTTCTGACACGCACCAGACATGAAGCCTTCATGGCTGCACGCGAACGTTTAGGTGTTTCCAAGTGCTGGTCGCGGGGTGGCCAAGTATTCGTACTGGGTCCGGATGGTTCTCGGCACCGTGTAGCATCTTTAAGTGAGCTCAATCGGATGGATTGGGACGTGCAGAAAGCAGCACCCACTGCGAAGGTTACGACGAAGTCCAGGCGAGCCGTAAATAAGAAATAAGCAGCTCTTCAGTAAACTTTGACGGCTTCATTTGGCGCATGGGTACTGTAAACTCTCTTTGCTCTTATATTATATATTCTTGAGTATTTCCTTAGTAAACATATATCTTATAACCTCTTAAACATTGTTCAACATAGTATTTATATTTATTTCAACTGAGTATGCACCCAAATTGTTTTGATATTAGCTTTTTCTAATCTATAATATTCATGTAGATGACAGTGCAGAACCGATCAACTGACGTTTAACGTTTCTTTTTTTTTATCTTACACTGATTCACCTGCATGGCGGGCAATGAGTATCACCCATACAGTCTAATACTTTTATTATCCATTTTTTTTTCTTTATTTTTATCATGTGTAACTATCTCAAACTAATCTTAATATAATTATTATTAATAGGAATATATGGTATAATTGGTCATTTCGTTTCTTAAATTACTGTTTGTGAATATTCTTCCATTTTATAATTATTGTGCACAACTGGCGGGGTGACTTTTATCTATCTATTTATTGTATATTTATTACTCTTGTTATTTATACCTATATATTAAATAATATATATTTATTTATACATTACATATTTTAATTAGCTACTGATGTTAGATGCATACAATTTCAGTTATTGTGATGACAGCTTTATTACTGCAAGCAGCCAGGATGATAGCTTTGCAAGTCTACCATCTTTGGCTGAAACTATTGAGGCCCAGTTTTCCGATGTACCCAAGAATTTTAATGTAGTCCATATAAATGCACAGAGTATTCCCGCCCATTTTCCAGAGATGCTGACTACTTTTGATTGTAAAAATATCCACGCAGTTCTGGTCTTAGAGACGTGGCTAAATCCCTGTCTTCCTTTTATTTCGTTCACTTTGCCTCACTTTCACTTAATTCGCAATGATCGTTTCTCTAGAGGTGGAGGTGTTGCCATTTATTTAAGGGAAAATATTAATTTCAAAATCTTAGAAATGTCACCTCAGCCACTGCCTTCAAATACAGGGGAATCAATTTTCATTGAGGTGGAGCTTTACCACACCAGGGTCCTGCTTGGGGTGTATTATTCCTCTTCATCTGCTATTAATTTCTTTTCGTCCTTCGAAAATATAATTGAACGTCTTTCTCCCTCTTACAGCCATACTATTTTAATGGGCGATTTTAATACATGCCTTGTAAAAAATGTTCCCTCCTCCCTTGCTCGCTCCTCTACTTTCTCTAGCATTGTTCACTCCTGCAACTTGTCTATCCTGCCTTTAAACGTCACTCATCATTTTCCAAATTGTGTTCCATCCCTCTTAGATCTTATCCTCGTATCTTCTACTGAATTAGTTGTAAGGCATGGACAGTGCACAGCTGATGAATTCTCGTACCATGATCTAATCTATCTTTCATATAACCTCCGCCCCCCTAAACCTAAACCCAAAATCCTTATGCAGCGCAATTTTGGTGGCATGAATCTAGATAAGCTACGTGAGAAGGCCTCTAACATTGATTGGGCTTCATTAATCACCGCTCATGGCATTGACGAGAAAGTTAGCATCTTAACAAATAAGTTAATTGACCTTTATGATGTACATGCTCCAATCCGTGCAGTAAGGATGCGACACTTGCCGTCACCTTGGCTTACAGCTGATATCAAATTGATTATTGCTAAAAAAGCTGCAGCTAAATGTAAGTTTAAGCGTCGGCCTACATCTGAGAATCGCGAGAAATATATAACATTGCGAAACATCTGCAGCAAGGTGTGTAGGAAAGCACAACGCCAACATATCCATAAATCGGTCCAGAACGGAGACCCTGCAAAGATCTGGAAGTTTCTTAAAACGCTAGGGGTTGGAAAGCCTAAACAACAGGACATTCCTAAAAAACTTGATATTAATTCACTAAATCAACATTTCTGCTCGTCTTCATGTTATGATCAATCTAGCAAAGTAAGTACTTTACAATATCTTTCATCACTTCCAACTCCTCCGTTTCCACCGTTTGTTTTTGAACAATTATCTGCTTGTGATGTTAAGAGGTGCATAATGTCGCTAAATTCCAACGCTGTTGGTAACGACTGTTTGAGTCGAAACATGGTTGTGCCTATTCTGGATGAAGTTCTTCCCATATTGTGTCATGTCTTGAACCATTCCATAACTTGCGGTGTTTTTCCTTCTATGTGGAAAGAGGCACAAATAATTCCCATTCCCAAAAAACCTAACCCAACATCCTTTGCTGAATTTCGTCCTATATCCATTTTGCCTTTCCTTTCCAAAGTCCTAGAACGGCTTGTACACTGCCAACTTAGCTCATTCCTTACTCAAAACCACCTCCTTAACCCATTCCAGTCCGGCTTTCGACCAGGATATAGTACGACAAGTGCGTTGATCAACGTCACTGATGACATTAGGCTGGGTATGGAGAATGGAAATCTAACTGTACTATCCTTACTTGACTTTAGCAATGCTTTTAATTTAGTGGATTTCCAAATCCTGCTCGGTATTCTGCGCTCGATTAACATATCTCCAACAGGTATTGATTGGTTTCACAGTTACCTGTTCGGGCGGCGACAGCGTGTATCCATTGATGAATCTATTTCTTCTTGGTGCGACACGACTGTTGGCGTACCGCAGGGTGGCGTTCTATCCCCATTACTTTTCTCTATTTTTATAAATTCCATTTCTAAATCTTTACTGTCTTCCTACCACTTGTACGCAGATGATTTGCAGATCTATATGCAAGCTCCGGTGCATGAAATCAGTGAGGCAATTTCAATAATTAACTCAGATTTAAGGCGGATATGTAAGTGGAGCAAGCTATATGGACTTAATGTGAACCCCTCCAAAACTCAGGTGACTGTTATAGGCAGCCCCAATATGGTGACACGAATAGACAGGTCACAACTTACTGACATCATGTTTAACGGTGTTGTGCTACAGATTTGTACAACTGTCAAGAATCTGGGCATTTTAGTTGATGACACTCTTTCCTGGAGACCCCAACTGCAAGAAATCAGTCGGAAACTGTTTGCATCAGCAGGATCTTTACGTCGTCTGCGTAATTTCCTGCCAACGGCCACTAAAATTGCGCTCGCTCAATCTCTCCTTCTTCCCTTGCTAGATTATGCTGATGTCAGCTATCTCGATATCACCGAAGAGCAACTTGATAAACTTGAGCGGCTTCAAAACTTCTGCATAAGATTTATATTTGGGTTACGCAAATATGATCATGTAACCGAATATCGCAACTTGCTCGAGTGGCTTCCAATTCGCCTTCGACGGAATACTCATATCCTTTCTATGCTTTACAATGTACTGTTTAATCCGCGTTCTCCAGCATATCTCAAAGAACGATTCATGTTCCTTAATGACACACATTCAAGATCCTTGAGGTCGTCGGAATCTATGGAATTGGCAATACTACTCATTCCACTAGTTATTATGATAAATCGTTTACCGTTAAGGCTGTGCGGTTATGGAATGCATTGCCTATTCCAATTAGAAGGGCTCAGTCTCTGTTTGTCTTTAAGCGCATGGTAAAAGAACATTATTTGACCCGATAGTTAATTCCTTCTCTTGTTGCTGCGACTCCGATAATTCTTATTCTATTATAAATGTATGTTTATATTTATATAGTTTGTAAGTGTATGTATGTATATGTCTAAGTATCTATGTTTATATGTAGTATGTGTATCGTATGTATGTGATATATATATATATATATATTACATTTATTATTGTTATGTATTGTGCATTTTGTATAATGTAGCTAATCATTTGTTTTTTTTTTTTTTTTTTTACACCAATGCTACCCATCTTTCCAACAATTAACATCCTTCTCTGTCCATCCCAAGGTTGCCTGTAATTTAGCGATAAGGCCGCCCTTTGTACATTATCTGACGAACGACGAAAAATATTTGTAAGTAATCTAGCTATAATTTGGTGTACAAATAAAGTTTTATTCTATTCTATTCTATATATATATATATATATATATATATAGAATAGAATAGAAGAACGATTGGTTGTATCTATACTTCTATACTAATGTATATATAGATGAAGAACGATTGGTTGTATCTATACTTCTATCCTAATATATATATATATATATAGATGAAGAACGATTGTTTGAATCTATACTCCTATACTAATGTATAAATAGATGAAGAACGATTGGTTGTATCTATACTTCTATCCTAATATATATATATATATATAGATGAAGAACGATTGGTTGTATCTATACTTCTATACTAATGTATATATAGATGAAGAACGATTGGTTGTATCTATACTTCTATCCTAATATATATATAGATGAAGAACGATTGGTTGAATCTATACTTCTATCCTAATATATATATAGATGAAGAACGATTGGTTGAATCTATACTTCTATCCTAATATATATATAGATGAAGAACGATTGGTTGAGTCTATACTTCTATCCTAATATATATATATATAGATGAAGAACGATTGGTTGTATCTATACTTCTATCCTAATATATATATAGATGAAGAACGATTGGTTATATCTATACTAATATATATATATATATATATATATATATATATATATATAGATGAAGAACGATTGGTTGTATCTATACTTCTATTCTAATATATATATAGATGACGAACGATTGGTTGTATCTATACTTCTATCCTAATATATATATAGATGAAGAACGATTGGTTGTATCTATACTTCTATACTAATGTATATATAGATGAAGAACGATTGGTTGTATCTATACTTCTATCCTAATATATATATATATATATATATATATATATATATAGATGAAGAACGATTGGTTGTATCTATACTTCTATCCTAATATATATATATATATATATATATATATATATATATAGATGAAGAACGATTGGTTGTATCTATACTTCTATACTAATATATAAATATATAGACGAAGAGTTTGTTTGTTTGGTTGAACGCGTTAATCTCAGGAACAAGTGGTTCGAATTGAAAAAAAAAATTGTGTTGGATAGACCCTTTATCGAGGAAGGCTATAGGCTTTATATCATTACGCTACTACCCAGGAGAGCGGAGCAGTAATTTTAAATGTCAACAAATCGGGCAACTTTTCATATATTTTCGTAAATGTAAAAGCGACGGGATCAAATGGATGCGACGGGGGTAAAAAATATGTTACGGGCGAAGCCGCGGAGGTCATCTAGTAAAATATATAAAGTAAGGCGTCTCTAGTAGAGAGCGCGCGAGTGACATTGATTCATTGCTCTACTTGGATTAAGTTCTTCTCAGTATCCAATAGTAAAAAGCTTTTTGGGCAAAGTACAATTATTATAGTATAGGCATTTGCATGTAATCATAGGCGTACCCAGGTTCTGGGCCAGGGGGGAGGGGCAAATCCGATTGTCCTAAGAGCATAAAGCGCTCGTAGCCCTCTGTATTCTGTAAACGACCACTGCGTTAAGCAACTGTCGCTATGACTGGTTACGGATGGGTGACCGCCTTGTGGTATCTCCGTTTACTAGCGTTTCCGTGCTTCAGAAGGCATGTTAATCCGTTGGTCCCGGTTACCAGTAACATGGCAGTCGTTAGCCAAGTTGAAGATCCTATGATAAAAAATCAACAACAAGTAGTCAATACAGCAATGGGCAGACACAGGTTGCGCCTTGATCCATTTTTCTACCTTGGAGAAAAAGGCTTACTGTGAAATGTGGTCATATAGGTAATATCACCTATTGGGGATAAAGGCGTGACGGATGAGTCTAAAACTATCTGTTTTAATTTATACAGTTAGGTTGAAATCTACTATACAAATAAATATAATTGAAGTGTTTGTTTGTAATTCTAAAGTAACAACTTTATGAAAACTTTGAAGCGCTCGTGGCCCCGCGGTCTCAGTGTTCTGTAAACGATCACTGAGTTACGCAACTTTCACTATGGCTGGTCCTCGGATGGGTGACCACTTTGTGGCATTTACATTTGCGAACGTTTCCGTGCTTCGGAAGGCACGTTAAGCCGTTGGTCCCGGTTGCCAGTAAAATGGCAGTCGTTAAGCCTGGTTGAATGCCTTATAGGCGGCATGAAAAATTTCAACAGCAGGTATCCACAACCTGCGTCTGTCTATTTCAACACGGCAATGGGCTCACCACCTATTACGTGGGACAGAAATCCACACGGTGAAAAGTGGGCATATAATATGCCTCTGCCACCCCTTCGGGGATAAGGCGTGATGGATATTTATTTATTTATTATTATAATAATTATTTACTATAATATATATACTATAATAATTATTTATGAAAGTAGATATATACGATAGTATATTACGATATACTATATACGATACGATATTCCGACTGCCTCTGTGGCGCGGTGGGAGTGCATCCGACTGCTACGCAAGAGGTCGTGGGTTCGATTCCCACCCAGGATAAAACTTTGTGTGATGAGCACGATGGTTTATTCTGTGTCTGGGTGTTATTTATCTATAATATGTATGTATTTAGAAATATATAAGTATGTTTATCAGTTATCTAGATCCCATAACACATGCTAATATTAGTTTACTTTGGGCTAGATGGCGCTGTGTGAAAAGTGTCCCACAATATATAATATATATTATAAGCTATTTATAATTAGCTATTTTAACAGTACGGTAGGCAGGCTTCCCGCTGTCCTTACAGAATCAGGCTCAAGACGACGCCGACGCCTTGACGTAAGAAATTCACGCACGCCTCATGATTCAACATGCGGGATAACACCGAAATCAACCTCTAAGCAAGTGGAATAACACCACCATCGTGCGAGGCCAAGGTGGTAGTCAAGTCAGCCACAAAATCTGGGACATCTTTCCGAGGAGTTATCTGGGGCGCCCGGCGTTAAACGTCGTACACACAACATCCTATGGTTAAGATAACTAAAGGTTAAGATATCTATGGCACTTTAAAACGTAAAAAATGCTATTTTAAAAGTAGTTTCTGAGGGCCTTTTGCAGAACGATTATTGATGTGTTCGTGGCAGAATGACATATAGTGCTACCAAATTTTAATGTAGACGAAAATGAATCGCTCCTGCCCCTTTCGCATCTATCTTATACGACCATTTTCTATCTTTTAAGAACATCTAAAAGTTCTTAGTTTTTTTTTACTTTTATCGACAAAAGTAGAATTTTATAGACAAAGTTAGTACATGAACTGAATCCGGGGGGGGGGGGCAGCTGCCCCCCTCTGCCCCCCTGGGTACGCCCATGCATGTAATAATTAAGCACAACGAGACTCGTCTGTTCCTGCAGACAAACTGTTAACAGTTTTGTGGGATATTATTAAAACTTGTACTAAATTTGTATGTCAAATAAGGTAAATAAAAAAAAAGAGATTCTCATGTCGATTTTTCTACAAAACCTTTTAAATGTGATGTCAACGGGTGCGGGACCCTATCGAGAACCTTGGGGCCCGCACCATGGGAACAATATACATCTCCTTGTGGAGTTCGGTTCGTCATTCCTCCGTTACAATTAGTAGAGGTTATCCTGCACCGTTGTGCGTTAGGACTGACGAATCGAGGGTTGGTTTCTCATTCACCTCCCTCCCTTTATTATCGTTTTATTTATTTTCCTAATGTGTTATTCCGTTTGTATATTTTCTGAGACAATAAATATTATTATTTATTTAATGCGGCAATGGGCTCACCACCTATTACGCGGGACAGGAATACACATGGTGACAAGTGGGCATATTATATGCCTCTGCCCCCTATGGGGATAGGGCGTGATAGATAAATAAATTTATTTATTTATTATTATATTCTTACAAGCTTTCTATTAAATTGCAATGTATGTATGGTTGTGCGTGTGAAATCTTACAACTCAATTTTGAAGCAGATACTTTCGTTTTAGTTGAAATTTTGTATGCTAGTTTGTATGACATTGCATTGTAAGCTGTGTGAAGTCATTTTAAATCAAACTTGGTGGAAAAAAACAAGATGGCGTACTAATTATTTATATCAAATGAATTGTATCGAAAAAACCTAACCACTCCGGGAGTGCCGACAGAAGTGAAAACTCAATTTATTAATAATTTATTTATCTAGTCGCGTTGGTACATGCATATATGCACACACTATAGCTGCGTATCGTAACGGGGAGTAGCGAGTCCAAATTTATCTCATCTAAAAAATTGCGTACCGCGCTAAAAGAAGTTTTTCCTTCAAAAATTGACCGGGATCGACGTAAAGATGATGATGATGAAAAATAAATCTACACTGAAAGAGTCCTAATTGATTACACAGCATTATTTAATAAGACCTGTAGATGACCGGAATCAACGTTAGATGATGATGATGATTATGGTAGCGAGTCCAGAGATTTTATCTCAATCAAAAAATATGCGTACCGCGCTAAAAGAAGTTTTTCCTTCAAAAATTGACCGGGATCGACGTAAAGATGATGATGATAAAAAATAATTCTACACTGAAAGAGTCCTAATTGATTACACAGCATTATTTAATAAGACCTGTAGATGACCGGAATCAACGTTTGATGATGATGATTATGGTCGCGAGTCCAGAGATTTTATCTCATCTAAAAATATGCGTACCGCGCTAAAAGAAGTTTTTCCTTCAAAAATTGACCGGGATCGACGTAAAGATGATGATGATAAAAAATAATTCTACACTGAAAGAGTCCTAATTGATTACACAGCATTATTTAATAAGACCTGTAGATGACCGGAATCAACGTTAGATGATGATGATGATTATGGTCGCGAGTCCAGAGATTTTATCTCATCTAAAAATATGCGTACCGCGCTAAAAGAAGTTTTTCCTTCAAAAATTGACCGGGATCGACGTAAAGATGATGATGATAAAAATAATTCTACACTGAAAGAGTCCTAATTGATTACACAGCATTATTTAATAAGACCTGTAGATGACCGGAATCAACGTTTGATGATGATGATGATTATGGTCGCGAGTCCAGAGATTTTATCTCATCTAAAAATATGCGTACCGCGCTAAAAGAAGTTTTTCCTTCAAAAATTGACCGGGATCGACGTAAAGATGATGATGATAAAAAATAATTCTACACTGAAAGAGTCCTAATTGATTACACAGCATTATTTAATAAGACCTGTAGATGACCGGAATCAACGTTAGATGATGATGATGATTATGGTCGCGAGTCCAGAGATTTTATCTCATCTAAAAATATGCGTACCGCGCTAAAAGAAGTTTTTCCTTCAAAAATTGACCGGGATCGACGTAAAGATGATGATGATAAAAAATCTTACGCTTTTTCGATAGGACACGTGACCCTGACGGACACGTGACCCTGATGCGAGTTTAAGATTTTATACCCATTACAGAAAGTGCTCAACGCCGCTAAAGAAGTTTTCACTTCAATAAATTGACGTCACTCTAAATTGAATATGGTGGCCACTAACGGTGACTATCGGCACAATATACTATCGGTGAAGACTTAGTTTTTTCCGATATCTAATGAAAGAACTTGCTAAGAAATATTCTTTTTAGAACATTATTTGTTTTCAAAAAGAAAACTTACCTATACAATTTTTACAATTGTTTTGCAGTTGTAGTGTAGGAGACGCTTGGATAATATTTGAACTTGGAAAAGATCACTTTATTGTCAAAGGTTCAACTGTATTACTGGTAAGTTGAATTACTAACTTTTTAACTAGTGCCTTGCCAACTATATGTATTTTTGTGTGTTTCCTATGTATAATATGTATGTATTTTGAAACGCTCGTGGTCCCGCGGTCTCAGTGTACTGTAAACGGTCACTGCGTTAAGCAAGTTTCGCTATGACTAGTCACTGGTGGCATTTACCTTTGCGAGATTTTCGTGCTTCGGTAGGAACGTTAAAAGCCGTTGGTCCCGGTTGGTTACATACAGTCGTTAGTCAAGTTGAAGGCCTTATGAGCGGCTTGAAAAATTTTAACAGCAGGCAGGACCTGATTAACCCTTAGGCTAATTAGGCTGCAGCCTAGGGCGCGAGGATCAGAGGGGCGCGCGAATCGTGACTACGCATGCACTATTATTGTAGCATCATTGCATCTACACTACATATTTGAACCAGACCGAAACAAATAAAATTAAATAGGCTGTGAACTGAAAAAGCTTAGGACTCCCTGATTATAAACTATAATTAGTAGTAATTATAAAAGCGCGCGTAAGGGCACGTCTGGTGCAACGTGTTTTCGTGTTAGTTAACACACTAACACATTTCATTGACACGAAAGGCTTAACAGTTTGTGTTAATATACTCGTATACAGCATAAACATAAGAGCATACACATAAACACGTTTACATGTGAACTGCGACGAATGGATAACATCCCCGCGTTCGCCTGCGGGGAGGGGTAGTTAAGCATTTTCATGTTAGCGCTCACTCGCAGCGTATCAACGTACTAAGCACCGAGCATTCTGAATTTTTTTTGTTGATGTCCGGCTTGGACTTATTTACGACGGAGCGCTCTGTTTGGTGGTGAAGATCTGTACAAGTGTACACTCATGAACTAAACGTTATTCTGTTACTACTACGAGATACTTAATATAAGATGATACCTAAAATAATCATTAAACATTTTTAAAAATAACTAGAAAGATACTAGCTATTTCCCGCGGAGTGTTTTGTATGTGACTTACATGAAGTTCACATGGTTACCCATCTAAAATTTAATCGCACTAAGATAGCTTAACTTTACTTATCGGTTAGTCATCAGTGAAGGCAACTCGATATAAGTATGTTCATAACTGGCCATGGGCATTGAAAAATGTTGTCTTAATGAAATTATAACTACCAAACCAAAATACTTTCCCTCTCCAATGAATAGCGCGTTTAGTAATATGTAGTTCAAGCTGTATCATTATATCTGATGAACCGATTTTGATGAAAATAGCGCAGAATTTAAGCTGGAAAAGTAACCACAATACTCTAAATAAGACATTTGTGATCAGCCTGGATTTTGCTCCAACCCCGAACAAACATACAAATTAACAAACAAACAGACACGAAGAAAAAAATACATTTTCGGACTCAAAATCCCTTAATTAGTCGTAGCTTTTATAATACTCATAGTATAGAAGACCTCCAAATTGTCTGACTGCCTCTGTGGCGCGGTGGGAGTGCATCCGACTGCTACGCAAGAGGTCGTGGGTTCGATTCCCACCCAGGATAAAACTTTGTGTGATGAGCACGATGGTTTATTCTGTGTCTGGGTGTTATTTATCTATAATATGTATGTATTTAGAAATATATAAGTATGTTTATCAGTTATCTAGATCCCATAACACAATCTAATATTAGCTTACTTTGGGCTATATAACGCTGTGTGACAAGTAAATATTTAAATTGCATGAAAGCCTATATAACTCTGAGGTCTATGTTAAATGGTGTTACTATGTATCTACTAGGACACCCCTTTATTATTATTATTTTATTCCTGGCTGTAATTAGCCAGAGACTCCGGTGTACCCTCGAAAGGAAATCCCAGAGACCCTGACCATCCCCGGTCACTGACCTCCCCGACCATCGTCTTCGCGCAGTCTACTAAACGCACTGTAAAGGGGACGAAAATACTAAAAAAGAGGCGCGCGCGAGAGCAAGTTGCGCCTCCACCTTGAGCCTACCTCTGTAAGGACGACAGCTAGCTCGGAGTGTCGCCCCCAGGCTGACGCTTATGGGGGACGGCGATTGCTCTGGGATCTCCGTCCCCTATAAGCGTCTTATGCGCCTGTGCGTCTTCTGCGGCACGGGAGAGTACTATTCCACTCCCGTTCTTACTCAAAATTTTTACTCAAAACTTATAGGGTACTTCCGGTTGACTTAGAATTGTTAATTTTAGTTAAAAGCATGGTCTTATAGCACAAGTAAAGAAATAATATCGAAACATTAAAAAGTTAAAAATGAAGGTAAATTCTGGTACTTACAACTTTTCGCAAAATGCTTTTGAGTTCTCTACCTGCGCACGTGTTTCTTCCATCTTACAACATGGGTTCCTTGAAAATGCATCTATTTTGCCGGCAAGTGGCGGGCATTTAGGACAGTGGGAGTCACATCGCTGCTCTATCTATCATCTCATTTGGACCTCCTTCACCGCGTCACATCAGGCGGAAGGAAGTCATGGGTTCTCCATAAAAAAACCAACATACTACTTTTTTGGGGTAACGGGGGCGCGACCTTACAGTTAGCCTAGGGCGGTCGGAACTCTTGATCAGTCGCTGACAGCAGGTAGCCACAATCTGCAACTTACACATGGTGAAAAGTGGGCATATAATAGGTCTCTGCCACCCCTTCGGGGATAAGGCGTGATAGATAAATTATAATATTTAGAAATAAGTATGATTATAATTTATCTAGATCCCATACCACAAGCTAGTAGCTTACTCTATACGGCATCGTGTAAAAAAGAAAGGAAAAATATGTTCCACAATATTTATTATTATTTGTTATTACCAGAGTTAAACGCTAAATCAGTCAGGCTTTGACTCCAGCTACAGCAACCTGGTCGAAACGTCAGGCAACAAAAGGTATTTTGTATTTGTCCCGAAAATACAAACCGTATTTACCAAAGATATTGGAAGAGACGGTTTCTTCGATTTCTATGGCATTCACCAAATGGTACATTTTGAGGAGTTCGGTTCGTAAGTCCTCCGTTACAATTAGTAGAGGTTATCTTTGACCGTTGTACGTTAGGATTGACGAATCGAGGGTGTGTGGTGGGATCCTCCTTTATTATTGTTCTACCAAGTAACGCCTAATTCAATTAGGTATCCTAAGCAATAAATATATAGGAGTATCTTATGTTATAATAATTTCATTCAAAGACTATTTGCAAAACAGGGCCGCAGACGCCTGAAAATAATCTGCTGGCAAAGTGAAATAATATTTAATTGTAAATAGGCCATCAAAAAAAGCCATCCTAAGTTTCCTGCCGGTTCGTCGCATTCCGAACCGGTGGTCACTTTAAATATTTTCTAAAAAGAAGTATATGTCTATGCAACATAAAGATATTTTTTTTTTTAGGTTATTCATGCCTTTGCAGACATGAGCACAAAATGGCAATGCGCATTAACAGATGAATTGAATAGGCTGATCGTATATATATTTAATGTCCGAGTTAAAGGAGCAAGTAAGTATCTATATCTATACTAATATATATAGCTAAAGAGATTTTTGGTTGAACATGCTATCTTCACGCTGTATCCCTGACGGGGTAGTCAGAGAGAATAGATCTCGGAACTACTTGTAGAATCGATTTGAATAAATATATTTATCTTCGATAGCCCATTTATTGAGGTAGACTATAGGCTATATATCATCACGCTACGACCCAGGAAAGCGGAGAAATAATCATAAATGTAAATATCTTGAACTAAAACACTTGTACGGTTTCGCCTTACGGCGCTTTAAACATAAATGTGCTAACCTTTGAAAATGCCGTAAGGCGAAACCGGTCAGGTTTAAGTAATAAATAAGTGGAACAGTACAAGTGTTTTAGTTCAAGATGTGTAGCAAGTTCCACCAAGTGCCATCAATCATCAGTGTAAACAGTATAAATGTAAATAAATCGGGAAAATTTTCATACAGAAAGAAAGAAAGAAAAAGCGTATATCACAACGTGGTGGTTATACAAAATAATAATGCGGTACAAATGTGAAAAGCGGTGCCACACGTCTATGACAAAAAGGTCATAGTTCAGCATAGTGCCAGACTAGACCCTGGCGCTGATTTTCAACAAGACAATTGAGTTATAATTTTATTTACGTATTGTAAAATTAATAAAGGAAAAATTGAATGTGTACCACGGGTTTCTAAGGTCGCCACGAATAGGGTTAACAACTTTTTTTCAAGAAAAAAAGTATAAGTTGGTCTGAGAAGGATATTAAACAGTATTTAGAAAAATGAACAGTGTTTTATTAATTATTAATTAATTAATAATAATAATAATAAATCTTTATTCATTTAGGTCACAAAGTAACACTTATGAACGTCAAGAATATTGCTTCTACATTTACATTTACTGCCAGATTCGCAAATCAATAGGTAGAGCCTGAGGAAGAACCTGGCAATAAAACTCATGGCCACTCTTTTCTAAACGCCAGTAATTACATTAGTTTGATTAACATGATATTTGACCAATTATATAGTCATGAATTTATACAAACAAAAAAAAAAACATAATCAATGTTGTGTTTAAGTCATATCAAAATTAGAGCGATTATAGTTGCCGGTTCTAAGGGCAGCCTACCCTTGAAGAAGAAGAATCTGGCAAGAAAGTCAATGGATGCCATTTTAAAATGTAGGAATGGCTTACAACATTAAAATTACACTTACATTGTTCCTTTGGATTTATGTGAGAACAGTCGACTAAACTTAAGTTTACCTTAAATATAAATAAGATTATTTTTAATAATTGCTATAACAGCTATGAGCTGACCAGTCCCAATAGACGGCACCCGTTCACGGGTATGACGCATTATATCAGCCATCGCCCTACTCAACCGTATTATAGGGAATAAGGCGACCCGATACATACGCCACCACTGCCAGGACACTTAGGCGAGCATGACATACTCAAAAACTGCACAGCAACTATCATGTCAATTTCAAAGAAATAAATAAGTCTACATGGTGCTCACACAATAACAAACTCAAATTACATTGTATACTGGGACTAAACGCAGCCAATTTAAAAAAGTTATGAATACATTTTTCTTGACGTTCTCGCAGAACTATTTGGAAAACCTTACATACATAATATATCATAATTCTACACATTTTTATCAAATTAATATTCGCTCTATTTCTATCGTCCCGCCACTTCGCATTCATAACTAAAAATACCCTTTCAGTAAATGCTAAGGTGATGAAAACAATCAGTAAATATATAATTTTATTTATATTGGATATATCATTCTTGGTCTGTATGAACTAGTAGGTAAATAGCTCCCTTTTTGGTCAGTACTCATTTCGATATTTTTTTTTTATCTTGGATGCATTTACAAATTTTTATTTCTCAATTATTTTCTCAAAATGGTCAAATGTAACCACAGACTTAGCAGCTAATTAGAGAAAGCCAACTGTTAGTCTCACTAAAATTAACGAATCTAAATGGCCTTATCAATGAAATGGAGGTTTTTAACAGTTTTAGACTCTTCGATGTTGCCAACTTCTAGTAATTCGAGTCGCTTGACTCAAAGTCAAAAGAAAACAGTATTTTGGATACTTTATTTTTGTTCAACAGTAAAAAGTATAATCCAGTGAAAAACAGTCTCAACTCATCGTTTACAAAAGGTTTTTCATCGTTTACAAAAGGTTCACGACTCTTTTGCAGGAATTGGCGTACGCCTATATAATAAAATTCCTTTAGACATTATGAACCTGCCGTTACATAAATTTAAGGCGGAAATTAAGACGCACCTATTGAAAAGGGCTTATTACACAATTAATGATTATTTGAATGATAAAAATAAATGGAAATGAGTTGCTTGCTCTTCGCTCGAGCTATTTAGGATTCGAATGAATCTTGTGTTATATTATCTACTTGTCTTGAACCTGCATATATATGTTGTATTTTTTTTTTTACCTTATTTTTGTTTACATTCTCCAGTATAAATAATTTGAAACGCCAGGCAACTAAAGGTATGGCTGCGTTTAGTCCCGGTAATAACTAATATACATAATTATATGTAATTTGACTTTGTTATTGTGTGAGCACTATGTAGACTTATTTATTATTTTGAAATTGACATGATAGTTGCTGTGTAGTTTTTGGGTATGTCATGCTCGCCTAAGTGTCCTGGCAGTGGTGGCGTATGTATCGGGTCGCCTTGTTCCCTACAATACGGTTGAATAGGGCGATGGCTGATATATGCGTCATACCCGTGAACGGGTGCCGTCTGTTGGGACTGGTCAGCTCATAGCTGTTATAGCAATTGTTACAAATAATATTATTTAAATTTAAG